>JAIUSX010000060.1:2922513-4383770 GCA_026573805.1 Hesperophylax magnus
AAATAACTTCAAAATTTTGACACAATAGAATGTAAGTATATCTCTTTGATAATAATGGAAATTCTTTCACATAAAAAGATAAATAAATAACTTACCCTATGCTACCATTGCTTGCGACATCGTAAAATATTAAAAAAAACAAGGCGGTTACAATGATCAAGCTTGAAATCTGACGTTTGACGTCTGACGTCTATCCAATTCATAGACAATTCCGTCCCAGTATTGCCAGCGTATATCGATTTGTATTTATTGCCTTATCGATGTCGTTAGAGATATCAATAGCGTTCTCATGCTAGGGAAGTCGTTATAAAATGGTCGGTAGATACGCTTAGCAATACGATATCGTTAAGTTCGATCGATTCTCATGCTAAGGCCCCGGCTTTGCCCCAAAGAAACTGATAAATGTCCTGCAGGTGGTCCAAAACCGAGCTCTCAGAAATGTTCTTGGTTTTCCATGTGACACACATATCATGGATATCTATTCAATTTCCAGTATCCTTCCAATCAAAGTCCTTCCCAAACGAGAAATCACGACCACCATCCTACAAATTACTTTATAATCGAAACATCCACAACCACAATACTCGGAATAAATACTCTTAACTATATTTCCTACACACTCTATAACTCTCTTCTAGATGTGTATTAACACTACCAGCATAATCCAAAAATTCAAAATAAGGCTTCAAAAGAATATTTTTTTTAAGCATATAAAAACGAAAATACTTAATTCTTGTCTTATTGTACTTTGTTTTGTTTCTCTCTCCTTTTCTGTTCCCTGTATTTGTAATCGAGCATCAGAATCTATTTTTACCAGTGTATTAGTGGGTAAGTAACTTCTTCTAAATTCCTGCATTGGCTCTGTGCTTATGTGTATTTCCCTGTCTGTTTCCTTATTTTGTTTCTTCCTGTTTGTTCTACTTAACTTCATTTTTTCTATTTTTGCACTGTTTCGAATGTGAAACTTATAATTTTGATATCAAAATACCAATTTAGAATTATACCTATTAAATCCCATCTATGTATTGTAAGTTCCTCTCGTCCTACAATGAGTTTTGTAACTCATCGGGATTGCTCTAGCAAAAAAATAAAATAAAAAAGTGCTATAAAATTCTTTCGAATGCCAATGTTATATTCTTTTCAGAGGAAAACATTGAAATGAAATAGTTAATATATTCAAACATTTGCAGAATTCTATCACGAGGACGCTGATATTAATGATTTCATTTATCGGTTCTTGGAAAATCTTGCAAATAATGTATTTTAATTTGAGTTGACAAGGAAATTAGATGAGTTTTTCCCAAACTTGTAAATTGCCACAGAGATATACTTATGCTTGTTAGTCTCCAACTGCAGCGGAGAGCTCTAATTTATTTTCAAGATTAAAGTAGAAAACTTAACATTCTTTTTATCAAAGATTCAGAGATATTGGATACAAATACTTGGAGCTTATATTGAGATAATTTAGACATTTCAGAAATAATAAAACGTGAGAAGAGTGAATTTAACTAACAAACTAACTCCCAGGGGTAGACAGAGAGGATGGACCACCATAAAACTCGGTCTTGGTACACACTTTTTGCATAATTCACATTCATACATCGTCTCATACATACTCTTCTATTATTCTGACTCTTGACATGGCCCGACTAAAGAGTGAATTTGATATTATATAATGTAACCAAATCCTTTTTACTTACAGCCACATCTTAAATTTGTTTTCTCATTAATAGGTACCTAGCTATAAACGCCCTCATCCAATCCTCTCCCACTACTTATTTTTACAGTCGTGGGTGGTTATATATAATACTTTAATATGTAAATGTTTAATATTTAAGATGTAAATTATAACTTTAAAAAATGTATTTGAAACTAACTTTAAGCACCTGTTGACAAGCCAATTCAATCGGCTTAGCAGGACTTGTTTGTTGATATTATGTATAACTATTTATTCAATAAAAAAAAAAAAAAAAAAATATTAAGTATTTTAATTTTTACAATACTTTGTACTTCATCCTGCTGAAAAAACCATTGCTTCGGAAACACTTTGATTTGAATAATTAATTAATTAGTTGTTCAAACTAAATGTTTCAATCATATTTAATTTGAATAAAAATGTGTTGTT
Source organism: Hesperophylax magnus (assembly GCA_026573805.1). Taxonomy (NCBI): domain Eukaryota; kingdom Metazoa; phylum Arthropoda; class Insecta; order Trichoptera; family Limnephilidae; genus Hesperophylax; species Hesperophylax magnus. The sequence goes on from JAIUSX010000060.1 coordinate 2,924,639, forward strand.
CCCCAGGGGACAAACCTTGGTCCTCTGTTGTTATTCCTCACACTTACACCTATAGACGACATCCAGCTCTGTGTAAAATATGGCAGGTGTTTTATATTTGGGGATGACCTCAAACTACTGTTGGAAATAATCTCTCACCAAGAATGCTCATAAGTACAATCTGACCTTAATGCTGTAGCAGAATGGATATGTAAAATATATAAAAACAAGTTAGGATTTAATTTAATTTGTTAGTAAAAAAAAACAGCTTATTTTTACCAAATATAATATTCAGATAAATACCGAACAAATCTCATTCTTAAGTTGATTAAAAATAGTTTTTCTTAATGTCTTACAAATAATTAGTAAGAAAGGGGAATAATGACCTATAATCACTCCCAAAGGCCTATGGTTTATGGTGCTGCCACACGCAAAGCTCACATCAAAAGTTAATGTACAGCGCATCATCTTTTCTACCGACACACGACGCTATCAAATATTTCTTCCTATGGTAGGAGAGGGGGTCAGTTGAATTCGAGAGCGGCCGAGGAACATAATTTCATCTGTCAAAGTGACAACTTTACTAAGGGAACACGGAACTTAGTTGGTAGCTCCGTAATTAAAATGACCCCCTCTCCTTTTTACGGCGGAGAGGGGGACGCATAACTTTTCAAATATCGCTTCGGGAGCGGATACGTAAAATAAATTCGGTTAGCGAAGTTCAGAACCACACTTATAGCGCGTTATCTTTTTACGTGTGTCGGGTCTGTATGGGATTGTATGGCGAGCGCTATTGTGCTTTATATTATCTGTTGATGTGAGCTTTGCGTGTGGCAGCACCATTAAGTACCTACATCATATATGTCAAAAATTATTCCGAGATAATATATGTTCATTTTTACCACTCAACAAGTGTTTTTACTTACCTCAAAAAGTGACTCCTGACCGCCAGCTGCCTCACCTCGCCTAGTCTCTGCTCCAAACCTTCTGGCGACCGCAAAATGTCAGAAGCGAGCAGAGGCGAAGCACATCCAGCGCTCACCATCTACCAAGCACTGGGTGCGAGAGATAGAATTTCAACTATCATCATCATCATCGTAAAGGAGCATTCTCGTCAGTTGAAGACACGGTTTGGGAACATCGAACACAACATAGTTTAACCACATATCAAATGTTCGATGCAGCTTGCTTCAATCTCCTGAGGTTTATCATCAGAACATCCAAACAGTATATTGACCAGAGATGCAATGACAACCATGTTCGACGGCGTTATTAGTAAGTTGGAAAATACTGGTGGGACAATGACCTCCACACCAAACTAAATATATAAATATCTTGGAACATGCTAGAACAATTATGTATGTAAATGAACATTCTCTTTCGTTGTATGGGATGACAACCATTTAAAATAATTTCCGGTGATGATGTTTTCTTATGTTGGTATTCCTGACACCATACGAGTGGCTAGAAGAGACGTTATTACCATTTACTCTACGCAAATTTGGTAGATAATTTTTGCCGGAAATCTGGAAATAAAATTAATTAAAGGTATTTAGGCATGTTTTTCAATACAAAATATATTTTAACCAGGGTTAAGTTATTATAGGCAAGTTTATATTAGATAATGGTAGGTTAGGTTAGGTTATTATTTATAAATAAATGTTAAAAAGAAAATTTAAAACTATTTTATAAATTTTTTTTAAATCTATTCAAGAAAATTGTCAAAAATTCCATACTGGATATTCGACGCAATATCTTATTTGATTAAATATAATTGTAAAGCTGCTTATCTCGACACAGGAATTTCTAATTGAGATGAGCATCGGAGGAAAAAAAGAAAAGATTTTCAACAATCGAGTTGGCAACACTGACTATTAATAAGTATTATACAATTGTTGATGCATTTTTCTTCACCGCCAATAGTTTCACCCTGTTTCCATTTCTACATAATATAACTTACACTGTTCCCTGACAGTTATATGTATCATCACAAGCTTGTGATAGTTACTGGTAAGTTCTAATGCTGATATTTTCTACCGGAGGTACCACGGTAGGTATTCATTTTGGTACGGCTCTTATTCCAAATCAAACTAAGCGACTACTGTTCTTTTTTAGACTCAAATACACCACTGAACTGTGTTAAACCTGAACTAGATTAACTTGTGTCAATCGGTTAGTTGAAAAAATCATAAAAAATTTTATCTTAGGAACGTTCAAACTGTCAATTTGACGTCTAGTTATTTTTGGATAGGTTTCCAATGCGTTGATTCAAATAATAACAAATATAACAACATAATCTGTTAAAAGCATTGTGACGGATTCAATACACAGTAGTACTGTTTATACAGAGATAAAGAGTAATTCGATGATTGTCATAATGGTTTTCAAATGAATTATCTTCAAGTTCACAATTACAATTAGGTCAAATATGTGTATTGCATACGACTTCACAGTTTTGACAGAATATTTCAAACCAAAGAAATTATTCAAATGTCATGCAATTTATAGTTCCGTTATTACAATAATCGGTTTCAGGTAAGTTTCTTAGGACCTAAACCAATTACCAATCGTTAACCCCGCAATGCCATGGTTCTATTAAATCCAGATACTGCTTCCATCAAGTTGGAACCAGGTCTCCATGAAGTAGACGGAGGTGAAATGCCCTATACGGATATAGATGTCGACCTCCCAGATGTAAAGAAGGAATGCTTGCGGTGTGCTGAGAGTACTTGGACTGCCAGTAAGTTGCGTTGTATTTGTACAAAAATCTAATTTTTTAATTCCGATGTTTGGAATCCATGTCAGTTTTGAGATGTAACGCAGACAGTGCATAATACCCTTATTCAGAACCTCGTTCGCCATACGTAAGGTCCTTTGGTATTTACCTTAATACGTATTTTACAGAAAACTGCCAAACTACAGCAAATTTTTAACTTACTTACAATAACCTCTCAAGCTTTCACTTTACTTTATTTGGACGTGATATAAGTAACGTGTATTATACATTGAAAATACACATAAAATTGATGGAAAAAAAACATTATTCCATCGAATATAAACAACCAAACTTCATACTGAAGGTGCTCAAGAGCTAATGGTTTTCCTTCTTGGAACATTGATCCCTGAAGCGGACATCTGTGTTCCTTCTTATTTCTTTAAGTGTCTTATACAAAGTCTCGCATACACATGGTTATTCAATCGTATCTTTAATTGTATGTGGCATGCAAATGATCACTGTACCTACTGTTATTTTGTCTTTCCAGGTAGTGTTGATGTGAAGACTGTTACCATCAAGGAGGAACCAGAACCCCGAGATGAAGATGAAGGGAGAATTCCTTATGTAGAAACTGACAAAGACTTGCCTGATGTTAAAAATGAAAGCTTAAAACACTCTCAAAGAGTTACCCAGACAACAGGTAAATAACGAATCATGCTATCTTTTTTATGAATCAACTGTGCTTACTCTATAGATATATTCTCAATATTTTTCAGATCCGTTAACAGATTCGACGACACGCATTGAAAAACTATAATCTTGTCCCCATTGTAACTACTCCTGCTTCTATAGGGCAACGTTAGAACTTCACTTACGAACTCATACTGGAGAAAAACCATTTTCATGTTCCGAATGCAGCTATTCATTCTCTCAAAGGGGGAGTTTAAAGATGCACATGCTGACCCACACCGGAGAAAAGTCTTTTTCATGTTCCACCTGCAATTTTTCATTTTTTCAAAAAGCAGATGTGACGAGACATATGCTGACTCACACTGGAGAAAAGCCTTTTTTTGTTCTGATTGCTGCTATTCATGTTCTCAGGGGGGGAGTTTGAAGAGGCACATGCTGACCCACACTGGAGGAAAAACTTTTTCATGTTCTTACTGTAACTATTCATTTTCTCGAAGGGGACATTTGACTACTCATATGCTGACGCATAGCAAAGAAAATCGTTTAACATTTTCCGATTACGATTATTCATTTTCTCGAAAAGAAGTTTTGACGAGACACATGGTGACTCACAGTAAAGAAAAATCTTTTACATGTTCCGACTGCAAATATTCATTTTCTCGAAAGGGAGATTTGACGAGACACATGCTGACTCACAGTCGAGAAAAACCTTTTTCATGTTCCGAATGCAGCAATTTATTTTCTCAAAGGGGGAGTTTAAAGAGGCACATGCTGACCCACACTGGAGAAAAATATTTTTCTTGTTCCGACTGCAAGTTTTCATTTTATAGAAAGGAAGATGTGAAGAGGCACATGCTTACCCATACGGGAAAAAAACCTTTTTCATGTTCCAATTGCAAATTTTCTTTCTCTCGAAAGGCACATTTGACGCAACACATGCTGATCCACACAAAAAAACCATGAAAGTGAGAACCTCAGGAGTGGCGATCTGTATAGTATTGTAAGTAGATTTATTGCATACTTGGGGTCAAAGTCAGGCCGTTTGAAATTTATGGATAAATAACTTGTGGAGACATCATTCGCTTGCAGTTAGTCTACCCGACAGGTTACTCGATTTGTCGTCCGTGTTTTTGTTCTTTTGAGTGAAAAATGGTCTTTTTTCTTTGCGCCAAAAATTTACAATGCACTCTCATCAGACTGTAGAAATTATATTATAAAATATATTGTCTTACAGCGTATATAAAAAAGTAATAAAGAGTTGGATCGTTACCAATGACACAAATACTTACTAACCTGCTATAACATCCTACCTGCTGAAACTTTTTTTTATGACTTAAATACGGAATTATTTGTTTTATAAATATTTAAAAACATAATGTTATAATTTATAATCTTAACTACATAATAAAACATAAGTATACCCAAAAACTGGCGATGCCTATGTGGGATATTTTGATATTATACATATATGCATACTATTGTATAATATTTTTTGTTAAATCGTATATTTTTTTTATCTTATATCTACATTGTATGAGATTAAAAATTTATAGTTCTTCCTTTTTTACTTAATATAAAATTAAATGTATCTTGCAAAAAAATTATTAATAAATAAAAAAATAGCCGTATTAAATAGCACTCGTAAGAATTTTGAATATAGTTTCAACATTATTTTATTGTATAAATTTAAATAAACAAAGTTCATGCAAAACATGTTTACCTGTATTTTAAATGAAAATAGTCGCTTTAGAGACACTTGCTCCCACTTGTCACTCGCAATGCAAAACTGGGCTCCCATTGCAACACCGATCTGGGCTGTCCAGATTGGTGTGGGACGTGTGGAAGGTTGAGGGGGTGACGTCACGCCTACAGAGGGGTTGACCTGCGAGTGGTATTATATATACAGACAAAACTGCGCTCCCATTACAACACCGATCTGGGCTGTCCAGATTGGCGTGGGACGTGTGGAAGGTTGAGGGGGTGACGTCACGCCTACAGAGGGGTTAACCTGCGAGTGGTATTATATATACAGACAAAACTGCGCTCCCATTGCAACACCGATCTGGGCTGTCCAGATTGGTGTGGGTCGTGTGGAAGGTTGAGGGGGTGACGTCACGCCTACAGAGGGGTTGACCTGCGAGTGGTATTATATATACAGACAAAACTGCGCTCCCATTGCAACACCGATCTGGGCTGTCCAGATTGGTGTGGGACGTGTGTAAGGTTGAGGGGGTGACGTCACGCCTACAGAGGGGTTGACCTGCGACTGGTATTATATATACAGACAAAACTGCGCTCCCATTACAACACCGATCTGGGCTGTCCAGATTGGCGTGGGACGTGTGGAAGGTTGAGGGGGTGACGTCACGCCTACAGAGGGGTTGACCTGCGAGTGGTATTATATATACAGACAATTATGAAGTCATCGACAATTGATGTTATTGTTTTGAAGTACACACAAATGTCAACATGATATGACCGGGTTATTGTCATCATATAGGGTGACTAATTCATATGTAGATATAGAATTTATTGGTGTGTGGTGTGTGTTTACCGTAAAGAGTAGATTTCTCAGGGTATATCGAGCCTTTCCACGGACTTTACAGTGTTACACTGAGCGCTAAATTCTGCAATCCCTTGAAATACTGGGTGATGATAATCTGACATATGTCGATGACTGCCGTTAGCGTTGCATCTACAATAGAATACATCATTAGATAAAATTGAAGAATCGAGAATGTTATCTAACCTTTCACTTACTGTGCTAAAAAAATACACGCGTTCCGGTGCTGTGTAGTCAATACACATCTTAAAATAGGCGATTTAATATCGATAATATGAATATTCGTAGCTAATCGATTATGTTTATTATATTTTATATAAAAAGTGATAATAATTGTAATTTAATTGCTGAAAACATGAAAAAAACATCGGCAGATGCTAAAGAAACGTGAGAGGGGTCCACATCTAACGACGGTTCGCGGGTGATTGGTTTATTTATGGTTCGCGGCCAACTGGCTAGCGGCCGGCGGCTGGCACAAACACAGCTGTGCGGTCGTAGGTATCGATGGTCTAAATCAAAAACTACAACTGCAGAAGTGTGGATGTCCCATGTTCCCGAATAGCGAGGACATCAATAGCGTGTCATTTCCTCGCACACTCTTCGCGTATTAGTATCACACGGTTGATTGTATTGGTGTATTTGTACCCGATTTTTAACAAAAAACTCTGATTTTTAATTGAATTTGAAAACTATGAATAGTATTATTTTTTAATTCAGTGCATAAATGTATAACGGAGGAATACCTAAAATCTGAACCCAGAATTTATTATATTTATAGTGTTATTAAAGTTATTACAAGCAATGTGTAGTAAATACACACCACAGATAGGGAAAGGTAAAACACTGCACTAAATATTTTTTTCTTATAAGTTTTAGCAAAGCTATCTGTATCATTTATATCCATAGACAGATTATTTTTTATTATTTTACATACATTCAAAACAGCGGAAATATTTTGTTGTTTGTAATGCTTTGTCTGCTAATTCACTTTTTAAGATGTCTTCTTTAAAAACTAGTATTTACCTTATTTTTTGTGTTATTTTAAAACTCTTTCATATTTCATGCTTTAGTTTCTTGTATTGCATCTCTGCAATAACTCTTTTAAACTAACTTAAATTTATATTTGATATTGTATCTCCACTTAAACCATGGTAATAAGATAAAAGTACTTATAATAGCCACACCCGGGCTTCGCCTTCGTGGGATTTTTTTTTTAATTACGTACATTTATTACAATATTTTAATACAGAGTGGAAGATACTACCAGTATCGCCCTGGTGTAAGACCACCATTCAGAATTGAAACGTTGCTCCAAATGGCTTAGCCGTGTTTAGTGACTAGATCTGAATAGCCAGGTACTTCCCCACCTTCCTCTTTCCCTTCCCCACTTACCTTCAGCCTCACAACATCCCCCGATTGTGGATGCCATAGTCTCACTGGCTCCAGACGGGAGCAGTTGGGACTCTTGTGAGGTATTCACTATAAAAAAAAAAAAAAAAAAAAATACAGTTTTCAATATTTTATGTAACTACCCACGTATGTATAAACAAATAGAATAATAAATAAAATAAATTAAAAAAGATACACTTATAGGTATGATAATATATTCAACATCATCAAAACACAACCTAAGCACTAAGGTATCACTTATCTGTAAATATACATCATTTTTTAGTGTGTTAAACAGCCATCACTTTCCTTTAAAGTTAAGCTACTCATCGAATATTAAAAAAATATACTTATCTGTCCTATCTAACCAGGTCGTTGGGGTAAGGTTTTCAGAGAGAAGATTGCAAAACAAACATTATTGGAAAGTTTTATTTTGTAATTGTAAAGAAAACTGGTTTATACATAAATACAATTGTTTAGTTACGAAACTTGATTGTATATACACTTGATATAAATTTTTGTTTTGAAACATAAATTTTAAACTTTGAGTACATGTTTTTGAAGAATTGCGTATCTTTATAAATTGAATGGGCTTAATTCTTGTAATGCGGTTGACTCTTTTCATGAATTCAATATAAAACAATGTAAACGTTTCTTTGTGTGTATTGTGACTTGAATTATTGAGAATAATAATTGTTATTCAAAAAAAAAAAATCACTTGCAGCAGTAACGTGCTATGCCATATAACTCGATTTTTAAAACAGAGTTAAATGTTTAGTATATGTGTTGAGTGCGCTGCTAGAATGAACATTTAAACTCCAATCGAACATTCGAACAAATCCAAAACACATTGCGCGATAGTACTTAAGTATGACCATCATTATACCAGCGAGACAACGGCCATTCCGTATCTTGCAGCTTAGCCATCTGCAGCAACAGATCTCCCTCACTGGTACATACTAGTTCCGATACATCAAGTTATAGACATTCCATGCACATATCTCTAATCTGCCCACGGATCCCCTGTCTCCTGTTAGGCGAAGCCCTAAAACGTTTCGGATAGGTTACAACAAACTCGAGAGTAGAGTCTACTCTCATCCTACGAAACATAATGGACGATAGGATTAGTAAGTAACAATTTCGGTTAATCGTGCCAAATTGTACCCTAATAATACCAAATATACAAAAAAAAATTAGCCGAGCGAACAACCCCGATATCAAAAAAAAAACTTTTTTCATGAAAAGAAAAAAATTCGAATTCACAAAGTCGACAAACTTCAGAAGCGTAATTCTTGTTCTGGAGGCGTACGTTAGGATAGGTATGTGTGTGGGAGGAAATGCGGAGCAATCATGTGAACACGTCTGCTACGAAGCTAGTGCGCATAAATAAACCAATCACTAGATTGATAACTTCGGCCTTTAGTAGAGAGAAATTTTGTCCACTGATGACGTCACATTCAGAATTGAGGCATTAACAAACCACTCAGCAAAGTAGAGGAAACAAAAAAAAAGCGCGGCCATAGACAATATGATCTTCCCTAGGTAGGCACCCAGGGAAGATAATATTGTGCTATTCATCAGCCTAAAATATTATTTTAAAAATAAATTTTAGAAATGTCAACAGATTCTCTCAGGACGACAAGGCTCCAACTCACAAAGTGCGGTCATGCGATAATGAGCTATAAGGTATCTTTCCTTACGGCACATTTTCTCAGGACGGCACTTTGTAAGTTGAAAATCTGTCGTCCTGAGGCCGTCGTAAAAATAGCTTAAAATTACTTGAAATTCGAATTCTTTTACAAACATTTTCAAACAATGATTGTGCTTTTCTACGACAGTATTGAATGTTAACATTTCTCTGTTTATCAGAAAAATGAAAAACTTTGTTACATGTTGTGAAGTATTTTTATTTTATTTCACTAATATGACAGAAACAGGATACACACATAAATTTATAAGCACAAAACACATCTTAAATGTGTACCAAGTCTGCGACAGAATCTTTTTCTGGTTTAAATATTCATTTGAGTCGCTAATATTGTTTCAAATAATTAAATATTTCAATTTGAGGTTTTAGTCATAAAGTTATTAAAAAAATAATATAAATACAGAATTCTTGAGCACAAAACACATCTTAAATGTGTACCAAGTCTGCGACAGAATCTTTTTATATTCATTTGAGCCGCTAATATTGTTTCAAATAATTAAATATTTCAATTTGAGGTTTTAGTCAATAAGTAAAAATAATGTGTAAAGCACATAAACAGGAAATGCTAGGATATATCTGCACAAAACACATTCAAATGTGTACCAAGACAATATAGAACACAGAACAAGAAATAGAAGAATATTTAAGAACAAAATACATTTTAAAGAAGGTGTTGAAAGACATTCATTAGAACGTTGAGTAATTAATTAAAAAAAAAATAAACTATAATTATGACAAATAAAATAACTAAGACAACCATTTTGTTCGATATTTGGAATATTTTAAATGACGTAGGATGGCCATTTTTCTCAATTTCAAAAATTTCAAAATTCGTGCAGTGTCCAATGGACTTTTGGTAAACACCTCTGGACGTAAATGATTGAGTGTTTCGAGTGCGGCAGACACTCTGTCACTAAAAACTTGTGAGGCAAGTTTTATTTTCATCTTTTTTATTTTATCTGAGATGATATGGCTGTCCGTTATTCCGTACATTCTCTTGAAAGATTCAGTTGGTACCTAATTGTAAGCCGTCACCAAATTGTCCCATGAAGCTAACTTTTTTACCCCCTCCTCATAAAAAATCATGTCTTTATCTAAAAGATTATTTCGAACACACTTCAAAAGATGAGGTGCGTCAAATATGGGAAAAACCATGTTTTCATTTACCATAAAGTATCCTCCCCTATATTCTGTATTATCCCTTACGCAACTTGTGCGAGTGTCTTCAAGCAAGGCTTTTACCACCCTACTGTTAACAGTGCCTTGGTCGCATACGGTTGCAACGGGCTTAAGACCACACTCGAACAATTTGCCCAAAACAGTTGGAAGAATTTCTTTCAAGTCGGAAAAATTAGTTCCACTTTCTGAAAACGAAAAAAAAACTGGCTGCTTGTAGGGATCGGTAAGACCTTTAATCATAAGACTAGAGCATGATCAGCAAATTATTTCCTTCTTGCATCACCTTTATCCTCTAATCCTTCAATAATACCGCTTCGCACGTTGAAGTTAATATGAGGAAAAATACTCATCTCATCAAACATTAAAATGCAATATTTTTTAATATCCGGCATAGATTCTGCTGTTTTTTTCAAATGGTAAAATAAATTTTGATTAATTCCCGGTTTTAGAGATACTGAATCTAATTCATTTTTCAGGGTCAAATGCGAAGGTAATGCAAAAATTTTGGATAAGAATCGATAACATTTTGGTCCTCCCTTATATACAGCAAGTGCCAAAGGTTTATCCGCGCGACTATATCTTCGACCTTTTTTTTTGACGCGGGCTAACCTTTGATTGTGATAAAATGAATTTAGAGAGAACGGGATTTAAACTTGAAAGAGAATCTTCCAAGCAGGTTCTATTTCTGTAACGAGTTGCCATAGAGAGGCGTTTCTTCAAGGAACAATTTTTACGCTGGACATACCGCAACTTCCGCTTGGTACCTAAAATCTCCAAACGCATTTTCTTCTTCCTGGGAGAAAGAGCTGCACCCAACAGACCCAACATAACTTAATATGCACTTCCTCTTACCTAGAAAAAACAAAATATTTTAAGCAAATGATAACATTATCCAAAGAAAAGGAAAAAATATAATGACTTTAAAACAAAAAAAAACTATAAATATTCTTACGCAGGGTAGCATCGTTTTCCCGTGTGGCGACTGATTTACTGCCGCTGGGTCCCACAGAAACAGGAACACTGATGTCTGAAAACAAAATGATCTTAGTGGTCAAAGGAGATGAAGAAAAGATCTGCATATTGGATAACAAGTAACATAGAACAGATGTTTACCTTCGTAATCTTCAACAATCTTTTTGGTAGAAGGAACCACACCGCTGGTACCCGGTAAGATGTTATGAAGCTCTGAAATAAACATATTTATGGGGTTAACCAAAGTTCGTGAACTAAACATACCTATATCATATTATTCCTTTTCAAGTAATATAGAACAGATTTATACCTTTGTTATCCTTCATGATCGTTTTGGAAGGATTTACATCTTGTATTTGAAGACATCACACAAAAATATATTCTATTCCAAGGTGAAATTAAGTTACAAATTATATGGAACACTGAAGACAAACAAAGGGATATTCGCACCTGTATTTTCGTCATAACGGGTCCGATACTGTCTTAAATCTGGATAACTCTCAATGCCGGGTAGATTGAAAGTCGGCAGTGCGCATTTTTGTTTTGGATGGAAAAATGGCAGCCACAAACTAACGCGTATTTCGCAAAAATAGGATAATATATGTATTTCATTCTATCGATCCTCCAGGCCCATTCGCGGAACTTGCTCTCATAGAAACTTCCGGATTTTGGGAATTTATGTCGATTGGACTGTCTGTCTGTACAGCCCTTCACGGAACACAGCATCATTTCAGACATTTTCACACAACAACTAATAAATTCACGACAGCAAACAACATAAACAAACCACTCACGCAAACAATCTGAATCTGTCAGAAGGACGCAACAATGACGCAATAATGGTGTCACATTGTTTCCGGGGGAAATGGAGCGTAGCCTCTCTCTCTGTTACACGGGAGAGAGTGAGAGACCAAACAAGGACGGCTTTTCATTGGATAGTTCAAAACAGACGTCAACAAAAACCAAAGAAGTATCGGAGTTATACCCCCTGCTAGTGCGTTTACTAACTAAACTGTGACAAGCAGGCAGTACAGGGTAACAGACAATGTAGAGGCGAGGGGAGCGGAGCGTGACGTAGTCGCTACACTGTAATTCTATAATAAATATCAAAATCATATAAATTGTCTTGCTTGGCAATATTTTAATTATTTTCAAAACAAATGTTCGAATTTTTTATAATAATAATGCTCTTGTACCATATTATGAATACGAACCAAATTCATTTTTAGAAAATGAATATTATAAAATATATTATGGTAAAACTATACTAACAGACCGAACGATTAGTCATAATAGACCCGAAATAGTTTTACATGACAAAATTAAAAAAAAAAAAACTTATATCATTGATGTCGCTATTCCAAATTCCTGTAATATTGAAAAATCTGTTAATGAAAAAATAAGAAAATACACACATTTAGGAAATGAAATAAAAAGAATTTGGCATTCTCAGACTATAAAAATATTACCATTCGTTATTTCGGCTACTGGCATTATACCTAGCTCTCTCTTTCAAAATTTAGGCGTATTAGATATATCATAGAATTTATATATAAAAAAGCAAAAATCAGTCATTTTAACTACATGTAGGATTGCGACAGATTTTTTAAATATTTATGTTGAGGGATCAGTAGGATTTATAGGCCCTGTTAGGAGTTCTACCGAGCCGAACCCTCTGATATGAAAATATCTGGAGTCGGTGAATTATTTTCCCATTTGATCTCTGGTGAGTAGGTGAGTTGACGTGTTGTTCTTGTATTGTTTTGTATTTTTTTTTGCTTATATAATGCACTTACGTAGTGTTGATTGACTAGATGATCATTTGTGGAAAAGTGTGTGGAAGGGTTTAGTTTTTCCTTTGGGGAAGATTTAACCCGGACAACAAAATCGGATGTTAGAAAAAAAAAAAAAATAGAAATAATATTTTGATATTGTTGTTATTATTATTTATTAATATCACGGTTAAATGATATCTTTGGTAACCCTTGATTTGTTTTGTTAACCCTGAATTTATAATCGTAATAAGTATTTGTTAAATGATTTATCATTACGGTGGGAACGTTACAGTAAATGAGTCATATCATTTCCGAAAAATATTAATGAGTATCATATATGCAAAAATCTCACAATATACGTTTGATTATTGACAAACCTACTCGTGTACAAGGAAATAGACAAATTATAATTGATCATATAGGTACAAATATATCAAAAAGCTCTTATACATGTGAAATCACAGAATTAGCTGTATCAGATCACATGGCACAATTAATGCACATAAAAACAGATCATAATATAAAACAAACTTGGTATACAAGAAAACTATTATTTGACAAAGAAAATACTAAAATGTTTAACAATTATTTATCATGCGTATGTTGGGAACCACTGAAATCATTTGAATCCATTGATGACAGTTACGAATACTTCAATAATGAAATAAATAATGGGATAAAACTTTGTTCCCCCTTAAAACAATTTAACCATCCCCAAAAAATTGGATAACACCGGGTATTAAAATATCTATTAAACAAAAGAGACATCTGTACATAAAACAAAAACAAACAAATGACATTTCAATCACAAACCAATAAAAACAATACAAAAAATTCTAAGTAAAGTAAAACATATAGCTAAACGAAATTACAATCGTAAACGTATTCAAAATGCGCAGAATAAAACCAAAGTATCATGGGACAAAATGAAAGAGAACTAAAACAATTCAAAATTTAAAATTAAACCAAAAATCTGTCTTAAAATAAATGAAAACATGGTATCAGAACCAGAAAACATTGCAAATGAATTTAAGACTCTTCTGCACCACCGCCATTACCACAAAACACATCACAACGTCCATAATCTGCTTAAACAGTCACAAATAGACATTCTCGATCATTTTTTATAACACCTATAAGCAAAGAGGAAATTGTCAGAATTATTGAAAAATTGAAAAATAAAAACAGTGTCAGCACTGACAAAATCCTTATAAAAGTTATAAAAACATGTGCAGAAGCTTTAAGTTACCCATTAGAAATACTAATAAATAAATCATTTGAATCTGGAACTTTCCCAGAACACTTAAAACAATCCGTTATTGTGCCGCTGTATAAAAAGGGTCCTAAACAAGAAATTTCAAACTATAGGCCAATATCCATAATACCAAATTTTTCTAAAATATTTGAAAGATCCAAGTACAATCGCATTTATAACTTTCTCGAAAAATTCGAGATAATTTGTCCACAACAATTAGGATTTCGTTAAGGTCGTTCAACAACACAGGCAGTCTTAAACTTCATAAACAAAATTCTGGATAGTATAAAACAAAAAAAACCGTAGGCATTTTTCTCGACCTGTCAAAAGAATTTGATAATGTTGACCATAAGCTTCTTCTAATTAAACTTGAACACATTGGTATAAGGGGCTTAGCCTTAAAATGGTTTGAATCGTACCTCAACAATCGTAAACAGAAAGTTCAAATTTCAAATATTGACGAAAAAATGATGCAACACATGGTAGAATCACAATGGAGAACCATAAACAAGGGCGTGCCACAAGGAAGCATTCTTGGGCGTCTCCTCTTCCTTGTGTACATAAACGAACTTCCAATAATTGCTGGCACAGAATGTTCAATGTTTGCTGATGACACTGCTCTGTTATTTGAATGTACTGGAGATGTTGACGAGTTTAATAAACATGTTAACAAGACTTGTCAATCAATAGCAAACTGGCTGTTATCACAAAATCTGTCGCATAACACAAACAAAACGGAACTTCTAAAATTTTGTCCAGTACAAGCTACACCTATAAACATAAATGTTAACTTTAATAACAATCATATCGAACCTTCCCAAACTTGTTCACTGCTGGGAATACAACTAGATGCAAATATAAACTGGAAAGAACATGCATCTAAAGTTGTTGCAAAAATCAGTAGCTTTTCTTTTGTTCTAGGCACCCTTTAAAATATCTTAAACATCGAGTCAGTAATCACCGCATACTATGGATACGTATACTCAATGATAAAATATGGAATAGTTTTTTGGGGAAACTCAGTAAACGCCAAAGATGTTTTTATCATCCAAAAGAGGTGCCTACGAAAAATTAAAAAAAACTCTGATCACCGGGATTCATGTAGACCAATTTTTAAAAATCTTAAACTTCTGACAGTGACGGACATATATATAATAGAATTATGCCTGTTAGTACGATCATCTCCAGAAAAGTTCCCACAAAAAAACTCAACACATAAACACGCTACAAGGTTCACAGAAAACCTACTAATCCCAAAAGCAACCAAAACTATTTTTCAAAAAGGACCACACTACATGGCCACTAAAATATATAACAACCTTCCACGTAGCATCAAACAAATAACCGACACACTTAAATTTAAATCAACACTAAAAACATTTCTTTTAAACAAATGTCACTACACCTTGAATGAATACCTTACATGAATTAAATACCTCTGTTTTTTTTATTTTTTTTTTATTTACTGTTATTTATTTTTATTTATTTGTTAATATGTAAGTGTTGGATTATGTGATATAATGTGTATTTGTTGGGTTAGCTGGAAGAAATAGGATGTAACCCATAAGTTATACCCTTTGTACTCATTTTGTGCAAAAAATATTTTTTTGAATTTTGAACTTTCGACCAAGGAAATCAAGTAGATGTTACATACTTTGACCTTGAAAAGGCCTTTGACAAGGTCGATATCGATGTCCTATTAAAAAAATAGCTACGTTTGGCTTTTCCAAAAAACTTTTATTACTTTTTACTTCATACTTCACTAATGGCAAACAATACGTTTTTTATAAAGGTTCTCGCTCTGCTGAATTTCTGTTTTTTTCTGTCCCGCAAGGATCAATTCTTGGACCGCTATTATTTTTGTTGTTCATCAACGATATTGGCTCAATCATCACTCATTCCTCTTATTTATTGTTTGCTGATGACCTGAAACTCTACCGCATAATCAAAAATCTCGCTGACTGTGTCCTCCTACAAATCGATGGGAACTCTGTCGCAAACTGGGCAAAAATTAACTGCTTAAGCTTCAGTGCACCTAAATGCAGTGTAGTCTCTTTCACAGGGGCAAAACAGACAATCATATTTGAATATTCAATTAACGATAACATTTTTCATCGCTTTAGTCAAATAAAAGATCTAGGGGTTACTTTTGACAGCAAAATGACATTCCACCAGCACACAAATGACTTATGCAACAGAGCATATAAACTGCTGGGCTTTGTCATTCGCAATTCACGCTCATTTCAAAACCCACTAACAATTAGGCTACTTTACAACTCACTGATGCTAAGTGTACTGGAGTCGAATTGTATTATCTGGGCCCCATCTGAAGCATCCTATGTTTTAAACATTGAAAGAGTTCATAAAAAATTCCTACGTTTCTTATTTTTACGCCTCTATGGAACATATCCATATTTATAGCCATCGAGATTAATTTATTCCAGGTATGACTAACTACCATTCTCTAGAAACTCGTAGATGTTTTGCGTTGCTAAAATATTTCTTTCAATTAATCAATGGCCTCGTCTCTAACGGTGAGATTCTGGCGCAAATCAATTTATTTGTCCCAGAGTCTCACTCTCGGGCACGTCATCATAACATATTATATTGCCGATTGAGTCGTACAAATCTATACCCGAATTCGCCCGTGGGAAGAGCAATACGCTATTTAAATATATTAGATAAAAATTTCGACATATTCTTAGGAAAATTCAATGAGTTTGTAAGGTTTTTGGCACTACATTCTCACTGTGAAAATGGTACTTTTACAATTAGTTAGATAAAATATCTGTAATGTTGTAAATTTTTTTGTACACAAATAAAATAAAATAAAAATGTGAATTTGTATATAAATTTCATAACGCCAGAGCTCACTTTTATGCATGGAAAAGGTATAGGAAATAAGAAGGAACAAACAAAGAAAAAATCACTATTATAAATATAAATATATATATATATATATATATATATATATATATATATATATATATATATATATATAGATTCCACCACGAATTGTCCACGAATTGTGAACAAAAAAGCACGGAAAGTTCTACGCAAAAGTTGCCCTATCTCCAATTCCACTTTGTTCAATCTCCTTTTACAAAATTCTGGTGGTGCGTTTTTGTTCAATCTCCATTTTAAAATGTAAAAAAAAGTATCAAAAACTATCCTTAGTCAATTTACAAAGAATTACTTAAACTGATCAGACCTTTAGCTTGACGGAAATATCTTCATCTTAAACACCTGTCATAATGTTTCATTGAAATAATTAAAGAAAACCTTCTCCTGTAAAATTTGCAAATGGTCGTTTAGACAATTAAGCACTGAGGTGACGCTGAATGATGAATAAAGTCTGTTATCATATAAAAGATGCATAAAAAATATGTTTTTCGTATGCAAGAATGAAAAGATAATTAATAAAGCATATTCTATTCACTATTTGTATTTTATGATATTGTTGATTAATTCACCGTAACATTTTTTATTTTGAAAACAATAGTTTATAGATGTATATGGGTAATTTAGCTGAGAAATTAATGATTGATTACATTGCTACATTAACACATTATAGCTTTAATAATTATACAAAACAGCTAATACATTTTATTTAAAATTACAACAAGAATTACCCCATTATGCATGTACTTTGGTTTATTTGGAAAAATAATAAATTTTAAACACATTTTTAATTCACTTTAACCCTTGGGACCTTCTAAGACCCAAATAGTCCCAAATGTCGTGCGCGCATTATACTCTCCTAAGACCATATTTGTCCCAGAACGACCGCACATTATTAAAATGCATATATCTCTCTTCCTCTCATCTAAAAATTAATTATTTCTTTTATGTCAGAAAGAGAACGAAATAGTGCTTGTTATTGTCTTTGAAATATCGAGGCTATTTTACACAGATATTTTACTATCTTGAATCAAAGTGACCGTTTTGTTTCCCGCCCTTTATTGACAAGTACAATCGTGAAGTGTGTGCGCCTGAATTTACAAAAAACCGTTTTTAACAAAAAATACGACGAAATGTCTAGGTAAGTTAACTTGTATTTGTTAATCAATATATTATATAAGTGTTTATGTTATATTTGATAGGTTTTGATGATTTAAAATGCAATAATTATCCTATAGAAAATTTAAAAAATGCTAAAATCGCCGCAAACGCATTTTTAAATCCATTTTTAGTAATTGAGTTCCCTGTATTTTATGAATATTTTTATGTAAAAAGTGGAAGCATATATTTACATTTAATATTCACGAAACACAGTAATGACTTTCTATATAATTGCAAAGTATTGTTCTAAAATGTCAACTCGAATGTCGAAATATGTTTTATGTACAAAATTTCTGAATTGCATAATTTAGTGAGGGGGCCAACCAAAATCGAATCGATAATTTATTCGAAGATTTGTGGGTATTAATTATTTATTTTTTAACTGTTATTTTAATTATATTTTTTATAAAGTAGTTATATTATCGTTATTGTGCATAATCTTTATCTAAAATTTCTTTAAATTTAAAATTTAATAGTAATCTTCTTTTTTAAATATCAAACTAAAGTTTATAAGACAAGGTTTTTATGCATAGCACAAAGGATAACAAATTATTATATGCTATATTTAAACGTGTTCGAGTCTTGTCGGCGGCGATATTTTTTTCTCGTAATATTTTTTTTCAGTTTGAATGGATATTTCAGGCTAATAATGATTGCTTATAATCATTTTTTTATAAACTATCGTAATAATATTAAATATTGAAAATGAATTGGAGAAAAAAAATTACATACAGAAATAATAAATAGGTATCTAACTGTAAAGATTTTTGGTTACCAAAATTCAGCGATAGAATAATACATAAAACTCATTATTGTGACAATTACATTAGGAAATTATGGAATTGCGCAACGGAGGAAGAGCCACCAACCGAGTTGCTGGAATTTCTCGAAACGATAAGTACCAGCAGCGAAGAAGATGACGAAGAGACGAGTGAGAAAGAAATCCTCAACCCGGTTGATGATTTCGAAGAGGTATTTATTATTTATTTTATTTAACACTGCACTTGAAATAATGCGGTAGATAATTATATAATAATATATTTGCTTTATTTACAGGCGTCATCATTTTACGCAAGGAATATGGATGTGGGGATGATGGAAGTAGTTTTCCAGACCACGGACGATGGTATGAGTGCTAGTAAAAATATTGTATTATTGTTATTCTTATGAAGATATCGATTTATGTACTTGCATTCTAATAATTTGTTATATTTTCAGAATTGATGACAGACGTCGGTGGTGGTATTGCTGGCCAAGTGGGTGGCAGCTACGCAGAAGGTACATTTTATATACTTTTTATCTATTTATTATTATTTTACATAAACTTTTACAAAATATGACAAAAAGTAATAATTTCTATAACTTCTACCATTATTTTTAGATTTCGAGCTCCTTGTTCCACTGAAGGCGTCACGGGGGGGTTGACGCGGCCGCGGAAACAGACGCACCCGCGGAAACGGTGTTGGGACCGAAGGCAGCAACATCGTCCGGGCTGCTGTCCAGCAACGCCGCCGGAGGGCACGTCCTGTTGGAGCGGGAGATACCTGGGTATCCGGGAATTTACCAACTGAGGTTTATGCGACGGATGACCAGGTACCTCCCGAGCTCTCGGCTTTATCTCGGGCACAAATGACCCGTAAGGCTCGCGGTGGGCGCATTCGCCAAGCGCGAGATGCACCGTTGCCAGCACGTTCTGATCATCGGCCAACACTTGAGGCAGATGGTGAAGAAGTGGATGACCCCATTTCGGATACCGGTGATCATTTGTTGACCGATAGTGAGAACGCATCGTAGTTCTTTTGGGCTGGCATAAGTACATATGCCGGTCAGAAGGAAACATTTGTGCCCCAGATGTCAGGGCCTACCTCTAAGTATGATACCATCTATGACGCATTTCGAGCTATATGGACTGATGAGATTCTTGATTTTATTGTAGCAGAGACGAACAAATATGCGATGGACGCTCGGCGTCATGACAATCTAAGCCTTACATGGAGGAACACTGACAGACATGAAATTTTAATTTTGTTTTCATTTTTCATGATGCTAGGAATTATTCGCATGCCAACAATAAATTCTTGTTCCTCAACTCATTGGTTGATGAAAACTAATGTGTTTAGAAAATTAATTACTTACAAGCGGTACGGTGAGTTGGTGAGGTGTTTACACTACAACGACAACGATCGTAGGTACACTTGTCCTGAAGACATGCGGGTTTCGAAAATATTGCCTATAATAATTCACTTGAATACCAAATTTCAAGAACTTTATGTTCCAGGCCAAAATATTTCAATTGACGAGTCATTAACATTATGGAAAGGTCAATTGGGTATGAAGCAATACATTAAAACAAAGGCTGCTAATTTCGGATTGAAGAGTTTTGAACTTTGTGATTCCGTGACTAGCTATCTGTGGTCGTTCTTTGTTTATTCGGGAAAAACAACTGCTGTAGATTCAACACCTGGGGTTTTGAGATCCACATCCACAGTGCTTAGGCTTATAAAACCACTATTGAATAAGCTTTGGATGGACAATTGCTCCTCTATTAGCTAGGTTCCTCAAGCAAAATAAGACAGACTGACATTGCGCACTAATAGTGCCAATGTTCCACCAGAATTCAGTCGTATCGACATGGCTGACGGACATTATTTCGGTCGTCACGCTGGTGATGTCACCGTACTATCGTGGCAAGACAAGAAGAAGGTGACGACTATATCGACCTACCATGGCGCAGAAATGGGACCATCCAGGGGTAGATCGAATATATATAAACCAAAAGTTGTCAGAGACTACAGTAAAAACATGGGAGGTGTTGACAAAAAAGATCAGATGCTGGAACCCTACTTAATTGAACGCAAGAAGTGCCAGAAATGGTACCACAAGATGTTCAAGCGTCTGCTCAACGTAAGTATTCACAACTCTATGGTGATGTATCGGCAATCGTCTTCATTGAAGGTAACTACTTTGATGCTCAGGACGTCGCTTGTGTCGCAGTTGACGGAAAAGCACCTCCTGTTGGCACAGCTACGGACGCCGGCAAGACGAGTAGTAGTGAACGACAAGTTTGCCAACCCTTCCCGCCTCCGCCCTGGTAACCACTTCCCAAAGACTAATTTCATGACCACTGACTTACAGACTGAAACAAACGACATACAACCTCCACCAGTAAATAAAAAACGGCGCCTCCGGTGCATTTGGTGTGCCGACCGCAACAGGGTTGAAAAGAGAACAATTTTTATTTGTGAAACCTGTTAGGTACCACTCTGCGTAGAACCATGCTTTAAATATTATCATACCTGCCTTTAGTTTCGCAGGTATGGTGTATTTAGAGCGGCGACCTTGTTGTGCGCAGAAAGGAATCTTATTAGTTTATCAAATGTAAATAAATCTGACTGAATACTCATATTGTGTGGACAGGGTTACAGTGTTTTGTGCTTGTCGTTACTGATCATCTATTGTTGATTGTTATCATCTGGATGGCTAATTGTGCATATATTTCCCTCCCCCAGGCGGCCCAGTTCCTGCTTTGCACATTATAATGCTATGTTTTCGTCACTCGACCGCCCGTCGTGGTTCTATTGAGGAAAACTTTGCTACTGCGGAGATTTGAATTACTTAGTCTGTTTAATGCGTGTTTCTTATCAACGTTGTATTCAATTATCTTTAGCACTGCTGCCTGCAATTCACCTGCTATCAACTCTCAAGTAAGTTTTGTTTGACGTATGTACATTAGAACGATCACGGTCCTTAGCATGGTCACGGTTTCACTAGTTACTTTTCCGAATCTAGCGACATAATGTTTATATATTTCTGAAAACAAATAATTAGTTTCATCTTGTTACAGGCTTGTTTTTTAAATTTTTGGTTTAGTATTTTTAGTATTCAGGCATTTGTTGTGGGTTCGCTTTTATAAGTTTCTTCTTTTGATGGCAAGTGTTGTTAACGTTGTGTCAAAAATTTTGGGATTAAACATGTCTTAGTTGTCGGCTGCTTTTGGTGTCGTATGTTCTTTTCACAAAATACGAACTCAATCAATTTTTTTATTACTGTTGTGATCATTTATGTAGGCTTAGATGATGGAGACACGAACCTTTTTTGATCTGCTACGATAACATTATTTTTTTTTTCTTTTCTTATGGCTCGAATAAGTCATACTTTTTTAATTCTGGTATCCTTCGCACAGGACGTCCCGATGGTTATGTTAGCTATTTTGTTGTGGTCTTGTTATTATGAATGTACCTATTTTTAACGCGTTTATTTTCTTGTTGTTTTATCTCCATTTATTTAAATTAAGCTTTGCTATAATATGACATTAACAAAGATTTAACTGTTCTAAAATGGGGAATGTCTTCACATTTAATTTATTTTATGTTTGTTTTATTATAATTTAAAATCATCAACGAACTCATTGCAAAGTGAGTATGATAATTACAATGTACCCAATAAATTCAATACTAGACTCCATGCTCCATTCAATATAGTTGCCTTCGCACTAATTTTTATATACAGTTCTTAGATATTGTATCGTGTGGGGAATGAAACTTGCTCTGTCGATATATTTCACTCTAAAAACATTACTTCCAAAGCAAATATATATGAAGATATGCGATAATTCGTAAGTGTTTCCGATTTTTTTTACATATTATGTTATTTACAAGATTATTTTTCGTTCTACTTATATTCTGTATAGAAAATAATTTAATATATATTAAAGTACTAATAAATTACTCGTGCGCATAAATATTTTTATTAGAAGTTTACTTTTGTACCCCAATAAACAAAGCGAAACCGGTATGTCATGTAAATCAATTCCATGGTTTTTATATTGTTTTATTTAATTGTAAAAAACGAACGCGGGACAAAAAGCCCCGCAGGGGAATTTCGAATCGATTCGTAATTCGTCTATTTGAGTTGAACTGCACATCCCTAATATTTACAAAATGTCAGTTATATTTGCGTGCGGGAACGTTAGGAATCGAGTTTTTTGCGTGTTTTAATTTCAAAATTTATAGTATAAATTGGTGGTTATACCGTTTTGTTTAAACAAATTGATCAATTATGTTATATTAACCAGTAAATTTCAAGTTCTACGTTGATTTTATCGTCACGATTTGGGAGAAACAGAATTTTTTGAGGTTATGCGTAACACTAATTTTAAATTGAAAAATATTCATTAAATTTTACAGGAAATAAACAGAATTGATATTAATTTAATATATAAATGTTTTAGGCATATGTGCATCGTAAATATTTTTAGAATCAGATTATGCAATCAATGGTTAACGGAGGTAAAAGTTTGAATAATTTAGGTGATTGAAAATATATGAAATAAAAATATCATAGTTCAACCCTCAATTTTAAAATAAAATTATATGAAAGCTTTAAAAAGTGAAGTGGTACTTTAATTTTAAAAAAGTGTTGAGTGATGGAACGTGTTTTCAAAATTCCGAGTTTCGTAAATTTTAATACTTTTTTAAATGAAAATACACGGGTAAGTTTTTTTTAAGCCTGTTGGCATTTTTGATATCAAAATTTATTTATTTAGAAATAAATATGTTGACTTGTAATACACACTTCTCAAAGAGTATTTTATCTAGTTTTTAGAACAGTTTTTTTTGGCAAAGAGTTACCAAATAACAGTTTTATCTGAATGATTGTAAAATTCAGTAAAATATTGAATCTATGGAAAAAATGGAAGGTTCGAGAAGCTTCGATCCGTGCAAATCAACAATGTCTCAAGAGAAAAACATTACCAACGGTAATTTTCAACAACATTTTGCATTAATTAAATAATTCGTACTAAATAAGTTATATTTTAATAAAAAAAACTATATTTCTAAAATTCCGGGTCCACTGTTTTTGAAAGGTGGCAGCCCTTAGGGTTCATCAGTTGTTTGGTCTCCAATTTAGAAAATCCACATAAACAAAATTGAAGTAATTCAAAACGAATTCCTAAAATATATTTGTTACAAGTCATTTGTAAGATTTAATAATTATACGGAGGCAGCTTTATACTTTAAAATTGATTCACTGAGTGTACGGAGGCATCATAATTATTAGGCACTATTCCTGTATAAAGAAGTTAAAATAATATTCCATGCCCAGAGTTGCTAAACAAGATGCCAATCAATGTACCTGCGCGTTCAACAAGCTCTTGTGTCCTATTCAGGGTTGATCAAAGCAAAACGAATAATGTTTATGTATCTATTGTTTATATCTCTATTATGATTTAATTTATATCTACAACCTCTCTCCATGGCTATAAATGTATTGTTTCGTAAATTTTTCGTTTTATATAATCTTTTGATTGGTATAATTTTTTTAAATAATATTCCTTTCTCACAAATTTAAATTATGTTGTCTCAGTTAAAGTCACAAGGAGGAAATCCATAATTGGTTTTATTTTACTAAATAACACTTATGTACAAAGTGATTAAATGTAAACTGTCAATTTCCCAAATGAATAAATAAATAAAAAAAACATTAATATGAGACTTATGGAAGATGAAAAAGGTATTTTTGTTATGTGTTTTAAGGGTGTTATGCCGTGTTGCGCTAACTCCTTCTTTAGCCAACGTTTCGGACAGCATTGCAGTGTCCATTATCAGGGCAGATGTGTTATTTGAGGTTGTGGTGAAATGTGAGCTTATGTATGAGGATGGGATCCCGTGTTACCAGCTCCAACTCTCTGAGCACACATAAACGTATAATTTTTTTTTTTTAAACGTTGGTTAAAGAAGGAGTTAGCGCAACATGGAATAATCCCCCAAAAACAAATAACAAAAATACTTTTTACAGTGAAAAAAATCTTAAATCATATGAAAAAGGTATTTCTCCACTGTGAATCCGTATCTATTCGTGATGGTCGGATTTTTGATAAAATGCATAGTTTCACAAGAAACATGAAAAAGGATTTTCTTAACTGTGAGTCGGCATGTGTCCCATCATTTTGCTCTTTTTATAACATGCATAGTTGCACACGGAACATGAAAAAGGTTTTTCTCCACTGTGAATCCGCATGTGTACGTTAAGGTCGCTTTTTTGATAACATGTATAGTTGCACAAGGAACATGAAAAAGGTTTTATTCCACTGTGAGTCAGCTTGCGTGTCTTCAGGTAACCCTGTTTACAACATGCATTATCGCACTCTGAACATCAAAAAGGTTTTTTTCACTTTGAATCAGCATATGCCTCTTAAGCTGGCCGTTTTGACGACACGCATATTTGCACACGGAACATGAAAAAGGTTATTCTCCATTGTGAGTCAGCATGTCGAACTTTAGTTGACTCTTTCGATAACACGCATAGTTGCACAGGGGACATGAAAAAGGTTTTTCTCCACTGTAAATCAACATGTGTCTCTTAAGTTTACCCCGTTGATAACTTGCATAGTCACACTCTGAAAATAAAAGTAGTTTTATCCACTGTGAGTCAGCATGTGTGTCTTCAGGTAACCATGTTAACAACATGCATAGTCGCACTCTGAAAATGGAAGAGGTTTTTTTCCACTATGAGTCAGCATGTGCCTCTTCAGCTGACCCTTCTGACAACAAGAAAAGGGTTTTTCTCCACTGTGAATCCGCATGTGCATCTTCAGCTGACCCTTCTGACAACACGCATAGCTGCACACGGAACATGAAAAAGGTTTTTCTCCACTGTGAGTTAGCATGTTCATCTTCAGCTGACCCTTCTGACAACACGCATAGCTGCACACGGAACATGAAAAAGGTTTTTCTCCACTGTGAGTCAGCATGTGGCGCGTAAGTTGGCTCTTTTGATAACATGCATAGTTGCACACTGAACATGAAAAAGGTTTTTCTCCACTGTGAGTTAGCATGTGCATCTTCAGCTGACCCTTCTGACAACACGCATAGCTGCACACGGAACATGAAAAAGGTTTTTCTCCACTGTGAGTCAGCATGTGGCTCGTTAGGCGGCTCTTTTGATAACATGCATAGTTGCACTCTGAACATAAAAAAGGTTTTTCTCCACTGTGAGTCACCATGTGCATCTTCAGCTGACCCTTCTGACAACACGCATAGCTGCACACGGAACATGAAAAAAGTTTTTCTCCAGTGTGAGTCAGCATGTGGCGCGTTAGGTAGCTCTTTTGATAACATGCATAGTTGCACACTGAACATGAAAAAGGTTTTTCTCCACTGTGAGTCAGCATGTGGCTGGTTAGGTGGCACTTTCGTTGACATGCATAGTTGCACACTGAACATGAAAAAGGTTTTTCTCCACTGTGAGTCAGCATGTGCCTCTTCAGGTGACCCTTATGACAACACGCATAGCTGCACACGGAACATGAAAAAGGTTTTTCTCCACTGTGAATCCGCATGTGTCCGTTAAGGTCGCTTTTTCGATAACATGCATAGTTGCACACTGAACATGAAAAAGGTTTTTCTCCACTGTGAGTCAGCATGTGCCTCTTCAGCTGACCCTTCTGACAACACGCATAGCTGCACACAGAACATGAAAAAGGTTTTTCTCCACTGTGAGTCAGCATGTGTCCGTTGAGATTGCTTTTTTGATAACATGCATAGTTGCACAAGGAACATGTAAAAGGTTTTTTTCCACTGTGAGTCAGCATGTGTCTCTTTAAATTTCGCTTTTGAGCATTTGAATAGTTGCACTTGAAACAGGAAAAAGATTTTTCTATTACATGGGAGCTTACGTTCATTGCAAAATTTGACTTGGGAGAGAAGCAGCAGTTGCGATGGGGAGGAGTGTATCCTTTTTCCACAAAATGCGTCTGAAGATCTGTAGACAAATTTGAAAAATAACATCGATGAAAATGACTCGGTTAAACTTATTTCCTAAACTTAGATTAAATAAGCTACGTTAGTTCCTAGAAACGTTAAAAAACATAGGAGAAGCCGAATTGTTCAGTTTACAAAAATTGGTTTTACCTGCTGCCTTGGTAATTCTCCCAAAGCGTTTTAAGCATTCCTCTTTAACATCCAGCAGGTCTATGTCAATTTTCATATGAGTAAGCACCGCTTCAACTTGTCGGGGTCCGAGATCCGCGTTTATGGTAACTCTATCCACATTTATGCTTCCTGGAATAAAAAAGGACAATAAATAGAATGAATTTTTGCATGACCAGCCCCAAACCAATTTTGGCAGCCCTAATAGTCTAAATTAGTACACGCCAAGGCAGGATATCACTGTAATCGATAAAATGATGATTTGTGTTTTTTTGTAACGCGGTATTTATCAAAAATAATATAAAGGGGCATGTGTTAGGTTAAATATTCGACGCCCGGAGCAAACTGCTCCAATTGTACCCACATGGGGGCAGCCCTGTATCTTCGTACCATTGATATGAAACGAAACATTTTTTTAATTGAAAAAAAATATGCTATTTTTTTACGAATAAAGATACCATTGATCAACAATGTAGAAATGGGGATTTGGATGGAAGTTTTAAAAGTCAATATCAGATAAAAATGACCTTAGACGTCTGCTTGAGGGAACTTCTTCAAGTAATAAAAACCCTGCTCTAGGGCACCATAAGTAGAGAGTTTTTAGTCAATGGGAAAGTGTTTTCTGAATCAATATTTATGAATTTGTAGCGATCGATACTGCTAGAGTATTCGAGAAAGCCGACCGGTTTAAAACGCATGGTCTGAGAATGTACGAGACATTTTATGCAACAATTTCATCGCGTAATGTAAATAGGTACCAGCTACATCTCTAAGCGACGTCCAAGCGAACTACGTACGACAATACTTTGCAATTGAATTATGATTGAACTATGAACAATTCGCGCATTCGCTAGAAGGTTCTAGCCTATTGCCTAGGCATAATTCCAGGGCCATCGAAACTACCAGAAGAATCTCGCTGAAGCGAGGGACCCGTAGTTTACCAGCGGTCTCGCGTATTTACCACCGCCGCCGGCTGGACTATATAAGTAGGCCCAACGCAGCGAGTAGTCAGTCATTTTTAACAAGTCAGCCACCGTATTACGCCGCGTTTGTAACCTTAATCTAATTATTCACCCGCATTCCGCGCCAAAATAATGTAGTGCCTCCTCGTATTAATCCCGTAAAACAAACGCGTTATTGTGTGTAGTAATTGCTATTTGTGCATTCTTAAATAAACGCTCAAACTGGATAAATTGAGACGTTTATTTAGTACACCAAGTTAAACAAAAATTTTTAACGTATAAAAAATACGTGTTATTTACTTCATGTCCAAAATAAAATTAGCTGAAAATCGAGGAGTCGACAACTTATTGTAAATAGTATAAAACATTTAAAAGAGTGCTGTACTTTGATGGTTTCCGGCAAGGACGCATTTTAAGATATATACTATATACATTACATGAATTACAAGAGAGGATGTTGTGAAAAAGTATTTGTCTTGTTTGCACGACATTTCAAATCAGAGATGGATTCCGGACATCTGAATTTAAGGTTCTATATTTTACACTTATGCAATGCAACTAACTGGCTGTTTGAGTACTCTCCGCATATTGCAAGCATTGCTTCGTTACAGCTGGGAGGTTGAAATCTAAATCCGAAAAATTAATTTCACCTCCACCTTCTTCCTGGAGCCCTGGTTCCGTCTTGATGGATATAGTATCTGGCTTCAGTAGATCCATGGTCTGCTTTGGTAGGGTTTAGTAATTTGTTTAACCCCAAACAAATATATCTGAAACAGAAGAAAGTTGTAAAGGAATTCAAATATAAATCAGTTTTTTAAATTTAGCTTCTCAAGTCGTAGCAAAAATACATATTAGAAAACCTCGAAGTTTTGACAAAGGTTGAGAGAGACGTCGTTTATCTTGGGTAAATTCTTTATTTATTTACTGTTATGTCTACCGCCATTCCGTTGTAATCATGTAATCATCAATGTAACAAGTATATTTGTTGTAATTTTTTAAAATGCATTTGAAATTCTAATCTAATAACAGGTAGATGTCAAATTGACAGTTTAAGCATTCTGCTCTGACAAAACGCCCAATGATTCCCTAACTAAACTGGAATAACGGCCGCTACCAAAATGAATAGCGATTAATTTAAGTATTATTACTAACCAATAACCATCACATGCATGGGATAATAAGTTTGACAGGGAGGGATAAACAGAGTGTGGAAACAGGAAGAAAGACTGTCAGAGAAGAAAGCACATGTCAAAAAATATATAGGTTATGCATAGACAAGAATGAAGTCATAGACAGTTAATATAATTTTCATGAACCTGGGACCCAATTTTCATTTCAGTAGACAACTGCTCGCATGCGATAATTATTTACACAAATGAAAGAATATCTTTGTTTTAAACCACTTTATTACATTTATATACGTCGACCGGTTTCGGTTGAACTCAACCTTCATCAGGACAGTACAAATATAAACTTATAGTTACAGTTTATATTTGTACTGTCCTGATGAAGGTTGAGTTCAACCGAAACCGGTCGACGTATATAAATGTAAAGTGGTTTAAAACAAAGATATTCTTTCATTTGTGTAATAATGTCAAGCCACAAAGTGTTTGCTTCCTTCGATAATTTGATAATTATTTACGTTGTCTATGGTTTTTCTATCATCATTTGCGGCCATGGATATTGACCCCAATTGCAAATGTGCAACCTCACTCAGTCGAAGATCGCCATAATACTGTGTTTAGAAAAGTACGTTCAGTGATCGAAAGGTGCAACGGTGTGTTGAAAATGAGGTTCAGTGATCGAAAGGTGCAACGGTGTGTTGAAAATGAGGTTCAGGTGCTTGTTAAAGCATAGGTGCCTGCATTATAAGCCTGAAAAGGCATCTCAAATAATTAATGCATGTGTCGTCTTGCACAATATGTGCATTGATAATAATGAACCAGTATTAATTCATGATGAGCACATCGATTATGATTTCGGTGATATCAGTACAACCGACAATGTTGGAGGGAGTTCAACAAATGTTGATTTGCTTGCTGGAAGGGCTCTTCAGCGTCAAATTGTAAATAATTATTTTAGAAGGTGATTTAGAAACTATTTAAGATTTATTTTATTGCTGTTTATTATAGGCACATCATAAGGTTTATCGTTTGTTGAATTTACATTAGTATTATTTTTTTTAATTGCTGCTTCGTTCTGTTTTTTTTTCTATTTTAATTAAATTAGTTTTATGTTTCTGAATAACTATCTGTGAACATTAATGATTGGTCTGTTTTTTTGCCATCCTCTTATGTATACTGTATAGCTAAGACTGTTTATGTTCCTCAAATAAATTAATAAATAAAAACATATGTATGTATACATATTATTAAATAAATAGTAAAAAAAAAATATTTGACAGTGTTCCTATTAGTTGCCCGAGGATAAAATATATTAAAATTTGTAGTACCTTTATTTTTTATTACTCACCTTACTTTTCTTTCATTCCAACATACATAGTGGTACATTCATTTGTATAACATGTGGTACGATGCATTTTAGTAAGCATGTATGTGTGTGTTACAATGCAATATTTGATATCAAATATCTCAGGAGATTCGGTAATAATTAAAAGAAATATCTATTTTATTTATTTATTACAAAATCCTTTTTACAATGTATAACAATTTTTGACAATAAAATATAAAACTATACAATATTAAGTTTAAAAGTTGAGTAATCGGTATAGTATTTTAATTTTGGATTATGCTATTCTACTAGGCTATGTCTGTCCCAGAGTAGCGTTATAGAACGCAATTCTATTTTATTGTATTCGTCATAGTATTTACTTTTATAAGAACCTTAAACATTTTTATTACTTCCCAGTATGCAAACGATTGAAATATATTAAATAAATGTTATTTTATTAATACATGTTCATTTGTGTACTAAAGTGTTTTATTTATTTTGCCGTTGGAAATGATCAATTTTTTTGGTATATGACCTGACTTTACTTATGGAATATAGCAAAAAGTTAATGGTATTACTTTTTGCTATTTTCCATAAGTTGTACAATTTTTTTCAAGTATAGATTAGTTTGCCTTCCTAATCTATTTTTTTTTAGCCACAACTAATTGCTGCTTTTGTATCTCAAGCTTCTCCCTTTTGATTTTCATGTTCTCTTCAGAATATTTCATAATTTTTTTTGCTGCCATAATGCTCCCTACACTTTTTTTTTAAATAATTTGGTGTTGATTGTCCCAAGATGCAATCTACTTCAATATCACTTTGATCGCCACCTATGGGACTTTTCACAGTTCCAACATGATCTATAGAAACCTCTGTATTGTCAACTGTATTGAAATCATTGGAATTGTGGAGTGTTGTGACTACATCTGCATCATCCATCCCCATATTAAACGTCGCTATAGATTCGGAGACACCCACGTGTCCCTGTATCGATGCTGGGTTTATTGTCTCCAGGATTCTGGCTTCGTCTTCCGTGAGGTCTTCTTCAAGAGACGGTCCTCCACCTGTGCCCCTCGCATACCGAACTGACTTGGCCTGTTTATTTTTAGTTTTGGCTTTTAAGTCTTGCCAACACTGAAACGTAAGAAAGTTTAAGGTTAATAATGTATTCAACACAACAAAGGAATACTAATATACTCAATATACATGTTTTAATTTATTATTTTGTCAAAATGCTTTATCAACGTGATAACTTTTCATCTATCACTCAATACTGAAATTTTTCAATTTATTTTATAGAGAAACAAAGTACTTAGATAGCATTATTAGCCTATATTCAATTGTTCAAAGTTGTTTGCAAAATATGTACTGACTCATAAAAATTTCTTCGTAAACATCAAAATGTGATAAATGGTTCACGTCACATAACAAATAAATCATACAACTATGATGCTTGATTGGTACGACTATCGCAAGGAGCGATCTCTTTGATCTCACCAAAATGATAATTATTAGCTTATGAATTTTCACAAAAAGTAAACTTTGTACTAGGATCAAAATATAATCATTTCATACTAGCTAACACTGCACTGCATATTATGATTAGATACAATAACTACTTACTTTTCGCCATTGTTTCCAGTCTTTGCATCCACCGGGAATGGCATTCAGCGTATTTGCGATGTATTCCCATCGATTCTTCGCCTCTTTAAAAGTAAACGTGGGGCTGAACTTCCCACTTATCAACTGGGTATCCTCCATCAACAGTTCCGTCAACTTCTTTTTTTGCATTACTGACAATTATCCAATTCGAATAGACATTACGAAGAAAGGTCCAAAAACACAGCCAAAGGTCAAATTATAACAAAAAGAAAAGTCCAGAAACACAGCCAAAGATCAAATAGTAACAGAAAGTCCAAGAGTAAAGCAAAAGTCGGTAATATTTTGAAAAACACGCAAGAGGAAACAACTACTTCTTCAACGAACAACAAAGTGAATTGAAAATTGACAGTCGTAAACAGATGTAAATAGAAAGATGCATCAAATCTATGGAGTTAAATACACGGGTTACCATATAAAAAAATAAAATTGGTACATTTTTATGTTGGTATTAATATCGGTTGTTTTACATTATCTACGACGGTCGAAAATACGCATTTATCGAAACAGTAGATAATTTATCGTGCGCGATCCTCGCATGCGAGCAATTGTATACTGAAATGATAATTGGGTCCCTGGGCTTGAACAATTTCTTTCGACTTGCGTCTTGTAAATATTAAAGCGCTAGCAGATCTTTAATCTATTAACTGTGAGATATCTGTGACCCTTAAAAAAAAACACAACAAGAAAAACGAAACCAAATCGTTTCTAATCGAATATTTAGGTCAAGCAATTCTGATTTTGTCCATTGTACATTTCTTTTACACATTTGGGTCAAAATTCCTTAAATAATTCTATTCATCAAAACACTCACTTGAGTCAAGTTAGAGAAGGGGTTTTCATAAAAGTTTTATGTGAAAGGTAATTCCCCACAAAAATTTCCAATATTTGCTTCCACAAAGTAATTTTTCAAATCCATGTAGGGGCAGTTATTAGAGAATTTTTAAAGGAAGTAATTCCCAACAATATTGAATCCACTCCATAGGGGGGGGGGGGGGGGTTATAAAATAACTCATAAGTATTTTATTCTTGGTCCCAATATAAACTACTTATGAGTGTTTTGGAACAAGGTATTTTATAGATTTGTCCAAAGTACAATCTACTACATGAAAATACCCGGTTCTTTTACTTAACTGGCTACGATTCAAACGCCTTTCCTCGTAGTGGTTCAATATTAATTTATCATTTTCCAACAAAAAAAATGCATTAATAAAATTATATTTTATGCAAAGAATCGTGGCTTCCTTTCTATCAGAAACAAGAAATTAATTAAAGTAATTTATCAAGTTCTGTTAATATTTCAGTTCTGTCAAGTTACTAGCCTATTAATATATACTAACAGAATTTGAATAGGACTTTCACAGAACTCGAAAATGAACGTTCAAATTCTCCGTAACAACCCTTTCCGATGTATGATTTTAAATCAAATCCTTTATTTAAAGAGTTTCAAATTTCAAGTCATCGTAGATTATTTTAACACAGATTGATTGTTCATCTTGGAGCAAGATTTTACATGACTTGTGCTGTCCTGAAAAAACAAGTAGTAAAGAAAGATACTTTAAAATCGCTTTTGCAGGACAGCACTTTGTTTTAAAAATCTTTCGTGTTGTGATGGAATATTTCGACATTTTTAAGATTTTTATTTTTTAAAAAATATTTTAGTACATTGAATGGGGTAGGCTACGATTGAATATTATATTGTCTATGGTCGCGCATTTTTTTAGTTTTCTGGATCCTCGTCGATGGTGTGTGACGTACTTTTGTTGCACGCAAATTTTTTTCTAAATATACCTATGACCAATTTGCTAAGTACAAAAAGCCCGAAGTTTCCGGTCTAGTGAGTGGTTTATTTATGGGTCTGGACTTGAAACACATCTGAAACCGACGCGCCCAACTCCGATTTCTTTTAGAAAAAAATAACAGATTTCATTGGCTTAGAGTTTGACATTTCGCTCGAGGCCACGAGACTCGGTTGCCGAAATTAGTTAAATTATATTATTTCGTGTCTAAAATATTGCTTGTTAAAGTTCTTTGTGATTAAAATAAAAAGCAAGTGTAGTGATAGCGAGTTACAAACATATATTCAACTCGATGTACTACCTACGTAAGTTCACCTTTAAAGTGTGTTTAAAATTTATTATTTTTCCAAATTAACCAAAGTACATGCATTATGGGGTAATTTTTGTTGTTTATTTTAAATAATATATATTAGCTGTTCTGTATAATTATTAAAGTTTAATGTGTTAGTGTAGTAAAGTAATCAATCATTAATTTCTCAGGTAAATTACACACATACATCTATAAACTGTTGTTTTCCAAATAAAAAAGGTAACGATGATTTAATCTACAATATCATAAAATACATATAGTGAATTAAGTATGCTTTATTAATTATCTTTTCATTCTTGCATACGAAAAACATATTTTTTAGGCATCTTTTATATGATAACAGACTTCATTCATCATTGATATGAAAATCATCATTTCTTTATCTACGCAGGCGATATATTAGAAAATTTTGTTCAGCATTAGTGGCAGGATTGTTGCAATAATATGATTCTAGTTGATCTACTAGGAACAAGATAATTTATCGGCGATACTATTTCAGGGGATTCAAATCAGTTACTGTTCATTTTAAATAAAAAAATTAAATAAGTAAATATTCGTTTTAACGATAAGAGTCGCAATTTTTCGATAGTGTAAATGCGTCCTGCCCATCATCAAAAGAGACCACACTAGAGGTGAGGCGTATTTATTGTACCCAGTAAAAGTACCGGGTATTTCCATGCGATACTTTGTACTTGTGACAGATCTCCAATATTGTGACAGATCTCCAAAATACCTGGGTTCCAAAATACTCATGAGTATTTTATACCGGGACTAAATTAATATCTTTAATAGGTACTTTTACCAGGTATTTTTGATAGGTATTTTTGATGGGTATTTTTAGTAGGTATTTTTAATGGGTATTTTTAGAAGGTATTTTTGATGGGTATTTTTGATGGGTATTTTTGGTAGGTATTTTTTATGGGTATTTTTAGTAGATATTTTTAAAGGTATTTTTGACGGGTATATTTCATGTGTATTTGCGACCGGAAAAATGTGAGGAATTTTTCGAAATGAAGGAATTCCGTAGCTACCCCCCCCATGTGGGGAAACACATATGATGTTTTTGGCTTGGCTGGGCGGAATTTTTTTGAAGTTCTGTGTCAACCACCCCCCCATGGATTTCAAATATTTCGTAGGGAGTACTCATTTTGAAATTTTTTTGTGGGGAATTATGTTTATTCTCATTTTGACTCATTTTAAATTATATATACAGAAATTCTCTAACAACCCCCCCTCCCCACGGATTTTCAATAATGAAAGGGGGAATCATTCTCAAGTATAATGTTTGTGGGTAATATGTGGGCAGAATTTATGCGATGAGAATTACTCATTCTGAATCAATCCTCAGGTCGGGATTAAATACTTCTGAGTATTTTGTCACCGGTATTTTTACCAGGTATTTTCCTGAACCTGTACTTATTTTACCCAGGAACGAAAAGTACTCATAGGACCCACCTCTAGACCACACAATCTTCCTTCCTATCTACTCCCGTCCTACGTCTCTTTATCCTATACCTATATCCCCCATCCCTCCCACACCCCTCAACATATCTGGTAATAAACTGACATCACTTATACTATTGCACTTTTATAATCAATATTAGCAGAATGTTAATATTTACAAAATATTATTATTATTATTCTTTGTATGGCCCGTATATCAGTCAGTCCCTGTCATCGCTATGAGAGATATTTTATACTAACATCAAGTTACTCCCTGGCGGGAGCCCTTGCAAGTGATATGATTACAAAAAATACCAAAATAATATATATAAATTAATTTGAAAGAATTACTGTCAAGTTTACGAAACAAACGATTTCTCCGACGTCATTACTGTCCCTTATTGTTGACACATTGTTTCTTCACCGTCGTTTCTTCCCGTTTCCAAACTCCGTTTTACCCACATTATTTAATTTATCATCTGATACTTGTGATAATTATTGGTAAGTTCTAATGCTTAAGGAAAGTAATCCATTTGGGGTTTTTTTTATGGAATATTTAGACAATCACGACGTCGTATTTCGTATATTATATATTATTTGGAAGACATTGATTAAAATTATACCGGATTATAAAAACATGGACTTTGTGACTTCTTATTTGGATAAAATGGAACAATAGTACCAATGCATCTTTATATACGGAGTCATCTGATTATTGACAACGATTTTAACAGAATATTCCAAGTGAAATCAAATAATCAAAGCTCATACAAATTAGAATTCCGTTACAACTATGTTCTGTTTCAGGTAAATTGGTTTGGGCTTGAACTAATTATCAAACGCTACTACAGCAGTGCTATGGATCTATTTAATCCAGAGACTGTTTCCATAAAGACGGAACCAGAGCCCAAGGAAGAAGGTGGATGTGAAATGCCGCATACTGATATAAACTTCGACCTCCCAGATGTAAAGAAAGAATATTTGCATAATTTGGAGAGTACTGGGACTGCTCGTTAGTTGCATTGCGTATTTTATCTAAAATATTTTGATTTGTCAGGCAGACGAGGCATGTGGTTGTTCACAACGTCCTCTCTTTCCGTAAATACGCCTATTTGGTATTTATTGTTATTGTATCTTTGCCGGAAACAGCCAAACTACAACACTGTTTAAACATAATATTTTGTTTTTGAAAAATACCGCACAAGAGTCTCAACTGCTCCTAGCCTCTTGGAGCAATTGGATAAAATTGTGAGGTTGTAGGTTACAGGAAAGAGATATGCAAGTGGAAGGTGCTAAGAACCTTGCTATTCATATCTGGTCACTGTTTTATTTGTTAATTGATCAATTTTTTATTTGTTAATGTGATACCCGGACGATACTGAGAATATTTTCCGTATCTTTTAAAGGGATACATTGTGAAATAACGCAATCATGATAAATAAATTAAAATTATTAGCGCACGCCGGGATTTGAACCCGTGGCCTCGTGATTGCTAGTCGAGAGCCTTACCCCGACCAAGGAAACCGCTATGGCCAACGATAAGTTCCCAATTCCTCAAGTTTTCACCTCATCCTATTTGCGACGTGATGTCGGTTATGCGTAGTTATATGAATTAAAAATCCGTTAATATTGATGTAAGAAAACTTGACACCATTGACTTTACCCAACCAAACATCGTACCGAATGTGTCATTCTTGAAGCACAGGTCTCTGAAGTGGACATATGGAGTCATTGTTTTTTCTAAAATTAACCTTCAAGTCTCTTAACCTGACTCTCGCTTCTGTATCGTTAATCAATTAAATATTTCATCGTAAATATTCTAATAAGTATATTTTACTTTTTTAAAATGTTTCTAGGTAGCAATACTGTGGAGACAGTTCCCATAAAGGCGGAACTTGGACCACCAGAAGAAGATAAGGGGGGATTTACTTACAAAGAAATTGACATAGACCTTCCGGATGTTAAAAAGGAATGCTTACAACGTTTTGCAAGAATTACCCAGACAGCAGGTAAAATCAGTTTTTTTTCTTAAAATAAACAATTCGTTCCATCCTATTTTGTTAGTTTTTTTGGTACTTACTGTCTTTTATAAACGTATAATTTGTAAATTTACCGACAGATCTGAAGACGCATCCTGTGGAAAAACGTTTCTCTTGTCCCCATTGTAACAACTCCTATTCTCATAAGTCAAAATTCAAAAGGCACTTACGCACTCATACTGGGGAAAAACCCTTTTCATGTTCTGAATGCAACTATTCATATTTTCGAAAGGAACATCTGAGGAGTCACATGCTAACTCATAGCGGAGATAAACCTTTTTCATGTTCCGACTGCAATTATTCATGTTCTCTAAAGGGAAATTTGACGAGACAGATGCGTACTCACAGTGGAGAAAAACCCTATTCGTGTTCCCATTGCAGCAATGTATATTCTCAAAAGTCACATCTGACGAGCCACATGCTGACTCACAGTGGAGGAAAACCTTTTTTGTGTTCCGACTGTAATTATTCATGTTCTCAAAAGGGAAATTTGACGAGACACATGCAGACTCACAGTGGAGAAAAACCTTATTCATGTTGAAAACAACTACTCATGTTCACAAAAGGGACATTTTAGGAAACACATGCCGACCGACATAGGAAAAAAACCCCTTTTTATGTGCCCGAAAAGACCATCGACGCTTTTCATGTTCTGACTGCAATTATTCGTATTCTCAAAATGGAGATTTGAGGATCGACATTTAGACTGACTTCGGAAACAATCTTTTTCATGTTTCGAAAGCAAACGTTCACTTCTCGGATATAAATAAATCTGGAGGTCAATGTGTCTAGGAGTGACGCATGTATGGATTTTTTCCTCCCTCTGGTATGTGAGTGACGTCAAGACAGGGCCTTTGACATCCTTGGTGACGCTGTATGGAGGATCTTTGCAAGGAAATTAAGTTTAAGGAATGAAAGCCTATCAAATTAAAAAATTCCGCCATTTTTATTAACAAAATTTCGAAAGATTTGTTTCTTTTTAGAACTAAAGTAATGAATTATTTAAAAAATATATATTTTACTTCATAGTTCCAACTAAAATATGAAAAAGTTACTTTTTTATAGGCCAGTTGTTTCACAGAAATTCAAACGTAACATTGTCATCGAATGGCTGTTTAACGTACTATTTTTTCTTTTTTTTAAACATTTTTAAGTTCCTCGTTACACGCTGATTCTGGGTGCTTTTCTGCTTTCCATCAAATTGTAATAAGCTGACCAGCTTAACAAAAAGATAGTTTTTCTATTCTTCTGAACATAATTTGTTCGAAACCCGAAACGGACTTACAATCAGCATTTAGTCGAGTTGACGTCCAAATAATCATATTCGTCACTGAGTGTTATTAGACCGCATTAATAAAAGTTTTGACCGTTAATTTTTTTCTGCAGAATTTGATAACTTTGAAATAAGGTATCAATTAATATGACATGGAAATTATGACGACAGACATCGGTGCCATAAAGTCGCAATCAGAGACAATCCCCGAAGAAGAGAGTCCAACACCACCTCGTGATGCAATATTGCAGTTCAGGATTGGGAGTAGAAGACGATAATGTGATCAAGTGTGAAGGGGGCACTTTAGTGGCAGTGGAACATGCGCAAGAAATAGATATTGACTATCCTGACATTAAAAAGGAATTTTCGTTTTTGTGGAAAGGAGCTACCAAAATCTTATTCTTCCGGAGCCTTCTCCTATCTGAGGGTGGTTTATCCTGCAGTCTGCAGCCAGGAAAATCAGGAACCAGGATCCGACCTATAGTCACCCCAGTAACGCTGTTTTCGATGTCATGTCGTATCTTTCTTTACTACGTTTGTCATACAATCTGCCTGTTTGAAGTAATTTCAGTTTTTATAATTAATTTTTTATTGAAAATATAAAGAAAAGGTACAAATTATGAATAAAATGTTATAAAATGTTATTATTTACTAATTGAATTACCCAGTTAGTAGAGATATATCCTCGACATTAACTGGGGAGCTAATTTATTTGATTATACTTATACGGGATTGAGTAAAAAAATAGTAGGTTGCTAACAGTAGTTACAAAAAAAAGTTCTTTTAGTTTTTTCTAAAAGTTGTAATAGCTCTGCTACTTTTTATAGCATTCTGTAAATTTTTAAATAGTTTTTGGCCTAGAAACTCGTAGTGGTCTTGTGTAGCTGCCGTGTTGCATCTGGGTATATATATTCCCTGATTTTCTAGGTCTTAAACTTTTTGAGGACAGTTCAGATTCTTTGAAAAATTTTACAACCGGTGGGACCTTAAAGATGCTTGGCTTCCTTTGCAGAGCCTTAACCTGAAAGTCTTTAGATTTTATGAGAAGCTTCTATATTTCATTAGTCAAGAGTAATGTTAAATATAATTCACCTATTTGATCCCCTTTGTATAAAGTTCAATCTAACAAAATAAAAAAGAGTTGAGCACAAATTTTGCAGGTACGATTAAATAACGTTAGGTATACCCAAGTCAACAAATTTTGTAATTTATGATTATTTAAATCAGTTCCTTCGTAACACAAATTCCCTTCAAGGTCAAATTGATAGGTAATACTCAATTTCAAATAAAACGTCTAAAAAAGGATTAAATTCAGCTCCAACTTATGTGTACCGATTGGCGTAAGTGAAGCAATGCATGCAAAATATTCGAGTAGAAAATATCAGCAGTAGAACTTACTAATAACTATCACAAGTGACAAATGATAAATTTAACTGCCTGCTTTAAGCAGTTTAAGGGATATTTTCTCGAATTAGCAAATTAGTAACAGGTACAAACGTTTGGCCTGAGATGAACACACGTTTGTCTACAAAGTTATGTTACGCCACGGACCTCAAAAGCCCCTCAGTTCCACGGGTTACGCTGTAACATGATACTTTTACATAGTAATAAATTAATTGAAAACGACACGTTGGCGCCATTGTAACATGAGTTATTTTACAAATGTCCAACTACCACGTTGGCACCAATTGTAACACAATCAGCTAAACTTATATTCAAATCAAACCACACTACGGCGCCATTGTAACGCTAAGAGGTTTAATGACAGAAAGATTTTGAATAAAAAGAAAGACGATGATTAATTACATTAATTTTAATCAAAAAGAACAAGAGACTCTCAATTGACATGATTAACATATTATCAGGGTGTGTGCGGCATCGGAGATTACGGGCACGGAAAGAATTTAAATGATAGCAATTTACAGTTAAATATGTGACATTGTGTACAAAGATTAATGTGTGACCTGAATCACAGATAGGCGCCGTACAGATCTTAGGAAAGAACTGGAAAATTTGTTGATAGACGTGATGACCAGCGATTACTTCAAACTAGCTAATTCCGCCATCAGCATCTCCCGTAACTTTGTCGTCTGGAGCAGTTGCTCGAATCCTTCCTGTTGACTCGACCTCACTCCAAGGCTGTCCGATTGGTACCAGTGTTGCCAACGGATCTTGGCCTAATGTCGCCGTTTTTCAAACATTTAGTAGCCTAATTTCAGTTGCAGTAATTCTAATGAACTTGCATAAATTTTACCCAAATATTCCCCACAAATATTCTAAATGGCGACCTGTCGCCTTTTAGATTTTTTCGTCACCGATTCTCGTTCTGAGTAGCCTAAATGGCGATAAATCGCCTTCGTTGGCAACACTTTTTTTATTTTTTTTATTTAATTATTTTAATGTAACATATAAACAGAGTGATCAAGTATTGCCCATCTCACTAGGTATGTAGGTGTGAAAACGCCTGTGTTGAGATGGCAATTTACAGAGCGGTTGTTAACATACTATGAAACATGACACAATAATAAAATAAATTATACAATTCAAGTATTATCCACTGGAGCGACAGAGAGAATAATGAAAAATAGCTTCACTTGCTCGCCACCTTTGAAAGTTAATTTCGAAAAATTTCCGACCACATTAAAAAAATCATTACTCCATATTTGTATATGTAAACATATAAAAAAAAATATACTGCTATGTAGCCAATAAACTCACCTATATTTTATTAATTATTTTGTATTTGTATAATTGATAGAAAAATTATAAAAAAATCGTAAACTTTGTAAATGCGCGAATTTTGTGCGTGAGTATATTTGAAATTGCCGCCAGTGGATATTTTGAATATTCACATTGAATATTTTCTACGTTTTGTGTTCTCTATGACCTGTTCTACAACCACAGATCCAAATATATACTAAATAATCATTTTTTTATATGCTGACATCAAGATAAAAATAATGCGTGAAAATTATTTTGTGTTATTTGGTACGTGAACCTGTTAAATTTGAATGAACTAAATTATGATATTTTATACATTTACCACAAAGAATTGGTACTACATTAGGAAGATACATTAACTGTTTACAATTACCAATAAGAATAACTGCCCTACTTGCTTTATTTAAATCATTTGATCGTTTTATACAGATAGCCTATTTCACGATGTCAAAATCAGAGTGCTGCTTTTTAAATAATTGTGACTGAGAACTGGAGATTTTTATCCATGTTTTTGTGTTTCGTGATAGAACAAGAAACAAAGATTTAAAAAAAGCCCATATCATAGCAATAAGCTTTGCCAATCTTTCAGGATATACTTTGTAATTTGATAAAATCCTGTGGAATTCTGCCATTTTGTTTGGGAAAATACGAGATGACAGCTAGTTTAAGGTCGATACACACCGGATAAATTATAATAGCTAAAATGATGGTGATGATTAAACCTTATATATCAAACCTGTTGTATCAGCGTCGATCGGCAAATAAAATCTTAGTGATATTTTTTATCTAAAAGTTGGAAATCTAAAGAAAAATAGTGGAGAGGAAAATAATTGAGGGAACAAATAATTGATTTATTTATTTATTTACACCCTAATGGGCTTTTACATTCATTAAATTAGGGCACACAACAATACCTATAATCGAGTGACAGCTGTGTTTTGATCTGCTCCCGAAATAAATAGTTAACAATCTGGTACAGCGAGAAAATTTCCCCGTGGATGTGTCAAATCCGATGAGAATTGTTAGTTTTACTAAGTCAGTGTTCGATTTGTCAGTGATTGACCAGTGAATAAATAATTATCAGTATTTTAAAATCGAAAAATTAACAGTACATCTCAAGTCAACCAAAAGGGTAATAGAGGCAGTGTTTGACCTACAGTGTCTACCAAAATGGCAAATTCAGAAAAAAATCTGAGAAGCAAAGGACAAACGACAGCTGCTAACCTTTCATCTGAGCCCCACGTTTTAAACTTCGACAATCTGCTGGAAAAAATTGAGATGAAAATGGAAAAAAAATTGGAATTATTTAAACAAGCAATAATAAAGAAAATAGATGATGAAAATCAAGAAACCAGAAACACAAGGGACTTCATCAGCCGTCAGTACGATGACATTCATCTTAAGATGGAGACCATTATCAAACTGGTTTCGGAAGTTGAATTAAAGAGAAAGGAGCTAACGGAAAAGGACAGAATAATAAAGAGCCTGGAAGTCAGACTGGCAG
Organism: Hesperophylax magnus; assembly: GCA_026573805.1. Lineage (NCBI taxonomy): Eukaryota > Metazoa > Arthropoda > Insecta > Trichoptera > Limnephilidae > Hesperophylax > Hesperophylax magnus. Next base: position 2,968,018 of record JAIUSX010000060.1, read on the forward strand.
AAGTGGAGCAAGTAACTCATGAAGACACCCTTGAATTTACAGGGATCGAAGTAAAAGAGGGTGAGCAGCCTGCAGAAATGATTAAACGGGTTGCCGCAGTCTCAGGAATCGAATTAAAAAGCGATGACATCCTCGACATCAAGAAAATTCCGGACCGACGACCTGGAGTCCCCCCAAAACTCCACGTCAGATTTACTAACCCCCAAAAAAGACGACAAATTCTACTGAACAAAAGGCAACTTAATACAATTACAGCACAAGGAAACGGATTCCAGAAGATTTTTGTTGGTGAAATCCTTGGTCACTATTTCAAAGATCTTCTGTGGAGGTCTAAAACAAGGGCAAAAGAAATGGGCTTCAAATATGTCTGGTACAAAGACTGTAAAATAATGATTAGGAAAAATGACGGCGACAAACAAATACACTACATCAAACATTCTGATGATCTTAAAAAAATTGATTAGTTTCTTTGATTGAGAGCCCCACTTTTACCGTCATTCACTGGGTCGATTCCCCCAATATTGGTGAGTCATATCTTTTATGCTTATTTTCGCACTGTAACAATAATGAACTCCTGCACTAGCAATGAAAGGTTGAAACCCCCAGTGATGGCCACGGATTAGTGGAGCTCTCATTCAAGGGAATTAAACAATTCTTTTTTTTGTTTAGTATAAATTTTATAATGGCTATTAACTTTAATCGCATGTATGCAGAACATGGTGATCAAATCAACCCTTTTACTACTTCAGATGCCAAAATTTGCAAATATCTTATAGCAGAGGTAAAAAACACTACAATTATGCACCAAAATATTAGGTCAATTAATAAAAACTTTAACGAACTCCAGATACAGCTTAACCACCTTAATATAGACTTTGATATAATTATTCTCACGGAATGTTGGTTGTCAAACATTTATACTCCAAAATTAATAAATCACTACTCTTCCTTCAATTCGACAAAACATGATAGCCAGAACGATGGAGTCGTGGTATACACAAAAAATGATCTTAACCCCATTGTAACGGAAATAGACATTATTGGCGCGAACTGTTTGCAAATAACATACAATAATGACACTTGCATTCTAGCAATATACCGCTCTCCTTCGAATCGTAATATTACACCATTTCTAAATAGTCTTAATAGCATATTATCCAATCTTTCCCATACTAAAAATTTGATAATTATGGGAGATTTAAATATCAACATACTCCCAAACAATTCACATCACCAATGTCATGACTACCTAAACATGTTAGAATTCCATGGATTAATTAGTACCATCAATACACCAACAAGAATAGTCAATGAATCAACTTCATGTATTGATCACATAATGGTCAAAACTAATAAACAAAACAAAAGCATCATTTACAAATCAACAATTACAGATCACTACACAACAATCTTCACTTTGCAATCCGACACCACAAAAAATAGACGAGATCAGTCTCTTATATACAATAATATTAACTTTGAAAATTTAAAAGCCTCAATTAAAAATAAATCTTGGCAAGAGCTTTTCCAAATAAAAAACTCAGATGATGCATGGATATATTTTGTTGACTTTCTGAAAAATGAATTAAGTAATAATACCACAATTTTGTCAAAAAAAATTCCAAACAAAATTAAACCCTTGAAATCATGGATAAGTCATTCAATCATCAACTGCATTCGTAGAAGAAACGCACTACACAAAAAAGTGAAAGAAAATCCATATGACATAATAGCAATAAACATCTACAAAAGATACAGAAATACGTGCGGTGACGTCATCAGAAAGGCAAAAGAAATCTATTACGGAGTCAAAATCAAAGAAAGCAACAACGATCCCAAAAAAATATGGCAAATTTTAAGAGAAGCCACAAATACACAAAACACTAAAGACAAACAAGACATAAGTAAACTCTGCATTGATGGAGAAATTATTGATACCTCAAAAAACCCAAAGCTCGTTGCGGATCACATCAATAATTTTTTTATTAATATTGGGTCACATCTTGCTTCTCGTCTACCAAATTGTGGGAATGCTCAAACTTCTGAAATAGGACTCCAATTTTCTCAAAGAAGATTTAACTTTCAAAAAGTGTCTGGGGAAGAGATTCTAAAAATAATTAATTCCCTAAAAAACACGTCTAGTGCCGGAGTTGATGGGTTATCAACCAAGATTTTAAAAACGCTGTCTACGGAAATTGCATTGCCCCTAGAACACTTAATAAACTCTAGTATCACTCAGGGCCACTTCCCCTCAAACCTGAAACAAGGTATTGTTATTCCTATACATAAAACAGGTAACAAGACAGACATAAACAACTACAGACCAATAACTCTACTAACTAGTCTAACTAAAGTATTTGAAAAGGTTGTCAATGCACAGTTGGTAAAATTTCTCGTGAGCCATAAACTGATTTCAGAAAATCAATACGGGTTTCAAGAAAACAAGAGTACCTCAGACGCTATTGCTGCTGTCACTGATTTCATTGTTAAAAACCTTGATAAAAGCAAAAAATGTATTTCAATCTTCTTAGACCTATCTAAAGCCTTTGATACCATATCGCACAGTAAATTAACAAATAAACTTGAAAAAATCGGTATTGCGGACAACGAACTTAAATTCTTTAAAAGCTACCTTAATGGGCGTAAGCAACAAGTTAAAATAAATAACATATTAAGCAACACCTGCTCAACTAATTATGGTATACCACAAGGAAGCATATTAGGACCGATTTTGTTCCTGGTGTATATTAACGACTTATGTAACATTAATATTCAGGGGAAAATAGTTAGTTTTGCCGATGACACTGTTCTTCTGTTTGAAGCTGACACTTGGCCAGCTGTCTACAAAAAAGCTGAAACGGACATAAGCATTGTAAAAAAATGGTTGGATACTAATACGCTCACACTGAATGCCGAGAAAACCAAATACATCACATCAAGCATTAATATTACAGGTCAACCTCATGACGATGCCTCTATTAGAATACACACATGTTTGAATTCTGAAGAATGTTGTCAGTGTCCCTACATTGAGCGCACTGCTCAGATAAAGTACCTCGGCCTCACCATTGATCCATACTTCAAATGGAATCTTCACACTCAAAGTATTGCAAACAAAATAAGAAAAACCATGCACTTCTTCAGAACGATACGAAACTTCCTCAACTTACAACACTTGAAAATGGTTTATTTTGCACTCTGTCAATCTATTATTGAGTATGGTATCATAGCGTGGGGAGGTGGAACTTCATCTGCACTAGACCCAATCATAAGGGCACAGAAAACTATTATAAAAATAATTCTTAGGCTTCCTCTAATTACTGACTCGAACTTGATCTTTAAAATTATGAATGTGTTTGATGTTCGGCAGACATACGCAAAAACAATACTCACTCACCTATACACAAATAAACATACATACTACGAAAAAAGATCTAATACTCGCTGTACTCGAAGCAATAACAAAGACTTACTTCAAATTCCTGTAACGCACACTACTTTTGGACAACGAAATTTTAGATATCTTGCGACTAGACTTTATAACATTCTTCCTGATAAAATAAAAACATGTCATTCACAAAAAAATTTCAAAGATAGCGTAAAAATTTGGATTAAAAGTAATGATAGGGCCTTTACCGGTGCACTCATCCAAATTCGCAGTCATTGATGCAACCTAATTATTGTATGTATTTTCATATAATTGTAGGTATATTATTAGGACTATAAACGAACTTGGTATATGATGTATTGATATTGATGCTACCTAACTATTGAGTGTTCATATTTTTATATAATTGTAGGTACGTTATAGTACTATAAATAAACTTGGTGGATAGCTGCCTCAACACAGGCTAAGCCTAGTGAGGCGGGCTATGATAAACCTTAACATATAACTACATTAACATTTCTATTATTTACATTTATTTTACCTACTGTTTATATATTAATTTCCATTGATAAAATTATATACTCTTCTAATTTATAAACCAATGTACACAAAACAGTCTTACATGTATTTCCATAGTTATAGTTTGAAAATTTGTCACAATAAAGATATTTATTATTATTATTATATTATTATTAAATTAAAATTACAGTTGTATAATTACAATGGTAGAGCAGCATATTTATTTAAAAATTGTTTACGCACTTCGTCATTTATGTTGGTTTTTGTCAGTAAATCAAAACATAGTTTCATTTTGCCTCGCTCTAGAGTGATACTCTCAGTATCGCTCTGGTGAGAGACCACCATTCAGATTTAAACATTGCTTGAAATGGCTTAGTTTTGTAGAAGAAGTGACTAGATCTAAAAAAGCCTCTTTACAGAAAAATTAACAAAATATATAATTAAGACATAAAAATAAAACTAGTGTGATTTGAGATTTTCATGGCCAAAAGTATTAACATGATTTGTTTTTGGGGTGTTATGCCGTGTCGCGCTACCTCCTTCTATAACTAACGCTGCCCAAAACGTTACAGATACAAAAGGTACAGCGAGACGGCATAACACCTCAAAAACAAATCATGTTGATAAAACAAGTTATTTAATGTGTACAATAGCAGGAAAGAATGAGAATACCTATGCATTTTTTAATATGTATATTTTAATGATCAGAATTGAAATATACATATTAAATGTCCACCAAACCTTATCAGATAGAACTCGTACCTTTGGGTCCTTTGTCGTTATGACATTTTTATGAGATGTAAAAAGAAATGACTTGGTCCTGTCATCCAGGCCATCGTTATTGATGTCCAAAGAAAGTTCATTAAATTTATAAATTATAATTTCACAACTAAAAACAAGAAAAGAAAAATAAAATAAAAAAACCCTCAGTTATTCAATATGGAGTGGGGTGGTGTGATATGGGACCATACAATCATTGCATAATCCCACATCACACACGTCACATTTTTTTGTAGTTCGTTTGGTAATATTTTGAATTGAACACCACACACAATTCAACGTTCGCCCGCTATGGACCGAGAAGTGGTTGCCTTCCAGGACAGTACGCAGAATCTTTTCTTGAGCTATTTGGCCAATGATCACAGTCGGAGTCGGGTTAATTTCCCTGTGACAGAACAGCTGAAGGAGATTCCTCGCAACCTCACTCCTAAATTTTCGATACAAAATGCATTTATTTTCCTTGCGGAGCTTTGAACTGTACAATATATACGCATTCTGCACCGAAACACTTAGTAGTCTCCTGAAAAGCTTCTTGTACCAGACCAGGTTTCGCTGTCGTTCAATGGGGTAGCCTGCCAAAAGCTGATCCTTTCTGTCAACTCCCCCCATTACCTTGTTATAGTCTAGTACAATTTGGGGTTTGTATTTCCAAGCCCCAAACTTTTCAACTGCCCCGATTTCTGCTTTATGGTAGGTGGACAACATACTTACCAAGCTTTTGTCCAACCAAACCATAACATTGAGGTCCCCGCAGTTCGAGTATACGAGCTCACCTTCCCTCATTTTTGATTTGAGATTGGACTTTAATACACTGGGCACAAATTCTCGGTTCAACCGCAATGTGCCCATGCAATCCATCCCACTTCTTTTGAGGCATCGCGCTAATAATGGACTATTGTAAAAATTGTCCATTATTAGCGTGTACCCTTTGTTAAACAGAGGGCTGGCCAAATCGTATACTATCTTTGCAGTGGCCCCAACTGGGCAGATATTGTGAGCACCAGAAAAGTTGGCCTGTGTCATGTCTTCCGTTATGTCGTCTTCCGTCATGTCTTCCTGGTCTGGATTTGTCGATTCAGTCTGACTGGAAATGGTCTTCCCCGTATAAATTTGGAATTTCCAAAGATGGCCAGACTTGGACTCACAAAGCTCGTAAGACTTTATACCCGAGCCTGCCGCTTTAGATTTGATCATCTGGACGAATCCCAAACGGCCTTTATAGCGGAGTAAGGATTCATCTAGAGAGATGTCTTGCTTGGGCAGGTATAAACTCTCGAACTTATGGGAGAGGTGGTCCAAGACGGGCTGAATCTTTTGTAACCTTCGCACAGATAACGGTACATCAGAAGAAAGAGTTTCATTGTTGGTGAAGTGAAGGAATTTTTTTATGAGAAGAAAACGATTATAGCCCATGGTTTTGCTGAAATAAGGCATGGCGGTGACGTCAATTGAAAAGAAGAAGTCTTTTTCAACGGGAAGGGGACAAATACCTTGATGCATTAGAAGTGCCAAGAATACGTACATTTCCTCTTTATTCGTGGGAGCCCATCTATTGATACGCGCATAGCGCTTGAATTGGGTTAGCGCAATGTGTTGTTCTGCATACCTGTTAGTCTCTCTTACGATCAGTTCAACGAAATCGGCATCGAAGATTTTAAGAAAGGCATCCACAGGTTTGCCCATTTCGTCGGTATTGAAAGTTGGTCCCGGCGTACCTGTGAATATCTCCCTTATCCCATTAAAATGTGAGATATCGCTGGACCAATCGAAAGAGTAACTATCAGATGGCAGAATCGAACGCATTGCCTCTCTATCTACCTGGTCTTGTCTTAGGTCTACGGCCATACCGGGGTTAAGTGCATTGTTCATACGATGATAAGGTTTTGGTGGCATGCATAAGTTATCCTCGTCGACGTCGCTCCCTTCGTCCAGATCCGTTTCTAAAACAACAGAAAACACAAATTAACTTAACATTTCTACTTACTTCATTACACTAGTACTTACTCCCTTTGGTACAACGCTTTAAGATAATGAACTCTTGGCTCGATCAAGTTAATCAAATACTTGAGGCGCGCAATGTCAGAATAACACAAGGGCAGGTATAAATGAGTTTGAATGAAGAAAAGAGTGTGTGTGCCAAGACCGAGTTGTATGGCGGTCCATCCTCTGCCTACCCGTGTAGCGAAATGGCGTTGTTAGTTAGTTTTATAACTTACGGTCTTCAAATGCCGACTGATCATGATGAAGAGATGCAGCTTCAAATTCACCCGCTCTGTCCATGCCTGGGTCTGAAATGTATATAACACAAATTGATTTAATGTGTCTTTATTTCAATTACGGAACGCCTCTGATATGACGTTTTAAAACAATAATCTCACTGTTTCTAAACACAGACACTTCCTGGCAGAACGGCACGTCCACCCACAGCTCTCTATGGTAGCCATGCTCCAGAGAGTGATCGCCCCACTGGCGTTCGCCATTCCACGATTTTCAAGCAATGTTCAATTCTGAATAGTGGGCTCTCACCAGCGCGATACTGAGAGTATCGCTCTAGAGCGAGGCACAATAAAACTATGTATTGATTTACTTAAATTATGAGAAAAACCAATATAAATTGAATATTTGAGGCGGGCTATGTCAGAATAGCACAAGGGGAGGAACGGATGAGTTTGAATGAAGAAGAGAGTGTGTGTGCCAAAACCAAGTTGTATGGCGGTCCATCCTCTGCCTACCCGTGTAGAGAAATGGCGTGAAGGTTAGTTAGTTAGTTAGTTTTATAACTTACGGTTTTCAAGGGCCGACTCATCATAATAGAGAGCTGCAGCTTGAACGTCACCAGTCCCCGTTCCATCCATGCCTGGCTCTGAAATGTACAAAACATAAATTGATTTAATATGTCTATATTTCAATTACGGAACGCCTCTGGTAAGATATATTAAAAAAAACTCACCGTTTCCAAACGCAGACACTTCCTGGCAGAACGGCACTTCCACCCACAGCTCTCTATGGTAGCCATGCTCCAGAGAGAGATCGCCCCACTGGCGTTCCCCATCCCGCGATGTCCCAGGAAACGGCTCTGGAGAAGTCGCCCGCGTTGGCACAGCGGGAGCCGTTGCTTGGGTCGTTGTGCCAGCTTGCTCGTTGGACAACCACGGTGGGGGAATAGGCGATGGCAGCGTTGAAGGCGTGCCCTGTGAAAAGGGACACGCTACTCTCTCCGGAGATGGAATTCTGAAAACATATACATAAATCATATGAATCGTTGTCATTCACACGTGAAACAGTAAATAAAAAACAATAAGAATTGGAATAGCGCTGATTTTACTGCATGTGCATAATGCACAGAGCACTGATCCAACCAAATCTCACGGTGGCGGAAAGCTCTCAGGGAAAAAAAATAATATTGTGTAATGCATCTAAAGACGATAACTTACTTCCGTTTAGCTTTTCTTGCAGGCGCGGTGGGGAGCAAAATCCGCGCCGCCTGCTTCTTAAATTTACGGTTTTCCAGCTCCAGTTGGAAAGAAGCAGGCAGGGCCCTAACGTCCTTTAGGGCCCTGACGCGATCTTCCCGCACCATAACCAGAGCAGGGTCACTGTTAAAATAAATTAAAATATATGATTAGCTCTACCCCTTATCCACAGCAAAAAAAACCTTCTTTAAAAACATTAAAAAATACTAACACTCCAGACCGAGCTGCCAATGCTGCTCCACGTTGGCTTCCACGTCCAGCTCGTACAGCCCCCCTCCCTCTGCCTCTTCCTCTGCCTCTTCCTCTACCTCTTCCTCTACCTCTCTGCATCGGTACACTTCTAATTAAAAATATTTCATGTAGATTTTATATTTTGAATCAAATCATAGACTTTTATATATCTTATCATATAAAAAATAGATATTTATACATGGATTGTGGAACACTTTCTTGTGGATTATTGGCTGTGTAGAAATTTGAAATAAGTAAATAAATTAATTAATTACAAAACGAAACGAAATAATCCCATATTCATTGTGTGATGGTAACTTTACATTAAATTTCATCTAATATTTTTCCGATTTTTTCGACATTTCTACTGAGTTATAAAATTACAAATATCTGGAGAAAAAATGACCACACCTAAATAAAATTTATAATTATCTCTTGGTAATGAATCATTCTAATAGAAAAACACTATTTCAAATACACAAGTGGAGTAATTAGGAATTGAATTGCAAATTAATAACTTAAAAAACCTAACCTCGCCAGAAATCATAGTTTCGTATCGAAAATATGCTAAAAAAAACCCGTTTTTTTAATCAAAGGAGTTGAAAACACATTAATAATTGAATCACGATTACACTAATATATATTATGGCGTTAAAACGCAAAAAACACAATCACTTACGGCATTTTAAAAGATGTGTAAATATAACCAATTACTCAAAACACTTTTGACTCGAAAGTAAAATTTTTGGAGACAACTGTCAAATTAAAACCGCCAAATCTTTATTCCAGAAGCATCTATTGATAATCGGTGTTGCCATAGAAGAAGCCAATTTTACCAGCTTTACAACGGAATAAATTATTGGCCAGGGACTGGTTTAAATAATATTATATTTAATTTTTACGAGTGGTACGTAATAAACGTCGAATAATTCGACATGCTCAATATTAGAAGAAAAAAAAACGTCGAATTATTCGACATGTTCGCTCGAGTGGATATAAGACAATATGTTTAAAAATACTCAATGGATATGTTTATTGGAGGTGATCGATGATTTTACTTTTAAATGAACTTTTTTTTTGCGTATTTCTAATGTCAGTAGGTAGGGAATTGAATAGTTTAGTAGCATTGTATTTAAAACTTCTTTGACCATAAGAGGTTTGACAAACTGGGATGTTAAAAGATTTTACATGTGACTGTCTTAGGGCTCTAGTGTTTATTCGTTCTTCAAACATATGTGCATTTTTAAATTGATGAAGCAGGATATTTTTTTAATACAATTTTTCCAAGTTAGGAACATGAAGTGCGTTAAAAATAAAATCAGTGCTCGTCCTCAATGGGACTTTGAGAATAACCTTCAGAATTAGTTTTTGAATCTTTGCTAAAGGTTCCAGGCAAGTATTTGTGGCACTACCCCAACTGATATTACCATATTCAAGGGATGATTCTACAAGAGCACAGTAAACTTGTTTTAGTTGTTTTTTATTTAAGATATCCCTAACGTTTTTAAAGAAGTAGATGAGTTTCCTCAATTTTGCCGTTAGGTTTGTAACATGTAGATTCCATTTAAGACGATCGTCTAATTGAATACCAAGATATTTAATGCTATCAACTCTACTTATAGAAGGACAAGTACATGGGATTAATAAGGGGTTACAGCTGTGTAGTTTGAGGCTTTGTTGTGAAGGTATGAGCTTATTTGATATTGTAAAAGTTAAAAATTTAGTTTTATCTGTATTCAGGGTTAATATGTGGGTATCTAGCCAATATTTAACAGTACGAAAACCATTTTCTGCTTTTTTAAAGACATCATCCCAAGATTTAGCATAAAATAGCAAAACTGTATCATCGGCAAAAGTTGTGAATTGTCCACAAATTTGTAGGTTGCATAAATCATTTATATATATTAAGAATAGTAAGGGTCCTAAAATGCTACCTTGTGGAACACCACAAACCGTTTTTTGTGGACTACTACAGGTACTGTTTATTTTAACACATTGCGTTCGATCAGTTAGATAACTATGAAATAATTGCAGGACTGAGTCTGATATTCCTATCCTCTTAAGTTTATCTAAAAGTATTTTATGGTTCACAGTGTCAAACGCCTTTGCAAGATCAAGGAAAATTGCTAAACATTTATTTCCTTTGTCAACATTTCTTATTATGAAGTCTGTAACATTAGCGATGGCGTCTGAGGTTGACAAGTTCTTGCGAAAACCAAACTGATTGGTTGATAATATTTTACTAGAGTCAAGGTAAGTAGTCAGTTGATCTCTTAGTGAACCTTCTACAATTTTAGAAAGTGAACTTAGAACACAAATAGGTCTGTAATTGTTAATTTCAGTTTTTTTCCACCTTTAAAAATTGGAGAGATAGTACCTTTTTTTAATACATTTGGAAAACAACCTTGAGTGAAGCTCTTGTTAACTATAAATTTAAGGGGAAAGGCTATATGAGATTTTAGTGATTTTAGTAGTTTACTTGGTATATTGTCATGTCCAGGTGATGTCCTCTCTTTCAGTGAGTCTATTTCTTTGATGATATCCTCAATTGATACCTCTTTTAGAGAGAATTTTATTTGAATTTCTTCTCGGAGATCCTCGTCTAATGGAGGAATTTTAGTCTGATGTTTTCTTTTATTTTACTGGCCAGTTTTGATCCAATATTCGTAAAAAAGGTATTTGCATGGTCGGCAATAGTCTTCGGGTCAGAGTTAAAATTCACAGTCTGATTATCAATTGTAAGTTCCTCGATTTGACCTCTAAATTGCTTTGAATGTGTTCTCTTTAAGAATTTGCCAAATCTTTCTAGAGTCATTATTACATTTAATAATTTTTCTAGAGTAGTATTTATTCTTTGCATGTTTAATTAACTTTGTACATATATTTCTGTATTTCTTATAAAATATAGAAAGTAGGTAATTATTTGGATCATTCCTAATTTTTTTGTGTATATTATCTCTCTTCCTAATACATTTTAAGAGTCCAGGTGTAATCCATGGTTTCGTGATTTTTTTTTTTATTTAGTACCTCTTTATGGATGGAGTGTAGATTTATTTGGTTTTCCATAACATTAGTGAAATAATTCCGTGCCGTATCATTATCAGTAATTGAGTACAAGTTTTCCCATTTTTCGTTTTTTAAGTTATCTACAATTTTATTCCAGTCAATTTTATTTTTCATAATAGGTACATTAACATTGTCACTTTGTCTTTTATTTTCATTTCCTACTTCCAATATTGTAGAGTAGTGGTCTGTTACTGTGGATTCATATATTATAGTATTGATAGATAGTTTCGTTCTACCAATTATATGGTCGATGCAAGAGAGAGATTCTTCAGTGACTCTAGTAGGTTTGTTAATGTAACTAATGAGACCGTAGTAGCTTATAGCATTGAGGTAATCATCTCTTTGAGGGTGACCATTTGCTAAAATATTAATGTTCATGTCTCCAATCAGAAACAGATTACTACAGTGTTTTAGTTTAAGTAACTCAGTTTCAAGTGAAGTAAGGAAGTTTGTAATGTTAGGTGCAGATGGGGATCTATAAATAGCAAGTATATTTATCACTGAGTTAGCTTGTATGTGTAGGCAGTTGGAGTCATTTATTTTAATTTCTTTGGTAGTAATTTTCAGGTTGTTTTTAATGTAAACTACAATTCCATTATTTTGTTTAGTATATTATGAAGTATTGATGCAATAGTAGCCTTCTAAATTTTTTGGTGTATAAGAATTTTTAATCCAACATTCTGTTAGGATCATAATATCAAATTCAACATTTATTTGTTTAATGTTTATAAGAAATCCTTCGATGTTTTTATTGATGCTTCTTATATTTTGGTGTATTATTTTCATGTTATTTTTTAAATATAGTTTTATGTTGCTTGTTTTAGTAGTGACAATTTCATCTTCGTGTAGCTGCTGTGTGAATTCTTCCATATCGGTATCCATTTTAAATACATAATGTCAACAATGCAATTAGATTTTAAAGTGTTTGTAAGTCTCGTTCATGTTTTATGTTGATGATTTTTGATTCAGTTGATTTCCTTGTGAAAACTTTCCCGTTTTTAAACCAGGTATATTGGTAGTTTAATTCCTGGGCTCGATTTTTGGTCTTCCATAGTAAGTCCTTATTGTATGCAGACAACACTTCACCGATGTATAAGGTTGAGCTTAGATTCTTGGTTTTGTTCCTTGCTGCAAGCAGGTTGTGTCGAATTGGAATGCTGGAATGGTGGAATTTAATGATATTTTTTCTGGGAAAACCTTAACGACGGTCAGGAACGCGATAAGCATCTAGAAAGTCTTCATTTGTGACTTCAACGCCCAGCTTACTAGCAATATGCTTTGCTGTGTCAACCGGATGTTCATTAGTATTTTCATCTACTCCGGAAATTTCTACTTGGTTAGACAAAGTATTTTGTTCAAGTTCAGCAAGCCGAATATCGAAATGCGTCATTCTTAGGAGGTCTTTTTTCATTTTTTCCACATCTGTTTTCATTCCCGCCAAGTCGTTTAATTTTACCAGTATTTCATCGTATTTCTGAGCAATGAAATCAGAGGCTTTTTTTGATTCTGACATGAATTTTTTGGAACATTACTTTTTTCAAATTTGAGAATTTATTGTCAATATAATCAATAAGTGTCTCCACTGACAAGGTACTCGGTGACGCAACGACATTATTTTTAGATTTGGAGCGAGTGTTTTCCAGTGGCATTATTATTTTGTATTCAAAAATGCCCCACACAAAATTTCGGTAATCGAGATAGTAATAATATTATTGTCTGTGGTGCGCAAAAATGTCTTTTAACTGTATGATAAGTAAACAACTCAGGCTGAGCTGTTTATTCTTAATTTGTACTATTGATGTGATTTTGTTTATGTTAAGAATGTTTATTTATCTTCTCTTTGTAGACACTTTCAACGTGTGATAAACTTGTGTAAATTATTATTTGTGTAAATTTTCTAGATTACAAACAACACTTTTGTTACGAATTACGAAGAGTTCTAATGATCAATCTTGCAGTAATTATTGATTGCCCACTAGCAAAAAACACTTTATTCGTTCCGTGACACCATTTGCATGAACACTCACGGAAATGTTAAAGCGTATTTTATGTAAAAACAATACTTTTTAGTATTTAAAGCGGGAGCTGTCAAAACAAGTTGTTAGCAACCATAGATAACCATAGATCACCGTGATTAACACTTTAATTAACACTTTGATTAACACTTTGATTAACACTGATTGGTACTGGCCATAATAAACCACTCTCAAGGTCGATATCTTCGGGCTTTTTGTATGGCTCCATTTCGTCACCATCTTAACCACAGACGACCACAGATAAAACGGTCGTACGGTCCAGAATGGTAAATATTTCGTAAACCTTAATAAACCAATCATATCTCAAGGCCATTTGAAACAGAGCAACCATAGACAATATAACTTCACCCAGCGAACATCGTTCATACGCTGGCCCAAAAAAAAAAAAATTAAAAATAAAAATATTGGAATGCAGGAAGAGGAAAATAAAAAAAACCCACATCAAAATATTTTTTATTTTCAAAAAGACAATGGACGGTAATACAAAACAGGGTCAGTACAACCGATGTATTGAGCATTGATTTATCATTGAAGTAAAAGATAATACTAACCACTCGAACGATCGCGCGTCATAAAACTTTTTTCTCCAATTGCTCGCGGTTTTTTGGCGACGAATTTGAATATTTTCCGCCAACATTAAAAAAATCAAACCTCCGAATTTTAATACGGAAACATAAAACTGATTGTAGTGCTATATAGCCAATGAAATTCACCTATATTTTAATAATTATTCTATATTTTTAGAATTGATAGATAAATTATTAAAAAATCTTAAACTTTATGAATGCGCGAAATTAGCGTTTTTGTGATTTGAAATTGCCGCCAGTGGCAGTTTTAAATATCTTTATAGAATATTTTCTACGTTATGTTCTCTATGGCCTGTTTGTTAACCACAGATGCAAGAATATAATAGAAAAATATTTTTTTGTACGTTATGCTCACCAGCTACCACAGCTACACCTTTGTATCAAACCTTTGTATGACCGTAGAATGGCCAATAAAATCATAGTGATAATTTTATATCTAAACGCAAAGGTATCGAAAAAAAATGGGGTAGGGAAAATAATTGATGGAACCAATAATTGATTTATTTATTAAGCCCTAATATCGTTTTAAATCAATATTACAGTTGTATGGTTACAATGAAAGAGCAGTATATTGATTTAAACATTGTTTACACACTTTGTCATAGTAAAAATGTATTAAGTTTATTGGTTTATTCATAATTTAAGAAAATCAATACATAATAATATCATTGTGCCTCGCTATAGAGTGAGATTCTGAGTATCGCTCTGGTGAGGGACCACCATTCAGAATTGAACATTGCTTGAATTGGCTTAGTTATGTTTAGTGACTAGATCTGGAAAAGCCTCTTTACAGAAAAATTGACAAAATATAATTAGGACTTAAAAATAAAACGAGTTATTTAATGTGTACAATAAACAGGGAAAAATGAGAATACCTGTGCATTTGTTAACATGCATATTTCAATGATCAGAATTGAAATATACATATTAAATGTCCACCGAACCTTATCATATAGAACCTTTGAGGACAACATAACATGAGACGTGAGTATGCGGAAAGAAATGACTAAGTCCAGCCATCCAGGCCATCATAATTGATGTTCAAACAAATTTAATTAAATTTATAAATTTGAATTTCATAACTAAAAAACCAAAAAAAGAAAAAAATGAAATAAAAAAAACCCTCAGCAAATCTATATTGTAGTGTGATATGGCTTCATGCAACCATAGCATAATGCCACATCACACACATCACACTTTGTAAGGGTCCTTTTGAAAATGTTATTTATGTTGCACCACGCACATTTCACCTTTTTCCCGCTACGGACCACGAAGTGGTTGCCTTTCAGGATAGGTCGCAGAGTCTTTCCTTCAGCTATTAGGCCAATGGTCCGCACAGTCGTGTCAATTTGACTACGACAGAACAGCAGAAGGAGTTCATCCGCAACCTCACTCCTGAAGTTTCGGTACAAAATCCGTTTATTTTCCTTGCGGAGCTTTGAGCCGTACAATATATACGCATTCTGCACCGAAACGCTTAGTAGTCTCCTGAAAAGCTTCTTGTACCAGACCAGGTTTCGCTGTCGTTCAATGGGGAAGCCAAAGTCTCCCTTATTTCAGTAAAACGTAAGATATCATTAGACCAATCGAAAGAGTAACCTTCAGGCGGCAGAATCAAACGCATTGCCTCACTATCTACCTGGTCTTGTCTACTAAAGTCTATGGGAGTTAGGTGAAACGTTGATAATATTATGATAAGGTATTGGTGGCATCCAGAAGGTATCCTCATCGCTCTCTTCGTGGTCGACGTCGCTCGCTTCGTCATCCTCGTCGCTCGATCTGTCCATTTCTGAAACAACAGAAAACCCAAATTAATTTAATGTGTCTATATTACGATAACCCACTGCCTCTGGTACGGCTTATGACTCGCAATACGATGGTCGCGGGATCAAATCAAATAAATTATATTTGAATAATTAGTGTTATTTTCACACAAAATTCATTAAAAATAATATATATTATATTTGCGGCACGTTCCAGAGTGGAAGATACCCATAGTATCGCCCTGGTGTAAGACCCCATTCAGAATTGAAACGTTGCTTGAAATGGCTTTAGCCGTGTTTGGTGACCAGTTCTGAATAGCCAGGTACTTTTCCACCTCCCTCTTCCACACCTCCTTCCCCTATCCGCTACCTTCAGCCTCACAACATACCCCGATTGGGGATGCCATAGTCTCACTGGCTCCAGCTGAGGCTCTTGTGAGGTATTCATATAAAAAAATAAATAAAAAATTAATCAAATACTTGAGGCGGGCAATGTCAGGAGTCAGAATAGCACAGTCAGGTAGGTATGGAATGAAGAAAAGAGTGTGCGTGCCAAGATCGAGTTGCATGGTGGTTCATCCTCTCTGCCTACCGAAATGGCGTGAAGGTAAGTTAGTTAGTTTTATAACTCACGGTTTCCAAGTACAGACTCTTCTAGTACAGCTGCCTCGACCACGTTACTGTTTCTGCCCATGTCTGAAATAAAAGAAAACACAAATTTACAGTAGAATTTGGATATAATGACTTTGCATTTAACTTGTTGAAAGATATTCATTATGTAAAAATAAAAAAAAAGAATTAGAGGCAGGGCCGACCCTGTGCGGGCGCAATTGTAGCAGTCCGCTTCGGGCGCTGAATTTCCAAGGGTGATACCTAAACTAACGTAAGATTATCTTTTTTAAGCCACGCTACGCATACATACAAATCATCAAAATATAATTGATTACAGCGATCGCTTATCTACTACCTAGGGCCTAGGCATCTACTGGTTTTGACAAGGAGCGCTAAAATTTTACTTGTGTCATGCGCCATGTTATGGTTCGCACATAGCAACAGCTTACTGCACAGTTGAATATATCCACACGTGGCCACCGCCGACCCCGTTCAGTTCAACACGATGGGAGTTCCGAGTTAGCGTTTACCGCCAATTGCGCCCGTAAATATGGACCAGCCTGATTATGTTTTATAATGTGCCGCGTCTCTAGACCAAGTTCACCACGTCAGGACAATCATCAGCCGACCACACCGTCATGGATATGATTGTGTCATATCCCTGGGCCGCGGCCCGTGCACCCGCCGCCGCCTACGTGGTTCCAATAACGGCCCAGGCCGCCTCTTGCCGCCTGACGCCTTTCGCCGAGAGCCGTCCAACAACGGCCCAGGCCGCCTCTTGCCGCCTGCCGCATCCGACCACGCCGCCGCCACCCTGTAGGCGTCGTATTCCCGCAGTATCGTCCGCAACAGCGTAGGCCCCGCCCATGGCATCAGCCCCATCTTCTTCGCCCTGCATCCGCCTACCGCATCCGCCGTAATTTACACGTGAGCTAATAATGTACCTTTGTCAATCAGAGCCTATAGAGTCAGTAGATTGCCCTAGTATAACAGTTGGGCCTTAAAAAGCTATGTACCTTATGTAGAACTGTCTGCTTATCCTTTATATGCAACAATAAACATGTTATATCTCAACAACCTATTTCATTTGGGAGACTGTCTAATATCCACCCCCGTAAGGTTATAGTTTCAATGCCCTGCTGGCTGCCTAGTATGGCGAGGGTTATTTGTATAACACGATCACTTGATAACATTAACTGTCCTAACTCACATATGTACTATTTGATAGCTATAACAGTTATAAGGTACGTAACACTGGCGCCACTTGGTGGCCTTTACTCACTTTTAACTCACTTATAACTCACTTATAACTATCTATGTTACGACATATACTGAAGGTATATGTAACAGCCATTTGGCTCAGGGCCGGCCCTGACTAGACGAACAACAATAGTAACGCCTTTTAACTTTCACATGGTATAATTTAAATCATAATACATAAACCATAATATAAGAAATAAAAATCGTGTACATAATAAAAGCTTGTAAAGAAATATAGCTTGTAAAACAACAAAAGATATTATAAAATAGAAGTTAAGAACATGTAATTAATATTTCTATTTTGGATACTGACAATTCGTGGTGGAATCCGTTATCTATAAATAGTATAAAATAAAGTGACATTTGCGTCTGTCTGTTTGTGCGCTTAGTTCTTCTTAACTATGCGACTGATTTCGATAAGGTTTTCAGCATCATTTAGAGAATTTATTCCGGAAGGTTTAGATAAATAACACATGCATTGACACATATTATATTATCAAAACGTTCGAGGGCTAAATACGAAATTGGCAGTATTTAAAAACAACCTATTTGCTCAAGATAGCTTAGATTTAATAGCAATCACTGAATCGTGGCTGAAACCAAGTGTGCATAATTCAGAGCTATTTCCAGAAAATTATGTTGTCTTTCGTCGTGACCGCCTCACACGCGCGGGTGGTGTCGTCCTGGCTGTTCGTGCTGATTCTGTAACCCATGCTGAGAGGATTTCTTCAATGGACCTCCCCGACACTGAATCCCTGTGGGTGAAGCTATCCTTGAAATCTTCAACTGTTTTTGTATGTGTGATATATGTGCCACCGCGTTCTTCAACTTCGTTATACTACAACATGTTCGAAAAAATAGAAAGTAATTATAATCTTCTCAGTGACAAAAATATTTTAATATTAGTTGATTTGAACCTCCCTTCCTGTAACTCCAATATTGTGAACATGTATAATTATTTTAAATGTTTCTACGGTTTGCATGAATATAACTTGATATGTAATGATTATAATAACACTCTGGATATAGTTTTATGTAATGCCAAGGATCTTGTAAAGTGTGTTGAGAAATTTCATGACCCTATTATAAACGAGGACAAGCACCACCCTGCTTTGTCTATAAGTATTAGTGAGGCTCACTCAGGTGGTTCAAGTTCATGTCTAAACCCAAGTCCAATAGAAATTCCCTCCTATCATGGAGCTAGAACCATAAACGCCTGGAGATTCAACAAAGGAAATTTCCACTTATTATATGAATTGCTTTCTAAATGCTCATGGCAACCGGTTTGCCAAAGTTCAACAGACATAAACGCATTATGTACAAATTTTTACAATTCAATTTAAAATATATTCGACAAGTGTATACCCATTTCCACACCTCGCACTACGGCTCACAGAGTATATCCTAAATGGTACACCAATAGTATTATTTCAAATATTAAAATTAAACATATTTTTCATAAGCAATGGAAAAAAACTCGTCACAACTTGGACTATGCTAGTTTTTCAGCCTATCGCTCCATCGTAAAACGTGAAATCAGTAAAGCTTTTAAAAATCATTTAAATTCAATGGAAGAAAAATTGTCTATCGATCCCAAACAGTTTTGGAATTACATTAAGGATCTAAAAAAATCCAACAACTCATTTAAGTCTATGATTCTTAACGGAGAAGAATTGACTACTGATGATAAAATCGCTAATAGTTTTGCGACCTTTTTTTCATCTGTTTATAAAAATGTCCAACCAACTCTCAATATTGACTCTACCCTTCACACTGTACAGATTGGGCCCTCATTCGACCTGGTCAGTATTTCAGAAAAAGATGTTAAGGAGGCACTCTCAAATTTAAAGAAACCTCACTCCATCGGTCCTGACAATATTCCAACATTTATACTAAAGGGTTGTTCCGACCTTTTAATACCACCATTATGTCATCTCTTCAATGTATGCCTAAAAAACGGGATTCTCCCAGACATCTGGAGATTAACTAAAATAACCCCTATCTACAAGAAGGGTGACAAACGCGATATCCGGAATTATCGACCAGTTGCCGTTCTATGTTCCATCATGAAAATATTCGAGAAAATTCTACATAAATATATACTTAATCACGTTAATCCAATTCTTGATGACCGTCAATATGGTTTTAGACCCCAGATGTCAGTAACATCAAACCTCTTATGCATCTCAGATTTCTTATCACAAACTCTCGACAATCGGGGACAGGTGGATGTTGCTTATTTCGACCTGGAAAAAGCATTCGACAAGGTTGACATCGACATTCTTCTAAATAAGCTAGCTTCATTTGGTTTTTTCAAAAGACTTCTCTGTTTTTTTGCTTCATATTTTCGAAATCGTAGACAGTTTGTTTATTATAAGGGTTCCAGTTCATCGGAATTCATAGTTTTTTCTGGAGTTCCTCAGGGGTCTATCCTTGGACCAATTCTGTTTCTGATTTTTATCAACGATATTGGTTCAGTCATCACACATTCGCTGTATTTACTATTTGCAGATGACTTGAAACTATATCGCTCAATAAAAAACCATCTTGACTGTATTCTCCTTCAACGTGACATTGACTGCGTCTCAAACTGGGCCAAAATAAATGGCTTGAACTTCAGTACACCCAAGTGCAATATCGTCTCGTATACAAGATCAAAGAAACCGCATGTATTTGAATATACAATCAATGAAATTATTCTCCAACACCTAAACCAAATCAAAGATCTAGGAGTTATTTACGACAGCAAACTAACTTTTCACCAACACATCGATGATTTAATAAGCAGAGGATACAGGCTTCTCGGCTTCGTAATTAGAAACTCATATCCGTTTCGTAACACAAAAACACTGACGTTATTATATAACACACTAGTCCTAAGTGTACTTGAATCAAACTCGATCATCTGGGCTCCACATGAATTAACATACACTTTACGCATTGAAAGAGTCCATAAAAAATTTTTAAGGTTTTTATTCTCGCGGCTCTATGGACGTTACCCTTGGCTTTACCCATCGATTTATATATTAGGCATGACCAATTACCACTCCCTAGAGACACGTAGAGGTATTGCTTTGCTTAAATATTTTTTCCAACTAATAAACGGTCACTTTTCTAATAATGAGATACTGGCCCAATTAAATTTTTTTGTACCAGAGTCTCACTCTCGAGGACGTCATCACAATCTTCTATATAGTAAAGCAAGCCGCACTAATTTATTAATGAACTCACCTGTGGGGAGAGCTACGTGCTTTTTGAATGCGGTAGATAAAAAATTAGATTTATTTTTTGTGTCCTATAGCGCATTTGCAAGATTTTTGGCATTGCATATACACTGCATAAATGGTACAATTATAACGTCTTAGGCTTTATTACCTGTAATTGTTATAAATAAATGTACAAATTATATATATATATAAATAAAACATTTTGACCACAAATAAATAAATATTGATAAAAAGCAGAGAAAAGTCGATATAAAGATTATTTTTGGCCGCTTACATTGCTAACGCTGGCGAGACCTTATGAGAATATCAAAATAATGTACTACGGAATTGTATACCTTAAAAAGGCCTACAGGAAAGTCTGTTAAATATATACAAATGTTATACATATCGCAGTCGCCGTCTGGTCCCCAAAATCTCCAAGTGCGTCTTCTGTTTCCTGGGAGAAGGGGCTGCCGTCGGACCAATGCAGCTCAAAATGCCCTTCGTCTTACTAGAAAAAGACAAAATATGAGACCAATGATTACACTATTCTAGTATTGTACACATATTTCATGGATAAAATTAATAAAAAATATTTTAAGAAAAAGGGGACATTAATGGTGATGGATTAATTCTCTGTTGAACTTTCTTGTATGGGAAAAAATCGCGTTTTATGCAGTTTCTGCAAAATTTGTAGGGAGCGAAAACAAAGCGAGTTTCACTGCAATATAAATTAGGTTTATACCTTCAGAATATTCCTTCAAATGAGGATTTCAAACTGTTGAAGCGTACTGTAGGTGACTTACATCTTATAAATATTAGTTAAAGAGGAACAAATTTAAGGGTTAATTATTATTGCCACAGCACTAGAAGTTATTCGAATGCTCCTGCAAGGGTTTCATATAATTTCCACAGCTTTGTCGTCAGCAAACATCATGGAAAATGCTGGTTAAACTGAATAAGGTACTTACATGATGCAATTCTGGAGTGGTTTAAATAACCTTGTTTGATGTAATTGTGGCTTTGTTTAGCAGTTTTAGCATCCTAATACGTGGTATAGTATCGCGTCGGAATACGGATAGGTCTGAAAAGGAAAATTAATTAAATTATTAGCCAATGAATGACATTCAGGAATCAGGAACATTGTATCAAAGAACGAGAGGTTAGTACCTGTATTTAACAACGGGTTCGGGTCCTTCTTTCAATTGGTGCAGATAGACCGGATATTTTATGTTGACTGGAAGAAAGCGTTGGCAACGCATTCTTTCTTAATCCCAAAAGTACCGTATTTTTGGTTTCAATCGCGAAATGACACTCACAAACAAACGTATTTCTTGCTGCTTCTTGATAGCTCCGGATTATCGAATCCGTCTGAGCAACCTATAACACAACACGGCATTAATTTATCACCTTGAAGAATTCTAGCACGCAACATTATTTTTAGATGGGTTTTCAAAATTCAAAATATTTACGCTAAAAACTTCAACTGACTTCAACTTTCGAAATGGCGTCTTGGAAATTACCGTTAATTTTTATCGGAGCATAACCCATGCTTAGCTTCTCTTTCTGTTACACAAGTCGCTATGGTAGAAAGCGAGCAATCACACTACAATTTTTGCTCTGAGCCAATGAGATCTGAGCTTTCAGCCACAACAGCTTTGTCTATAAGAATTTGGGTTAAGGATAACTCCTCCCATCAGGGTTACAAGGTCATGCGGGAGTTATACGCCCCTGATACAATCCGTCAAAAATTTTACAATTGCTGTCAGTGTTGCCAAATCGATAATTAAGCGCAGACACGAAAAAGTTAAAGGGACTGGGACACGGTCAAGCGGCTTGATCGCAAGCACGTAGTTTTTTTGTCTATGGCACTTTGTGACAAGCATTTTGACCGTGTACCAAAGCTGGCTTGCAAGCATTGCGCAATACTACGTGCTGACGGCGGGGCTTGATGCGAATTTATATTTTTGTGGGAATAGACAAACGAAAATAGACAAATAAATATCACGTATCATAAACAATGATATAAATTGAATGAAATTATTATAAAATAGGTACTTAGTTATTGTTTCTGTGTTCAATTTGTAGAAATCCATCTAATTTAAAAATTCTGGAAGTATTTTAGTATTTTTTAACAATTGTGACAGCGGTTTTCAAGGTCATTAATAATCAAACTGTAGAATAAATAATTTTCTGAATATTCAATGGAGAAAACATATTTTTTGTATGAATACCGCACAAGATATTCATACGAAAAATAGCTGTAGCCTGTAATACACTTTGCAAATGCTCATGGGTAAAGCGTTACCTTAACTTGTACCATTCTTGACACCAAATTCGTTTATTTTTATTATTTTTATTCAAACATAAAGCTAACGTAAGAGCCAAGAACGCTTTGTCTTTGACAGATTCCATTTTGCCGCGAGTCACGAAATGACAGGAAGGCGTGGCCATGCTTGACGGAGAGGCTTGATGCGGGCCGGCAAGCCGCTAAGCATAGACAATAATAGACAACAATAGACAAAAAAACTACGTGCTTGCGATCAAGCAGCTTGACCGTGTCCCAGTCCCTTTAGAAAGGATTCAAAAGTAGCGATGAACACAATCAATGGTTTACTCGATCTTTTTGACTATCGAAATATTTCCATTCAAACCGATTCTGTCAAAAATCACGCAGTCCGAGACAATCGTTTTGAAACGTCATTGAACGAGGAACCGATTCTATCAAAAATCATCACACAATCCGAGACAATCGTTTTGAAACATCATCGAACAAGGAATTGATTCTTTCAAAAATCATCTCACAGTCCGAGATAATCGTTTTGAAAATCAGTCGAAACCACACCCGTCGTGAAAAATATCTAGGATTGCTTGACGAACGAAATATTTTTCCCGTAGTACATTGTGTTACGTCATACGGAAAACTGGGATTAAGTAATTATTCTTTGCTAATCGTTAAATGTTTAATTTTGATATTATCTATCAAACGAAGAAGCTACGAGACGTGTATGAACAATTAATTCATATTTTGATATTGATAAACTAAAATTGATCATTTTTATAGTCCTGAAAAAGCACCCCGAAGGCGCTCCATAAAATTTTTTAAAGGTTGAATGTATTTTATTTATAGAAACTATTTCCTTATAATTTGAAGAAGGTACGAAACTTATTTGTATTATTTATTTAGTATAAATGTAGATTTTATAAATTTAACGTCATATGAAATGCTAAAAATTCGTTGTCATTCACGTCATTATAATAGAATTAGATCATTGCTATCTGCAAGTAACCAATTAAATAACCATTATCATAAATAAACCACTCTCAGCATCATTGTCAGAATAAAGACCTAACTCCCAAAATGTTGCCATACCTATGTACCATGCTTTGCCTATATGCCCCCCCCCCCCTCACTCCAACCCATCGTAATTTGGCTCTGTCCGCAGCTAGTACTCCAGCGGAAATCCGAACAATTAAATCGATTAATCACTCGATTCTTTTGATACTTCGATCATATAAATGTTTTGATCATGTTAATGTTACGATCCTTGCCATCACTACGAACGAGGAACTAAATCTACCGATATCCATTGAAAATCATTTTCAAATTTCGTGTGCATGGAATGAGTGCTGTTCGCGCAATATATAGGGGATTGTTAGGTATGCATCCACAGGCTTAATGGACAAGTGTAATGTCAATACAAAATCCTGCAAATGTCCCATAACCTATCATTCGGAGTAGTTTGGGACTGGTCCTTTGGGCGTGTGGCATATCACACCACCTCTAAAATATATAGTGGAGTCGCAGCTTCGCGACACCAAGTGCGGATGCATTTATGACAACATTATGCATTCAGTATATTGAAATTGTTTCTTTTCATGGCTATTAATTCTGATATTTTATTTATTTTTTACAGTGGGATCCAAACGACCCAAATTTTTTTTTCTAAAATTCAATAGACAACCCCCGCCTGACGTATACGAAAATATTGTGACACCTCACCTCCCTCACCTCATTTGAGGTTGGACATTTTCTCACCCCATTTCGAAAATTGATACCCAACCCTAGAAGTATAGAATACACGGATTATGGATTTTTTTTTAAATACTTGTTAGTATTTAGGGAGTTATATGTATATGACGATTGAGCGAATTAAATGTCATTTTTTCTTAAATTGCATTTAATTGAAGATCTGCAGTCCCTGCAATAAATAAAACGCAATTTGAATGAAATTAATATGAACCTGAAAAGCCAGATTCATGGAATTATAATCACTAGCTATAACTTCAGTATTGTCTATGCATAACCTGCAAATTTTGTTGACGTATGTTTTCTAAACCGACCATCTTTACTTCCTGTAACTAAACTCTGTTTAATCCCAAATTGTGATAGTTATTAGTAAGAAGCATTGTTTATATTCAAAACGATTCTCTCAACCTTTGTCATAACTTCAAAGTCACAATTTGTATATTTTTTTCTAAATAAGTGTCTCGACTTCATTGTTTTGACAGAATATTCCAACCGAAACCAAATTTTAAAAAATCATTCAAATTAGTGTTCCGTTACAACTATGTTCGGTTTCAGGTAAATTTGTTTGAGGTTAAACCAATTACCAAACGTTACCACAGCAGTGCCATGGATCAAGACGGAACCAGGGCCCCAAGAAGAAGGCGGAGGTGAAATGTCGTATACGGATATAGATGTTGACCTCCCAGATGTAAAGATGGAATGTTTGCAACATGCGGATAGTACTTGGTCAGCCAGTTAGTTTCATTGAATATATTAAAAATGTATTATGTTTAATTTGGATGTTCGGAATCCAAGTCTGTTTTGAAATGTCGTGAGAACAGGACAGACTATGCTTGTTCACAACTCCCTCTATTGTCGTAGATGAGTATATTTGGTGTTTCCCTTAAAATTCGTCCTTGCCAGAAAAAAATTACAGTACTCTTTTAACTTAATTATATTGCTCACAAAAAGTGTTCGATTCCTCAATTTTTCACCTCGTTTTATTTGGGACATGATGTAAAATTTAAATGTCATCTTCAGAATATTATTTTGAAATAAGGAAGTAGAATTCTTTAAACACACGTGTATTTTTACTAAAAATTACATTAATTGATGCGAGATTCCATCGACTTAAAACAATCAATTGAAAGCGTTCAAGAGCAGCGCTTTTCCTTATCGTAACATCGACCCGTTGAGACATTTGGGGTCATTCTTATTCATTTATTTATACGCCTAAAAAGCCTTTTTACATAAAATCGGTACAAGGAGCAGTGTTCATTTGAGAATATATGCATTATATAGGAAATACTAACAGTATATCGATGTAATGCATCATAAAGTAGGTCCAAAATAGATATATGCATACATAAATGTAAAATTGTGATTACAAGTATAATAAATTATATTTAAAAATAATTTAAAAAAACACTAAATACTAAACAATATTAGTAAAACGTATAAGTAACATACAAAATAGAAATTAAAACAACACAACATATAAGACAAAACACTAAAACTACGTTACCAATGCTATTCTAATTTGAAGGATTCAACAAAGTGCTGGTAAAGATTATGTTAGTTCTATAAATGGAGTCAGTAAATATATCAATAGTACCCCCATACTTGTTGCCCAGATCATCCTATTGGTCAGTGAGTGTGTCTGTGTTCTTATGTTATCGTCAATTTACCTTAACGACTTTTATATAAAATACTGTAGTTATCTTGGTGTACAAATAAAATATCTCTTCAACTCTGATACAGCGTTTATTGATAAATCAAAAAAATATCATGTCGCAATATTTACGCGTCTACAATTTACAATACTATGGAATGCGGGCGAAATTGAGTCAAATTTTCGTAGCGTGATTGAACGTGGCCGGCGGTGACAGACTGAATTCTGGCTGCTCGCTGCGTCGGGCTTATTTATACTGTACAGCCGGTGGCGACAGTAGGTAGGTGGAATTGTAACTAAATAGGAGCCACTTGCTCAGGCTGGGTCTTTCGGGAAGTTTCGGTCGCACTGCGTTAACGCATAGGCGATAGGCTCGAACCTTCTGGCGAGTTGTCGTAATGTGCATTCCGACTTGCGATCGTATTGTCGCCGGTAGGCCGCGTTGTTTACGATCCGAGCTGTCAGAAGTACTCGAAGGTAGGTACTAAGTAGGTCGAGCTGTTTATTACTAATGAGTCAATACTGGATTGTTCTCTTCGACGCTACAATACCGCTTCTACGTGGTTTATCAATGGTATATTCGTTATTTTTACGGTTAATGCATTTTTGATTAAAAATATATGTTTCGTTTCGTATCGATGATCAATGCGCTAATTATTGTTTTGTTTTTCCAGGTAGCTTTAATGTGGGGACTGTTACCATCAAGGTGGAACCAGGACCCCGAGAAGAAGATAAAAGAGGATGTCGAAATATGGAAATTGATATAGACATGCCGGATGTTAAAAAGGAATGCTTAGAACGTTTTGAAAAAATCGCCCAAACAGCAGGTAAAACCGACTTTTATTATATAATTTATCAATTCGTGCTTTCCTATTTGATGAACGAATTTTTACGATTTTACTTTGTGTATGTGATAAAACTTGTTGAGCCTTAATCGCTTTTTTTGACAGATTTGAAGACACATCCTGTGGAAAAACGATCATCCTGTCCTCATTGTAACTACTCCTGCTCTTATAAGTCTATTTTGACAAGACACATGCTGACTCATAGTAGAGAAAAACCTTTTTCGTGTTCCCAGTGCAACTATTCATGTTCCCATAAGAGTAATTTCACAAGACACATGCTTACCCACAGTGGGGAAAAACCATTTTCTTGTTCCGAGTGCAAGTATTCATGTACTGAAAAGGGTGGTCTGACGAGCCACATACTGACCCATAGTATAGAAAAACCTTTTTTATGTTCCCAGTGCAAATATTCATGTTCTCATAAGAGTAATTTGACACTACACATGCTTACCCACAATGGAGAAAAACCATTTATATGTTCCGACTGCAACTATTCATTTTCTCGAAAGGGAGCTTTAACAAGACACTTGCTTACTCACTGTGGAGAAAAACCATTTTTATGTTTGGACTGCAACTATTCACATTCTCAAAAGAAAGCTTTTACCAAACACATTTTGACCCACAGTGGAGGAAAACCTTTTTCATGTTCCCAGTGCAATTATTCATGTTCTCAAAAGAGTAATTTGACAAGACACATGCTAACCCACAGTGGAGACAAACCTTTTTCCTGTTCCAAGTGTAACTATTCATGTACTCAAAAGGGTAGTCTGTTGAGCCACATACTGACCCACAGTGAAGAAAAACCTTTTCTATGTTCCCAGTGCAACTATTCATGTTCTCATAAGAGTAATTTGACAAGGCACATGCTTAACCACAGTGGAGAAAAACCTTTTATATGTTCCGACTGCAATTATTCATGTTCTCGAAAGGGAGCTTTGACAAGTCACATGCTGACCCACACTAGAGAAGAACCTTTTTCATGTACCGAGTGCAACTATTCATTTTCTCATAGTGGTCATTTGACGACACAGAGTGGAGAAAATGTTTTCAAAGGGGATCTTTGACAAGAAACACGTACCTGACTCACACTAGAGGAAAACCATTTCCGTCTGTAACTATTAATTTTCACGAAAGACACATTTGACGAGCCACATGGTCTTCTGTCGAGCCCCATGCTGACCCACAGTGGAGAAAAACCTTTTTCATGTTCCGAGTGCAAATGAAGATTGGAAGGAACACATGATTAACCACAACTGAAAAAAAACATGTTCCCAGTGTTATATATAGTTGTATGCATTGATAACCAAAGTGACTTTTTTCATTTGTTTAACTTTTTATATTGAAAAATAATAAAAAAATCGCGAATCCTGGTTGGCTATCATTCATTAAACCAATAAAAAAGATGCCTCACAAAGTGTGTGTTTTGTTATATTCTTCTATTATCAAGTCAAGACAAGGCGTGGAGAAACCAGTATAATTATTATTGGTTAAACTAACAGCCATAAAATACATTATTTTCTATTTTCTGGAACACAAATACTTACTTCTCAATATTTTCTATTTGACAAAAAGTATTTTGTAAATAAAATGTGCGTATTAAGTAAGTCCCTATTTTCAATATATTTACAAAAATCTGTTCACAAGCGCGGCCTCATAATAAAGTAAGAAGGTGACATTTTTTCAGATCTTTGTTTTCTGTACCTACTTGAATGAATTAATTAAAATATATTTATAGACTACGACTTATTATGTCTTTGTTATTTGCACAACCTTACTTAGTGGACAAACATGCTTTCGTCATCTGCCAATCGTTTCATCCTGTTTCTAAGAGCTAATTTTACATAATATCCCTTGTACTGTTTAACCCACACCTTTAAATTTATCATCCCATCAAATGAATGATGTTTGTTGGAATTGGGTGACCATTCATGTAGGTTTGAAACATGGTATGAAAGAATTAAAAAAGGGAGACCAATCACTCCCCACAAAGAAGCACACATCATAATATAGAATTCAAGCACAACACAATCACATGAGTTCCACCGCGATACCCCGAGGTAATAATTGTGGCCACAACACAACGAATGTATAAGCACTTTCAATATAGGTAAAGATTATGCACACCATAAACATCAACCACAAGCTTCCAATTGTACATTAGATAAAAAAAACCTTTCCTTAGATAAAAAAAATAAAGAAACGCCTTTGCATTTTCATTGATATACGTAAGGCATTTGACAGTATCTCGTATACAAAACTAATTAATTTATTAAATGATATCGGTATAATTGGTAAAGTTAGGCTACAAAGCTATCTAACTTAAAGAAACCAAAAAGTAAAACTAAATAACTCACTAAGTGTGGATGAAACTTTAGAATTTGGAATTCCCCAGGGACAGAAATAAATTGATTAAACGTAAATTATAAATTAAATTGGTCAAATAACTATACTATAATTATTTGACCAACTTAATTTATAATTTACGTTAACCATATGTTTAAATTATCACTTAATTTTAAACTTATATGTTTTACTGACGTAATGTCACTGGAATAATTTTCGAAAAAGGACATGGATTCGAAATTACCAAAGCACCCAATCAAGACATGAAGGTTATAAAACATTGGTCCGATGACAGATTATTATCACTCAACACAGAAAAAAATAACCTAATTAACATAACAATTCATTCTAAAAATTGTGTAAATGACGGTACATTTAATACGGACTGCGCGAAACTAAATCATAAATCTAATATGAAATATCTTAATAGATAAAAACGTAAAATGGAAAGACCAAATTAATCACACTGTGGAAAGAATATGAAAACTTACCTATATTTTCTATAATATAGGAAACATTTTAAATAAGAAATCTATCAAAATTGTCTATTATGCATTAATTCAGTCCATATTGCATTATGGGATTATTATGTGGGGAGGGGCTATTAAGGCTTCCTTATAGCCCATAATAATAATTTAAAGAATAATTATAAAAATCATCCTTAGGAAACCATACGACTTCCCTACTTTAGAGATATTTCGTGAATTTAATGTACCAATGAATCGCCTTACATCAAATTTATAAAGAATATTTTATACATAAAATTCACCCCTCAGATAACATAAGCAATACATTCAAAACTAATACTAGCCATCATACATGACTTACTAGCCATCCCTATGCTTAGAACGACCGCGGCTCAGCACCACTATTTGTATTTGAGTTTAAGAAGGTGTGGTACTCTGTACCTACCTAGGACCGCGAGGAGTGGGGAGCACTTCGGCGGTAGTCTGTATTGTCATTCGGTATTCTGTAGTCTCACAGATAACAATCAATAAACGAGCTCTGTAAATATTTAACCAGCCTTACGTATTGTAACCAACCCTGAATCCAAGCTCCTTTTATGTGAACCTACAGGATACTAAAGTGGCGACGAGGAAACTTAGTCACTAATTATAATAAAACTGTGGCGAAGATTTAAAAGAATTTTCGCGGCAAACAGGCGTGTTGTTAAAGTTAAAGAAATTCGGAGAGTATTCACGTAATGGCGTCGGTGCACTTTTAAATGTTACGGACGGGGAGTCTTACAACATTGAACGAACAGAATCGTAGAATCTTTGAAAGAAAAGATTGCAAAGAATTCAGCGGGGAGCTGAATTGCGAAAACCGGAATCATAAAATTTTCAAAAATCAAGGAGCAACTGGGAGCGGATTAGTGAGCCCAGCAGGGAGCTATCCTTGGGAGCGGCCGAGAGCTATAATTAGAAGCGGCCGAGAGCTAAGGAGGAAGATCTGCACGCAGCAGGGAGTGGATTGTCAGAACCCTGACAAGTCCAGGATCACCAGAACCAGAGCTTCAGCAACATTAGACTTGAGTTATGTCCTTAGATTAAGATTTGTGTTGATAATTTTTTTTTAATATTGTTGTAATTTGTTGTAAAATCATGGCTCAAATCAAGCCATTGGAGACATTCAGTCACAAGACAGATTGTTTCGGGGTTTTTAAGGCGAGATTGGAGAATTACTTCATTTTATATGATGAGAAAATTACTGCCGAAAAGAAACGTGCTATATTATTAAACGCTTTGGAGGAGGAAACTTTTAAATTATTGATTGAGTTGGGAGCGGTAAAATAAATTTATTGGTTACATGTAATAATAATCAACAAAATTTTGAATTTGTGGTTATTGTAAATGGTTCGGATTTAATTTTAGGTAGAGATTTTATGGAATTATTTGGGATTAGCATTAGTTTTTTGAATAATTGCACGGTAGTAAATAATTTTGGTGCTAATGGAGAAAGCAATTTAGATGTCGATAAGTTGAAAACACAATTTGGAGACGTATTAACGAATAAATTAGGGAAATTTAATAAATATAGTGTTGAGCTGGAATTAATAGAGGGATTTCAGTCAAAAATGTGCAATGCAAGGCAAATACCTTTAGCTATTAAAGATAAAGTCGAACACGAAATTAATAGACTTGTTTCAGAGGGAATATTACAAGCAGTAGAGACGAGTAGATATGCATCTCCCATTGTTCCAATAATTAAGAAAGATGGATCAGTGAGGATCTGTGGAGATTATAAATTAACAGAATCCAGGTTTGGTTGTAAATTAATTTCCAGTACCCGTAATTACGGATTTATTGACACAAATCAGTGGAGCGGTAATATTTTCTAAATTAGATTTGAAAATAACGTATTCACAATTAGAGTTAAGTGAGGGTAGTAGAGATATAACTACCATAGCTACACATATAGGTTTATATAGATATACTCGACTGGTGTATGGTTTGAATGCAGCGCCAGGTATATTTATGCGGGTTATGTTTAATTCATTGCAAGGCTTAAACGGAACAATTATATTTTACGATGATATTTTGATTACGGGCAAAACAGTTGCGGAACATAATAAAAATTTTGTAGCAGTTTTGAATAGATTGAAACTTTGTGGTCTCACGGTAAATGAAGAAAAATGTGAATTTTTCAAAACAAGTATTGAATACTTGGAGTACTTTATTTCGAAGGAAGGTTTTAGACCATTAGAAAGTAAAGTTAACTCCTTGAGGTACGAACTTTTTTTTCTTATTTTTTACCTTTTTTTTGTTTTAATCAATTGATGTAACTTATAATAACGAGGAAAAAATATTTAAAAAAAAATTGGACTGAAGGCTTTTCAGGAATGAGGTGGTCAAAATTTTATACCACAGTACATATGGGAAAAAAATATTAGGTTCAAATCAAAAGTTTATTAGAAATAAAAAAAGGCCATTTTATATGACTAATTGTGGAAATTTTCAAAACAGTTTTTATCTTTTTTTACACAAAAGGGTCTTTGCAAACACAACATATCCAGTTGGAACGTATGGGCCTGTCTTTTGTACTACAATTCGCACAACGACGTGAAGTAGTATGTTCTGGCCGGTTGGCGCTATTTTTCAGACGTATTTCAGGGTCCACGTAAGGCTTATGTCTCTTAATTTCCACCACCTCCGATGTGGACCCACGCTTTTTGGTGCATTTCAGCTCCTCTTCAGCCAAAAGTCCTCTGTAAACTTGCCTCCTGAAATCTTTGAGCCTCAATGGATTGTCCCTGTCAGCCTTACCCAACTTGCAGAGCTCTGTGTAAACAATGTAAGAATTTACAATTGTTGCATCTAAAAAGTGGAAAAATAAACGATGCCACCATTTTTTAGACTTTCTGTTTATCGAGTAAACCGCCTTCTTTTGATCAAACTTGTCCACATAATTCATGCAGTTGTTATAATTATTTAGAGCCAACGGACATGGCACCCTTGTGATCTCACCAGTTTTCTCTTTACGGTTGACATGCATGGCATCCTTTGGGTTGTGAAAGTTTGAAAGGAGGTGTACAGCTCTTCTATCTCTCCATTTTATCATGGAAATTCCTGTATCACTCACGTACCAGTCATATTCACCTCTTTTTAGGTTTTTATCATCCTTCATCTTAGGCAAATATTTTCTGGTTGATTGGACAGTTCCACATGAGCGAATATTCATATCTTTCAGCTGTTTTTGTAGGGGGTAGCAATTAAAATAATTATCAAAGTAAACTGTGTAGTTACGACCTTGAATAGATTGACAAAAATTTAAGACAACTCTTGGCCCTAAGTTAGACTCAGCGTAGTCACCAATTTTTCCTGTTTATATTTCAAATTTTAAGTTGTATCCATTTTCTGCACACATCATCCAGATCTTATAGCCTCTTTTAATGGGTTTTTTGGGCATGTATTGCTTCAATGTGCTGCGGCCTTTGAATATGACCATGCTCTCGTCAATTGCCAAAGTAGGTGATGGCTTGTAATTTCGATCAAAGGTGTCTGACAAGCAGTTCAACAAAGGCCTTATTTTATATAATTTATCGAAATTAAGTTGACCTCTAGCAGGCATCAATGAATTGTCGTTGAGATGAAGGTTTGACAACAGCCAGCCAAACCTATGGACTGTCATAAATCTTGAAATATAGGGGTCGTGTAAATCAGGGGACGATGACCAATAGTCTCTATAACTGGGGGATTTTTTAATTCCCATTACTAAATTTAGTGCAATGAATTTTTTAATTTCCTGAACGGTTGTGGGTTGGTGATTTTTCCCGACTTGTTGTGCGTATAGATTGGTCTGGTAGCAGATATTTTCAATCAAACTAGGAGTCCAAAATTTCAGAAAAATTTCCAAAGGTGTGGGATTTTCCATCGTAAGAAAGTCATTATGTAGTCCTGTTTCTTCACGGAATTCACCAGGGAGGGCGGTATTGAACGTAAGGCTCCATTTAGGCACGACTATAATCGCAGGTACGACAGGTGTAGATGCAGTTGTGCCTGGAACAGCAGCGGTGGATGACAAAACGGACATTGAGATATTAGGACTATACTGGGCAGATGGAGAAGACGATACTGGTCGGTTACGCGTACGCGAAAGATGAACATCAAAAGTAGATGGTGATTGTGAACCAGAAGGGCTGGATGTGCCTGCTATAGGGTGATCGAGTGTGGTAGATGAAGAAGACGCCGGGATTTGATTCCTCACACAAGATACAGGCAGTTCATCATCATCATCGTCCAAAGAGGCGCTAACTGTGACATTTGCTAGATGCTCCTCCTGTAGATCCTCTTCCTCATTGTCTGAGCACCCATAACAACTGTCATCATCAGAAGGTATCTCTTCTAAAAGTATTCCTGCAATTTCTTCTTGGCGAAGACCTTTCTTCTGCATGGTGTATCTGTAAAATTATAAAATCAGAATAACCATGTTGTAAGACTAAAAAAATTACCTCAAGTACGGTGGTCGAAAAGCAAAACCACCAAAAAATTTCGATTTTACAAAAAAATACTATATTTATAGACATTTCTTATTGATAATTCAACAAATGAAATACAAGGGCACTAGAATTCATAAGAAATGGACAAAAATTCGAAATACATACCGTTATATTTCACTTTAAAGTCGGAGATCACAAAAAACCATAATTCGCTGGCAATTGTCAAACACATAACCAAACCGTGCAAAGCCACCTATTATCGCTATTGGAAACTAAATAGTAGAGAATCTATGTCTCACATGGCATTTAAAAAACTTGTCAATAGATGACCGTTTTAGCATAATTATTTATTTTCAAGGTGGCCGAATTTTGAAACCACAGTACTTCAAAGAGTTGCAATAATGGAGTCTAGTAGTCCATGTAATATTAACCAGTTAAGAAGTTTCTTAGGTTTAGTTAACTATTACAGAAATTTTATTCCGAATATATCTAGTTTGTTAGGACCTCTATATAAATTATTAAAAAAAGATTCGGAGTGGATTTGGTCAAAAAACTGTGAAAATGCAGTTTTAGAACTTAAAAAAGAATTTTCTTCTGATTGCGTGTAAGTACATTTTGATCCACGTATACCAGTAAAATTAGTAACGGATGCATCCTTAGAAGGATTGGGTGCGACAATTTTACATACTTATTCAAATGGTAGTAGTAGACCTATAGCGTTTGCATCGAGGAAATTAACAGACACAGAGAGCAAATATAGCATTTTAGATTTAGAAGCAACAGCGATAGTGTTTGCATTAAAAAAATTCTTTGTATATTTATACGGTAGGAAATTCAAATTAGAATGCGACAATCAAGCGTTAGTACGAATTTTGTCAGAAAAGAAGGGCATTCCTGTATTGAGTGCTAATAGATTGCAACGTTACAGTTTAATTTTGGCGGGGTTTAACTATGAAATTGAATACGTAGCATCAGAAAAAAATTGTTCAGATTTTTTATCAAGATTACCAATAGAAGAGACAAATAAATCGGAGCATATATATATTGAGAAGCTGAGTTCCATTAATTTTCAGGATGTTGAAAAAGAGTTGTTATTTTATGTTTGTGATAACTCTCAGGTTCCATTAAATGTTGATAATTTAAAGGAAACCACTATTAAAGATGACGTATTATCATTGGTAAAACAATATTTACGGCAGGGTTGGCCAAGGAAAATTCCAAAAGATAGTGAGTTATGGGCTTTTTGGAATATTAGAGATGAGTTGTCTTTAGTAGAAGATTGTATTTTTTGGGGACATAAAGCCATCATTCCAAATGCTATGGAGGGGATTTGTTAAATATGTTACATCGTTCACATTTAGGTATAGCTAAAACTAAAGAGTTAGCAAGAGGGTATTTCTGGTGGCCAAAAATGGGCAAAGATATAGAAAATTTAGTTAGATCATGTAAAGAGTGTCTGGAAAATCAGGCGAATCCACCAAAAACTCCTTTACAACATTGGCCGATTGAGGAAAAGCCGTGGACAAGAATACATATTGATTTTTTTGGTCCGATGGCTAATACCAATTTTTTAATTATAGTAGATGCAAGTACCAAGTGGATAGAATGCATTAATTTAAAACAAGCTAATACGGATAATACTTTAAGGGAATTAAAGAGGATGTTTGCTCAATTTGGTACTGTATAAACTATTGTCTCAGATAACGGGTCTGTTTTCTGTTCAGAAGAATTTAAGCGTTTTTGTAAAGGTAGAAAAATCCAGCACATCACTTCTCCTGTGAATCATCCGCAGAGTAATGGGTTAGCTGAAAATGGAGTTAAAACGTGTAAAATTTTTTTTAAAAAGATTTTACATAATGGGGGGTTACCGAGAGACGTCGATCATAGGTTAACCAAATTCCTAATTGATTATAGGAATACCCCAAATATCACGACTGGTGTAGAGCCAGCGGTTGCTATGTTAGGACGACGATTAAGGTCCGTGTTTGATTTCATTTCTCCAGTGATTGCGGAAAGGAGGGGGGAGAGGTGTATGTCGGATAAAGTAAAGAATAAAATATTATTTAGTAGAGAAAATCAGAAAAAGAGTTATAAATCTAAGAAAAGAAATATGAATATACATATGTGGTGGGGAAAAAGGTGATGACTAAGGATTTTAGAGGAAAAAAAGGTTGGGTGGTAGGTATAATTACGAAAAGAATTGGATTTAATACCTACTTAATTTATATAAAAGATACAGGGCAAATTTGGAAAAGACACCAGGATCAACTGACACCAATGAGTATAAGGTGGAATTCCAAAGAGCGTGTAAGAGTGTATAGTGACGATCTAGGCTCTGATATGAGAGTATCAGACCTAGACCTTTCCCATTATTTTCCGAAAGGGGCTAATGGGTCTTCTCCTTTGTTTCAGGAACCACCGTGGCAGTCTCCTTGGACTGGAAGGCTGCGTCAAAGAAAAACCTAAAGTGTAACTTCCTTATTATTATTCTGATATATTTGATATCTATATATATATATATATATATATGTGTGTTGTAAACAGGCTCGGGGGAATTTTAAACCTAGAAGGAATTCTCCTCTTAAGTGAGGGAAAATGTGGTACTCTGTACCTACCTAGGGACCGCGAGGAGTGGGGAGCACTTCGGCGGTAGTCTTTATTGTCATTCGGTATTCTGTAGTCTCACAGATAACAATCAATAAACGATCTCTGTAAATATTTAACCAGCCTTACGTATTGTAACCAACCCTGAATCCAAGCTCCTTTTATGTGAACCTACAGGATACTACAGAAGGTACATATTTTGTTGTCCAAAAATAAATTTAGTGTAACCAAAACTTTGAATTAAAACAATTCAAAAAGTTAATTAAGTCCCTAAAATTGGATAGTGCTAAATTGTACACTTATTTTTTTTACGCTCATTAAATCTGTTAAAAGATATATTATTTTAACTGTCATTAAAAAACTATTTTTATAATTTGTGTACCTATGTTAAAATTATGTTTCTTATGTTTTTGGTTGAAGTTGTTTCATGACATTAGTTGCACTTCTAGTTTCACGTATTAACATAGATGTATGCAACATATTGTTACGTACGGATTAAATATTATATAGATTAACCAATTCTTAGCGCGCTTCATATTATACCGATAACTTATGTTGGGTTGGTTTAGTGTAAATACCTAAAGAACTCTTATATGAATAGTAAAGTTAAGTTTTAATGGTCGATGCAAAACAATGATTCCATTGAAGTTGAAAATAAAATATTTCATTGCTTTGACCAAGCACGAAATGTGACACTACACCCAAAATAGGCTAAAATACTGTCCGTCGTAGACGTTGTCTGTGTCCGTCTGAGTTATAATTTAAAACGATGTATACCCTGGTGAATTAAGCATTGCCAATGAAATATGTTGCTTTCCTGGATAGTAAAAAGTTAATAAAACTTATTATTTATTTTGAATGAAGTAGACAAATCTCGAAATTGACAAACATGTTTATTCACTTAACATATTTTCGTACAATTATAACAATATTAATTTTTTGTTTGAATTGTGTACTAAAGTCTGTGTACTCAGTCTGCTCGTGCGCAAGATCGGAACTGCTCGTGCGCAGGATCGAATTGCATACGCTGCCGTCGCTTACGAAAACAATATGAATATTACGAAAAAAAGTGATAAATTAATTATTAATGAACTTCTAACGTTTCTTCAAAACAAAATCGATGTCTTAGACGAACTAACCGCAGTTCAAATATGCTCCAATCATTTCTCAGAAGACGAAGTGGAGGCTGCGAAAGACATTCTGTGCAGTGAAACAGTTGAACGCAGGATTATGAGGAAAGGCGAAGGTAGGAAGTCTAAGAATTTATATGATATCATTAAAATACTGAAGGAAACAGAGAATGAAGCTCTACCGACATTTGTGGCTCAGAATCTACACAAACTACCGCCTGTCAATTTCGATCACGTAGATGTCACTTGTCTCCTAAAAGATATCACGGCATTAAAGGGTGAATTAACCACAATTCAGTCACAAATGTCCAAACGAAGTGATCTGGAAGTATTGCGCTCTGAAATGGCTCTCCTAAGGAATGAACTGAAAATAAATAAACATAACCGTATTCCAAATCAAGACGAAAACACATCGCCGTCCTTGAACACATTGAAGGTCACCATACCGGTAGCCATAGATAAGAACCGCTCAAACTCACGGTCGCCAACTAATGAATTTAATTTGGACAACAATGCGCACTGCAGTAATGTGATAACCCCGCCCGCGCCCCTCGCATTAGCTGCCCCACCTGTCATGCACTCTCCTCAATCATGGAATAAAGTAGCAGCGTCTAGCTCTCTCACACAACAGCAACAAGTCATACTACAGACATCACAGGTACATCAACCGGGTATGGGTGAACCAGCCAAAGTTGCACGCACACAATCTCACAAAAATACATTTAAACCAGAGACAACTAATTTTAATACGGATGGTTATAAAACCGTTACAAGAAAACTAAGAAGATCGAGAAATATTATTGCACCTGGAACAGCGATGGAGAACTCCCTCAAGATAGCTGAGTTAAAAACAACGCTCTATGTGTCGAGGTTCGACAATAGTGTAACTGAGGACAATATTCGAAACTTTATCAATTGTAAAATAAAAGGAAGTAATATCCAAATAGAAAAAATAATACAACGAAATCCCACGCACTTTGGATCTTTCAAGTTGACTATACCGAATACGGATTTCAAAACCTACATGAACAAAGAATTTTGGCCGACTGGTACTGTTTTCCGAAAATTTATTGAAAAAAAACACAATGGAAAAGAACAAAATTAAGATATTTTCAATAAACTGCAAAAGTTTTAAACGAAACGTCAACTTCGTTATAGATATGTGCGATATCTACGATGTAATACTTTTGCAAGAAACGTGGTTATTACAAAACGAAACATCGAATTTATCTAAAATTCATCCAAACTTCCAGGGATGGGGTACTTCTGCTGTAGATTTATCAAACGGACCGCTACGAGGCCGACCCTACGGAGGAGTCGCAGTACTTTGGAGGAACGAGCTGCAAGCTTCAATAATATCGTGTGGAGATGACCGCATCGCTGGTATTCAGATAACCACAAACGGAGGGACGATAAGCATACTGACTGTCTACATGCCGGTATGTCACGCGGACAACCTTACCGACTTCACCAACTACCTTTCCAAAATACATACGATCATTCAAGATAACGAACACTCTGAAACCATTGTGATGGGAGATTTCAACGCTCACCCATCCTCCATATTCGGGAAAGAACTCTCTCATTTCAACACCGAAAATAACTACAATTGTATCGATATTGAAAGACTACCGAATGACACATATACATATATTAACGATGCACACAATACCACTTCCTGGCTCGATCACTGTATATGCACTAATAGTCTTAAGAACAAAATAGATAATATAAAAATACACTATGATACCGACTGGTCCAATCACAGGCCGACATCTTGCGTAATCGCTGCTGAAAAATTACCTGCAACTATTTTTAATATTCCACAACAGCCTAATAACATAATATGGAGAAGGAATAATAATAAGAAAATCAGTGAATATACGTCTGTAGCAGAAGCATTACTTAGTGTGATCTATCAAAGACACTCCGAATCCATTTGTAACTCGGATTCTATATGTGACAGATGCGACCATATACAAAACATCGAAAATATATACACAGACATCGTTGAAGCCTTAAGTAGGGCTGCCAATACCGTATTTCATCGGGAAAACGATCAAAGCAATCCAAAAACACATCGTGACATTGCTGGGTGGAATCAACAAGTTAAGGAACGCTACGAAAATTCCAGATCGGCGTTGATGGAGTGGATTAAGAATGGGAGACCATTACATGGTCCCATTGCGGATGAAAGAAAACGAAAAAGGAAGGAGTTCAAAATAGCTCTTAAACACTGCCAAAGCTCTTCTGAACAAACAAAAATGGATGATATCGTAAAATCACTTGACACAAAGCAGTTTGCCCAATTCTGGAAGAAAAGCAACAACCTGATCAAACCAAAAAATCAAATCGCCAGCCAAATTGATGGGTCCACAAACACGGAGGAAATTGCTAATACTTTTAGAAGAACCTTTGCAGATATTTCCGGAAATGAAGTACTGTCTGTCCCTGATATTATGGAATATGATGGACAAAACGTTTACCTATCTGAAAGTAGTATAATGAAGGCCATAATTATAATGAAGGCCATAATTTCTTATTATTCATCAATGACATTGTTGACCAATTTAATGATGTAGAAGTTCTGATATTTGCTGACGACTTAAAAATATATAAAAGAATACGAAATGTATCCGATTGTCAAATTTTACAGAGTAATTTAGAACAACTTCATCAATGGTGTGAACAAAATGCTTTATTTTTGAACATTCAGAAATGTCAAGAAATACGATTTTCCAAAACTCGTTATAATATATTACATGAATATACCTACATTAAATAATATTAAATTAATACCAGTATCACATATTCGTGACTTGGGTGTAAT
Source organism: Hesperophylax magnus (assembly GCA_026573805.1). Classification (NCBI taxonomy): domain Eukaryota; kingdom Metazoa; phylum Arthropoda; class Insecta; order Trichoptera; family Limnephilidae; genus Hesperophylax; species Hesperophylax magnus. The sequence continues at coordinate 3,009,311 of JAIUSX010000060.1, forward strand.
ATTCGTTGAAAACTTGTCATTCATTGAACACATCAACTATATAACTAATAAGGCTTTAAAGATGCTTGGCTTCCTTTGCAGAACTTTAACCGATTTTAAGTCCATAGATTGTATGAGAACCCTCTATACTTCATTAGTCAGAAGTCAATTGGAGTATAATTCACCTATTTGGTCCCCTTTATATAAAGTTCACTCCAATAATATAGAAAGAGTTCAGCACAAATTTCTTAAGTACGTAAATTTTAAGCTCGGAATTCCTATTGATTACATTAATTATGTCAGTTTGATGAATCAATTGCATCTAATAACACTGTCTGACAGGAGAATTATTTCAGACCTGGTTGTGTTACACAGAGTCATTAACAACTTAATTGATAGCCCTGCCATCCTTGCCACTATTAAACTACATGTGCCGACTAGGAATACAAGGCAAAATATAACATTCTTCTGTAATACATACTCGACCAACTATCAGACACACGCACTGACCAATAGGATGCATGATCTGGGCAACAAGTATGGGGGTGTTATTGATTTATTTATTGACTCCATATATAGAATTAAGCATAATCTACATCAACACTTTGTTGAATCCTACAAATTGGAGTAGCTTTGGTAAATTAGTTTTAATGATTTGTTTTATATCTAATGTTGTTTTAATTTCTTTTTTACTTTATGTTATTTTTTTTCCATTACATTACATCTATTTACTGTCAATATCTCCTGTATATTACATATTCTCTTATTGTACTGCATCATGTATCACTTCTATGTAAAAGCCTTTTTAGGCGTATATATATATAAATAAATAAATAAATAAATAACAGGCACCAAGGCTGGTAAGTCTCCGGGACATGATAATCTAAGTATTGAACACATTAAATACGGAGGTAGATACATACCCAAACTACTAAACATACTGTTCAACGCAATACTTAAACACAACCATATACCGGGTGCAATGACGAAAACGATTATAACTCCAATCCTGAAATCGGGACAGCCTGACATGACTAACTCCAGCAATTACCGGCCAATATCTTTAGCAACTATAACTGCAAGATTATTTGAAAGGGTAATATTAAATGAGATACATGATAAACTTATGTCTAAAGATAACCAGATGGGATTTAAATGTAGATTATCCACTAATATGGCAATATATACTGCAAAGCAAATAATAGAATTCTACAAGAAACGAAAAACTACCGTATACGGGTGCTTCTTAGACCTAAGTAAAGCCTTCGACAGGGTCTGTCATAAGACATTATGGGATAAATTGAAAGCTAGGAATATACCTACCTTATTTATAAACATACTATCCCGATGGCACTCCCAGCAGGAAAATGTTGTACGGTGGGCAAGTACATACTCCCAGCCGATATATTTGCGGTCAGGAGTAAGGCAAGGAGGGTGTATGTCCCCCATTCTATTTAATGTATACATGGACGAGTTATCAAGTCGCCTGGATATCAGAGCGGGCTGTCGTGTTAACAGTATATGTATGAATCATATAAGCTACGCGGACGACATGATACTCCTAGCTCCGTCGATCAAGGGATTAAGATTACTCCTAAACATTTGTGAAGAATATGGAAAACAGCATAATATGATGTACAACTCGAAGAAGACGGAATTGATTGCGTTCCACCACGGAAAAAGACAAGATACAAGTAAGATGCTCCCCGTATACCTTAACGAGGCAAAAATAAAAACATGTTCGAACGTGAAATACTTGGGGCACATTATTAATGAAGACCTATCGGACGATGGCGATATCGAACGACAAAGGAGAAGCCTAAGCATAGTGTCCAATATGATTGCCCGCAGATTTTGCAAATGCAGCAATACCGTTAAAAAATACTATTCAACGCATTCTGTACTGGCCTGTATACGTGTGAGACATGGTGTCACTACCGAACTTGCTCGATGGAACGACTCCGAATTCAATACAATGACGCCTGTAGAATAATATTTGGATACCGACGATACAGCAGCGCATCGACGATGTTCACGGAACTAGGACTGCATGGATTTGCCGGCCTGATGAGACACCGGGTCACTGGAGCCAGGATGCGGCTAATAGCCTCCGCCAACAAGTTGGTGACCGCAGCCTACCAGCACCAAGCGCCACTCCTGAGTGGGCGCTGGGCCCAAGCGCACTCAAGACCACACCCTGCATAGTTGTCCTTATTAGTAAATTTATTATATGTATTATACAATGTAAATCTATATGTATAGTTATATGGGACGTGTGGGATTGCACTAACCTCCCCACATCCTGGAATAAAATATTATTATTATTATTATTATTAAAGTAAGAAATAAACCAAATGTAGGCATAAAGCATGATAACAAAAGAATAGATAATGAAAATAGACTACAATAGCTGTTACTAAATTAGATACATAGTAAATGTAAATAAATATTTTCTTATATATAATATCATTGAACATTAATTTAAGAATAAAAATAAAATAATATTATTACATTTCGATTAATAAGATTAAGTAGGTGGTATAAGTACATGGAGTTATTTTATTCTTTTGGAGTAAACAGAGCTGATAATATTACAAGCGAAGGTACATAATAAATTGCGGCAATAATCTGTTGGGAGCTCGAATGCTGATATAATATTTTAAGAGGATACGGTAAAAGAAAAAAATATTTATTTTTTGTTAATAATATTTTATGAAATTAAATAGTTAATTATATACTGAGTATGTACCATTAAAATTTGAATTTGATCAATTACTACTAAAATGTACCTGTAATCAGAAGATATGTAAAAAATCAATTGAAAACTTATAATTATTATTTGGTTGATCAAGAAGTTGTTCCAATTTCAGATAAATGCACATATGTTCACTTATGTGCCACCAAAATGCATTATCTTTAGTCTATCTGCCGAGTTTCAGCTCGATTGGATGACAGGTAGTGAGTTAATTTCCACTTCCAAGAATCCACTTCATTGATACATTCTCTCAAGAAAACGAAAGTGAATTTCAAATAAATGTATTGAGAAGGTATAATATTTTGGTCACGAAAAATAATAATATCTCAAAAAACACAAGCTTATCCTCACGGTTTGAGAACTAAAAATGCTCCTAGACAAAGTTATGTCAACACGGAAAAAACCGTTAAAAAACTGGCAAAGATCTAACGTCTGTTCGTTGCCACTCTCCGCGGGCTTCTAAAAACAGAAATACTAGAATTTAATACAATGTTTCAGTCAAAAAATGGTTGTCGTAAGCGCCAAAGCGGTTTTTAATTATTTTGTGAATAATTAAATACTAACGGAAAAAACTTAATCAAGTCAAGTGGTAGCAAATAAACATAAAACAGTTTTTTTTTTTTAAATTGTTTCTTATACGAGTTCATAGTAAACTGATAATAATGGTTTTTATTTATTTGGTGAATAATTTAATAAGAACGAAAAAAAGTGAATCAAGGGAAACAGTCGCAAATAAACTTAGCCATAAAATATTTTTTGAAGTATTTTCTTATACCAGTTCATATTAAACTCATGAAAAAACATTTAGTAATTCGCGAGAATATTTTTCATGGCGTAATTAACAATTTTATTTTTATTCTGATCAAGTCAAGCGATAGAAAAAGCTTCAATGTATCCATAGTATATTTTTGGTACTTATAACCTATACCGATTTGTAGTGAAGATTAATCTAAATAGTGATTTCACTTATATCTTCACTTTAATGATAACTGTCAGTACGATCTTTGAAGTGTATTTTTACAAAAATAAATATTTTTTTAACATTTAATAACATATGAGAAATAATACAACAAAAGAGAAAAGTTCCAATAAACTTGTTTGAAGTAATTTGTCAAAGGGTGCTTTCAACGATGAAAAGAAAACAAAACTTATTTTACAAAGATAACAAAATTAAATCGTTGAGGTCAACATTAATAGTATCTAAAACACTAAAAACTATATTGTATACTTAAATGCATAAGAAATATGTAACAAAATATAATATAGTGTTAAAGGTAAAACTTATAAAAACTATTGATCGTGTAAAGATAAGATTTATCATCTGTGTCCCGGTACGGCTATCGGTAGGAACAAACATCTTATTATTGAAGACAATATTAGCAATTCACATCTGTGTCCCGATACGGCTATCGGTATGAACAAACATCTTATTATTGAAGACAATATTAGCAATTCACATCCGTGTCCCGATACGGCTATCGGTATGAATAAACATCTTATTATTGAAGACAATATTAGCAATTCGCATCTGTGTCCCGATACGGCTATCGGTATGAACAAACATCTTATTATTGAAGACAATATTAGCAATTCACATCTGTGTCCCGATACGGCTATCGGTATGAACAAACATCTTATTATTGAAGACAATATTAGCAATTCACAAACGAAAAATACTGGCGCATCTGGAACTTTCGCCCAAGACTTGCCGGGCCGCTTCTCTACCAGCTGCTAATATTGTCTTCAATTATTAAATGTTACAATTTGAGGTTTTACTCAATAAGTTATTCCAAATATAAAATGAAATATTAATTTTACAATAATCATTTGGTCATTGAATGAATTGCAATCAAAACAGGCGAGTCGATTGATTGATTGCCGAAATGATCCAAAAATAACAATTTGTAAATCTGCCGATAAAATTATTATCTCTGCGGATTACAAAATTATACGAATAAAATGGGGCCGCTTTAATCCAGTATTTCTTTGGATTTCTTTGATCAACTGAAAACGTTTCAACAATAATAAAGTCAAGTTAAGTCTTGGATCAATCATTTTATTATCTCGAGAAGTTTTCTAGTAATCCAATACTACAGATAAACGGTGGCCATGGCCGGTATTTTTTAACTATTATTGATGGCGTGTTTAAATATTAATTGAATGGACTTTATACCCTGAAAATGTGTTAATATATAAAAATTTCGTTTGAATGAGTCAAAAAACTCATTGTAGGACGGGAGGAATTTACAATACAAAGTGGGAGTTAATAGGTACAATTTTACATTGGTATTTTGATATCAAAATTATATGGTTCACATACTAAACAGTACAAACATATAAAAAGGAGGTTAAATAGAGAAAACAGAAAGGGAAACAGACAGGGATATGCACATAAGCACAAAGCCAAGGTAGGAATTTACAAACATGTACTTAAATTATTATAAGCAATAATTAGTCGCCTGAAATATCAATACAAATTGAAAATATCTCACGACTTAATAAATGCCGCCGACGGGAATTGAACCCGCGCCTTCTGATGTCCGGTCGGACGCACTCTGGACCACTGAGCCACGTCGGCTTATTCCCAACCCGCTAAATAATCCAATATGGACACTAGGACGCCATCTAGTGAGAAATTTAGCACAAGCAAAGCCTTTCCTGCAAAAATAAAGTAGTTTGTTTACAGGTGGAAAAAAATAATAAGCAGTAATTGTTGATTGAAGTATTAGTACATGTTGAATTATTTGGCGGGTTGGAAATAAGCCGACATAGCTCAGTGGTCCAGGGCATCCGACCGGACATCAGAATTCAATTCCCGTCGACGGAATTTATTAAATCGTGAGATATTATCAATTTGTATTGATATTGCAGGCGACTGGCAATAATAATTGGTTATCCTTTGTGCTATGCATAAAAACTTTGTCTTATAAACATTAGTTAACCATTAAAAAAAATTAAAAACATTTACTTATCCACTAACACATTGGTAAAAATAGATAAGGATCGATTACAAATACAGATAAAGGAGAGAGAAAGAAACAAGACAAAATACAACACGACTAGAATTACTTTTTTTCGATTTTATATGTTTTAAAAAATATTCTTTTAAAGCATTACTTTGTAAATTCTGTCTGTTTTTATACATACCTACATAAAGTGTAGGGAGACTGTTTAACTTGGAAGTGAATGGTTAAAGAGGTCGGGGACGCCCTAGGAATACATGGCACGATCAAGTAAAATAAATACTTATTTCAATACAACAATAATATTATTTCCTCTTTAAAATTGCACCCAGTTGTCAGGTATTCTAGAATAATTCACAAGCTCAAAACAACCCCGACCAACGCCGGCTACTTTAAATAAATATACAGTACTCTTGAGGCACGTTCCAGAGTGGGAGATACTCTCAGTATCGCTCTGGTGTAAGACCACCATTCCGAATTAAAACATTGCTCGAAATGGCTTTAGCCGTGTTTGTTGACCAGATCTGAATAGCAAAAGACTATAATACCATCAGATAGATTCTTCTACGGGTAGCCAGAGAGGATGGAGCGCCAAACAAGGCGGTCTGGACATACTCCAGGCTTCAATCACATTCATAGATCGTCTTATACATACAAGTCTATAGGTACCTACACTATGTCATTCATGGCAATAGACTATAATACCATCAGATAGATTCTTCTGCGGGTAGCTAGATAGGATGGAGCGCCAAACAAGGCGGTCTGGACATAATCCAGGCTTCAATCACATTCATAGATCGTCTTATACATACAAGTCTATAGGTACCTACACTATGTCATTCATGGCAATAGACTATAATACCATCAGATAGTTTCTTCTGCGGGTAGCCAGAGAGGATGGAGCGCCAAACAAGGCGGTCTGGACATACTCCAGGCTTCAATCACATTCATAGATCGTCTTATACATACAAGTCTATAGGTACCTACACTATGTCATTCATGGCAATAGACTATAATACCATCAGATAGTTTCTTCTGCGGGTAGCCAGAGAGGATGGAGCGCCAAACAAGGCGGTCTGGACATACTCCAGGCTTCAATCACATTCATAGATCGTCTTATACATACAAGTCTATAGGTACCTACACTATGTCATTCATGGCAATAGACTATAATACAATCAGATAGATTCTTCTGCGGGTAGCCAGAGAGGATGGAGCGCCAAACAAGGCGGTCTGGACATACTCCAGGCTTCAATCACATTCATAGATCGTCTTATACATACAAGTCTATAGGTACCTACACTATGTCATTCATGGCAATAGACTATAATACAATCAGATAGATTCTTCTGCGGGTAGCCAGAGAGGATGGAGCGCCAAACAAGGCGGTCAGGACATACTCCAGGCTTCAATCACATTCATAGATCGTCTTATACATACAAGTCTATAGGTACATACACTATGTCATTCATGGCAATAGACTATAATACCATCAGATAGATTCTCCTGCGGGTAGCCAGAGAGGATGGAGCGCCAAACAAGGCGGTCTGGACATACTCCAGGCTTCAATCACAGTCATATATCGTCTTATACATACAAGTTACTACAATAATATTCGGTCTGTTCAGACGCACAATAATTTGTCTTGACATAAATACATAAATTAAAGAGTTTTAGCGAAAGTTATATTCTAATGTCGGTTCCGTGAAGTGTCGAAGTGTTTATTTTACGTTTAACCATAACGACCATAGCGAAATAAGCTAAAACAAATAACTGATTACGCTAAGTACCTTCCCTCACCGCAGTGCGTAGTGTATCGGCCAGTGAGGTACCTACTAACACTCGCAGTGGTTTCCACAGGCAAAATCAAGGCTGACTCACTAGCCATATCGGCCAGTGAGGTACCTACTAACACTCGCAGTGGTTTCCACAGGCTAAATCAAGGCTGACTCACTAGCTATGTCGGCCAGTGAGGTACCTACTAACACTCGCAGTGGTTTCCACAGGCTAAATCAAGGCTGAGTCACTAGCCATATCGGCCAGTGAGGTACCTACTAACACTCGCAGTGGTTTCCACAGGCTAAATCAAGGCTGACTCACTAGCTATATCGGCCAGTGAGGTACCTACTAACACACGCAGGGGTTTCCACAGGCTAAATCAAGGCTGACTCACTAGCTATATCGGCTAGCGAGGTACCTACTAACACACGCAGTGGTTTCCACAGGCTAAATCAAGGCTGACTCACTAGCTATATCGGCCAGTGAGGTACCTACTAAAACACGCAGTGGTTCCACAGGCTAAATCAAGGCTGACTCACTAGCTATATCGGCCAGTGAGGTACCTACTAACACACGCAGTGGTTTCCACAGGCTAAATCAAGGCTGACTCACTAGCTATATCGGCCAGTGAGGTACCTACTAACACACGCAGTGGTTTCCACAGGCTAAATCAAGGCTGAGTCACTAGCTATATCGGCCAGTGAGGTACCTACTAACACTCGCAGTGGTTTCCACAGGCTAAATAAAGGCTGAGTCACTAGCTATATTGGCCAGTGAGGTACCTACTAACACTCGCAGTGGTTTCCACAGGCTAAATCAAGGCTGACTCACTAGCCATATCGGCCAGTGAGGTACCTACTAACACACGCAGTGGTTTCCACAGGCTAAATCAAGGCTGACTCACTAGCTATATCGGCCAGTGAGGTACCTACTAACACACGCAGTGGTTTCCACAGGCTAAATCAAGGCTGACTCACTAGCCATAATTGCATGGGATTTTTGGAACCATATAAAAAAGAATAAAAATTCTCAATATCGATTCCCAATATAGATGCACAGACATACATTTCTCTGGCAAAAGATTCAGTCAATTTGCTGACCAACATGATCATGGATCCAAATAATAAATTCAAAAAAGAACATACCGCAAAAATAATTCCTATTACCAACGATATACTATGAACAATATGCCAAATGGCAAACCTCGAGGGTGAGTTAACAGCTCTTAAAAGTACGACCCCAAATGTGTGTACCCCTTCAATTTCACAAACCCAAAGTGTCTGTGAAATCCAAAAGGACCAAAGTTACAGAGATGAAAAGTTGATTATTCACAACATTCTAGAGAATAAATCATTATCTCAGATATAATCAACGAATAGCGACATAGCATCTGTCAAGAAAATAATTTCCGACATTGAAATGTCAACAACAAACCTAGACCTAAAAATTTACAGATTGGGTAAAAGGAATGTTGACAAATCAAGAGAAATAAAGGTCGAGTTTCCGGAAGCAATGTGGCCGAAAATTTTACTAGGCAAGAAACATACTTTGTTGAAAAACAATATAAGGTTTTACAATGATCAAAAAATTTTACAGCAGAAGCAGTTATCTGACCTAAGATATGAAATTGAAAAAAGAAAGACCTCTGAGGAAATGGACATCACAATAAAATACATTAACAATAATTCAACAATTGTCAAAATGTACACAAAAAACTAAATTCCAAAATAAAAATTGTCTATCAAAACGTACGTGGACTCAGAACTAAATTACAGGACCTGAAATCAACCTTACCTACCTTTGTCTACGACTCTTACGCCTTCACTGAGACATGGCTTATTAAAAATTTAGACAATATAGAGTTGGGTTTCCTTTTGTAACGTATTGTATCCCGTATTAATAAAACTTACCGTATCACCGGTTATTTGCTCTACTTTAACTTGCAGCAATATAGGGAATGAAATGAATATAGCAATATTTATTGTGATAAACAACAAGGGGTATATTTTAGATTTAACTTGAATACAAGAGCAATACTTATATTTAAATCATCAGGGGTGGTTGACTACTAGACAGCCAACGTAAATTGAATTCGGCCTCGATGTTTAACTCGTATAATTATACTGACTATGAATTCTAAAATAAACATCACCACTGAGCGCCAGTCTAGAAAGCTTATCTAAACAAATTTATATTCATGGTGATATCTAAGAGATGTGTCTAATTCATGTGGATTAATCAAATTTGTCTCACGTGTGCGTATTAATCTCCGACATTCAAGCAGCCCGTTCCCGATGTACTCTCGCCACCTGCCACGAAAACCAATTGACGGCTTCTCTGGAATTCCACGCTCGGCTCTTGAAATCAACGAGTGGCGGCTAGAAATTCTATGACAACGCGTGTCTAGAAATCTTGTTAAGTGAGCGGACAGTTCCTACCGCTACATTACCTCCTTGGCCAACAGAATTTCTGCAAGAAATTCCACTACGCCACCTGGCGCCTGAAGTCGCATGACAGAAGAGTGTCGCAGCTTCCAAAAGTATCTTGAAGCCATCCTAGAAGACCAACATGAAGACGTCCAAGGAGCCATTCCCACAGAAGAAATAATTTCAGTACCCTCCATGTTACTTGAAGACGGTTTGAATGTCATACTGGTGAGGTATACTGAAGTAAAAGTGGTGCCATCCGTAAAAGCGGTTCCAATTGAAGAGAGACTTCTGCATACTCAATGCCACTTAGCTTCAAAATTACCAGCATACTGTAGACGTCCCGAGAAAACTGAAGAGCCTTTCTTGAAGAAGTTCCAATTGAAGAAAGATTTCTAAATTGTAGGTTAGAGATGGTTGTAACCGATGACTGATGTTGAGATCCAGAAAGAATTCCTAATAACACGTGAGACCTACTGATGGATATACTAAAACTTACAAGATAAATCACCATGTTTTGAAAGATCTATGTTTTGAAAAAAAGAAATAAGAAATATAATATTAACCATGATAAACAAAATTTGAAAGCATAAGAGAAAAACTCTATTTTAAATTATCAATTGATCTCCACCTTATGTAGTTACTGCTGAAAATATATAAATATTGAATTGAAATATTAAATAATAGTATACTGCCACCTATAGAACCCTAGAAAAGCAATATCCAAGAACCAAACCTCGAAAGATTTATCATTGAAAATTATTATTATTATTATTATTTTCTTTTTTTTTTTTTTAAAAGAAAAACAAAAAAAAATTAACTGTAAACATCTGAGATTCATCCCATGATAATGATCATTAGAACTAATTAAAACTTCTGTTGAATAAGTTTGTTAAAATTCTAAAAAAAAATAGTATTCCTCATAATTAAAATAATATTAAATTCTATATAACACAAATGTGACAGCTTTTAAACATGCAACAGAATTTCCTAAAACTCTGGAAAAATAGATATTATGAGCTTCTGTAGCTATCATTTTCAATGTACATATTTATCTGGTGAGGAAAGTTAAACCTCCTCTGGAGAGCAAAAATAACTCAAAAAAAAAACTTAATATTCTAAGACAAACACTACACACATGTTGAGACTAAATAATACACACAAGATTAGGATCATCATACTTGTGAGAAGTATACATTCCAGGGATCAGAATGAACACTTCTAACAACCACGTTGTTATGCAAAAGACATTACCGTTCCTTTCCTTTTGTAATTATAAAAAACAACAATGTCAAATACAAATCCAACATGTCTGATATTTCTCAACTCTACCTAATCAAAGTATGGTCGTGATGGCCAGTCACTCCCACACTCTGACAACACTAAAGAAAGATAAAAAAAAAAAATATATAATAATGACAACACAATTACAATACCCAACAAATACAAAACACAATCACCACAAACATTCAACGTAAGGACACAAAGCGCAATCGTGTTCTCACGATGAATGTAAGTTTGCAAACATAATGTCGGTTTATGTATGCCACACAAAAATAGCGGTACTACAGACCGAAATAAAATCTCACCAAGAGAACAAAGTTTTGCTAGAAAAAAGATTATTATGACACAGAACCATCAACTTGTTCTACTTTTAGCATATCTTTCACATGAAAGGTACCCAGTGCCTTCCCATTCATGTCAGCTAATTGATACGCAACCGGGGAAATTTTTCCTACCACCTTGCTTTTGATGAATTTTGGTGCAAGTTTAGCAGAAAAATGTTTGCTCGCATCTGAAAGAATGAACGATCTTCGCCAGATGATATCACCCACTTTGTACTGAATATCCCTGCGACGCAGGTTATACTGACGCTTATTGCGTTCATAAGACTGTCTTAACGATGTGCGCACCTGTGAAAAGATATCATTTAATTCCTGCAGATCAGCAGCCCAGGTGTCACGTTCTGAAAATTTAATATCCTCAGCATTGAAATCAGCATCTGCATATTCCTTACCTGAGATGACAATCTCCCTACCATAATTAAGAAAAAACGGCGTGTACCCTGTGACCTCATGCACTGCAGTATTTATTGCTAATTCAATTTCCGCTAAATGGTTCGCCCATGTTCTGTGGTCAGAACCAACATAAGAAGCAAGGGCTGAAACTAGAACCTTATTGACGCGTTCCACCGGATTATTCTGCGGGTGATACCTACAGTTGTAAAACAAATGCCTAATGTTGAATTTTTTAACTAAAGCCTTCATGTCCCGTGAAATGTACTGTGGCCCATTATCCAAGACGATGGTGTCCGGTACCCCAAACTTAAAAAAATTTCATCTTCAAGAATGCTAGTAATGTTATTCCCAGTAGCTTTTCTCAGAGGGAAAAGTTTGGTATATTTAGAGAAGAAATCAGAAATAACCAATAAATAAGTGTACCCTTTCTTGTATGAACTCGGATAAGGACCTAGTAAATCCGTCGCAATCATCTGCCATGGGCGTTGGACTAATTTGGGATTTCCCATAAGCCCTGGTGGAAGCAAATTAGTGCTTTTATAACCTAGGCAAATTTGACATTTGTTAATAAATTGTTTCACATCTGCTGCCATCTTGGGCCAATAATATTTATGCCTTATTCTATTTAACGTTTTCATTATACCAAAATGAGCACAGACCGGAGGAACGTGGTGTTCTACAATAACATTCTTTCTAGCTTCTTTAGGAAGAACCTCCTTCCAATCATACGACCTATGAAGGGCTTCCATACTTTGAATGTGTTTGTAAATCTTATTATTCACCACTTTCCACGCCGAAAATTTGTCAGGACTGGCAATAATTTTTTCTCTTAATTTGATGTACCATTTATCAGATGTGTCAAAGGTTTGAGCAATGATGTTAACTTGTAAGGGGTCGCGCGATAATGCATCTGGAATTATGTTGTCCTTTCCTTTACGGTGAATAATTTCAAAATTAAATTGTTGAAGCCTTACTGCCCAACGCGCCAACCTTCCCGAAGGTGATTTTAGGCTAGTAAGCCATTTGAGACTATAGTGGTCCGTAATTATTTTTACCGGAATTGGTGAGCCTTCGATATAGCCCCTAAATTTTTCTAACGCGAAAATCATGGCATTTAATTCCCTTTCTGTAGTGGAGTGATTTCTTTCTTGAGCCGATAATGATCTCGATATGAAGGAAATGGGGTGTTCTATTTGGTTATCATCATGTTGGCTAAGAACCGCACCGAGGCCAACACTTGATGCGTCGCAGCTAATTGTGAAAGGCTTATTAAAGTTAGGACAAGCGAGAACAGGAGCATTTACCAAACAGGATTTCAATTTCTCAAAAGCCGCCTGAGCTTTCTCGTTCCACGCAAATTTTTTCCCCGCGAATTCTTTCTTTGTTAAGTTATGTAGAGGAGCGGCAATAATAGAAAAATTAATAATGAACCTTTTATACCAGGAAAGAACTCCTATAAATCTACGTAGGCTCTTTTGAGATGTAGGCGTTGGAAAGTCAACAATTGCTTTTACCTTATCTGGATCGGTGCGAAGCCCTTTGTTGTCAATGACAAAACCCAAATATTTCAGAGAATCTCTGCAGAAAACCGATTTATCTACGTTTATCGTAAGGCCCGCGGCCTGTAATTTCTGTTTAACCTGTCTCAAAAGATGTAAATGTTCTTCAAAAGAAGTGCTAATGATTATGATGTCATCAAGATAACAGAACACTTTGCCGTCGAACTCTTGGCCAAGTATCTTGTCCATTAACCTAGACATTCGCGAGCTAGCACCATGTAAACCGAATGGCATTGTCACAAAATGAAATAATCCTCTTTTAGGAATTGTGAACGCGGTTTTTTCTTTTGAGTTCTCGTCTAGAGGTATTTGAAAGAATGCGTCATTCAGGTCTAAAGTGGTTAAATAGCGTGCACCCCCCAGACTATTTAATATATCAGAAATGAACGGTGTCGCGTATGCATCACGCTTAGAGTTTGCATTTAGGACTCTACTGTCAAGACATAATCTGTAAGTGCCATTCTTCTTGGGTACCAAAACTATAGGGTTATTCCAAGAGCTATTACTAGGTTCCACTACCCCAAGCTCTAATAGTCTGTCCAATTCTGTGTGAACTTTCGGAAGTAAATGTGGCGAGATAGGATAAACTCGTTGTTTTATGGGAGAAGTGTTACCTGTGTTTATGACATGTTTTTCTAATGATGTCCTACCTAATCGATTACCCGAATAGGAAACATATTCGCGAATTACGCTATCTAAAGCAGAGCGCTGAGCAGTGTTTAAATTTGCTGCATTGTCTAAACCTATAACCTCAGTTTTGCATTTCGTATTGTCTAGCTCACTTGAGGACATCATTTTCGAAATTTTCGGACAAATATTGAAAACCTTCCAAAAATCACAGCCTAGAATAATGTTAGCTTTAATTTGAGGCATAACTACAAAACTGAAAGATTTTTCTACCTTATCTAAACGGACCGGAACCGTAATTTTATAAGAACATAACACAGAATACCCCGTAGCAGATACTAATGAAAAACTAGAGTCTAATTTGGATAGCTTGAAGCCTTCATCTAAAAACCTACTATGAAAATTGTTACCTTGAATAGAAACGTGTGAACCAGAGTCTAATAAACCAGAGTAAAAAGAATTACCTACTTGGAACGAGACGTGAGGTCGACCGTCCCTGTTGGCCGCTCCCGCCTCGCCCGAAGCACGCAAATCTTCATAAAATTTTCTTACAACTGCCAGCCAGGAAACCCATTCTCCGGAAGCGACCTTGGCGAACGCTGACGTCTTGGCGCTCGCCTTCGGGAACTCCCGGGCAATTAGTTTTTTGGACGACGGCAACCGCAAGCTGGAGACTTGACCCCCGGCCTACCGCAACGCAAGCAATGCACGTTCCTGGAAACATTATTAGACGGGCTGAGATTATCATAGTGTACATTACGCTGATTATTCCTTAAATTGGGATTAAAATTTCCATCGTTAACATTACGTTGTTTGTTTCTGAAATTAGGATTAACGTTGCCAGAATTCCTACTTTTATCCCTATTCGGAATATTATTACAACCACCAGAATTAGAATTCAAGGAATGAGACACAACCTGAGCAGATCTGTCATTTGAACGGCTGTCCGCCAATTCTATCATTTTACCTAGTCTCTTAAGAGAAGAAATGTCTGGAATTGTTGAAAGCGCCAGCTTCTGTATATACCTGGGCAACATATTACAGCGCAAAATCTCTAATAATTCTGACTCAGGAAGTTTAGAAGATAAGCGATTATTCAAAATCAAAATCGGTGTTATAAAAGAACTTAGATTTTCTTTTTGTAGCTGAACTCTAGATCTTAGCTCTGCCAATAATCGTCTTTCTTGATCTAGAAGTTCGAACTCGTCTTTCAGTCCTTCAACGATCTCCTCCCAAGAGGTGAAAGAAGTACGATTAACCCTGAAAAAAAGGAGTGCATTTCCTGAAAATAATTCAACAGCTGAAGAAAAAAGTGAAACTCTACTCACGTTTCTAGCGAGAGCTAACTCTTCGACTCTTTCTATGAAATTGCGAACATCGGATGATCCATCATAAGAAATGTCCCATTTGTAAACCAGTACTGATGCTGGATTAGGAACAGAGGCAGCTGTCGATGAGAACGAGCTGCTTGAAAATTAAAACACGCATAAAAACAATCCACCACGAAACGACACATAATTTAGTTAAAGTTCGTACAAATCGGAAAAAAAACATCGCTGGCCAAAATTCAAATCACGGTTCGATTAGCCGTTGTGCGCCATTTCGTAACGAGATTGTCACCACATATTATATTAAACTCACCGTATTCTGGTAATATGCTCCACCATAGCTTGTAGCAATAAGGGGTATTGAAAAGAAGACTCAGAATATCAATTGTGATATAAAAATATGAATGTAAATTTAATTCAAACCTTAAATACAAGAGCAAGACTTAAATTTAGAAAATCAGGGGTGGTTGGCTATTTGATAGCACAACGTAATTTGAACTCGGCCACGGCATTTACTCGTAAAATTATATTAACTATAAAGCTTAAAATAAGACATCACCACTGAGCGCCAGTCTAGAAAACTCTTCTAAACGAATTTATAAACATGGTGATATCTAAGAGATTATGTGCCTAATTCATAAGGATTAATAAAAGTCTCACGTGCGTGTTTCAATCTCCGACGATCAAGCAGCCCGTTCTCCGATGTCCTTTCGCCACACGCCTCGAAAACCAACTGCCGGCTTCTCTGGAATTCAACGCCTAGCTTATGGGAGTCGCTATATGCACAGCGACTAGTCGACAGGGGGCGTGGCCAACATATCCGAGCATACCCGAGCTGTTCCGAGTTGCAAAATCAGTGAAACGCGGTGGCCTGCTCGCATCAAGGCAAGAAAAACACTACGCTAAGTTTGTGTAACATGGTTTGTGATTCAAAAGAAAGTGTCCCCTTAATACCGCCTGCTCGCGTCAAGGTAAGAAAAACATCCCAGTTTTCAATTAGTTTAGCGGTTTCGCTAGGTTTGTGTAACATGGTTTGTGATTCAAAAGAAAGTGTCCCCTTAATACCGCCTGCTCGCGTCAAGGCAAGAAAAACATCCCAGTTTTCAATTAGTTTAGTGGCTACGCTAGGTTTGTGTAACATGGTTTGTAATTCAAAAGAAAGTGTCCCTTTTATACCTATACTTCACTTCGGGTATGCTCAGATATGTTGGCCGCGCCCACTGTCGATTAGTCGCTGTGCATATAGCGACTCCCCCTAGCTTATTTGACTCCTCCGAGTGGCAGGTGTAATTTCATGCCAACGCGTGTCTAGAAGTCTTGGTATGTCAGGGGATGGTTCCTACCGCTACAATGTAATAGAATTAGCAAACTTACTTCATAATAATATAAACAGATATATAGATGTAGAACCAACAGTTAGACCAAAATTACCAAAATTGCATACGTCAAAGAAATTATCTAAATTAATTTTTGAATTAAATAACATAATTTTACCAAAAATCATATTTGACGAAATTAGTTTTTTAGATCTTCATACATAGATAATTAAAGATTTTAGATCATTATACGTATACGCTACTGCTATTACTGTTTGTAATAAGTAAGGAATTAAATTATCATCCTCTGATGACAGATCATATAATTATAGTTAACCAGAATGGCAGATCAGATTAGAAAGTGATGTAGTATTTTTAAGAAGTAACATAGCTAGAGTTATAGAATATAAAAATGGGAATAGAAGTTGGTAAATTTTGAGACATGTAGATGAAATTGGGAGAAAATTTGGTTATAATATAGATAGTCATAATAATGAAAATATAATCAATGATTTATTGGATTTATTATAAAAAAACTTAGGCGTAAAAGCTAGTAGATTAAAAAGATTTAATTATACGTATAATAAAAAAAATAATAACAGATTATTCCAGAAAAATGAAAAAAATATTTTATTCCAAACTTGACGAAAGACAAAATATTATTTCGAACAATAATATTCCGTTGCCATCTGAATCAGATATGCGCGATTTTTGGACTAAAATTTGGAGTAAAGATATAAAACATAACGAGTCAAGAATTCACATTGAATGTGAAACTTATATTTGATATCAAAATACCGTTGTAAAATTGTACCTTCTACCTCCTATATATGAATTGTAAGTTCCTCCTGACCTAAAATGAGTTCTGCAACTCATCGGGATTGCTCTAGCAAGAAATAAACACAATAATAAAAAAGTCCCTGGATAGAAAATGAAGAACTCAATTTTTCAGGCATTGAACAAATGAGTTTTTTTTAATATATTGGTTGAATTGTACACCAAAATTATTAAAAATACTCATAATTGGAAAGCCACGGGTTGCGATTGGATACATCATTTTTGGTACAAACGCCTGACTACTTTACATCCTCTTTTGGCAAAAAATCTTTCTAAATTTGTCAGTCAACCACAAAATTTTCGAAATTTTCTAACTAAAGGCATTACTTATATGTTGCCCAGAAGCGAAAATATTAATAATCCCTCTCAGTACAGACCCATTACATGTTTACCGACAATATACAAAATGTTAACCTCTTGCTTGACAAATTTAATACATACTCATTTGGTTGAAAAAAATATTTAATATCTGAACAACAAAAAGGTTGTCGTAGAAAACATATGGGATGTAAAGAACAATTAGTTATTGATTCTGTAATTCTAAAACAGATTCAAGCTCGAAAACGTTATTTACATAGTTGCTATATAGACCACCAAAAGGCTTTCGATAGTGTCCCGCACTCGTGGCTGATCAAAGTATTAAATATATATAAAATAAACCCCATTATTATTAGCATTTTGGAAAATATTATGTCGTTTTGGATTACCAATTTACTTATCAATTTAATAGGTAAGAAAATAGTAATACCGGGCATTTAAATTAAAAGAGGAATTTTTCAAGGAGACTCATTGAGTCTTCTTTGGTTTTGCTTAGCATTGAATCCTCTTTCTAAAATGTTAATTAAAAGCAAGTTTGGAATAAAAGTTAAGGGTAATACAAGGGAGAGTAGTACAATTTCGCATTTATTATTTATGGATGACATATAATTATTTTCGAATTTTGAACAAAATTTAGAGAAAATGATCGAGGTAGTTAAAAACTTTTCAGATGATATCAAAATGACTTTTGGTTTAGATAAATGTAGAACGATCCATATAGAGAAAGGCAAAATTGTAGATGGGGACGAGAGTATATTTAGAAATTTCCAAATTACTAGTATGAAAAGGGATGATGTTTATAAGTATTTAGGATACCCACAATCAAATAGATTAGACCATTCTAGTATAAAATATGAAATTAGGATTAAATTTCAACCTAGGATCAGGAAAATTTTAAAATGCAATCTATCTGCTAAAAATTTAGTAAAAGCAATAAATACTTGGGAAATAGCTCTATTAACGTACTCATTTGGCATAGCTAAATGGTCTAATACAGATTTAGATAACTTAGAAAGATTAATTAGAACTATGCTAACAAAGTTTAATTGCCATCATCCAAATTCAGCTATAGAACGAGTTAATTTACCTAGAAATTTAGGAGGTAGAGGTATAGTCAAAATGACAGCTTTGAAACATTATCAGGTAGAAATGCTTTCAGGTAGAAAGAACTTTTTTCCATAGGAAAGCTCATAGCTCAGAAATGGACAAAATAATTTGCAAGGCAGATAGAAATATTACACGTTTAAATTTATACGATGAGAATGCCAACATTTTTTATATATCCCAGCCAGGAATTATTAGATTACTGGTCAAATAAAATTTTACACGCAAAACACTTCAATTATCTCAACCAAACGTATGTTGACAAATTTTCGTCAAACAAATGGTTGAGTATTGGAGAGTTGAGCGCAGAAATAGAAGGATTTATGCTTGCCATTCAGGAAAGAGTCATTAATACTAAAAATTATAGAAAGCATATAATCAAAGATACAAATCAAATTGATGATTTGTGTAGAAAATGTTTGGCTTTTCCGGAAACTATAGAACATAATATATTTGATCGGGATGTTCTATATTAGCACCGTCCGAGTATACATTTAGGCACAATCAAGTTTTAAAAATAATTCACCAAAGTTTGGTAATTAAACATAACTTGATTGACTGCCGTAATATAGTACCAAATTATGAATACGAACCAAATTCTTTTTTAGAAAACGAATTTTATAAAATATATTATGATAAAACTATTCTAACAGACCGAACGATTAGTCATAATAGACCCGATATAGTTTTACATGACAAAATTTAAAAAAATAACTTATATCATTGATGTCGCTATTCCAAATTACTGTAATATTCAAAAATCTGTTAATGAAAAAATAAGAAAATACACAGATTTAGGAAATTAAATAAAAATAATTTGGCATTCTCAGACTATAAAAATATTACCATTCGTTATTTCGGCTGCTGGCATTATACCTAGCTCTCTCATTAAAAATTTAGGCGTATTAGATCTATCAAAAAAATTATATATAAAGATGCAAAAGTCGGTCATTTTGAATACATGTAGGATAACGAAAGATTTTTAAAATATTTATGTTGAGGGATCAGTAGGATTTATAGGCCCTGTTGGAAGTTCTACCGAGCCGAACCCTCTGATATGAAAATATCTGGAGTCGGTGAATTATTTTTCCATTTGATCTCTGGTGAGTTGACGTGTTGTTCTTGTATTGTTTTGTATTTATTTTGCTTATATAATGCACTTGCATAGTGTTGATTGACTAGCTGATCATTTGTGGAAAAGTGAGTGAAAGGGTTTAGTTTTTCCAATTCCATAATGTGGGGAGATAGATATATTTGTATTTATTTATTTATTTATTTATTTATTATTATTACATTTATTACATACAAGATATACAAATATAAAAGGAAGCTTTGACTGTCTAACTAGGAAGTTTCCCGTTTTAGGACAGTCAAATTGGCAGGTTGCGTGTACATAATTCCAGGTAGGTACATGTAAAATATAAAATAAAATTAAAATATAACATATAAATGTAAGAAAGAAAAATAGAAAGAAAATATTTTTTTAGGAAAATACAATTTAGCAGTAATAAAAAATAAAATAAAATAAAATCCAGATAGGTACATGTAAAATATAAAATAAAAATATAATATATCAATGTAAGAAAGAAAAATAAAAAAAAAATATTTTTTTTAGGTAAATACAAAATACAAAATCGAAGAAATCAACTCAGACTACGTTTTTTAATAATTTTTCGGAATCTGTCCTACCTAAGTCTAATAACCATTTAGTAATTTTAGTACCGAAGGCTGATAATTCACATAGTTTAAATTGAGAGGGGATTTTGTTGTATATTTTTGGTCCCAGGTATGAGAAAACTTTTTGATAAGCCGCAGTATTGCTAGTTGGAATAGAAAGGTCGTTTCTGCTCTTACTTCTGGTTTGATGATTATGATCGACTGTTATCGTTTTGTTTTTATTTTTGTGGACGCAGATTGTTATTTTTTTTATGTAACACTGTCGAACATCAAGCACATTAAACTCCTTGAAGAGAGCGTCGCTCGAGTATCTGAAGGGTTTCTTCATAATGACGCGTAGAATGGATTTCTGTGCCTTCAGTAGCGGGTATAATATTGTTAATCCTGTTCCACCCCATCCAATGCAACCGTAGGTTATGACGGAGTTACAGAGCCCGTAGTATATTTTTTTAATGTCTTGAGTTTTTATAATTTCCCGCAATGCTATAAATATATTAATAAGCTTGCGCACTTTATTAGCTGTGTTTTCATTTTGTTGTTTCCATTTAAGATGGTTATCCACTATTATACCTAAATATTTAATAGATTTAACAGATTCAAGGGTTTCGCATTTACAAGTATGGTTATTATTTCCAAGGCTACACTTAATATTATGTATTGTGAGGTGATGAGGTGTTTTGGGTTGACCTGCAAGGGTAGCGCTAAATGTGAGATATTTTGTTTTTTGTATGTTTAGTGTAAGCAAATTACAGTCCAGCCACTGTTTTACTCTGTTTATACCTGTGTTCGCAAGGTGGTGTGTTTGTTTCCAATCATCTCCTTCAAACAAAATAACTGTATCGTCAGCGAAAGTGATAATTTTGCCACCAATGTTTTGGTTACAAAGTTCGTTTATGTATATAATAAAGAGAAGGGGCCCAAGTGTACTTCCTTGTGGTACCCCAAAAGTGTATTTTAGTGAAGTGCTAATAGCCTCGTTAATTCTGGTTTGTTGAAATCTATTAGATATATAACTTTCTATCCATTGAAAAGCTTTTCCCTTTATTCCTATATTTCTAAGTCTCTGTAAAAGAATTTTATGAGATATAGTGTCAAATGCCTTGGCCAGGTCCAGGAAAAGGGCAATAGTTTTCTTGCCATGGTTCATATTCCCTGCAATAGTTTCAGTGAGACATGCGATGGCATCATCCGTTCCCTTACCCGACCGAAAGCCGTATTGGTTAGGACTTAGAATGTTATGTTTCTCCACATAATCGTTTAACCTAGTTTTGAAAAGCTTTTCAATGACTTTGGATATCGCGCTTAATAGTGATATTGGCCTATAGTTTTCTACAAGTGATTTAGGTCCACTTTTGTGAATTGGGACAATTATTGATTTTTTGAAGTGATCAGGAAATATTCCTGATGCAAAACTTAAGTTGTAAATATATGATAGCGGAGCAGAAATCTGATTTTTAATTTTTTTTAGTATTTGTGTATTTAGACTATCTGGACCCTTTGCATGTGTAGTATTAAGGCTGTTGATTATTTTTAAGACCTCTTCTACAGTAGTTGGTTTAATATTAAATGAAAAAGATTGTTCCTTTGTTACAATTGTCGATGCTAAAGAGTCTTCCGTTTTCTGGGTTTCTAATAAAATTTTTTTTGCTAGATTTGATCCAACAGATGCAAAATATTGATTAGTATGACATGCAATTGATTGATTGTCAGTTATAATCAAATTTCCGGTATTTAATTCATTTACAGATGCATTGGTATTTCTTTTACTTTTAGTTATGTCTCTGACAACATTCCACATGTTTTTGCTGGAATTATCCTTATCAAGTAAGAATTTATAATAACGCTCTTTACATTTGCGAATAACGGTTTTGCAAATATTACGGTATCGGTAATAGTTTTGCTGTTTAGTATCGTTCAATGGGTCTCGTTTAGCTATTTTATGAAGGTGATTTCTTTTGTGTATAGATTTAACAATGCCGTTGGTAATCCATGGTGTGAGATGTATTTTACTATATGGAATGCGTTTAGTTATTGTGTGTTTTGTTATGAATGTATTGATTTCATTAATAAAATAGTTTAGAGCATTGTTAACTTCAGTCTCTTTATAAACATATTCCCAATTTTTATTATTAAGATCATTTAATAAAGCCTCATAATCGATAATCTGTTTGTGATTAATTTTATGTTTTTTGGGTGTTGAGTTTGGGATACTGATTGCAGTGGTGTAATGATCAGTGATTGTATTATGTATTACAAATGCATTTGAATTTGTTATATTTCTGGTATATATATGATCCAAACATGAGCTTGAGCTACCTTGTACCCTAGTTGGAGAATTAATATTGGAAATAAAGTTACTTTCAGCCATAGCACATAAGTAGTCGTCGGACTGCCTATGCAATACTTCTCCTATAGTATTTATATTCATGTCCCCGATCAGTACATATTGTGCATAATCCTTAGTTTTTTTTAACTCACCAATAAGATTTTCCAGGAAATCTTGGATGTCATTGAACGATGGTGATCGGTAGATAGCTAGGATACCTAAATTCTCATTAATGTTGATTTTTAAACAATTACACTGATTTATGTTTATTTCTTGTACTAAGGAATTTAATGTGTTGTCGATATATACTACTACTCCGCTATTTTGGTTAATATGCGATGTTGTATGGTATTCATTATAGCCTGAAATTTGTTTGGCTATGTATGACTCATTTAACCTGCATTCAGTGAGAATTAGTACATGGAACTTTACCACAGCTTTTATTTCTTCCAAAAATATAAGAAAATCATCCAAGTTTCCCATCGTTCTAATATTTTGATGAACAATATTAATCCTATTAGATTCCCAATTAAATTGCATAATTTTGTTAATGTTTTCAAAAATTATTTCAGTATTTGGCACTAAGATACTATCGATTTCATGTTGAAGATCGTTTATTACCATTAGAATTCAAAAATTAATTGTTGTTTTCTGGGTAAAGTTTTAAAACAGTATTTTATTATCATATAAATACTTGTAGTACGAAATATGTAGCGACAAAACTGTAAACAAAATGAAGTAGTTAGGAAAAATAAAATATATCTGAGTAAGAAACAATATCTGAAATAAAATCCAGGAAATAAATAACGTATGTAGTTAGTGTGTGGCATTTTCTCTTTCAAAAGACAGTAAAAAGTAGTATAAGTATGAAAAATAAGTAATATCTGGGTTATATAAAATATGTTGATTAGAGTTCTCTTTTGCCGAATTATTAGTAATATTACTAATAAATCAAATAATAATCTTATAATAAGTGTAGTTACCATTCTAGAGAGAATAAAGATTAAAATTAAAGTTAAAATTAAATTTGGGATTAAAATTATTCCAGTACAAATTGGAGTTATGCAAAAACCTAGGTGTTCATATAATATAGTGCTGTTATGTAATAGAGTATGAAATGGCGATATAAAGCGGTAGTCAGTAGTTTTATCACGATAATTAGAATAGAGAGCAGGTAGTCAGAGCTTCGGTATAGCTTGTTCTGAGTCTATTAATATAGGTCGAGAAGAGTCATCTTTTTTCATGTAGATTAGACCTGCTTTCGTCCAGACGTACCTATATTTACATTCGGTTGCACGTTGGCGAGCTAGATACCAAAGCCGTTTGCCTTTAGACGTGAGGAGTTCTGAGACGTATATGGGTGTAATGGGGCCAGACAATCCGATTGTTCCCGTGTTTAGTTTGTCCCCAATCTTTTCGCAAGACCTGTTATATTTTTTTATAGCATTAAGGAGGTCCTCTTTTAACGGTATTGAATTAAAATTAATTACCACTGACCTAGGTTTAACTGTTGGAGGAATATTTTTGTTTCTTTGTGATACTCTATATATATTATAAATATCATTTGTGTTTAGTTGGCAGTCTACTATTTTACTGGTGTTGAATATAATGTCTTTTAAGGTTTGTGATGTTTCCTCTTTGAATTCTGGAAGCCCTCGAAGTTCCAAACAAGTATTGTTAAATCTTCTGTTCCTGTTTTCTTGGTCAATCTCGATCGCTATTATTCTTTTTTCTAGGTCTGCATTTCGTTCTGTCAAGAGACAAATTTTTATTTCATTTTCTTTATTTTTTTCGCTTTTTTTTTCTAAGTCCTCAAGTCTAGAATTTAAGGCTGAGTTTACTTGTTCATGTAATTTTTCCAAATTATTTATTCGATGTTTTAAATCTTCTTGCTGTTGAGATATGTTTTGAATGGTTTTTAATATTTCATTATTTTGGAGCAGGATTGCATCGTATTTTTTTCAAACAGATTCATTAACTGAGTCTTTGAAATTTGCGAATTCAGTTAAAAATAGATCGATTGTCAGATTACTAGTGCCATCTGTGGTTGTTGGTGGTAAGTTCACATTGGCGTATGATGAGGCGGCAATTGTAGATTTTGGTGTTGATGATGGTTGTTTATTAGGTTTCTCGATAGATGTCAGTTCTAGATTTTTTTCAGACGTATTTTTTTTGGAGTTTTTTTGTATTTTTGTGCAAAGTTTGCAGCGCCACTGTAAAATCTTAGTTCCTCGCCGTGAGGTCTCTGCGATATCGGCACAAATGAAGTGGTAGTTATCGTCACAGATACAACATGAGATGAAGTCTGACGGGGTGTCAATGTTTTTTTTACAGATGGAACATAGTGTATTCATTTTAAAGGTAGTTTTTCAAAGTTTCACACAAAAAGAAAAAAAAACGACACAATGCTTGTTTCTTGTATGAGAGATGGCAGAGCCTTTATGACGCTAAAAACGCCTTTGGGATAGGTTTTTTGTGTTTATATAATGATCGAGTCACTTTTGCACTGAGTTGTATTTTGTGGTACAAACACCAGAATAATGACGAGTATTCCGCCTAAGCGAGATAATTTATGGGATAAAAAATTCACTGTCCCAACGCGCACTCTCCTGATTAGACGAGTTAACCACTTTTTTAGTTTGATTTTCTAGTATTATGATTGTTAAAGCTAGGTAAATTGAAGCAGCTGTCAAAATACGTCAACACTGGTAGACAATATGGCGAACATTATAGTATAGACTAGTAATTCCCACGGTGGGGCGTACGCTCTACCGGTGGGGCATAACTCCTCAGAGGTGGGGCACCACGCTTCAGAGATGAAACAGGTTGGCATTCCACATATGAAGAGGAATACTCGTCGGTCATACAAAAAAATTTCTGAGATGTGCAAAATTGAAATATACGCAAAATTTTACTTAAAATATAATGAAACCCGTTACAATTTCATTAAGTATCTAAAAAGACAGAAACTGTGCACGATGTAGACAATATACTGCTTAATTGTTTAGTACACAATGTAATTGGTTTCTCATTAAAGTAAATTTCTTTATTCTAAAATATTCCAAAAAAATAACGTATTATTTGGTTCTGATGTAAAAACGGATTCCAGGTTTTTATTTATTTACTTTAAGAAACAAACAGCTTTTACATAATATACAATGATAAATATATATATACAAGTTAACTGAAGTCAAGCCACAGATTTTTCTTGTGCTTAAGATCATTGGAAATGATGTTTTAATAACTTAAAATTAATTTTGTATAAAAGGAAGGGGAGAGGAACAGAAAAATAGGAAGAGGATAGGAGATGCTCCCGATACATTCCTTACTCTCATATTAATAATCGATCGTACGCATTACTTCATATCGATATTTATTTAGGTTATTACCAAAAATGTCAATGCTGTAAAATTTTGTATTATATTGTGCACATATACGAGGAATTGGGGAATTTTTTCGAATATTTGTTCTACACTAGGGTAAATAAAATAAATCAGATTGTCGGGTTGATCTAGACGGAATATGAAGATTTATTAAATTGGTAAGTTTTGGTGAGTCCAAACCATTATTTATGATTTTAAACAAAAAGATTTGATCAAAAATTAGACGTCGTGTTTGGAGGGAGTTAAAATTATGAAATTTAATGGATTCGGTATAATTTGAGAAGTTTAAGTTTAGTTTATAATTTATGTTTTTAAATGGGCTTGGTATAAAGCAGTAAAGATCGTTGTACAGTGTTCCAAGTGCGGGCAAATATATGAGGTGTAAAGGGAATATAGAGTGTTTATTTTGTGGAAGGGTTTTGCTGTGCGAATTATAAATCCCACCATTTTATTGGCTTTGTTAATGATTTCATCAGTGTATTGGATAAAGTTTATTTTAACATCCAGTGTTACCCCAAGGTCCCTGATTTATTTTTCTTCATTGATGTGTGTGCATTTTAGTGTGTATACCAAGGATATTTTATTTTTATTACGTGTAAATGGTAATTTATTGCATTTCACGATGTTAATTTTTTTAATTTTTTTTTTATGTGACACCTCACAAGAGCGTCCCTGCCTGTGCAGTGCACAGACAGGGGAAATATGTCACCACCCGGTTGGGCGGCGTTGTGAGGCGGAATAAGGTAGGGGCTGTAGGAAGAGATTTGTTAATGCGGGACTTGAAGAGGCTCGGATTATAGGAGGGAGGAAAAACAGATGCCTGTAGCTCGTTCCACATACGAGCCGACTTACACAAAAACGAGTCGTAAAAACGGCCCGTTCTCATGAAGCCAACGTCAACCGTGAACGGGTGTACATTTTGTGTCCGTTGAGTTTCGCGCACGTGCACCGGTGCATCAGGAATCAATGCTGCTAGCTCCTTGGAGCAGGCTCCATTGAAATACCTCTAGAACAGACACAGCATGCCTACATTGCGTCTATGCAATAGAGAGGGCAATCGGTCTGTTAACAACGGATTGTCAATCAGACGGATCGCTCTCCTTTGCACAGATTCAAGCAGGTTTATTTAGTATTTTGGGGCACCATCCCAAAGGTGGCTCCCAAATTCAATAGTTGAGCGGACTTGAGACTTGTACAAGGTCAGCAGCTGGTCACTGTTGAAGAATCCCCTAGCCCTGTACAAGACGCCCAACTTCTCGGAGGCCTGATTTACTCGGGCTTCTATGGATCCCCGATACTTGAGCCGGTCTGATATAGTAACTCCAAGCATTTCAATGGAGTCTTTATTGGAGAGAGTGCTCCCATCAAATTGCACCAGACAGTCATTGATCTCCCTCTTTGCCGAAATCAGACACGCTTGGGTTTTTGAGACGTTGAAACTGACCAAGTTGGCCTTACCCCAGGCACGAACCATCTCGAGGTGGTGGTCAATTTTTTGCTTCAAAACTTCCCGAGCTGTTCGGACATCATAGGTGGAAGGGGGCCTGTCAAAAAGATAACCCTCGTGAACGGTGCTGTCATCAGCGTAGCAGTGAATTGGTGCACATTCAACGAGATCGTTGATGTGCAATAAAAACAGCGTCGGAGACAGCAAAGATCCTTGTGGCACCCCCGCATTGATTTGGTGCGGTGAGGAAGAAGAGCCGCCAACCACGGTTTGAATTGTTCTTCCCCTCAGAAAGTCCGCAATCCAACTATGCAGGGTTGGGTGGATCCCATACGATGGTAACTTCCCGATAAGTGCCCGGTGCCAGACTCTGTCAAAGGATTTGGAGATATCCAACCCAACGGTTTGAGTTTCACCAAAACGCTCCATGTACCGCCCCCAAATATGCGTCACATATCCGAGTAGATCGTCACACGATCGGTTTCGTAGAAATCCATATTGCCGATCGCTTAGGATATTGTTATTCTCGAGATATGTGAGCAATTTGTTGTTAAGGCGAAATAGGTAGACTTGACCTGAAATTTGGCATTTTTGAGGCCACTTTTAGACGTATGGACACTTTTCTAGAAAAAAACACATATTGATTTCGAAAGATCGTTATTTTATCTTGTAAAGTAAGATGTAAAATTTTGAAAAATAATATTATTTTCATATCATAATAAAGTGTTACCATTGGACGATGCGCAGATTTGTTGCATTTTCAAAGGTGAAGTTGTATTATACAACAAATATTTCAAATCATATAATAATACAGTATAAACAATCAATAAATTATCTATCATATGTATGTATAAGAATTTTGTTTTTATTTCAAATAAAATTACTAATAAATAAATCCGAGCACGCGTTTTGTGACGAAAATCCCTCAATTGGACTATTTATTTATGGTCTTACAAATTGGTATAGTTCAGATTTTTTTAGAAAAATAATTTACCAAGACATTATTGAAACATTAGAAATAATTTATGACCAAAAAATATATTCTTAAAGTACATAATAGTAATTAATTTCGATTCGCGTTTGTTGTTTGTGATTACCCCGGCGCAAACCGAAATTTTATCATTCCCCGCTGCGACAGGGCGGCGAGCGGACGTCTATTCCACGCCAGTCTACTTGATAACATTTTATAGAAATTCCTCGCTTAAAAATGAGGAGGAAAATACCCTCGGAAAAAAGTTTTATTAGATAGCACAAATTACGACATCAAAAACGTACGTGGGAGATATATTTTGAGAAAAAACAAAGGTTAGTGATATTTAATTATCCGTGTACATTGTACGTACTTATATGCTACAGAGTCGTTGGAAAGAATCAGTCAGAATAAGCACATATTTTTTATAACATTTGGCGATAATTTTGTGTTGTTTAATTTCCAGTGAAAAGAATCAACTATGGACAGGAGTTTATGTCTGTCATCGTTTTTTCATGTATAAATGTTAAAACTTATGCCAAAGTACGTGAAACTGTTTGTGATTGGTAGACAAAAAGTGCCACTAACCAAATGAATTTCGATTCGTGATGTGCGATTCAAATCATTTTTTTGTTCATAATTTCTATTTTATTGTCCAATTCACTATTACATTGGTATAATTCAACATATTTAATATTTTTTGTGTTACTTTTTGTCAGTTTCATAATGTCATATTGTGAATTGAGAAAAAAAACAAGGTTATTTTTGACATACTAACCTATGATTTTTCAATCGAAATTTACTCGTGAATTTAATAACATTTCGAAAATTAGACGAGTCAGGTCGCTCCGTTAATCATGAAAACAAATACATGAAAGCGATACAATATTATGCAATCGCATAACTACATATGTAGGTAGGTACCGTAGAAAATAGTTGGAAATAAAACCTAGTTTTAATATATATACTACTTAAGTTGTAAGGAATAAACCCTATTTTCAATGTCATACATATCAAATCAAGTAATACTTTAAAGATAAGTATTAGAAATAAAACATACCGGTAATACCTTTCGGACAAACGAATAAATAAGTAAAACAAAAGATTTTTACTCACCTTTGGAAAACTCGTGTAAAATATTAAAAAAAAACAAATTAAACAAATATTTGATTTTTTTTTAAATGTATATTCATATACCTACATATTTTATATCTACCATGTCAACAAACTGCACTTGTATTTATTTATGTTAACTCACTCCGACGTATAATTTACAAATATGTATGTAACTATTTATTAGGAAGAAAGCTACAACCAAGAATTTAACATCAATAATTGTTATTTCATCGGAACCATGCTGTAGTTTTCACAGCCGCGCGAGTGTACTGCTCGCAGCGGAATGAATTCGGTATTTCTGTCTCGGTCTAAAAAAACGTCCGATCGCGAGACCGTCTTTTAACGAAATTTGAATTCTCGTCTGCTGGTTAAACCGCCTTAACCACCCTTTCTAATACCTTCGAGAGTATGGAAGTGATGGCTATGGGGGGGTAGTTAGAAGGGTCGGAGCGGTTCCTCCTTTTTTGGGATTGGGTGGACGATTGCCTTTTTCCAAAGATCTGGCACCTTTCCACCTTTGAGAGATAGCCTAAATAATTTCGCGAGCACTGGAGTAATTTCTGCAGAACACCTCTTGAGGACCAAGGCAGGTATTCCGTCCGGCCCACTGGCTTTGTCGACTTTTAGCTCGTTCAAGACTCGGAGAACCTCTCTGTTCCGGATCTTCGGTTCCTCCATTTGAAAACCGCAGTGCGGAATGGAAGGGGGAGTCTCTCCGTTATCTTGAAGAGTTGAGTTTTCCGCGAAAATTTTGCCTAATAATTCAGCTTTCTCGCGGGCTGAGTTAGCCAGCGGACCATCAGGCTTGGTCAGAGGTGAGAAAGTGGTTCTACAGAAATTTATTTCGATCGAGCTAGCGAGTGACCAGAAAGCACGGCTACCAGTGGGGCAGTCAGCCAGCTTTTTCGCAATCCTCTGGTCGTGATCGCTTTGAGCTCTATTTACAATCTCTCTTACAATCCCTTGCCCAAATTCGGTATTCCGAAAGGTTATTCATGGAGCTAATCTTCCGGAGTGCATTAAAAGCCGTATTTTTGAATCTGACAGCAAGTAACAAGTTTGTTAAATTCACAATAGACGAAAAGACGATTGAGATCCTCTTGAAGTTTTATGCAGTCGTTGATTGATTTAGTAACTCAGTACATCTTTTTATCATCTGCACATGCTAGGTAATTAGCATGTAAAAAACATTTGTGAATATCGTATATTTACACATTAAATAATAATGGGCCTAAATGAAAACCTTGAGGTACACCGGAGGGCACAGAGAAGAAACTGGACTTTGTTCCCTCAACTAAGACACTTTGAAGTCTACTCCAAAGGTATGAAGTAAGCCACCGGAGTAAGTCACCATGGATGCCTAATTGTTTTAATTTTTGAATTAGAATGAAATGGTTTACCTTATCGAAGGTCTTAAAGTAATCAGTGCAGATTACATCTACTTGGTTTCTATTGTCCATATTGCACATTAAATATTCCGTAAAATTGACCAAGTTTGTTAGTACTGATCTTTTTTGAAGAAATCCGTGTTGTTGTTTTTGTATATTACGAACAATTGTTGTGTAAATTTGATCGTAGACAATGCGCTCAAAAAGTTTACTAAATGCCGTGAGTATTGAGATTGAGCGGTAATTTTCAATATTCATTTTTGAGCCTGTTTTATGAATAGAGATAATATTAGCTTCTTTAAACTTTGTGTGTCTTTAAACTTTCTTTTAGTGACATTATAAATATGTTAGTTAAAGGGTAAGAAAGATTTTTGGCACATTTTATGATGAAATATGGCGAGATACCGTCACTACCAGAACCCTTACTAACATATACATTTTTAAGATATTTATTGATAGTTAGAATGTCAATATTTATGTAACCAATCGAATAATCATTATTCACATAAGTAGAACTATCGATTGTGCTGATATCTTTCGTACCCATATCGCTTACGTAGGTGGACTAAAAGTGTTTAGAGAATAATTGACATACTTGATGAGCGCCGGTGCTTTAAGGTGCGTTATTTGTGGGATGCCAGTTGTTTTACTTTTGTTTTTAGCGTAATTCCATAGTATTTTATTATTATTCTGAATATTAGATTCAACTGAACTTATTTATTGATTAAAGCAATGCGAATAGCGAACTCAATGTTATCTATTGGATCATTATAGGATTTCCATTTTTTATGAAGTTTTTGTTTTTCTTTGATGATTTTGATTAGAGGAGCTGAATACCAGTTTGGAATTTTTTTTTCTTTTTGACGAGGCGTTTGGGGACAAATTTGTTGATGGTATTATTAAAGATGTTATAAAAGGAATCAAGTACTTCTTTTTTGTTTTTGGGGTGTTATGCCGTGTTGCGCTAACTCCTTCTTTAGCCAACGTTTCGGACAGCATTGCAGTGTCCATCATCAGGGCAGATGTGTTATTTGAGGTTGTGTTAAAATGTGAGCTTATGTATAAGGTTGTGATACCGTGTTGCCAGCTCCAACCCTCTGAGCTAACATTAACGAATTATTTTTTATTTAAAGTGGGTCTTCGTTTAGCTCTGGTGTAGCCGTCAATTACCGGATACTAAGAACTATTGAGCTTAGCTCCATCGTCTCTATTAATGTTTACGGGATTTTTATGTATTTCAATGGCCTCCGTAATCAGCCGTGCTCTATAAGCTTTGGGTCTCCCCAGGATTTCAGGAACAAATCCAAAGTAATGCCCGGTGTCAATCAAATGCTCGGCAATTGCCGATTTGTCAGGGTGGCCGAGTTTACAGGCTCTGAAATGTTCTGAAATCCTTTTGGAGATAGTCCGCTCTGTCTGGCCTACATAGACCTTGTCACATCCGGAATAGCTGAGTTTATATACTCCATCTGTTTTCAGAGGAAACTTAGTCTTTGCAGACCTCAGTAAGTCCTGTATCTTTGTTGTTGTTCCGAAGACAGTCTTGATATTTTCCTTTCTCAATAGCCTGGCAATTATGTCTGTCACATTGTGCACATAAGGCAGGAAGGCACAGCCTTTCGACTCTTGTTCAATTCTGTCTTGTGCAGATTTGGCTCTTATGATTTGCCTTGTCTGACTTGCTGGGTAGCCGTTACGCTCCAGTGCATCGGTCAGCTTCGTAAGTTCCGCTCCGATTTTATGTTCTTCACATATTCTGGTCGCTCGGGTCACCAATGTATGGGTAAGTCCTCTCTTCAGCGCTGGGTGGTGGTGCGAATCAGCGTGTAAGTACCGATTAGTATGGGTTGGTTTCCTATATACAGTATGCCCTAGGCTACCATTGCTTTTTCGCATCACCTCCACATCTAGAAAAGGCAGGATTTTATCGTCGTTTTCCAGTTCCATTGTGAATTTAATTTTTCTGTGGAGAGAATAAAGATGGTCCAGGAATTCGTTTAGTTTTTCCGTTCCATGAGGCTAAATGGCGAAGACATCGTCGACGTAGCGCCACCATACTTTAGGGACAGCCGAAGCTGTGTCGAGTGCCACTTCTTCAAACTTCTCCATAAAAAAGTTGGCTAGTACTGGCGATAACGGACTCCCCATCGCAACTCCGAAACGTTGGCTAAAGAAGGAGTTAGCGCAACACGGCATAACACCCCAAAAACAAATAACAAAAATACTTTTGCCCGTGAAAATCTTAAATCATATCAAGTACTTCGTCAATGTCTGCATTTTTTGAGTAAATGACAAGTCTATCATCGACAGATGTCGGTTGATTAATTCCTAGTCGGCTTTTTCAAACACGCAAAGTACTTTAGGAGGAGCGTAGATAATTGGGAGTGTATCTATTTGTAATATAATTTTAAGCGATGGGTGGTGTGAGTCTTCACTGACGAGAGGATTGAATGCACGACATACATGGCATTCCTCATTACAGATGATTAAATCTAGGATTCGGTTATTGAAATATTTTATGTGATTATATTGTTTTAATTCGGAGTAATAAATTGTCAGTAAGTGAGGAACTAATTGTATTTAAGTTTAAAGGTGTTAAGTGTGAATCATGCATTTCCCATATTATGGTGAGAGAAAATATCATAAAACGTTGTTGGCCAGACAGGAGGTATGTATACAGCACATATGATGGGATTGAGAGAACTTACCGGAATAGATACAAAGATTTTATCAATCTGATTTTTTCCCAGTCATCGAGACGGGAAGCTGAGAGCTCCTTGCGCACTGCTACTAGCACACCGCCTCCGTCCATCTTACCAGTAAGTATACGGTCCCTATCTAGTCGGAACACCGTGTACCGTGAATCTATGAATTCAGCCGTATTTACACTTGCTTCAAGCCACGTTTCAACTAGAACTATAACATCATAGTTATTCGATGAAATATTAATAAGTAGCTCCTGAGTTTTGGTCTTCATACCACCACATTTCTGGTAATAAACGGATAAAGATGATGAGGTCATTTTATGAGTGTAAATGTGCCTGTCGACTTATTCCACAATCGTGAGAGCGGTGCATTAATTAGGACGTATGAAGCATCAAAATTATATATGAAACAAAGATCACTTAGTGTAAAATATGTCAACATTGTAAGATCTTAATGAATATGCAAGAGATATGATAGTGCTATATGATTATGGAGGTATTGCGCTGCAAACAAAAATATTAAGTTATTTTCATATTATCAAAAATATTAAACAGACGAATGAACAAGGGTACAAGATAGTGTAAAAGAGTTGGCATCGACAGCAGCAGTAACTAGTGTGTTGTTGAAGTCACATATTTTGTTGATCATGAGTGCTAATTTTGTTAAGGTCTCCCTCATGACGGATGGTGACCACTCGA
This sequence comes from Hesperophylax magnus, assembly GCA_026573805.1. NCBI lineage: Eukaryota > Metazoa > Arthropoda > Insecta > Trichoptera > Limnephilidae > Hesperophylax > Hesperophylax magnus. The sequence goes on from JAIUSX010000060.1 coordinate 3,044,031, forward strand.
GAGAGATCATTCCTTTTCGCCAGGATACTGTCACTCCGCACCCATACGTATTTATAGCCGTTTTCTTTTCCGGCGGCACGTGTTTTTGCAAAGAGTATTTTATTTTTTATTGTCAGGTCTTCATTTACATAGAAAATAGTGGTGGGAGCGCCAAGTCCTAGTAGGCCTGTTGTGAGGCCGCGGCGAGTCATTACCGCAGCGATGACATCAGCTGTTCCATTTCATCATGAGCGTCTCTGATTGATTCCATTTCCTGTCTTGGGCTGGAATTTTCTTCCTGAAGAACAGTTACACATCCCATAATTTTGGTGTACCGGTCCTTCCACTCATTTGACAGCGCGTCCAATTTTTTGATGAATGGCGTCAACTGCGAGCTTACTTTGTCGTGAGCTGGACGACTATGTTGCGTGGCCGGTCGGAGGGCGACGAGTGACCGCGAGCGACGCGGTGCACCGCTACCACAGCGCCACTCGGAACCGGGACGTCAATAATGGACCCTGGGATAAAAGCCGCATTTGTATTTTGGTAAAAATTTTAGTAAGAATCGTGTTAGCAATAGGATTTTGAGTATTTATTTAGAAAGGCGTAAAAAAATATTTTTACTATAATCGTAATTTTTTCTTGGAATCTTTGGGATTCTAACTGGGGTTCTTCCAATGTCGGTGCAGGTTTAGCGGGCGTTCTCACCACTGGGCTAAAATCCGCATGTGAGGTACCGTGAAATATGTGTAATATGAATTGACTTAGCACAGGTATTATAATAAGTAAATGAATGTTTATTTCGGCGACAACACTACCTGTCACTTCACAGAACTTGAACTAATCACTTGAAATAAGAATAAGTACGACCGTTTAGACATAGCTAACGTAGCTAGTTCGCTTTACTGTTCAACAGGAAATCATTTACCGATACATTGATTGATTATTATGTATTTTAGACCCTGAATGTGGGTGATTTTTAAAGAGTGATTTTTTGACGTGCTTTCTGAATGAACGTTGGTGAAGAAAGCTCGCACGATTGAACATTTTTTTATCATACATTATACACTTTACAAATAAGGTAAAAAGTGCCAATAAACTACTTTTCAGCAGTTTGTCTAACGGGTTCTGTACATTATAAATCTTTTAATATTGAATTTACAGTTACATTTTTACAATTATTTATTTATTTATTTATTTCACGAATATGGGCTTTTACATACATACATATAAAAAAAAATTACGAAATTATACATGAAAATAGTGCAGGCAACTATTTAAAACAATTGCCGAAAAATAACTATAAAGTCAAAATATCACTGAACTTGATCTACACAGCATGCAGGCACAAAATATACATTTTTTTCTGTTTCAGTTGACAAAATTATTATGTGTTAGTCAAATCAAATTAAATACCTTTATTAAAATATTCCACTACTTGATGAAAAAAACTTCAATAGGGTATGCTTATAATATATTATTGAAATTGATGTACTAAATACATCAACAACATCGTAGTATTTGTTTCCTAGCTGTTGAATCCGTCGCATAGGAGTGTGATATTGGGACGTTGATATAGAATTGCTACAATAATATGGTAGGTACTTTCTTGTAACCGACCTGCTTGGAGTATGAAAAGAGATTACATATAATAAATCAGGGGTATCAAACATTGAATTAATAATTTTATACAAACAGGTTAAATCGGAAATAATTCTGCGATCAGATAATTTTATTAAATTTAATGAACAAAGTACGTTATCGTAATTTAGGTTTTCTCTAAGAATGACCATTTTTAAATTTACATATCTTAAAAATTTATTTTGGATTCTTTCAATCGCATGTGAATGAACCTCATAATTTGGGGACCAAACCGTGGAATTGTATTCTACATGACTCCTTACTAGTGACATATATAATGTTTTTACAGTATTTACATAATTGAAATCACTAGATACCCTTAAAATAAATCCCAAAATTTAGCTTTATTGGTTATTATTTCAATATGCTTGATAATGTTAAGTTTCATGTCAAACCAAATGCCTAAGTCATTAATTACCGAGACAGATACTAACGTCATATTTTTAATGGAATAATAAAAAAATATTGGATTCTTTATTCGATGAAACCTCATAATTTGGCATTTGCTTATGTTAAGTTGCAAGCGGTTATCACGACACCATATAATTAATCTCGACAAGTTATTTGATAATATATGGCAATCGTTAATGTATCTGATTGCTTTGAATAATTTCAGGTCGTTTGCAAACATTAACACTTGAACATCATTGAAAATATACAATACATCATTGACAAATAATAAAAACAGGATTGGACCTAAGTGTGACCCCTGGGGAACACCACTCGTAGCAGTGAATTTGTATGAAAATGTACCATCAATTTTAACAGCCAGTAATGTTTCAGTCAAGTAACTATAAAACCACTTATACAGTGAACCTCCTATACCGAATTTATGGAATTTCATCATCATCACTTTTGGCTCTACAACCCCTGGTGGGTCTTGGCCTCCTCAAGAGTCTTCCTCCACTCATCTCGGTCCCGCGCCAGCTCTCTCCAGTTTCGAAGCTCCAAGGCAGACAAATCTTTGAGGACGTTGTCGCTCCATCTTAACCTTGGCCTTCCCAGGCTCCTTCTCCCTATCGGTCTTGAGCTCAGCAGGGACTTTGGTTCTTGATGCTCGGTCATTCTCTCCACATGACCTAGCCACCGAAGTCTTCCCAGTTTTATGAATTTTGTGACGTTAAGCTCCTTAAACAGAGTATAGAGCTCATTGTTATAACGTCTGCGCCTAAATCCATTTTCTAGGACCGGTCCGAAGATGCGCCTCAAAATTTTCATTTCAAAAACGTCCAGTGCTCGCTCATTCTTCTTAGTTAGAACCCACGTTTCGGCTGCGTACGTAAGCACTGTTCTAATTAGTGTTTTGTACACTAATACCTTGGTTGTTCTGGAAAGCAGTCTGGGTTTTATATGTTTTTGTAGGCGGAAATAGCAGCGGTTTGCATTCACGATGCGCTTCTGGATCTCCTCTGTAGTGTTGTTATTGTTTGTTATCAGGGAGCCCAGGTATGTGAATCTTGGTACCGTTTCAAAATTTTGGCTTCCACATACGAGAGATGGGGTTTGTTGGGTACATCCTACGGCAATGTATTTGGTCTTCTGCTGGTTTACTACAAGACCCATATTTTTGGCAGAACTTTCAAGATTTATGAAGGCGTCTTGTAAATCATCATGATTTTTCGCAATTATGTCGATATCATCAGCGTAAGCCAATAGTTGCACAGAGTTGTCAAATATCGTTCCTCTTTTCTCAATGCCTGAGTAACGAATAACTTTTTCTAAGGCTATGTTAAATAAGAGGCAGGCCAATCCATCTCCTTGTCTCACCCCGTAGAGCGCTTCAAATGGTTCGGACAGATCACTGCCAACCCTGACTCTACACGTTACTGGGGACATTGTCAGTTTCACCAGATTGATCAGCTTACGCGGTATTCCAAACTCACTCATTGCATTATACAATGCGTTCCTATTAATACTGTCATACGCGGCCTTGAAGTCTACAAAGAGGTGATGAGTCTCGACATTGTATTCTAACGTTTTTTCTAAGATCTGTCTCAAGGAGAAAATTTGATCAATGCATGATTTGCCTGGCCTGAAGCCACATTGGTAGTTGCCAATAATTTCCTCAGACATTGGGAGCAATCTTTTGTACAAGATGTTAGACATAATTTTATGGCCGGTATTTAACAACGTTATTCCCCTATAGTTACAGCACTCGAGTTGGTCGCCCTTCTTGTGTAGTGGACAAACAATGCTTAGTCTCCACTCTTCGGGCATCTATTCTTCTGTCCATACTTTTTGAATTAGGTTATGCAGGTATTGAGTAAGCTCTCCACCTGCTGCTTTAAATAATTCAGCCACCAGCTCATCTGACCCGGGGATTTGTTGTTTTTCAGCTGTGTTTTGCCTGCTTCACTTCCTCCAGCGAAGAGGGTTCAGTATTGTCATTGTACGAGTCATCTCCTATGCTCTCCACCGTGTTGTGCTCCACTTCTGCCGAGTTTTTATTGAGAACCGTATCAAAGTGTCTCACCCATCTCCTCAGGATGTCAGGCTTTTCACTCAGTATCACTCCGTTCTCGTCCTTGCATATATTTATTTTTGGCTTAAACTCAGCTCTCATGTTATTTACTTTTTTGTAGAAAAGCCTACTCTCATTCTTAAGCCTGAGTGCTTCAGCCTCTCTAATTTCTTTTTGTAAATATTCACGTTTCTTTTTCCTGTGCAACTTCTTTTCTCTCTTCCTTGTTTCCCTATAGGTGTCCATAAGTTGTCTTGTGCAGTCTTGTAGTAACGTTTTTTGGTAGAGTTCATTTTTCTTTTTCGTTACTTCTGCGCAGTCTGAGTCAAACCAATGGTTTCTTCTGACAGGGGTTTCTTTACCCAGGGTTTCGAGAGCAGCTGTTGTTAAAAGGTTTTTGCAAGCCGTCCATTGTGAGTTGATATCATTTATGTCACACTGCGCTATCCTGTTGAGTCTAGTTCGAAACTCCATTTTTGTCGCGGGGTCTTATGGAGTTTATTCAGCAATAACTCATGATTGACTTTTTCGAACGCCTTGCTAAGATCGGTATAAATAGAGTCAACTTGACATTTACTAGACATGGAATCAGATAAATAGTTTTGATAGGTTAACAAGTTAGTAAGGGTAGATTTGCCAGTAGAGAAACCATGTTTTTTAGGAGAAATGACGTGGTTTAATCGGAAAATAACTTGTTGGAGAAGAATTTTTTCAAAAACTTTAGAAATCGTTGATAAAAGGCACACTGGTCTGTGATTAATCACCTCGTGTTTATCGCCTTTTTTTTAAATAGGCGTAAGGAAGCTGAATTTCCATTTAGTAGGAAAACATCCTGTTCGTAAAGACTGAATAAACAGCAAATATAAAGAATACGCCAGATTGGTAGCACAATTATTCAAAAATACAGGAGTTATTTTATCTGGTCCACCACTTTTGCTTTGATCTAGAAATTTTAGTTCTGTCAATATATCATTATATTCTATGTGGATAAAAGATAAATTAAGATTATGATCAGTAGTAAAATTTGATACTAGAAGAAACTGGTGTCTCACATTCATAAACGCTTTTAAAAAAATCAGCAAAAAGGTTAGCAATACTTTGAGTGTCTAGTGATTATATGTAAAAAACAAAAAAATACAGAAATATACCAAAAGTAAAATGATGAAAAACAAACATATCAATTTTAAAAGTCATTAGAATAATATATCATTGTAAGCTAATACAAATGAATTCTTTCAGTAAGCCAAGTCTTCGAAAGTTTAACACCAATTGTTTGTTTTGGGCACAGTTTTTAATTTCAGCAAGTAACATATTAATAACAACTGCTGTTCGCGCAATATATAGGGGATTGTTAGGTATGCATCCACAGGCTTAATGGACAAGTGTAATGTCAATACAAAATCCTGCAAATGTCCTACCTACCCTTTTACCCATCCCAAAATGTCACCATGATAAAAATATTGTTGCGACACATGTAAAATCTGACAAGTGGTGTCAGTTGCTTATCAGAGTTCGGAGTGATAATTAATATCAGACAGGGCGATTAAACGTATATTTTGTGAAGTTAAATCAACAAATACTCCTGGAGACGTGTGATAGTCATCAACGGGTGAGTCCATCTTTCCTGCTTTCCAATCTGGGCTTATCTTGTGCTCCAGAAGCCCAGATTTATACCTTTGATTATTGCACTGTCCATCGGGTTTGTCGGATGCATAAATCGTCCCATAACCTATCATTCGGAGTAGTTTGGGACTGGTCCTTTGGGCGTGTGGCATATCACACCACCTCTAAAATATATAGTGGAGTCGCAGCTTCGCGACACCATTTTTGGTTCTTTCGAGCCGGATTACCAACGGGGTATTTAAAGTTATAAATAAATATTATTTCCTCTTTATACTTTGTTAATTTGTATGTACTAGGTTGCATTTGTAATTATTGTTGTGTTTAAATTCCTACATACAATTAATCATGGCGACTAGCGATAGTACTCAGGATATTAAAATCAAGTTAGTAGAATCGAAGATTAATTTGATGCATAATCGTGTTAATGAATTATACGAGAAAGCGAAAAGTATTGCGGACAGGGAGACGAGAAGTTCGGAGGATTTTCTTAAACAAACGGTTAATATAGCTACATATTATGCACAATTTAACACATTTTGTGATGAATTTCATACACTTCAGTTGAAAAAGGATTCAAATTACAATATGAATTTCGATTTATGGAGTAAATTCGAAAATAAGTACTGTTTTGTAGTTTCTGTGCGCGAAAGCATTATAGCAAAGCAAGATTCATTACGTGATCGACAAAAGTTAAATAATTTACCATTAATTAAGCTCCCACCGATCGAGATGCCATCGTTCGATGGTAATCAAGAGAATTGGTCGATATTTTATGAAGCTTTTAAATTAAACATTCACTCAAATGAAAATTTGAATACGTCGCAGAAGATGCAATATCTGATAGGGAAACTCCAAGGAAAGGCGTTATCAGTTTTTGCGGGAATACTTCCGAACGAACAAAATTATTTTTTAATTTGGGAAGCTCTCGAAAAGAAATATCAGGACAAACGCGTGCTAGGTACCTTTTATCTGAACAATATTTTGAATTTAAAATTATTGGCACCTAGTAACCCAAATGAGTTAAATAATTTTATTGAACGGTTTGCGTCTTCCATAGCTGCACTCAAGGAATTAGGTATTGATGACCTAACCGATTTTATAATATTACATATTGCACTGAAAAAATTAGATATACAGTTGGTGCAAAATTTCGAAATGTCTATACGGGAGAAAGCTATACCTACATATAGCGATTTAATAGAATACATTCGGTCGCATGTCAAAATCCTAGAACGAACTGGGCAAAATGATAATAAAGTTGTTAATAATAAAAACAAAGTTACGCATTCATTCGCTGTGGTCGAACCGAAGTCAAGTAATAATAATCGTAACAGGTGCCGGAAATGTAATCATTCTGATCATGTTGAATTGTTTAAATGTGAACAATTTAACGAATTAAGACCAAATGCTCGCTTTCAGTTTGTGAAATTAAATAATTTATGTGTAAACTGCTTAAGCGATAAACATAAAACTGTGAAATGTCCATCTAAATCGGATTGTAGAATTTGTAAAAAACGACATCACACCGCTCTGCATTTTGAGAGCACGGTGAATACTGAAAGTCAATCGAAAAACGAAGCCATTACATTAATAGCGCGTAGTCATAAACATCATAATAATTTTTCTGAGGGTAATATAGCTACGAATGTACTACTGTCAACCGCGCAGTTATTTGCTTATGACAATAAAAATAATCAAGTAAGCGTAAGGTGTTTAATTGATTGCGCATCGCAACAAAATTTAATCAGTTTAAACACTTGTAATGAATTAAATCTTAAAATATTTCCTTTAAATAATTCAGTAGTTAAAAGTGTTGGTTCAGTAGAGACACCAATATTGGGACACGTTGCGTTAAAAATTAAATCCCGCGTTTCAGAAGATACTTATAAAATTAGTCTATTAGTTGTCGATAAAATAACTGATAAGCTTCCTACACAACATGTTGACACAAAGTCATGTGAGCATTTAGTGGGTTTAAACTTAGCGGATGAATCCTGGAACGTTCCATCCGATGTTGATATCTTATTAGGTGCACAGTTATTTCCATATATTCTGCTGGGGAATAAGGTTTTATCTAAACATAATACGAATGCACCACCGGCTATACAGACAGTATTCGGGTATATTGTAATGGGTGAAATACCTACGTGTACGCCGGAGGTTTCGTGGACGTTCGGCCCCATAACCAATGTAGATTTATATAATGCGTTATCCAAGTTTTGGACGATGGAAGACATGCCTATTAAGTCGTTGATGAGTGCTGAAGATGCAGAATGTGAGAAAATGTACCTCGAGTCAGTCCAACGGGATGAATCGGGAAGGTATATTGTATCTTTACCGTTTAAGATAGATCCTAATAATTTAGGTGATTCGCGCCGTGTCGCGCAGCGTCGATATGAATATTTAGAACGGAAATTTAATACTTCGCCAGAATTGCATTGCAGTTATAATGAAGTAGTTTCTGAATATCTGGAAAAGGGATATATGAGGGTTGAAGTTCCGTCTTCATCTAATATTGATGAGGGATATTTCATTCCTCATCACGCAGTAATTCGTAAAGATAAATCAACAACTAAAACTCGTGTTGTATTAGATGCAAGTACAAAGACCAGTTCAGGGTTGTCACTTAATGATACTTTGTATACAGGTCCAAATTTGCAATCTAATTTATTTACACTTTTAATTAAATTTCGCTTATTCGCTGTAGCATTAACCGCAGATGTTAAGCAAATGTATCTACGTATAATGGTAACGGAAAGCCATCGTAAATATCAAAAAATTCTTTATAGATTTCACGAAGATGAACAAATTGGAGTTTATCAATTTAATTCACTCGCGTTTGGTTTGAACTGTTCACCATTCCTAGCAATGCGAACTATACGGCAGCTAGCGAGCGATGAAAGAAATCGTTATCCGAAAGCGGCGGAAGTTGCAATTAATGATTTATATATGGACGATTTTGTATATTCTGTAAATACTATAAGTGAAGGCATCACTTTGGCTACAGATTTAATGGCGATGTTCAAGTGTGGAGGATTTGAATTAGTCAAATGGTCGAGTAATTCTCCTCATTTACTGGCCCAATTACCAGAGTCGCACCGCGCGACAATGGATTTTTCGGATAAATGTAGCATTTTAGGATTAAAATGGGATCCGATATCTCATTGTTTTCGATTTATGATATGTCCGACGGAGGAAAAAACTATATGTAAAAGATCAATTCTTTCCACAATAGCTCGTTTATTCGATGTATTAGGTTTGGTTGCTCCGGTAATTTTATATGCCAAATTACTTTTACAAGAGCTGTGGTTAGAGAAAGTAGGATGGGACGAGGAACTACCCCAAAGTATTGTTAATAGATATGTCAAATTCAAGGAAGAATTACCGATGCTTTCTAATTTAAATTTACCTCGATATTTGGGAGTAAAGGAGGACTGCACGATAAATATTATCGCCTTCGCAGATGCGAGTATGAAAGCATACGGTTGTGTAATATATCTTCATGTCACGGATAAGGGTGGCAACACTACAATGAATTTGATATGTTCTAAATCCAAGGTGGCCCCTCTGAAAACAGTGTCGCTCGCTCGATTGGAATTATGCGCTGCGCTTATTTTATCTAGACTCGTTAGATCTATTATAGATACTTATAGAAATCGCGTTTCAATAAACGATATATTTGCTTTTTCAGATTCAAAAATAGCACTTTCTTGGATTCACTCGTCCCCTCACCGGTGGCAAACTTTTGTAGCTAATCGAGTTAGTGAAATTCAGGAAAATTTACCCGCGAAACATTTTTATCACATAGATGGCGTTACCAATCCTAGTGATTGTTTATCACGAGGACTACTGCCTGCTCAGCTGGTCGATCATTCTCTTTGGTGGCACGGTCCGCCCTGGGCTGCGAACCCAGTATCCGAGTGGCCTGTCGAAAGATTTTCCCCCTCACGAGAGGAGGAGAATGCTTTGGAATTGAAAAAATCGCATACATTTACAATAACGTCAATAGAGGAAAATTCTCCGATATATAATCTCGCTTTAAAAATTTCCTCATGGCCAAAACTGCTGAGAATTGTGGTATATATTTTACGATTTATGCGAAAGTTATCACGCTCAACAGTTATAAATTCCACGGAATTAAACATTGCTGAAATGAATGTATTAAAAGCTTTACAGAATAGGTATTTTAGTGCCGATATACAATTAATACAGAGGGATAAATTATGCTCACCTTCAATCCGAAAACTAAACCCGTTCCTAGATCATAATGGCTTGTTACGTATAGGTGGTAGATTAATAAACGCGAATATACCTTTTGAAAACAAACATCCAGTACTTCTGCCAAGACAGGATCATATTGTCGATATAATTATAGACTTTCACCATCGTGTGAATTGTCATACTGGTGCACATCTCCTTATGTCAATAATTAGACAGCGTTATTGGATCTTATCGGGGAGAAATCTAATACGCAAAAGAGTACATGCTTGTAATTTCTGTTTTAAAACTGCACCTTCTAATATTATACCGCTAATGGCAAATTTACCTACAGCTAGAGTTCAGGAAGCAAAGGCATTTACACATACGGGGGTAGATTTTGCCGGACCAATAAATATAACCCTTTCTAGGCGTCGTGGGGTAAAAAGTCAAAAGGCATATATATGTCTATTTATTTGTTTAACAACGAAGGCTATACATATGGAAGTGGTATCAGATCTAAGCACGGACAATTTTTTAAACGCATTTAAGCGTTTTCTATCCAGACGCGGACCGGTTTCGTGTATGTACAGTGACAATGCGACAAATTTCATAGGCGCAAAGAATTGTCTGGATGACTTATATAATTTTTTAGAGGCAAATTCAACTAAAGAAGTTCTTCGCAATGAATTTAACATTCGGAGAATTGAATGGAAGACGATTCCACCCCGCGCTCCTCACTTTGGAGGATTATGGGAGTCAAATATTAAATGCATTAAATCGCATCTGTATAGGGTTGTGGGTACTCAACTTTTATGTTATGAAGAGCTTCTCACAGTTCTGACACAAATAGAGGCTGTACTTAATTCACGGCCATTATGTTTATTAAGCAGTTCTCATTATCCAGAAGCTCTTACTCCGGCTCATTTTCTGATGTCTACCCCGATTCAGCATCTACCTGCTTATGATTTGACTAATGAACGCATTAGTCTACTGAAAAGGAAAGAGCTTTTGGACCACCTCGTTCAATCTTATTGGAAGAAGTGGCATATAGAGTATCTTCACTCTCTGCAGATGAGAAAAAAATGGAATAGTCCCGCGAATAACATTCTAGTAGGTACCATAGTATTGGTGCATCAAGAGGATGCGCCTCCACTTTATTGGCCGGTGGGCATTGTTGAGGAGGTGTTCCCTGGTAAAGACGGAGTGGTTCGTGTCGCACGCGTAAGGACCCCTTCCGGGAACTTTAAACGACCAGTCGTAAAATTGTGTCCTTTGCCTACACAATAATTATTATTTCATTATTTTTTTTAATTTTCGTTTTAACTTTGTAATTTTAATAGCGTATTGATCAGAATATTTATATTTCATCTTACTTCTTTTTACATTTAATTCTTTACTTTATTTGAAAGTACTTAAAATTTCGGAAGGTACTTTCAACGCCGGGAGAATGTTCGCGCAATATATAGGGGATTGTTAGGTATGCATCCACAGGCTTAATGGACAAGTGTAATGTCAATACAAAATCCTGCAAATGTCCTACCTACCCTTTTACCCATCCCAAAATGTCACCATGATAAAAATATTGTTGCGACACATGTAAAATCTGACAAGTGGTGTCAGTTGCTTATCAGAGTTCGGAGTGATAATTAATATCAGACAGGGCGATTAAACGTATATTTTGTGAAGTTAAATCAACAAATACTCCTGGAGACGTGTGATAGTCATCAACGGGTGAGTCCATCTTTCCTGCTTTCCAATCTGGGCTTATCTTGTGCTCCAGAAGCCCAGATTTATACCTTTGATTATTGCACTGTCCATCGGGTTTGTCGGATGCATAAATCGTCCCATAACCTATCATTCGGAGTAGTTTGGGACTGGTCCTTTGGGCGTGTGGCATATCACACCACCTCTAAAATATATAGTGGAGTCGCAGCTTCGCGACACCAACTGCGAATCATATAGTTTAACGTTCTTTAGTTGACTTTGGGAAATTCGGAACCTTGAACACAAATCACAATAAAATATTTACAAAAAATTATAAAAACATTGTTTCTAAAATAAAATTTAATGCAAGCGATTTGGACACTGACCTTCGTACAGTTTCTTTATACATAAGGCTTAAAATCGCTTTCAAAACTAAAGGCAAACACATAACTATCCTATTAGTTGGTAACCCTTAACTAGGCAAGGTATCAAAAATGAAATTTTAAAAGTTTAACCGTGTTATTAGGATTCTGGGTTTAAAATAGTTCTTGAAAAAAATAGCAATAAAATAAATAGGTTTTTAAATTTTCAGTAATATCAGAGTTCAAATGTTAACTACGGTAAACAACGCTAAATGCGGTTGTTAAAGTTAGATTTGAATGAAAAATTGCAGCCAATAAGTAATTATCTGTATTGACTACTAATAAGTTTCTGTTTTGTACGGAGAAAAATATTTACATTTTAATGTATCTGAGAGGAAAATCGTCAAATAATTCAAATCAATGGAATTTATTTCTGTATGCCTAGGTAGTACGTTCTCGAGCGGTTGAAGTACCTAGCAGATGTGTTAACCAAATAATTCTTGTAGGTACAAGGTGCGATCTCCACAGGGTAAACAGAAAAGAAAATGTTCTAGAATGCACTAGTAGCTGCTGCTACAGTTCTACAGTTTTGAATGTGAATTTAGAAGTGTAAAAATATTATTTGAAAAGAATTAAACACATTACTGTACACATATTCATATATATTTTTATATTCGTGTTAGTAGTGTGACATAATTATCTTTTTTACACATACATTTACATTTAAGTTACACGTACATTTAAGTCTAAAAAAAAAATCAAATCTTTTCCAATGCGATTCAGAACAAATTCAACGAAATCGCAAGGTTATAAATATTGTGACCATTATAAAATTATCAGATCTAATACTAGAATTTATTCTGTAAATAGTTTTCGTGAAGGTGAATGTTAACGCAAGGAACAAGAAAAGTGTCCAATCAAAGAGTCTTTTCGAGAAAATGTTCCCATATTAAAATAAACAGCGAGTGCGCACGCGTTTTTTTCAATCTCTCTTCAACCAAAAAACGAGAAAGTTTTTTTTCAGCTGTCAGTCAGTTTTTTCTCTTAAAGGAACACTGTTAATAGCTTGCATAGTTGCACTCGGAACAAGAAAAGGGGGGTTTTCTCCGCTTTGAGTCAGCATGTGTTCCAACAAATGTCCTATATGGGGGGTAAGGTGGCCTTTCCTAAAATCTGAATATGTGCACTTGGAAAATGAAAAAGGTTTGTCGCCACTGTGAGTCAGCATGTGGTTTTTAAGATGTGCGTTTTGAGAATATCCATAGATAAACAAGGAATAAGAAAAAGTTTTCTCCGTAGTAACTCAACGTGCGCTTCAGATTGACTTTACAATAACATAAATATGTGCGCTTGGAACATAAAACAGGTTTTTCGCCACTGTGAGTCAGCATGTGGGTATTAAGATGGGCGTTTTGATAAAATTAAACGTTTCACACGGGACTTGAAAAAGGTTTTTCTCCACCTTGAGTTAGCATGTTGCACTTCAGAAAACATGTATAGTTGCACACGGAATACTAAAGATGTTTACCTACGATGTGAGGGCGCATATGGCTCTTCAGTTGGCCCTTTTAATAACATGCATAGTTGCATACGGAACATGAAAAAGGTTTTTCTCTACTGTGAGTCAGCATGTGGAACTTTAGTCGACCCTTACGATAACACGCATAGTTGCACAGGGAACATGAAGAAGGTTTTTCGCCACTGTGAGTCAGCATGTGTGCCTTCAGGTTACCCTGGTTATAACTTGTATAATCGCACTCCAAACATGGAAGAGGTTTTTCTCAACTGTGAATCAGCATGTGGCTCTTTAGCTGACCCTTTTTACAACACGCATATGAGCACACAGAACAAGAAAAAGGTTTTTCTCCACTGTGAATCAGCATGTGTCTCTTCAGCTGACCCTTTTGACAACACGCATAGTTGCACTCCGAACATGAAAACGGTTTTTCTCCACTGTGAATCAGCATGTGCCTTTGCAGCTGACCCTTTCGACCACACGCATAGTTGCACTCGGAACATGAAAAATGTTTTTCTCCACTGTGAGTGAGCATGTGGCTCTTAAAAGGACCCTTTCGACAACACGCATAGTTGCACACGGAACATGAAAAAGGTTTTTCTCCACTGTGAATCAGCATGTGCCTCTTCAGCTGACCCTTTTGACAACACGCATAGTTGCACTCCAAACATGAAAACGGTTTTTTTCCACTGTGAGTCAGCCTGTGGCTCGTTAGGTTGCTCTTTCGAGAGCTTGCATAGTTGCACACGGAACATGAAAAAGGTTTTTCTCCACTGTGAGTCAGCATGTGGCTCGTTAGGTCGCTTTTTTGATAAAATGCATAGGAGCACACGAAACATGAAAAAGGTTTTTCTCCCCTGTGGGTCAGCATGTGCCTCGTTAGGTCGCTCTTTCGACAACATGCATAGTTGCACACGGAACATGAAAAAGGTTTTTTTCCACTGTGAGTCAGCATGTGGCTCCTTAAATGAGCCTTATGTTTACATGCATAGTTGCACACGGAACATGAAAATGGTTTTTCTACACTGTGAGTCAGCAAGTGTGTCTTCAGGTTACCCTGTTGATAACTTGCATAGTTGCACTCCAAACATGAAAATAGTTTTTCTCCACTATGAATCAGCATGTGCCTCTTCAGCTGACCCTTTTGACAACAGGCATAGTCGCACTTCGAACATGAAAACGGTTTCTCTCCACTGTGAATCGGCATGTGCATCTTCAGCTGATACTTTCGACCACACGCATAGTTGCATACGGAACATGAAAAAGGTTTTTCTCCACTGTGAGTGAGCACGTGGCTCGTTAGGTCGCTCTTTCGATAACATGCGTAGTTGCACACGGAACATGAAAACGGTTTTTCTCTACTGTGAATCAGCATGTGCCTATTTAGCTGACCCTTTTGATAACACGCATAGTTGCACAGGGGACATGAAAAAGGTTTTTCTCCAATGTGAGTCAGCATGTGGCTCGTTAGGTCGCTTTTTCGACAACATGTATAGGTGCACACGGAACATGAAACAGGTTTTTCTCCACTATGAATCAGCATGTGCATCTTCAGCTGATCCTTTCGACAACACGCATAGTTGCACACGGAACATGAAAAAGGTTTTTCTCTACTGTGAATCAGCATGTGCATCTTTAGCTGACCATTTTGATAACACGCATAGTTGCACAGGGGACATGAAAAAGGTTTTTCTCCACTGTGAGTCAGCATGTGGCTCGTTAGGTCGCTCTTTCGACAACATGTATAGGTGCACACGGAACATGAAAAAGGTTTTTCTCCACTATGAATCAGCATGTGCATCTTCAGCTGACCCTTTCGACAACACGCATAGATGCACACGGAACATGAAAAAGGTTTTTCTCTACTGTGAATCAGCATGTGCCTATTTAGCTGACCCTTTTGATAACACGCATAGTTGCACAGGGGACATGAAAAAGGTTTTTCTCCACTGTGAATCAGCATGTGCCTCTTCAGCTGACCCTTTTGACAACACGCATAGTTGCACTTCGAACATGAAAACGGTTTCTCTCCACTGTGAATCGGCATGTGCGTCTTCAGCTGACACTTTCGACCACACGCATAGTTGCATACGGAACATGAAAAAGGTTTTTCTCCACTGTGAGTGAGCATGTGGCTCTTTAAATGACCTTTTAGAATGCACGCATAATTGCACACGGAACATGAAAAAGGTTTTTCTCCACTGTGAGTGAGCATGTGGCTCTTTAAATGACCCTTTTGAATACACGCATAGTTGCATTGGGAACATGAAAATGGTTTTTTTCCACTGTGAGTCAGCATGTGGCCCATTAGGCGACTCTTTTTATAACATGCATAGTTGCACACGGAACATGAATTTTTTTTTTCTCTTACATGGGTGCGTACGTTTATTGCAAAATTTGACTTAGGAGAGGAGGAGTAGTTGCGATGGGGAGGAGTGAATCCTTTTTCGACAAAATGAGTCTGAAGATCTGTCGACAAATTTGAAAAATAACATGGTTGAAAATGACTCAGTTAAACTTATTTCCTAAAATTAGAAAAGTTTATTTTAATTAATTTATAAGCGAAGTAAGTTCGTTGAAAGGTTAAAAAAATAGGAGAGTCCGAATTGTTCAAGTCTACAGTAAAAATTGGTTTTACCTGCCGCCTTGGAAATTCTTCCAAAGCGTTCTAAGTATTCCTCTTTAACATCCGGCAGGTCTATGTCAATTTTCATATAAGTAAGCGCCGCTTCATCTTGTCGGGGTACAAGATCCGCGTTTATAGTGACTGTCTTAGCATTAATGTTTCCTGGAATAAAAAAGACAATAAATATAATGAATCTTTGCATGGCCAGCCCTGAACCAAACGGCGCCAGGCGCAAGTTTAATGTTGGCTGCTCTAACAGTCTAAATTAGTACACGCCGAGGCAGGATATCACTGTAATCATTAAAATGATGATTTGTGTTTTTGTTATATCAAAAATAATATCAAGGGCGATGTGTTAGGTTAAGTATTCGACGCCCGGAGCGAACTGCACTAATTGCGCCCGCATAGGGCCAGCCCTGTATCTTCGTCAAATTGATGTTAACGAGAATTTTTTTAATTGAAAAAAAAAACTATTTTTTTACGAATAAATACTATTGATCAAAAAGGTCAATGTCAGATAAAAAATGACCTCAGATGTCCGTTTCAGGGACCGATTCTTCAAGAAGGAAAAACCTTTCTCTAGAGCACCTGTAGTAGAGAGTTTGGTTGTTTTTGGTCAATAAGATATTGTTTTTACAATAAATATTGATGTATTTCTAACGTATAATACGTGTAATTCACATCATATCTCAAATAAAATTAGGTGAAAATCGAGGAACCTACAATTTATTATGAATAACATAATAAAGTTTAATGGGTGCTGTATTTAGGTATTTTCCGGCAGGGACACATATTAAAGTAAATACCCAATACACCTCATGTTTTATAAGAAATGATGTTGTGCACAAGTGTGTGTCCTGTTTGCACGACATTTCAAAAGAGACATTGATTCCTGACATCCGAATTTTAAGTTCTATATTTAACACGTAAGCAATGCAACAAACTGGCTGTCTGAGTACTCTCCGCATATTGCGAGCATTCCTTCGTTACAGCTGGGTGGTCGAAATCTAAATCAGAAAATGCAATTTCACCTCCATCTTCTTCCCGGAGACCTGGTTCCGTCTTGATGGATATAGTATCTGGCTTCAGTAGATCCATGGTCTGCTTTGGTAGAGTTTGGTTATTGGTTTAACCCCCAAAAATATATCTGAAACAGAACATTGTTAAAATAAAATAAAATGATAAAATTTATAAGTTAAATTAAAACAGGATACATGATTTTTAGCTTAACTCGTTAAATCATTCCTCCTTACGTACCCTTAAAAATTGAATGTAACAACCTGCAAATCTTGAAACGGGAGAATTATCTTGGGCTGTGTATTGATAAACACCTTTAAAAAGCAACTTTTAAATAGCATATTCAAGATATTAAAGATAAAATCACCCCTTTAATTAGCGTATTTAGCCGGATCTTATTTCTGTTACCAAATAAAAGTCTATATTATAGCCTCGTACATTAACATTTAAACTACTTGATTGAAATGTGGTTAATTGCATATGAAATATATATAAATGAACTACACGTAAAACAAAACAAAGTAATCAAAAAGCTATTTCACTTCAAACCGAGAACATCAACAGAAAAATTATATATGAAAACAAAACTATTAATATTAAGAAACTTTTTATGAATATAATACATGTCTCCTTATAAGAAAAATAAATAATAAACTCATACAACCAAATACAGAAATCATTAAAACGTACCAAGTAAACACACACACACACGGCAACAAGATAAAATAGATTTAAACACCATACATACTCATTACGGCAGGCAATCCATTGGTTACGAGGGGAGCAACATACATAATTGCCTCCCAGACGAAATAAAAAATGAAAAAAGTGAAGGTATATTTAAAACAAAGTTGTTCAGTTTTATGATCAATCAACAAAACAATGATCGTGAATAAAATCGTTGTGTAATATATTAATGTGTAATGTATTAGTTAATTCTAGTTAAATAAGTGAAAATGTAATTTTCTTTTATCTATAATAAAAAAAAAACATAAATTTTTTTTTTTTAAATGTGGTTTCGCTTGGAATATCCTGTCAAAATAACGAAGTCGTAGCCAAAACACATTTGAAAACCTTGAAGATATGACAACGGTTATGAGAAACGTTGTTTATCGTAGGAAAACTATATATATGTTAACAATGTTTACCGCCATTCCGCTTTTAACAAAATATCTGTTAACCATATGTTTTTTTGTGATCATTGTAATAAATGCCTTCGAAATGCTTATCTAATAATAGGTAGACGTCAAATTGACAGTTTAAAGATTCTACTGTGACAAAACGCCCAATGATTCCCTAACTAAACTGGAATAACGGCAGCCACCAAATAAATAGCGATGAATATAAGAATGAGTACTTACTTTACCAATAACCATCACAGGCGTGGGATAGTATGTTTAACAGGAAGAAACGGAGAAGAAAGCACTTGTCAGCCAGGGTTGCCAACCGTAAAAAAAATTCCCTCGTACGGATGCAGCTAAAAATCTCGTACTTTGACTTTCAAACCTCGTACCAGGGATGGTATGCCCAAAATAATTATTTCCCAGATTTCGAGGCGAAATTTCCCTAGAATTTCCCTACATTTCGCAAACCTTGAACAAAACAAGATCTTGGCAAACAAAACCCGCTTCGGGGGGGGGGGGGGGTAGGATTTAGGACTTTTGGGTAATTTTCTAGGCGGAGTCATAGTGGGCGAACGGTCAGTGTTTTCGTTGTTATCACTCATAGCGATTCTTTTATTACACCTCTAAACAATTGGACGAAACAACGAAAAGACTAGGTATTTAACAATAAACATATTCTTCTTTTCAAAAACTTCAATTAGCTACACGTACTAACGTAGTACAACTAAACACGGCCGGCATGCAATAAATGGAACTCGTAAAAAACAGAGATAGTAGAAATTTGCGCTCTGTGTCACAGCGACGACTAATGCGAAGAACGAACGAACTGTTTTATTATTCAGGGATTTCAATAATTTTATTATTCGGGAATTTCTCGGTTGATGGGATAACTACCATAGACAATCATCGCGCAAATACGGCAATGTAATTTTAGATGTAAGAAGTTCCTACAAGTTCTGATAGATGGCACTAGTTTTTACTATAATAGTGATGTAAAATGTTCGCATAGCCATAGGTATTATCAAAATCTCGTACATGATTGTACGAGGTTGATAGTCTCCTCGTACCTCGTACGGAAGGCCACAAATCTCGTATTTGTACGAGGAACCTCGTACGTTTGGCAACACTGTTGTCAGCCCTTGTCTAAAATATTTATTGGTTATGCATAGACAAGAATGAAGTCATAGACAATTATTTTAATTTTCATGTCGACCAGATAACTCAAAAAAAAAAACATTTTCATCACGTGACTTTTGAACACATTCATATTGTTAACATATATACTCATAATATGTTAATTAATCACGGTAATTAATAAGAACGGTTATTATTAAGAACGATCGTTACTAAGAATAATGATTTTTAAGAACATTTCATATTCAGCACAATTTGCGAGTCATTCCACGCGAGTTAATGTTAGTTCTGCTTCAAAGTCTCAACAAAACAGTTCCATTATGTTACCTGGTTAATTATTGATTTGATAAGGGTAATTAATAATTTTTATTATATTTTCATTTGTGTTTCGAGTTTCAGCAGAAAATAATAATAATGTTGTTTGCAACTAAATAATTTTGAGTTTTAATGTGAACATGTTCGTGATATTTGCGAGTAAATTGTTTGTTTGTTTTTGACGCTGTTATGTAAATATTTTGTTTGTGTTTTTATTTGCAGGTATCGACTCTTGCAGAGAGCCATTTCTTTGTGATTCTCTTTCGACGAGACCAATCCAAGTTACAGTACTGCGCACTTGTCTACAACTTACTGTCCCATAACTTTTTCGTCCATTGACATTGTTTTTAAAACCTTTTCTTTAAATGTGAGTATATTCAATAACAAACCTAACAAAATGAGAAGTTTCTGGCAAAAAACTAGAAACTTTTCTGTGCCTTTGTAGATTTACAAAAAGCATACGACTAAGTCGACAGGAAAAAGCTATGGAAGGTGTTGTCCAAGTATGGAGTGAATACGAATCTGACTCAGGCAATTGCGTCTCTGTATGAGGGAAGCGTTGCATGTGTAAGGGTAAACGGTGGTTTTACGGGGTGGTTTGATATCACAAAAGGTGTTAAACAAGGCTGCGTAATGTCACCGTGGTTATTCAATCTATACATGGATAATTGTGTGCAAGAATTGAAAGAGGTGGGATTGGGCGCGAATTTGAATAATTTGAAAGTATGTTGCCTGTTGTATGCTGATGATGCGGTGCTGATTGCTAATAGTATAGATGATCTACAGTCTCTCGTGTCTAGGATGAACGAAGTATGCATGAAGAATGAGTTAATGATGAATGTAAGTAAGTCTAAAGTAATGGTGTTTGAAAGAGAGAGTACGAAAACAGTGTGCAATATAATTGTGAATGGGGAATACTTGGAGCAGGTGGATGAGTTTGTGTATTTAGGAAGTATGTAAACGAGAGATGGGAAGGCTGACAGAGATATTGAAAGAAGGGTAAATGCAGGTAATTCCGTTAATGGAGGACTGAACGCCGTCGGCGCTAACAAAAAATTGTCCAAAGAAGCGAAGTTAGCAGTCCACAACGGAGTGCTGGTACCTACCTTGATGTATGGAAGTTAGGTATGGAACTGGCAAAGAAAGGATGAAAGAAGATTAAATGCTGTTGAAATGAGATCCCTGAGGCGTATGTGTGGTAAAACCATGTTTGATCGTGTGAGGAATGTGGAGATCCGTAAAGAGTGCAAGGCTGATGTAAGCGTAATGAGTAAGATTAAGAAAGGGACGCCTAGATGGTTTGGGCATGTAGAGCGAATGAGCGAAGATAGGAGTGTAAGGAGGATATATGATGCAAATGTGAATGGTAGCAGAAGTCGGGGACGCCCGAGGAAGACATGGCACGATCAAGTGAATCAGATACTCGAGTTGGGCCATGTCAAGAGTCAGAATAATAGAAGAGTATGTATGAGACGATGTATGAATGTGAATGAGGCAAGGAGTGTGTGACAAGACCGAGTTGTTTGGCGGTCTGTCCTCTCTGCCTACCCCTGCTGGTAAACGGCGTGATGGTTAGTTAGTTAGTTAGTTTAACCTAACAAATCAACAGTCCCGAAAAACCACGTCAGATGTGCATGTATTGTATTTTTGCAATAAAGCTGTTTAAAGTTTCATTTGTGTATTTTAACTGTTTTTGAAATCAAGAAATATTGTGTTGTTAGATATATTGGCTATTTACTTAAATGGAGAAATACATTATCGAAAACAATAAAAATGCAGAAAAGAAACTTTTAACACCTTTCCAGCCAAACTAAATCTGACATTTTTCTTCGGTACCGTTGAAATGTTGGGCGGCAGACATATTTTCTTTTTTAAATTGAACATTTTTTGTAACAATAATTTCTTTTGGCATTTTATGATATTACCTAGCAAAGAATAAATCATAACAAAAGAAGTGCCTTGTGGGCGTGTTTCGTGATCCAAATATTTGCCTAATCGGTGCCTATATTTTCTTACAAACATCTTTTGAAATACAAATGAGATGGAGATCTACTATGTCAGGCTAGTGTAAGAGAGACGGAATGCTAGGCGGTTGGGCAACATGTAACACTTGTTTCATTTGGGAGGAACTCGTAATGTTATATTGTTTATTCTATGGTATGTAGTGTTATTCCTTGTTGGCAATCTAACTATAACGTTTACCTTTCCTTATTCCATGTCCGTGTAGCTCGTAATTTTTAGTTAATTTTCTTTGAGGTTCCATAGAAATCATCCCTGTGTCAATTTTATGTGAAAAAAATCATTTAGGATATCATTATACCCTCCTTAGCTTTGACATTAGGTCCTAGATATTATATTTTATGTAGAAGATTCATTTGAGATGTAATTATGTCGCTTCTTCTTAATGAAAAGTACCCATTTTCAGTGAATAGTTTATATTCTTCTTTAGTTATTCTTGATTCGAGTTGCAACATACTTTGAACGTACATATGTGCTGATTTTGCGTATGGTAAATGTCCTGCCGGGTGGAAAAATGGAAGCATATCAACAATAGTATTAAGGTTCATTTTCCGATTCTCTGACTTCTCTGCAAATATAAATCTAAGCATGAGGTCGATACAATGTAGAAGGTAAAGCCACAACTTGGCAGTCCTACTCGATGATTCCTTAATCCTGTCTTCACTTGCTTCAGTATATGAAATCGTCTCTTTTAGATTGTCATCATTATTAACCTCCTCCATATCTTTTTTCCACGTAACACGTAAAATCTTAATACATATTTTCTATTTGTCTTAATTTCCCATCAATATCTCGGTATTCTTCTCTGATAACGTGGACAAGAGACTCTGCTGTTAAAGTGTAGGCTCTATTTGCCCGAGAATAATCATGTCCCTGAAGCATCTGAATTACTGTTGAGGACGCGTAAACTGATTCCCATAAATTTCCCACATACCTTTATTTAAATAATAAGTTACAAACAATCGTACAACATAATATGACTGTTTAGCCAGACCGGGGCACGGCGGTTGGCTGATAATGAAAGCGCTTCATTGGGTAGGGGAAAATATTTATATTCCCCCCCTCCCCTCCGAACTAAAACTGGTAAATAACAATAAAAATCTTCAACGTTAGATGAATTTGTTATAAAAAAAGCAAACACATGAATTAATCATTACTTTCCTAAGGTTTTTGTAATTTCTCGCTGCGCCGCGAACCGCTGCGCGTTCGAGCCGCCGCGCGCCGTGCTCCTTATTAACAGCCTACGTGCCTTATTATAAATTAAAACCCATCATTATATACATTATTATATAGCTAGAAATATTGTCTACAAGTTTTGTTGATTTATTTTTTTTTCGTTAACAGGCTCAGAAAAAAGTTATGTGCAAATATATTCTGAAATACTATTTTAAAAACTGATATTTTTCCTTTACTAATAAATTGTAGAGATTGTATAGCTTTTCTTGCAAAAATGAGAGAATACAATACATTTATAGCCATGGAAAGAGGTTGTAGATATAAATCAAATCATAATAGATATATAAACAATAGAGACATAAGTCACAACAAATTACTGTACAAGCTTAACAAAATATTAATTATAGATAATGCTAAAATGTGGAAAGAAAGTTTCCTGAACCATAGAAATCAATATGTAAAAATAAATAACACTCTCAGTGAAGCGAACACAAGTGACTTTGGAATACCAAAAGGCACCATTTTGGGCCCTCTTCTATTCATATTATTTGTGAATAATCTTTGAATTACCTTTAACAGGAAAACTCATTTCATATGCAGATGATACTGCAATTATATTTCTAGTGAATTCATTGAATGAACTTGAAATAATTGCTAACAATGATATCAATACGTTAAAAGAATGGTTTGATAAAACCTTGTTATCATTAAATATTGAAAAAAACATATTATATAATTTTTAGTTTAAACAAAAAAATAATAATATAAAAAATGCACATTAAAAAAATGTACTTGCCAAAATAATGACTGTTTAGGCATAGCAAATAAAAATGAAATTAAATATTTAGGTGTAATAATAGATAGTAACCCTAAGTGGAAAACTCACATAAACAATATCATAAATAGATTAATAAAACTCATTTACATATTTATTAGTCTAAGAAATATACTTAAATTAAAAATATTTACTACGCTCTAGCCCATTCAATAATATAGTATGGTATCGTTGCATGGGGGGAGCTTAAAAATCATCACTTTTACCGCTGGAAATCACTCAAAGGCTGTTAATAAAAAAAATTATAAAAAAAACCATCAGACTACCCAACATCACAACTTTTCCAAGACTTTCAAGTCCCACCACTCAAAAATACACATACAAAAAATACTCTTCTTCAAATCCACAAAGATCTGTATAAGAAGTTACACCATGCCATGGTTCGTGTTGAGAGCAATAGGCAAAATACAATGGGTCGCTTATGCACTCCATTAATGCACTCTAGTTTGGCACAACACTATTACACGTACACTGGAGTGGTGTGGTTTAATCAACTAACGACATAGATAAGGTTAGAACCGGAATATAATAAATTTAAAAATAAAAAAACTTCACTACCTACCTTAAATAATTTAGTGAATTAGAATGACGATGACATCTCACTATATAACTTTTAATATTATTATTTAAAAAACAGGTTTTTATGATTTTTTTATTCTATTTACCTTCATTCCTTATTTACATACATGTGTTATTTACATTTATAGTGATTTACTCTTTCTTATTAAAACTGCTTATGTTTTACGCATGCCTACTTTATCAATACCTAATACTGTTGTTCAAACTATTTTTTGATATGTTATTAGTTATTATTATACGATTTAGACGCTAACATTATGTAAATTTAAAGTTCCTACGAAATTCCTGTTTTTATGTAACTATATAATAATATGTATGTAACTATATATGGAATGCTCCGTGTATATATTGATAAATATATTTGTATAAATGTATGTGTATGTGTAAGCAAATATATGTACCCGCCTCAGAACAGAAATCTTCTAGTGAGGCGGATTACTTTCATGTTTGTAATATTGATCATGTTATTGCAAGAAACGCCCGGGTGACAATTATAAAGCATATTATATTCATTATATGAATTTTATGATATTGTTGATTAAATCACCGTAAAAATTTTTTATTTTGAAAACAACAGTTTATAGATGTATATGTGTAATTTACCTGAGAAATTAATGATTGATTACATTACTAAACTAACACATTATAGCTTTAATAATTATACAGAACAGCTAATACATTTTATTTAAAATTACAACAAGAATTACCCCATTATGCATGTACTTTGGTTTATTTGAAAAAATAATAAATTTTAAACACATTTTTAATTCACTTTAAAATTGAACTTACGTAGGAAATACATCAAGTTTAATATATGTTTGTAATTCGCTAACACTAAACTGGCTTTACATTTTTATCACAAAGAACTAACAAGCAATATTTTAGACACGAAATTATATAATTTCACTAATTTCGGCGACCATGTCGTTTCAATTATCTTTTGATTCTTGCATTCCAAAACATATTTTTTATGCATCTTTTATATGATAACAGACTTTATTCATCATTGATATAAAAATCACCATTTCTTTATCTACGCAGGCGATATATTAGAAAATTTTGTTCAGCATTAGTGGCAGTATTGTTACATTAATATGAGTATAATATGATTCTAGTTGGTCTACAAGGAACAAGATAATTTATCAGCGATACTAGTTCAGGCGATTCAAATCAGTTACTGTTCATTTTAAATAAAAAATATTAAGTACATATTCGTTTTAACGATAAGAGTCGCAATTTTTTGATAGTGTAAATGCGTCCTGCCCATCACCAAAAGGGACCACATAATCTTCCTTCCCATCTACTCCCGTTCTACGTCTCTTTATCCTATACCTATGTATGTTGTAATAAACTGACATCACTTATATTTTCGCACTTGTATAATTAATATTAGCAGAATGTTAATACTTTGTAACGATTATATTCTTCTTTGTATGGCCCGTATATCAGTCAGTCCCTATCATCGCTATGAGAGATATTTTATACTTCCATCAAGTTACTCCCTGGCGGGAGCCCTTGCAAGTGATATGATTAAAAAAAATACCAACATACCATTATGTAAATTAATTTGAAAGAAAAACTGTCATTACTGTCTAGTACTTAATATTCATAGAATCCATTTGGCGTTCTTAAGGAACATTTAGACTATCAAGACTTCATACTTCCTATTTTTATTACAGTATTTCGAAGAAATTGATTAAAATTATACCGGATTATAAAAAAATGGACTTCGTGACTTCTTATTTGGATAAAAACGGAACGATAATACCGATGTATCTTTATATATGGAGTCATCTGATCATTGACAACGATTTTGACAGAATATTCCAAGCGAAACAAAATATTCGAAGCTAATACAAATTAGAATATCGTAACAACAATGTTCTGTTTCAGTTATATTTGTTTGGGGTTGAACTAATAACCAAACGCTGTGCCATGGATTTATTAAAGTCAGATACTGTTTCCATCAATACGGAACCAGGGCCCAAGGAAGAAGTTGGATGTGAAATGCCGCATACTGATATAAATTTCGATCTCCCAGATGTAAAAAAGGAATTTACGCACAATTTAGAGAGTACTCGGACATCCAGTTAGTTTCATGGCATATTTTATGAAACATATTTAGATGTTCGGAATGCGAGTCGGATTTGAATTGTCAGGCAGACGAGACATGTGCTTGTTCACATCGTCCTCTCTTTCCATAAATACGCCTTTTTGGTATTTACTGTAAATGTATTTTTGTCTGAAACAGCCAAACTACAACTCTTTTTGAACATAATATTTAGTTTTTGTGAATACCGCTGTTAAGTGTTCTATTACACGCTCATTCAATTGGTTCTGAATATCACGGGAATAAGTGGAAAGAAGGAAACAGCCTACCTGAATTCCCATGAATCCGGGCATACGGGCTCTCGATGCACTTGCACTTGGTGAATTTTCCTCCACAACGAGATGAACGAGAAACGAGTGAATTTTGGTATTTGCATGTGAACGACGACGAAACTAAGGTGGCACCTTCTTATTGTACGACACAAATTCGAATGCTTTTGCGACAATTAGTGCACTATAAATGTTCATAATCTCCAATGTGGGCAGGGCTGTTTTTAGGGAAGGAGATGGATAGTATAGGAAAACTGCTAGGTAATATTCAAAAGCTGTTTCAATACTAAACATTCCGCCCGCCTTAAGGAAATGTACAAATTTTCTCAACAATCGACATAAAAAAAGAAGATCAACAATATATATATAATTATTATTTTTTGGCAAACTAATGTTTTTAAGACAAGATTTTTTATGCATAGCACAAAGGGTAACAATTATTTTACAAGCAATAATTGTTCGCCTGAAACACTCATCCACATTGAAAAATCTCCTGATAAAAGATACATGACGCCAACGGTCCCGTTGGCGTCATGTATCTTTTATCAGGAGATTTTTCAATGTGGATGAGTGTTTCAGGCGAACAATTATTGCTTGTAAAATAATATATATATAAACTAAAGTTAATGCAACGAAAACTAAAATTAGAGACTAAATTAATAGAACAAAATTTATTCGATAGGTAATCGATATAGTTTCACCACGGGGCGTTTAAAAACACCCTGTGGCGTACGAACTGAAACGACACGAACAATTTTATCAGCGCCAGGAAATAATTCAATATCTCGCCCAACGGGCCAACGCATGGGCGCAGAATGTGAGTCGTCAATCATTACTAGATCGTCGATTTTCAGATTGGGTGATGATGACGACCACTTGTTCCGTTGTTGAAGAGTGTGTAAATATTCTTTTTGCCAACGATTCCAAAAATGTTGAGACATTTGTTTCAATAATTGCCAGCGCGATAAACGGTTCATTGGTACGTCCACAAAATCTTCTTCAACAACAGAAACTTGAGGGGCTCCAATCAAAAAATGCGCTTAACATCGCGCCAATAGGACGAAAATTTAAGATTGCCTCGATACGAGTCAAAACAGTGTCTAGCTCTTCAAAAGTGAGTACTTGATTTCTCACCACCCTTTTCAAATGATGTTCAGTTGATTTAATTCCAGCCTCCGATACTCCGTTAAAGTGTGGGGCGGAGGGAGGATTAAAGTGCCAGATAATTGAACGAGTGGCAGTAGCGTCCATAAATGTGTTATTGTTTTCAGGTAATCTTAAAAATTTAGAAAGGCCTGTATGATTTCTATTGGCACCGACAAAGTTGGTACCACAATCGCTATAAATGTTTTGGCAGAGTCCACGACGAGAAATGAATCGATCTAATGCTGCTATAAATGCTTCAGTGGATAGATCTAACACTAATTCCAAATGAACGGCTTTGGTCGATAGACAAACGAAAAGACATAAATAGGCTTTATAGGTTTTAGCACCGCGATGCCTACTTTCGCGGACTACAAACGGACCTCCATTTAAAAATGGACGACCTTCTCGAAAGCGGGAAGCGGGCAAGTTACCCATCAAGGGTAAACTACCACGCGGGTTGTTTTTAAAACAAGAGATACATTTGCTCAAACGATGTCGAATAACGTTACGAGCCGAAATTATCTAATATTTTAATGATAGTATAGATTGCATTGCACGCGGACCAGGATAAAGGTACAAACGATGGTAATAATCTATTATAAAAGTTGTTAAATGACATTATACCATGCTATGGTAAAATAATAGAATTTCTAGAGGTTTCTGACACGACTTGTGCAAAGCGAAGACGTCCGCCCACCCTTAATATTCCAAATTCATCGATAAAGGGAGCAAGCCTTTGCAGTTGCGGTGAACACACATTATGCGAGATTATATTATCTATATCTTGTTTAAAATAAATATTTTGAACGAATTTAATGCAACAGGTCAAAGATAAATTAATTTCTTTCGACGAGAGAGTGTTGCAACTTATCTTTGATTTCAAACTTAATCTATTAATAAATCGACGACACCAAGCTATAACCCGTAATAAATTCAATAGTGATGAAAATTTCAATAAAAAATCTTGGTCACGAGTTGATACATTAGTTGATAATGAAATTAGATTCTTCGATTTATACTCTGGTATTTGTTCTACTGGAATATCTTGAGGTTTAACAAAGGACCACTCCTCTACGGTTGACGATATAAAGCGTGGACCATACCACCTGATGGTTTCAATACGATTTGCAATGAAAGTTTGCAAACGGAACTTAGGTGTTTTTAACCACGCCAAGACAATAGTAGAATCGGTAAAAGCTATAATGTTTTCTATTTGAAGTCGATCTTTATATACTTCTTTACAATAGGTTAACAGCTTTGCCAACAAAACTGCTCCAAGCAGTTCAAGCCGTGGAATAGATATCACCTTAATGGGTGCAACTTTCGATTTAGATAGTAAAATGTGGCTTGAAATTTCTCGATTATTGATCACAATCAAATAAACAACTCCACAATATCCTCTTTCAGAGGCGTCTGAAAAATCCAAACAAGAATACAAGAACTTTTTTGAGACGTAGTAACAAAGCGATCAATTTTTAAATCGGATAGGGAAGGAAGTTCCATTATATATTTTTTCCACTTCAAACTCATTTCCATGGGGATTACCTCATCCCAACCAAGTTGCATCTTCTACAATTCTTGCTTGAAATATTTAGCGACAAAAACGACAGGGTTTATGAATCCCAATGGATCATATAATCGTGCTATGGTTGATAGCATTGTACGTTTGGTACAGTGGTCACTAAAAGCATTATTAATTTTATATGTAAATTTATCGAGCCACGGGATCCATTGAATACCTAATATATTAATATTTTTCTTATCACCGTCAAATTCAAAACTTAATGGTACTTACCGATAATTAAGAGGAATGTCTTCTAAAACATGTAAGGATAGTTGCTAGTCCATTTTCGTAATTCAAAACCACCCTTTTGAAGTAATGCATTCAACTCCATGATGTAATATCGAGCGCTTTCCAAAGTTTGCGCACCACTGACAATGTCATCTACATATGTGTCATTAATTAATATGCTTGCAGCCTTTGAATAGTAAGTACTTTCATCAGCTGCTATTGATGCAATGTTCGAATAGCTAAGAAAGGGGCACTTGCTGTCCCATATGTGACCGTTTGTAATTCAAATTCTTTTACGGGATGATTGCGCAACTCCCGCCATAATATATGTTGATAGTTACACGAGTTTGAATCCAAGAGAATTTGTCGATACATTTGACGTATGTCAGCTGTAAAAACGACTTTGTGTATACGAAAATTACACATCAATTCGACTATGTCCTTTTGTAATTTTTTGACCCACCAAAAGTATATCATTCAATGCAATACCCGATGATGTTTTGGTACTTGCATCAAAAACGACTCTCAAAAGAGTTGTAGAACTTGTCTCCTTGATTACGCCGTGATGTGGTATGAATTAGTTTCCAATTGGTGACCGAGATGGTATTTCAATCATGTGTTCCAAAGTTAAATACTCTCTCATAAAAGAAATATATTGGTATTTGAGATCAGGATTTGCATCCAGCTTCTTTTTTAAAGGCATGAAGCGCGACAATGCGGTGTCATATGACTTTCCCAATTTCTCTGGGCTTTCCTTAAATGGTAAAGCTACGACATACCTCCCGTCTTTGTTACAGTAGGTATTTTCAATATACAAGTTTTCACACCGAATTTCATCAGGGGATCGAATTTATTTCAAAGAGGGGACATTTTCTATCTCCCAAAAACATTTAAGTTTATCCTCAATTGAGTCATCCATTGAAGTAAAAAATGAATTTATCGAATCGTTTGACGATCCGACATTTCCCATTAAAACCCATCCTAATGTTGTTTTGATGGCAATAGGTTCATTTTCTTTGCCGACCAATTTAACTGGGCCTAATAATGATGCAAAAATATTACTTCCGAGTAAAATGTCAATTGCTGATGGCAAGTAGAAGGTTGGGTCTCCTAAATTTAAGTCTTTTAATATGTTGCCAGTCATGTTCAACGATATGAGACGATGGCAAGTACAATGAAATGTTATTGATAATAAGGAAATCTGTAGTAATACCAGACTCCTTCGAGGCGACAGGACGAAAATTTGTTTTTACCAATCCGTTTGATCCAATTGTGCGAGTGCCACCAATACCGATGATAGATAATGAATGATTACTTGAACGAGAAAAGCCAAGGCGTTTTGCACACTCCTCCAAAATGAAATTAGCCTGACTCGCCGAGTCCAAAGAATCCTTGCTTTTTGAAAAACACCATTTTTTCCTAATATTTCCACGTAGGCTGTGGACAACAGTACCGATTTACTATTTTTATTGTTGAACGTTGTTAACGCAAGTGGTTCCGAATTTTATTGATTTTCTGAATTTTCCTGATGTTCAGAATTTTCAAACATATTCTTTGGAAAATGCAATAAGGTGTGATGTCTAGCTTGTACCATGATTTCTTGGTGTAATATTTCTGAAAAGGTGTGTAAAACATACATCTCAAGTGTAGTGCAAAATTAAGTAAGGAAATCTGATATTAAAGAGCTGTGTGTAATGCTAAGAACAAATTTATTGAGGTTATTTTCCATAATTCTTTATCATCCATTAAATTACAACATTAATCAAGTTAGTTGGCAAGAGACTCTACATTTACTATGAATATCAGGGCATGTTCAGATGGTTAAACTAAATCTGACTAGTGATGCGAATTTACAATTCTAATATGCTAATCTGTGGGTATAAAAAATTAAAAGGTTAAAGTTTCAAATCTCTAATAGTAATCTTGCTTTAAATACATAGGGAGCCAGTTCTTCCTAATTAACATATGAATAACAAATTTATAATTATAGTAAACCATATTGTGAATTCTAAAATAACATGATGACAATCGCTCACGTGTTTCTAATGGCGCAAAACCTCTTGAGAATCCGTTCCGTGATGCAGATCCTGACAGCTGTCCAACCATAAATATACCACTCTCTAGATCGATATCTTCGGGCTTTTTGTATGTAACGGAATTATACAGTACTTACTTATATAGTACTAGTAGAATTATATAATACTTACCCACCTCTTTATGACCATCAGAAATATTCTCTCTGTAAAAGATATGAAATCAATATACTATTCCATGTGTAATTCTTTACTCGAATATGCATCCCTAGGTTGGGGTGGCTGTGCCAAAACAATATTAGACTCGCTGGTTAAAGCACAGAAATCACTACTAAGAGTCATCCTCAAAAAACCATTAAGGTACCCCAGTGATGCATTATTCACGGAAATAAAAGTTCTCGATGTTAGACAACTGTATATTAGAAAGATTATATTACTTGCACAAAAACAACGTCAGCACTTCCCTTCCATCGACCACCTTCACGACACCCGACTTTCAAGGAATAATCCAACAGTCCCAATAAAAACCACGACGTCCCTTGGGCAACGGCAATTCTCGTACTTAGGACCTTAATTATTTAATATCATTCCTAATGCTTGGAAAACAAAAAGTACAAATGTTTTGCGCAAATTGGTCAACGACTGGCTCCTTGATTTAGGGAGGGTAAAAAGTGAAGATATGTTGATCAATAGATATTCTCATTATAAAAAATATATATGTACATTATTGTCAAAACACTGATACATAATTTTTTAAAGTACATACAATACAAAAACACATATTTATCACCTCTGAACACAATTGTCAATTCTGTATTAATCTGTACTTTATTTATCAATGCTATCGATTATTTTCTAATCATTCAACTATATTATAAACTTATAAACTACCCTTCCCATTTTTTTTACCTTACAACTCCTGAGGTGATCTGTCTTTTTTTACTACTATCTGGCTGTTATTTACTTTACCGGTTTTGTTTTATATTAAGTACTAAATTATAATATGAACTAAACTTGTCAATTTGACTGGCCTAAAACAGGATCCATTCCTAGTTGGCTAGTCAAAGTTTCCGCATGTTTAATTGTATGATTTTTATGCGAAATTAATTTATTATTATTATTACTTAACCACAGATATACAACCAGTACCAACCGTGCGGAGCAGAGCAGTAGACAAGGTAGAAGAAACTCAATGCCATTTAAAAAAGAGGCGACCATAGACAACATAATTGCTCTCAGCCTACTCTATTCATTCACTAGCCCAAAAAAACTATTATAAAAATAAAAATGTCCTTGAAGCAGAAAAATGTCGAAATGTTTTCCGAGGGCAAGGTTCATCTGACTAAGAAAATGAACTTTTACAGTTTATTTCCTTAAGATGAAACTTGTTAATCTGAGAAGAAGAAACCCAAAATTACAAGAAAAATTCCAAAACATGATTGTCCGACAGTACGACGATGAATTCCGACATTTTTCTGCCTATTTTGAACTCATTGTTACATATGTTTCAAAACTTTAATTTCACCAAAACAGTTAGACAAAACAGGATAACACTAATC
Organism: Hesperophylax magnus; assembly: GCA_026573805.1. NCBI lineage: Eukaryota > Metazoa > Arthropoda > Insecta > Trichoptera > Limnephilidae > Hesperophylax > Hesperophylax magnus. The sequence continues at coordinate 3,077,251 of JAIUSX010000060.1, forward strand.
AATAACATGAATAAGTTGGTCGATATAATAAATAACATTTATACGTTGTGGAGGAAGACATATGCCAAGTATGTTACGTAATAACCTAAAAACTGTCAATTCATTTTAAACTTGAACTTACGTAGGTAGGTTGAATATATGTTTGTAACTCGCTAACACTATACTGGCTTATATTGTAATTTTATCACGAACAACTTTAACACGCAATATTTTCGACGCGAGATGATAGTATTTCGGCAGCAAATGACAACCCGCGTGTATAAATAAACCACTCTCATTTTGTTGGATTGATTTGAAAACTGTCAAACGGCAAAATTCCGTCATCTCTTTCTGTTACACGAGTCATTATGGTAGAGAGCGAGAGATCAAACCAATCCTTCTGCTCTAACCAATGAGATCTGAGCTTTTAGCCATATTATTCGTTTTCTATAAGAATTTTGAGGTGGGCGTGGCGGTTTCAAATGAGTTTCAAGGCCAAAGCTGAGATAAATGCCCCTGTGTCCAACCTCTCTAGAACTGGCTCGAAATCTATGATTATGTACTCGGCCGTCGCTGTGTTCATAACTGCACGCTTGTTAAATGAATAAGTCCTTCTCAAGCGCTTGACTCCGGGGCGAGTAGTTTCAAATCGTTACATTACTCCCTTCCCTTCAAGGCCCTCCTGGCGCCTTTATACATTTCAAGACAGGAAGCTTGCTGATCATGCCAATAGGTGATTTGCTCTGGAAGAATTGATTTCAGAATGTACCCTTGAAACCAGGTAATTTATATCCAATATGAAGGTCACGTACACGGTCCAGGTCTTGAAGGCAGAAGTAGTGATTATCAGCTTAGAGGTTTGTTTGGTGACTGTATGAAAGCGAAACTCCTCCTCCTAATCTGGCCATGATGAATAGAAAGAAGATTATCAGTTTTTTTTGTTTTTAATGAGTTTTTTTTATTCACAATGTACATTTGTTACGTATAAATTTTTATAAAATTAGCGACCGGTTTCGACACGTACAAAATTTATACGTAACAAATGTACATTGTGAATAAAAAAAACTCATTAAAAACAAAAAATGTCTAGAAATTGTTACATAGTGAATGCCAAAGAAATACAAAAAAAAGAATATAATCAGCTTAGAGGTTTGTTTGGTAACTGTATTAAAGCGAAACTCCTCTTCCTAATCTGGCCATGATGAATAGAAAGAAGATTATAGGCTTAGAGGTTTGTTTGGTGACTGTGTGAAAGCGAAACTCCTCCTCCTAATCTGGCCATGATGAATAGAAAGAAGATTATCAGCTTAGAGGTTTGTTTGGTGACTGTATGAAAGCGAAACTCCTCTTCCTAATCTGGCCATGATGAATAGAAAGAAGATTATAGGCTTAGAGGTTTGTTTGGTGACTGTATGAAAGCGAAACTCCTCCTCCTAATCTGGCCATGATGAATAGAAATAAGATTATCAGCTTAGAGGTTTGTTTGGTGACTGTATGAAAGCGAAACTCCTCCTCCTAATCTGGCCATGATGAAATTCTGGGATGAGCATCCAAAGAGTATACAGACGAAGGCTGAAGATCAAGGTAGAAGAAAAAGGTTGAAGTTCAATTTTGATAGTCTTTATTCTTGATATTGTCCAGTGCAGATGACGGGTCCATTTTATGTAAACATGTCCATATGAATTTGAAGTTCTTCCTTCCATGTAGATTGTAATTGTTTTGGCCAAAAGCAGCAATGAATTCCACCGGACAGTATATGTTAAGGTCTTGAATTTGTAGTGATGATTGCGATTTAACGTTGATTTTAATTCTTGATGTTGCGAAGACTAAGCTATACTATAAAATGGTTTACTGATGAAAATAAGAAAAAAAAAATAAGTTAGAACTGATTTTGAATTATTATTTTTTTTTCTTTTTTTTTTTTTTGTAAATCTCTAAGAATAAAGAACCAATTAACATTCCATGATTCGATCAAGAACAAGGTTTTGATCGAATTATCGAATGCTAGTTCGACTTGTTGAGGTCATTCCGAGCTCCAGAATGACCCCCGCAACCCGAAGAAGGAAGCTTTATTATATTTAAAATAAAATTACCCGAATAGTAAACCGACGTTGGCATATGCCACATGCATTTTATTTGTGTTGAGGATTTCAAATCTCTCTATTTAATTAATTTCATATTTACTCTAATTTGTAAGGACGAAGAACAACATAAAATGTGAATCCAAAAAAAACCCAAATGGATAAAATAAGCACTACCAAAAGAAATTACATACAAAACCGTTGGCTGGGTTTCGTAACTTCCTAAAGTTACTAAATAGATATTCTAAGCATCTGATTGCTATCATGTGATGAAAATAGTAACCCAATGCCAAAGATTCTGTATGAACTCTTCGGTTTGCCTTATAGCTCAAAGCAACATAATAAATATTACAAACTATAAATCATTAATTCAATTATAAGAAAATTGAAACCAATATCCAGCAGATCCTGCAAGGAATATACATACTCATTTGATAATATAGATTAATGAATGGGATAACCCAAATTAACATTAATAATTTGATAAATATAGGCACGGTAATGTACCACATGCAATTGAAAATGCACTATTTCTCCAGCTTATAGTATGTAACATCCCCAAAGGGCATAATGAAACAGAACAAGACAACGAAACCGAACAAGATAACGAAACATAAAACCCAACTGTATTTTACTATAAACTATCTTGAAGATATGCCCACCATTCCGGACTAGAAAGCGCATCTTGAAAACAGTTAATTACATAACCATTTCAAAATGAATATGATAAAAGTACATATGAAAATCATCAAAATCCCAAACGGATGTACAATGTACTCACACACATCCAAACTTATTCAAAATTTGATGACTTGAATATATAAATTTACAAAATTTAGTCTTATGTACATTCATATGCACACATTAAATGCGTAAGGGTAAGGGTAGGTCACCCTTGCACACTGAACAAGTATAAAAAATAGCAAGATACATATATTAGTAATACCTGGACACGGACTAACAAAATAACTTCCTAAACAAATATAAAATTGCATTCAATGTGAGAACATTGTTCAAGTTTTAGTCATGCTCTCACGTTAAATGGAATCTTTTAATCGCTTCCATTATTGCGCATAATGAAAACAAAAGTATATAAAATAATTAAAATACGCTCCTGACCTACACGACGTTAATCTGAGATTTCATGTTTGATTATATCCTTGATGTGAAAGGTTCCCACAGGTTTTCCATTTAAATCAGCTAAAATGTAAGCAACTGGTTACTAGCGTCTGAAAGAACGAACGATCGGCGCCAAACGATGCGCGATGTCACCAATTTCATATTGTATGTCCCTACGACGTAGATTATACTGAGTTTTGTTCTTTTCATGCGACTGCCTTAGAGACGTACGAACCTGTGAAAAAATATCGTTCAATTCGTCCAAATCCGAAGCCCAAGAATCCCGTGCGGCAAATCTGATATCTTCGGGGTTGAAGTCTGAAGACTTGTAGTCGTTTCCTGAAATAATAATTTCCCTACCAAAGTTTAAGAAAAAGGGAGTATATCCGGTGACCTCATGTACTGCTGTGTTAATAGCGAGTTCAATTTCATGTAAACAATCTGCCCACCTCCGATGATCACCACCGACGTACGAGCTAATAGCAGACACTAACACTCAGTTAATTCTTTCAACCGGATTATTTTGCGGGTGATATCTACAGTTGTAAAAGAGGTGTCTTATATGAAACTTGTTAACTAACGCTTTCATGTCTTTTGAAATATATTGGGGACCATTATCCAGAATTATTGTATCAGGCACCCCAAACTTGTAAAATATCTCATTTTCTATGATCTCAGCAATATTCTTTCCAGTAGCTTTTCTTAATGGGAAAAGTTTAGAGTATTTTGTAAAGAAGTCAGAGATTACTAACAAATATGCATAGCCTTTTTTGTAAGAGCTGGGGAAAGGACCTAATAAATCTGTAGCAATCATTTGCCAAGAACGTTGAACTAATTTGGGATCACCCATTAGACCTGGTGGTAACTGATTCGTACTCTTATGACCCAAGCAAGTGTGATATTTGCTAATGAATGATTTTACGTCGGCCGCCATCTTCGGCCAGTAATATTTCTGACTAATTCTATTCAAAGTCTTCATAATACCAAAATGAGCACACGAAGGAGGTACATGATATTGCGTTATTATATCTTTCCTAGACTCTTTAGGTACCATTTCTTTCCAGTCATACACTCTGTGTAGAGCTTCCATACTCTGTATGTGTTTGTACAATACTCCATTATTAACTTTCCAAGCATGAAATTTATCTGGAAAAGCTAGAATATTTCTACACATTTTATCGTACCACGATTCTTTGGTTGGTGTAGTTTGTCCTACTACAGCTAATTCTACGGGATCACGTGATAATGCGTCAGGCACTATATTATCTTTTCCTTTACGGTGTTCCATAATAAAATTGAATTGCTGTAACCTGACAGCCCATCTTGCTAATCTGCCTGTAGGAGATTTAATATTCACTAACCATTTTAGACTGTAATGATCTGTTATTATCTTAACCGGTATGACAGAACCTTCTATATAAGCTCTAAATTTCTCCAGAGCAAAAATCATTGCATTAAGCTCTTTCTCTGTAGTTGAATGATTTCTCTCTTGAGCACTCAGATACCTACTAATAAATGATATAGGGTGTTCTCTACCCGAATCGTCTACCTGCGTCAGGACCGCCCCTAGCCCGGTGTTGGATGCGTCGCATGATATGATGAAAGGTTTTTCAAAGTTAGGACAAGCTAAAACAGGTGCGCTCACTCAAATATCTTTAAGTTTTTTAAAAGCTATATCTGCCTGACTGTTCCATTTAAATTTGTTTCCCGTAAATTCCTTTCTTGTTAAATTATGCAACGGAGCTGCTATTATGGAAAAGTTACAAATAAACCTTTACGCACTCTGTTCTAAATGTTTTTGCTATCCAAATTATTTTAATTATGTTTACATTCTTTATATAAATTTTCTAATCCATTCAACACCTTCATTTCTATTAATCCAATTAATTCTAAAAATTTTAGTGTCTTATTATAATTCCTAAAATATTTATAATTATGCAATTCTGTTAAAATTTCTAATTTCGAAATTTCAATTTATTCTTCCTTTTTATATGATTATTTTAATATTTCAAAAATATATTATCTGTCTGTTCATCTTTTTTAACTATATTGATTACACTATTGGTTCGAGAGGTTTTTATTATCCAAATTACTTTAATTATGTGTACATTCTTTGGGTATCCTTTCTAATCCTTGCAATACCTTCATTTATGTTAATCCATTTCATTCTTAAAATTTTACTGTTTTATTATATTTCTTCAATTCACTATACATATGTTATTCTTTTAAAATTTCCAAATTCTACATTTTTATTTATTCTGATATTTTATATGATTATTTTACTTGGTATAACTCATATATCTGTTCATATTTTTAACTATTTTTTTTACACCATTGATTCTAAAGGTTATTATCCAAATTATTTTAATTATGATTACATTCTTCATGTACCTTTTCTAAACCATTCAATACCTTCATTTATGTTATTCCATTTCATTCTTAAAATTTTAATGTATTATTATAATTCTTCAAATCACTATAATAATGCAATTTTTCTTAAATTTCCAATCCCTACATTTCTATTTATTCTTATATTTTATATCATTATTTTACTTGTTACAAAACCTATAATCTGTCTGTTCATTTTTTTAATTATTTTATGTACACTACTTGTTTTAAATGTTTTTACTATCCAAATGATTTTAATTCTGTTTACATTCTTTCTCTACATTTTTTTTAAATTTATTTCGCATTTAAACCCGCTAAACTACTTATGTAGTTTGTCAGCAGGGACATAGAGACAACATTTATACACTCATAAGATACAATTTGAACAGTACATAATTACATAAATTGGTTACATTGCAGAAAAGTTTAAATAGCAGCATAAAAGCCTTATATAATAAGCAAGTAAAAATAACTGTATGAACAAATTAGTATTATCAACAAGTACATCAATAGTTTCATAAATAGAGGTAGGTAGTCAGGTATTACAAAATAATTGTTTTTCCATTTTCTAAGAATACGAATTCCATTTCAGGGGCATCAGTATAGATCATTATTATCCAATAACCATTTCCTTAGATTATATTTAACATTAGCAGTATACATGTTATTATTTTTAATTGTCATTGGTAATAGGTTAAAAATTTTGGGTACTATATAGTTTAAAGTTCTTTCACCATATTTATTAGTACATTTCGGAACTACCAGTCCTTCATTTTGAGTGAATCTTGTATTATGTTTATGGAAAACTCTTTCCCTATACAAGGAATCAGACAATATAAGATGTTGACTTACAATATTATAAAACAATAATCCTCTGACAGGTAAAACGTTAAGAGACTTGTATATTAATTTAGTGTCGCTTCTGTGTGCATTGGTATATTTATGGATTAACAATTTTGTGAGAGAGTTTTGTAATGTTAGGATATAATTTATATTAGTTTTACAAGAATGTCCCCAAGAAGTAATTCCATAACGTATAGTGGATTCAGCCAGAGATAAGTAGATTAACTTTTAAGTACTTATAGGCACGAAATATTTTATTTTATCCTACCCACAATAGCTCGTAGACGTTTACAAACATTAGCAATGTGTACATCCCATTTCATGTAGCAGTCAATAGTAACACCCAAATATACATAACTTTTGACAAAATCAATGGTTTCACATGAACAGGGCTGTGCAACATTTTTATGTATGCAGTCAAATGTGTGTGTATATAATGAAGGAATTACATTACATCTGGCGTGTGGAGATCTGATGTGCATAATTTTAGTTTTTTTGGCGTTTATAAAGAGGCCTGCATCATGCGACCATTTCAGTAGGGCAATAAAATCATGTTGCATAAGGTTCATTGCAGTAACCAGATCTTCGTGCGATATTACGAGCGCCGTATCGTCTGCATATACAAAATGTTTAACGAATGAAAACAATTTTCTCATAATTGAGAGATAAATAATATAAAGGGTTGGCCCTAGAATTGACCCCTGTGCAACACCTGTTGAGATATATTTTCTTTTGCTAAATTTTTTAAGAATTTTTACTCTTATTTGTCGATCAGTTAGTAAATTTTTTAATAAAACTAGCAGCTTTCCTCTAATTCCTATTGCCTCCAGTGTTTCTAATAGTTTATTTGTATCAATGGTATCAAATGCCTTAGAGTTATCTATGAATAAAACCAACACTTGTTTTTTTAGATTTAATTCATAAATTATGTGATTTGAAAATTCCTGAAGCAGCATTTCCGTACTTTTTTTCTTTTGAAATCCATATTGGTTGAGATCCAACAAAGAGAAAGATTCTAGATATTTATTAAGTTTTATGGAAATGTATTTTTCAAGTATTTTTTCTAGGGCTGGCAATATGCTTATTGGCCTATAATTTTGAATATCTGTATGTTTGCCCCCTTTGTAAATTGGCCTAATGATGCTACTTTTTAGTTCATCTGGTATTACTGCTTGCGATAAAATTAAATTGATAAAGTGTGTTATAACAGGCCCTAAAATATTAATATGTGTCTTAATGTCAAACATTCGAATGTTGTCAATCCCTGGTGACTTTGAATTGTTTAATTTGCTAACAATAATATTGATTTCTTGGCAAGTAGCTCTGGGTAGGTACATACTATGTTGCACTTCATTCGGCCTGACGGTCGATGCTAAATAATCACATTTATGTATCATAGAGCTAACACTATTTGTAAAATATTCAACAAACTTATCTGCTACGGTTTCTTCATTATTCGTATTTAACATATATTTCGAGATTATTTCGTCACAACTACTTTTGGACTTGCGTCCTAATAATTTATTTATTTCATCCAAAGTTTTTTTTGTATTTCCAAAAAAATTTTTGAATTTATTGTTAAAAAAGGTAGACTTACATTTAATAATTTCTTTTGTCACCTTATTTCTGAAAGTTTTATATTCCAATTCAAAGAATTGATTGCTAGGAAAATTCTTCCACCTTCTGTACAATGAATCTTTTTTTAATGTTTTCTAAGATATTAGAAGTTATCCGAGGTTTTATTGACAGAGGTCTTTTTTTGGGTTTATAATTCATAACGATTTTACTCTGTTCATAAAAATTCTTAAAGTTGTTTTTAATTTTACTATACAGTATATTGCAATCTTGTTCCTCAAGCAAGGAGTGCCACTTAAAATTATGAATGTTTTTGTCGATTTTGTTTTGCGATAAAAACGAAATTCTTTCCCCGTGTTCTGGGGCTTCTTTCCTTGCACTATATTTAATATTAACTGCAGTTAAAAAGTGATCTGCTATAGTAATATTATTACATACCTACACATTAGGAAAGAGAATCGCTTTGTTTACATCCACTGTTAAATCGGACAAATATGTGGTCTAAACAAGTACGAGTAACTTTTCCTGCTAAAACTGCTTCTCTAGTTACGTCACAAATACATTTGATTAAATAATTATCCGACATTATATTTTCATATGCCATAATAATAGGGTTTTGACAATTTAACAAGTCTAGATTAATATCTCCTATAAGTAAAACATTTTCTTTGGGGCTTATAGTATGCAGAATGGCAGATATTTCATTAAGAAATTGTGTTTGGCTAGAGTTGGGGGGACGGTATATTGCTATGATGTTTAAAATACTCTTGTTTGGAAGTGTCATAGAGCCAAGCACACATTCAAAATGATTTGTTTCTATTGTTTTCTGTTGAAATGTGAATTCATTTCGAACATATAGCAATATACCTCCTCCAGATTTTTTAGTTCGGCAATAGTTGTAACAATTAAATCCAGGAATATTATACAGACAGACAAGATTCGGTGTTATAGCCGTTTCACATAACAATAACACATGAATATGCTTCCAACAAGTATTTAAGTAGACATTCAAAGTATCCCAGTATTTATAAATCGATCTAACATTCAACTGAACAATATTAATATTTTCCATATTGTAGTTGCTATGAAACTTTAGCCAATCACAGAAATTATGAGTATTTTCGTAATCTACCTCGTCATCTTCTTCAATGTAATTAGACGCCATAATCAATAGTTGCAAAGTCCTTGGCAAGGGCAGCCTTGTAGGCCGGGCAGGAGTCCTTGTCTCCAGTCGGATGTGCAGCGGGCTTCCAAAATCTTGTACAGGTGGCGCAGACAGGCTCGGCGGCAGTTTATCCGGGCGTGACCTTCGCCTGCGCAGTGTCCACATCTTTGCTGGTCCTTGCAAAACTTGAAGGAATGTCCGATCATTTGGCACTTGGAGCACACTGTAAGTCCAATGAAGTCACGAACACGGCACACATTCCAGTCCACAAAGACTTTCCCCTGCTCCACCAGCACGTGACGAATGTGTGCAGGAACCTCGAAGACCCGGTGGCAAGTTGATCCAGTTCGAGCGCCAGCAAGGTGACTTAGCTTGCAACTTTTTACTGCGAAATCTAGGCCTGCTTTGTCCTGGGCTCCTGCTAAGGCATTTTTCAGGAAGCACTCGTCCGTTAGGTCACGAGAAACGTTGAAGAAGATCACCCTTAGAAGCCGTTTTGTTGGTAATCGAGCGCTTAGAGTGTCCGAGTTTGCTAGACATGGGGTTTTCAGAATTTTATCCTGATCTTCTTGTGTTGCAGTATGGATTACAAGGCCTTTGTTTCGGATACTCCTAATGCCCGTCACACGGATTCCAAGTTCTGATGGTCGTAATGTATCTTTTAGTAGCTGTTTCGTATCGTCGCTATCTTTTGTAGAATCCAGCTTTGGGAAGATGCATACAGCAGGTTTGGGGGTCCCAACGTTAAGTCCTGAGCGGTTGATTGATGGTATCATCTTCTGTGGGCCATTTTTCACAATATCGGCAAACGATAGGCTTGCTTCCGTGGAATCGGCTACTCTACGCATCACTGGTCCTAGATCCGACTCCAACTGCATTATTTTTTCTAACCTGTGTTGGTTTTCTGATTTTTCAATCGCGATCTCTCCCTTTGCCACTATTAATTTGGCATTGACTGTTGCCAGATCAGCTTTGAAGCCCTCTCGTTCCAATAACAGCTGTGAAACTGATCTGAATACAGCGGATACACATGCGCTTATCCGTAGTTGTTGGTCCTTTGAGACTCTTGACTGCTTTTCAGCAAGGACATCTTGGAGTGCTCTTAGACTTGCTTCAGTGTCGTTCAGTATCTGGACTGAGGACACTGGGATTTCACTCTCATTTTCAGACACGTCGGAATAGTCCGATGCTCCGTCAGATTCCCCATCTTCAACCACTGGAGAAATCATTCCCGGGGCCTTTTTTTGTAATGGGGATGTCATCATGTCCAGCATTCTTTTTTTACGCCGATGGCAGCATTCATCAGGCATCGGTGGGATGGACATTTCAATGAGAACAAACACACAATCTTAGGTTGTTTTAAAACTTTCGATAAAAATGTTTAGAATCCGCTAGAATAGTATTATTTTATTACTGTTTTATCAAATAAACTTTTTTGGCACTTAAATTTTCCATATAAATACTGTTTGCACACGAATTCGGAGGTTTTTTTTAGTTTTTTTGCAAGAGCAAAGTGTAAACACAAACTGTTGTCACTGCGATTATTGTTACATGTTGTTATTGTTACACCTCTGTTAATATATTCAATACCTTCATTTATATTAATCCATTGCATTCTTAAAATTTCCATGTCTTATTATAATTACTCAAATCACTATTATAATGCAATCCTATTAAAGTTTTCAATTGTACATTTCTATTTATTCTTATATTTTATATGATTATCTTGTTTGTCATAAAACATACATTCTGTCTGTCCATATTGGATATTTTTAAGCATTTTATTAACTTATTTGTCGCAAATTATTGTTATTTTTTTATTCTTCTTATTCCCCTGATTGGTTTTGCTATTGATATTTTATTATTCTTAATTCTCTTATTTATTAAAGTTATATAAGATGGTAATAGTGATATCTCTTGATTTTATTCAAGATTCACGTACAATCATAGATGCATACACAAATAACGCTAACTTTATGAAAATTATTTCAACATACAAAACTATTGCTGAAGCAATTGCTATATCCTTAAGAGCAAAAAGGTTAATATAAATGCCCTATAAAAATAGATCCTGTAACTACTAAAATGACAACTAACAATTCGAACCTATCAATATACCATCAAAACATTAGATCAATAAACAAAAACTTTGACCAATTTCTCATCCAACTCGAACTTACTAAAATCAAATATAATACAATTATCCTGACAAAATGTTGGCTAACACCTTCTTATACTCCCAAAATTATTCTTGATTACACTCACCACCAAACCATAAATCACTACAGACAAAACGACGGTATAATAGTATACACACTAAACAATACTCATAACGCGTATAACATCAAAGAAATTACCATTACAAATTCAAACTGTCTCCAAATAACATACAACTTCAACACATGTATCATCGCACTTTACCGCTCTCCTTCTAAACCAAATATCTCTTTATTTTTGTTTGACTTAAATAACTGTCTTACTGAGCTAAACAAAATAAAGAACTTAGTTTTAATTGGAGACCTCAACATCAACATTCTGAAATAAATAAATAAATATTTAAATACAGTAATGTTTCATGGAATGGTAAGCACTATAAATTCACCAACTCGATGTACGCAATACTCCTCTTCCTGCATCGACCATATTATGGTAAAATCTTCCAATCTATACACCTCTGAAATTCATACGTCATCAATTACAGATCACTGTGCCACCTCCTTCACAATGGGTTCCAAACACAATGTACATAATAAAGCTTCAACTACAACAACTAAGAAAAGAATTGACTATGACAATCTGAACAAAATGATTAAATCCAAATCCTGGGACATACTACATAATATAACAAACACAGAGGATGCCTGGAATTACTTATCTAACTACCCACAAGACACCCTTAACCAAAACACCAAAATCATCACCAAAAACATTCCTAAAACTATCAAACCCCTTAAACCATGGATAAACCATACAATTATTAACTGCATTAGGAAACGCAACTCCTTACATAAAAAATGTGCCACGAATCCATACGATATCACACTCCATATTTTCTACAAAAGATACAGAAATATTTGCACACAAGTAATTAGGAAAGCCAAAAATTTATACTATAGTAAGAAAATTTCCGAATGCAACAATGACCCTAAAAAAATATGGAGAATCCTCAAGGAAACAACCAATTCACACAAAGCTACCGACGTCTTAAACTCTCTCAACATGAATGATAACACTGTACACGTTACATCGAACCCTAACACAATTGTCAATCATGTAAACCATTATTTTGCAAATATAGGGTCAGAATTAGCAAAAAAAAATCACAACAGATAACAATACACCTAACAATAGAGACCCCTCTGCCAATGATGAAGTCCCAACACGTTTTGTTCTTAAAACGGTTACAGAGAAAGATGTTTCTGTAGCAATAAACTCTCTCAAAAACACTTCATCTGCCGGCATAGATGAAATACCAAACACTGTACTTTAAAAACTTGCCCCTGGTATAATTCAACCAATAACTCATCTTCTTAATATTAGCTTCCGCCAAGGCCTTTTTCCCACTATTCTAAAACAAGGTCTTATTATCCCAATTTTTAAAACAGGTTCTAAACTTGACATCAGCAATTACCGTCCAATTACGTTGCTCAATTCCCTTTCAAAAGTATTTGAAAAGATCGTGAATAATAGTCCGATGGAATACCTTGAAGCCAACAACCTTCTATCGCGTCGTCAATTTGGCTTCAGAAGACATAAAAGCACTAACGATGCCATAACCACAGTAACTGACCATATTTCTGGCCACCTAGATAAGGGCTCGAAATGTCTATCGGTATTTCTCGACCTCTGTAAAGCGTTTGATACAATCTCACATATCAAATTCGAACGCAAAATGTTCAATATGGGTATTAGAAATAAAGAACTAGACCTTCTCTCCAGCTTCTTATCTGGCAGAACCCAATGCGTTAAACTCGGAACAACAAAGAGTCATTTTTTGCCAATTAATTATGGTGTCCCACAAGGCAGTGTTATAGGTCCAACGCTCTTCCTAATATATATAAATGAGTTGTGTAACCTAGATATCGATGCCACTATTGTCAGTTTCGCCGATGACACAGTCCTTCTATTTCAATCAAAAGACTGGCCTACCGTATACGCCAAAGCGGAAGAAGGAATTCAAAAGGTAAAACATTGGCTCGACTCTAACACACTAACTCTTAATATACCTAAAACAAAATACACACTATTCAGTCTCATAAATAAGTCAAACCTAAGTCTAACTTTTAAAATACACAAATGAAAAAATTCATACCTTAACCGGAATTGTGACTGCCCATGCTTAGAACAAGCAAACAATATTAAATATTTAGGTATAACGTTTGACATAAACCTTAATTGGAAACAACATATTCATAACACCACGAATAAAATCCGCAAATCTATATACTTTTTCAAACAAACACGCAATTTTATTGACCTTAAACTTTTAAAATCAGTCTATTACTCAATATGCCAATCACACATAGAATACGGAATTCTAGCTTGGGGTAATGCTTCTTCTAGTGCCCTCGACCCCATTATAAAAGCACAAAAATTAATCATTAAAATAATCCTTAAGGTTCCTCTTTCTACCAGCACTGATACGATCTTCAATACTATCAATGTTAGGGACATAAAACAGCTGTATGCAAGATCCATCTTGGTCAACTTACACCAGAACAATAAATCACTATACAAACCAACACAAACTATTCACAATACCCGAGCCAAAAACAACGAACTTCTTCAAACTCCTTTTGCTAAAACCTCATTCGGACAAAGACATTTTAAAAACATAGCTTGCAAACTATACGATACACTACCAACTACGATCAGACAATTAGAAACAATGACAAAATTTAAACACGAAATAAAGAAATGGATTGCAATCACAGGGCGTCCCACTATTGCAAGCATATGTAAACCAAATTGCACATAGACAACAAGTACTATTTACACACGACCAAATTCAAACTTAATTAAAATGATCTATTTATATTTTCCCACATTTGTAATGAACACAATCTTAACAGGATTAACCCAACCGTTCTTTTGATTGGATTGAAATTATTTTGTATTATTTTTATATTTTGTATTTACCCTCATTGATATTCACTTAACTATATGTATATACATCGATGTACTCTATGTCTGTCTCGACATAGGTTTACCCTAGTGAGACAGGCATCGAAAAACCACTTGTAAAAAACTTTATATAGATAAATAAATAAAAAAAATAAAATAAAAAATAGACTTTTCTTAAACTATAATAAAACATTTTACCTAACTTTTTTATAAAAACAGTAAAAAAAAACCTCCCAATAACCTTAAAATTAGACTACATAATGCTAACTGTAATAAAGTAACATGCACCTCTTGCTTTGAAATTGGAGAAATTGAAAAGATCAAATATTTGGGCATATATATTGACACAAATTTAAACTGGCAACAACAAATTAATAACACCGTTTCTAAATTAAGATATCTGACGTACATATTTTATAGACTTAAGGAAGTACTCAATGTTGACAAATTGAAAATGATTTACGGTATATTAGGATGGGGTGGTGCACTAGATACATTTATAAAACCACTACACATAGTAAAAAATCATATTATCAAGGTTATATATAATAAAAAGAGGACATTTTCGACTGATCAATTGTACAAGGAATCTCAACTATTCAATCTCCGTAAACTATTTTTACTTCAAAGCCTGAAATATGTCATGAAAAACCAAAATAAATTTCAAAAATATGAACCCAAAATCAACTTTAGAAGAAATCATGTATTTTATACCCCACAAACCAATACCAAACTAATGCAAACTCACAGTAGTTTTATTGGACCTCGCACTTTTAATCTACTACCAAAAAAAATTCAAGTAACAACTAAACTAGCGCAATACCAAAAAGAATTAAAGTTGTGGCTGTACAATGCACATGTTGAAGCATTATTCATTTAATTTTTACTTTTTTTCTATTTTGTTTCTGTATAGTTATTATTATTTTATTTAGTGTTCTTTTAATTCATATATATTATCTTACAATCTTTATTCTTACTTTGATTTATTTTTAATATGCACCTCTTGCACAATCTTTTAGAATAACTTTAATTATAATTCTACCGTTTTTCTTTATTATGCTTACTGTTTTTATTTTATTTTTACTGTTATATATTTTTAGATACAAAAATCTAATGTATTAACTTATATTACCCACGCACAGGCTGCGCCTTAGTGGGTTCCCTTGCCTATTATTATAAAACTTGTAATGTGAAATATATAAATTGGGAAAAAAAAAAGATAAAAACACTTATAATACCCACACTCAGGCTTCGCCTTCGTGGGATTTTTTTTTTTAATTATGTACATTTTTATCAATATTTTTTATACATTTTTCAATATTTTATGTAACCATGTATGCATAAAAAAATTCAAAAAAAAAAAAAAAAAAAAATCACTCATTCAAGAATACGAATAATTGCAGTCGTAACATGAAAAAGGCTTTTATCCACTGTGAGTCAGCATGTGTGTCGTCAAATGTACCCTTTGAGAAAATTAATACTTGCACTCGGAACATGAAAAAGATTTTTCTCCAGCGTGGGTCAGCATGTGACTTTTCAATGCTCCCTTTCGAGAACATGAATAATTGCAGTCGGTACACAGAAAAGGTTTTTCTCCACTGTGGGTAAGCATGTGTCTTGTCAAATTACTCTTTTGAGAACAGGAATAGTTGCACTGGGAACATGAAAAAGGTTTTTCCCCACTGTGTGTCAGTATGTGGCTCGAAAGACTAGCCTTACGAGAACATGAATAGTTGCACTCGGAACAGGAAAAAGGTTTTTCTACACTGTGGGTCAGCATGTGACTTTTCAAATCTCCCTTCTGATAACATGAATAGTTGCACTCGAAACAGGAAACAGGTTTTTCTCCACTGTGGGTCAGCATGTGCCTCGTCAAAGATCCCTTTCGAGAACATGAATAATTGCAGTCGGAACACTTTAAAGGTTTTTCTCCATTGTGGGTGAGTATGTGGCTCGACAGACTACCCTTTTGTCTGCATGAATAGTTGCACTCGGAACAGGAAAAGGGTTTTTCTCCACTGTGGGTCAGCATGTGACTTGTCAAAGTTTCCTTTCGAGAGCATGAATAATTGCAGTCGGAACATTTAAAAGGTTTTTCTCCACTGTGGGTAAGCATGTGTCTTGTCAAATGACTTTTTTGAGAACATGAAAAGTTGCACTGGGTACATAAAAAAGGTTTTTCTCCACTGTGGGTCAGTATGTGGCTCGACAGACTACCCTTTTTAGTACATGAATAGTTGCATTCGGAACATGAAAAAGGTTTGTCTCCACTGTGGGTCAGCATGTGAATTATCAAAGCTCCCTTTCGAGAACATGAATAATTGCAGTCAGAACATATAAAAGGTTTTTCTCCAATGTGGGTAAGCATGTGTCTTGTCAAATAATTCTTTTGAGAACATGAATAGTTGCAATGGAAACATGAAAAAGGTTTCTCTCCACTGTGGGTCAGCATGTGTCTTGTCAAAGCTCCCTTTTGAGAACATGAATAGTTGCACTCAGAACATGAAAAAGGTTTTTCTCCACTGTGGGTCAGCTTGTGACTTGTCAAAGCTCCCCTTCGAGAACATGAATAATTGCAGTCGGAACATTTAAAAGGTTTTTCTCCACTGTGCGTAAGCATGTGTCTTGTCAAATTACTATTTTGAGAACATGAATAGTTGCACAGGGAACATGAAAAAGGTTTTTCTCTACTGTGGGTCAGCAAGTGTTTGGTTAAAGTTACCTTTTGAGAACATGAATAGTTGCAGTCGGAACATAAAAATCGTTTTTCTTCGCTGTGAGTAAGCATGTGTCTTGTCAAAGCTCCCTTTTGTGAAAATGAATAACTGCAGTCAGAACACGAAAAAGGTTTATTTCTACTGTGAGTCAGCATGTGTCTTGTGAAATTTGACTTATGAGAGCAGGAGTAGTAACACCGAGGACAAAACAATCGTTTTTCCACAGGATCTGTCAAGAATTTGAAAAAAAAACGGATAAAGGCTCAACAAGTCTTATATTATTTGCTATTACGCAGAAAATTCGTAAAAACGTTATTAAAACGGGATAAGCACGAATTGATAAATCTTACAATAAAAATCGGTATTACCTTCTGTCTGGGCAATTCTTTCAAAACGTTCTAAGCATTCCTTTTTAACATCCGGCAGGTCTATGTCAATTTCCATATTTGGACACCCCCTTTCATCTTCTTCTCGGAGTCCAGGTTCCGCTTTGATGGTAACAGTCTCCAAATTAAATCTACCTGTAAAAAATACAACAATTCGTGAATTGATCATTTATATAAAACAAAATATATATTCTTAAATTAATAAAAAGTAACGAATAAAGATACCATTAGAAGCAGGATTTCGTTTAAAGTGTTTAAGGTCAATGAAGATAATATAAGAATGACCCCCGATGTCTCTTAGGGACCGATGCTTCAGGAATAAAAAGCGCTGCTCTTGAGCTCTTTCAATACGGTTGTTTTAAGTTGATGGAATCTAGCATCAATTATTGTAAATCAAAGTACAAATACACGTGTTTTAAGGGTGCAAGTTGCGGAGCGGGAACTTCCTTATTCCGCACTACACCCTGTAAAATATCACTTGATACTTACATCATGTCCCAAATAAAACGGGGTGAAAACTTGAGGAATCGACAGCTTATTTGGAGAAATATAATTAAGTTAAAAGAGTACCGTAATTTGGTAGTTTCCGGCAAGGACTCATTTTAAGGTAAATTAGTTTCGACAAGAGAGGGTGTTGTGAATAAGCATAATCTGTTCTGTTCGCACGACATTTCAAAACGCACATGGATTCCGAACATCCAAATTAAACATCCTACAATTTTAATATATTCAATGAAACTAACTGGCTGTCTGAGTACTCTTTGCATATTGTAAACATTCCATCTTTACATCTGGGTTGTCGAAATCTATATCCGCATACGACAATTCACCTTCGCCTTCTTCTTGGGGCCCTGGTTCCGTCTTGGTAGATATAGTATCTCGATTTAGTAGATCCATGGCACTGCCGTGGTAGTTAGGCAATTGGTTTAACTTCGAACAAACACACCTGAAACAGAACATAGTTGTAACGGAACTCTAATTTGAATAAGTTTTTAATATTTGGTTACGGTTGGAATATTCTTTCAAAACAATAAAGTCATAGCCAAAACACAAATTTGGAAAAAATGATACAAATTGTGAACTTGAAGTTAAGACAACGCTTGAGATAATCGTTCTCAATCATCGGATAACTCTGTATTTGGTATTTATATAATAAATCTTCTCGTATATCTAAAAATAAATCGCTATTCTGCTTTTAACAAAATACCGGTAATCCATATATTTGAGATTATTTTAATAAATGCCTTCAAAATACTAATCTTAAAATAGGTAGACATAATATCAACAGTTTAAACGTTCGACTATTTACCAACAAAGCGCCAAATGATTCCGTAACTAAACTGGAATAACGGCCGCTACAGAAATGAATAGCAATGAAACTATCTACCATTATACCGGTCCCAAAGGTTAAAAATACCAGAAAATGTGAAGAATTTCGACCAATAAACACCTTACCGAAATATGAACAGATACTTGAAGTAATAATAAAAGAACAAATATTGCAATACTTAGATGAACACAATATTTTATACCAAGAACAATCGGGATTCAGATGTAATAATTCTTGTGAAACAGCGTTAAATGTAATCGTTGAAGAATGGAAAGAAGGAATGAATAGTAATAAATTTATCTTAGCAATATTCTTGGATTTTCAAAGGGCATTCGAAACCATAGATCGAGAAATATTGATAAGAAAGCTTAAAGAAATTGGTTTCTCAACTCTAGCCATTAAATTAATAAAAGAGTATTTGAAAGACCGAATACAGGTAACAAAAATTAATAATCAATTTTCAAAACCAATGGAAAATAAATTAGGAGTACCACAGGGATCAGTCCTTGGACCTCTATTGTTCATACTCTATATTAATGACATGGTGAAAATATTTTCAAAATGCAAAGTACGACTATTTGCCGATGATACACTTATATATATAATTGGAGAAAACTATGAAGAACTAATAAATATTTTAAATAATGAACTAGATAATGTATCAAGATGGCTAAAAATAAATAAGCTTAAATTAAATACAAAAAAAACAAAATGTATGGTAATTGGTTATAAGAAGACATCCAGTGAAAGCAAAATCAAAATTGATGGTGAAATTATTGAAAATGTTACCGATATAAAATACTTAGGAGTTATAATAGATTCCAAACTCAACTTTAACAAACATGCGGAATATACCCAAAAGAAAATTGGAAAAAAGATATCTTTCTTGGGAAGAATTCGCCAAAAACTGTCCGAAAAAACTGCAATCACCATTTATAACTCCATTATTGCTCCACATTTTAATTACTGCTCAACTATCCTTTTCCTGTGTAACGACCGAGAGCAAAATAAATTTCAAATTCTCCAAAATAGGGCAATGAGAACAATACTCAGACGAAATAGATATTCAAAAGTAAATAAAATGTTAAACGAACTAAATTGGCTAACGGTGAAACAAATGTTGACCTTGAACACGATGATATTTTTACACAAAATAGTAAACAACCTGCTACCCAAATATTTTTCGAATCAAATTGTATACAACAAGGACATACACCAACATAAAACTAGGACGTGCAATGAAATCAGGCTACCAAAGAAGGACAAAGCGAATACCCAGAATAGTATATTTTATAAAGGGATGAAATACTATAACGCGCTGCCGGAAAACCTTAAGTCTGCCCCAATTGAAAAGTTTAAGATGTTGTGTAGGAGCCATATCAAGAAAGAAAAAAAAAAAAACATAGTACATTTAAATGTAATAATTAATTAGTCATTTGTAATCTTAAATGTACAAATTACTAAAATAAAATCAATAAATAAAATAAAATAAAAAAATAAAAATGAATATAAGCAATCTTACTTGCAAATACCTGCCTCAGGTTCGATGAAAAAATGACGTTAATTTCGCGAAATTATCCATAGATAAAAACCACTCACTAGACACAAGACCAGTGTTTCCTACTCCCGCGAATCTAACCATCCCCATGTCCCACCTCAAATGCGTCACAATATTTTCGTATGCGGCAGGAGGGTGTGTCGCTATCGAATTTCAGAGAAAAAATGTTAAGCGTCATACGACTGCACGTATTACTGTAGTATTTTAAAAAACATGCAAACCTACCGCCCCCTCCCGATTTTACCTCCCGTCTCCCCCTCCCATACTCACAATCCCTCAACCCCCCGGGGAGAGTACCCCCCACCAACTTGAATGAGGGGTCGCGAATCGTCACACTGAAAATCCCGATGAATTCATTCTCATTATTTTCTTCTTGCATGATATTTTTTTCGGTTCATAGAGGATTTCTAAGGAACAGATTTTCAAAAATTTTCATCACAAAAAGTACCTTTTTAAATTGAGCCAATGGTCAGTTAAATGTAAAACTATTAAAATAAAAACGAGATTAATTACAAATTACTATGCGAATTGGTTAAAAAATGCGCCTGTCAAAAATATTCGCAAAAAAATTAATTTACAATAATTGTAAATTAATTTTTTTGTACAAATACAAACAAATAATTATTGTAGAATATGAATCTAAAAAAATGTCATTTTGTCCTGCGAAGCTGTAAGTCTTAAGCGCCCAAGTTACCGATCGCATAAAAACGCTACCACAATATAATTTATTTCAGCAGTCTTTGGTAAAAAGTAGCTTTAAACCTTATAAAGGTTGAGAACCCTTAACTTTGATTTTCGATTGAATACAAGATTGCGCAGTACATTCTGTCACATTTTGACTGGCAATTTCTTAAACGTTTACATTCTGTTGATGTTGCGGTAGAGTATTTTTATTATATTTTAACAAGTGTTTTTGATTTATGTGTACCAATTAAGAAGTCAATAAATGTAAGTGCAACCTACACGGCATGGTTCACAAAATCAATTATTATTGACAAAATAAAAATCAAATATGGGCGATTTCAGAATCACCTAAATCCATGAGGTTTTTGATGTTTTAATAGTACACTTTGAATCACAAAAATCACAAAAAATGTTGTAATTTCCGGCTCGCAAACACAAAACACAAATTATAATGATAAAAACGTATAAACATATGAATCACAATTCTCAATATATCACAAAACCAGGAAAAAGTTATTTTAATACGGTTAGATCACAAGAAAAGTTTCGAAACTAAGTAATTTACAGTTTGACATAATACTACATTAAAAAACATTGTACTGAACATCTTTGCAAGTCTGTCAATCTGTCAATCGACTGTAAAATGTCGACTTCCTCTCTGCGGTACCTTAGGGAAGGATTTGCAATTGAAACACAACTTTGCGAATGTCGTCGGACAAACGACTGATTGGGCCAGTTGTTTGCATATTTATTCAGTTAAAATTCAACAGTTTCTACACGTGTTAATATGCAGCAAGTATTCTTATCTCGAAATAGGATGCATGAGAGCATTAAGGAACTTAGAAAAAATATCCGAAATTTAATTACTTCCGTTAAATCCTATTTGACAAATGATACGTGTCCGGTGATAAGCATCATAAAGAATTTGGCGCGGCGTCGTAATTGTGCGATAATAGATAAATATTATTTTCCTTAATTATTTCAATAATTATTAAGGTACATCCACCTGCTGTCCGGTATAAAAATAAAATACATCAAATTCAAACTCTAATGTTCAGATATTACAACATGTTACAACTCTACTCAAGGGAAGTTAATAATTAATATTATTCAAGTTAAAGAAAAGGAGGAACGAGTAAAAAAGGAAGTTACTTAGTTACAAAACACTCTTAAAATTTATTTTTAAAAAAAATGTACAAAGAAGGGTTAGTCTTAATCTAGCTTAATACTAGTTGTAAATTATAGTTCTTATCTGGAGCCGCGGATCTCCACGTTCGCACTTATCACCGACACACACAAGCGGCAACTTGGGTTGGATCCGAAGGGCGGAGTCGGCAGGCAGCGACTCCTGAGAGGGCAGCTTCCTCGTAGGGATATCCTCAGCGCCGCTCCAAAGGGGGAGAGCAGGAAGTTTCTCGGCGGAGGCGAGACGGTAACTTCTGCTAGGGCAGCTCCCTGGTCGGAAGAGCCTCGGTGCCGCTCCAAAGGGGGAGAGCAGGAAGTTTCTCGCGCGGAGGCGAGACTGTAACTTCTGCTAGGGCAGTTCCCTGGTCGGCAGCTGCCTCGACGCCGCTCCAAGGGGGAGAGCAGGATGATGACTCCCAAGATGATGACTGTCGAGTGCGGAAATGTGAACTGTCGAGAACTAGGCGAGATCGTGACCGCCGAGAGGGCAGCTTCCTGGGTGGAGGCGCCACGGCGGCCGCCCCAAGGGGGGGGGGGGGCGAGATGATGACTGTCGGGTGCCAAAAAAAATCAACTGTCAACTGTTTGACTCGGGACTGTTGGTTGCGGAATCTGTCTTCAGCTGTTGAGGCGAGATGAGAACTGCCGAGAGGGCAGCTTCCTCGGCGACCGCCCCAAGGGGCGGGCGAGATGATCGCTCTCTGACTGGGTACTGGGTACTGTTGACTCGGGACTGTCTTCAGCTGCGCAATCCAGCGACCGTAGCGCGCCTGTCGTGGGGTGCTGGAACTAAAGTGGTTCTGCTTTACACCACTTCGGTATGTTGTTTGAGTCCATGGCGCTGGCATCGACATTCTCACCGTAGTCGTTATTATTATTTTAAAAGATGCTAAAATGACATTTGTTCAAAAGACCTTCAAACAATTACAATATAGCCTAGCCTTGGGCGAAGGTTTTTTTATTGCCAGGTCGCTGGTTTAACAATACACCCATTTCGGATTACGACTTGATGGGTCTAGAGCTAAATCTGCCGACTAATGGGTGTATTTCTAAGTTGGCTTTCTAAATTTTTATTGCGATTTCCGGCCAGGCTATTGACTAATTATTTAAGGTCTAATAATATCCGACTGCCGCCTCCATCTGCGTGTAAAATCACAGAGACAAATGCTGGAGCACGTGTTCACTTTGGTCTTTCTGTGAATTCAAGTCACCTAGGGACATATCAAACAAATTATTAGAAATCCGCGAAAAAAACGTAAAAACACGTACGCGTCGAAATCAATTGTTGAATATTTCTGTGTATGTCCGAAATTGTTCCTCTGACGTCATGCAAAATAAATACCGGCCGATATCTCTGTCGATAATTTTGTAAAATGGTGTAAAGTTACAGGAATATGCCCATAGATGGCAATACGATGCATATTTACAGATTCGAGATTTAACTATGCGTCGTCCATAGCCGTCCATACTCCTTTGGCAAAAGTATGTACCGTCGTTCATTAACGTCCATACTTTGTAACGAGATTTTGAATGAATAAATGAAAATATGTCAAAGTTGTAGAGTTTACTTAGGTATTTCATGCATCAATCTTAATGTTCTTGGTATGAAATTATGATATACCGTGTTATTTAAATGTATATCTAATATGTCCAGAACAGATCTAAATGTCTTGTACATTTCGGTACGTCATTAGGCTAGCTTTAGGCTTGTAAGTTTTCTCGTAAATTTACGACTTCTAGCCAATGGGCGTATTGGATTTTTAAAATGCAGGGTAAATGTAAATATTTCCAGGTTACTGACTTGATTTATGTGAATTCGTTAATAGCACAGGTAAGGTGCCTATATGGAACGATATTCAAATTGTTTCTCTCACTGGAAATGTTCACTTACATTGTTTTATTCATTTCCAAATACAGCTGTAATAACATCTTGAATTTGAAGTGAAAAATGTTGACATACCCCTATATCGCGCCAAAAATATCGAATCGTCCCAAATAAACATTTTATTAAACAAATTAAAAAATTAATTTATTGAAGAACACATTTTGGGGAAAAAGCTTTAGTCGGACGTAGTCGGAGGCATGACGGTGACCATAAACAAGGTGACAGTTGGTTTTGTGTTTGTCATATTTTTATATATATATTTTTTTTTGTACAACAGAATACTTTTTCCAATTAAAGTACAATTTTACATATGTCAGCATTTAGCTAGGTGACTCTTCAATATTTGTTTAAGTCATTTAGAGAACAGTCACTTATATCAAAAGTCTTAGCAAGTTTGTTGAATATCATAGCATCCCAAGAGGAATGGGCTATCGATAAAATTGTTCTTATTTTGAAATACATAATAGCTAAACTTGCTTTCTGCCAATATTATAGTAGTTGGTACCACTCGCGTGGAATGACTCGCAAATTGTGCTGAATATGAAATGTTCTTAAAAATCATTATTCTTTGTTACGATCGTTCTTAATAATAACCGTTCTTATTAATTACCGTGATTAATTATCATATGATGAACATGTATATTAACAATATGTATTTGTTCAAAAGTCACACGATGAAAATGTTTTTTTTTTTTGAGTTATCTGGTCGCCATGAAAATTATAATAATTGTCTATGACTTCATTCTTGTCTATGCATAACCTATAAATATTTTTGACAAGTGCTAATAAGTGCTTTCTTCTCCGAGAGCCGTTTCTTCCTGTTAAACTTACTATCCCACGCCTGTGATGGTTAT
Organism: Hesperophylax magnus; assembly: GCA_026573805.1. Taxonomy (NCBI): domain Eukaryota; kingdom Metazoa; phylum Arthropoda; class Insecta; order Trichoptera; family Limnephilidae; genus Hesperophylax; species Hesperophylax magnus. Next base: position 3,102,124 of record JAIUSX010000060.1, read on the forward strand.
TGGTAAAGTAAGTACTCATTCTTATATTCATCGCTATTTATTTGGTAGCTGCCGTTATTCCAGTTTAGTTAGGGAATCATTGGGCGTTTTGTCACAGTAGAATGTTTAAACTGTCAATTTGACGTCTACCGATTATTAGATTAGTATTTAGAAGGCATTTGTTACAATTACACAACCAAAAACATATTGTTAACATATATTTTGTTAAAAGCGGAATGGCGGTAAGCATTGTAAATATATAAATATAGTTTTCCCACGATAAACAACGTTTCTCATAACCGTTGTCATATCTTCAAGGTTTTCAAATATGTTTTTTGGCTACGACTTCGTTATTTTGACAGGATATTCCAAGCGAAAGCACATTTTATTTTTTTTTAATGTTTTTTTTTTATTCTAGATAAAAGAAAATTACATTTTCACTTATTTGACTAGAAAAAACACATTAATATATAACAGAACGATTTTATTCACGACCATTGTTTTGTTGATTGATCATAAAAGTGAACAACTTTTTTTTTAAATTTACCTACACTTTTTTCATTTTTAATTTCGTCTGGGAGACAATTATGTATGTTGCTCCCCTCGTAACCAATGGATTGCTTGCCGTAATGAGTATGTATGGTGTTTAAATGTATTTTATCTTGTTGCCGTGTAAAGTGTGTGTGTACTTGGTACGTTTTAATGATTTCTGTATATGGATGTATGAGTTTATTATTTATTTTTCATGTAAGGAGACATGTATTATATTCATAAAAAGTTTCTTAATGTAAATAGTTTTGTTTTCATACATAATTTTTCTGTTGATGTACTAGTTTGAAGTGAAATAGCTTTTTGATTACTTTGTTTTGTTTTACGTGTAGTTCATTTATATATGTTTCATATGCATTTAACCAGATTTCAATCAAGTAGTTTAAATTTGAATTTAGGAGGCTGTAATATAGACCTTTTTTAATTTTATTTGGTAACAGATATGATATTCGGCTAAATACGCTAATTAAAGGGGTGATTTTATCTTTAATATCTTGAATAAGCTGTTTAAAAGTTAAGTGTTTATCATTGCACAGCCCAAGATAATTCTCCCGTATCAGGATTTGCAGGTTGTTATATTCAATTTTTAAGGATACGTAAGAAGGAATTTGTTTTAATTTAAATTTTTAATTTTATCATTTTATTTTATTTTAACAATGTTCTGTTTCAGATATATTTTTTGGGGTTAAACCAATAACCAAACTCTACCAAAGCAGACCATGGATCTACTGAAGCCAGATACTATATACATCAAGACGGAACCAGGGCTCCAGGAAGAAGATGGAGGTGAAATTGCATTTTCAGATTTAGATTTCGACCACCCAGCTGTAACGAAGGAATGCTCGCAATATGCGGAGAGTACTCAGACAGCCAGTTTGTTGCATTGCATACGTGTCAAATATAGAACTTAAAATTCGGATGTCCGGAATCAATGTCTCTTTTGAAATGTCGTGCAAACACGACACACACTTGTGCACAACATCCTCTCTTATAAAACATGAGGTGTATTGGGTATTTACCTTAATATGTGTCCTTGCCGGAAAATACCAAAATACAGCACTCATTAAACTTTATTATATTATTCATAATAAGTTGTCGGTTCCTCGATTTTCAGCTAATTTTATTTGAGATATGATGTGAATTACACGTATTATACGTTAAAAATACATAAATATTGATATAATAAATATTTGCACACAAGTAATTAGGAAAGCCAAAAATTTATACTATAGTAAGAAAATTTCCGAATGCAACAATGACCCTAAAAAAATATGGAGAATCCTCAAGGAAGCAACCAATTCACACAAAGCTACCGACGTCTTAAACTCTCTCAACATGAATGATAACACTGTACACGTTACATCGAACCCTAACACAATTGTCAATCATGTAAACCATTATTTTGCAAATATAGGGTCAGAATTAGCAAAAAAAAATCACAACAGATAACAATACACCTAACAATAGAGACCCCTCTGCCAATGATGAAGTCCCAACACGTTTTGTTCTTAAAACGGTTACAGAGAAAGATGTTTCTGTAGCAATAAACTCTCTCAAAAACACTTCATCTGCCGGCATAGATGAAATACCAAACACTGTACTTTAAAAACTTGCCCCTGGTATAATTTAACCAATAACTCATCTTCTTAATATTAGCTTCCGCCAAGGCCTTTTTCCCACTATTCTAAAACAAGGTCTTATTATCCCAATTTTTAAAACAGGTTCTAAACTTGACATCTGCAATTACCGTCCAATTACGTTGCTCAATTCCCTTTCAAAAGTATTTGAAAAGATCGTGAATAATAGTCTGATGGAATACCTTGAAGCCAACAACCTTCTATCGCGTCGTCAATTTGGCTTCAGAAGACATAAAAGCACTAACGATGCCATAACCACAGTAACTGACCATATTTCTGGCCACCTAGATAAGGGCTCGAAATGTCTATCGGTATTTCTCGACCTCTGTAAAGCGTTTGATACAATCTCACATATCAAATTCGAACGCAAAATGTTCAATATGGGTATTAGAAATAAAGAACTAGACCTTCTCTCCAGCTTCTTATCTGGCAGAACCCAATGCGTTAAACTCGGAACAACAAAGAGTCATTTTTTGCCAATTAATTATGGTGTCCCACAAGGCAGTGTTATAGGTCCAACGCTCTTCCTAATATATATAAATGAGTTGTGTAACCTAGATATCGATGCCACTATTGTCAGTTTCGCCGATGACACAGTCCTTCTATTTCAATCAAAAGACTGGCCTACCGTATACGCCAAAGCGGAAGAAGGAATTCAAAAGGTAAAACATTGGCTCGACTCTAACACACTAACTCTTAATATACCTAAAACAAAATACACACTATTCAGTCTCATAAATAAGTCAAACCTAAGTCTAACTTTTAAAATACACAAATGAAAAAATTCATACCTTAACCGGAATTGTGACTGCCCATGCTTAGAACAAGCAAACAATATTAAATATTTAGGTATAACGTTTGACATAAACCTTAATTGGAAACAACATATTCATAACACCACGAATAAAATCCGCAAATCTATATACTTTTTCAAACAAACACGCAATTTTATTGACCTTAAACTTTTAAAATCAGTCTATTACTCAATATGCCAATCACACATAGAATACGGAATTCTAGCTTGGGGTAATGCTTCTTCTAGTGCCCTCGAGCCCATTATAAAAGCACAAAAATTAATCATTAAAATAATCCTTATGGTTCCTCTTTCTACCAGCCCTGAATTTCACTCTTTCTACCAGTCAGAATTGTTGACAGATCTGAAGACCTATCCTGTGGAAAAACGATATTCGTGCCCCCATTGCAATTTCTCTTGCTCTAATACGACACAGTTAAAAATACACTTACGTACTCATACTCGAGAAAATCCTTTTTCATCTTCCAACTGCAACTATTCATGTTCTCGAAAGGAGCAATTTTCGATACATATGCTTACTCACAAAGAAGAAAAACCTTTCTCATGTTTTGACTGCATCTATTCGTGTTATCATAAGGGAGATTTAAATAAACACATGCGGACTCATATTGGAGAAAAACCTTTTTCATGTCCCGACTGCAACTATTCGTTTTCTCAAAATGGACATTTGAAGAAACACATGCGGATTCACGGTGGGGATAAACCGTTTTCATGTTCTGACTGTAAGTATTCTTGTCGCCAAAGGGGAGATTTGAAGACACACATGTGGACTCACATTGGAGAAAAACCTTTTTCATGTTCCGAATGCAGCTATTCTTGTTCTCGAAAGGGAAAATTAATGAGACATATGATGACCCATGGTGGAGATAAACCCTTCTCATGTTCTGACTGCCAGTTTTCATGTTATCAAAAGGGATATTTGACGAGACACATGCTCACTCACAGTGGAGAAAAACCTTTTTCGTGTTCCGACTGCAACTATGTGTGTTATAGAAAGGGAAATTTGACGAGACACGTGCTGACTCACAGTGGAAAAAAACCCTTTTCATGTTCCTACTGTAACTATTCATGTTCTCGAAAGGGAAATTTGACGAGACACATGCTGATTCACGGTCGATAAAACCCTTTTTTTATTTGTTTTTACATAATTATTTTTAACAATGTCTTCCCCACTGGGATTTCCCGTGCTAGGGAATACATATTTTGTATTTTATTTTATTCAATTAACCTTTTTATATAATACAATTCCTACTACACCGGTTAAAATGTGTGCTTCCTTTTTTGAAATATTTTAATTTCTTAAAACTTAGAGTTTACAGTGTAGATCTTATAGCTAATATAGATATTTTAAATTAAACTTTTATCACTTGGATATTACACAGGTTGTTTCACTTCAATCAGTCTGCGTTAAGATTAAATATTCTATCAATTTTGTGTCTACCTGTATCCCTGATCCATTGTTTTATGAATATTTGAATATATTGACATTTGTAAGTTGTGTAGGAGATTAGTAATCTGTTGTAAAGTTTTATGCCGTAGTTAATAGAATTTCTTGTGTCTGTTTTTGCTTGTCGGATGTTTTTTTATGATTTTGTAAGATCTAGTGATTTTGAAAGGTACGTTCGTTAGTAGGTCAAGTGTGTCATTTTGTGAATATAAATAAGTATGGTTTTGGCATAGAGTTGTATAAGTGACGTGATGTTTAGATTATTAAAAGTCACAACAAGTTCTGATAATTACTTGGAGTAGTATTGTCAAGATGGCTTTTTGCATTATAATTAGGGGATTTAATGTGGCATTATTTGCACTTCCCCATCCAATTATTCCATATTCTAATAAAGTTTGATATATGGCCATGTAAATTCTAATGAGTTGTCTTTTTTCAAGAACGATTTTGATTTTTTTTAAAGCATATAAGTATTTATATTTGTTAGTTGTTTTCAACCCATTTCAGATTTGTTTCTATTTCTATGCCTAGATACCTTATGTGGTTGACCTTTTCTAATAACGAACAGTCGCATAGCCGTTTTATATCTTGGCAATTATGGATTTTTTATATTTAAGTTCGATAATTCATCTTCCGTGTTGCTTATTTTGAAAGCAATATATTTAATTTTCTTCCTTTTCATGGTAAGTGTGTTTCAGTTTAGCCATTCCTTGATTTGTATAAAGCAGCTACAGCTTTGTTAAATGTTTTCTTACAGTTTTCTTTATTTGTGAGGATAGCGGTGCCACCGGCAAAACTTATAATTTCACCATCTGTTTTTATATTGCACAAGTGGTCAATTTCAATTAAAAACAAGATCTGACACAAAACACTACCCTGGGGCACACCTAATTTATTGTCAAGTGGTTGGCCAGTGATATTACCAATTTTTATAATCTGTTTTCTATTTGTCATGTAACTCTGCAATAATCGTATTTTTGCAGAGTTAATATGTCATTTCTACGATGTCAAGTTTTTTTAAAAGGGTACTTGCAGTTAATGGTGTCAGAGGCTTTTGAAAGGTCGATGAATGTTCCTATGAATGTTCTTCCTGTTTCTAGATTTTTTTAAATGTTATGATAACTAGTGCAATGGCAACAATTATTTTACAAGCAATAATTGTTCGCCTGAAACACTCATCCACATTGAAAAATCTCCTGATAAAAGATACATGACGCCAACGGGACTCGAACCCGTGTCCCTTCGATTTCCGGTCGACAGCTCTGACCACTGAGCTATGGCGGCTTATCTCTTGTCCTTATCTTGTCCTTTACAAAAATAAATTAGTTTAAAAAAAATATTAATGCAATATCATTTTTAAATATTATGTATCGATTGAACCACCCCGCAATTCGCACATGACATTTGAACAAATTCGGCTGGTTTTAAAATCAAACAATAATGCCATTATTTCAATAGGAAACATTTATAATTTTAATTGTACTCATCAAAATATGTTTATTAGTCTTAAAAACGCAGGATTCGAAGTTCATATCGTTGTATTTTTATAAGAAAACCTCATTGAAATGAGTACAGATTTGGAATAGTATTACGGGTGAACTGACTTACTTTAACGTCTTTTCTTTAGCTCGTTTCCAATTTTCGGGGTTGATTAGGCACTTGCGAGCATTAGTAATATCCATTTTATCCAATTTTGATCGATATAGTGCTGGTAAACTTAAATAAATCTCAAATTTCGTCCAAAAACTGTCAACCTTCTTTCACATTCGGCGGTTGGTGACTGACTGTCAAAACAACAGCCGCCATGACACTTTTGTGATGCTTTTGTATTGTATGTCCGAGTTTGTTGCGAACATGAGTAGCAAGTGTCCGCTTTTGAAACAAAGTGTAAACTTTAACATGCGATTTCTTGTATTTATAGTCCGTTTTTGATAGACTTTCCCAGTTATTCAGTAAGAGAATCAGACATACTACCATAATCAATCAAAATATGCATTTTGGAAAAAGTGGCGTATGTACCACTTTGATACTGAGCTCCTCAGATGTTTCAATAGTTTTGTAGAATAGTTTCAGGGAAAGGTCATAAGGAGTGTTTTTTTACTTGTTGATGGAGTTTGTCCCTTTTTCTTCTACACTTAATCAAATAAAACTATTTATTCATATTTTTAAACAGATTATATTTTTTAATATTCTTGTGTATTGGATCTAGTTATGTAAAAATATATATTTTGAGTAAAAAAATAAAATATTTATTTTAAATGGGTTCCGTGATAACTCAACACAGTGACAATTAATCAGACGTTAAAAAAGTGATATCAATCTAACCTACGTAACATATTTAACTTAACTTTTATTTCATCACTTTTCATGACTTAATATCACTTTTTAAAGGTGTGTTGAAAAGTCATTGTGTCGAGTCATTCCATTGAAATTTTTTTAAAGTATTTTATACTAAGAAGTTGAACATTGGTCAGTCTTATGGGTGTGATTTTTTTTTCAAAATAATACACTTATGACGAAAAATTTCCTTTGTTATGATAGTCCTCAAAGAACCCACAACGCATTAAACTTTTCGGGTCCAACAACACTCGCGATTTAGAAATATCACAACGACAATCGCTAACAATAATTCATTCGCAAATATTGGGAAAAACGTTTTATTGCCAACACTTCAAAATGGATTCTTCATAATCTATAGAACCATTGGCATTTAACATTTGAAACACATATGTCACTTGCATGTCCGTTTTACGTTTAAGAAGAAATATTTGAAAATAAGGTATACTTTAATATATAACTACCGTTTTTAATGCCCATTTTGTTAACACAAAATTTAGATTAAGGTGACCCAATCACAATACCTTGATAACGGAGATTTGCCCCGCAGCTCACATTTCGATTAAGAACTACTGAAATTGCCTTCATTTTTATCACCGCACATTTTTATTGGCTGCTATCTTTATGTATGATCGCAAGATTCAACCCAAACTAAATGCAAACTAGACAATTAGATAGAAGCTACATAAAAATACATAGTTGTTTTTAATGTGCGACATGTATTGACTTTATCTGCAAGTCTAGGATGATTTTTTTTTAACTTTATTTATTCTCATTTCTTTACACATATAAGAAATAGTATATAAAAACAAATAGTATAAACAAGAAATGAAAACCCACTAAGGTACTGCCTGAGTGTGGGTAATATAAAAACGATTACTATATTTCCAAGTACCTAAAGTATAAAATAAAAAAGTACGAAAATGTTTTTTTTTAGATATTATAAAAAGTAAAGAGAAAGCAATATGTACTTCAGTTTAGAAAGTTACAGAAAAGTAAGCCCCAATTTGTAATATTTAAGTATTGAAGACAGTATTTGCAATTGACTCGAAAACGAAAGCTCAAATCAAAAAAAAAATATTCTACAAAATCGACTCCAAATGTGATGTAGATTCATCAGTTTTCCGCTTGTACAACGAGTTTCCGGACACCGTGTATACATAGTTTTTTTACTTGCTGTACCCCTGTCTCATGTATCATTATTTTTGTGCAGATAGAGAAACAAGATGTGGGCGCAATTGGAGCAGTTCGCTTCGGGCGTCAAATACTCAACTTAACAAATCGCCCTTGATATTATTTTTGATAAATACCGTGCTACAAAAAACCAAAAATCATAATTTTATTGATTACATTGATATCCACCCTTGGTGTATACTATTTAAGTCTGTTAGGGCAGCCAAAATCAAACTCGCGCCTGGCTCCGTTTGGTTCAGTGCTGGCCATTCAAAGATACATTCTATTTATTCTCATTTTTTATTCCAGGAAGCATTAATGTTGAAACAGTTACCATAAACGCGGATCTTGGATCCCCACAAGATGAAGCGGGGCTTACTTATATGAAAATTGACATAGACCTGCCGGATGTTAAAAAGGAATGCTTGGAACGCTTTGGAAGAATTACCAAGGAAGCAGGTAAAACCAATATTCATCGTAAACTTGAAAAATTGGGCATTTCCTATTTTTTTTAACGTTTCTACGAACTTACTTCGCTTATTTATTCTAGTTTAACTGAATCATTTTCATCCATGTTATTTTACAAATTTGTTGACAGATCTTCGGACGCATTTTGTGGAAAAAGGATTCACTCCTCTCAACCGCAACTACTCCTTCTCTCCTAAGTCAAATTTGGCCATGAATTTTCAACAGCGAAATCCAAACGTACACATGCTGATTCACAGTGGAGAAAAACCTTTTTCATGTTCCGTGTGCAACTATGCGTGTCGTCAAAAGGGTCAGCTGAAGAGCCACATGCTGACTCACAGTGGAGAAAAACCTTTTTCATGTTCGGTGTGCAACTATGCATGTTATCAAAAGAGCAACCTAACGAGCCACATGCTGACTCACAGTGGAGAAAAACCTTTTTCTTGTCCCGTGTGCACCTATGCGTTTCGTCAAAAGGGTCAGCTGAAGACGCACATGCTGACTCACAGTGGAGAAAAAGCATTTTCATGTTCGGAGTGTGACTATGCAAGTAATCAACACGGTAACCTGAAGACACACATGCAGACTCACAGTGGAGAAAAACCTTTTTCATGTTCCGTGTGCAACTATGCATGTTATCAAAAGAGCAACCTAACGAGCCACATGCTGACTCACAGTGAAGAAAAACCTTTTTCATGTTCCGTGTGCAACTATGCATGTCGTAAAAAGAGTCATCTGAAGAGGCACATGCTGACTCACAGTGAAGAAAAACTTTTTTCATGTTCCGTGTGCAACTATGCGTGTCGTCAAAAGAGTCATCTGAAGAGGCACATGCTGACTCACAGTGGAAAAAAAACACTTTCATGTTCGGGGTGTGACTATGCATGTAATCAACAGGATAAACTAAAGAGACACATGCTGATTCACAGTGGAGAAAAACCTTTTTCATGTTCCGTGTGCAACTATGCATGTTATCGAAAGTCCAACCTAACGAGCCACATTCTGACTCACAGTGAAGAAAAACCTTTTTCATGTTCCATGTGCAACTATGCGTGTCGTCAAAAGAGCAACCTAACGAGCCACATGCTGACTCACAGTGAAGAAAAACCTTTTTCATGTTCCTTGTGCAACTATACGTGTCGTAAAAAGAGTCATCTGAAGAGGCACATGCTGACTCACAGTGAAGAAAAACTTTTTTCATGTTCCGTGTGCAACTATGCGTGTCGTCAAAAGAGTCATCTGAAGAAGAACATGCTGACTCACAGTGGAAAAAAAACACTTTCATGTTCGGGGTGTGACTATGCATGTAATCAACAGGATAAACTAAAGAGACACATGCTGATTCATAGTGGAGAAAAACCTTTTTCATGTTCCGTGTGCAACTATGAATGTTATCGAAAGTCCAACCTAACGAGCCACATGCTGACTCACAGTGAAGAAAAACCTTTTTCATGTTCCATGTGCAACTATGCGTGTCGTCAAAAGAGTCATCTGAAGAGGCACATGCTGACTCACAGTGAAGAAAAACCTTTTTCATGTTCCGTGTGCAAATATGCGAGCTGTCGAAAGGATCAGCTGAAGAGGCACATTCTGACTCACAGTGGAAAAAAACCTCTTTCATGTTTGGAGTGTGACTTTACAAGTTATCATCAGGGTAACCTGAAGACACACATGCTGATTCACAGTGGAGAAAAACCTTTTTCATGTTCCGTGTACTCCTATGCATGCTATCGAAAGGGTCAATTGAAGAGCCATATGAAAACCAAAAATCAAAAACCTCTTTGATGTTACTTGTTTAACAAAACATGTTATCTGATGTGCCACATGCTGACTCACAGTGGAGGAAAACATTTTTCATGTTCAAAACGCCCATCCAAAGGCCCACTTGCTGACTCACAGTGGCGAAAAACCTGTTTTATGTTCCATAAGTCCACATATTAATGTTTTAAAAGGCAATTTGAAGCACAAGCTGATTCACTGCAGAGAAAAACTTGTTCTTGTTCCTTCTTCATCTATAGATGTTCTCAAAAAGCCACATGCTGACTCACAGTAGAGACACACCTTTTTAATTTTCTAATTGCACATTTTTAGTTTCTAGGAAAGGCTATCTTACTTCTATGTAAGATTTGACGGGTTTCCCATAAGAGTTGTTATTTTGATATTCAATCGTAAAAGATCAATGGTTTCGTTGCTTGTGCGGCACGTAGCGCCGTCTTTTTGAAAGTAAACGTTGTCCAGTTCAATACCATCCAATTCCTGCCATAAAAAAATCATTAATCACATCTCGATAGCGCAATCCATTCACTGTTACTGTTGCTGCAGCCTCATTTTCGAAAAAGTAAGGTCCAATGACTCCACCGGACCATAAACCGCACCAAACAGTCACACGTTGAGGTTAGAGATAGAGAGGCTTTTCAAAAATAACTCTTGGGTTTTCCGAGCCCCAGATACGACAATTTTGCTTGTTGACGAAGCCACCGAGGTGGAATCGGGCCTCATCACTCAAGATGATTTTTCGATGGAATTCCGGATCATTTTCACGCATTTCAAGGACCCGTTGTATAAGCGTGTATCATTCCATATTTATTAATGGCATGATTCATATTAATAGTTTCTACTTGTCAAATGTCAAAAAATGACAGCTTCAAAAGTAACATCTACCGAAATAGCGGGCTATTCAAAATAACTCCTCTAATTGGAAATATTGGACATTTGATGAATCACATGCTGACCCACAGAGGAGAAAAACAATATTTCTTGTTCCGAGTGCAACCATGCAAGTTATCAACAGTATACCCTGAAGAGAAACTTGCTTACTTACAGCTAAGAAAAAACTTTTTCGTTTTCTGGCTGCAATTATTCATGTTCTCAAAAGAGAGATTTGAAAAAACACCTGCACACTTACTGTGAAGACTAGTTTGTTTCATATGCAATTATGTATTTTCTCGAAGAGACTCTTTGACTGGATACTTTCTTTCTTCCTTGTGTTAACATTCTTCACGAAAACTATTTACAAAATAAACTTCTAGTTATAGACATAATGTTTCACCAGAGAGTTTGTATATAAAAGATGTATCATTTTTTATGGTCAAAATATTTATAACCTTTCGATTTCTTTAAATTTGTTCTGAATCGCATTGTAAAAGGTTTGATTTTTTTTCACTAAAATGTACGAATTATGTGAAAAAAAGATAATTATGTCATACAACTTACACGAATATCAAAATATATGTGAATATGTGTACAGTAATGAATTTAATTATTTATTCAAATAATATAATTACACTTCTAAATTGACTGTCAAACTATAGAATTGTAGCAGCAGCTACAGCCATGTAGTCTACAAAACAAAGATGAACTATTTGCAAAATGATGGAGTAGCTATCTATATAAAGCAAAACATTCAGGTAACTGTTGAGGAAATTTCTCTCCCCAATGCCAACTGCTTAAAAATGCAATTTTCCAATACAATATGTTTAATAGCTATATATCGGTCTCCATCTCAGACTAATAAAGATAACTTTCTCGATTCATTGGATGAATTACTTGAATCTGTATCCTTGCAATATAAGGAGATTATATTATGTGGGGACTAAATGGATACTCTAGATTTGAAGAACATAAAAACACAAAAATATCTATCACTTCTAGCATTTCATGGTATTAAGCCCATAATAAACTCACCAACAAGAGTAACTACAAACAAATCAAGCTGTATTGATCATATTATGGAGAAATCAAAATGAAAACCACACGGAGCAGCTTTTACTACTGGCATAATGGACCATTTTGCAATGTTGATGAAGTTTATGAGCTTAACTCTTAAAAATATTTCAAATAGTAATGGAAAACCAAAACTTATTGTTGACAACAACCTCTTGAATACCAAATTAAAGGAGGAATCCTGGGATACAGTACTATCAACGAACGACGTCAATCTGGCAACAGATAGAGCTAAGAGCGATCACGACCAGAGAATTGCGAAAAAGCTGGCTGAGTGCCCCACTGGTAGCCGTGCTTTCTGGTCACTCGCTAGCTCGATCGGAAGAAATTTCTGCAGAACCACTTTCCCACCGCTGACCAAGCCTGATGGTCGGCTGGCTAACTCGGCTCGCGAGAAAGCTGAATTATTAGGCAAAATTTTCGCGGAAACTCAACTCTTCAAGATAACGGAGAGACTCCCCCTTCCATTCCACACTGCGGTTTTCAAATGGAGGAACCGAAGATCCGGAACAGAGAGGTTCTCCGAGTCTTGAACGAGCTGAAAGTCGACAAAGCCAGTGGGCCGGACGGAATACCTGCCTTGGTCCTCAAGAGGTGTTCTGCAAAAATTACTCCAGTGCTCGCGAAATTATTTAGGCTCTCTCTCAAAGGTGGAGAGGTGCCAGATCTTTCGAAAAAGGCAATCGTCCACCCAATCCCAAAAAAGGAGGACCGCTCCAACCCTTCCAACTACCGCCCCAAAGCCATCACTTCCATACTCTCGAAGGTATTAGAAAGGGTGGTTAACAACAAATTGCTCACATATCTCGAGAATAACAATAACCTAAGCGATCGGCAATATGGATTTCGTCAAAACCGATCGTGTGGCGATCTACTCGGATATGTGACGCATATTTGGGGGCGGTTCATGGAACGTTTTGGTGAAACTCAAACCGTTGGGTTGGATATCTCCAAAGCCTTTGACAGAGTCTGGCACCGGGCGCTTATCGGGAAGTTACCATCGTATGGGATCCACCCAACCCTGCATAGTTGGATTGCAGACTTTCTGAGGGGAAGAACGATTCAAACCGTGGTTGACGGCTCTTCTTCCTCACCGCACCAAATCAATGCGGGGGTGCCACAAAGATCTGTGCTGTCTCCGACGCTGTTTTTATTGCACATCAACGATCTCGTTGAATGTGCACCAATTCACTGCTACGCTGATGACAGCACCGTTTACGTGGGTTATCTTTTTGACAGGCCCCCTTCCACCTATGATGTCCGAACAGCTCGGGAAGTTTTGAATCAAAAAATTGACCACCACCTCGAGATGGTTCGTGCCTGGGGTAAGGCCAACTTGGTCAGTTTCAACGTCTCAAAAACCCAAGCGTGTCTGATTTCGGCAAAGAGGGAGATCAATGACTGTCTGGTGCAATTTGATGGGAGCACTCTCCCCATTGAAATAAAGACTCCATTGAAATGCTTGGAGTTACTATATCAGACCAGCTCAAGTATCGGGGATCCATAGAAGCCCGAGTAAATCATGCCTCCAAAAAGTTGGGCGTCTTGTACAGGGCTAGGAGATTCTTCAACAGCGACCAGCTGCTGACCCTGTACAAGTCTCAAGTCCGCTCAACTATTGAATTTGGGAGCCACCTTTGGGCTGGTGCCCCAAAATACTTGATAAACCTGCTTGAATCTGTGCAAAGGAGAGCGATCCGTCTGATTGACAATCCGTTTTTAACAGACTGATTGCCTTCTCTAATGCATAGACGCAATGTAGGCATGCTCTGTCTGTTCTACAGGTATTTCAATGGAGCCTGCTCCAAGGAGCTAGCAGCATTGATTCCTGATGCACCGGTGCACGTGCGCGAAACTCGACTGACATGAACTGAACACCCGTTCACGGTTAACGTTGGCTTCATGAGAACGGGTCGTTTTTACGACTGGTTTTTATGTCAGTCGGCTCGTATGTGGAACGAGCTACCGGCATCTGTTTTTCCTCCCTCCTATAATCCGATCCTCTTCAAGGCCGGCATTAACAAATCCCTTCCTACAGCCCCTACCTTATTCCGCCTCACAACGCCCCCCAACCGGGTGGTGACATAGTTTCCCTGTCTGTACACTGCACAGTCAGGGACACTCTTGTGAGGTGTCACATAAAATATATGTATGTTTCGAAAGAAATGGATATTTTAAGAAAAAAATGTGCCAAGGAGCTTACTGATCATTTTTACACGGAGCCGTTCGGGTTGTGTAGGTCGAGACGCGTAATTTGATACCCATATCGTATGTACGGTTTTTGTCACCGGCACTCTTGAAAAATCACAGGGAGTTTTATTTTGGAAAAAGAATTGCTCAATTAACACGCAAAATTTTTAATTTTTTAAATAAAACAATAATTGCTGCCGTTTTGGTCATACCAAAGCTGCATGCAGATCTCAACCCAGATGTTTTAAATGTGGAGAAAACCACGCAGCTGACCAATGTCCTTCTTCCTCCTCACCTAAATGTTTTAACTGCTCAGGCTCACATACAGCTATCAACACTTCTTGCCCAGAACAATCTCGCCAAAAAAATATTAAAATTTCTATGGCCTCTCAGAACTTGTCTTTTCTGCAGGCTTCTAAACTATTCCCGCCTGTCAAAAAATCATTTGCTGAGGCTTTATCCAGCAACTCCTCATCCAACCCTCTTCCCTCCACTACAACAACTTCTTCTCGTTCAACTAAATTCACATACAAAAACGCTATCTCTAAACCGGCTCCTGGATACGATCAGCAACAACACAACTCACTGCTCTTAAATCCCAATGGTTCACCTCTTTCAAATGCCACAAATGGGTGTGCAAATAATTATAATCCCTCCTCAATGAACTCTCTTAAACTTTCTGAAAAACTCTCCCAAGACAATTCTTCATTTATCCAAACTCTTATTATGCTTCTAATTGACCTTATTTCTTCTCAAACTAATCTACCGTCCAACGCTGCTACTATTATTTCCACATTAAAATCATTTATTCAAAATGGCTCTTCAGGATGTCAGAATACTTCAGTGGAATAGCCGAAGTGCTATTTCTAACAAATCTGATCTCCTTAACCTATTAAATTCCAACTTTATTTCTTTGGCTGCTATCTCGGAGACTTGGTTTACTCCATCCACCCACTTTAATGTGGGAGGGTATTCCTGTCTCCGCGACGATCGCCCGGAAGGTTCGGGAGGCGGTGCTGCCCTATTTATTAAAAAATCCATACCATTTTCCCCAATAAATAATATCAAACCCCCCAATACTGACTTCCAAATGGTTGCAGCTAAAATAAAGGACACATCCTTTATTTCAGTCTATCTTCCCCCAACAGCCCACTTCAATAAACAAACTTGGTTGCAAATTGTAAGTCAACTAAGCCCTCCTTTCTTTATATTAGGCGATTTTAATGCCCATTCCCCCGTCTGGGGTTCTGCTTTCTCCGACCGAGATGGTCGAAGTGTGATGGATTTCCTAGATCAATCCAACCTTTTCCTTTTGAATGATGGATCTCCTACTAGGATCTCACGCCCCAGCACAAACCCCAGTGCAGTGGACCTCTCGATATGTTCTACTAGTCTGGCTTCTCTCTCCTCGTGGGTGGTGTCCCCCGACCCTTGCTCCAGTGATCATTTCCCGATCATCATTACTTATCAAACTTCTTTCCAATCGGACAAGTCTCATATTTCGACAAAGATTAAAACGAAACACACCAAATGGGATGAATTTAACTCTCATATGGACAAGTTCCTACTACATTCACCCGCCACCGATATATTTTCCGTCAAAGATGATTATAATAACTTCAAATCAATGCTCATAACTGCAATAAATAAATCAAATCCTCCCCCTAAAACTAAATCTCTCAAAAAACTCCCTCCAACTCCCTGGTGGGATGAGGAATGTTCCAAAGTAGTAAGAATTCGGAAAGCTAAATCTCTTTCCTATCGTTACAATATGACTATGGAGAACTATCTTATATACAAAAACGCTGAATCCAATGCCAAAAGGGTATTGAGGTCAAAAAAAAGATCCGGGTGGTACAACTTATGCAGTTCAGTATCTCCGAACACTCCAATTTCGGAAGTTTGGTCTATGATCCGAAGATTTCGATCCTCCTTCAGTTCACCATCTCCTCGAGCGTCTCATTCTAAATGGATAGATGAATTCTTGGACAAAATTGCCCCCCATTCTGTTCCTAACTTAGATGAAATAACGCCCATCTATAATACTCCCATGTCTAATCATTGGTTAGACTCTCCATTCACCTTAATTGAGCTAAAAAATTGTTTATCAACAGTCAAGGACTCATCTCCAGGCAGAGATGGTATACCTTACAGCATAATCAAAAATAGTAATGATAATGTTCTAAACCACTTCTTAAGCATCTTAAATAAAATCTTCCAGACTGGTATAATGCCTGATGACTGGAGTTCTCAAATAATCATCCCTATTTTAAAAACAAACAAATCTCCAAATTTTGGATCCAACTACAGGCCAATCGCTCTTTCATCCACCCTCAGTAAACTTTATGAAAAATTAATTAAAAACCGATTAGAATTTTTTGTCGAGAGTAAACAGCTTCTCTCTCCATCTCAATTTGGATTTAGGAAAAAAAATCCACTCAGGATAACCTTGCCATCATCAGCACTGATTTTAATTTATCAATTTCTAAACAGGAAGTTTGTCTTGCCGTCTTTATAGATATAGAAGGCGCCTTTGACAATGTTTCCATCCCAATCCTGAAAAAAAAACTTCTAGGCCTTGGCCTTCCCCCCATGTTTGTCCAATCAATTATTAATCTATTTCTAGATAGAAAAATTTTCATTGAACTTCCAGATATTTCTCCTCAAAGTAGGTCTATTTGGAAGGGTTTACCACAAGGCGATGTATTGTCCCCCTTACTGTATAATATATACACATATGATATGCATGTCACTTTTCCCCCACAAATAAAAATTATCGAGTTCGCAGATGACATAGCTTTCTTCTTATCATCCAAAATCATCCCTCTTGCCGTCAAATATCTTAACGAAGCCATGAATGCCCTTTGCACATGGCTCACGTTAAATGGTCTTGAACTTTCAATCCAAAAGACTCAGTGTGTCACCTTCTCAAACCGCCATAAAAACCCCCCCGTTCAAATTTTATTTAAAAATTCTCCAATCTCCAACGCTTCTGAAGTAAAATTTTTGGGAGTAACATTTGATAGGAAACTTAAATGGTCTTCCCATATTAATAATTTAGTTACTAAATGCGAAAAAATTTTAAATATCATCAGATCATTATCTGGCGTTTGGTGGGGAGCTCACCCTACTTGCATTAAGTTGCTTTACAATGCACTTATTCGAAGCCATCTCGACTATGCCTGCCCACTTTTTAGTACTGCCTCAAAAAATGTACTTAATAAATTAGACAAAATTCAATCTAAATCTTTGCGAATAATAACTGGAGCGATGCAATCGTCACCCATCAATTCCCTTCAAGTAGAATGTTCTGATCCTCCTCTTTATTTAAGGCGTCAACTATTTGCTGACAAATTTGTTCTTAAATGTTTAAATTCTAAATGTCATCAGGTTATCCCCAGCGTCTCGTTGTTCATTGACTCAAACCATTCATCTACAATCAGAGCTTCAACTAAACCTATTCCTGACATCTGTAAAAATTTTAAGTCTCTCTCAGAGCTCCACATCATCCAAAATGATTTACTTCCCTTATACAAACTAAAATATAGTCACGTCACCCTATCCCCGACAATATTAGAAGGGATCGGAATCTTTAAAAGTCATTCCAATCTCCCGGCCCAAACTGTCAATAATATGTTCAATGACATTATTTTATCTAAATGGCCCAACTTTTCTCTTTTATTTACTGATGGATCCAAATCTCCCGACTCTCCTAACTGTGGTATAGGTATTAACGTTTACCACAATAATTCTAATGATAGAATATTTCATTCAATTTCAAATCAATTTTCAATATTTTCAGCTGAGTGCATTGCAATAATAGAATCTTAATAGAATCTCTCAAATATATAATCAAAAATAATTTTGAACATTCCCTCGTTCTCTCTGACTCTTTCAGTTCCCTCCAAAAATTTAAATCCAGTCCTCTTCTTCATCCTGATGATCACTTTGTATGCCTTATTCGAGTGATGATAGCATCCATTCAAAGCTCTGGTAAAACTGTAACTCTGATTTGGATTCCTGGACATGTTGGTATCATGGGTAATGATATTGCGGATGCCTTGGCAAAACAAGGAGCGTCCAACCCTGTTGTTACCCTCGTAAACCACATTCCCTTATCTGACATTTTTTCCATCATCAAAGAAAGATCCCGCAATGTTTGGTCAGAGTATTGGCACATTGCTAGTCAATCCAAGGGAGCCTGCTATGCCTCAATACAAAGGACTATTCCATCAAAACCGTGGTTTCAGCAATTCCCTCATTTTTCCAAAATAGAAATTTCTTCACTCATTCGAATGAGGATCGGACATTGTTCCGTTCCTTCCCATCTTTTTAAAATTCACGTCCTTGACTCCCCAGATTGTACATTCTGTGGTCTAGAAGTGGGAACTTTAGATCACATATTTTTTGGTTGTCCCTCTCTAAACAAATATCCTCTCTTCTATCAAGCCTTAACTAAAATTGCCTCCCCTCCATTCAACATTTCATCTCTTTTAAGTCTGAACTCGACTCCAATTTTCATTATAATTTTGAAATTTGCCTATTTAAATAAAATTAATATTTAAATTCACCTTTCAATACACCTTTCTCAATAATTATAAATGATGGCCAAGAACACCCTTGAAGGGTGAAAGCCAGAAATAATGGAAAAAAAAAAATAAAACAATGTTTATATATGTAATATGTATGTTTGCATATGAATGAAACAATGAGTGTGTGACCACAAATGTATTAAAATATATGTTTGTTTGGAAAGAAATGAATATTTTGAGAAAAAAAGTGCCAAGGAGCTAACTGATCATTTTTTCACCGAGCCATTCGTGTTGTGTAGGTCGAGACGCGTAATTTGATACCCATATTGTAAGTACGGTCACCAACACTCTTGAAAAGTCCAAGGGAGTTTTATTTTGGAAAAAAACATTGCTTTGTAAACACGCAAAATGTAAAAACTTTTAATTGAAAAATTTATATTAAAAAAAAAAAAAAACAATTAAATAAACCGATTTTAATAGTAAATTATTTTCCCAAACTTATGTGCTCCTGGTAGATAACAGCGTCCTCGAGGTAATTTTTGGCAGAAATGGCTTTAAAAGTATTATCATTATGGAGGAAAAAAGTTGAAATTTCAAACTTAATTTAATTTTAAAAAAATTTTACCGAAAAAATATTTTCATAACACAATTAGGTACCTACTCGTTAAAAAATAAAGAGATAAAAACTTTAAATATGAATGGCTCCCGGGGCGACGGTACCCATGCCCGCCTCCCAAATTAAAATGATTATATTACAAACACTCAAACTGGAAAAATTTTTGCTAAAAAAAATGTTTATTTTACAAAACAATTAACATCGCTTCACCCTATTAACTTCTGCGTTCCTGGTATAAATTATAAATGTGCGTGACGCTATTGATGTAGTTTTTCACTACGGGGCGACGGTACCCGTGCCAAATTATTTTTACCAAACTTAATTTTATTTCGTTCAAATTTATCGATTTTAATGATAAACTGCCAAAGTAAGTACCAACACAGATTTTATCGTTTCTTTGAATTCTCCACCCTAAAATAATAGTACAACACTTCGCTGCTAGTCTATGATTGGCTGATTTCTGATTGGCCAAAAGCCCGACTGTTTTAAAGTGGCATTTTATTGTTAAAATAGCTAATGTCAAACTTTAGCCGGTTATTGTGATACATTTTGAACCGAGCGCCATTTGTAGGACGGCCGATTAACGTTCCTAAACCTTCGGACGATGATTTTTTTGGAATATTTTAACCGTAGCCTCCATTTTTTCGACGGAATTCAATCATCAGGTTGACCATGTAAATTTGATAAAAAAAGCGAACCACGTGGTTTTGAGTGACCACGTGACTATTTTTTTCCAATGATACCATTATGCAAACATTTCCACTTAAATTAAACCTCTTTCCCTAAAAATTTTAAAACTAACTAACTTTAATCTTAAAACTTTTTGTGAAATTTAAAAAAAAATCAACGATACCTGATTAAATCAGACCCGACGTTCGATCAAAATCAATCGTCTTTTTAATTTACGTTTGGGTAATGCGAAAAACGAAACATTTTCGAGCAAAAGGCGCACAAAATTTTTTTAAAATCATTTCAATAAAAATATAAATGGTGAAGGAGAAAAAGTTTAACAGATCGATGGCGATCGATGAAAACGAAACATTGAGAAAATTCACCAAAATTTGGCCGTTTCGAAACCTCGCGTGTGGCAACACTCACGGCGAAACGTCGATTTGAAGCTGTGCTGATTAAACGGCCGCAAATCACCTTTTTGTGTGTGAGGCCATCCCGGCGGCCGAAGAGTGTACTGCGTCACTTTCGTATGGCGCGCCGCGAGCGCTTCCAGTTTCCGCCGCCAGAGGTTCCTCGAATTTTCGTCAACATCTTGCCCGAACGAATCTAATAGTAAACATTTCCATACAAACTCCGGATTACTCGCTTTTTCGGTAGAGTCTATCATTTTCATTTTGTATTGATTGTAGTTCTATGTTATACCATTTATTTGTTCTTCTTATTTTACTAGTTTGGATTGGTATTAGCTAGCCAATTACTTCTTGAAAGATATTTATTAATGATTTAGACTTTTCATTAAATTCTATTTGATGAAGTTCATCTATATCACCCAGAAGTTCAATTAACCTTTTACTGTTATATTTTTTATAATTTCTGTATTTTATTAATTTGCTGGTTTTCGTATTAGTTCTTTTTGTGTTATCTGTAATGTGGATAAGGTTATGGTTGGTTATTTTTGGCTTATCTAGAACTTTTACATTCAAATCTAATCTGTTGGATATGACAAGGTCAATTAACGTCCAGAATTTATCTATTTATCTTGTCTCATTTTTAATAAGTTGTTTCATTCCCGATGCTTGGATAATTTTTTTCAATCTTTTAGGTTTTAGATACCTATGTATCCTTCATATTTTTTAAATTTATAAAAGTCACCAGTTAGGATATTAGTTCTCTTTAAATGATAGAAAGTCTTTGGTACTTGCATTTGGAGAATGGTAAATTACTCCATAGCTAGTATCCAGCAGTTCTTTACGTATTGTATGTGAGAAACAACTTCATTTAATGTCTTTTTTAATAAAAATTATTGCTCCCTCTGTATGTCTAATGTAGGAATCACAGCGTATTGTTGTATATCCTTGAAAAATAACTTCACTGTCTTCAATATCGTATGTTATGTGAGTCTCGCTTAACATTACAAGTGTAGGATCATTTTGTTCAATCAATATCTGGATTTCTTCATCATTCGATATCAGACTCTGAATATTTAAATATATGATTCCTTGCAGTTGGTTGCTTTTTATAAAAAAATAACCTTTTTCTTCTCCAATTCCAATTTTCTTTTGTGTACTGGACATTCAAAGCTCCACACCGGGTAATTTGAATCTAGGTTTATCTTTAACTTGTTTTTTAGTATTTGTACAATTATTACACTTTTTTGTTCCTCAATAGCCGTGCATTCTTCGCTTTTATGACTACCTGTAGATTTAGGGCATACAAATGAGTCTTTTTTACATTCGCTCCCTTTGTGGTTGAACCCGTAGCATTTATAGCAGCGTTTAGTGTCAAATATTCTGACCCTTTCCCATCCAATATTTATTTTTTGCATTCGCAACATTATTCCATCTGTTTGTGTATCTACTTCCAAATTTATTATATTCTTCTCCTGTTTTTAATGTCTTGTTTTTTATTACAGTTACTTCCATTTTTTGTGGTTCTTCTGGAAACTCATTCTGAATTTTTATGTTCTGAACGATTCCTTTTTCATCCATTTTATGTGTTACTCCAACGATTTTTATTGATGAGAATCTTTTATCCGGGATCTTCGTTGTATATTTTTCACAAAACTTTATTTTATGTCTTCCTGTAGTTTTTCAAAAGGTAAATTGACTATTTCTACAAGTAACAATAATTTTACCATCTTTATCCTCCATCACTCCTGTTTCAATTGGATCCATTTTGTTTTTTAATATCCTCTTCGGTTTTTTCCGTGGTCTTGTTACAACTTTACTAAGGGGAGTCTAATATTAACACTATTCATGTAAAAAAGGATGAACTAGTTAAAAAAAAGAAAAAAGAAGTTACGTAGTTACAAAATTTTTAACATTTATTAAAAAATGTATAAAGTTAAGGGTTAGTTTAAATCTAGGCTTAATACTATTCCTAATTCCAATTCTTAAAATTAATTGACGGTTTCCTTAATTCTAATTAATTGTTAGTTCAATGACTTTGAAAAGTTGTTTCGCGTTACGAAATAAACCAAAAAAAAAATTGTTCAGGCACTTCCCTTTACGATGATTCTGGATTCTACACGTTCGCACTTATCATTGACAACACAAGCGGCAACTTGGGCTGGTTCCGAAGGGCGGAATCAGTTCAGCCTGGGCCAAGGCTCCAAAGGGTGGAGTCGGCAGGCAGCGACTCCTGATAGGGCAGCTTCCTGGGCGGAAGTCTGGCGACCACTCTGGCTTCCTGGGTGGAAGTTCGCGGGGTTACGGTAAGAGCCTGGGCGACCACTCCAAGGGGGGGGGGGGGGGCAGGAGGTTCCTCGGCGGAGGAGAGATGGTAACTGCTTGTTGAATCATCTCGGTCTTCGGCTGCGCGATCCGGTGACATTCGCACCCCTGTCGTGGGGACCTATAACTGTCGTGGTTCCGCTTTATACCACTTTGTTACTTTGTTCGGGTCCATGGCGCTGGCATCGCCACTCTTACCGCTGATGTAACTGGTTGGCTCATTCTGATTTCCTGATCAACTTAATGTTCAAAATCTTGATAAATATTAGGATCTTAATATTATGCACACATACATTTAATTGATATCTGGTTGCCAATAAAATTTTAATCTAAGTTTTCAATTATACTCTTATATCTAGATTAATAGCTATGGTTAAATATTTCTAAGATACATAATTATAAAACCGTCGATTTACTCAAGAAAGGCGAGCCCAACAGAAGTGAAAGCAGTGCAAAAAGGATACTCGTTCAGCCGCCCCAAGTGCTACTATTTTAACCGAGACCACCAGTGATACCGCAACTTTGGAACCATCAAAAAAAGTGACCAACAAAGCTTCAACGCCCACCTCCCAACCATCAACTAATCTAGAAGAAATGCAAGAGTTCGTCATTTATAAAACGACTAATCTGAAAAAAAAAAACAAAATGATATTTTGGACCAAAATAATAAAATTCCAGAAAATATACAATTCATGAGTGCGCAGTATGAGGACTTTCTTGCCAGAATTCGTAACATGGAGCAACGGAATGATGAGCTCACGAAGAAGAACGCCGTTTTGGAAGATATCGACTCCATCTATCGGTCAGCTAAAAAAAAAATAAACAGAATCATCCGAGAGAAATAATTATCAAATTAAAGACGAATCTAGCTAGAAATCAGCTGCTAGCAGATGTGAAAAATTACAATAAAAATCAACAAAATACCGAAGACAAACTTAACACATTGAACATTGGAATTGCCGGTCCTCGCTCGCCCATCTACGTTTCCGAACAACTGACCTTTCGATCAGAGCAGCTCTGGTTTAAGACACGCCAATATGCCAAGGAACGTATGTTTCGATTCGCGTGGGTTAAAGGAGGCAACATATTTATTAGAAAAGAGGCGGGAACAAATGCTATTCTCATTTCCGATGAATCAAAATTGTCAGCACTATTATAAAACTGTACCAATTTCGCTCTCGAGGTATATTTCGTCTCGCTTGTTAACTATTATATTTAGTCGTTGTTCCCGCTTCATCAAGTCTATTGCTTTCCACTGCCTGCTAGGAACTTGTATTATCACCAGCTTCATAGTAATTTTAGGTGTCAATAAATCTAAATTAGAAATTGTATTAAAACTTATATTATGCGAAAGTTTATCACAGCACCACACTAATCTAAAATATAATAACTATGTTACGCAATACTACATTTTTTTTAAATAAACTAACTATGTTTCGTTTACCATATGATAATTATAATGATTCCGATATAAATTATAACACAAATGTTATTTATGATTTAAATAATCTAAACAAAAACAATTGGGGCTCATATAGTCTAAAAATCATACATCAGAATATCAGAAGCATTTCAAAAATCGATGATTTTTTATTATTTCTAGATCAATTTAATTACTCATTCGATGTTATAATTTTGTCGGAATGTTGGATAAATAAAGAATACACCTCCAAAATTATACACAATTACTCTGAATACCACACTAACATAAGTTTAAATAAATCTAGTGGGATAGTTGTTTACATCAGAGACGGAATACAAGCAAAAGTAGATGAAATTTTATTATCACAAGCAAACTGTCTGAAAATTGTTTTGAATAACAACTTATGTATCTTTGCAATCTACAGATCACCCGCTTTCCAAAATATCGACACTTTCTTGAGCTCACTTCAAGCAATCATCAATAGTTCAAAAAAAATAGAACGTCAAATCATCATAAGCGATCTCAATATTAATACTATTCCCGAATACCACCGTCAATATAACGATTATGTATGCCTGCTTACTGAAAATGGATTCATTCAGACAATTATTAGCCCTACTCGAGAACAGGGCATGAGTAAATCTTGCCTAGACTGTATCAATGTTAAAAATGTTAACCTAATCGACTCATTTGTTTTTCACACTACAATTTCAGACCATTACACCACAGCTCTCTGTCTTAAAAACAAACCTCCCACTGATGCTAAAATTAAATATGTCCCTCGAACAAATTACAATAACTTACTCTAAGACTTGCGATCAGAAAACTGGCAAAACGTTCTAAACCAAATTAATACTGACTCAGCAATGAATGAATTTATCACAAAATTACATTCATATATATCTAAACACACTAGTCACATACACATAACAAATAATCAGAGATGTGCTAAATGGGTACTCAAAACCATTTGAAATGCAAAATGGAAATGGGTCAAAACTTTTCCATTTGAAAATGCAAAATGGGTTTTGGAAAAGCATTTCAAATGCAAAATGCATAATACCTATTTTCAAAATGCATTGAAAATGCAAAATGGTTTCTCAGGTCAAACAATTAAAAAATTATCGAATTTTTAAACAATTTTTTCATTTAATAATGGACATCAATGTAGAACAAACATATTATATGATTGTAAATCCAAAAAAACCACGACTAGAGATTATGAAACCACAAAAAATTTGCGCGGGACTAATATTGCCATGTTGCCAACGTAAAAACATAGAAACTGCTATCTAACATTTAATATTACAGCGTCATGGCCCTATGTTCACGACCTATTTGAATCAGTATTTTTTGTAATGGTATCACTCAATTGCCAGGGCTCAGGGAGCAACTTGACAAATGGAAATTATCTCTCATAGCGAGGTTGAGGACCGACTGATATTTGGGGCTTATGATAAAAAGATGAGTAGAGAAAGTAGGAAGAATGTTGCAAAAAAGCATTTAAAATGGAAAATGCATTTTAAATGCAAAATGCAAAATGGTTTTTAGAAAAGCATTTTTTTATTTTTTTTTTTATTTTTTTTATTTTTATTTAACAATTTTTTATATAAGATAATGTGTCCTTACTGTCCTTACCTTATTTAAAATGCAAAATGGAAAATACCCATTTTGCATTTTGCATTTCCATTTGAAATGGATTTATTTGAAATAAAGAACATCTCTGCAAATAATCAAGTAAAACTCACACCTTGGATCTCCCCTGGCCTTGTCAAATCTATTCACAGAAGGAATCAATTACACGAAAAGGCGAAAAGATGTCCTGAAAATATTTTAGTACAAGCTCATTATAAAAAGTATAGGAATTTATGTAAACATTTGATTAAATCGACTAAAGAAAATTATTATAAAAAAATTATTTACGAAAATAACTGTACGCCAAAACGTCTGTGGGAAGCTTTTCGTAATATATCTAAAACAAAAATTAATAAATCTTCCGAAATTAAATCGTTGTACATTAATAATATAAACTGTTCAGACCCAAAAATTATGGCAAATTTTGCCAATAATTATTTCACTTCAGTGGGAGTCACTCATGCGAAAAAAATTCTTGATAAACTTAATACTACTGAAATTGATCTCGCTAAGTTTACTACCTCTAATTTCGGTCATAAAATAGACATTATCCAAACAACGACAAACAAAGTCATGAAAATAATTGACGATCTTAAGTCATCAAATGCTTGTGGTCCTGATCAAAGTCTCATCAAATCTGTTAAAACTTATTAAATCCTCAATTGCAATACCGATCGCGTTCATTTCGAATCTAAGCTTTAAATCAGGAATATTCCCCAATCATTTAAAACATTCAGTAGTTATATTGCTTCACAAAAATGGTGACAAATCGCATGTACATAATTACCGGCCAGTTTCTTTGCTAAATTCGGTCTCGAAAATTATTTAGAAAATTGTAAAAAATCGCCTTAGCACATATCTGGAAGAAAATAACATTATTTCTAATAGACAATACGGCTTCCGACCAGGTTTAAGCACAGAAAATGCTATCGCTAACCTGACAAAAATCTTCTCTTATGATATTGATGGAGGAATTAAATGCACTGCACTATTCCTGGATCTCGCCAAAGCGTTCGACACCATATCACATAAAATTCTGTTGAAAAAACTACAGTGCGTTGGAATACAGGGTCAACTATTAAAGTGGATGGTTAGTTATTTAGAAAACAGAAGCCAAAGAGTGAACATTAATGATACTCTAAGCGATTCAGCAAATATTAAATTTGGTGTACCTCAGGGAAGTACTCTAGGGCCAATTTTGTTTAATATATATATATAAATTAATGAGCTATGTAACAGTTCCCTTGCCGACCACATTATTACCTTTGTAGACGATACGGTCTTGTCATTTGAAGGTAAAAACTGGAATGAAGTTCACAGTAAAGCAGAAGCTGGTATAAACAGTGTTAAACAATGGCTAGATTATAATCTACTCACACTCAACACGGAGAAAACAAAATTCATCCGCTTCAGTGCAACTCAAGCGGGACAACCGAAAGAAACACAAAACATTATTATACAGCACTGCAATAACCTAACTACTTGTAATTGTAACACCCTAGAATGCGTAGATAGTATAAAATATCTAGGTATTATGATAGACAAATTTCTGAGATGGGACCTACATATAGACTCAATTTCCAGAAAAGTCAGAAAACTTACTCATCTTTTCTTGGGCATTAGAAATATTCTCTGCATAAAAGATCTGAAATGTTTATATTATGCTCTGTGTAACTCATTACTTGAATATGCATCTTTGGGATGGGGCGGATGTACCAAAACAATACTGGATCCCTTAGCAAAAGCACAGAAATCACTACTAAGGGTCATCCTAAAAATACCATTTAGGTACCCCAGTGATGTATTATTCGAAGAGATACGAGTTCTTGATGTAAGGCAACTATACATAAAAAAAATTATATTACACACTCAAAAACAACGTCACCACTACCCTTCCATTGATCATTATCACGACACTAGACATTCAAGGAGGAATCCAGTTGTTCCACCTACTACTATGACATCCTTAGCCCAAAGACAATTCTATTACCTTGGTCCAAAATTATTCAACCTCTTACCCGATTTATGGAAATTGATAAGCATAAGCATTCTGCGTAAACTAGTTAATGTTTGGCTTCTAGACTTAGGAAGAGTCGAAAGCGAACTTATGATGACCAACAGATAAACAAAAATGTTCTGTAGGTACTCACATTTATTCATCGTTATTGGCAGTTAAATAAAAAATTCCTACCATTCATCTGATTGATACAATGCGATTGATAATGTTTATACAATATGTTGTCATGTACCTTGTGTACATTTTTCTTGATTATGTATATTATATTATATGTACCTTGATTATGTAAATTAATACACAGCATAGTAACAGCGAACAAATTAGGAAACCCACCTAATATTTTTCTTATATTGTAACTATAAATTGAATTAATCCAATATGTTATCATGTACCCTGATACAGTGTTCCTTAATTATGCATATTATTACATGTACCTTGATAACATTTATCAGGCTTTTTCATAAAAAAAAGATAAAAAAACTAATATTCGGGTGTACAAATATGTTTGAAAAAGTTTTTATTTTGAATACTTTGAAAAATATATATGTATATAGACTATATATTACTAGCTTAACTATTAATGTAAAGTATGGAAAAATAATTCATAACAGCAGCTTGTACAAATGTTAACTAAATCAGGCAATTTGGCTGTCCTAAAACGGGAAAATTTCCTAGTTGAACAGCCAAAGCTTCCTTAATATGTATGTTATTATTTGTATCTAATAAATAAATAAATAAAATAAATAAATAAATAGACCTTCAATTATTCGCCAAATAGCCCAGCCTTGGCCGAAGGTTTTTATTGCCCTAGGGTCGCCAGCTTAAAATTTTCCCATTTCAAATTACTAACTTTATGTGGGTCTAGAGCTAAATCTGCAGAACAATAGATATATTCCTTGGTTGGCTTTCTAATTTTTATGACGGTTGCCGGCCAATCTATACAACTAAATTTTTAAGTCTAATAATACGAACTGCCGCCTCCATCTGCGTGTAAAATTACGGAGAACATATGCGGGCGTACGTTTTCAATTTTGTCGTTCTGTGAATTCAAGTCACGTACATACCTAGCCTTTAACTGTGAACGCCGGGTCTCATAGGCCCAGCCCCTTCTTCGATTTCTCGGAATAAACCCCTTCCCAGCGCGTGCCAACCCCGCGCGTCTCAGTAGCTTCAGTTTTAGTTGTGTTTGGACCAAGGAGGGAGAAAGTCGCGTCGTCTGGCACTTATCACGTGAGAAATAATCATTTTAAATTTGATCAGGGTCTGTGAGACCCGCTGACTATAATTTCCATACAAATATACTCGGGCCTATATGACCCACCTACTATAATTCTCTTACATTTTAATATTATAATCTTTTTTAATTTGTTCTAGATTTTGAAAACCAAAGGGCGGACAGTAGTGATCCGTGTACATCAGCTGTGAAACGTGATGCTCAACCAACAAAAGAACATTCCAGGCGTAAAGTAATGCTTGTACACAGCCAGTTTGTCTTCAGTGTTCCAAGCCTGTATGTTCTGAATGCCAGTGATTTTACATAAGTTTGATCCTTGTCAGAATTTTTATTTTATTTCTTTCAGAAGTTTTTTTTATGAGGTTTTGTTACTGTTTTCTTTATTAGCTAGGAAAATGATTAGTTTTGATGTATGTGATACCTACTATAATTAAGGAGCCATAATATGATCTCAAGTCAATTAACCACTCGAACGATCGCGCGTCAAAAAACTTTTTTCTCCGATTGCTCGCGGTTTTATGGCGACGAATTTGAATATTTTCCGCCAACATTAAAAAAATCAAACCTTCGAATTTTAATACGAAGACATAAAACTGATTGTAGTGCTATACAGCCAATGAATTTACCTATATTTTAATAATTATTCTATATTTTTAGAATTGATAGATAAATTATTAAAAAATCTTAAACTTTATAAATGCGCGAAGTTAGCGTTTTTGTGATTTGAAATTGCCGCCAGTGGCAGTTTTAAATATCTTTATAGAATATTTTCTACGTTTTTATGTTCTCTATGGCCTGTTTGATAACCACAAATGCAAGAACGTAATAGAAAAATAATATTTTGTACGTTATGCTCTCTTCAAAAGTTTGGTTAGAAAATATTTTTTTTAAATTTAAGTGCGTGACGTGTCAAAATTGAAATCACTGTATTATACTATATAATAAATTTACCACAAAAACTGGTATAACGTTAGGAAGATACATTAACTGTCTACAATTATTAATAAGCATAGTCGCCGTGTTGGCTTTATTTTATCCATTTGATGAATTATACAGAGAGCCTATTTCATGATGTCAAAATCATGGTGCTACTTTTTAAATAATTGTAAATTAGAACTGGAGATTTGTAACCATGTTTTTATATAACGTGCAAAACGAGGAAAAGGCTTAAAATGAGATATATATCATAGATATAAACATTGCCAATATTTCAGGGGGATACTTTGAAAGTTGATGAAATTCACCAATATTTGACGAAAAATCACTTCTGACAGCTACCTTAAGGTCAATCTACATAGAGTAAGACGAGAGTGAGACGTGAGTATGCGGAAAGAAATGATTAAGTCCAGCCACCCAGGCCATCATAATTGATGTTCAAACAAATTTAATTAAATTTATAAATTTGAATTTCATAACTAAAAAACCAAAAAAGAAAAAAATGAATTAAAAAAACCCCTCAGCAAATCTATATTGTAGTGTGATATGGCTTCATGCAATCATAGCATAATGCCACATCACACACATCACACTTTGTAAGGGTCCTTTTGAAAATGTAATTTATGTTATTTATTTACGGCAGAATCGAACGCATTGCCTCACTATCTACCTGGTCTTGTCTACTAAAGTCTATGGGAGTTAGGTGAAACGTTGATAATATTATGATAAGGTATTGGTGGCATGTATCCTCATCGCTCTCTTCGTGGTCGACGTCGCTCGCTTCGTCATCCTAGTCGCTCGATCTGTCCATATCCATTTCTGAAACAACAGAAAACCCAAATTAATTGAATGTGTCTATATTACGATAACCCACTGCCTCTGGTACGGCTTATGACTCGCAATACGATGGTCGCGGGATCAAATCAAATAAATTATATTTGAATAATTAGTGTTATTTTCACACAAAATTCATTTAAAATAATATATATTATATTTGCGGCACGTTCCAGAGGGGAAGATACCCATAGTATCGCCCTGGTGTAAGACCCCATTGAGAATTGAAACGTTGCTTGAAATGGCTTTAGCCGTGTTTGGTGACCAGTTCTGAATAGCCAGGTACTTTTCCACCTCCCTCTTCCAAACCTCCTTCCCCTACCCGCTACCTTCAGCCTCACAACATACCCCGATTGGGGATGCCATAGTCTCACTGGCTCCAGCTGAGGCTCTTGTGAGGTATTCATATAAAAAATAAATAAAAAGTTAATCAAATACTTGAGGCGGGCAATGTCAGGAGTCAGAATAGCACAGTCAGGTAGGTATGGAATGAAGAAAAGAGTGTGTGTGCCAAGATCGAGTTGCATGGTGGTTCATCCTCTCTGCCTACCGAAATGGCGTGAAGGTAAGTTAGTTAGTTTTATAACTCACGGTTTCCAAGTACAGACTCTTCTAGTACAGCTGCCTCGTCCACGTTACTGTTTCTGCCCATGTCTGACTCTGAAATAAAAGAAAACACAAATTTACAGTACAATTTGGATATAATGACTTTGCATTTAACGGTCTACTGTTTTAAGTGACGATAATGTAAACTCTAGTAAGGTTTCATAGCTTTTAGTAGGAAAACGTATCCGTTTAAAGTGACCAACTACGTAAAGCGACCTATTTTAATGATAATTTGTCCGGTTACAAAACCCACCTACCAATACAGCCTCGCTTTTGACTAGGAAGCTCGACACAATGAGTCCCGTGAAGCGAAAGTGTTTTTTCAATTTAAGAAAAAAATGCTGTATTACACCGTTTAGAAGCCGGTGAATCAAATGTAATCCTCGCAAAGAAGTTCGGCATGTCTTATTTCTCACTCTGCAATACCCGTTACAGAAAAAAAAGATGTGTAATGATGCATCCACGTCATAACAACAATACATTTTGTATGTTTGTTATGTAGAATTTTTAAGTACTATGCTTATTTCCTGCCAATATACCAACAGTGAAACTGTGGTAGGGATATCAATATAAAATATAGATAATTGATTTTATATTGAGCCCCTGGTATGACATTTCAAAAAATAAACTCACCGTTCCCAAACGCCGACAATTCTTCGTAGAATGGCACGTCCACCCAATTTTTAAGTACTATGCTTATTTCCTGCCAATATACCAACAGTGAAACTGTGCTAGGGATATCAATATAAAATATAGATAATTGATTTTATATTGAGCCCCTGGTATGACATTTCAAAAAATAAACTCACCGTTCCCAAACGCCGACAATTCTTCGTAGAATGGCACGTCCACCCACAGCTCGCTGTGATAGCCGGCCTCCGGAGAGAAGAGTTCCCCACTCCGCGATGTGCCAGGTAACGGCTCGGGAGATGCTGCACGGATAGGCATAATTGGTGCATTGGGAGCCGTTGATTGGGTCTGTGCGGGAGTGGAAATCCACGGTAGTGGTACGGGTCGTGGCAACGGTGAAGGCGTCCCTTGTGAAAAGGGACACGTTGTTCTCTCCGGAGATGGAATTCTGAAAACATTTACATAAATCATATAAATTGTTCTCATTCACGTGTGAAACAGTAAGTACAGTATGTAAATAAACAATAAAATTAGAACTCTGTAAAATATGCACTGAATGTGCCAAATGCACAGAGCGCTGATCTTACCAACTCTCACTGTAAGAGTGGAACGCTGTCAGGAAAAAACAATAATATTGTATCAAGCATCTAAATACGATTACTTACTTTTGTTTAGTTTTTCTTGGAGGTGCGGTAGGGAGCAAAATGCGCGCCGCCTGCTTCTTGAATTTTCGGCTTTCCAGCTCTAGCCGGAAGGAAGCAGGCAGGGCCCTAACAGCCTTTAGGGCCTTGACGCGATCCTCTCGCACCAGTAGCAAAGCAGGGTCGCTGTTTAAATAAATACAAATATATGATGAGTTCAACGGCCACAGCAAAGTACTTTCATAAAAAAGCATTAAAAAATACTAACACTCCAGATGAGGCTGCAATTGCAGATCTGCGTTGACGTCCACGTGCAGGTAGTCTGGCACCAGCTCGTACCCCACCTCTCCCTCTTCCTCTGCCTCCTCTTGCAGTCAGCACCACTCTATATATTTTAAATTGAAAACACTTAATGTAAGTACTTAAATGTTTAAATTTTGTTAAATATTGCACTAATATAAAATTTGAAAATAATTATTGGGTCGTGGAGTGATCCCTTTCCCTGGACGACAGCTGTTTCTGCACAAATTTGGTAAAAGTAAACAAATTAATTAATTATACAACAAAATTACTAAATTTTTATTGTGTGACGAAGGCTTTACACCATTTTACATGTGAAAAAGAGTCAACTTTTTGACATATGACTTAAAATAATTGGTTGGAAAATATCTGTATTAATAATGAACCAATTCAAATAAAACTTATATATATCTCTTTGTTTTGAATCACTGTGATGGAATATCTATATTTCAAATGCGCGAGTGCAGTATTTAAGACATTATTGTAAATCAAAAACAGATGACGTCTTCAGTTGACGTAATCTTACACAAAAACTTCAACCAAAACAATATAACACAAACAAACGAATTAAAAACGCATTTCAAAGATAGATAAGTCAATCATGATTACACAGATATATAATTATGCGTTAAAAACCCAATAAATTAATTACTTACGGCATTTTAGGAAGAGTCCAAAATTTGGTGAATGTTGAAAATTTATAATTTTGTTTTTTGACAGGACGCCATAAAAAAACCGCGAAAACTCGTTAAATAACACTTCAAATGGGACTGGGACACGGTCAAGCGGCTTGATCGCAAGAACGTAGTTTATTGTCTATGGCACTTTGTGTCAAGCATTTTGACCGTGTACCGAAGCTGGCTTGCAAGCATTGCGCAATTCTACGTGCTTGCGGCGGGGCTTGATGCGAATTTATATTTTTGTGGGAATAGACAAACGACAATAGACAAATAAATATCACGTATCATAAACAATGATATAAATTGAATAAAATTGTTATAAAATAGGTACTTAGTTATCGTTTTTGTGTTCAATTTGTAGAAATCCATCTAATTTAAAAATTCTGGAAGTATTTTAGTATTTTTTAATAATTATGACAGCGGTTTTCAAGGTCATTAATAATCAAACTGTAGAATAAATAATTTTCTGAATTTTCAATGGAGAAAACATATTTTTTTGTATGAATACCGCACAAGATATTCATACAAAAAATAGCTGTAGCCTGTAATACACTTTGCAAATGCTCATGGGTAAAGCGGTACCTTAACTTGTACCATTCTTGACACCAAATTCGTTTCTTTTTATTATTTTATTCAAACATAAAGCTAACGTAAGAGCCAAGAACGCTTTGTCTTTGACAGATTCCATTTTGCCGCGAGTCACGAAATGACAGGAAGGCATAGAAGTACATATACATAGACCACCACGAAATCAAAGGAAGGCGTGGCCATGCTTGACGGAGAGGCTTGATGCGGGCTGTCAAGCCGCTAAGCATAGACAATAATAGACAACAATAGACAACAATAGAAAAAAAAACTACGTGCTTGCGATCAAGCCGCTTGACCGTGTCCCAGTCCCAAAAGACGGGTGCGCCTGTTCTCACATTGCTGGAGGGTTGGGGGCGGAGCTACGAAGTTTGCCGAGTGAACACGAAGGCTCAAAGCGGCTCGGAACTACGAAGTTTGCCGAGTGTACACGAAGCGTGTCACATAAAACAACTTATTGTAGGTAGATATAGAATTGACAATAATGTTATGGACATGGACCATTTTACAAAAATTTGAAAAAATAGTAAAACTTTTACAATCGAATGTGTAGGTAGAACATTAAGGTAAACTTATTAACACATATTTTCAAGAAGACATACAAGTTCATCATATTAATGTCAATTACAACTGGTTACTACCTACTCCTATAATCCAAATAAAAAATGATTTTGGCAGAGTAAATAACATTCTGTAATCAAATATTTTGTGCATTCGGAAAGCTGCTTCTTACTGAAATTTAATTTTCTTATACTACATATTAGTTTAGATTAGATTGAAAAGGATTCAATATTATGATGATTACATAAACAAATCCATCATCACAGTACTTACTGTGTAAAGAGCCAAAAGTGTAATCAGAGGATAGACTGCACATTAACTATTGTCTAACCATTTTTCAAGTTATAAAATGAGGTCCCTGAGGCTGTTTTCCGAATTTTGATTACCTATTTGTGAAGATCCAGACAGAATGTAAAACTAATGTAAGCTTAATGAATAAGTTTATAAAAGGGATGCCATTAAATACTATGGTTGGGACAGGTCAAAAGGATAAATGAAGGAAGTCACTTGAATCAGGTCATGACAAGAGTCACAAAAACATAAAAGTAAGAATGTGAAAGAAGCAAGAAGTGTGTCCCAAGACAGAGTTGTGGTTCAACTTATTCGGTAGATTACAAGTTGTTCAAAAGAAGTAGTGTTTACAGAAAATATCAAGACAAATAAAATAATCAATCATATTCATAAAAGCGACTTTATTAGGTAATAGAAAATGTAAAAAATATAATATTAAGTATGACAATCATTTACCAGTATCACAATGCCATGAAATACAATATCCATCATATTCCTAGTACTAAGCAGAATCATGCAGAAATCTAACCAAAATAAAGAGTTTTTTTCACAACATAAAACAAAAAGCTAAGAATAGCCATCAAACCTTACAACTATTGTGACTTGCACAAAGTGATATAATTATTGAGATTTTTAAAATTATGAGTTTGAAGATGACAAGCAGAAAGCAGTTTTACACTCCCGTACCGGACGGGGGGATCACACTTACACTAACGAGAGTTTTATGCTATATCTAAGTTGTTTTTTACACCACGTACTCTGTAATTTAGTTAATCCTAAAAAAACTATTTGGTTATCGATCTGCATTTAAAAAATATATATTTTATTTCTAGTTTCTTAGATATTAAATAATTTGTACAAAATTCCGGCAAAGTTCCTGTCCCCTGCCCCGCACCTCAGCTTCGTAGCATCGGCTAAAATTCCCCCGTCCCCATCCCCACTATCCGCTCACCACCGAGAACGATCCAGCGAGCTACGAACTGGACCGTAAAAGTTGCATTTTATGGAAAGGGCTAACTCCCGGTCGCGTACACTGCACTACTGGTATTTCCTTTTGCGATGCTAAAATGTTCACTTGCCGGACAAAGATCGGCCTGCCTAGCTTGCATCCGGTAAATGTTTCATGTTTAGAGACAACATTAAAATTATATCTGTCTCTGTTTCTCACATGGAAAAGAAATCGGTCAGAAAGAGATACATATTTTGTATACATTTTTAAGTAATTTGAAGGAACTTGAATAAAAACAGAGTACTATATGGTTAAAAAGTCTATCGCAAACGTCTTTTAAATTTTATATTGGGTTATAGTTGCTAATTCTCTTAATTTTCGTGGTAAATAATAAT
Organism: Hesperophylax magnus; assembly: GCA_026573805.1. Taxonomy (NCBI): domain Eukaryota; kingdom Metazoa; phylum Arthropoda; class Insecta; order Trichoptera; family Limnephilidae; genus Hesperophylax; species Hesperophylax magnus. The sequence continues at coordinate 3,138,710 of JAIUSX010000060.1, forward strand.
CTGCAAAACCGGACTAGTTTCGCCCTGCTATGGGCATCTTCAAACTGGTAAGTAGTTCATTCATACCTACTTATGAAATGGTGTTTATAAATTAATATCTATTTCAGGATTGTAAAATATTTATTCTGTACTTTTAATATTAGAATTTATGTAATCAGTCGGCATGTATTTATTGCAGTTTCTTACGGCATATTTACCAATGTTTTAAATTAGATCATAAAATTCTATGGTTTTAATCAATTTGTGTGAAAGCCGCACAAGAGCCCCAACAGTCCTATCCAGTGGAACTATGGCATCCCCAATTGGGGTATTTTGTGAGGCTGAAGATAGTGGGGATGGGGAGGGGGAGGATATGGGTAAGACAAAGGTGGAAGTACATGCATATTCACATCTAGTTACCATATAGGCTTAAGTCATTTCAAGCAACGTTTGGATTCTACATGGTGGTCTTTCACTAGGGCGATACTGAAAGCATCTACCGCCCTGCAACTTGATATTATATATTTTTTTCTTTCATAAATATTACAGCATCCGTTGTCGAAGGGTAAGGCTCTAGACTTGTAAACCGGAGGTCGCGGGTTCAAATCCCGGTGTGCGCAAGTAAATTTTAATCTTTGTGATATTTCACAATTTACTGACTAGAATTCATTTAGGTTGTTGCTTGAAATAACTTTGACCTTGTTTGGTGACCAGTACTGAATAGCCAGCTATTTCCCCAACTTCCTCTTCTCCATCTTCTTCCCCTCCTCACTACCATTAGCCTTACAAAATACCAGTACCGGCTCGTGACTTTTGGGTCTACTATTAATTGTAATATTATCACTCTTTCAAATTTTATTTGATTGATTTGTGTTATTACAAATTAACCCGGAGGCTGCCGTGCGCATCTATGTTTGATTCAAGATTCCGAGCTCTCGCTGCCACGCGCAAACATACATGATTTTAATTTCAACTTGCGATATCTCGGAACTTTCTGTATAGATGGCGCAAAACTCGGGCTTAAAAAATAATTTGAACTTTTATCTAGCGACATCTCTACACAGATGTGACAAATGATTTTGTTTATATAATAAAAGACCTCGTCAAACTGGAGACTACAATATTTCCCCTGCCAGTGTTTGAATTCCCCGCGCGCGCGTAGCTGTGTTAGTGCTTCACGTGGTTCCTTCTTATCTCGACGGTTCGCGAATACTTAGAATCTGCAACGAATCATGGTTCTAACGTTATTATTTTAACAAATTGTTTTTATTAACTAGTAATATTTTTAGTGCAAATAACATTTGTGTTAATCAACATGTTTTCTTATTTTAAATGAAATAAGTTGTTATATCCGCCTTTCGAGTGAAAAATAATAATATAAATTTTATTTTAATTATCTGTGTTTGGAAACTAATTATTGTGTTAATTTGTCGTTTTTCCTAATATTTTATTTTGTGTAACCCTCCATCATGGCTCGACGTGACTTGTCTGATGACCAAATAAGAGAATATTGTCTCGATCTTGACTCTGACTGTGAATTTAGTGACAGTGAGTGTGATTCCGCCAGTGAAGTAAGCAGTATAAATGAAGGAGTACACGCTGAAAATATTGTTGAATCTAATGATCAACTCTTGGACAAACCCAGCACGTCAAGTCAGACTGGTTTTGACATGAACACTTGGACATCGGATCATTTTGTACCGATTATTCACGACTTCGATGATTTCCCTTCTGGCGTAAACTCTTCTCCTCTTTTGTCGGAAAATTCCGAGGAAGTGAATTTTTTTGAGCATTTTTTAAATACAAATATTATGACTGATATTGTATCTCAAACTAATAAATATTACGCAGCAACAATACAGAAAAAAGTTGTGTCTGAACAATCAAGGCTTCGTAAATGGGTTGATACTTCAATTAGTGAGATGTATGTATTTTTTGCCATATCAATGCTGATGACACGAAATAAACATCATTCAATAGAAGAGCATTGGTCGACAGATCCTCTTCTTACGAGTGCCATTTTTGATAAAACGATGCCCAGAAATAGGTATCAAATATTACTGAGCATGTTACATATTTCTGACCACGATACACAAATTCCTGGCGACAAATTGCACAAAATAAGATTACTCGTTAATCCGACTCGTAAGATATTTAAAGAAACTTTTACTCCCTTTGAAAATCTTTGCATCGACGAGAGCATGGTTGTTTTTAAAGGACGATTAAAATTTAAACAATTTATTCCTTCCAAACGCCACCGGTTTGGGATAAAAATGTTTGTTTTGTGTGATGTACTGACGGGTTATGTTTTAGATTTCATTGTTTATTGTGGTGATGGAACCGACGTCACTGATAATCAATGTATAGGCGCCTCGGGAGCTGTTGTGACAACTCTACTTAGAGATTACCTAGATAAGGGACACAAACTTTATGTTGATAACTGGTATACCAGTCCTACACTATTTAAATACCTGCATGAAAATAAAACCAATGCTTGCGGAACGGTGCGAAAAAATAGGAAATACATGCCAAAATTTGACAAACTGAAGAAGGGGGAAATGGTAACAAAGAGCTGCGGGCCATTGATGGCTCTAAAATGGCATGATAAGAGGGAAATATACATGCTCAGCTCTTTACACGACAACACTATTTCCCCAACGGGAAAAACAAATTTAAGAACGGGACAAACAATATGCAAACCCAATTGCATTCAGGATTACAATAAGCATATGGGTTTAGTGGATAAGGCAGACATGATGTTAACTGGAGTAAGTTGCTTGCGAAAGTCCATTAAGTGGTATAAAAAGCTTTTTTTCCATATTATTGATTTATATCTGTTAAATTCTTTTATTGTACACAACAGCATAAAAAATTCAGGTATGAGCTTCCCCGATTATCAGTTATGTGTGATAAGACAATTAATCGCAAAACACCACAAAAAAACTCAACTCGACTCAACTCCTCATTCGTCTCATCATGACACACCATTACGTCTGCTTTCAAAAGAAGTTGTAAACCATATGCCTGAGCCAATACCGGCAACATCAAAACAATCCAAGCCATACAGAGCCTGCCATGTTTGTGCGAATACAAAACTTAAACAAAGCCGCAGAAAAATGGCTCGATATATGTGTTCCCAGTGTAATGTGGCATTGTGTATTCATCCCTGTTTTAAAGTCTACCATTCGAATAAAAACTATTAACATAAATAATACGATAAGAAACTGTAAATAAAAGTTGAATAAATAATGAAGCTTAAACAATAATATTATCACAAGTGAATCGTGTGAAATGGTGAGCCGTCGCAGTGGTCCCACTACAGAGACGTGAGTACTGATATTACTATAGTATGTTTGTATGTGTTGGTGAGATTACTGATTTGATAATGGCGGCGGGTCGAAGTTTGTTGATGTTTCATAGATAGTTTTTATTCGTCAAATAATGCATCAATTCATAAAGATATCTTGCTTAGACTTTTCAAGAGTGTCACGTAAACAAGTTTTTTTTGTTTTGGTAATGATTTACAATCTCTAAGTGCTGAGGATAATAAATAATGAGGCAATATAAAAAATTCTAAAAACCCTTGGCGTGAGAGTATCTATCTGTGTTTACATTCGGGCAGCAAAAAGGTTAATTAATTAAAATAATATATAGTATATTTGCGGCACGTTCCAGAGTGGAAGATACTACCAGTATCGCCCTGGTGTAAGACCACCATTCAGAATTGAAACGTTGCTCCAAATGGCTTTAGCCGTGTTTAGTGACTAGATCTGAATAGCCAGGTACTTCCCCACCTTCCTCTTTCCCTTCCCCACTTACCTTCAGCCTCACAACATCCCCCAATTGGGGATGCCATAGTCTCACTGGCTCCAGACGGGAGCAGTTGGGACTCTTGTGAGGTATTCACTATAAAAAAAATAAAAAAACTCTAGTACACCTAAAAGTTCCGAGCCGCCACTCCAACATACCCCATTTGGGAATGCTATAGTCTCACTGGTTCCAGAGGATTAGATAGGAGCAGTTGGGACTGTTGTGGTGTTTTACATAGAAAAATCAAAAACAGGAATATCTGAGGTTACAGTAAAATATAATTTACTCCACGTTTAAGTTCTAAAAATACCTTTTTTTTCCACTATATTTAAAAATTCGTTGTATTTCGAACCCCTCGACATACAAACGAACCCATTATTTATGGTAAGGCAAACACTACGATTTGACCCTAAATGTAAATATACTACTTAATATCATAAATTAGGAATTATAACCTTCACTAACATCTAAATATTCCATAATATTCGAAATAACATCCGTACCTAGTTTAGTAGTGGTAGGTTTTTTAAAACTTAAAAATATGTATTTATAAATAGATCCATCATTTACGGACCAACCTGTGCAATAAACTAGCTACGCTGTAATCGCCAATCGCCAGTCGACATTCAGAATCGAGGAGTTATGCTCGTTATCGGCCCGCCTTCCCTGTTTTGTATGGAAAAAGGCGCATTATTATCTAAATTCATTAGAATATTAACTCCGACTTTATTTATGAAAATATTTTGATAATTACTTCTGAAACACTTTGAATATACTCCCCTCTAATTATTACTAAAACAAATTACACAATATTATGCCATTAACATCCTTTAATAAGCAAAACAAATTGGGGTCCCTAGTGACCCCCCTTCGGATCTTATGTGATTTTTTTCTCTCCGGGACGAAATCCAAGCCACAAACATTGAACAATGGCGATAACTTAAAAATAGCATTTAAATAATGGCAAAACTAATGTGATTTACGTACATACATAATGAATCACTTAAATAAAAATAATAAAAATCAACTGGCTCAATGTTAATGGTAAATACGGTGGAGGTAAATTCAGTCACGCTTGATTCTTGTCATCCTGAAGATATATAATTTATTCAGACAAATCGGCAGCGCTCAGAGCAACCACCGTGAAGTTGACATTGTTGCGATCCCTTTCCATGAAGGTGCGGCAGACCTTGGCAGAGTCTTCCAGGAGCGTCTCGGGGGTCGTGTCTCCATGGTTAATCGGGAAGGACTTGCGCCCGTCCAGCTCGTACAGTTTGCCATCTTTGTGCACAAACGCGATGAAGTGGTGGTTGACAGGATCGTTTTCTCCGGGAGTGTTGGACTGGCCTTCCTTGGCCAGCTCGAAATGGGCAGAGACTACTCCCTCGCAGTTTTCAAGCAGAGAACCTCTGGCGGTGGAGTCCAGTTCTTTGGCATCGTCCAGGAATTGCTTCAGCCAGCCGTCGAAGAGTTGGATATTGTCGGTGTTGTTCGCGATGCTGTGAAGCAGGGCGACGGTTCCACACGCATTCTGAACAGTTTGCTTCATGTGGAAAACGTTCTCGGATATAATTTGAGCATTTTCAGTTAGTTCAGATTCCTCCTTCTTCCTTAAATAATACAAACATAACCTTCAAATATCAATACAAACTACCAGAGCTAGCTACCTTCGTGTACACTCGGCAAACTTCGTAGTTCCGAGCCGCTTTGAGCCTTCGTGTTCACTCGGCAAACTTCGTAGCTCCGCCCCCAACCCTCCAGCAATGTGAGAACAGGCGCACCCCCAAAAGACAGGGTGCGCCTGTTCTCACATTGCTGGAGGAATGGGGGCGGAGCAACGAAGTTTGCCGAGTGAACACGAAGGCTCAAAGCGGCTCGGAACTACGAAGTTTGCCGAGTGTACACGAAGGCTGGCAACAATCAACTTGATTTTGAATAATTTGTTTGAAGTCTTGAAGTTTGACTGTGGTTTGACGTTCGAAAATCTCTCAAGTATGAGGGAGATTTTGAGTTGAAAGAAACGAAACATGGAGGTCGTTATTAGTAAACATTTACAAGACATAATCAACCCTACGGACGAAAATAAGTATTATTCTGGATACTTCGACAGCCAGGAGAAATAGGCTGCATTCAATACTGACTTGAAGGCTTCAGGGTTTTCATTCTCAACCAGAACCAGTTATGGTAGAAAAGGTATGTAGCCCTACCCGACTACAATCACAGAGCGTGCAGCGTCTAGCCCTGCCCTTTTGGCAAACATAAACTAATTTGTATTCCTTTTTTTTTTTAACCTAACCTAACCTAACCTAACCTAACCTAGCCTAACCTTCTACTTCCTGGTTACGAAACCATTACTAGGATAGGTTATTGTACTTTTTATTACTAACCTCCAACTTACCTAGCTCTGGTAGTTTGTATTGATATTTGAAGGTTATGTTTGTATTATTTAAGCTTTCTGCCAGAAGCCTGACCTCACAATTGTTATTTAATCTTATATATTCTAGGTTTTCCGAATAAAATCACAAAGTAGAAGAAATTTGTGTTTAATCCGTGACCTATCCTGATATTCCTTTACGATAGGCCTACTTCACTAGTAACTCTTAAGATCATTTAAACTTGAATGCACTACTTGTATTTTTATGACAAAGTGCCTTCTTCGATGTAATTGTTATGCAGTCTTATGGAGAAATAACAACCAACCAAGAAAGCCAAGTTCTCATTGTCACAGGTTTAAATTTGCCGGGCAGATATGAAGTGAAGTTCGGATTTCGTAGCTCCGCCCCCAATCCTCCGGCAATGTGAGAACAGGCGCACCCCAAAAGACAACGGATAATTTCATAGACAAAGAGAATATATTATCAGCTATTCGATAAAACAAGTAGCTGGCCATATAAACGTTTTAAATAATTACAATAAATATTTTACGAATGGTAGAAAAATCGGTCCATTTTTGGACCGATATCAATCGCAAAAAAATAAAAGTGGTTGATTTTTCGACCGAAATCGTTCCAGTGGTTAAGACTGAAAACTGACTAGGTTTGTTAAATTTGGAGATAATTATTAAAATATGAATAAAAGTTGATTATTTTTATTACTCGCTCTTTTATTTATAAATACTTTATACATATAAACTCCTTGCTAAATTGATTGTCAGATTGGTCCAGGTTTGAAAATTAGAAGAATTTTATGAAGGGGTCTGTGTGACCCGACGTCCATGGGAGTGTGATTTTTTTTTCACGTCCATAGTTAAGGGCTAGGGACATATCAACTGTGTGTACAAAATTGCATTCTGTCTAATAATAAGTAGGGAAGGTTATTGATAAACTAAAATTGATCATTTTAATAGTAGCGAAAAAGCACCCCGAAGGCGCTCCATAAAGAATCTTAAGGTAATGAATGTATTTTATTTATGGTATTTCCTTATAATTAGAAGAATTTTTAGAATATTTAGAATGTAAATATTGTAATTTAACGTCATATGAAATTCTAAAAATTCGTTGTCATTCACATCATTATAATAATATTAGATCATTGCTATCTGCAAGTAACCAATAAGCATTATCATAAATAAATAAATCTCAGCATCATTGTCAGAATGAAGACCTAACTAACAAAATGTTGCCATACCTATGTACCGTGCTTTGTCTATGCCCCCCCCCCTCACTCCACCCTATCATAATCTGGCTCTGTCCACAGCTAGTACTCCCGATGAAGTCAGATCAATTAAATCAATTAATCACTTGATTCTTTTGATGTTTCGAACATGTAAATGTTTCGATCCATTCCATAACTACGAACGATGAACTACTAAATCTACCAATATCCAGTGCAGATGCATTTCTGACAACATAATGCATTTAGTACATTGAAATCGTTTCTTTTCATGGTTAGTAATTCTGATATTTTATTTTATTTATTTTTTATATTGGGAACCAGACAACCCATTTTTTTTTCTCTGAAATTCAATAAACCCCTCCTGACATATATGAAAATATTGTGACACCTCACCTCATTTGAGGTTGGAAACTTCAACACATGATTTTGGAAATTGATAACCTTATTCAAACTCACTCTGATATTGTGTCTTACTCAACACTAGAAGTAAAGAATTCTCGGATTATCGATTTTTTTTTTAAACACTAGTATAGTACTTAGGAAATTATACATCTATGGACGATTGAGCGGATTGAATGTATTTTTTTCTTAAATCGCCTTAAATTGAGGATCTGCATTCCCTGCAGTAAATAAAACGCAATTTGAATGAAATTACTATGAACCTGAAATACTAGATTCATGGAATTAATTATTGTCTATGAAAACATTATTGTCTATGCATAACCTGCAAATTTTGTTAACCCATGTTTTCTAAGCCGACACTGGTTACTTCCTGTAACTAAACTCTGTTTAACTTAATCCCAAATTGTGATAGTTATTAGTAAGAAGGATTGTTTATATTCCAAACGATTCTCTCAACCTTTGTCATAACTTAAAAGTCACAATTTGTATAATTTTTTTCTTAATAAGTGTCTTGGCTACGACTTCATTGTTTTGACAGAATATTCCAATCGTGACCAAATTTTAAAAAAGTCATTTAATTAGTGTGACGTTAACACTGTGTTCTGTTTCAGGTATATTTGTTTGAGGTCAAACGAATTACCAAACGCTACCTCAGCAGTGCCATGGATCTACTAAATCCAGAGTCTATATCTATCAAGACGGAACCAGGGCCCAAGAAGAAGGCGGAGGTGAAATGTCGTATACGGATATGGATTTCGACCTCCCAGATCTAAAAAAGGAATGTTCGCAATATGCGGATTGTAGTCGGTCAGCCAGTTAGTTTCATTGAATATATTGAAAATGTAGGATTTTTAATTTGGATATTCGGAAACCAAGTCCATTTTGAAATGTCGTGAGAACAGGACAGACTATGTTTGTGCACAATACCCTCTATTGTCGTGCATGAGTATATTTGGAATTTATCTTAAAATTCGTCCTTGCTGGAATCTGCCAAATTAGAGTACTCTTTTAACTTAATTATATTGCTCCAAATAGGTTGTTGATTCCTCAAGTTTTCACCTCGTTTTATTTGGGATATGAGGTAAGTTTCAAGTGTTATTTTACGTGGTGCAGTTCGGGAACTTCCTTATTTAAAATACTTTATATTAAAATACGAAAATTAGTGTGAAATAAGGAAGTAGAATACTTTAAACAAACGTGTATTTTAACTTTACCTTTATTGATGCTAGATATCATCGACTTAAAACAACCGTATTGAAAGCGCTCAAGAGCATCGCTTTTCCTTCTTGAAACATCGTTCCCTGGGGACATCTGGAGTCATACGCCTAAAAAGGCTTTTACATAAATTGATACAAGAAGCAGTGTACATTTGAGAATATATGTATTATATTGGAAATCATAAGAGTATATAGATGTAATCCATCATAAAGCACGTACAACGTATATTTATGAATTCACAAATATAAATTTGTGATTAAAAGAATAATAGAATATTTTGAAAAATATATATTTTTTTAAACTTAATATTTAACAATATAAGTAAAACGTAAGAGCAACAAAAAAAATAAAATTAAAACCACACTACATATAAGACAATACACTAAAACTACACTAACAACGCCACTCTAATTTGTAGTATTCAGCAGTCAGTAAATATTTCAGTAGTACCTCCATACTTGTTGCCCAGATCATTCACCTTATTGGTCAGTGAGTGTGTTTGTGTTTTTATTTTACCGTCAATTGACCTTAAATACTTTTTTACAAAATTCCGCTTCTACGCGTTTAATCGATGGTATCTTTATTCGTTTTATTTAAAAATACGTTTCGTTTCGTATCAATGATCAATGTACGAATTATAATTTTGTTTTTCTAGGTAGCTTTAATGCGGTAACTGTTCCCATGAAGCTGGAACCAGGACCCGGAGAAGAAGATGAAAGAGGTCCAAATGTGGAAATTGACATAGACCTGCCTGATATTAAAAGGGAATGCTTAGAACGTTTTGAAAGAATTTCCCAGACAGCAGGTAAAACTGATTTTCATTGTATGATTTATCAATTCGTGCTATCCTATTTTATCAACGTTTTTAGGAATTTACTGTGCTTATCTACACTTTTTGTAAGTAATAAAACTTATTGAGTATTAAACCTTTTTTCTTTTTTTATTGCCAGTTTTGAAGACACATCCAGTGGAAAAACGATCATCTTGTCCTCATTGTAACTACTCCTTCTCTCGTAAGTCAAACTTGACAAGACACATGCTGACCCACAATGGAGAAAAACCTTTTTCATGTCATGAGTGCAACTATTCATGTTCTCTTAAGGTAAATTTAAAGAGACACACGCTGACACACAGTGGAGAAAAACTATTTTCATGTTCCGAGTGCATTTATTCATTTTCTCAAAGGAGTAATTTGACGAGACACATATGATGACACACAGTGGCGAAAGACCTTTTTCTTGTTCCGAGTGCAACTATTCATGTTCTCAAAGGGGTGATTTGACGAGACACATGCTGACCCACAGTGGAGAAAAACCTTTTTCATGTCATGAGTGCAACTATGCATGTTCACGAAAGACAAATTTGACCAGCCACATGGTGACCCACAGTGGCGAAAAACCTTTTTCTTGTTCCGTGTGCAACTATTCATGTTCACGAAGTAATGATTTGACAAGACACATACTAACTCACAGTGTAGAAAAACTTTTTTCATGTTCCGAGTGCAACTATTCATGTTCTCAAAGGGGTCAATTGACGAGACATATGCTTACTCACAGTGGAGAAAAAAAAACCTTTTTCATGTTCTGAGTGCAACTACTCCAGTTCTCGAAAGAGTCATTTGACGAAACCCTTGCTGTTTCACAATGGAGAAAAACCTTTTTCATGTTCTGAGTGCAACTATTCATGTTCTCGAAAGAGTCATTTGACGAGACACATGCTGACTCACAATTACGAAAAACCTTCTTCATATTCCGATTGCGGTTAATCATTTTCACGAAAGACAAATTTGACGTGCCACATAGTGTTTCACAGTGTAGAAAAACTTTTCTCACGTTTCGAGTGTAATTATTCATGTTCTTAAAAGGGTCTTATTGCGAGCCCCATGCTTACCTACATAGAATAAAAACCTTTTTCGTGTTCCAAGTGCAACTATTCGTGTTCTCGAAAGGAAGATTGGAAGAAACACGTGATTACTCACTGATGAGAAAAAAGTGTTTCATTTTCCTAAAGCAAAATATAGTATTTAGCTAAGCCGCTATGAAATAATTTATTTTATATTTCCGGAAACTGAAATACGTTCTTCTTATTACTGTCCGTCTGACAAAAAGTATTTTTTTTAATCGTAGATACGTAAAAATACGAGCGTCGACATAAAATGTCCGTATTGAGTGAGTCCCTATTTTCTATATATTTACAAAAATCAAGTGAAGAAGTGACATTTTTCAGATCTTTGTTTTCTCTACCTATGCGAATGAATTAACTAAAATATATTTATAAACTCTGACTTATTATTATCTTTGTTATTTACACAACCTAACATTGTGGACAAACTTTCTTTTGTCATCTGCCAATCGTTTCATTCTGTTTCTACGCGCAAATTTTACACAATATCCCTTACACGGTTTAACCCACACAGTTAAATTTATCATCCCATATGTTGCATCCGAACGCGTTTCCGAATTACAGCTTCAGGTAAACATGAATAATGAACTATAAATGAATTGAAATGAACTGAATGATGTCTGTTGGAATTGAGTGATCATACGTGTAAGAAGAAAACAAGGTAGGCCAATCACTGACCACGAAGAAGCACACATCATAAAGTAGTTAGTTCAAGCACAACACAATCACATGAGTTCCACCGCGATACCTCGGGGTAATCATTGTAGCCACAACACAATAACTACTTGTATAAGCTTATACAATAACAATATTAAGCGTTGTTAAAATCAATGAAAGAGACGTAAAGCTTCTATAATATCAATTTTAATTTTAAAATACTTGCATAATATAATGTTATTTTAATCAATTCATTATTTTGACAACTGCCTATTTATGTGACCGAAAATTAAATGGGTGTAGTTAGTGTGGAATAATAATATTAATTATAAGACATTATAGTTAACTACAATACAATGACAACAATTGGTATCAGTTCTTATTTTTAACGTTTTATTGTTGAATCAAAATCTATTATAATATGAAAAAAAGTTTTACACTTTAAAAACATTACTCTGCGAAACTAAAATTAGTGATCATTTACTAACTGACCAAAAAAATAAAACAAAAATAAAATAAAATAAGGTACAAAGGTTGATATTATTTTTGTTATTATAGAAACAGAAGATAGAAAAAATATAGAAATAGAACTACATTTTAAAATACACATTTTTTTCACAATAAGATCATAAGAAATATTTTTATACTTTCTAGAATCTAGATAAAACAAATATCATGCCCCACATAAAAAATGCGAGGAAAAAAATTAAATTAGCTGTTAATATAAAAAAAATCTGTGTTTCAAAAAAGGTTTGTTGAATTAATTCGGATGAAATAATTACGCTGCAAACTTGGATTTTTTTGAAGAAGACGGTTGTTCACTTTGCAAATCATTTTCACTACTATTGTCATAATTTAAAATATTGATGCCAATGTATTTAAAAAAACATATGGGAGGGGATCGAATAATAGGCTTGACTATGGGAAACGGCGGACTAATGACCGAGCCTTTCCACGCGGTGGCTTCGGTTAGTAGTAGTACTGAGCAAACCAATCCGAAACGAAAGCAAAATCAGGGTTGGCACATTGATATTTGGCACTGCTCTAATATTTTTTTACGTTAAATTGTAATGTATTCCGGCAATGTCCTCTAGGTATTTGTTTTGATATTGGATATGAAAACCACGGCTCTTTTTATATTGCTCTCTTACTCCGCTCCACGGTTAATACGCAATATTTCAGTTTCAAATAAATGGAATTAGATTAAGTCGGGGGAGACGAAAAAATATGCACTTTGAAATTTTATTTCTTTTATTAATTAACTTACGCGATATGTCAATTAGTAGGTATGCGGCGCCGTTGTTGTCGCCGTTGTTAAATAACGTAATTCTACCGAATAACGTAATTCTATCTATAAAATATTTCATAGACACTGCTGCCAATCACACAAAATTTAGTATTGCCATGTAAAATTAATAATATCATCATATATAATTCATTCATGTAAGTGAATGTATTATTTATAACAAATAATCAACATAAAATTAAATGTAATAATCCGAATTAACAACCAAAAGGAATAAAATGTGATTAAACCTATTCCGTTTGGGTAGTTTAGGTTAGATTGGGCAGAAGAACATGGAAAAAAGCTATTAGAATTAAATCACAAACCAGTCTATACAAACCTAGCGCAGCCCACAAACTATTTGAAAACTGGGATATAACACTAAATGGGACGCGAGTGGGCGTTATTAAATGGGCAATTTTTTGTTATAGAAAATCACAGTTAGATTAGGTTAGGTTATGTTTATAATTTTATTTAGAATTAAGGAGATTTTATTGAATTAGTTCGTAGGTAGGTACTGTACCTACACCCGCCCTCTGGCTAGGAAAATAACTAGTAGGTACGTTTGTTTTTATTTTCATAAGAATTTATTTTGTGTGGTTGGTATTTCCAGCAAATGTCATATTACTTTGTATTTGCTATGAAATCTCGCGAACAAATGGAATATGGCGTTATGATTTTGGTTGACGACCGGTGTATTATCGTATATGTGAAATGATTTAAACGAAATTAAAATTTGAAGTGTATATTTTTTTAGGTTTTCCCCAACATTAAGAATCACTTTTAGTAATAATATAACTAAATTCAAGTATCAATTCAAATAAACATTCCATATTTACCGTGAAGCGGATTTCGTAACGTTTACCAAAGTGTGTTATGTTTTGTTATGAATTAAATTATTAATAAAAATGTATTTTAATTATCGTTGAATGTGCCAACCCTTATCATAAAGCAACATTTTTTTATGGTTTTTACCCGGTTTCAGGGCAAATATCAATTCGTTTCAGAATTGTGATATAAATTTTTAACTTATTAACTGCCAACTTTATTTTCGATTTTAATAGAAGTATTGTCATGTTTTTTTCTTTTCAATGTAACTATGTACAAAAAGTTTTTTGAAAAGTGTCATCAATTTATTGATAAAATTGATGAGTTCAGATTCTTTTTCGAATAAAAATGGTCCAATTTAAAAAAGTCCATATTGGATTTATTAATCCATAAGGAATTGTGGTTTGAAAAGCTCGAATTGAATGCAGATATACGAAGCGTTGTCCATAAACCATGCAATTTGCCCTTTGTTAATTTTACACAGACTCTAGAAGCGGCCGTCAAACGCGTAGCACAGTCCCGAATGGCACTAGCCCTACCCCTCCCCTTACCCCGCGGGCTCCCATTCATCCAAAAATCACGCGAAATGAGCGTGTGTTCGAAATTAATTTTAAAAAATAGGTTGCCGTTCAAAATTTTGTTGGATCTTTGCAGAAATCGTTTTTACGTAGCTATCCCATCAACTTGGCGTAAAAAAATTGGACGGAGGATTTTTTCCGGAGCGATATTTTTAACTGATATCAAAAAAGCATGTTCCAAAAAAAAAAAAAGTTGGATCTTTTGATTAAATAAAGCAAACATCAATATAAAGACACTCCGAGATCAAAAATTGGAGAGAGGAATTTTCCCGGCAACAGTAGAATTAAAAAACAAATCTCTTTAAAAAAAACACTTTCCCTACAAAAATATTGTTGGATTTCTATTTGATCGGGTGGATATTAATTAATACTAACAATATGTGAAGAGTTCTCGAAAGAAGTACCTTTCCAGCGAGAGTTATATTTTTTTTTCAGTTTTTGCTAAAAATAACTAACTTCCCGTTATATATTTTGTTGGATCTCTTGTCATTCGTCATCCCTAAATGATACTCCACGTGACTGCAAAAATTTCATCGACGCACATTGGGGCGACTTCATGTAACGCGTTGGCTGAAATTCAGAAAATCAAATGTTCTTTACAATGAAGCAAGTATGCTAGTTTTGAAGTTCATTAAGTGTTGCATAATAACCCCGAAGCGTTTCGCCCTAATCGCGATACTGACGGGAAGTGATCAGTTTGAACTTGACCTTTGTGCGGGTGACTGTGTCAGTTTTCGAAAGCGCGTAAATTTCAATACTTTTCAAGTTTATAAAAAGCAAAATCTATCAAGTGTACAGATCCAATCCAATATGGATACGATGTCTTATGGTATGCACTTTTATTATATTATAGTAGTTATTGATACCCTCATACTATATGTCATAAATTTAAATTAAAACAAACACCTATTTGATTGAAATATTTTCTTGTAAATATATTAAACATAGAGGTATATAGTTTAGAGTTCCACGAGATCCCGTCATATTTTAACTGTTTTTATATAGTTTAGTATCTAAGCTACAAGATTTAATTATAAGTAGTTGCAAGTATGCATAATTTTTTTTAATTATAGTACTTGAAAGTGAGGACTATCAGTTTTCATAAAAAACAGTTGTAGTCTAATAATCAATGTGTTTTGTTTTAGATACAATTTCTGACGTAGTTCTTACGAGATTCGAATTATACAAGATTATGAAGAATTCTGGCGTTAAGAAATTTAAAAGTAAAATTCCTGAAAAAACACCTCTTAGAACTTACTCATTGTCAACTCTTTAATCAAAAATAACTTTTGAATGAAAAAGCTGCATTCTGTTCTAAATTGAAAACCAAATGGTTGAAGTGTCACAGAATCCATGACTTCTTTTTATTAAATAATAATTTTTATTAAAAGAATGGCTCGAATATAATAAGAATTAAGAATTATAAACCTTTACCAGAAATAGTAAAAACAAAAAGAGGTCGACCCACACTGTCATTTGATATGTCGTCTGAGCGTACGGAACGTCATAAAACTATACTATTGCGATCTAAAACATCTAGTACTGAGTTAGCGTTTGCTAACCACATGAGTTTTCGATTGGCAGGCAAAGCAGCAGCATCGACTGTAGTCAAAGACGTCACGTTAAGTACGCCGACCAGAGCAAATAAGTACAGAAAAGCTTTTACCGATAAAACCCAAAACAAAAAGGTATTGAGTGGTGATGAAGCACTCGCTTTGATTGTAGATGCCAAACTTAGTCGCTACCAATACAATTTAATAAGAGAAAAGGATAAAGAGGTATTTCCTTCATACAAAATTGTACAAGGAGCTAAGAAAAAATGTTACCCATTAAGTGAATTCATAACGGTCACGGAATCTTCAGCGGAAGTGAAATTGCAACAATTGCTGGATCACACTGCTGAGCATTTAATACAAGTTCAGCAGCCGGACAATGAAGACAATTTCAAAAGAAGTACTGAAAATGCTAAAGACACCAGACCCTAATACGACTACCAGGAATGATTCGATAGTTGAATCAAGTAGTGATGACGATAGTATATTGTATATTGAAATAAAGTGAGCATTTTGACTGATTTAATTTATCTTATATTATTCAATTTTATATTTTTGTACTAAGTATGCGTGACTTTACGAACATTTTTTTTCACTTATTTTTATCAACATGTCTATACGGAACTGAAAATCGAAAAAGATTTGATGTCATTGCAACCACTGATTTGATGCCAACTTTCGGGGTCATCGGCCCCATTGTGCGACGGAGGAATTAATGTTTGGGTTAGCCTCATTTTGAGCCTTTATTGACTGGCCTAAATCTGTTTTGATAACCTGTGAGAGAGCCGTAAATTCCCGCGTGAGCGATTAGACCTTTCAAAAACTTACGTAACAAAAACTTCTGTAACTTGGTATAAATTACGCTAAGCGACTTATGGTGTCGTTTACACTGGTAAATTTGTCGTAAGTCGCTTACGTGAGCAACTTACAGGAAAAAACTTACTTACGTGAATTGTGTACTAAAGCAAAAATAAGTAATATTTTGTGCATATACTATCTTTCTTTTAAAGTTTTTGTGCGTTCCCCAACCATCTGGAACCAGTACGACTATGTCACCTCGATTGGAGTATGTTGCGAGGCTGAAGGTAGTTGGAAAGGGAAAGAGATGAGAAAGAGGAGGATGGTTAGGTACCTCACAATCCAAATCTGTTCACCAAACAGGGCTCACCCTATGATATTGTCTATGTCTGTTTCTTATCGATTGCCTTTACTTGATAACCTCTTAATCTCTATAATATGTTATAGAACAAAGATTATAACTATGAATAATAACAACGATTGTTTAATTCATCTGAATTTACATGTTTTACTTTCTAACTATATAATTCATCACAACATATTTATATTCATACAACTCTATGACATTGTACACCTTACCATTAACTATTCATCAGTGGAAAGTTCATAATTGGCATAATTAATAATTATAGTATCATTATACAGGGTGTCCGGAAACTCGTAGTACAAGCGGGAAACTGGTGAATCTACATCACATTTGGAGTCGATTTTGTAGTATATTTTTTTTTGATTTGAGCTTTCGTTATCGAGTAAATCGAGTTTGAAGTTGATTTTTTTTTTTTTTTTTTTTAATCAAATTCTTATAAATTATTACTGAAGATCAAAGTACCCAACTAATTAAAACTATTTGAAAGTAAAACAAATGAAGAAACTTGGGTTTGAAGCATTATTTTGAAATCACCCTTCATTTAACCCGGTGTTATCATAAAATATTTCTGCTCTGCAGGGTTAAAACATCTGTTGTTCAACCCTAAACACCAGAAAAAACTTTAACCCTAAAATAGCCGAAAAATATTTTTTTTTTTTTTTTTTTTGTGAAAATGCTCAAATCAAAAAACTTTATGTTTTTTTGGGTTCCCCATGTGGTGTAGATTCTCCAGTTTCCCGCTTGTACTACGAGTTTCCGGACACCGTGTATAATTAAAGATTTGCTGTTAACTTTTCCAAATAAATTAATAATTTATTCAATACTGATAGCAATAATAAAACGCTAAGTAAATGGTTATGATAAAATAAAAGAATCTTCACGGTCTAAGACAAAAGTAACATGTAATATTCAGTAAGGTTATATCGCGTATTGAGCAGTTCAAATCCCACCCGTTGGCTGTTGGCAGTTGGGACCGGGGGCTGCCTCTCCTCTCCTGTGCTGGAAGCAGGTCCAGTCAATCCCTTCTTTACCGGCCGATACGCACGGCAGTTGGAGTAGTTTCCCTGTCGGCCGACAGAGCGCATCTCTGGCGGCATAAGAGCGAACCAAATGACTGTGGCGCCAATATTTGAATATGCAGCTAACAATACATTATAAGATACGGATATATTAGCCACCGGTCAGTGGCTTAGTTGACGTCACGCTTGAGTTCCGCCTTCTAGGTACATTATAAGATATGATCTTTAATCTATAGGTACATTAGAATATTTAATTTTAACTCTAAATATTATTAAATATAATTTTTAATCTAAACAATATAAGACATAATCTTTACACTATACATTATATAATATGATCTTTAATATAAACATTATAAGATATAATCTTTACTCTATACGTGATAAGAAATAATCTTTACTCTATAAATTTTACGACATGATACTTAATCTAATTTAATCTAATCCTATAAATGTATGTATACATATTATATACATTTATATATTTTTTCTATACTTTCCACTCCAGTATGCCTTACAACGTAATTCAATTCATCTCAATCTCAATGAGACGGTATGTAGCACTTCACTGAGAATTCTGTACTTTTTTCTACGCATTGCAGGGAATTATAAACAAAATCGAAGCAATTCAAAACAAATTTCGAAAACATCTTTGTTGCAAGTCATTTTTAAGAATTAATAATTATGAAGAAGTAGCTTCATACTTTAAAATTGATTCACTGAGTGTGCGGAGGCTTCATATGGACGCACTATTCTTGTATAAAGTAGTTATCAATAATATTCAATGCCCAGAGTTGCTAAATAAGATTCCATTCAATGTACTTGCACGTTCAACACGTACTTGTGTCCTGTTCAGGATTGATCAATGCAAACCGAACTCTAAGCAGAATTCTTGCCTGAACAGACTATGCAATAATTACAATAGCGTTTTATCCAAAGTTGATATTTTCAGTTGTGAACTAACCAAATACAAGAGGTCCATAAAATAATGTTTCTCTGATGTTAATTTTAATTTTTTTTTAACTTTTTAAAAATTTTTTAATTTATTTATTTAAATTTACATAGTAGAAACATATTTCAAACAATAGTTAACATGTTTTCCTTTACAAGAGTCATAAACTCGTGTGTAAAGGGAAAAAATAAAAACTAAACATACGTATGTAAATATAATTAAAAAAAATCATAAAAACATGTTTTTTATGTAATAATATATAGAGTTATATAGTGAGATGTCATCGCCATTCTGATTCGCTATATTATTTAAGGTAGTGAAGTTTATTTTATTTTTAAATTTATTATATTCCGGTTCTAACCTTATCTCTGTCGTTAGTTGATTAAACCACACCACTCCAGTGTACGTGTAATAGTGTTGTGCAAAACTGGAGTGCATTAATGTAGTGCATAAGCGACCCATTGTATTTTGCCTATTCCAAAGTCACTTGTGTTCGGTTCACTGAGAGTGTTATTTATTTTTACATATTGATTTCTATAGTTCAGGAAACTTTCTATCCACATTTTAGCATTATCTATAATTCCTATTTTGTTAAGTTTGTGCAGTAATTTTTTGTGACTTATGTCTCTATTGTTTATATTTCTATTATGAGTTGATTTATATCTACAACCTCTCTCCAAGGCTATAAATGTATTGTTTTGTACATTTTTCGTTTTATATGATTTAAGATTTTCACGGCCAAAAGTATTTTTTGTTATTTGTTTTTGGGGTGTTTTGCCGTGTTGCGCTAGCTCCCTTTTTAGCCATCGTTTCGGACAGCATTGCAGTGCAGCACTGCAATGCTGTCCACCACAAAAACAAAACATAAAAAACTTTTGTTCTGTATAACTTTTTGAATTCATATTCCTTTCTTACAAAATTTAAATTACTTATTCCTTATTATGCTGTCTCACTAGAGGTATAGACACAATGAGGAAATCCATAATTGGTTTGTTTGGCTATGTAATATTTATGTACAATCTGAAATAAATGTAATCTGTCGATATCCCGAAAATCAATAAATAAATAAATAATGTGCTTGACTAAAAGAAACAACACTCAGAATGGAGAACCTTGGGAAGTGGCGGTGTGTGGGTAGTGAGGTGATTTTACTGAACCGCACTCCTGACCCGGACCCAAGATGAACATGTTCACCGCTTTCATTCATAATACCATACCAGTGTCAACGCACCCATTTGCTGGATTAGTTAGTGGGGGTATTAGATTACCAATATATTATCACAATGATTTTTTATTTATCTTCATTTTACTATGAACCCTTGGAGAATCTTTTCCAGAACTGTTGATGTTGTTGGGTTCCTGTTTGGTAACCACCATTGTTCTTGTCTTTTGGTTCTCCCGAACAGAACACTGAGTTACGCGGCATGCTCCGTTCGAGATGTGATTGTTGTGTTGTTTGGGCTGCTACTGCTTGCAGATATAATACCAATAGCAATTACATTCATAATTACATCTCAAATGAATCTTCTACATACAATATAATATCTAAGACCTCATGTCAAAGCTAAGGAGGGTAGGTATAATGATATCTTAAATGATTTTTTTCACATAAAATTGACACAGGGATGATTTCTAAGGAACCTCAAAGAAAATTAATTAACAATTACGAGCTACACGGACATGGAATAAGGAAAGCTAAACTTTATAGTTAGATTGTCAACATGGAATAACACTACGTACCATAGAATAAACAATATAACATTACGAGTTCCTCCCAATTTTATTTTTTTTTACCTTTTTTTTTTTTTTTTAAAAGAAAGACAAACATTCCAGGGTTACGAATAACCCAACAATGTTTGAAAATCTCCTACTACCACCACAGAAAGCCGAAAATGTTGCTTGTGTTGTGATGGAGGACTTAGCCAGCCGAGGAATCGAACACGCGACGCTCGGGTGAGACCCAAGCGCTATGCCCACTCAACCACTGACCGGTCAAACAATGAAACAACATGAAACAAGTGTTACATGTTGCCCAACCGCCTAGCATTCCGTCTCTCTTACACTTGCCTGACATAGTAGATCTCCATCTCATATGAATTTCGAAAGATGTTTGTAGGAAAATATAGGCACTGGTTAGGTAAATATTTGGATCACGAAACACGCCCCCAAGGCAATTCTTTTGTTATTATTTATTCTATGCTAGGTAATATCATAATATGCCGAGTGAAATCATTGCAAAAAAATGTTCCATTTAAATAAATAGCCAATATATCTAACAACACAACATTTCTTGATTTCAAAAACATTTAAAATACATAATTCAAACTTTAAACAGCTTTATTGCAAAAATACAATACTTGCACATCTGACATTGTTTTCCGGGACTGTCGATTTGTTAGGTTTGTTATTGAATATACTCACATAAACAAAAGGTTTTAAAAACAATATCAATGGACGAAAAAAGTATATGAGACAGTAAATTGTAGACAAGTGCGCAGTACTGTAACTTGGATTGGTCTCGTCGAAAGAAAATCACAAAGAAATGGCTCTCTGCAAGTGTCGATAGGTACCTGCAAATAAATACACAAACAAAATATTTACATAACAGCGTCAAAAACAAATAAACAATTTACTTGCAAATATCACGAACATGTTGACATTAAAACTCAAAATTATTTAGTTGCAAACAACATTGAGGAATGGGCTATCGATAAAATTGTTTTTATTTGTAATACCTACATAATAGCTGAACTTGCTTTCCGCCAATATATTGGCAGTTACTACCACTCACGTGGAATGACTCGCAAATTGTGCTCAATATGAAATGTTCTTAAAAATCATTATTCTTAGTTACGATCGTTCTTAATAATAACCGTTCTTATTAATTACCGTGATTAATTATCATATGATTAATATGTATGTTAACAATATGGTTTTGTTCAAAAGTCACATGATGAAAATGTTTTTTTTTTTAGTTATCTGGTCACCATGAAAATTATAATAATTGTCTATGACTTCATTCTTGTCTATGCATAACCTATAAATATTTTTGACAAGTGCTAATAAGTGCTTTCTTCTCCGACAGTCGTTTCTTCCTGTTAAACATACTATCCCACGCCTGTGATGGTTATTGGTAAAGTAAGTACTCATTCTTATATTCATCGCTATTTATTTGGTAGCTGCCGTTATTCCAGTTTAGTTAGGGAATCATTGGGCGTTTTGTCGCAGTAGAATGTTTAAACTGTCAATTTGACGTGTACCTATTATTAGATTAGCAATTCGAATGCATTAATTAGCTTTAATAACATCTTGAATTTGAAGTGAAAAATGTTGACATACCCACATATACGTCAAAAATATCGAATCGTCACAATTAAGCATTTTATTAAACAAATTAGAAAATTAATTGATTGAAGAACACATTTTAAGGAAAAGACTTTAGTCGGGCGTAGTCGGAGGCATTACGGTGACCATAAACAAGGTGACAGTTGGTTTAGTGTTGTTTGGCATATTTTTTTTTATTGTAGAATATTTTTTTCCAATTACAGTACAGTTTTACATACGTCAGCATTTAGCTAGTTGACTCTTCAATAATTGTTTTAAATCATTTAGAGAACAGTCACTCACATCCAAATTCTTTGCAAGTTCGTTTAACAGCACACCTCCCCACGTCACGTTATACTTTGCTAGGACGTCGGTTTTGCCTTTTGGTACTCTGAATAGGTCATGGTATCGACATCGGCTGTAGTGGTCATATGGTACATATAAATCATAGCATCCCAAGAGGAATGGGATATCGATAAAATTGTTCCTAATTTTGAAGGACATAATAGCTAAACTTGCTTTCCGCCTACATATTGGAATTGTGCTGAATATGAAATGTTCTTAAAAATCATAATTCTTAGATACGATATGATGAATATGTATGCTAACAAAATGTATGTGTTCAAAAGTCACATGATGAAAATGTTTTTTTTTTGTTATCTGGTCGCTATGAAAATTAAAATAATTGTCTATGACTTTATTCTTGTCTATGCAAAACCTATAAATATTTTTGACAAGTGCTAATAAGTGCTTTCTTCTCCGAGAGCCGTTTCTTCCTGTTAAACTTACTATCCCACGCCTGTGATGGTTATTGGTAAAGTAAGTACTCATTCTTATATTCATCGCTATTTATTTGGTAGCTGCCGTTATTCCAGATTAGTTAGGGAATCATTGGGCGTTTTGTCACAGTAGAATGTTTAAACTGTCGATTTGACGTCTACCTATTATTAGATTACCATTTCGAAAGCATTTATTACAATGATCACAAAAAAAACATATGGTTAACAGATATTTTGTTAAAAGCGGATTGCGGTAAACATTGTAAATTTATATATATATATATATATATATATATATATATATATATATATATATATATATATATATATATATATATATATATCTATATATATAGTTATAGTTTTCCCACGATAAACAACGTTTCTATTAACCGTTGTCATATATTCAAGGTTTTCAAATATGTGTTTTGGCTACGACTTCGTTATTTTGACAGGATATTCCAAGCGAAACCACATTTTATTTTTTATTTTTTTAATGTTTTTTTTATTCTAGATAAAAGCAAATTACATTTTCACTTATTTAACTAGAAAAAACTAATACATTACACATTAATATATTACAGAACGATTTTATTCACGATCATTGTTTTGTTGATTGATCATAAAACTGAACAACTTTTTTTTAAATTTACCTACACTTTTTTCATTTTTAATTTCGTCTGGGAGGCAATAATGTATGTTGCTTCCCTCGTAACCAATGGATTGCTTGCCTTAATGAGTATATATGGTGTTTAAATGTATTTTATCTTGTTGCCGTGTAAAGTGTGTGTGTACTTGGTACGTTTTAATGATTTCTGTCTTTGGATGTATGAGTTTATTATTTATTTTTCATATAAGGAGACATGTATTATATTCATAAAAAGTTTCTTAATGTAAATAGTTTTATTTTCATACATAATTTTTCTGTGGATGTTCTAGTTTGAAGTGAAATAGCTTTTTGATTACTTTGTTTTGTTTTACGTGTAGTTCATTTATATATGTCTCATATGCATTTAACCAGATTTTAATCAAGTAGTTTAAATTTGAATTTACGAGGCTGTAATATAGCCTTTTTTAATTTTATTTGGTAACAGATATGATATCCGGCTAAATACGCTAATTAAAGGGGTGATTTTATCTTTAATATCTTGAATAAGCTCTTTAAAAGTTAAGTGTTTATCAATGCACAGCCCAAGATAATTCTCCCGTATCAGGATTTGCAGGTTGATATATTCAATTTTTAAGGGTACGTAAGGAGGAATTTGTTTTAATTTAAATTTTAAATTTTATCATTTTATTTTATTTTAACAATGTTCTGTTTCAGATATATTTTTTGGGGTTAAAACAATAACCAAACTCTACCAAAGCAGACCATGGATCTACTGAAGCCAGATACTATATCCATCAAGACGGAACCAGGGCTCCAGGAAGAAGATGGAGGTGAAATTGCATTTTCAGATTTAGATTTCGACCACCCAGCTGTAACGAAGGAATGCTCGCAATATGCGGAGAGTACTCATACAGCCAGTTTGTTGCATTGCATACATGTAAAATATAGAACTTAAAATTCGGATGTACGGAATCAATGTCTCTTTAGAAATGTCATGCAAACAGTACACACACTTGTGCACAACATCCTCTCTTATAAAATATGAGGTTTATTGGGTATTTGCCTTACTCTGCGTCCTTGCCGGAAAATACCAAAATACAGCACTCATTAAACTTTGTTATATTATTCATAATAAGTTGTCGGTTCCTCGATTAACATCGGGATATTATGTGAATTACACGTATTATACGTTAAAAATACATACATATTGATTGGAAAAACAATATCTCTTTGACCGAAAACAACCAAACTCTCCACTACAGGTGCTCTAGAGAAAGGTTTTTCCTTCTTGAAGAATCGGTCCCTGAAGCGGACATCAAAATGCAATTTTTCAATAAAAGAAATTCTCGTTTATATCAATTTGACGAAGATACAGCGCTGGCACTATGTGGTCGCAATTGGTGCAATTCGCTCCGGGCGTCGAATACTTAAACTAACACATCGCCCTTGATATTATTTTTGATAAATACCGCTCTACAAACAAACACAAATCATCATTTTAATGATTACAGTAATATACTGCCTCGGCGTGTACTTATTTAGACTGTTAAGGCAGTCAAAATTAAACTCGCACCAGGCGCCGTTTGGTTCAGGGCTGGCCATGCAAAGATTCATTCTATTTATTGTCCTTTTTTATTCCAGGTAACATTAATGTGAAGACAGTCACCATAAACGCGGACCTTGGACCCCGACAAGATGAAGCGGCGCTTACTTATATGAAAATTGACATAGACCTGCCGGATGTTAAAGAGGAATGCTTAGAACGCTTTGGAAGAATTACCAAGGCAGCAGGTAAAACCAATTTTTCACTATAAACTTGAACGATTCGGACTCTCCTATTTTTTTTAACCTTTCTACGAACTTACTTCGCTTATTTACTCTAATTTTATAAAATTAGTTTAACTGAGTCATTTTTACCTATGTCATTTTTCAAATTTGTCGACAGATCTTCAGACGCAATTTGTGGAAAAAGGATTCACTCCTCCCCATCACAACTACTCCTCCTGTCCTAAGTCAAATTTTGCAATAAACGTACGCACCCATGTAAGAGAAAAACCTTTTTCATGTTCCTTGTGCAACTATGCATGTAATCATAAGGGTCATTTAAAGAGCCACATGCTGACTCACAGTGGAGAAAAACCTTTTTCATGTCGCCTGTGCAACTATGCGTGCTGTCGAAAGGGTCAGCTAAAGAGGCACATGCTGATTCACAGTGGAGAAAAGCCGTTTTCATGTTTGAAGTGCAACTATGCGTGTTGTCAAAAGGGTCATTTAAAGAGCCACATGTTCACTCACAGTGGAGAAAAACCTTTTTCGTGTTCCGTGTGCAACTATGCGTGTTATCGAAAGAGCGACCTAACGAGCCACATGCTGACTCACAGTGGAGAAAAACCTTTTTCATGTCGCCTGTGCAACTATGCGGGCTATCTAAAGGGTAATTTAAGGAGCCACATGCTCACTCACAGTGGAGAAAAACCTTTTTCGTGTTCCGTGTGCAACTATGCGTGTTTTCAAAAGGGTAATTTAAAGCGTCACATGCTGACTCACAGTGGAGAAAAACCTTTTTCATGTTACGTGTGCAACTATGCATGTTATCGAAAGAGCGACCTAACGAGCCACATGCTGACTCACAGTGGAGAAAAACCTTTTTCATGTCGCCTGTGCAACTATGCGTGCTATCTAAAGGGTAATTTAAGGAGCCACATGCTCACTCACAGTGGAGAAAAACCTTTTTCGTGTTCCGTGTGCAACTATGCGTGTTTTCAAAAGGGTAATTTAAAGCGCCACATGCTCACTCACAGTGGAGAAAAACCTTTTTCATGTTCCGTGTGCAACTATGCATCTTATCGAAAGAGCGACCTAACGAGCCACATGCTGACTCACAGTGGAGAAAAACCTTTTTCATGTCGCCTGTGCAGCTATGCGTGCAATCTAAAAGGTAATTTAAGGAGCCACATGCTCACTCACAGTGGAAAAAAACCTTTTTCATGTTCCGTGTGCAACTATGCGTGTGGTCGAAAGGGTCAGTTGAAGAGCCACATGCTCACTCACAGTGGAGAAAAACCTTTTTCGTGTTCCGTGTGCAACTATGCGTGTTTTCAAAAGGGTAACTTAAAGCGCCACATGCTCACTCACAGTGGAGAAAAACCTTTTTCATGTTCCGTGTGCAACTATGCATGTTATCGAAAGAGCGACCTAACGAGCCACATGCTGACTCACAGTGGAGAAAAACCTTTTTCATGTCGCCTGTGCAACTATGCGTGCTATCTAAAGGGTAATTTAAGGAGCCACATGCTCACTCACAGTGGAGAAAAACCTTTTTCATGTTCCGTGTGCAACTATGCGTGTGGTCGAAAGGGTCAGTTGAAGAGGCACATACCGATTCACCGTGGAGAAAAACCGTTTTCATGTTTGGAGTGCAACTATGCGTGTTTTCAAAGGGGTCAGCTGAAGAGGCACATGCTGATTCACAGTAGAGAAAAACCTTTTTCTTGTTCCGTGTGCAAATATGCGTGTTGTAAAAAGGGTCAGCTAAAGAGGCACATGCTGATTCACAGTGGAGAAAAACCGTTTTCATGTTCGGAGTGCAACTATGCCTGTTGTCGAAAGGGTCAGCTGAAGAGCCACATGCTGACTCACAATGGAGAAAAACCTTTTTCATGTTCCGTATGCAACTATGCATGTTATCAAAAGGGCCAACTGAAGAGCCATATGCTCTCTCACATCGTAGGAAAACCACTTTAATATTCCGTGTGCAATATACATGTTTTCTGAAGTAAAACATGCTAACTCGCGGTGGAGAAAAACCTTTTTCAAGTCCCGTGTGAAACATTTAATTTTATCAAAACGCCCACCTTAATACCCACATGCTGACTCAGTGGCGAAAAACCTGTTTTATGTTCCAAGTGCACATATTTATGTTATTGTAAAGGCAATCTGAAGCGCACGTTGAGTCACTACGGAGAAAACTTTTTCTTGTTTCTTGTTCATCTATGGATATTCTCAAAACGCACATCTTAAAAGCCACATGCTGACTCACAGTGGCGACAAACCTTTTTCATTTTCCAAGTGCACATATTCAGATTCTAGGAAAGGCCACCTCACCCCCCATATAGGACATTTGTTGGAACACATGCTGACTCAGAGCGGAGAAAAACCCCCTTTTTTCTTGTTCCGAGTGCAACTATGCAAGTTATCAACAGTGTTCCTTGAAGAGAAAAAACTGACTGACAGCTGAAAAAAAACTTTCCCGTTTTCTGGCTGACGAGAGATTGAAAAAAACGCGTGCGCACTCACTGTTCTTGAAAAGACTCTTTGACTGGACACTTTTCTTGTTCCTTGCGTTAACATTCACCTTCACGAAAACTATTTACAGAATAAATTCTAGTATTAGATCTGATATGTTTCACCAGAGAGTTACCAGTATATAAAATTAATATAATTTTTTAATGGTCACAATATTTATAACCGTGCGATTTCGTTGAATTTGTTCTGAATCGCATTGGAAAAGATTTGATTTTTTTAAAATCTTAAATGTACGTGTAACTTAAATGTAAATGTATGTGTAAATAAGATAATTATGTCATACAACTAACACGAATATAAAAATATATATGAATATGTGTATTTAATTATTTTCAAATAATATTTTTACATTTTTGTTGTTTGTTTTTGGGGTGTTATGCCGTGTTGCGCTAACTCCTTCTTTAGCCGACGTTTCGGACAGCGTTGCAGTGTCCATCATCAGGGCAGATCCGGTAGATCCGAAGATCTTCGGATCTACCGGATCTGCCCTGATGATGGACACTGCAACGCTGTCCGAAACGTCGGCTAAAGAAGGAGTTAGCGCAACACGGCATAACACCCCAAAAACAAACAACAAAAATGCTTTTGGCCGTGAGAATCTAAAAACTTACCTGAATATTTTTACACTTCTAAATTCACTTTCAAAACTGTAGATTTGTAGCAGCAGCTGCTAGTGCGTTCTAGAACATTTTCTTTTCTGTTTACCCTGTGGAGATCGCACCTTGTACCTACGAGAATTATTTGGTTAACACATCTCCTAGGTACTTCAACCGCTCGAGAACGTACTACCTGGGCAGACAGAAAAAAGTTTTATTGATTTGGCTGATTTGACGATTTTCTTCTCAGATACATTAAAATGTAAGTATTTTTCTCCTTACAAAACAGAAACTTATTAGTAGTAAATACAGATAATTATTTATTGGCTACAATTTTTCATTAAAATCTAACTTTACCAACCGCATTTGGCGTTGTTCACCGTAGTTAACATTTGAACTCTGATATTACTGAAAATTTAAAAACCTATTTATTTTATTGCTATTTTTTTCAAGAACTGTTTTAGACCCAGAATCCTAATAACACGGTTTAACTTTTAAAATTTCATTTTTGATATCCTTGCCTACCTAAGTGTTAACAACTAATAGGATAGTAATGTGTTTGCCTTTAGTTTCGAAAGCGATTTTAAGCCTTATGTATAAAGAAACTGTATAAAGGTCAGTGTCCAAATCGCTTGCACTAAATTTTATTTTAGAAACAATGTTTTGTTTTAATTTTGTGTAAAAATTTTATTGTGATTTGTGTACAAGGTTCCGGATTGCCCAAAGTCAACTAAAGAACATTAAACTATTTGATTCCCAGTTGTTAATAATATGTGACCTGCTGAAATTAAAAACTGTGCCCAAAACAAACAATTGGTGAACTTTCGAAGACTTGGCTTACTGAAAGAATTCATTTGTATTAGCTTACAATGACATGTTATTCTAATGACTTTTAAAATTGATATGTTTGTTTTTCATCATTTTACTTTTGGTATATTTCTGTAATTTTTTTGTTTTTTACATATAATCACTAAACACTCAAAGTATTGCTGACCTTATTGCTGATTTTTTTAAAAGCGTTTATGAATGTGAGACACCAGTTTCTGCTAGTACAGTATCAAATTTTACTACTGATCATAATCTTAATTTATCTTTTATCCACATAGAATATAATGATATATTGACTGAACTAAAATAACTAGATCAAAGCAAAAGTGGTGGACCAGATAAAATACCTCCTGTATTTTTGAATAATTGTGCTGCCAATCTGGCGTATCCTATATATTTGCTGTTTAATCAGTCTTTACGAACAGGATGTTTTCCTACTAAATGGAAATTCAGCTTCCTTACGCCTATTTTAAAAAAGGCGATAAACACGAGGTGATTAAGTTGACTCTATTTATACCGATTTTAGCAAGGCGTTCGATAAAGTCAATCATGAGTTATTGCTGAATAAACTCCATAAATTCGGTATAGGAGGTTCACTATATAAGTGGTTTTATAGTTACTTGACTAAAAGATTACTGGCTGTTAAAATTGATGGTACATTTTCATACAAATTCACTGCTACGAGTGGTGTTCCCCAGGGGTCACACTTAGGTCCAATCCTGTTTTTATTATTTGTCAATCATGTATTGTATATGTTCAATGATTTTCAAGTGTTAATGTTTGCAGACGACCTGAAATTATTCAAAGCAATCAGAAACATTAACGATTGCCATATATTATCAAATAAATTGTCGAGATTAATTATATGGTGTCGTGATAACCGCTTGCAACTTAACATAAGCAAATGCCAAATTATGAGGTTTCATCGAATAAAGAATCCAATATTTTTTGATTATTCCATTTACAATATGTCGTTAGTATCTGTCTCGGTAATTAATGACTTAGGCATTTGGTTTGACACAAAACTTAACTTTATCAAGCATATTGAAATAATAACCAATAAAGCTTTGAAAATGTTGGGATTTATTTTAAGGGTATCTAGTGATTTCAATAATGTAAATACTGTAAAAACATTATATATGTCACTAGTAAGGAGTCATGTAGAATACAATTCCACAGTTTGGTCCCCAAATTATGTGGTTCATTCACATGCGATTGAAAGAATCCAAAATAAATTTTTAAGAAATGTAAATTTTAAAATGGGCATTCCTAGAGAAAACCTAAATTACTATAACGTACTTTGTTAATTAAATTTAATAAAATTATCTGATCGCAGAATTATTTCCGATTTAACCCGTTTGTATAAAATTATTAATTCAATGTTTGATACCCCTGATTTATTATATGTAATCTCTTTTCATACTCCAAGCAGGTCGGTTACTAGACAGTACCTACCATATTATTGTAGCAATTCTATATCAACGTCCCAATATCACACTCCTATGCGACGGATTCAACAGCTAGGAAACAATTACTACTTTCAATATATAAGCATACCCTATTGAAGTTTTTTTCATCAAGTAGTGCAATATTTTAATAAATGTATTTAATTTGATTTGACTGACACATAATAATTTTGTCAACTGAAACAGAAAAAAAATTATGTTTTGTGCCTGCATGATGTGTAGATCAAGTTCAGTGATATTTTGACTCTATAGTTATTTTTCGGCAATTGTTTTAAATAGTCGTCTGCACTATTTTCATGTATATGTAATTTCGTAATTTTTTTTTTATATGTATGTATGCCCTAATAGGCGTTAAATAAATTAATAAAAAAATAATTGTAAAATTTATTTATTGACTTATTTTATTTATTTATTTATTTATTAGATACAAATAATTACATATATTAAGGAAGCTTTGGCTGTCCAACTAGGAAATTTTCCCGTTTTAGGACAGCCAAATTGCCTGGTTTAGTTAACATTAGTTAACTAAACCATATAATTGTATAAACATTATCAATCACAAAAATTATCAATCGCATTGTATCAATCAGATGCATGGTAGGAATTTTTTATTTAACTGCCAATAACAATGAATAAATGTGAGTACAGAACATTTTTGTTTATCTGTTGGTCATCATAAGTTCGCTTTCGACTCTTCCTATGTCTAGAAGCCAATAATTAACTAATTTACGCAGAATGCTTATGCTTTTCGATTTCCATAAATCGGGTAAGAGGTTGAATAATTTTGGACCAAGGTAATAGAATTGTCTTTGGGCAAAGGATGTCATAGTAGTAGGTGGAACAACTGGATTCCTCCTTGAATGTCTAGTGTCGTGATAATGATCAATGGAAGGGTAGTGGTGACGTTGTTTTTGAGTGTGTAATATAATTTTTTTTATGTATAGTTGCCTTACATCAAGAACTCGTATCTCTTCGAATAATACATCACTGGGGTACCTAAATGGTTTTTTTAGGATGACCCTTAGTAGTGATTTCTGTGCTTTTGCTAAGGGATCCAGTATTGTTTTGGTACATCCGCCCCATCCCAAAGATGCATATTCAAGTAATGAGTTACACAGAGCATAATATAAACATTTCAGATCTTTTATGCAGAGAATATTTCTAATGCCCAGGAAAAGATGAGTTAGTTTTCTGACTTTAGTGGAAATTGAGTCTATATGTAGGTCCCATCTCAGAAATTTGTCTATCATAATTCCTAGATATTTTATACTATCTACGCATTCTAGGGTGTTACAATTACAAGTAGTTGGGTTATTGCAGTGGTGTATAATAATGTTTTGTGTTTCTTTCGGTTGACCCGCTTGAGTTGCACTGAAGCGGATGAATTTTGTTTTCTCCGTGTTGAGTGTGAGTAGATTATTATCTAGCCATTGTTTAACACTGTTTATACCAGATTCTGCTTTACTGTGAACTTCATTCCAGTTTTTACCTTCAAATAACAAGACTGTATCGTCTGCAAAGGTAATAATGTGATCGGCAAGGGAACTGTTACATAGCTCATTAATATATATATTAAACAAAATTGGCCCTAGAGTACTTCCCTGAGGTACACCAAATTTAATATTTGCTGAATCGCTTAGAGTATCATTAATGTTCACTCTTTGGCTTCTGTTTTCTAAATAACTAACCATCCACTTTAAAAGTTGACCCTGTATTCCAACGCACTGTAGTTTTTTCAACAAAATTTTATGTGATATAGTGTCGAACGCTTTGGCTAGATCCAGGAATAGTGCAGTGCATTTAATTCCTCCATCGATATTATTAGAGATGATTTTTGTCAGGTTAGCGATAGCATTTTCTGTGCTTAAACCTGGTCGGAAGCCGTATTGTCTATTAGAAATAATGTTATTATCTTCCAGATATGTGCTAAGGCGATTTTTCACAATTTTTTCAATAATTTTCGAGACCGAATTTAGCAAAGAAACTGGCCGGTAATTATGTACATGCGATTTGTCACCATTTTTGTGAAGTAATATAACTGCTGAATGTTTTAAATGATTGGGGAATATTCCTGATTTAAAGCTTAGATTCGAAATGAACGCGATCGGTATTGCGATTGAGGATTTAATAAGTTTTAACAGATTTGATGAGACTTTATCAGGACCACAAGCATTTGATGACTTAAGATCGTCAATTATTTTCATGACTTCGTTTGTCGTTGTTTGTATATTGTCTATTTTATGACCGAAATTAGAGTTAGTAAACTTAGCGAGATCAATTTCAGTAGTATTAAGTTTATCAAGAATTTTTTTCGCAAGAGTGACTCCCACTGAAGTGAAATAATTATTGGCAAAATTTGCCATAATTTTTGGGTCTGAACAGTTTATATTATTAATGTACAACGATTTGATTTCGGAAGATTTATTAATTTTTGTTTCAGATATATTACGAAAAGCTTCCCAAAGACGTTTTGGCGTACAGTTATTTTCGTAAATAATTTTTTTATAATAATTTTTTTTTGTCGATTTAATTAAATGTTTACATAAATTTCTATACTTTTTATAATGAGCTTGTACTAAAATATTTTCAGGACATCTTTTCGCCTTTTCGTGTAATTGATTCTTTCTGTGAATAGATTTGACAAGGCCAGGGGAGATCCAAGGTGTGAGTTTTACTTGATTATTTGTTATGTGTATGTGACTAGTGTGTTTAGATATATATGAATGTAATTTTGTGATAAATTCATTCATTGCTGAGTCAGTATCAATTTGGGCCAGAACATTTTGCCAGTTTTCTGAACGCAAGTCTTCGAGTAAGTTATTGTAATTTGTTCGAGGGACATATTTAATTTTAGCATCAGTGGGAGGTTTGTTTTTAAGACAGAGAGCTGTGGTGTAGTGGTCTGAAATTGTAGTGTGAAAAACAAATGAGTCGATTGGGTTAACATTTTTAACATTAATATGGTCTAGGCAAGATTTACTCATGCCCTGTTCTCGAGTAGGGCTGTTAATTGTCTGATTGAATCCATTTTCAGTAAGCAGGCATAAATAATCGTTATATTGACGGTGGTATTCGGGAATAGTATTAATATTGAGATCGCCTATGATGATTTGACGTTCTATTTTTTTTAACTATTGATGATTGCTTGAAGTGAGCTCAAGAAAGTGTCGATATTTTGGAAAGCGGGTGATCTGTAGATTGCAAAGATACATAAGTTGTTATTCAAAACAATTTTCAGACAGTTTGCTTGTGATAATAAAATTTCATCTACTTGTGCTTGTATTCCGTCTCTGATGTAAACAACTATCCCACTAGATTTATTTAAACTTATGTTAGTGTGGTATTCAGAGTAATTGTGTATAATTTTGGAGGTGTATTCTTTATTTATCCAACATTCCGACAAAATTATAACATCGAATGAGTAATTAAATTGATCTAGAAATAATAAAAAATCATCGATTTTTGAAATGCTTCTGATATTCTGATGTATGATTTTTAGACTATATGAGTCCCAATTGTTTTTGTTTATATTATTTAAATGATAAATAACATTTGTGTTATAATTTATATCGGAATCATTATAATTATCATATGGTAAACGAAACATAGTTAGTATATTTTAAATAAATGTAGTATTGCGTAACATAGTTATTATATTTTAGATTAGTGTGGTGCTGTGATAAACTTTCGCATAATATAAGTTTTCATACAATTTCTAATTTAGATTTATTGACACCTAAAATTACTATGAAGCTGGTGATAATACAAGTTCCTAGCAGGCAGTGGAAAGCAATAGACTTGATGAAGCGGGAACAACGACTAAATATAATAGTTAACAAGCGAGACGAAATATACCTCGAGAGCGAAATTGGTACAGTTTTATCATAGTGCTGACAATTTTGATTCATCGGAAATGAGAATAGCATTTGTTCCCGCCTCTTTTCTAATAAATATGTTGCCTCCTTTAACCCACGCGAATCGAAACATACGTTCCTTGGCATATTGGCGTGTCTTAAACCAGAGCTACTTTGATCGAAAGGTCAGTTTTTCGGAAACGTAGATGGGCGAGCGAGGACCGGCAATTCCAATGTTCAATGTGTAAAGTTTGTCTTCGGTATTTTGTTGATTTTTATTGTAATTTTTCACATCTGCTAGCAGCTGATCTCTAGCTAGATTCGTCTTTAATTTGATAATTATTTCTCTCGGATGATTCTGTTTATTTTATTTTTTTAGCTGACCGATAGATGGAGTCGATATCTTTAGTTTCAATCGAGGATTTTGTAGTCTGGCAGATGTTGAACATTACGTCTTGTAATTTCTCCCCTTTGATTTCAGGAATGCCTCTTCTTTCGGCATTATTTGCTTTGAGGGCACGCTCCTGAAATTCTAGACCATTCTCCAGGACAGTAATTCTGGCTTCCAAAACGGCGTTCTTCTTCGTGAGCTCATCATTCCGTTGCTCCATGTTACGAATTCTGGCAAGAAAGTCCTCATACTGCGCACTCATGAATTGTATATTTTCTTGAATTTTATTATTTTGGTCCAAAATATCATTTTGTTTTTTTTCCAGATTAGTCGTTTTATAAATGACTAACTCTTGCATTTCTTCTTGATTAGTTGATGATTGGGAGGTGGGCGTTGAAGCTTTGTTGGTCACTTTTTTTGATGGTTCCAAAATTGCGGTATCACTGGTGGTCTCCGTTAAAATGGTAGCACTTGGGGCGGCTGAACGAGTATCCTTTTTGCACTGCTTGCACTTCTGTTGGGCTCGCCTTTCTTGAGTAAATCGACGGTTTTATAATTATGTATTTGAGAAATATTTAACCATAGCTATTAATCTAGATATAAGAGTATAATTGAAAACTTAGATTAAGATTTTATTGGCAACCAGATATCAATTAAATGTATGTGTGCATAATATTAAGATCCTAATATTTATCAAGATTTTGAACATTAAGTTGATCGGGAGATCAGAATGAGCCAACCAGTTACATCAGCGGTAAAAGTGGCGATGCCAGCGCCATGGACCCGAACAAAGTAACAAAGTGGTGTAAAGCGGAACCACGACTTTTTAGGTCCCCACGACAGGGGTGCGAATGTCACCGGATCGCGCAGCCGAAGACCGAGATGATTCAACAAGCAGTTACCATCTCTCCTCCGCCGAGGAACCTCCTGCCCCCCCCCCTTGGAGCGGTCGCCCAGGCTCTTACCGTAACCCCGCGAACTTCCGCCCAGGAAGCCAGAGTGGTCGCCAGACTTCCGCCCAGGAAGCTGCCCTATCAGGAGTCGCTGCCTGCCGACTCCACCCTTTGGAGCCTTGGCCCAAGCTGAACTGATTCCGCCCTTCGGAACCAGCCCAAGTTGCCGCTTGTGTTGTCAATTATAAGTGCGAACGTGTAGAATCCAGAATCATCGTAAAGGGAAGTGCCTGAACAATTTTTTTTTGGTTTATTTCGTAACGCGAAACAACTTTTCAAAGTCATTGAATTAACAATTAATTAGAATTAAGGAAACCGTCAATTAATTTTAAGAATTGGAATTAAGAATAGTATTAAGCCTAGATTTAAACTAACCCTTAACTTTATACATTTTTTAATAAATGTTAAAAATTTTGTAACTACGTAACTTCTTTTTTCTTTTTTTTAACTAGTTCATCCTTTTTTACATGAATAGTGTTAATATTAGACTCCCCTAAGTAAAGTTGTAACAAGACCACGGAAAAAACCGAAGAGGATATTAAAAAACAAAATGGATCCAATTGAAACAGGAGTGATGGAGGATAAAGATGGTAAAATTATTGTTACTTGTAGAAATAGTCAATTTACCTATTGAAAAACTACAGGAAGACATAAAATAAAGTTTTGTGAAAAATATACAAGGGAAGATCCCGGATAAAAGATTCTCATCAATAAATCGTTGGAGTAACACATAAAATGGATGAAAAAGGAATCGTTCAGAACATAAAAATTCAGAATGAGTTTCCAGAAGAACCACGAAAAATGGAAGTAACTGTAATAAAAATAGGTTGATAGCCTCCTTTATAATCTTCCACTGTTGTTTAATGTTATCATTGACTTCATCCAATTTTCTTCTGTAGTGTGCTTGTTTTGTTGTTTGTATTATCTTTGTACACCAATTCCGATATCTTTTGTAGTATTCCAACAGTTCTTTGTTATAGATTTCTCTTCTACATTTATTGTGCGATTTATCAAGTGTTCTGAGGCATTTGATTATTCCAACATTTATCCATGGTTTTACAACTTTTCATATGAGTTTTCAAACATTTAATTAAATTATCTTTTTTATTTGTTTTTATTTTATTTTTTTATGTGACACCTCACAAGAGTGTCCCTGCCTGTGCAGTGTACAGACAGGGAAACTATGTCACCACCCGGTTGGGGGGCGTTGTGAGGCGGAATAAGGTAGGGGCTGTAGGAAGGGATTTGTTAATGCCGGCCTTGAAGAGGCTCGGATTATAGGAGGGAGGAAAAACAGATGCCGGTAGCTCGTTCCACATACGAGCCGACTGACATAAAAACGAGTCGTAAAAACGGCCCGTTCTCATGAAGCCAACGTCAACCGTGAACGGGTGTTCAGTTCGTGTCCGTCGAGTTTCGCGCACGTGCACCGGTGCATCAGGAATCAATGCTGCTAGCTCCTTGGAGCAGGCTCCATTGAAATACCTGTAGAACAGACACAGCATGCCTACATTGCGTCTATGCATTAGAGAAGGCAATCAGTCTGTTAACAACGGATTGTCAATCAGACGGATCGCTCTCCTTTGCACAGATTCAAGCAGGTTTATCAAGTATTTTGGGGCACCAGCCCAAAGGTGGCTCCCAAATTCAATAGTTGAGCGGACTTGAGACTTGTACAGGGTCAGCAGCTGGTCGCTGTTGAAGAATCTCCTAGCCCTGTACAAGACGCCCAACTTTTTGGAGGCATGATTTACTCGGGCTTCTATGGATCCCCGATACTTGAGCTGGTCTGATATAGTAACTCCAAGAATTTCAATGGAGTCTTTATTTCAATGGGGAGAGTGCTCCCATCAAATTGCACCAGACGGTCATTGATCTCCCTCTTTGCCGAAATCAGACACGCTTGGGTTTTTGAGACGTTGAAACTGACCTAGTTGGCCTTACCCCAGGCACGAACCATCTCGAGGTGGTGGTCAATTTTTTGCTTCAAAACTTCCCGAGCTGTTCGGACATCATAGGTGGAAGGGGGCCTGTCAAAAAGATAACCCACGTGAACGGTGCTGTCATCAGCGTAGCAGTGAATTGGTGCACATTCAACGAGATCGTTGATGTGCAATAAAAACAGCGTCGGAGACAGCACAGATCTTTGTGGCACCCCCGCATTTATTTGGTGCGGTGAGGAAGAAGAGCCGTCAACCACGGTTTGAATCGTTCTTCCCCTCAGAAAGTCTGCAATCCAACTATGCAGGGTTGGGTGGATCCCATACGATGGTAACTTCCCGATAAGCGCCCGGTGCCAGACTCTGTCAAAGGCTTTGGAGTTATCCAACCCAACGGTTTGAGTTTCACCAAAACGTTCCATGTACCGCCCCCAAATATGCGTCACATATCCGAGTAGATCGCCACACGATCGGTTTCGACGAAATCCATATTGCCGATCGCTTAGGTTATTGTTATTCTTGAGATATGTGAGCAATTTGTTGTTAACCACCCTTTCTAATACCTTCGAGAGTATGGAAGTGATGGCTATGGGGCGGTAGTTAGAAGGGTTGGAGCGGTCACCCTTTTTTGGGATTGGGTGGACGATTGCCTTTTTCGAAAGATCTGGCACCTTTCCACCTTTGAGAGAGAGCCTTAAATAATTTTGCGAGCACTGGAG
Organism: Hesperophylax magnus; assembly: GCA_026573805.1. NCBI lineage: Eukaryota > Metazoa > Arthropoda > Insecta > Trichoptera > Limnephilidae > Hesperophylax > Hesperophylax magnus. Next base: position 3,177,438 of record JAIUSX010000060.1, read on the forward strand.
TAATTTTTGCAGAACACCTCTTGAGGACCAAGGCAGGTATTCCGTCCGGCCCACTGGCTTTGTCGACTTTCAGCTCGTTCAAGACTCGGAGAACCTCTCTGTTCCGGATCTTCTGTTCCTCCATTTGAAAACCGCAGTGTGGAATGGAAGGGGGAGTCTCTCCGTTATCTTGAAGAGTTGAGTTTTCCGCGAAAATTTTGCCTAATAATTCAGCTTTCTCGCGAGCCGAGTTAGCCAGCCGACCATCAGGCTTGGTCAGCGGTGGGAAAGTGGTTCTGCAGAAATTTCTTCCGATCGAGCTAGCGAGTGACCAGAAAGCACGGCTACCAGTGGGGCACTCAGCCAGCTTTTTCGCAATTCTCTGGTCGTGATCGCTCTTAGCTCTATTTGTTGCCAGATTGACGTCGTTCGTTGATAGTACTGTATCCCAGGATTCCTCCTTTAATTTGGTATTCAAGAGGTTGTTGTCAACAATAAGTTTTGGTTTTCCATTACTATTTGAAATATTTTTAAGAGTTAAGCTCATAAACTTCATCAACATTGCAAAATGGTCCGTTATGCCAGTAGTAAAAGCTGCTCCATGTGGTTTTCATTTTGATTTCGCCATAATATGATCAATACAGCTTGATTTGTTTGGAGTTACTCTTGTTGGTGAGTTTATTATGGGCTTAATACCATGAAATGCTAGAAGTGATAGATATTTTTGTGTTTTTATGTTCTTCAAATCTAGAGTATCCATTTAGTCCCCACATAATATAATCTCCTTATATTGCAAGGATACAGAGTCAAGTAATTCATCCAATGAATCGAGAAAGTTATCTATATTAGTCTGAGATGGAGACCGATATATAGCTATTAAACATATTGTATTGGAAAATTGCATTTTTAAGCAGTTGGCATTGGGGAGAGAAATTTCCTCAACAGTTACCTGAATGTTTTGCTTTATATAGATAGCTACTCCATCATTTTGCAAATAGTTCATCTTTGTTTTGTAGACTACATGGCTGTAGCTGCTGCTACAATTCTATAGTTTTGACAGTCAATTTAGAAGTGTAATTATATTATTTGAATAAATAATTAAATTCATTATTGTACACATATTCACATATATTTTGATATTCGTGTAAGTAGTATGACATAAATATGTTTTTTTCACATAATTCGTACATTTAAGTGAAATAAAAATCAAACCTTTTACAATGTGATTCAGAACAAATTTAAAGAAATCGAAAGGTTATAAATATTTTGACCATAAAAAATGATACATCTTTTATATACAAACTCTCTGGTGAAACATTATGTCTATAACTAGAAGTTTATTTTGTAAATAGTTTTCGTTAAGAATGTTAACACAAGGAAGAAAGAAAGTATCCAGTCAAAGAGTCTCTTCGAGGAAATACATAATTGCATATGAAACAAACTAGTCTTCACAGTAAGTGTGCAGGTGTTTTTTCAAATCTCTCTTTTGAGAACATAAATAATTGCAGCCAGAAAACGAAAAAGTTTTTTCTTAGCTGTAAGTAAGCAAGTTTCTCTTCAGGGTACTCTGTTGATAACTTGCATAGTTGCACTCGGAACAAGAAATATTGTTTTTCTCCTCTGTGGGTCAGCATGTGATTCATCAAATGTCCAATATTTCCAATTAGAGGAGTTATTTTGAATAGCCCGCTATTTCGGTAGATGTTACTTTTGAAGCTGTCATTTTTTGACATTTGACAAGTAGAAACAATTTTTTTTTTTTTTTTAAATTGCCGGAAACCCGGGCGTTTATTGCAATTACATGTTTAATATAACAAATGTGAAAGTAACCCGCCTCACTAGAAGGTTTCTGTTCCGAGGCGGGTACATATATTTGTTTACACATACCTACACATACATTTTTTATACAAATATAGACATATATCAATATATACATGGAGCATTCCATAAATAGTTACATTCATAAGTAGTTAAGAAAAAAAAAGAAGACAGGAGTTTCGTAGGAACTCTAAATTTACAAAATCTAAATCTTAATCTTATATTAATAACATATCAAAGAATAGTTTTAAACAACAGTATTAGATATTAGGAATGCGTAAAACATAAGCAGTTTTAATAAGAAAGAGTAAATCACTAAAAATGTACATAACACATGTTTGTAAATAAGGAATGAGAATAAGACTAAGAAGGGATTGCTAGTAATTTGCTGATGCATGCTCTTTTTTTATGTAGTAACCATGTGTTGAAATTTTTAAGTAAACTGTTTGGGTGTTTATGAGTGTTGCAGTAAGTGGTTTCTTTTAGGAAGGTGTTGAAGATGTAAGGTGCTAGGAAGGAATCGTGCTTTTTGGCAAAGGTTGAATTAATTTTTGGCACTTGAAGTTGATTATGTGATTTTGCCCTTGTGTTATGTGGGTGAGTTACGTGGCATGGTGAGGATTTTATGCAGTTTATTTGAACAATTTTTTTAATATCTAATATAGTTTCCTAATATCTAGTAAATTATTTGTAATTAGGAGATTTTCCGTTGGATGCATTTAAGGTTTTTTGAACATAATCCTAATTAATGTTTTATGCGTTGTGTTGAGGGGCTTATAAAACTTGTCAGCGGCTCCCCCCCAGGCTGATAAACCGTACGTTAAAAGGCTTTGACATAGCGCGAAGTAAACATTTTTTAATTGTTTTTGATATGAATCATGCCATTAATAAATATGGAATGATACACGCTTATACAACGGGTCCTTGAAATGCGTGAAAATGATCCGGAATTCCATCGAAAAATCATCTTGAGTGATGAGGCCCGATTCCACCTCGGTGGCTTCGTCAACAAGCAAAATTGTCGCATCTGGGGCTCGGAAAACCCAAGAGTTATTTTTGAAAAGCCTCTCTATCTCTAACCTCAACGTGTGACTGTTTGGTGCGGTTTATGGTCCGGTGGAGTCATTGGACCTTATTTTTTCGAAAATGAGGCTGCAGCAACAGTAAAGGTGAATGGATTGCGCTATCGAGATGTGATTAATGATTTTTTATGGCAGGAATTGGATGGTATTGAACTGGACAACGTTTACTTTCAACAAGACGGCGCTACGTGCCGCACAAGCAACGAAACCATTGATCTTTTACGATTGAATATCAAAATAACAACTCTTATTGGAAAACCCGTCAAATCTTACATAGAGGTACGACAGCCTTTCCTAGAAACTAAAAATGTGCGATTGGAAAATAAAAAAGGTGTGTCTCTACTGTGAGTCAGCATGTGGCTTTTTGATATGCTTTTTAGAACATCTATAGATGAAGAAGGAACAAGAACAAGTTTTTCTCTGCAGTGAATCAGCTTGCGCTTCAGATTGCCTTTTAAAACATTAATATGTGGACTAATGGAACATAAAACAGGTTTTTCGCCACTGTGAGTCAGCAAGTGGGCCTTTAGATGGGCGTTTTGAACATGAAAAATGTTTTCCTCGACTGTGAGTCAGCATTTGGCACTTCAGATAACATATATTGTTACAAACGTAACATCAAAGAGGTATTTGATTTTTGGTTTTCATATGGCTCTTCAATTGACCCTTTCTTGAAAAAGGTTTTTCTTCACTGTGAGTCAGCATGTGGCTCGTTAGGTCGCACATTCGATAACATGCATAGTTGCACACGGAACATGAAAAAGGTTTTTCTCCACTGTGAATCAGCACGTGTGTCTTCAGGTTACCTTGATGATAACTTGTAAGGTCGCTATCATGAAAGAGGTTTTTTTACACTGTGAGTCAGCATGTGCCTCTTCAGCTGACCCTTTCGACAGCACGCATATTTGCACACGGAACATGAAAAAGGTTTTTCTTCACTGTGAGTCAGCATGTGGCTCGATAGGTTGCACTTTCGATAACATGCATAGTTGCATACGGAACATGAAAAAGGTTTTTCTCCACTGTGAATCAGCATGTGTCTTTTTTTATTCTGTTGATTACATGCATAGTCACACTCCGAACATGAAATTGCTTTTTCTCTACTGTGAGTCAGCATGTGACTCTTCAGCTGACTCTTTCGACAGCACGCATATTTGCACACGGAACATGAAAAAGGTTTTTCTTCACTATGAGTCAGCATGTGTCTCGTTAGGTCGTACATTCGATAACATGCATAGTTGCACATGGAACATGAATAAGGTTTTTCTCCACTGTGAATCAGCATGTGTCTCTTTAGTTTATCCTGTTGATTACATGCATAGTCACAATCCAAACATGAAAGTGCTTTTTTTTCACTGTGAGTCAGCATGTGCCCCTTCAGTTGACTCTTTTGACGACACGCATAGTTGCACACGGAACATGAAAAAAGTTTTTCTTCACTGTGAGTCTGCATGTGAGTCTTCAGGTTACCGTGTTGATAACTTGCATAGTCGCACTCTGAACATGAAAATGCTTTTTCTCCACTGTGAGTCAGCATGTGGCTCGTTAGGTTGCTCTTTCGATAACATGCATAGTTGCACACGGAACATGAAAAAGGTTTTTCTCCACTGTGAGTGAGCATGTGGATCTTTAATTGACCATTTCGATTACACGCATAGTTGCACAGGGAACAAGAAAAAGGTTTTTCTCCACTGTGAATCAGCATGTGTGTCTTCAGGTTACCCTGATGATAACTTGTAAAGTCGCACTCCAAACATGAAAGAGGTTTTTTTCCACTGTGAGTCAGCATGTGCCTCTTCAGCTGACTCTTTCGACAGCACGCATATTTGCACACGGAACATGAAAAAGGTTTTTCTTCTCTGTCAGTCAGCATGTGGCTCGTTAGGTCGCACTTTCGATAACACGCATAGTTGCACACGGAACATGAAAAAGATTTTTCTCCACTGTGAATCAGCATGTGTCTTTTTTTATTCTGTTGATTACATGCATAGTCACACTCCGAACATGAAAGTGCTTTTTCTCCACTGTGAGTCAGCATGTGCCTCTTCAGCTGACTCTTTCGACAGCACGCATATTTGCACACGGAACATGAAAAAGGTTTTTCTTCACTGTGAGTCAGCATGTGGCTCGTTAGGTCGCACATTCGATAACATGCATAGTTGCACACGGAACATGATAAAGGTTTTTCTCCACTGTGAGTCAGCATATGCCTCTTCAGCTGACTCTTTTGACGACACGCATAGTTGCACACGGAACATGAAAAAGGTTTTTCTCCACTGTGAGTCAGCATATGCCTCCTCAGCTGACCTTTTCGACAACACGCATAGTTGCACACAGAACATGAAAAAGGTTTTTCTCCCGTGTGAATAAGCATGTGGCTCTTTAAATCTCCCTTTCGAGAAGATGAATAGTGGCAATCGGTACAGTGAAAATATTTTTCTCTTTCATGGGTGCGTACGTTTATTGCAAAATTTGACTTAGGAGAGAAGGAGTAGTTGCGGTTGAGAGGAGTGAATCCTTTTTCTACAAAATGCGTCCGAAGATCTGTCAACAAATTTGAAAAATAACATGGATGAAAATGATTCAGTTAAACTTAGAATAAATAAGCGAAGTAAGTTCTTAGAAAAAAAAATAGGATATGCCCAATTTTTCAAGTTTACGTTGAATATTGGTTTTACCTGCTTCCTTGGTTATTCTTCCAAAGCGTTCCAAGCATTCCTCTTTAACGTCCGGCAGGTCTATGTCAATTTTCATATAAGTAAGCCCCGCTTCATCTGTGGGGATCCAAGATCCGCGTTTATGGTAACTGTTTTCACATTAATGCTTCCTGGAATAAAAAAAAGAATAAATAGAATGTATCTTTGAATGGCCAGCCCTGAACCACACGGCGCGAGTTTAATTTTGGCTGCCCTTACAGTCTTAATAAGTATACACTAAGGGTGGATATCAATGTAATCAATAAAATTATGATTTTTGGTTTTTTTGTAGCACGGTATTTATCAAAAATAATATCAAGGGCGATTTGTTAAGTTGAGTATTCAACGCCCGAAGCGAACTGCTCCAATTGCGTCCACATAAGGCCAGCCATGTATCTTCGTACCATTGATGTAAAACGAAACATTTTTTTAAATTAAAAAAACTATAAACTATTTTTTAACGAATAAAGATACCATAAAAGCTGGAATTTGGATAAGAGTTTTAGAGGTCAATATCAGATAAAAATGACCACAGACGTCCACTTGAGGGACCGATTCAACACGAAAGAAAAACCCTGCTCTAGAGCACCTTAAGCAGGGAGTTGTAAGTCAATGGAATAGTTTTTTCTAAATCAATATTAATGAATTTTTAACGTTTAAAAAATACGTGTTATTTACATCAAGTTCCAATAAAATTAGGGGAAAATAGAGGAACCGACAACTTATTGTGAATAGTATAATCATGTTAAAATAGTGCTGGATTTTGGTAGTTTCCGGAAAGGACGCATTTTAGGGTAAATACCCAATTCACCTTTTGTATTATAAGAGAGGATGAAACAAGTATGTGTCCTGTTTGCACGACATTTCAAAACAGACATGGATTCCGGACATCCGTATTTAAAGTTCTATATTTTACACGTATGCAATCCAACTACTCTCTCCATATTAAAAGAATTCCGTCGTTACAGCTAGGAGGTCAAAATCTAAATCCGAAAACGCAATTTCACCTCCACCTTCTTCCTGAAGCCCTGGTTCCGTCTTGATGGATATAGTATTTGGCATCAGTAGATCCATGGTCTGCTTTGGTAGGGTTTGGTAATTAGTTTAACCCTGAAACAGAACAAAGTTGTAACGGAATTCAGTTTTTAAAATTTGGCTTCTCAAGTCGTAGCAAAAATACAAAATAGAAAACCTTTAAGTTATGACAAAGGTTGAGAGAAACGTCGTTTATCTTTGGAAAACTCTTTATTTATTTACCGTCTATGTCTACCGCCATTCCGTGGCAATCTACCTGTGATTAAACAACTGTTATCCGTGTATTTGTTATAATTTTAATAAATGCATTTGAAATACTAATCTTTTAATAGGTTGATGTCATTTTGACAGTTTAAAACATTCTGCTGTGACAAAACGCCCGATGATTCATTAACTAAACTGGAAGTACGGCCGCTACCAAAATGAACAGAAATGAATTTAAGTATTATTTCTTACCAATAAACATCACTTGCATCGTATAATAAGTTTAACAGGACGGGATAAACAGAGTGTGGAAACAGGAAGAAAGATTGTCGGAGAAGAAAGCACTTGTCAGAAATATATAGATTATGCATAGACAAGAATGAAGTCATAGACAATTAATATAATTTTCATGAACCCGGTCATCTAAGAACATTGTAATTTCTACTTTAATTTTAATGGGTACGATAAATATGCCTCTCCTAGTAGTAGTGCAGTATATATTAATTATTTAGCAACAAAAAAATGCATTAATAAAATTATTTTTTATCAAGACATTTAAGAATCGTGGCTCCCTTCTTATCAGAACCAAGAAATTCTTTTTTCTGATAAAGAATACATTACCAATAATGATCTTCAATTTAATATCCTAATATATATGTTTCAATTTAACTCTTTTTAAACGAAATAAAAAAATACTGCGTATTTCATTTTTATGTTAACCCTTAACTATGGACGTGAAAATAAAATCACACTCCCATGGACGTCGGGTCACACAGACCCCTTCATAAAATTCTTCTAATTTTCAAACCTGGAACAATCTGACTTTAGCAAGGAGTTTATATGTATAAAGTATTTATAAATAAAAGATCGAGTAATAAAAATAATCAACTTTTATTCATATTTTAATAATTATCTCCAAATTTATCAAACCTACTCAGTTTTCAGTCTTAATTGACTTGAGATCATATTAAGGCTCCTTAATTATAGTAGGTATTACAAAAATCCAAACCAATAATTTTTCCTAGCTAATAAAAAAACAGTAACAAGAAGTCATAAAAAAAACTTCTGAAAGAAATAAAATAAAAATTCTCACAAGGATCAAACTTATGTAAAATTATTGGCACTCAGAACATAGAGGCTTTGAACACTGAAGACAAACTGGCTTCTTGCAGTTAATACAGGCATGGGTTGTCTTTCTAGAGAGCTTTGATGGGCAAAATCTACATCTTTTACGATTTTTAGGACCAACTTCTTCAGCCTGTATTGCCGCTGGGGGCACATCTGCACCTAATATTCGAGTAATTGTCAACCTCAATTCTCTAGGCAACTTTGTGCATAAAACTCGTCTTTGAGCATGTGGCAGGACTAGAGACGGCGCTAAAGATTATAATACTAAAATGTAAGAAAATTATAATAGACGGGTCACATAGGCCCGAGTATATTTGTATGGAAATTATAGTGCCGGATGACGCAACCTTCTCCCTCCTTGGTCATAACACAACTAAAATTGAAACTAGTGAGACGCGCGGGGATTTCACGCGCGGGGAAGGTGTTTATTCCGAGAAACTGAAGAAGGGGTTGGGCCTCTGAGACCCGACGTCCATAGGTTAAAGTCAGAGAAATGTCAAAATTCGATATAATCGTAAAAACCACATCTTCATATTTCATATTTTACAATCTAAGAACGGGTTGTTTCGGAGAATTTTAATAATTCTTCAAATTTGAAAGTTAATTTTCATGTTCTGTGAAAGATTTTTTCAATTTCTGTTACTATTTCAGTTCTCTAAAGCTACTAGCCTATAATGATATAATAACATAATCTGAATAGGACTTTCACAGAACCTTAAAATGAACCTTTAAATTTGATCAATTTTTCAAATTCTCCGTAACAACCCTTTCTTATAAATGATTTCAAATTTCAAGTAATCTTAAATTATTTTTAAGACAGATTGATCGTTCATCTTGGAACAAGATTTTACCTGACTTGCGCTGTCCTGAGAAAATGAGCAGTAAAGAAGGATACTTTAAGTAAAGTATTGGAAAAAATTGTTTACGATCAATTATACTCTACTATCTCACCCTCACTTTTAAATAATCAACAATTATACTCTACTATCTCACCCTCACTTTTAAATAATCAACAATTATACTCTACTATCTCACCCTCACTTTTAAATAATCAACAATTATACTCTACTATCTCACCCTCACTTTTAAATAATCAACAATTATACTCTACTATATCACCCTCACTTTTAAATAATCAACAATTATACTCTACTATCTCACCCTCACTTTTAAATAATCAACAATTATATTCTACTATCTCACCCTCACTTTTAAATAATCAACACGGCTTCATGAAAAATCGCTCAACAGATTCAAATCTAGCATTTGATACAAATTTGCTCAAATGGAATTGCGATGCCAGGTAGATGCCATTTATACGGATTATTCTAAAGCATTTGACCGTGTTAATCATTATATTCTTTTACAAAAGTTATTAGGTCTAGGAATTCACGGTGACGCATGATGCATCGCATCTTACGTCAATAATCGGCACCAAATCACGGTTGTCAATGATTTTGCATCTTGCTTAACGGAAATCGTCTCAGTTGTGCCCCAGGGGTCGCATCTTGGACCACTCTTATTTTATATTTATATAAATGACATTTACGTAGGTATGCTTTAAAAATAGTTAGTTTGTTTTATACGCGGATGACATGAAAATTTATAAAACTATACAGCGTTTACCCGATTGTACGGAATTGCAAAGCGATCTTGATAATTTGTGCGTATTTGTGAATCAAATTTATTGTCCTTAAACATATCTAAGTGTCACTCGATTACATTTACTAGAAATAAAAACAAAATCATCTATCCATACAACTTGAATAACAAACCTTTACAACCTATGTCTACGTGTAAAGATCTAGGTGTTTACTTAGATAGCAAGTTAATTTTTGACAAGCACATTGAACACATTATTTCAAAATCCTACAGAATGCTAGGTTTCTTATTAAGAATATGCAAAGTTTTCAAAAGTGCTAAGACTCTGAAAATTTTGTTTTGTTCATTGGTCAGAAGTCCACTGGGGTATGCTTCCACAATATGGAATCCTCAATATAAGGTATACATAGATATAGTAGAAAGTATACAGAATAAATTTTCGAAACATTTACTCAAGAATTACAACAAAACTACAAATAATATGTTAACTTTACAAAAAAGACGCACATTGTCAGACCTGTTGTTTCTACATAATCTGCTAAATAATAAAATAGATAGTCCCGAATTGCTATCCGTCATTGGTTTAAATGTTCCAACGAGGCGTACCAGGCACACTACACTATTTCACATTGAAGCCAACAATACCAATGCAGCAAACAACTCAGTAATTACTCGAGCAATCACAACATACACCAATTACGAAAAATTACTACATTTAGACATCTTTCATGATTCCTTTCTAACATACAAAACTAACTTATTAAATTTCTTAGCATGACATATTTCAAAAATAATTTCACATAATTTTTCAAAACTCCTATGTATTAACAGTCAATTACAATTCGTGAGCTTATTATAATACTTGTTTTCAATTCATTTATTATTATCTATCCATACACTTCCTTCCTTTTATAACAATCTCAGGCGAAATTACGTAATGATATTTTATGGACATACGTAATAGGTACTACAACTATGTAATAACTAAAATATCTAACTGTATCTTATTGTACTGTGTATGCTTAGCAAATAAATAAATAAATAAAACCACGAGTTCTTAATAATTTTTACAACCGACCGGTTTCGCTTTACTCAAGCATCTTCAGGGTACAAATTATTACTACTTGTGGTTTTAAAACTAAAAGTATTTTATTAAATATGTCAAACCACAAAGCGATTGCTTTCTATAATAATAAAAAGATTTTAATTACCGTTCTAAGCTCCTACAAGTTTGACATGAAAGGTTTCATCACCATCGTCAACTTTGCTAGGTTAATTCACCTGGTGTGTACTGAGCTTAAACGCTGTCAAATCACGTATTCTGGAGGAAAAATTTGAAAATAACACGGAATTTAAGCAATTTACAAAGTATTTTCTGAAAGATTAGTAATATGTATTGCTATGATATCTCATTAAAAACCTTGTTTTTTGTTTTACTATCCAATATAAAAACATGGTCATATATCCCGTATTAGATCTCAATTAGGTATATAAAAAGCGGCGCTTCGATTTTGACATTGTAAAATAGACTGTCTTTATTATACTATTCAATTAGTTGAAAAAGGCAAAAATTGTAATAATTGTTATTGGTAAATGTGGACAAAAAAATTATCTTTCTAATTTAATACAATTTCCTTGTGTTAAATGTACTAAATATAGTAATTTAGTTCATTGCATTTGGACAGTCCGTGATCAAATTCTATAAAATATTTTTTTCACCTACGATTTCTGATAGGCTGTTTACGATTAAAATAATGTCTTTTTTCCATAGAAATATATCATTTATTATCAAGTAAGCCACAGACAACATACAGAAATATAAAATATTTAATGTTGACTCGAAAAAGTAGCTGTCACAGCAGTTCCAAAGTAACAAACACGCAGGATTCGCGCGATTATAAACTTAACGATTTTTTAATATTTTTTCTATAAATCCTACAAAAATTAAACAAACTAGAAAAAACAGTTTATCTCATTGGCTAAATAGCACAATAATAATTTTGTATGACTTCATGTAAAAATTCTATGTTATGTTTTTTTTAATGTTGGCGAAAAATTAAAAAAAATATCGTCTGGATATCTCGAGCAATTGAGGCAAAATTATTTATTTCGCGTGGTCGCTCCAGTGGGTATGGAGTGAATACGAATCTGACTCAGGCAATTGCGTCTCTGTATGAGGGAAGCGTTGCATGTGTTAGGGTAAACGGTGGTTTTACGGGGTGGTTTGATATCACAAAAGGTGTTAAACAAGGCTGCTTAATGTCATCGTGGTTATTCAATCTATCCATGGATAATTTTTTTTATTTTTTTATTTTTTTTATTTAATATTTGTATGTTTTTTACAATAAATATACAATTATACATATTATACAGTGTTATCAAGGTAAATAATAATAGCTTTTCCTCACCATAAAGAGACAAGGCTCTTGTGTTTGGTGAGGGAATCCTAGCTCAATTATATGGAATCATGTAAGTAGGTAAATAATATATTTGCAAAACCAAAGGGATAAGTAAGAAATAGACAAGATTTATCAATAATACAGTTTCAAGATTTGAAGGAAATAATAATAAGAGTAAGATATGGACTTTTATAGTAGTTTTAGGTAATTTTTTAATTTTATTTTAAATTCCTGAATATCTTCAATATATTTTAGATATAATGGAAGGATGTTAAAATATGTTATACCTAGATAGAAATAGGTATTTTGTGTGTGCTTTGTATTAAGTTTTGGGATTTTGATAGTTTTTTGATATCTTACTGATGAATTGAATTGTAAGTTATTTAACTGTATTTCTTTATAAATTTGTAGAATTGAATATTTTTTATATATATATTGTCTATTGTGGGTACATTGAATATTGAAAAGAGAATCTCAGTAGAAAATTTGGATGGTTTTTTCAATATTACTTTAATTATCAATCTTTGAACTATTTTAAGTGGATTTAATATATTGTTATAAGTTCCTCCCCAGCCAATAATACCATATTGTAATATAGATTGTACAATTGCATAGTACACTCTTTTTAGGTTTTCTAGTCTAAGAATATTTCTAAGTCTTATAAATATATAAATACATTTTCTAATTCTTTTGACAAGTTCACAAATTTGTTTTTTCCATTTAAAATGTTGATCTATATATATACCAAGATATTTAATTTCAGAAGTTAGACTGAGTATAGAACATTCTTGATTGCAATTAGTTCTGTTACATTTAAGTTGATGTATTATAATTTTTAATTCTGGTATTGATTTTAATTTGTTGATAGAGAATGGGATACATTTTGTTTTTTCAGTATTTAATAAGAGGAGGTTTTTATCGAACCAATTTTTCAGTATATTAATATCAGTATTTGCTAAGTTATTAACATTATTCCAATCAGTACCTTCAATTATTATGACAGTGTCATCAGCATAAGATATTATTTTTCCATTTAATCTTTGATTGAATATGTCATTTACATAAATGATAAACAGTAACGGTCCCAGGACTGTACCTTGAGGTATGCCGAAGTGACTTGTTTTTTGTTGACTAAGTACATCGTTGATTTTTACGACTTGAGGGCGTTTGAAAAGGTAGCTTTTTATCCATTCTATGGCTGTACCACTTAATCCAATGTTTCTTAATTTACTTATAAGTTTGTCGTGTGATATGCTATCAAAAGCTTTTTTAAGATCTATGAAAATTCCAATGCATTTTAATGATTTATCTAATGAATTATGAACAAGACTAGTTAATTTTGCAATTGCATCCTGAGTGCTTACCTTCCATAAAACCGAACTAATTTTCATTAATTAATTTATTACATTTTAAAAATTGGTTTATCCCACAGACATAGGAATTAATAGACGAGAAGATATGGGCGAGGGGTAAAATCAACTGTTGAAGAACGAGGGAACGAGGGAACGAGTGAAGCTGACTGTGATTCGTCAATAAATCAATCTGACAGTAAATAGGCATCTCGCATTATAATATCACCATTTACTTCTTTAAAGTAAAATCTGCTTTGAATGAATAGACATTTTTACATGGGAGCGCAAATTACTCGCCACGTTATGAACAAATTTGCGAAGTCCAAATTCGGCAAAGTAAGGCAGCTTTTATTTTCAGAGTCGTAGTTAGTTTCAGAGTATTTAGTTAAGACACTTTTATAAATGTTCATAATTTACTTCCCAGCAACCAACCAGCTTTGTGTTTCGCGTCCAGACGTTTCTCTATGTGATAGTAACAACTGATTCATATTATACGATGTGAATATGCTTAAAATAAAGTAAAATAATGCTTATATATGGAATGTAATACGACAATTGGGTTTATTCTCTTTTTTCACATCTATTTTTACCAGTTTTCATAGTACAAGTCAAAATTTTGCCGTGTTATTTAGTAAAATGAACCGATGATGCCTCGACCATAGTTCGCACAAGAATGATGACGTCACGTTTTCAAATTTCATTTGAGGCCAAACGCGAGCCCAGCCGGCTCAATGGAACCGGTATGGGGAGTGGGGATAATACGCTTTTAATCACTTAGGGCAGGTCTACTAATATTCATATGTCTATGGTTTATCCCTTTTTTAACTATCTTTTCAAAAATTTTTGCTATGTTCGAGATTACTGATATGGGTCGGTAATTGCTAACTTCTTCTGGGTTACCAGATTTAAATATTGGAGTAATGGTAGTTTGTTTGTAGATTGATGGGAATACTCCGCTTTGAAAACTTGTATTTATTATATGCATTAATGGTTTGGAAATTAGTTTTTTAATGTTTTTTAAAATATCAACTGTAATTGCATCAAAGCCCGGAGCAGAACCTCCTTTCATTTCAGTTATAATAGAAACTATTTCGTCCTCTGTGGTGATTTCAAATGTTGCCATTTTTTTTTCAGCATCAATATTACTGTCTGGAGATGTTATATTTGGGTCAATATGTATAAGATTGGCTAGATTTTTCCCTACATTTGCAAAATATGTGTTAAATATATTTGCAGTTTTTGATGGGTTTTCTTTACAACATATTTTCGAGTTATCATGATTAATAGCACCGATTTCATTATTCCTGTATTTTTTTTTGTCAATTATTTCATTTATCACCGTCCATACTCTTTTACTATCATTTTCAGCCTGATTCAACTTATGTGTATAATAACTTTCTTTTGTATGTTTTATAATATAAGAAAGTTTGTTTTTATATGCTTTAAAATGATTGAGTAAATTTTTATTATTTGGTTGTTGAGTAGTCAATTTGTATAGAGCTTGCTTATGTCGTACAGATACTATTAAACCGTGAGTAATCCATGGTTTTATAGGTTTGAATTTAGATAGTTTGGATTTGGGTATTATATTATTTGATGAGTCATTTATGTATTTGGAAATTTTTTCTTCAAATATTTTACAACAAACATTGACATCATTACATTGAAATAATTCTATCCATTTTTCCGATTCTAATTTTTTTTTTAATGTATGGGTGCGCCTGTTCTCACATTGCTGGAGGATTGGGGGCGGAGCTACGAAGTTTGCCGAGTGAACACGAAAGCTCAAAGCGGCTCGGAACTACGAAGTTTGCCGAGTGTACACGAAGGCTGGCAACAATCAACTTGATTTTGAATAATTTGTTTGAAGTCTTGAAGTTTGACTGTGGTTTGACGTTCGAAAATCTCTCAAGTATGAGGGAGATTTTGAGTTGAAAGAAACGAAACATGGAGGTCGTTATTAGTAAACATTTACAAGACATAATCAACCCTACGGACGAAAATAAGTATTATTCTGGATACAGGAGAAATACGCTGCATTCAATACTGACCTGAAGGCTTCAGGGTTTTCATTCTCAACCAGAACCAGTTATGGTAGAAAAGGTATGTAGCCCTACCCTACTACAATCACAGAGCGTGCAGCGTCTAGCCCTGCCCTTTTGGCCAACATAAACTAATTTGTATTCCATTTTTTTTTTAACCTAACCTAACCTAACCTAACCTTCTACTTCCTGGTTACGAAACCATTACTAGGATAGGTTATTGTACTTTTTATTACTAACCTCCAACTTACCTAGCTCTGGTAGTTTGTATTGATATTTGAAGGTTATGTTTGTATTATTTAAGCTTTCTGCCAGAAGCCTGACCTCACAATTGTTATTTAATCTTATATATTCTAGGTTTTCCGAATAAAATCACAAAGTAGAAGAAATTTGTGTTTAATCCGTGACCTATCCTGATATTCCTTTACGATAGGCCTACTTCACTAGTAACTCTTAAGATCATTTAAACTTGAATGCACTACTTGTATTTTTATGACAAAGTGCCTTCTTCGATGTAATTGTTATGCAGTCTTATGGAGAAATAACAACCAACCAAGAAAGCCAAGTTCTCATTGTCACAGGTTTAAATTTGCCGGGCAGATATGAAGTGAAGTTCGGATTTCGTAGCTCCGCCCCTAACCCTCCGGCAATGTGAAAACAGGCGCACCCTGTTATTTATTTGTACTGGCATCACCGCCTGGCATCATTACGGGTGCGCCTGTTCTCACATTGCTGGAGGAATGGGGGCGGAGCTACGAAGTTTGTCGAGTGAACACGAAGGCTCAAAGCGGCTCGGAACTACGAAGTTTGCCGAAAACGATCCTGTCAACCACCACTTCATCGCGTTTGTGCACAAAGATGGCAAACTGTACGAGCTGGACGGGCGCAAGTCCTTCCCGATTAACCATGGAGACACGACCCCCGAGACGCTCCTGGAAGACTCTGCCAAGGTCTGCCGCACCTTCATGGAAAGGGATCCCAACAAAGTCAACTTCACGGTGGTTGCTCTGAGCGCTGCCGATTTGTCGGAATAAATTATATATCTTCAGGATGACAAGAATCAAGCGTGACTGAATTTACCTCCACCGTATTTACCATTAACATTGAGCCAGTTGATTTTTATTATTTTTATTTATGTGATTCATTATGTATGTACGTAAATCACATTAGTTTTGCCATTATTTAAATGCTATTTTTAAGTTATCGCCATTGTTCAATGTTTGTGGCTTGGATTCAAACTGCTTTCTGCTTGTCATCTTCAAACTCATAATTTTAAAAATCTCAATAATTATATCACTTTGTGCAAGTCACAATAGTTGTAAGGTTTGATGGCTATTCTTAGCTTTTTGTTTTATGTTGTGAAAAAAACTCTTTATTTTGGTTGGATTTCTGCATGATTCTGCTTAGTACTAGGAATATGATGGATATTGTATTTCATGGCATTGTGATACTGGTAAATGATTGTCATACTTAATATTATATTTTTTACATTTTCTATTACCTAATAAAGTCGCTTTTATGAATATGATTGATTATTTTATTTGTCTTGATATTTTCTGTAAACACTACTTCTTTTGAACAACTTGTAATCTACCGAATAAGTTGAACCACAACTCTGTCTTGGGACACACTTCTTGCTTCTTTCACATTCTTACTTTTATGTTTTTCTGACTCTTGTCATGACCTGATTCAAGTGACTTCCTTCATTTATCCTTTTGACCTGTCCCAACCATAGTATTTAATGGCATCCCTTTTATAAACTTATTCATTAAGCTTACATTAGTTTTACATTCTGTCTGGATCTTCACAAATAGGTAATCAAAATTCGGAAAACAGCCTCAGGGACCTCATTTTATAACTTGAAAAATGGTTAGACAATAGTTAATGTGCAGTCTATCCTCTGATTACACTTTTGGCTCTTTACACAGTAAGTACTTTGATGATGGATTTGTTTATGTAATCATCATAATATTGAATCCTTTTCAATCTAATCTAAACTAATATGTAGTATAAGAAAATTAAATTTCAGTAAGAAGCAGCTTTCCGAATGCACAAAATATTTGATTACAGAATGTTATTTACTCTGCCAAAATCATTTTCAGCAAGCCCACATACTTGATCAGCTATTTCAGTCCTGCTCTGCTGTTTACAAAAAGGTCACCTACAAAATTTTATCCGTTCATTATTCGTGGGGGTAGGCTACAACCAACAACATGCCATTTTAAAAATCAATAATGGAGTTGGAATGAATCATGTTTTCTTGGCTGACATGCATCATTCTCATTAAAAATTAGTTTGGATTATAGCAGTAGGTAGTAACCAGTTGTCATTGACATTAATATGATGAACTTGTATGTCTTCTTGAAAATATGTGTTAATAAGTTTACCTTAATGTTCTACCTACACATTCGATTGTAAAAGTTTTACTATTTTTTCAAATTTTTGTAAAATGGTCCATGTCCAAAACATTATTGTCAATTCTATATCTACCTACAATAAGTTGTTTTATGTGACACGCTTCGTGTACACTCGGCAAACTTCGTAGTTCCGAGCCGCTTTGAGCCTTCGTGTTCACTCGGCAAACTTCGTAGCTCCGCCCCCATTCCTCCAGCAATGTGAGAACAGGCGCACCCAACATACATGAGTAATGATCAGTAATATTAGTATGAATGACAGCTGATTTTATATTGTGGATATCAGGAATATTTGTAAAAATATGATCTAAACATGCAGGTCGTTGACCTGGAACGTTCCTAGTATATGAATTTACGCACGATAAATAGTTGAGTTCCGCTAACATATTGAGGTACTTATCTTTATCCATACTAGAGTATCCGTTTGCGATATTTAAATTGATATCCCCAACAATAACATTATTTTTGTTTCTAAAATTGAATAAAATATTTTTTAATTCATCTATAAATTGTGATATTATCGACATATGCGTACGATAAATAGCCATAACGTTATAATGTTTATTTATGTCCTTAAATTCAATATTCAAAATGTTAACATTTGTAACACTGTTAATCTCTTTAATATTGAGTACATTGTACTGGTTGGATATGAATATTCCGACACCAGAGTTTTTGTTTAATTTTGTTATTGTTGTATAATATGAATACCCCGGAATAGTATAATTCAATTCCCCGGCTGAATGCGTTTCTGTTAATACTATGCATCCCGGAGAATAATTTAAATCTTTTAATGATATTATTAATTCTTCTATGTTTTTTTCTATGCTTCTAATGTTAACATGAAATAGACTAAATCCTTTTTCAGGGCAGGTTAAATTGAAATCTTTTATGGATTGACATAATTTTTCTTCTATATACATTTTTTTATCTAGAGCGTTACATAAAAAATCATCCATTTTAAAATTTCAAGTTTAAATAAGTGAAATTTAGCATATTTATTCGTAGTCGATGCGCTCTCTAGCGATTTGCAGCATTTTTCGCCGATAGAAACATTTAGTGCTATTGGCTGTGTGGTCGATGGAAAACTTCATATTATACCTTTTGTTTTGGACACAGCAATTGTTGCAGATTGGTTCTTGTTCTTTGTTGTCACATTTGGATAGTATGTGTTCCTTAGCGCAATGAGGGCAAATGGGGGGCTCCGTCCTGGCGAGACATCTTATCGCTGTGTGGCCAAACTTCAGGCAGTGAAAGCATTGTGTAATTGGATTACAGTCTTCGATGTATATTCTTTGAAATTTGATGTTAATTTTTTTTTTGTCTATTAGCGTTTTTCTCAATTTTCCGGTTGTTTGGATTATGTAGTTAGTGGTGTCGTTTTCTTTTCCTTCATTGTGTTTGTTTTTTATTTCCTTGATAAGTTTAATATCATTTCTATCTTCTTGATTTATTCCTTCATTTTGTTGTGTGATTCCGTCTATAATTTCTTCTTCCGTCAATTGGCATTGGAGTCTTTTCAACATAAGAAATGGTTTCTTTTTTTTATTTCTTCGGCCAATACATCTTTACCAACTACCTTGTTAATTTCTATGGTTAATTTTTCTGCATCTTCTTTTTTTGGGCATGAGATTAGTATTTTTTGATCACCAATCTTCTTTACTCCATTAACTCCGACTTTTAGTTTCGTTAAGTTGATATTTTTTTGAACTTTTATTTTTATGTCTTCGGCCTTCAAGGTGTTTTTTGAGGTAATTAAGATGGCATATTTTGGTTCAACATTGAATGTATTTGAATCCACTGATTTATTGTTGTCACTTAGAATTTGAGCATATGATTTTCGGTTATTATTTCTTTCTACAATATTTTCTATTTTTTTGGTGAGTTCATCTTGATTTTCGATGATTTTTTTTTGCAGTTTAATTATCTCGTCTTGGTGTTTGATTCGTTCAGATTTCCAAATTTCTTCTAATATGTATACATTTTGTTCAAGATTCGTTTTAGCTTTTGAATCTTTCACTGTTGTGATGTTTTGAATTTCCGCTTTTATGTTTTCGATAGCAATGTCCATGATTCGCTGACGCGTATGCGCAAGGCGCAAACGCCCGAGTAATTTTGTGGCAAAGATCGGTTTTAAACGTCAGCAGTTTTAAACAGTTGCGCGCGACCTTCCTGGTTGACAGTAGGACGAGAACGATGATATAGGATATAGGAAAATATACTGCCCTTCACCTTGCTACAGAGTTTGGCCACCTCGATATGGTTAAACTACTCGAGGAGCAAACTGCTGTTCCCTTTACCGTGTTGATGGCACAGAGGGATGGCAGGAAGATGTCACCTTTACATACAGTTGCTAGGAGGGGTCAACTGAATATATTAAAGTACTTAGTGGAGTGCGGCGCAGACGTTAATTTACGCTGTGGACTAGGTAGATCTATACTGATGTATGCAGCCATTAGTGGAGACTTACCATTCTTACCAACTGTACAGTATCTCGTTGAAAGAGGTACTGACATTCACGCTACATGTAATATTGGCCAGACTGTACTACATTGTGCGGCAGAAGGGCAACATTACCCGGTAGTAGAATACCTCCTGCAGCAGGGGGCGGACCCTCACAGGGTAAACAGTGGGGGGTGGCCCGCGCTAAGGGAAGCATCGCAGCCAGGGGGATATAACTCCGACACTTTTTTTGGTTTTTTGATGACGTCAGTTCCAGACTATCCAATGAAAAGCCGTCTTGGTTTGATCTCTCACTCTCTCCCGTGTAACAGAGAGAGAGAGGCTACGCTCCATTTCCCCCGGAAACAATGTGACCAATGTGACGCCATTATTGCGTCATGGTTGCGTCCTTCTGACAGATCGTGACAGATTCAGATTGTTTGCGTGAGTGGTTTATTTATGTTGTTTGCTTTCGTGAATTCATGAGTTGTTGTTGTGTGAAAATGTCTAAAATTATGAAGCTGTGTTGTGTGTACAGACAGACAGACCACTCGTCATAAATACCCAAAATACGGAAGTTACAAAAGAAACAAAAATGCCAAATGGATCCCTTCGAAGATGCGCACTGCTGACTTTAAATCTACCCGGCATTGGTAGTTATGCAGATTTAAGACAGTATCGAACCCGTTATGACGAAAATACAGGTGTGAATATCCCTTTGTTTGTCTTCAGTGTTCCATGTAATGTGTAACTTAATTTCACCTAAGAATTGAATTTACTTTTAGACCCCGTCCGCGTTCCACCAGGACGGTGTGATGTCATAAAAGACCATAATTACTTGCAATATGATATGTTTAGTTCAGGAACTTTGGTTAACCCGATAAATATGTTTATTTCAGAGCTTGATAACATCTTACCGGGTACCAGCGGTGTGTTCCTTCTGCCAAAAAGATCATGGAATATTACAAAGGTAAATCTGTTCTATGTTACTTGTTATCCAATATGCAGATCTTCTCTTCCTTTCCTTTGACCACTAAGATCATTTTGTTTTCAGACATCAGTGTTCCTGTTCCTGTGGGACCCAGCGGCAGTAATTCAGCCGTTACACGGAAACACAATGCTCCTCTGCGTAAGAATATTTATAGTTTTTTGTACACATTTAAGATGTGTTTTGTGCTCATGAATTCTGTAAGCATATTATTTTTTGAATAACTTCATGACTAAATCCTCAAATTGAAATATTTAATAATTTAAAACAATATTAGCGACTCGAATGAATATTTAAATCAGAAAAAGATTTAGTCGCAGACTTGGTACAAATTTAAGATGTGTTTTGTGCTCATGTTTTCTGTATTCATATTATTTTTTGAATAACTTCATGACTAAATCCTCAAATTGAAATATTTAATAATTTAAAACAATATTAGCGACTCAAATGAATATTTAAACCAGAAAAAGCTTCAGTCGCAGACTTCGTAATCATTTAAAATGTGTTTTGTGCTTATAAATTTATTTGTTTCTTTCTGTTATCTTACTGAAATAAAATAAAAAATACTTTACAACATGTAACAAAGTTTTTCATTTTTTCTTACAAAGCGCCGTCCTGAGAAAATGTGCCGTAAGGAAAGATACCTTATAGCTCATTTTCGCAGGACCGCACTTTGTGAGTTAGAGCCTTGTCGTCCTGAGAGAATCTGTTAACATTTCTAAAATTTATTTTTAAAATAATATTTTAGGCTGATGAATAGCACAATATTGTCTTCCCTGGGTGCCTACCTAGGTAAGATCATATTGTCTATGGCCGCGCTTTTTTTTTTTTGTTTCCTCTACTTTGCTGAGTGGTTTGTTTATGCCTCAATTCTGGATGTGACGTAATCGTGGACAAAATTTCTCCCTACTAAAGGCCGAAGTTATCAATCTAGTGATTGGTTTATTTATGATCGCAGCTTAGGAACTTGCTGCTGGAGAAAGGAGTGGATATTAATGTGGTGGATGGTGGTGAAGCGCTTAGTTTGGCTATACGGGGAGGTAGATGGTCTATAGTTGAGGCTTTAGTAAATAAAGGAGCAGCCGTTAAAGAAATTCAAATACCGACTAATTTATCCGAATTTAAAGTAAAATATCCGAATTATGAATTTGAAAAAGACTAAAATAACATCATTTTAGTTACAAAATATATTACTTTTTTAATTTGAATATGTATCGCACAATAGTTCCAAGTTGAGACTATGGCGGTGGCGGTATATATCTGCTCGGTAATATTTCACTTTGTTAATATTAAAATCGTCCCAAGACACTATTAAGAGATATTTATAAATAGTTTAAATGTGGATGTGTTATTTGAGCAAGCTTTACACAGGAATGATTATGTCAAATATTTTAATTACTGTTTTAAAAGTATTATTGGTCTGCGAGATATATTCTACACACATACATTTTAACATACATAGTTATTAAATTGCTAACATCATCTGTAATCGTAATTAATTACATTTGTAATTTGATGTAAGACTTAATTTATCAAACACAATACATGTAGGTAAACCAAAGTGTTACACAAATGGTTTTATATTAATAATTATGTCTAGTGAATTAAAACTTATCTATGTAACAAGTACAATATTAGTCTCTAGTTAAATACATGTGCCTGTTATTACTCCTGTTCTATGAAAACTAACTTCTTTTTTACTCCTTTTTATTAGTTTATTGTCTATTGATGTGTCTATATTTACTATGTTCTTTATTTTGTGGCTTTCTATTTACTAATATTGTTCAAAACTTGTATGTAAATAGTCTCTATAATATAATAAATAGTATAAAACAAAGTCACTATCTGTGTCTGTCCGTTTGTGCGTTTAGTTCTTCTAAACTAAGCAACGGATTTTGATAGGGTTTTCACTATCATTTAGAGAATTTCTTCCGGAAGGTTTATGTATATAACACATGCATATTATATTTATAGAAAGTAGCGAAAAGTTGATGTTTTGTAATCAAGTTGTAAAAGATATGTTTTCGGGCGCTTACATTGCTAACGCTGGCTAAACCATATGAGATACATCAAAATAATGTACAACGGAATCGTATATATTTAAAAGGTCTACAGAAAATCCGCGATGGTATATGTCTATCTCCTAAGGATAACCCCCAGCAACGCCGGTACATGTCAGATAGTTTCTTTATACAAGTGCTCATCTTGCAACAGATAATAATATTATTATGGAGGCATTACAACTTCTCATAAGGGTGATTTGACGAAACATATGGTGACTCACAGTGGAGTAAAACCTTTTTCGTGTTCTGTCTGTAACTATTCATGTTCACGAAAAAGACAGTTGACGATACACATGCTGAAACATAGTGGAACTAAAACTTTTTCATGTACCGACTGTAACTATTCATGTTATCGAAAGGTAGATTTGAAGACACACATGATGACTCACAGGGGAGAAAAACCTTTTTCATGTACCGACTGCAGTTATTCATGTTCTCATAAGGGCAATTTGTCGAAACACATGATGACTCACAGTGGTGAAAAACCTTTTTCATGTTCTGACTGTAACTATTCATGTTCTCAAAAGAGTTCTTTGACGTCCCACATGCTGACACATTGTGGAGAAAAACCTTTTTCATGTTCCGACTGCCACTATTCATGTTCTCGAAAAGGACAGTTGACGACACACATGTTGACTCATAGTGGAATAAAACCTTTTTCATGTTCCAACTGTAACTATTCATGTACTCGAAAAGGACACTTGACTATACACATGCTGAGGCATGGTGGAAAAAAACCTTTTTCATGTCCCGACTGCAACTATTCATGTTTTCAAAAGGGTCATTTGAAGGAACACATGATAACTCACAGTGGAGAAAAACCTTTTTCATGTACTGACTGCAGTTATTCATGTTCTCTTAAGAGCAATTTGACGAAACACACGATGACTCACAGTGGAGCAAAACCTTTTTCATGTTTGGTCTGTAAATTTTCATGTTCTCACAAGAGAGCTTTAACCTCACACATGCTAACGCATTGTGGAGAAAACCTGTAGTATGCTCCGATTGTAACTATTCATGTTCTCGAAAAAGATCTTTGACGGCACATATGTTGACTCATAGTGGAGTAAGGACTTGTTCATTGTCCGCACGCAACTATTTATGCTATGGAAACGGAGATTTGAAGAAACACACATAGGCGAAAACCTTTTTATGTTCGTACTGCAACTATTCAAGTTCTCAAAGGGGACGTATGAGAAGACGTTTGCTGACGACTTTTTGTGGAAAAACCTTTTTTCATGCCCCTACTGCAACTATTCATGTTCTCAAAAGATTCATTTGAACCGATATATGATGATTTACTGTAGAGAAAAACCTTTTTCATTTACCGATTGTAGTTTTTAAGTTTTCATAAGGGCGATTTGACGAAATACCTTTTTCATTTTCCGACTGCACCTATTCATTTTTTTAAAAAAGATATTTAAAGAACCACGCTGACTCCCAGTGGAGAAAAACCTTCTTATGTTCGACATACGACAAGAGACGTTGAATTATTGTGGAAACCTTTTCAATGTTCCCACTTCAAATATTTATTTTCTCGAAAAGGACAGTAGACGATACGCAAGCTGATCCATAGTGGATAAAAAGCTTTTTCATTATGGGAATATTACAATTCGTGTTCTCAAACGGTACATTTGATGAAAAATCTGTTTCTTGTTCCAACTGCTACTATTTGATTTCTCAAAAGGGAGATTTGAATAAACACGTGCTGACCCACGGTTGGGAAAAACCTTTTTCATATTCTAACTTCAAATATTCATGATCTCGAATATTCTGCTAAGCGAGCTTCATGCAACTCACTATGTGAAGAAATATTTCTCATGTTACGACTACAACTATTCTTGTTTACACAAGGGAATGTACTGAATGTACATATGATGACTGGAGAAAAAAGTTTTTCTTGTTCCTTTTATCATTATTCACCATTAAAAAATGTGCCTTAATAATACATTCAGATGCACTTCTAGAACAGACTTGCTCGAAACTAGCGATTAGCGTTCTTAGATCATTAATAAGACGTTAAAATGGTAGAAGCATTTGGTTCCATGTATTCTATGCTGTATCGCGAGGTATGTTAATTGTTTTCCCTGTGATAATATAAGCCATTCGCACCGCTGCTTAGAATTTTTGAAGCTTTTAGTACGGGGCCGCGCGCATAATAACCTAGAAGCTTCGAAACTCGCAACGAAAGCACAACAATCTGCCAGCAGCTTTCCGAATCATCCGGGCGGCTCCACCAGCGCGCGTGCATATATAAAACGCAGCGCGTCGCACCACGCAATCTAGTTCTTAAATACAGTCAGTCTAGCAAACTCAGTCTGTCAAGAAGAACTAGCTCACCCGTCGCGACGCGCTCCGACCGTTCGAGAACGTCTTTCGTCTTCAGCGTCACGCACCCTGTATACAGTTTCCTAATTAAGTTATTCCACTATAGAAATATTCATCACACACTCAAAAAAAAAGTCGTCCCATAGTTTACAAGAACTAAGCAATAAACAGACAGACAGACTCGGATAATGACTTTTTTATACTATTTAGAGATACCGGTGACCGTTGAAACAAAACTAGGTTACATATGTAACTATTTAACCTAGTTTTTGTTTCATCACTTATTATAGGTGTGTTGAATTGTCATTTTGACTATTTGTCATGGAACCAGAGATACCAATGTGTTGTCACGATTATGAATTTACTGAATCTTCATTAGGAAACGGCCTGTAATCCCGTTTTCAGTTCTTCATGATCTGAGACATATCATTCCAGAACATTCTGGAATGTTTTGGAATGTTGTGGAATGCTCTCGAATACTGTTCTGGACTGTTATAGATATATCTACAGGGCGAAACTTCCAGCCCTTATATATTTAAAAGCCCGCCCTTCAGGTAATACGGGAACTTTCTTCATGGATGGGGGATAGAGAGTTACCACATCATATAACTCCCTTTGTCGTACCGGGACTCGTTCTGACTTTTGGCCCCACGCACATTGTACACTTTCTTGTAATATATTATATTGATTAGTGTCATTTTTTATCATCATCAGCTCGGGGTTGCTCACGTGTTAGTGCTATATGGTTATCTGTGAAAACGTTTTTATTGTAATACTTATTATAAAAGGATTAGGGAGAAATGATTTTTATTTAAAAGCCTGAATAATTCGTGGTTATATTGCTAATCCAGGCAAGTTGATTTTCTTTTTTTCTCTTTATTGTTGATTGGAGTGAATTTCAAAGCAACATTATTGATTTTCTGATGCGCATTGTGTACTGTAATCATTTAATTTCGGAGGCGGGTATGGTTACCGCCGCCCCGGGATTAATTTATGGGATAACCCTTACCACCTTACGTGGATCGCTACGTTTGGAGACTTAGCAGGGATGCCCGGGTTCATGGGGTATAATTTGCTTTAATAAAAAAGTATAATATATTATTCCGATAATTTTTTTCGTGGTTTGAGTTTTAATTACAAGGTAATTATTCGGAATCGCTGGACAAGGATTATATGAAATATTTTTAAATAAAACCTTCTGATTTACCTTAATTACTATAAAAGGAATCTGACTGCATTTGGGATATTTTTAATTTTAGCATTTTAATTTTTAATTACGTAAATCGAAAATTCACTTTCGTTGTATGGGATGACACATAAATAAACCACTCTCGGATGACAGCTGGAATGGTTTCTGTTGATAAAATTTTCTTTTGTTTGTATTCCTGATACGAGTGGCTATATTTTTTACCATGTGCAAATACTAGGTAGGTACTATTTTAGCCAAACTCGAAAAATAAAATTAAGATATTTAGGTATGTTTTATAAAATAGATAATTTAAAAAAAGGTGAGGTTATTAAAGGTTAGTTAGGATTATTATTAGGATATATGTAGGTTAGGTTGGGTTAGGTTGGATTATTATAAGGATATAGGTTAGGTTAGGTTAGGTTGGATTATTTATTTATTTATTTATTTATTTATTTATTTATTTATTTATTTATTTATTTATTTATTAACGCCGATTATAGCGGCTTTAACAAAAGAATAACATTTTTTTTTACTTATTATAAATACAGAATATACATAGATAAAAAAAATATAAATACAAAATACATAAAAGAGAACAATAGAAATGGTTATTAAGTTATTATAAATACAATGCAACAATGTGTATATATAAATATATAAACAATTAATTTACAATAAATCCCGGATAAACTAATACTTTAAAACTGTATTTGGTTATATTCAATCAGAGAAGCGCTGACATACAGTTTTAATTAGGTGGTGTTTGTATGAGGATAAACTAGCAATGTTTATAGATTCATCCAAAACATATTTATTACCAAGTACATGTAGGCGATTCATTATGGAATTGAGTTCAGCGTTAGATCCTGTATTGTTGCAGTGATAAGGTAATTTGAAACGAACTGATCGACTAGGTACACGGAAACATATTAGCGAAAGAAGTTCAGGGGAGTTCAACAGGTTGGTAATGATTTTAAATAAATAAAATAGGTCAAAACAAATTCTTCTTTCTTTTAATGTATCGAGTCCCAATAAATGTAACAGAGAGGGATAATTAATGTTTTCGATGAGTATTCCCAATTTAAAATTTATATAACGTAAAAATTTATGTTGGACGCGCTCAAGGGAATTCTCATGTACACTGTAGTAAGGACTCCAAATGGTGGTGTTAAATTCTAGTTGGCTTCTAACAAGTGAAGTGTAAAGTAATTTGACAGTTTTTAAATTTTTAAAATCCTTTGAAATCCGTAAGACAAAACCTAACATTTGCATTGCTTTACTGGTTATATTATTAATATGTTTAATGAAAGTTAATTTAGTGTCAAAGGTTATACCAAGGTCTCTTATTTCATCAACAGATAATAAGGTGTGATTATTGAGAAAGTAGGTGAACAACAATGGGTTTTTTTTTCTGTGGAATCTCATAAGTTGACATTTTTTTACATTAAGTGTTAATTTGTTTTTAAGACACCAATCGTTAAAGCTATTAATATTAGATTGAAGTGTTAGACAGTCCTCTATATTGTCAATAATTCTATATATCTTCATATCATCAGCGAACATTAGAATGAGAACACGGGTGAATATGTTTGTTACGTCGTTAATGAATAAATTAAAAAGTATAGGACCAAGATGCGAACCCTGGGGTACGCCACTGGTAGCTTCGAACATGTAGGATAAGTGATCATTAATACAGACAGTTAACTGACGCCTAAGTAAGTAACTCTTAAACCAAGATAAAAGGTTTCCATTAATTCCGAGTTTCAAAAGTTTATTAATGAGGATTTTATGACAGACCTTATCAAACGCCTTACTGAAGTCGGTATATATAGAATCAACTTGTTGTTTGTTGGCAAGTGCATTGGAAATAAAATTTTCATATAATGTTAGGTTAGTCAAAGTTGATCTGCCGGAGATAAAGCCGTGTTGACAAGTTGCGATACAAGAGTTTACAAAGAAGCTGATTTTCTTAAGAATCAATTTCTCAAAAAGTTTAGGTATAGACGATTGAATACAGATAGGCCGATAATTTTCAACAAAGGATTTATCACCACTTTTAAATACAGGAGTTAAGTAGCTAAGTTTCCATATTTTTGGAAAGTGTCCTGTGGAGAGTGACTTATTAAACAGTATATTAAGTGGAACAGATAAACTTTGGACACAATTCTTAAGTAAGATGGAAGGAATCTTATCAGGTCCCGAGCTTGTTTTAGGTTCAAGTGATTTAATACAGACTATAATGTCTTCAATATCCATGTGTATTTGCGATAAGTGTAAATTTAAATCCGTATTGAAGTAAGGAATTAAGTCATCTGGAATATCAGGTTCATACACGTCCTTAAAGTAATCAGCAAACATGTTAACAATTTCATAAATTTTACTGGAGCTATTTTGTCTGTAACGTATATTACCAGAAATACCAGCATCATTGTTTTTCAATGATTTTGTGTATTTCCAAAAGTATTTTACATCATGAAGTATCGTGTTCTCAACAGAATTAATGTAATTTTTATAACATCTTTTTGTCATTTTTTTGCAATCTCTTCTAATATTATTGAATGCCATATAGTTGGGAATTGTTCTGTGTTCTTTATATTTTTTATGTGTTTCTTTTTTAATAACAATTAACTGAATTAATTCTTTGCTGAACCATATCGGATACTTTCGTACTTTATGATGAATTAGAGGAATTGTGTCGGAGATGATACTATTCAGTTGAGAGTAAAATAGTTCTACGCTATAGTTGAGATCACCTTCCTTGAGAACAGACCAATTTACTTTGTTAAGTGCATGATTAATGTCCTGGTAATTAGCATTAATGAAATTACGACTACAATTTTTAATAAGGGGGTCACACTCTATTGTAATAGGTAATAGTATTGTTAGTGGAGGGTGGTGATTATCAATTGGGTCAAAGGATTCGGCTGACTCATAGACTTTTATATCCTCATCAGTAGAGAAAATTAAATCAAGTGTCCGATTACTACAATTAGGCACATTGTTACATTGAAATAGACCTAAATAGTTCGACATGTCTAAGATTTCTCTCTCGCACGCCGTTAATGGTAAGTAATCCAAATCATTAAATTTACAATTAGGTAGGTTATAATCACCGCAAATTATAATATTGTGATTAGGGTGGTTAGATTTGAGTAGCTCGACATCTTCACAGTGATTTTTATACATTATTACATTAGAATTTGGTGGAATATATACACATCCGATGATAGTTTTTTTGGATTTATCGTTTAACATTACAAAAATTTGCTCAACATCATTGTTTTTGTTTTTTAATAATTTCGATGAAATTTTTTTATTAACTGCTATCAGGACGCCTCCTCCTCTTGATTTGGAGCTGGTGTTCCGATTTCGGTCAACTCGGTAGATACTGTGGTTAGGTAGACCGAGCTCCGCTGAGTATATCGATGGTTCCAGCCAGGTCTCAGAGAGTATGATGATGTCTTGTGTGATGGTGGGTGCATTAGTTCTAAAGTCACTGAGTTTAGTCCGAAGTCCCCTGACGTTCTGGTAGAAGATGTAACGTGGCGCGGTTATAAGTTTTTTGGTATATTTGTTATAATTTTGGGTCTATTGTTGATATATTTGATGGTTAAATTATTTTCTCCCTTGCTTTTTCGATCCTCCAGCTCCTTCCACAAGTTTTGTACTTCTTGCCGTTGAAGCATTGTTAAGTCGTTCTTGGTCTTGATAATTACATTTCCATACGGTATTCCTTTTTTCTGTAGAACAGTTCTGGCTTGATATTTATCGGACAGTTCGACCTTGATGGGGCGTGTTTTATTAGTGTCCTTCTTACCCAATCGATACACTTTAATTAGCGAGGTATCTACATTATCAACATTGTTAAGAATATTCTTGACATTATTCAGATCTTCGCTCATTGTTGCAGTTTGAGAATTGCCCGAGCTTTCAGGAACATTGAACATTATTACATTTTTAGATCGCGATTTCCTCTCGTCCATTTCGTTCAAAGTTTCGCAAATTCCTGTTAGTTGTTCCGTTTCGATGTTGGTAGTTGACAAATTTTTGGAATGATTAGGTGAAATGTTCCTGTAGGCATTCAATTCACCTTCAATAAAACCAACTTTTGTGGAAACCAAACTAATATTGCCTAATAGCACTGAGAGTTGAGGCGTTAATTTACCCATTTGTTCTTTAGTAAATTTATTAGTGGGATCCATGATGGTCGTATTTAAATCACGTATAATATTGTTTGCTAATGTGATGAATGCATATGTATCGCAGGAGTCCATGATAAAGTAGCTGGTGAGATAGGTTTAGCTGCCCTGACTTGTGTCGGCGGGAAGGAGTGAGTACTTGCGCTGACGGCTAGTACGGACACACACACAGTCACACTAGAGTAGTAAGTCGTGCTCGGCGGAATTAGGTACCAAATAGCGGTAATGGCGGATTATTTTTAATAAACTTAGGTTTTGAATTAACACAACACGTATGTGGAGTAATGCACTACTTTCACTGCACTGTTACTAAATTAGCACTAGAGTAACGTATTACTTATGATCAGGATCTATTTAAATTAGTTATTTTTTTTTATTTTTTAGCAGGAGCTGATTCAAACACGTTAGTAATGTGTATATTCGTATTGTTATATTATAGGTTAGGTTGGATTATTGTAGGTTAGGTTGGATTATTGTAGATTAGGTCCGATTATTATAGGTTAGGTTGGATTATTATTAGGATATAGGTTAGGTTGGATTATTATTACGATATAGGTTAGGTTAGGTTAGGTTGGATTAATATTAGGATAGGTTAGGTTGGATTAATATTAGGATATAGGTTAGGTTAGGTTGGATTATTATTAGGATATAGGTTAGGTTGGATTATTATAGGTTAGGTTGGATTAATATTAGGATATAGGTTAGGTTAGGTTGGATTATTATTAGGATATAGGTTAGGTTGGATTATTATAGGTTAGGTTGGATTATTATTAGGATATAGGTTAGGTTAGGTTAGGTTGGATTATTATTAGGATATAGGTTAGGTTGGATTATTATAGGTTAGGTAGGATTATTATTAGGAAATAGGTTTGTTGGATTATTATAGGTTAGGTTAGGTTGGATTATTATAGGTTAGGTTAGGTTGGATTAATATTAGGATATAGGTTAGGTTAGGTTGGATTATTATTAGGATATAGGTTAGGTTGGATTATTATAGGTTAGGTAGGATTATTATTAGGATATAGGTTTGTTGGATTATTATAGGTTAGGTTAGGTTGGATTATTATAGGTTAGGTAGGATTATTATTAGGATATAGGTTAGGTTAGGTTGGATTATTATAGGTTAGGTAGGATTATTATAGGTAAGGTTCGATTATTATTAGGATATAGGTTAGGTTAGGTAAGGTTGGATTATTATAGGTTAGGTTAGGTTGGATTATTAGGGGTTAGGTTAGGATTTAGGTTAGATTAGTTTAGGTTTGATTATTATAGGTTAGGTTAGGTTAGTTTAGGTTTGATTATTATAGGTTAGTTTAGGTTTGATTATTATAGGTTAGGTTACTATAGTTTAGGTTAAATAAAACAATAATTATAATATTACCTAAATATAAATAATTTTTTAAGTTTTTTAAGTAACATAAAAATATTTTATTTTTAGAGTTTGGCCAAAACAGTACCTACCTAGTATTTGCACATGGTAAACAAAAGAAAATTTTATCAACAGAAACCATTCCAGCTGTCATCCCATACAACGAAAGTGAATTTTCGATTTACGTAATTAAAAATTAAAATGCTAAAATTAAAAATATCCCAAATGCAGTCAGATTCCTTTTATAGTAATTAAGGTAAATCAGAAGGTTTTATTTAAAAATATTTCATATAATCCTTGTCCAGTGATTCCGAATATTTAATATTTATTGAAAGTATTACGTATTTTTGTATCTTTTCAATTTTCAATTCTTCTCTTGTTATAACAATGAAATCTGATTGCAAAATTAAAAGCATTAGCATTCCACAAAAACATGTATGCCATCTGTTGGACTATTGTTATTGTTTCTCTATCTGCACAGACAGATTGAGCCACAGCTACGCGTGGCGGGGTACAGCTAGTTAAACATAATATTTTAATGTCGAATGAATGATTATTTTTTACATATTTCTGGTTGAATGCGTAAAAACAGTTTTTTACCTTTGCATTAAATTAATATTCGAGTGATTTGTGAAATATATAGGAACATTTACCATATTATTTAAAAAATAATTAATAATGTATAAGAAAAACTAATATTTTAACATATAATACTGCTTACTGTGGTTTAACCCATATTTCACCGCTATCACTTCCCGTAGTCAGATTTTGATGAAATTTGGATATGTTGTATATAAACACCTTCAATTAAGAAAATTAAAAAATATATAAATACTTATACTTACAAAAATATGAGATGTTGCGTTTTCGCAACGTCAGCGAAATAGGGGGTAAAAAGTAAATGTATGTAACAAAATAAGTTTTTTTTAAAGTGGATTTATTTGTATTAATTTATAAATCATATTACTAACAGTAACTAAAATTTAAAATATTGTAGGAATAAGTAGGAAAGTGCACCTTTCCAAAAGACATAATAAGAAATTAGCATACATAAATATTACAATAAACATTATTTTCCGGTATGGTAAATTTCGTTACATTTATGGCGCAATGCCACATTACACTCTGAACACATATAATATGTTTGTGAATGATATATACGACATCTATTTCTATTTTCTCCTTTATTTCAAAAATACTCCCTGTTTTACTTGACTTCTATGCTGTCGCAAATCTATGACTAATCCAAGACTTATATCCAAATTTGATAGGCTTGCCATGAATATACATTTTACACGAATGCTTTCCTCTATAAGGGATCATTGGTTCGTCTATTGACAGCGCATGCCGTATAATTCAGAGCTGTTTAAAAATGTTATTCAACAAGGTGGTCATGGTCTAACTTTATAAAGTTTGTCGGTAGAATCGATATTTTAATTGTCATCCAAATGTAAATTGCTCTTGACATCACGATAGGTTTGTCCGGTCATGCACCTTACAAAAAGATTTGTAATGTCCTCATCTAGAGACCATTACAATCCTTACGAGGTAACCTATGATATCCAGTATACATTGAAGGTTACACCCACCCTGTCCCACCCCGGTATAGGTGACTTATGGTCACCCCTTCGGAGCTCTCGCATGAATCTAATTTTTTTGAATAAACGGCTCTACAAAGTATAAAATGAAGCTAGACCTTCAATGTCCCCGCATACGGTGTTAGGAAGCGGTAATGCGAGCGCTTACAGTTACTAGTCTAAGAACAACACAGAACAATAAACACCAAACAATCAGGTAAAAAGTGTCAGGCAAATAGTTGGTGGAGGGAACCCACACTCCAGTACCTGTAAACACAAAGAAGAAATAAGTGACATAATAGAGTGGCGGGGGAGTTTCGCCGAACCACGACTGGCAGTCCTGTTGAGAGATTGGTGGTGGTTGGGGCGACTGGCGCAGGTCAGGACTTCCACACCCCTTAGCCAACCACCCGGTGGAGCCCTGAAGATAAGTATGGGAAGAAGAGGGATAAACCCTAAAGAACCTAGGGGAAAGAAGCGTCAGGAGGTCGGAGGCAGGGTGGAGGTTACCCCAACCCGCACAGTCGCCCCTCTGACCACCAACGCTCCTCAGGGGTGGCGCAGGTGATTGGCGGAGTCCCCCGGTAAAAAAAAGGAAATAAAAGAAGCTCCAGCAAGGTAATGCGGGGACGAGGCCCGTTGTCCAACCCCTATTGGGGAGAAGTAAACAATACAAGACAAACAACGGAGTTCAGTTCTAGCCTGTAAACTCGTTGCCGTTACTGAAAAAAGAAAAAAAAATACATATAAAAGAAGAGAAAAGAAAAGAGAAAAGGAAAACAATAAACAATCCAAAAGTGCCAAAAAAACAAAGTTGAAAGTGTAAAAATAAAATCTGCATAGTCTGTAAAGAGGACAGCATGTGAAGTATAAGATAACAAAAAAGTAAAACATAAGAAAAGAAAACTGAAAATAAGAAGAAAAATAAGAGACAAGTTATTTAAAAGAAATGTAAACGAAAGAAAAATCATCTGCAGCAGCTAGTACAGTAAAGAAAGAAAAATAATAAAAATAAGAAGAACAGAATAGCATAAACAATAATCGGAGATTTGTAAAAGAATTAGTCATGGAGCAGGAGCAATACACCAGGGGTTCTCAGTTATCACGCTAGTCAGCGACTCTAAGCTCAGACCATCTCTCAACCCAGATCCTAGTAAACTTCCTCAGACATTCAAAATTAACTCTGTTAGAAACAAGATTGGTGTTCCACACCGGTCTAATGGGGACATTCAGACCGTCTATCATTTCGTCTCTGGCATCCTTCAAGATCTCACAGTGCCACAGAATGTGCTCGGCCGACTGGTAAGTATTGCCACAAGCGCAATTGGGATGGGTAGACAGGGCAAGGCTGTGAAGCCTCCCCCTGAATTCCCCATGTCCTGAGAGGAGCTGCGTCATGTGATGGTCCAGTTTGAGGAAGGCCCCTTCCATTCTGAGTTTAACTGATGGGAAGAAGGAAAAGGTCCATCTTCCCATGCTCGACCTATCCCAACGGACCTGCCACTCTTTAAGCGAAAGGTCCCTCATCGTCCGAAGCAGTCCAGGGAGAGTTCCCGGTCCACCTGGTGTCAGAACGACACCAAGATGGGTTGCCGGGGATCCTCTGGAAAGTCTCTGCTTGGTTAAGACTTCCCTAATCTCCAGATCGATTGGCAAAATGCCGGCCAAAACTGGCAAAGCGTCCGAAGCAACAGTACGGTATGCGCCAGATAGTGCCAGCAAAGAAGTTCGCTGGCCCCTAGTAAGAGCGAGGAGTATAAGGCAGTTATCCAGGCGGTGCTCCCAAACAGAGGCAGCATACGAAACTTGCGCAACGTATACGCCCCTGTACAGAGCACGTAGTGCCGGACTGCGTAGTCCCCATTCAGCGGTGGAGAGTCTCCTCAGCTTTAGGAACAGCGCCTGAGCCTTGCTTGAAACATCTTTAACATGAGCCAGAAATGAGGACGATCGATCGAGTGTTACACCTAGGTACTTGACCGTGTCTGCAAATTTGATGTTGGTGTCTCCCATCCGGATGGTAGGGTTTCTTGTTCTACTGAGAGAGCCCTTCATCAGGAGACCCTTTGTCTTGTGGGGAGCGAAGGTCATCTTATTCCTCTCCCCCCATTTAAGGAGGGTGTTCAAACCATCACCAGCCTTTTCTTCAATTTCCTTTCTGCTGTTCCCCGAGACAAGATACATTTTATCATCCGCGTAGTCGATCATGATACATCCTTCAGGCAAGGGTAACCTAGAGGAGTCGTCAAAGTCAATATTCCAAAATTCAGGTCCCAGAACGGAGCCCTGAGGACAGCCCATATTTACTTCGCGTTCTATAGTAAAATCACCATAGGATCACCAAATATCCAGTATACAATAAAAATCCTGTAAATTTTATTTATATTATTGATAGTCAATGGTGTGTTTATATTGTTTTTTAATGAATGAAGCCTGATGACAGCACATCAGAAATAAGGCCCCAACACGTTGGTCTCACTACAACTATGGCAGAGACACTGCCCGAAATCAAACGATTTTCGTCATGGCGCCGCCCAACCCGGACTACCACCAGCTGGGTTCATCGTTTTATCAAAAGGTGTCGTGGCCAAACCCATGAACAACCTGATAAACACATAAGAAACGATGAGATAAGAAGAAGAGGACCGATGTATAATATTAGCCATCGAGATAAATAAGCTCCAGAAAGGAGCTACATTACCAAGTGACAGTCGGCTCAAAGCATTGAACCCCTTCCTTGGACCCGACGGCCTACTGAGGATGGACTCACGTTTACGAGCCCTCAGTAAAGTGCCCCAAGAAGTGTGGACACCCATTATAGTGGACGGTGATCACGCCTATACACGACTCCTGGTGAGCCATCATCACCAGGATGCCAATCATCCAAGTAGGGAGAGAACGAAGGCTGATTGTTGTACAATTAAGTTAATGAGATCACCATTAAAAAATAGTTCAAAGAACTCGGTATAAGATTAACCCACATTTTTTTTCACATATTCAACTATTCTGTTCTCAACGTTATTTGGCACTCGCGAATAACTAGGTTTCGATTACTTCCAACGCATTTCCCTTGGCACTGACGACTAATTTGTTGATGGTTGGGGTTGGGATGGAGTTGTTGAAGGTTCACTCATCAGCCTCTTGGAGTGGACTTCCAAAGTTCCTGCCGTATCCCCGAGCGTATGTATGGCTAAATGCAGCGTCTTCGTGTAAGTCATTGTCATCAAAATCCTCTTTATTAGTAACTTCGGCGACTTTAGGGGGTAAAACGACCACATCTGGAATATCTTCTTCGTCATCTTCATCGTCGATATTCCAATTCTCTGCGATAAAGTCGGCAGCCTCTTGTGTGGTAAAAAAGTCCTTTGGATTCATCTTATTCAAAAGAAAAAACACAATAATAGCTAATATAATAATTCAAAAGTTTTTACCCCCTATTTCGCTGACGTTGCGTTAATGCATCACTTAAATAAACCATGTAAAATGAGTACCTCCGGAATTTTTTTTTAAAGTGTACATTATTCCTTTTGAACGCGTTGATTTGCTCCGTTTTATCTATACCCGTACGCGGTACATATTTTCAAATACCTATGCACGCAATTAAATGTCAAATTATAGCATTCTGGCATGATTTATTGGACTATATAGACATAACAGATGATTCTCTACAATATCATAACAAATCCTCGTGTGTCAACACTCTTAGATGTTTACAAAAACAAAAACATAAAATTTCATACAAAGACGTACCGTATCTTTTGAATGTGGTCCCGCCATTCATTCGGCGTGTGTGTACTTAGGCCACTGCGTTGATAGACACAAGTGGGACACCATGAGCACTTATCATTTTTTTTGTTTTGAAAACTTTTTCTTAAACTGGACACTTAAATTTTATGTCACTTAATATAATAACAAAATTGAACTAACGCCATCCGTTGACAAAATTGTAAACTATGTCACTCGAAGGCGCAAAGAGGGTAACTTGATTATCGATGTTTTTTTAATGAAATACAATTTTATTTTCGAGAAATTCTTGTAGATGTCAGCATCGTGATAGTTCTATGAATGTTCAAGCGAGCGGGAAATAAATTAATGTCAAAAGACCGCTGGAATATCAGCATTCAAAGTGTCCGTATCAACTTTTGATGCAGCCGCGTATGAGTATAGACTTTTTGCCGTAACAACAGTTGATACGGCCGCGTGCAAAGAGTAAATAGGAATCGATTCTGTATTAAAAAAGGTTAAAATATATTAAGAATGTTGGTCATATGTCAACGGTAATAATTATTTAAAAATTGCTTATCTGAGTGTCGTATTTCGTCCGACTTTGGGGGCGTCTACTTAGTCACTGAAGCAAATATGTTTCTATCTTTTGAATTCTAACGGTACAGTCAAACTTTTTATATAAGTAACTGAAAGAATAATGGTGAATCCTTATCAAGTTCTCAAAATATGACCCAGCAACCAAACCGTTGCGTTTTGGCAACGTCAGCGAAATATGGGTTAAAGTGAATAAAATAAAATCTAAAGGAGAATACGCCTCATTTAAGATAGGCATTCCTATTTCCATTAAAAGTGAGGTGCTCAAACTGGAAAATTGGCCCAAATATTCATATTTGAAAGAATGGGAAAATAAAGTGAATACCCCGCGGCTTCCTGGTTTCAAACCCAGTTGACATACAAATAATTTACATTACTTTTACCGAAACGTTCGAGGAATGAAAAGTAAATGCGCTTTATTTTTTTCTCTTGTTTTGGCAAACAATTATGACGTAATTGGACTCACTGAGACGTGGCTAAACTCAAGTGTGTTCAACCCAGAGCTCTTCGATGACAGTTTCATAGTATTTAGAAAAGATAGAGACTGTGGTAGTGGCCGTAGGCAGGGAGGAGGCTGTCTATTAGCCGTGAATGGCCTTATTAAGGCAGAGCACTTACCTGCTTTAGAAACTGTCAACGAGGACTTATGGGTAAATATTACATTTAATTCGTGTGTAACTTTTGTATGTATTGTGTACTTTCCACCTGCGTCAAACTTTGACACATATCAGTTGTTTTTCAACAAAATACATCATAATGTAGACGTTATTGGTGGAAAAAATGTAATTGTGCTCGGAGATTTCAACCTACACTCATCAAGAGGTAGCAGGGATATTGAAAACGACCTGATTTTTTTATGCGCCGTTTTCGGTCTCTCCCAATTCAATAACATTCTAAATATAAATTCAAGAGTGTTAGATAAAATTTATTGCAATACAGCCATACATGTTATTCATAGCACTTCTCCTCTTTTAACCGAAGATCAACATCATCCCGATTATAATTTATTTTTTCATGCAAAAACAACATCAAGACTACAACAATTCTGAATTTTGAGCAGGGTGATGTTGATAAGTTATATAATATGATTAGCTAATTAGATTGGCCAGAACTTTATAATTATTGCACTATAAATGAGGCGGTGCACCGTTTTTATGCTAGTATTTATAATATTTTTGATGCCTGTTTTCCCAGAAAAGCTCCCAGTAGAGGTGGTCTGAAATGGTTCTGTCGAGATACCATCGCGAGCATTAGGGTGAAACACTCTCCATAAGAAATGGAAGGCTTCTGGCTGTCGATGTGACTATGATCTGTTCAGTGCGCATAGAGCCGTGGTCAGACGCAACATTCGCACTGCTTTCTATCCATATATAAATTCCATTGAACACGATATCAAACATGATCCTAAGATGTTCTGGGACTACGTCAAATCGCCACGTAAAGATGGTGGTATTCAAGACACCATGATGCATCGTGATCGGGAAGTTCGAGGAGTGGATGTAGCTAACGCATTTGCAACACACTTCCAATCCGTGTATAGTAATGAGTCTCCAATTCTAAATATTAATACTGCTGCAAAGTCGAATGTAAAGGGAGCCCAAAATATCGATATTGATCAAATTGATGAATCGGATATAAAATCTTCCATTTGGAAACTGAAAAATACACATTCACTTGCTCCAGATTTTCTTCCGGTATTCTTCTTAAAAGGTTGTGCCGAGTTTTTAAAACTGCCACTAAGCTTCTTATTTATCCTTTCCCTAAAAACTGGTGTATTTCCTGCTTTGTGGAAAATATCAAAAATTTGTCCGATTTATAAAAGCGGCATAAAGATTTCTGGGGAAAATTTCAGACCGGTGGCAATACTATCTGCACCGGCTAAATTTTTCGAATCGATTCTTCATAAATTTACACTACCACAAGTTGAACCGTTTCTAATTTCTGAACAGCATGGATTTAGAAAAGGTCGATCGACAGAAACCAACCTATTGGTGTTTACGGATTTCGTATCTAAATCATTAGACAGAGGCCATCAAGTAGATTGTTCATACAATGATTTTTCAAAGGCCTTCGATACTGTAAATCACGACGTTTTACTCAATAAACTGGCTACAATAGGATTCTCCATAAGACTACTTACTTTTTGACAGGAAAAAGTTTGTGTCTCACGGACTATTCCAATCTAAACATTTCTTTGTACGATCGGTGGTACCCCAAGGCAGTAATTTAGGCCCACTCCTCTTTTCCATATTTATAAACGATATTTCAGAAGTAATTCTGCATTCTATGTCTCTTCTCTTTGCTGATGACTTAAAACTTTTCTTAGAAATACTAACTTTAGAAGACTGCAATCAACTCCAGTCAGACATTGATAGAATTGTTGAATGGAGTAAAATAAATCGGATTGAGTTTAATGTTTCTAAATATTTAATTTTGTTATTCAATGGGGCGAGTAATACCTGGTATTACCGGTATACAATGGACGCCCGAAGTTTAAAACGTGTCTCGACAATGAAGGATCTTGGCATCATGTTTGATAGTAGGCTGACATTTCATGCTCATATTGAGGCGGCATGTAGCACTTCACTTAGAATTCTGGACCTTGTTCTACGCACTGCAAGGAATTTTAGAGATAACCGGGTGCTTATAGTTTTATTTAATTCCTTAGTAAGGAGTAGACTTGAAAGTGGGTCGGTGATTTGGAGTCCACATCAGGTAAAGTATTTTCTCATGTTGGAGAGAGTTCAGAAGAAATTCTTGAGATTTCTCTACACGAGGGAGTATGGCTACTACCTGTGGCTCTATCCCACTGACTTTCTTTTGGGTATGCTCAGAATGAACTATCTATGGGTCGGGAGAGATGTGCGCATTGCTACACATTTCTTTAGACTGATTCGTGGATGGTTTGAAAACTCGGTCATCATGGAGAGCATTCATTTCTATGTTCCCGATGGTTATCTACGTCACCGAAAACATACGTCACCGACTATTTGACTATTTTATCTCCCGGCCTGCAGAACTAACTTGCCAATGGTCATGCCTGTGGGGAGAACAATCTTGCTGTTGAACAGAATCAATTCGGATATCGTCATTTTTTGCATCAATGAAGCATCATTTTAAAGGCAAGCTCTATTATCGCTGGTATAGTTGATATACACACTGTTTATATTATCTAAGAATTCTTATTATAAAAATATTTTAAAAACGCATTGAAATTAATTAATTAACAATTTTTTAATGTTTTTGAAATGAATAAACAAATTGAATTGAATTGAACATCCGTCACTCGTAGACAAACTGACCTCCAGATACCTTACTCTATGAGAAGTCAACAATTGCATTCGGTACATGAAAAAGATTATGTCCAAACGTGGTTCCTTAAATCTCCATTTGAGAATACGAATAATTGGAGTCAGAACATGAAAAAGGTTTTTCTCCAATATATGGCTCGTTAGATGGTCCATAAGGGCACAAGAAGAAGGTTTTTCTCCTCTGTGGGTAGGCAATTGTTTCCTAAAATGTCCATTTGAGAATATGGGTAGTTGTAATCAACATGAATAAGGTTTTTGTCCACTGTGAGTCTGCATGTGTCTCGTCAAATTTCCCTTTTGAGAACATGTATAATTACAGTCGGAACATGAAAAAGGTTTTCCTCCACTGTGAGTCAGCATGTAGCTCGTCAGATGAGACTTTTGAGAATATAAATTGCTGCAATGGGAACACGAATAGGGTTTTTCTCCACTGTGAGTTAGCATGTGTCTCGTCAAATTTTCCTTTCGAGAACATGAGTAATTGCAGTCGGAACATGAAAAAGGTTTATTTCCGCTATGAGTTAGCATGTGGTTCATCAGATGTTCCTTTCGAGAATATGAATAGTTACATTTAGAACATGAAAAAGGTTTTTCGCCAGTATGAGTGCGTAAGTGCCTTTTGAAATTTGACTTGTGAGAATAATAATTGTTACAATGGGGACAAGAGAATCCCCATAAATTATACAATTATTAAACAGTACCGAAAATGCATACAAAATAGGATGGCACAAATTAGTAAATTTAAGAAAAATACTGATTTTACATGCTGTCTGGGTAATTCTTTCAAAGCGTTGTAAGCATTCCTTTTTAACATCCGGAAGGTCTATGTCAATTTCTATATAAGGAAATCCCCCTTTATCTACTTCTCGGGGTCAGAGTTCCGTATTTATGGGAACTGTCTACACATTAATGCTACCTAGAAATCAGTACGTACATTGATCATCGATTTTCAAATAACATTTACAAAAAAAAAGTAAACTTCTAATTAGAATATTTACATTAACACCTAAAACATCGATTGAAATGACTTGGGTCGGGTTTGGTGACCAGATCTGAATAGCCAGGATCTTCCCACCTTCCACTTGCCTATCTCCTTCCTACTACCTTCAGCCTTACATCATACCCAATTGCTCCACGAGGCTGGGAGCAGTTGGGACTCTTGCGCGGTATTCAGAAAAAAAAAAATTATTTTCAAAGAGTGTTGTAGTTTGGCTGTTTCCGGCAAAGATAAATGTACAGCAAATACCAAATAGGCGTATTTATGGAAAGATAGGACGTTGAGAACAAGCACATGTCTCGTCTGCCTGACAATTCAAATCCGATTCGCATTGCGAATATCGAAATATTTTTATAAAATATGCAATGCAACTAACTGGCTATCTGAGTACTCTCTAAATTGTGCAAACATTCCTTCTTTACATCTGGGAGGTCAAAAATTATATCAGTACGCGGCATTTCACATCCACCTTCTTCCTTGGGTTCCGTATTGATGGAAACAGTATCTGACTTTAATAAATCCATGTCACTGCTGTGGTAGCGTTTGGTTATTAGTTCAAGCCCAAACAAATATACCTGAAACAGAACATTGTTGTTACGGAATTCTTATTTGTATGTGAATATTTTGTTTCACTTGGAATATTCTGTCAAAATCGTTGTCAATGATCAGATGACTCCATATATAAAGATACATCGGTATTATCGTTCCGTTTTTATCCAAATAATAAGTCGAGAAGTCCATAATTTTATCACTTTTGGCTCTACAACCCCTGGTGGGACATAATTTTATAATCCGGTATAATTTTTATCAATGTCTTTAAAATTATATAATAAAAATAGGAAATATGACGTCTTGATTGTCTAAATGTTTCTTAAAAACCCCAAATGGATTCCTTTTCTAAAGCATTAGAACTCACCAATAACTATCACAAGAATGAGATGACAAATTAAACAACGTGGGTAAAACGGAGTTTGGAAACAGGAAGAAATGCCTGACGGTGAAGAAAGCTGAGAAAGCATGTGTCAACAATAATGAACAGTAATGAAGTCATAGACAATTTTTATTCGTAAAGTTGACAATATATCTTTCAAATTAATTAACATATAGGCCCAGTATGTTGGTATTTTTTTGTAGTAATATCACTTGCAAGTGCTTCCGCCATGGAAAAACTTGAAGTATAGAATATTCTCTCATAGCGATGATAGGGGTTGACTGATATACGGGCCATACTAAGAAGAATATAATCGGCTTATATTAATTATTCCAGTGCGACAATATTAGTGTTGTCATTTTATTACAAGATATGTTGAGGAGTGTAGGAGGGATGAGGGGTATAGGTATAGGATAAAGAAAAGCAGGACTGAAGTAGATTTGAAGGAAGATTGTGTCTACCCTTTTGGTGATGGCAGGACACATTTACATTATCGAAAAATTGCGACTCTTATCGTTAAGAGAAAGACGAATATTATATATTTAATTTAAAATGAACAGTAACTGATTTGGATCCCCTCAACTAGTCTCGCTGATAAATAATCATGTACGAAGTAGACCAACTCGACTCATATTATTGTAACAATACTGCCAGTAATGCCAAACAACATTTTTTAATATATCACCTGCGCCGATCGGGAAATGATTATTTTGATATCGATGATGTAGGAAGTCTGATATCATTTTTAAAATGCATAAAAAAATATGTTTTACGTATGCAAAAATAAAAAGATAATTAACTAAGCACACTTTATTCACTATATGTAATTTATGATATTGTTGATTAAATCACGGTACCTTTTTTATTTGGAAAACAACAGTTAATAATATTGTTGGTTTATAGAAGTACATTTGTTATTTATCTGAGAAATTAATTATTGATTTCATTACTACACTAACACATAATATATAATAATAATACAGTACAGCTACTACATTTAATTTAAAATAACAACAAGAGTCACCACATAATGCAAGTACCTAGGATTATTTGGGATAAGAATACATTTTTAACTCACTTTAAACGTGAACTTACGTAGGTAGTACATCATGTTGAATATATGTTTGTAACTCACTAACACTTCACTGGCTTTATATGTTTATTACGACGAACTTTAACGAGCAATATTGTAGACACGAAATTATATAATTTAACTAATTTCGGCGACCGTGTCGTTTCCCGCGTGGCTTCGAGTGAAATG
The DNA here is from genome assembly GCA_026573805.1 of Hesperophylax magnus. Taxonomy (NCBI): domain Eukaryota; kingdom Metazoa; phylum Arthropoda; class Insecta; order Trichoptera; family Limnephilidae; genus Hesperophylax; species Hesperophylax magnus. The sequence continues at coordinate 3,222,164 of JAIUSX010000060.1, forward strand.
TCAAACTCTACGCAGATGAAATCTATTATTTTTTTCTAAAATAAAACGGAATTGGGCGTCGGTTTCAAATTAGTTTCAAGTCCAGACCCATAAATAAACCACTCACTAAATCGACATCGTCGGGCTTTTGTACGTAGCAAATTGATAATACATATTTAACCATAAATATGTCAATATTTAGAAAAAAAAATTGCGTGCAACAAAAGTAGGTCACACACCATCTACGAGGATAGAGGAAACTAAAGGGACTAGGACACGGTCAAGCGGCTTGATCGCAAGCACGTAGTTTTTTTGTCTTTTGTTGTCTATTGTTGTCTATCATTGTCTATGCTTAGCGGCTTGACAGCCCGCATCAAGCCTCTCCGTCAAGCATGGCCACGCCTTCCTGTGATTTCGTGGTGGTCTATGTATATGTTCTTCTATGCCTTCCTGTCATTTCGTGACTCGCGGCAAAATGGAATCTGTCAAAGACAAAGCGTTCTTGGCTCTTACGTTAGCTTTATGTTTGAATAAAATAATAAAAAGGTAATAATAAAAATAATGGTACAAGTTTAGTTACCGCTTTACCCATGAGCATTTACAAAGTGTATTACAGGCTACAGCTATTTTTTGTATGAATATCTTGTGCGGTATTCATACAAAAAATATGTTTTCTCCATTGAAAATTCAGAAAATTATTTATTCTACAGTTTGATTATTAATGACCTTGAAAACCGCTGTGATAATTATTAAAAAATACTAAAATACTTCCAGAATTTTTAAATTAGATGGATTTCTACAAATTGAACACAAAAACAATAACTAAGTACCTATTTTATAACAATTTTATTCAATTTATATCATTGTTTATGATACGTGATATTTATTTGTCTATTGTCGTTTGTCTATTCCCACAAAAATATAAATTCGCATCAAGCCCCGCCGCCAGCACGTAGTATTGCGCAATGCTTGCAAGCCAGCTTCGGTACACGGTCAAAATGCTTGTCACAAAGTGCCATAGACAATAAACTACGTGCTTGCGATCAAGCCGCTTGACCGTGTCCCAGTCCAAAAAGGCGCGACCATAGACAATATAATATTCATTCGTAGCCTACCCCATTCAATGGACTAAAATATAATTTAAAAAATAAAAAAGTCGAAATATTCCATAACAAGAAGAAAGATCTTTAAGAAAAAGTGCTGTCATGCAAAAACGAGCTTTAAGTACCTTTCTTTAATGCACATTTTTTCAGGACAGCGCAAGTCTTGTAAAATCTTGCTCCAAGATGAACAATCAATCTGTCTTAAAAATAATCTACGATGACTTGAAATTTGAAACTCTTTTAATAAAGGATTTGATTTAAAATCATTCATCGGAAAGGGTTTTTACGGAGAATTTGAACGTTCATTTTCGGGTTCTGTGAAAGTCCTATTCGAATTCTGTTAATATATTAATAGGCTAGTAGCTTGACAAAACTGAAATAATAACAGAACTTGAAAAAAATCTTTCACAGAACATGAAAATTAACTTTGAAATTTGCAGAATTATAAGAATTCTTCAAAGCAACACCTCATTAAATTATCAAATATGAAATATAAAGACGTGCTTTGTACGACAAAATCGAATTTTGAAATTTCTCTGCTTTTAACAGAAAATTTAATAAAACAGAATTTTTTATTTCGTTGGAATTACATTTATACATTTATATTAAGAAATTAAATTCAAGATCATTATTGGTCATTGAATTCTTTATCGGAAAAGAGAATTTCTTCGTCCTGATAAAAAGAGAGTCACGATTGTTATATTTTTTGGATAAAATATAATTTTATTAATGCATTTTTTTGTTGGAAAATGATAAATATATATTGAACTACTACTAGGAGAGGCGTTTTTATCATAGCCAGTAAAAGAACCGGATATTTTCATGTGGTACTTTGTACTTTGGACAAATCCACAAAATACCTTGTTCCACAAAACTCATAAGTAGATTATACTGGGACCAAGAATTAAATACTTATGAGTTATTTTACAACCCCCACTCCCATGGAGTCGAATAAATATTGAGAGGAATTATTACTTCCTTCAGAAATTTTTTAATTACTGCCTCTACAAGAATATGAAAAATTACTATGGGGAAGCAAGTATCGGAAATTTTTGAGGGGAATTACATTTCACAGAAAACTTTTATGGAAACCCATTTTTTAACTCGCCTAAAGTGAGTGTTATGATGAATTTTAAAGGGATTTTGACCCACATGTGCAAAAGAAATGTATAATGTACAAAATCAATATCGCTTGACCTAAATTTTCGATAAGAAACGATTTTATTTATTTTTTCATGCTGTGTTTTTTGTAAAGGTCACGGATTTCTCACAGTTAATAGATTGAAGATCTGCTAGAGCTATAATATTTACAAGACGCAAGTCGAAAGAAATTGTAATGTTCTTAAAAGGCCAGGTTCATGAAATTTTATTAATTGTCTATGACATCATTCTTGTCTATGCATAAACTATATATTTTTTGACATGTGCATTGTGCTTTCTTCTCCGACAGTCTTTCTTCTGCCCTGTTAAACTTATTATCCCATGCATGTGATGGTTATTGGTAGGTAATAATACTTAAATTCATCGCTATTCATTTTGCGGCCGTTCTTCCAGCTTAGTTAGGGAATCATTGGGCGTTTTGTCACAGCAGAATGTTTAAACTCTCAATTTGACATCTACCTATTATTTGATTAGAATTTCAAATGCATTTTAAAAAATTACAATAAATACAGATGTTCTATTACAGGTGGATAACAACGGAATGGCGGTAACAACATTTGAGGCTCCCACCACTTACGGTAGACATAACAGTAAACAAATAAAGAATTTACCCAAGATAAACGACGTCCCTAAACTTCAAGGTTTTCTAATGTGTATTTTTGCTACGACTTTAGAAGCCAAATTTTAAAATCTGACCTGATTTAATTGAATTTCGTTACAACTTTGTTCTGTTTCAGATATATTTGTTTAGTGTTAAACTAATTTCCAAACTCTACCAAAGCAGACCATGGATCTACTGAAGCCAGATACTATATCCATCAAGACGGAACCAGGGCTCCAGGAAGAAAGTGGAGATGAAATTGCATTTTTGGATTTAGATTTTTGCCTCCCAGCTGTAAAGAAGGAATGCTTGCAATATGCGGAGAGTACTCAAACAGCCAGTTAGTTGCATTGCATACGTGTAAAATATAGAACCTTAAATTCTGAAGCTGGGTAAAAATGACTTACTACTCGCTGCATTGGGCCTACTTATATAGCCCAGCCGGCGGCGGTGGTAAGTACGCGAGACCGCTGGTAAACTACGGGTCCCTCGCTTCAGCGAGATTCTTCTGGTAGTTTCGATGGCGCTGGAATTATACCTAGGCAATAGGCTAGAACCTTCTAGCGAATGCGCGAAATGTACATAGTTCAACTCGCAAAGTATTGTCGTAGGTTGCTCGCTTGGATGTCGCGAATAGGTAGCTCTTAGACAGGTAGCTGGTGCCTATTTATATTACGCAATGAAATTTGTTGCTCAGCCCCTGCGTTTTAAACCGGTCGGCTTTCTGGAATACTCTAGCAGTATCGATCGCTACAAATTTATAAATATTGATTGAGAAAACACTATCCCATTGACTTAAAACTCTCTACTTACGGTGCTCTAGAGCAAGGTTTTTATTTCTTGAAGAAGTTCCCTCAAGCGGACGTCTGAGGTCATTTTTTTCTGATATTGACATTTAAAACTTCCATCCAAATTTCCGCTTCTACATTGTTGATCAATGGTTTTACTCATAAAAAAATTGTTAATTTTTTTCAATTAATTTTTTTTTTCGTTTTATATCAATGGTACGAAGATCCAGGGCTGGCCCCATGTGGGTGCAATTAGAGCAGTTTGCTCCGGGCGTGGAATATTTCACCTAACACATGGCCCTTCATATTATTTCTGATAAATACCGCGCTACAAAAAACCACAAATCATCATTTTAATGATTACAGTGATATCCTGCCTTGGCGTGTACTAATTTAGACTGTTAGGTTAGGTTAGCGTCCTGGTAGTTAAAATTAAACTCGCGCCAGGCGCCGTTTTGTTCAGGGCTGGCCATGCAATGATACATACTATTTATTTTCCTTTTTTATTCCAGGAAGCATTAATGTGAAGACAGTTACCATAAACGCGGATCTCGGACCCCGACAAGTTGAAGCGGGGCTTACTTATATGAAAATTGACATAGACCTGCCGGATATTAAAGAGGAATGCTTGGAACGCTTTGGGAGAATTACCAAGGCAGCAGGTAAAACCAATTTTCATTGTAAACTTGAACAATTCGGCCACTCCTATTTTCTTAACGTTTCTAAGAACTAACTTCGCTTATTTTCTCTAAGTTTATGAAATAAGTTTAACCGAGTAATTTTCATCAATGTTATTTTTCACTTTTGTCGACAGATCTTCAGACGCATTTTGTGGAAAAGGGATACACTCCTCCACATCGTAACTACTCCTTCTCTCCTAAGTCAAATTTTGAAATGAACGTTAGCACCCATGTAAAAGAAAAACCTTTTTCTTGTTCCAAGTGCAACTATTCAAATGCTCAAAAGCGAAATTTAAAGAGACACATGCTGACTCACAGTGGAGAAAAACCATTTTCATGTTCCAGGTGCAACTATGCATGTTATCGAAAGGATCATCTGAAGAGCCACATGCTGACTCACAGTGGAGAAAAACTTTTTCCATGTTCCGCTTGCAACTATGCGTGTAATCAGAAGGGTCAGCTGAATAGTCACATGCTGACTCACAGTGGAGAAAAACCTTTTTCATGTTCCGCTTGCAACTATGCGTCTTATCAGAAGGGTCAATTGAAGAGCCACATGCTGACTCACAGTGGAGAAAAACCTTTTCCATGTTCCCTGTGCAACTATGCGTATTATCGAAAAGGTGAACTAAAGCTCCACATGCTGACTCACAGTGGAGAAAAACCCTTTTCATGCTCCGTATGCAACTATGCATGTTATCAACAGGGTAAACTAAAGATACACATGCTGACTCACAGTGGAGAAAAACTTTTTTCATGTTCCCTGTGCAACTATGCGTGTTATCGAACAGATCATCTAAAGATCCACATGCTGACTCACAGTGGAGAAAAACCTTTTTCATGTTCCGTATGCAACTATGCATGTTATCGAAAGAGCGACCTAACGAGTCACATGCTGACTCACAGTGGAGAAAAACCTTTTTCATGTTCCGTATGCAACTATGCATGTTATCGAAAGAGCACCCTAACAATTCACTTGCTGACTCACAGTGGAGAAAAATCTTTTTCATGTTCCGTGTGCAACTATGGATGTTGTCGAAAGAGCGACCTAACGAGCCACATGCTGACCCACAGTGGAGAAAAACCTTTTTCGTGTTCCGTATGCAACTATGCATGTTATCAAAAGGGCCAACTGAAGAGCCATATGCTCTCTCACACCGTAGGTAAACCTCTTTAATATTCCGTGTGCAACTATACATGTTTTCTGAAGTGCAACATGCTAACTCACGGTGGAGAAAAACCTTTTTCAAGTCCCGTGTGAAACATTTAATTTTATCAAAACGCCCATCTTAATACCCACATGCTGACTCACAGTGGTGTAAAACCTGTTTTATGTTCCAAGTGCACATATTTATGTTATTGTAAAGGCAATCTGAAGTGCACGTTGAGTCACTACGGAGAAAACTTTTTCTTATTCCTTGTTCATCTATGGATGTTCTCAAAACGCACATCTTAAAAGCCACATGCTGACTCACAGTAGCAACAAACCTTTTTCATTTTCCAAGTGCACATATTCAGACTCTAGGAAAGGCTACCTTACCCCCCATATAGGACATTTGTTGGAACACATGCTGACTCAGAGCGGAGAAAAACCCCGTTTTCCAATTCCGAGTGCAACTATGCAAGTTATCAACAGTGTTCCTTGAAGAGAAAAAACTGACTGATAGCTGAAAAAAAACTTTCCCTTTTTCTGGCTGAAGAGAGATTGCAAAAAACGCGTGCGCACTCACTGTTTTTTTTCGTATGGAATTATTTATTTTCTCGAAAAGACTCTTTGACTGGACACTTTTCTTGTTCCTTGCGTTAACATTAACCTTCACGAAAACTCTTTACAGAATAAATTCTTGTATTAGATTTGATATGTTTCACCAGAGAGTCACCAGTATATAAAATTAATATAATTTTATAATGGTCACAATATTTATAACATTGCGATTTCGTTGAATTTGTTCTGAATCGCATTGGAAAAGATTTGTTTTTTTTTTTAAATCTTTAATGTACGTGTAACTTAAATGTAAATGTATGTGTAAAAAAGATTGTTATGTCATACTACTAACACGAATATAAAAATATATATGAATATGTGTACAGTAATGTATTTAATTATTTTCAAATAATATTTTTACACTTCTAAATTCACTTTCAAAACTGTAGAACTGTAGCAGCAGCTGCTAGTGCGTTCTAGAACATTTTCTTTTCTGTTTAACTTGTGGAGATCACACCTTATACCTACGAGAATTATTTGGTTAACACATCTACTAGGTACTTCAACCGCTAGAGAACGTACTACCTGGGCAGACAGAAAAAAGTTCCATTGATTTGACTGATTTGACGATTTTCCTCTCAGATACATTAAAATGTAAATATTTTTCTCCGTACAAAACAGAAACTTATTAGTAGTTAATACAGATAATTTCTTATTGGGTCCAATTTTTCATTTAAATCTAACATTAATAACCTCATTTATCGTTATTCACCGTAGTTAACATTTGAACTCTGATATTACTGAAAATTTAAAAACCTATTTATTTTATTGCTATTTTTTTCAAGAACTGTTTTAGACCCAGAATCCTAATAACACGGTTTAACTTTTAAAATTTCATTTTTGATATCCTTGCCTAGTTAAGGGTTATCAACTAATAGGATAGTAATGTGTTTGCCTTTAGTTTCGAAAGCGATTTTAAGCCTTATGTATAAAGAAACTGTATAAAGGTCAGTGTCCAAATTGCTTGCACTAAATTTATTTTAGAAACGATGTTTTTTTTTAATTTTGTGTAAATATTTTATTGTGATTTGTGTTCAAGTTTCCGGATTTCCCAAAGTCAACTAAAGAACTTTAAACTATATGATTCCCAGTTGTTATTAATATGTTTCCTGCTGAAATTACTGTGCCCAAAACAAACAATTGGTGATTTTTCGAAGACTTGGCTTACTGAAAGAATTCATTTGTATTAGCTTACAATGACATGTTATTCTAATGACTTTTAAAATTGATATGTTTGTTTTTCATCATTTTACTTTTGGTATATTTCTGTAATTTTTTTGTTTTTTACATATAATCACTAGACACTCAAAGTATTGCTGACCTTTTTTGCTGATATTTTTAAAAGCGTTTATGAATGTGAGACACCAGTTTCTGCTAGTACAGTACCAAATTTTACTTCTGATCATAATCTTAATTTATCTTTTATCCACATAGAATATAATGATATATTGACTGAACTAAAACTACTAGATCAAAGCAAAAGTGGTGGACCAGATAAAATACCTCCTGTATTTTTGAATAATTGTGCTACCAATCTGGCGTATCCTCTATATTTGCTATTTAATCAGTCTTTACGAACAGGATGTTTTCCTACTAAATGGAAATTCAGCTTTCTTACGCCTATTTTTAAAAAAGGCGATAAACACGAGGTGATTAATTACAGATCGGTGTGCCTATTATCAACAATTCCTAAAGTTTTTGAAAAAATTCTTCTTAAAAAAGTTATTTTATTTATTATTCATTTCTCCTAAACAACATGGTTTCTCTACTGTAAAATCTACCCTTACTAATTTGTCAACCCATCAAAACTATATATCTGATTCCATGTCTAGTAAATGTCAAGTTGACTCTATTTATACCGATTTTAGCAAGGCGTTCGATAATGTCAATCATGAGTTATTGCTGAATAAACTCCATAAATTCGGTATAGGTGAAATATGATTTAAGATTTTCACGGCCAAAAGTATTTTTGTTATTTTTTTTAGGGTGTTATGCCGTGTTGCGCTAACTCCTTCTTTAGCCAACATTTCGGACAGCATTGCAGTGTCCATCATCAGGGCAGATGTGTTATTTGAGGTTGTGTTATAATGTGAGCTTATGTGTGAGGTTGTGATACCGTGTTGCCAGCTCCAACCCTCTGAGCTAACATTAACTTCCGGTGTACCACAGGGTTCAAATCTTGGCCCCCTGCTTTTTCTTATATTCATAAATGACATTGGCTCGAAATTAAATTGTGATTATGCTTTTTTCGCCGATGATCTTAAAATTTTTCCTAAAATCAAGTCTGTTTCCGATCATCAACTGCTTCAAAACGACCTCGACACACTTAATAACTGGTGTCCTGTCAATGATATGCACTTAAATGTTGAAAAATGTTTTATTTTAAACTTCACTAGAAATAGAATTATAAAGGATTTTTCTTATGTTATTAATAATATTATTCTCAAAAAAGTATCTTCAATAAGAGATCTAGGAATCACTCTTGATTCTAAATTCATATTTGATGTACACATTAACGGCATTAAGTGCAAATCATTAAAAATGATGGGATTTATTCATAGAATATGTAAACCTTTCCAAGATCCTCAATCAATTCTAACTCTTTACAATGCCTTAATTAGAAGTAAACTTGAATATGGAAGCTCTATTTGGAATCCACATTACTGCAAATATGAAAATATTGTAGAATCCATTCAAAAAAAAATGCTAAGAATGTTATCCTTGAAATGTGGATTACATGACCATCTTAGATCATATGACGTACGTCGTGATTACTTCAAGATTGATACACTTAAAACTAGAAGGAAATTGACTGATCTCATATGTTTACATAAAATTATTCACGGTCAACTTGATACTACATTATGTCTTAGCAATATTAAAATAAATGTCCCCAATTCGCATTGTTTAAGACGCCATAATATTTTTCACCTGAATACATTTATAAATAATATCGCCTACTTTAGCCCTCTGACCCAGATGTGTCGACTATATAACAAGATAGAGCGTGCTGAAATAGATATTTTCGTCGATAATTTGTACGGATTCAGAAAAAAAGTTCTGGCGCTATTAAAAAATATTAGCTAATTCATTGTGTCAATTTTCTCTCTATGCATACCTCTCGTATTTCTTATGCCTCTTACCACTTGTAATAATGTATAATGTAATGTGTTACTTGAGCGAGCTTGTATATGATTGTGTATTTTATTTTTATTTTTTGATGTTTTTGTTTTCTAATTGTATGTATGTATCTGTATTTAATTGAATGTATCTGTATTTAATTTTTTGTATCTTTATTTAATTGTAGATTTTTGTAATTGTACAATAACTGAGTTTTTATAAGTGGATTGTTCTCACGTAAGTGTGATCATCTGTAACACCCAGTATAAATAAATAAATAAATATTATTTTATTTATTTAAAGAAAAAGAAGAAGAAAACCACTTTAAATAAAGAATGATTCGTTGCCCTGTTGATGGACACTGCAATGCTGTCCGAAACGTTGGCTAAATAAGGAGTTAGCGCAACACGGCATAACACCCCAAAAACAAAAATAACAAAAATCGGTATAGGTGGTTCACTATATAAGTGGCTTAATAGTTATTTAACCAACAGATTACTGGCTGTTCAAATTGATGGCACATTTTCATACAAATTCACTGCTACGAGTGGTGTTCCCCAGGGGTCACACTTAGGTCCAATCCTGTTTTAATTATTTGTCAATGATGTATTGTATATTTTCAATGATATTCAAGTGTTAATGTTTGCAGACGACCTGAAATTATTCAAAGCAATCATAAACATTAACGCTTGCCATATATTGTCAAATAACTTGTCAAGATTAATTATATGGTGTCGTGATAACCGCTTGCAACTTAACATAAGCAAATGCCAAATTATGAGGGTTCATCGAATAAAAAATCCAATATTTTTTGATTATTCCATTTACAATATGTCTTTAATGTGGCATCATGTCTCGGTAATTAATGACTTAGGCATTTGGTTTGACACGAAACTTAACTTTATCAAGCATATTGAAATAATAACCAATAAAGCTTTGACAATGTTGGGATTTATTTTAAGGGTATCTAGTGATTTCAATAATGTAAATACTGTAAAAACATTATATATGTCACTAGTAAGGAGTCATGTAGAATACAATTCCATTCACATGCGATTGAAAGAATCCAAAATAAATTTTTAAGATATGTAAATTTCAAAATGGGCATTCCTAGAGAAAACCTTAATTACAATAACGTACTTTGTTCATTAAATTTAATAAAATTATCTGATCGCAGAATTATTTCTGATTTAACCTGTTTGTATAAAATCATTAATTCAATGTTTGATACCCCTGATTTATTATATGTAATCTCTTTTCATACTCCAAGCAGGTCGGTTACAAGACAGTACCTACCATATTATTGTATCAATTCTATATCAACGTCCCAATATCACACTCCTATGCGACGGATTCAACAGCTAGGAAACAAAACAAATACTACGATGTTGTTGATATATTTAGTACATCAATTTCAATATATAAGCATACCCTATTGAAGTTTTTTTCATCAGGTAGTGGAATATTTTAATAAAGGTATTTAATTTGATTTGACTAACATATAATAATTTTGTCAACTGAAATAGAAAAAAATATTTTGGATTTTTTATGTTTTGTGCCTGCATGCTGTGTAGATCAAGTTCAGTGATATTTTGACTTTATATTTATTTTTCCGCCATTGTTTTAAATAGTCGTTTCATGCACTATTTTCATGATGTATTTTCAGGATGTTTGGTCAACTAATAAGGGTCAATCATCTCACAGAACTTCAGCTATGAATAAAATCCGCACCTCTCGAGGACAAGCTCAAATTACAAATTAAATCTAGTGGGTACTTTCCAATCAAATAGGCGGGAAATCCACGAACAATTTAAGAACCTCGACATGTTGGCAGTTCTACGTTTTGTTTTGATGGCCCTTTTACACTTTTATCGTACAATCCAAAACCTGCAAATATGGTTTGCCTTTTATCTTGTTGTGATGAAAATGCAATAATTAATAATTTAAGTGGCAAACTAGACATGATTAATTTCTAGAACCAAACAAAAGGAGTAGATTTATTCGATCAAATGTGCGCCTCAATTTCGTGCAACCGCAAAACTAATAGATGGTCAATGGCTGTTTTCTATGGCATCTTAAACGTGGCTTTTGTCAACTCTGCTGTAATATGTGACCACAACATGATCAAATAAATTCTCTAACAAAAGAGAATTCATTAAAACACTTAGCACAGATTCGGTCAAGCCTTGGATTCAGACTTGAAGCTCCGACTTAAAAATGTAAGCCAAATTCTCGCAAAACCTACTGATTCAGGTAATAACTTCAGGCAGGAGAACCAGAGCCCAAAAATAAGTTAATACTGCGCTATTTTCTGCTAAAAAAAGGTAATGTGGAAATTAGTGCGGTGTAAGTGCAAAAAGTCAGTATTTTCTGAGCACAAAGTTGATGTCTGTGTAGATTGCTATAAAATTATAGGTAATAATTAAAAGCATGAATACTTGTAATGTTTGCCCAAAGAATAAGAAATTAATCTAAAAAAAATAAATGGTTTTTAAAAAAAAAAAATAGATATTCAGGTTGATTTTTAAGAAGATGAATTTTTTGGTTTCTGTTTTGATGAACCAACGTAATAAATTTCCCCTAATTTCGTTGTAAATATTTTTTTTAATAAGCATAAGGTGGTCAACCTTATCAAAAGCTTTTTTGAAATCACAGTAAATTGCATTTACATGATGGCCTCGATCCATGCTACTAGACAAGAAAAAAGAGTAAGTAAATTAATCACGGTAGATTTGCCATTGACAAACCCGTATTATTGGTTTGTAATTTTGGCGGCAAGTTAGGGATATATATTATTAGCATGGACAAGTTTTTTCAACAGTTTAGGGATCGCCGAGAGAATGGATATTGGCCTGTAGTTTTCCATTCGTTGACGCGAATCACCCTTGTGGACCGGTATTACCTATATAGGCCAACTTAGAAATAAACCCATAAATCAGACATTTATTAAATATTATGGTAAGCGGCACACACAATGACGACGCAGCAGATCTAAGGAAAAACGTTCCATCGCGACCCGCACCTTTGTTTATGTCTAGTGACTTTAAACTTGATCGCACTTCTTGTTTCGTTAGTTAAATCGTGTGAATATCCAGAGTCGTGAACTGATTCAAGTTGTCGATGTCTATTGTTTCATTGATCGAGGAGGGTTCAAAGGTTGACTTGAAGAATTCAGAGAATATATTACATATTTCCTTGGCATCATTTGATTCACGTCCATTAAAGGACATAACAGCAGGGTATCCGTCGGATGATTTTAATGAGGATATGTATGACCAAAAACTTTTGATATTGTTTTGCGATGAACGAAACGACGAATAATTCAACGTAGCATGTACGAAGGAAAATTCACGATAGTCAGAAAGACCATTATATGTCTTCCATTTGAGCCAGACTTTGTCTTTTTTCCGTGACAAATTAATAAGTTCGGGGGTAAACCATCTGGGAAATTTCTCATTTCTTCGTGCCAGTAATGGAATAAACTTATCAACTACATTGTTTATTATTACATAGAATTGGTCTACTGCTTCTTTTCGTGATAGATTGGCGATTTCAGACTTCCAATCCTTACAATTAATGTCATCATTAATTGGAGTGTAATCAACCCTTTTTCCGCTCTCTGTTGTTTTTAATTTGTGATTGAATCGCGGAGGATATTTGGAATTCCAGGGCTGGATGGTGTCTTTCCTCTGAAATGAGAGGGTCGTCGCTACGTGTAACATTAGTTTCGCGACTGTAAAATATAAGATCTAAGAATTTATCGTTTTGGTTCGGTATACTATTATATTGGAGTAAGCCCATTAATGCCATTGTTTGAAGCAAAATTTGCGATATAGCCGTGTTTGAGGAGGCAAGACCATAATTGACGCCTTCGGAAAATGACCATGTTAGAGTAGGTAGATTCAGATCTCTTAGAACACAAAACATATTATTTTTTTGAAGACAATATTAGCGATTTCTAAACGAAAATCTGAAACAGAAAACGATACGGTCACATTTAGGACTTGAACCCAGGACCCTTGCCTTGCCGGGGCACAGCTCTACCACTGAGTTAATGGGACTCTAAACCCTTAGGTCACATTTAACTGTATCATACTTCGAATAAGAACTACCAACATTGTCTTCATATTTTCATGGCACATTTTTTTATTGGCAACTATCTTTATGTATGATCGCAAGATTCAATCCGAACTAAATGCAATCTAGACAGCGTCTTTTTAGATAAACCTATCTTATTTTTTTATTTTAATGTGCGACGTCTATTGACTTTTCTGCAAGTCTGGGATGAATATTTAATTGCTTTACAGTTCATCAGGAAATCATTTACCGATACATTGATTGATTATTATGTATTCTAGACCCTGAATGTGGGTGATTTTTATAGAGCGATTTTTTGACGTGCTTTCTGAGTGAATACTTGTTTAAACGTTGGTGAAGAAAGCACGAACAATTAGGCATTTTTTTATTATTATTTTTTTTTATTATTGAGTATACAAACACATTACAATAATTTACAAATGTAGACATTTTGAGGCTGATTGCGAAAAAATTAGAAATTTTTAACAAAAAATTGCCCAACTCAATTGAGAAATTATTTCTCGTGTTTGAGTTGTGGAGTGTTGTGAGTCATTATGGTTTATAGGTTGTAAAATTTCACTAGTTGATGTAGCTAAAAATTAACAAAATAGCTATAAAACTAGATGATAAATTTGATAACACTATATAATTAAGAAAATAAGAAATTTAATTACAAACTAAAAAATAAAACTTAAATAATATAATAGTTAATATTAATATTACCATTCGTTATTTCGGCTACTGGCATTATACCTAGCTCTCTAATTAAAAATTTAGGCTTATTAGATCTATCAAAAAATTTATATATAAAGATGCAAAAGTCGGTCATTTTGAATACATGTAGGATAACAAAAGATTTTTTAAATATTTATGTTGAGGGATCAGTAGGATTTATAGGCCCTGTTAGAAGTTCTACCGAGCCGAACCCTCTGATATGAAAATATCTGGAGACGGTGAATTTTTTTTTCCCATTTGATATCTGATGAGTTGACATGTTGTTGTTCTTGTATTGTTTTGTATTTATTTTACTTATATAATGCACTTACATAGTGTTGATTGACTAGCTGATCATTTGTGGAAAAGTGAGTGGAAGGGTTTAGTTTTTCCTATGGGGAAAATTTAACCCGGACAACAAAATCGGAAGCATAAAAACTTAGAAAAAATAAGATATAAAAATAAACATGTACTTATTAGGTTCGAAATAATAGTAGGTAGGTACAGTACTGGTAGTAAATTGTTCAAAGACCGAGCTGGCAATCTTGTATGAAATGGATACTAAATATATATACATTATACACTTTAAAAATAAGGTAAAAAGTCCCGATAAACTGCTTTTTAGCAGTATGTTTAGCGGGTTCTTTACATTATAAATCTTATTATATTGAATTCAGTTACATTTTTACAATTATATGTATAAAACAAATTTTTTTACATAAATATAGCAAAAGTAAAATTATGAAAAAAATAAATATCAATTTTAAAAGTCTTTAGAGTAATATATCACTGTAAGCTAATACAAATGAATTCTTTCTGTAAGTCAAGTCTTCAGTAAGTTCACCAATTGTTTGATTTGGGCACAGTTTTAAATTTCAGCAGGTAACATTAAAACAACTGGGAATCATATACTTTAACGTTCTTTATTGATAAATATTCGGGCCAGCAGATCTTCAACCTGTTGACTGTGGGAAATCTGGAACCTTGAACACAAATTACAATCAAATATGTACACAAAATTAAAAAATCATTGTTTCTAAAATAAAATTTAGTGTAGGCGATTTGGACACTGACCTTTATACAGTTTCTTTATACATAAGGCTTAAAATCGCTTTCAAAACTAAGGGCAAACACATAACTATCCTATTAGTTGTTAACCCTTAACTAGGCAAGGATATCAAAAATGAAATTTTAATAGTTAAACAGTGTTATAAGGATTCTGGGTGTAAAACAGTCCTTGAAAAAAATATCAATAAAATAAATAGGTTTTTTAATTTTCAGTAATATCTGAGTTCAAATGTTAACTACGGTGAACAACGCCAAATGCGGTTGTTAAAGTAAGATTTGAATGAAAAATTGCAGCCAATAAGTAATTATCTGTATTAACTACTAATAAGTTTCTGTTTTGTAGAGAGAAAAATACTTACATTTTAATGTATCTGAGAGGAAAATCGTCAAATCATTCAAATCAATGTAACTTTTTTCTGTCTGCCCAGGTAGTACGTTCTCTAGCGGTTGAAGTACTAGGAGATGTGTTAACCAAATAATTCTTGTAGGTACAAGGTGCGATCTCCACAGGGTAAACAGAAAAGGAAATGTTCTAGAACGCACTAGCAGCTGCTGCTACAGTTCTACAGTTTTGAAAGTGAATTTAGAAGTGTAAAAATATTATTTGAAAATAATTAAATACATTACTGTACACATATTCATATATATTTTTTTATATTCGTGTTAGTAGTATGACAAAATTATCTTTTTTACACATACATTTACAATTAAGTTACACGTACATTTAAGATTAAAAAAAAATCAAATATTTTCCAATGCGATTCAGGACAAATTCAACGAAATCGCAAGGTTATAAATATTGTGACCATTATAAAATTATATTAATTTTATATACTGGTAACTCTTTGGTGAAACATATCAGATCTAATACTAGAATTTATTCTGTAAATAGTTTTCGTGAAGGTGTTACATGCATAGTTGCACACGGAACATGAAAAAGGTTTTTCTCCACTGTGATTCAGCATGTGCCTCTTTAACTGACCCTTTTGACCACACGCATAGTTGCACACGGAACATGAAAAAGGTTTTTATCCACTGTGAGTAAGCATGTGGCTCCTTAAATTACCCTTTTGACAACACGCATAGTTGCACACGGAACATGAAAAAGATTTTCTCCACTGTGAGTCAGTATGTGGCTCTTTAAAAGACGCTTATGATTACATGCATAGTTGCACACGGAACATGAAAAAGGTTTTTCTCCACTGTGATTCAGCATGTGCCTCTTCAACTGACCCTTTTGACCACACGCATAGTTGCAAACGGAACATGAAAAAGGTTTTTCTCCACTGTGAGTGAGCACGTGGCTCGTTAGGTCGCTCTTTCGATAACATGCATAGTTGCACACGGAACATGAAAAAGGTTTTTCTCCACTGTGAGTCAGTATGTGGCTCTTTAAAATACCCTTATGATTACATGCATAGTTACACACGGAACATGAAAAAGGTTTTTCTCCACTGTGATTTAGCATGTGCCTCTTCAACTGACTCTTTTGACCACACGCATAGTTGCACACGGAACATGAAAAAGGTTTTTCTCCACTGTGAGTGAGCATGTGGCTCGTTAGGTCGCTCTTTCGATAACATGCATAGTTACACACGGAACATGAAAAAGGTTTTTCTCCACTGTGAGTCAGTATGTGGCTCTTTAAAAGACCCTTATGATTACATGCATAGTTGCACACGGAACATGAAAAAGGTTTTTCTCCACTGTGAGTGAGCATGTGGCTCCTAAAATCACCCTTTTGAAAACACGCATAGTTGCACACGGAACAAGAAAAAGGTTTTTCTCCACTGTGAGTGAGCATGTGGCTCGTAAGGTCGCTTTTTCGGTAACATGCATAGTTGCACACGGAACATGAAAATGGTTTTTCTACACTGTGAGTCAGCATGTGGCTCGTTAGGTCGCTCTTTCGATAACATGCATAGTTGCACACGGAACATGAAAAAGGTTTTTCTCCACTGTGAGTGAGCATGTGGCTCTTTTGGTCACTCTTTCGATAACATGCATAGTTGCAGACGAAACATGAAAAAGGTTTTTCTCCACTGTGAGTGAGCATGTGGCTCGTTAGGTCGCTCTTTCGACAACATGAAAACAAGAACAAGAAAAAGGTTTTTCTCCACTGTGAATCAGCATGTGGCTCTCTAAAAGACCCTTATGATTACATTAATACTGGCACACGGAACATGAAAAAGGTTTTTTTCCACTGTGAGTGAGCATGTGCCTCTTCAACTGACCCTTTCGACCACACGCATAGTTGCACACGGAACATGAAAAAGGTTTTTCTCCACTGTGAGTGAGCATGTGGCTCCTTAAATTACCCTTTTGAAAACACGCATAGTTGCACAAGGAACATGAAAAAGGTTTTTCTCCACTGTGAGTGAGCATGTGGCTCCTAAAATTACCCTTTTGAAAACACGCATAGTTGCACACGGAACATGAAAATGGTTTTTTTCCACTGTGATTCAGCATGTACCTCTTTAACTGACCCTTTCGACCACACGCATAGTTGCACACGGAACATGAAAAAGGTTTTTCTCCACTGTGAGTGAGCATGTGGCTCGTTAGGTCGCTCTTTCGATAACATGCATAGTTGCACACGGAACATGAAAAAGGTTTTTCTCCACTGTGATTCAGCATGTGCCTCTTCAACTGACCCTTTTGACCACACGCATAGTTGCACACGGAACATGAAAAAGGCTTTTCTCCACTGTGATTCAGCATGTGCCTCTTCAACTGACCCTTTTGACCACACGCATAGTTGCACACGGAACATGAAAAAGGTTTTTCTCCACTGTGAGTGAGCATGTGGCTCTTTTGGTCACTCTTTCGATAACATGCATAGTTGCAGACGAAACATGAAAAAGGTTTTTCTCCACTGTGAGTGAGCATGTGGCTCGTTAGGTCGCTCTTTCGACAACATGAAAACAAGAACAAGAAAAAGGTTTTTCTCCACTGTGAATCAGCATGTGGCTCTCTAAAAGACCCTTATGATTACATTAATACTGGCACACGGAACATGAAAAAGGTTTTTTTCCACTGTGAGTGAGCATGTGCCTCTTCAACTGACCCTTTCGACCACACGCATAGTTGCACACGGAACATGAAAAAGGTTTTTCTCCACTGTGAGTGAGCATGTGGCTCCTTAAATTACCCTTTTGAAAACACGCATAGTTGCACAAGGAACATGAAAAAGGTTTTTCTCCACTGTGAGTGAGCATGTGGCTCCTAAAATTACCGTTTTGAAAACACGCATAGTTGCACACGGAATATGAAAATGGTTTTTTTCCACTGTGATTCAGCATGTACCTCTTTAACTGACCCTTTTGACCACACGCATAGTTGCACACGGAACATGAAAAAGGTTTTTCTCCACTGTGAGTGAGCATGTGGCTCGTTAGGTCGCTCTTTCGATAACATGCATAGTTGCACACGGAACATGAAAAAGGTTTTTCTCCACTGTGATTCAGCATGTGCCTCTTCAACTGACCCTTTTGACCACACGCATAGTTGCACACGGAACATGAAAAAGGCTTTTCTCCACTGTGATTCAGCATGTGCCTCTTCAACTGACCCTTTTGACCACACGCATAGTTGCACACGGAACATGAAAAAGGTTTTTCTCCACTGTGAGTGAGCATGTGCCTCTTCAACTGACCCTTTCGACCACACGCATAGTTGCACACGGAACATGAAAAAGGTTTTTCTCCACTGTGAGAGAGCATGTGGCTCCTTAAATTAACCTTTTGAATACACGCATAGTTGCACACGGAACATGAAAATGGTTTTTCTCCACTGTGATTCAGCATGTGCCTCTTCAACTGACCCTTTTGACCACACGCATAGTTGCACACGGAACATGAAAAAGGTTTTTCTCCACTGTGAGTGAGCATGTGGCTCGTTAGGTCGCTCTTTCGATAACATGCATAGTTGCACACGGAACATGAAAAAGGTTTTTTTCCACCATGAGTCAGCATGTGGCCCGTTAGGCGGCTCTTTTTATAACATGCATAGTTGCACACAGAACATGAAAAAGTTTTTTCTCTTACATGGGTGCGTACGTTTATTGCAAAATTTGACTTAGGAGAGGAGTAGTTGTGATGGGGAGGAGTGAATCCCTTTTCCACAAAATGCGTCTGAAGATCTGTCGACAAATTTGAAAAATAACATGGGTGAAAAAGACTCAGTTAAACTTATTTCCTAAACTTAGAGTAAATAAGCGAAGTAAGTTCGTAGAAAGGTTAACAAAAAATAGGAGAGTCCGAGTCGTTTAAGTTTACAGTGAAAAATTGGTTTAACCTGCTTCCTTGTTAATTCTTCTAAAGCGTTCTAAGCATTCCTCTTTAACATCCGGCAGGTCTATGTCAATTTTCATATAAGAGAGCCCCGCTTCAACTTGTCGGGGTAAGAGATCCGCGTTTATGGTAGCTGTCTCCACATGTATGCTTCCTGGAATAAAAAAGGACAATAAATATAATGAATCTTTGCATGGCCAGCCCTGAACCAAACGGCGCCTGGCGCGAGTTTAATATTGACTGCCCTAACAGTCTAAATTAGTACACGCCGAGGCAGTATATCACTGTAATCATTAAAATGATGATTTGCGTTTTTTTGTAGAGCGGTATTTATCAAAAATAATATCAAGGGCGATGTGTTAGGTTAAGTATTCGACGCCCGGAGCGAATTGCACCAATTGCGCCCACATAGTGCCAGCGCTGTATCTTCGTCAAATTGTTATAAACGAGAATTTTTTTTAATTGAAAAATTGCATTTTGATGTCCGCTTCAGGGACCGATTCTTCAGGAAGGAAAAACCTTTCTCTAGAGCACCTGTAGTAGAGAGTTTGGTAATTTTCGGTCAAAGAGATATTGTTTTTCCAATCAATATTTATTTATTTTTAACGTATAATACGTGTAATTCACATCATATCCCGGTGTAAATCGAGGAACCGACAACTTATTATGAATAATATAATAAAGTTTAATGAGTGCTGTATTTTGGTATTTTCCGGCAAGGACGCAGAGTAAGGTAAATACCCAATAAACTTCATATTTTATAAGAGAGGATATTGTGCACAAGTGTGTATCCTGTATGCATGACATTTCTAAAGAGACATTGATTACGGACATCCGAATTTTTAGTTCTATATTTTACACGTATGCAATACAACGAACTGGCTGTCTGAGTACTCTCCGCATATTGCGAGCATTCCTTCGTTACAGCTGGGTGGTCGAAATCTAAATCTGTAAATGCAATTTCACCTCCATCTTCTTCCTGGAGCCCTGGTTCCGTCTTGATGGATATAGAAGCTGGCTTCAGTAGATCCATGGTCTGCTTTGGTAGAGTTTGGTTACTGGTTTAACCCCAAAAAATATATCTGAAACTGAACATTCTTAAAATAAAATAAAATAAAATGATAAAATTTAAATTAAAACAAATTCCTTCTTACGTATCCTTAAGAATTGAATATAACAACCTGCAAATCCTGATACGGGAGAATTATCTTGGGCTGTGCAATGATAAACACTTAACTTTTAAACAGCTTATTCAAGATATTTAGGATAAAATCACCCCTTTAATTAGCGTATTTAGCCGGATATCATATCTGTTACCAAATAAAATTTAAAAAAGGTCTATATTACAGCCTCGTAAATTCAAATTTAAACTACTTGATTGAAATCTGGTTAAATGCATATGAAACATATATAAATGAACTACACGTAAAACAAAACAAAGTAATCAAAAAGCTATTTCACTTCAAACTAGAACATCAACAGAAAAATTATGTATGAAAACAAAACTATTTACATTAAGAAACTTTTTATGAATATAATACATGTCTACTTATATGAAAAATAAATAGTAAACTCATACATCCAAATACAGAAATCATTAAAACGTACCAAGTACACACACACTTTACACGGCAACAAGATAAAATACATTTAAACACCATACATACTCATTACGGCAAGCAATCCATTGGTTACGAGGGGAGCAACATACATAATTGCCTCCCAGACGAAATTTAAAATGAAAAAAGTGTAAATATATTTTTTTTAAAGTTATTCAGTTTTATGATCAATCAACGAAACAATGATCGTGAATAAAATCGTGGAAAAAATTCGGTTTATGGGCGAAATTCCTAAAAAATAAAACTAGTTATTTTCATACTAACTTTGGGCCGGGGAATCCGAATCTGGAAGAATTAGGTTGCGGCAAGCAATATTAACTGAATTACACGACTTTAAAATTTCGACGCACAAACAATTAAACTGCCAGCAAACAATTTAGTCGTGTAATTCAGTTAATATTGCTTGCCGCAACCTAATTCTATAGATTCGGAGTCCCCGGCCCAAAGTTAGTATAAAAATAACTAGGTTTATTTTTTAGGAATTTCGCCCATAAACCGAAGTCTACCCAAAATCGTTGTTTTGTATATTAATGTGTAATGTATTAGTTTTTTCTAGTTAAATAAGTAAAAATGTAATTTTCTTTTATCTAGAATAAAAAAAAACATAGTCGTAGCCAAAACACATATTTGAAAACCTTGAAGATATGACAACGGTTAAGAGAAACGTTGTTTATCGTGGAATAACTATATTTATATATTTACCGCCATTCCGCTTTTAAAAAAATATCTGTTAACCATATGTTTTTTTGTGATCATTGTAGTAAATGCCTTCGAAATGTTAAGCTAATAATCGGTAGACGTCAAATTGACAGTTTAAACATTCTACTGTGACAAAACGCCCAATGATTCCCTAACTAAACTGGAATAACGGCAGCTACTAAATAAATAACGATGAATATAAGTATGAGTACTTACTTTACCAATAACCATCACAGGCGTGGGATAGTATGTTTAACAGGAAGAAACGGCTCTCGGAGAAGAAAGCACTTGTCAAAAATATTTATAGGTTATGCATAAACAAGAATGAAGTCATAGACAATTATTCATTGCGACCACATAACTAAAAAAAAAAACATTTTCATCATGTGACTTTTGAACACATACATATTCATCATATGATAATTAATCAGGACGGTTATTATTAAGAATGACCTTAACTAAGGATAATGATTTGAACATTTCATATTCAGCACAATTTACGAGTCATTCCACGCGAGTGGTACCAACTCCCAATATATGGGCGGAAAGCAAATTTAGCTATTATGTATTTCAAAATTAGGAACAATTTTATCGATAGCCCATTGGTCTTGGGATGCTATGATTTATATTATGTACCAGACCACTACAGCCTATGTCGATACCATGACCTATTCAGAGTAACAAAGGGCATAACCGACATCCTGGCAAAGCATAGCATGACGTGGGGAGGTGTGCTGTTAAACGAACTTGCAAATAATTTGGATGTAAGTGACTGTTCTCTAAATGACTTAAAACAATTATTAAACAGTCACCTCGCTCAATGCTGACATATGTAAAATTGTAGTGTAATTGGAAAAATATTCTGTTGTAGAATTAAAAAATATATATTAAAATATGCCACGCAACACTAAACCAACTGTCACCTTGTTTATGGTCACCGTGTAACGTAGATTGTCACCGCATGTGTTAAGCTGCTGCCACACGCAAAGCTCACATCAAAAGTTAATGTACAGCGCATCATCTTTTCTACCGACACACGACGCTATCAAATATTTCTTCCTATGGTAGGAGAGGGGGTCAGTTGAATTCGAGAGCGGCCGAGGAACATAATTTCATCTGTCAAAGTGACAACTTTACTAAGGGAACACGGAACTTAGTTGGTAGCTCCGTAATTAAAATGACCCCCTCTCCTTTTTACGGCGGAGAGGGGGACGCATAACTTTTCAAATATCGCTTCGGGAGCGGATACGTAAAATAAATTCGGTTAGCGAAGTTCAGAACCACACTTATAGCGCGTTATCTTTTTACGTGAACATGAGAAGGGTTTTTCTCCACCATCGGTCATCATATGTCTCATTAATTTTCCCTTTCGAGAACAAGAATAGCTGCATTTGGAACATGAAAAAGGTTTTTCTCCAATGTGAGTCCACATGTGTGTCTTCAAATCTCCCCTTTGGCGACAAGAAAACTTACAGTCAGAACATGAAAACGGTTTATCTCCACCGTGAATCCGCATGTGTTTCTTCAAATGTCCATTTTGAGAACACGAATAGTTGCAGTCGGGACATGAAAAAGTTTTTTCTCCACTATGAGTCCGCATGTGTTTATTTAAATCTCCCTTATGATAACACGAATAATTGCAGTCGGAACATGAGAAAGGTTTTTCTTCCTTGTGAGTAAGCATATGTATCGAAAATTGTTCCTTTCGAGAACATGAATAGTTGCAGTTGGAACATGCAAAATGATTTTCTCCAGTATGAGTGCGCAAGTGTATTTTTAACTGTGTCGTATTAGAGCAAGAGCAATTGCAATGGGGGCACGAGAATCGTTTTTCCACAGGATAGGTCTTACGGACTTTCTCACGGACTTCCCGCATCCCTGTGTACGTGGATTGCTGACTTTTTAAGGGATAGGTCGATTCAGGCGGTTGCTGACGGTTTCCCCCCCTTCCTCGCACTCCATAAATGCTGGCGTCCCACAGGGATCGGTTCTGTCTCCGACTTTGTTTTTGTTGCACATCAATGACCTTTTGACATGTGCACCGATTCATTGTTACGCGGATGACAGTACAGTTCATAATAGCTTTTTGTTTGACAAGCCCCCAAAGGGCACACAAACTCCAACGGCTCGGAGGGCTTTGAAACAGAGAATGGACGGTTATCTCGAGAGTATTTCCTCCTGGGGTAAAAATAATCTCGTCGAATTTAATGTTTCAAAGACCCAATCCTGTCTGATTACGTCTAAAAGGGATCCAAATGATAATCTAGTCTCCTTCAACGGAAGCAATCTTCCGAACAGGCCTTCCATTGATATGCTTGGTGTAACTATAAGTGACCAGCTCAGGTACGGGGGCTCCATCGAAGCCAGAGTAAAGTTGGCCTCTCAGAAGCTGGGCGTACTGTACAGGGCCCGCAGATACTTTAATAGTACACAACTGCTCACCCTGTACAAATCGCAAGTGCGCCCTACTGTCGAATTTGGCAGCCATCTCTGGTCTGGAGCCCCAAAATACCTGAAAAAAACCCTTGACTCTGTGCAGAAACGGGCGGTCCGTTTGATAGATTCCCCAATCTTAACAAACGGACTGCAATCTTTAGAGCACAGGCGTCAGGTAGGTATGCTGTTCTTGTTCTATCGGTATTATAATGGAAGATGCTCTGAGGAACTAGCGTCATTGATCCCTTCGGCACCAGTGCGTAGTCGGGATACACGCCAAACGCGCGCCCAACATTTGTACACGGTTGACATTTGTCACATGAGAACGGGTCGCTTCTACGATTCGTTCTTAAGTTCAACAGCTCGGCTGTAGAACGAACTGCAGGCCTCTGTGTTTCCTCCCTCCTACAACATGGGACTCTTCAAGACCCATGTTCACTCCTTCCTCTCCACAAAAAGACCCTCCACACAGCATCCCCAAAGATGACATAGGCCCTGAGGGAAATTATTTTCTTCAGGGCCTCCTGTGTGGAGTTAATATAAAAAATTAAAAATAAAAACTCGATGACAGGTTGAGCCAGATCGAGCGCCAGCCAAATGGCTGAGTCGGATATTCGAAATCATCTCTCCAGTGTCCGTTTGCTCCATGTTTGGAATTCCAGCTAAAGCGCTATTCAGGAAGCTCTCATCGGATAACTCTCTAGGTACATTGAAAAATATTACCTTGGGATGTCTTTTTGCTGGTAGTCGTGCGCTTTAAGTACTTGAATTCGTATTAGTGAGCGCAATTAATAATTTTTGTTGGTCTTCAACACTGGCAGTATGAATCGCTACTCCCTTATTTCGTATGTTTCTCATGCCGGTTACTCAGACACCTAAAGCTGAAGGCTTTAAAGTTTTTCTTACATTTTGTTTTGTTTCCTCGCTGTCTTAAATGCTATCCAGCTTAGGAAAAACGCATATAGTAGGCTTTGTAGGTCCTACTGCTAGTCCTGTACGAGTGATCGGCAATGGAATCGCATCTTTAGTTTTTATTTTGGTGATGTCCGCAAATGACATGGTCGCCTCAGTAGCTTCAGCGACACGTCGCATCACAGGTCCTAGGTCCGCCTCTAGCTGCTGAATTTTCTCCGCGAGGTGACGGTTGCAGTCCTCAACCGAACGTTTTTCCGCCTGGGCCACTTTCAAACCAGCCTGGGCAGTAGTCAGATCAGCTCTCAGTTTTTCTCTGTCCAATGTAAGTTGTGATACAGCACCAATTACGTAAGTTACGTTTCTGGCAATTTTTAGTTGCTGTTCTTTGCTTACCTTACATTGCTTTTCAGCTAAAGTGTCCTGCAATTCCTCCAGCGCCATCTGGACATCGCTTAGAGCTTCTTTCCCAGATCTAAAGTATTCTTCAGAATTGTCCGAATCCTAGTCCGAAATATCACCTAGTTCTAGCCTGGGACTGCTGCAACTGGTGCCCGGGATCTCGGCGGCGGCGGTTGTGGGAGAGTGCGGGGGGGCGCCGACTCTCTTCTTCCTTCGGCGTACGTTATCGTCCGGTTGATCCATAGATGATGGAAGGTAATTCTGGAGTGGTCTTCTCTGCGTTATTGTTCGCTTTGTAAAATATAACTATTATCCTCTACTAAGCACTAGTTAATAATATTATAAAATTCACTCGGAACAGCCGCGAAAACAAACGTCAACTGTCAAAACTACCGCAAACATAAACGTCAAAATTAACACAAAAAAGGTATCTAAAACTATGCTGAATTGACCGTGCCAGATATCGCTCGATGGGAAATGTTTTTTAACGTCTGGGTAGTCTCTTATTTACTAGATTAGAACTGACTTAATTACTAAAACACTAACTTAAGGACCGGGTCCTTTGGACCGGGCCGAACTGTCACTTTCAAAAACACTAAACCATATAATTACGTTGATTTTAAGTTTTAATATTATGAATCTGATATATTGGCGGAAAGCCCTTGACTATTATTTTCTTAATGAAAAACGCTATTTTGATTTTTAGAGTTGAGAATTACACGGAGCAAGTGTTATTGTGGCCGGTTCTAGCTGGTGTTGAGCTTATTAGACTTTATAATGAAGCTGTGTATAATACTTATAAATGTCCTCCATATTGAGTGGTCATGATCCTCGGTTACGAGTCCGGAGGTCGCGGGTTCAAAGAAATTTCATTCGGTTTGTTATTTCACAATTTATTAATTAAATATAATATTTATGGCATGCTTGCGATCTGTTCCGGAGTTGAAGATACTTTCAGTATCGCCCTGGACCACCCAGCACCACCATTCAGAATTAAATAGTGCTTGAAATGACTTTAGACGTGTTTGGTAACCAGATCTGAAGAGCTAGATTCCTTTTCACCTCCTCTTTCCCATCTCCTTCCCTCTCCACCACCTTTACCCTCACAATATACCCCTATAAGGATGCCATAGTCTCACTGGCTCTAGACGGTTGGGAGCAGTTTACACATTAAAAAAAAACTTTTTAGAAGTAAAGTTTACAAACCAGCACAAAAATATTTATTTAGTAGGAAAATAATGATACAGAAATACAGGGTTTTCCAATAAGAGGTGTTATTTTGAATAGCCCGCTATTTCGGTAGATGTTACTTTTGAAACTGTAATTTTTTGACATTTGACAAGTAGAAACTACGCCATTTATAAAAATGGAACAATACACGCTTCAAAAACGCATTGAAATTATTAAAATTCACTTGAGTGAATCAAATGCAAATCATCTTATGATAAGTGATGAGGCCCATTTCCACCTCGGTAGCTTCGTCAATAAGCAAAATTGTCGCATCTGGGGCTCGGAAAACCCAAGAGTTATTGTCGAAAAGCCTCTCTATCCTCAACGTGTGACTGTTTGGTGCGGATTATGGTCCAGCGGAGTCATTTGACCTTACTTTTTCGACAATGAGGCTGGAGCAACAGTTACGGTGAATGGATTGCGCTATCGAGAGATGATTAATGATTTTTGATGGTCGGAATTGGATGGTATTCATCTGGACAACGTTTACTTTCAACAAGACGGCGCTACGTGCCACAAAAGCAACGAAACCATTGATCTTTTATGATTGAATATTAAAATAACACTTCTTATTGGAAAATCTTGGATAGGTTTACACATTTTTCGGAACGGTATCTAATTACAATTCGACTACCGTAATACAGCCGTTTACTTGTACTAGTGTAGTATTCGTAAAACACGTAAAAACGTTATACTGATTTTGAGTTTTTTAAACGATTAGAATATACATTACCTATTAGGAAATAAGAATCTCTAGTGTTGACATTCACTACAATCAACAATAAACATAAAGAAAATCAATATAACTCGGTTAGCAATATATTTACGATTGATTCAAGCTTTTAAGCCCCGCAGACCCAATTTCTACCGATTTATAGTTTTTAAGTTCCAAAATTTTATTTTCAAAGATAGTATCTATAGGTAGGGGAGACTGATCTACCTTGGACCACTTTTTACATTTTCGCTTTTTATTGCCAAGAAACAATCAGAATTTTGAAACTTAATCCGTCTGTAATTAAAGTTCCAACCTTCCCGCATAAGATAGAATGGGTATATTTGTAATAATTCCTAACCATAGACCACAAAAAATATCATTCAGACCCTTTGAAAAGTGGTCCAAGGTACAAAATGGTCGTGTACCTTGGAACATACCTCATGTACCTTGGACTAGGTATAATAAACTAAAGGTTTAATAAAGAACTCTTCATTTCAATGAATGTTTTTGGTTTCACATGGTTTTACATGAAATTATATAAAACAAACATGAAGTTATGTAAAAAAAAAACATGGTTTATCACTCATTTATCGGAGACACTAAGGTTTATTTCTGTCTTTTTTCACAAA
Organism: Hesperophylax magnus; assembly: GCA_026573805.1. Lineage (NCBI taxonomy): Eukaryota > Metazoa > Arthropoda > Insecta > Trichoptera > Limnephilidae > Hesperophylax > Hesperophylax magnus. The sequence continues at coordinate 3,250,154 of JAIUSX010000060.1, forward strand.
AGTCACACAGATACACTTTACATTCCAATTCCGGCGCACAAGTAGTGCACCCAACGGCCACATGAAGTGCATTTGCACCACTCTTCTCTTCTCCATTTTTATCTTTGAAGAACCACAATACAAGCATTCTTCTTCGTCGCTGTCCTCATTATCAGTGGAAACAAGGCTTAACGTCTTATCTGAATCAGAGGAGGAGCTGGATTCCTGTTTAATTAACTTCATCTTCTTGGCTTGATTTCTGATTTTTTTCTTCATTTTCTTCTGTTAGTTAGTCTCAAAGGGTCCAAGATCTTTTGAAACACTTATTCACAACCTCTTTTCTCTTAACTCTTTTGGACTTTTGTTCCTTAATTGCGTTTTTTCTGGCGTCTCCGTAGCAATCATGGCTCTCCCTGGTCGTCTACCTTGCCTCTCCTTCTTACGTTGCTCCGCCTTCGGATAAGGTCGAACCTCTCCAGGGGTAAGGAATGGTTTTGGTGCTTTTTCATGTGTGGGCGTATTTGATGTTGTAAATACAGTTGCACATGAAGGCTGAGGAACTGATGATGTGCATGATAGTGGAGGACAAGAAACGACTGATGATGAACTAGATGGTCCAGGGTCTAAGAACGAACAAGAAGTGGTTGCTGAGTTGGACGGTTCAACGTTTGGAAAGGTCACGGGGATAGAGCTTGAAGAGGACGGTTCTGCGCTTGGAGTATCCATAGGTCTATCAGTCACGTAAGAGCACAGGAAATCTTAGTCAGTGAAAACCGCTTCATCGAATGGAAATATTCCTGATTTCCTAAATCCAGACATCACATTACTTGGAGTGAATAAGCTCTTGGATAAGCCGTGCCTAGGGCTTCTGCAACGCTATATATATCAAAGGCCTTTCCCTTGTTGTTAAGCAGCCATGCTTCAACAGCTTGATTGTAGTAAGTCTTCAGAGGACCGTACACGACAGGTCTAAAGGCTGTAGCCTGTGTGAAGTATGGGGGGGATAAGTAACAATCACAATGCCTGCGTCTGATGCTTTATCGAGGACTACTGGAGTAAGATGGGTCTCATGATTATCTAAAAGTAGAAAGACACGATCATCCTTTGAGCTCTTGACAATGTTCAAAAAGTGGTCCAAAAATTTAATGAAGGTCACTTCAGTTGACCATCCAGAACAATGATACTCAACCTTTTTCTTCTGCGGGCCACATTCATATGTTTGTAAAACTACGCGGGCCGCAACACTATACTAGTGTCAGTGTTCTAATGAACTCACTAAAATCCAATAAAATAAAATTAAAGCTAAATTCTATTAAAATCCATGGGGGGTGGGGGGTTGTTACAGAACTTTGCTGAAAAGAAATTCCGCACAGCCAAAAACATCATATGTGATTCCCCTCATCAATTTTTCGAAAAAATAGGGGTAGCTACGGAATTCCATTTCGAAAAATTCCTCACATTTTTCCTGTCGCAAAAAATATTATATCAAATACCGGTGACAAATACAGATCAAAATTACCCATCGAATATACCGGTCAAAAATAGCTACTAAAAATACACATCAAAAATACTGTCAGCAAATCACAAATCGTCAAAATGAAATGTCATAAATTGGCTAAAATTAAACGACAATTTCAGACGGCATTAGTGTATTTTATTTAAAAGGTAAGTTCAAGAGGTTTTTGTTATGTTTTTTTTTTATCATAATTATTTGTGACTTGGCTGATTTAAAAAACTTGTTTTTGAAGTAGCCTAATAGGCGACCAGTCGCCTTTTAGATTTATTCGTTGGAGATTCTCGTTCTGAGTAGCCTAAATGGCGATAAATCGCCTTCGTTGGCAACACTGACTGGTATGACAAAAAATATCATGAAACCCACCACCCCCGTTTTTTTGGCAATACTGTGACTGTGACGCATTTAACTTTGGAGCTGTCAAAAATTTATGTGTTGCCACGAGCAAAATTATTTTTCTGTCATATCTTTGTTTTTTGGAGATAGATCTAGAGTGTGCAGTAGCAACACTTTTATACCAGATCTGATGTTGACACGACAACGACTATCCTATTAGGGTTTCAATGTCTGTACGTCAAAGTCGCAATTAATCTCAAATTAACGTGATATAGAATGCCAGATTTTGTAAACCATGTTCCTGATATTAAATGTATTGAGGGCCGCACAAAATAGCTTGGCGGGCCGCATGCGGCCCGCGGGCCGCAGGTTGAGTATGACTGATCCAGAAGGATTGGCGGCCCCAATACAACCTGCTGGCCCCCCAAACAGCATTCTATCTTTGAAATGAACACGGGGGAAAATTAGCATAGGGGGCAACGAGTTGCCAATTGCATTTACAGCAGCGATCATTGTCACTAAGGACCCTCTTTCTGCCGACGTAGCACTGCCTATCTGTTTTACCCCCTTTGGGGCAATTATTTTAGATTGCTGTTGGACTGTGCTGAGGCCCGTTTCGTCCAAATTACAAATTTTGTCAGGTGTAATAGGACCATACTTTCTATGGACGTATTTTATATTGTTAAAAAAAGCCCGACATTGGTTCTGTTGAAGCTTGTCGCCTCTGGTTTTTGAACTGACAAGTCTGTATGCCTCTTTAAAAACCCTCTCATCCATTCTTCACCGGCAATTTCTTCCTCACTCCAATTGTCAGGCATTTTTTTCTTATTGGCCCTAGCATATTCAAAAGCTAAGAGTCTCACACCCTTTATCGTCAATCCTTACTGCATGCGGGCGACATTTTTAATATAGGTCACTAGGCCATTTTCTTCTTCTTCTGTAAATACCTGCTTTACCGCGTACTTAGGTGAACAGTACGTTGATTCATTGGGATTATCCGCACTTTTAAATTTAGTTACATATCTCAGTAGGGTAGTTTTACTTATTCCAAACACTTTTGTAGCCTACCTGTAGGACATTTTCTTTTCTGGGTCATTTGAGATTACAGCCTCAATAGCCTTTTTCAAATAAACTTCGTCTACCGGAGCTCTTTTCTTTCCTTCTTTGCGTCGCGGCATGATAGATTTCCCTCCAAACACCTGTAACATAAATACAAAACACATGTCCTGTATGGAATAGCCCTTTAAAGTACGGTTATCCCAACCCTTGTTCGTTCCTCGAACAATACCACTGTAGCATCCCATCTGAATTATTTTACAAGTGTAATATTTCTAAGTAACAAAACCCAAATTAAGAGAATGGAATTAATCCAAAACACAGGCATGAGGTCAATACTTTGTTGTCGCAGGTACACCAGAATAAAAACCATGCAACTTCAACTCAATCTTTTAAGTGTGTGGGAACGATTAGTTTATAATACCTTAGTGTTTATTTATAAGTTAAAAAATAAAATGTTACCTGACTATATGTCAATGAATGTTAGAATTAATAGTACAGTTCATTTATATCCTAAGAGAAACTGCAACGATTTTAGGCTTCCTAAAACACATTTATCCGGAACACAAAACAATATTTATTAAAAAGGTTTTAAAATGTTCAATGAACTCCCGGTAATTGTTAAGGAAGCTAAAAGTCTTTTTTGTGGATTATGTATCAATGTTGTGAAGTCCAAATTTTAGTATGTAAGTAGTAAATAATATTTTAGTAGTCATAGTAAATAATACCTATATTAGGTAAAATATGTAAAATTTTATAACTAAATAAAATATACATTAATAAAAAATAAAATCTTTTTATATTGAATTTACACTTACATTTTTAACATTATATGTATAAAACAAAAAAAAAATTACAGAAATATAGCAAAAGTAAAATTATGAAAAACATAAATATGAAAGTCTTTAGAATAATATATCATTGTATGCTAATATTTTCAGTAAGCAAAGTCTTCAATAAGTTCACCAATTGTTTGTTTTGGGCACAGTTTTTAATTTCAGCAGGAAATAACAACTGGGAATATAATTTAACGTTCTTTATTTATAAATATTCGGGCCAGCAGATCTTCAACCTGTTGTCTGTGGGAAATCCGGAACCTTGAACACAAATCACAATAAAATATGTTTACAAAATTAAAAAACATTGTTTCTAAAATAAAATTTATTGCAAGCGATTTGGAAACTGACCTTTATACAGTTTCTGTATACATAAGGCTTAAAATCGCTTTCAAAACTAAGGGCAAACACATTACTATCCTATTAGTTGCTAACCCTAAACTAGGCAAGGATATCAAAAATGAAAAATTCTGGAAAATTATCAAAACAATAACCAACAAAAGCACAAAACAAAAATTTCCAAAAGAAGTTACTCATCAAGGAATCAATACTGACACAGAAAAAAAACCCAAAACTTTGTGGTGATATCTTTAACGATTATTTTGTTAATGTCGGCGCTGATCTTGCTAGTAATATTATCCTAGACAAAAAACAAACTCAACAACCAGAGCTAAACCCAACTTTTGAAGAAGGTTTCCACACATTTGCTTCAGTAACTGATAAAGAAGTTGAAAACGCTATAATAAGTCTACGAGGATCAGCGAGCCCTGGCTACGACAACATAACTGTAAAAACATTAAAAACTGTACGTGAGATAATCAGCAAACCAATTGCCCATATAATAAATGTTAGTCTGAAGAAGGGCATATTCCCGAACAACTATAAGAAGACTATTGTGACCCCTGTTTTTAAAACTGGTGACGAAAAAAACACTTCTAACTACCGTCCCATAGCACTTACATCACATATAGATAAAATCTATGAAAAAATTGTTAAAAAACAACTCAACAACTACATAAAAGATAAGAAGATAATGAGCCCAAACCACTTCGGATTTAGGGAAAATCTCAGCACACAGGATGCGATTGCTAAATTGACATCAACAATAATGAAAAAATTAGATAATGGAGAAAAGTGTCTTGGAATCTTCATTGATCTCCGCAAAGCATTTGATAGCATATCACACTCACAACTCACTGAGAAACTAAAACAAATTGGATTGGACGGAATAGTACTATCATGGTTCCAAAGTTACCTAAAAGAGAGATTCCAATATGTCAAAATCAATAATACCCTTAGTGAACCCAAAACCTCATCTTTTGGCATACCGCAAGGAACTGTCATCGGTCCAATCCTTTTTATTATATATGTAAATCAATTGTTCACTCTTCCCATTGTTGGAGATATCATATCTTACGCAGACGACACTGTAGTTATCACAAAAGGATAATCATGGGAGGAAACAATGAGTATAGCCAATATCAATATAAACATATTCAAAACATGTTCGACCTAAATTGTCTCTCACTAAATACCGAGAAAACATATTTCATCCCATTTTCTTTGCAGGAAATTTTTTTTGAAAACAATATAACCATTAAAATCCATTCATCACAATGTGAAAATAAAAAAGAATGCGGTAATGTAAATTGTTTACCAATAACATGCAAAAATAGTATAAAGTATCTGGGTATCATAGTAGATAGACACTTAAAATGGAACGAACAAGTCCAAAATACGGCAACCAGAGTAAGAAAACTTATTTACTTATTCATTAGATTGAGAAACATCCTTTCATATAATATGATTAAAATTATATATTTTTGTCTTGCCCAATCCATATTACAATATGGTATAATCGGTTGGGGAGGGACTTTCAAAACTAACCTTTCACCTGTAGAAAAGGTTCAGAGGCTAATTTTGAAAGTCATCCTAAGAAAACCATCGATATTTCCAACCACGGAGCTGTTTGACTCGTTTAGGGTTCTTAGCTTAAACATTTTTTTTAAAAAGAATGCACTGTTACAAATTCATAAAGACCATTTCAATTCAATAATTTCTCCAAAAATAAGTAACCGATCTAGATCACGTGGTAACTTAGACATTCATAAATGTAAAACTAGTGCTGGTCGACACCATTATACTTATCAAGGTATAAAATTGTATAATGCCCTTCCGGATAAAATTAAAACTGAAACAAATTACAAAACTTTCAAATCACAAATCAAACAACTTTTAGATAAACCCAACGGTAATCACAAGTTTTAATTTCATTGGATACATTTTTCAAATAATTGTTTATATGAACTCATTTGTAATTTTTATTGATTAAATTTTCACGTTATGAATTTAGGAAAATTGATTAATGATTAATAAAAAAATATATGTATAAACAAAATTTAATATTTAAAAAAAAATACATATCCTTTAGTATCTGTCTCGGTAATTAATGACTTATAGCCCAGTCAATGAAGGTTTTGTGTCGGAACTAATTCCCCGGAAGCTGAATTTTTCACAGATGTTAGAAGACCTTTAGACATGTATTTTTACAAAAGTCCCCGACTTTCCCCCTTGTGCTTCCTTCCCCACCCCCTCTTGAATATATTTTTTAAAGCCTTTCGAAATACGCTAATATCTCCTTAATGGTTTAAAAAAATCAGATTATTTATTTTTTGTTTAGTTTCTAATTAGTTATTCTAAAAAATTGTATTCTTTCATTTTTGCGATAAAAGCTATACAATCTCTACAATTTATTAGTAAAGGAAAAATATCAGTTTTTAAAATAGTGTTTCAGAATATATTTGCACATAACTTTTTTCTCAGCCTATTAACGGAAAAAAATAAATCAATAAAACTTGTAGACAATATTTTTAGCTATAAAATAATGTATATAATTATGGGTTTTAATTTATAATAAGGCACGTAGGCTGTTAATAAGGAGCACGGCGCGCGGCGGCTCGAACGCGCAGCGGTTCGCGGCGCAGCGAGAAATTACAAAAACCTAAGGAAAGTAATGATTAATTCATGTTTTTTTTTTATATAACAAATTCGTCTAACGTTGAAGAGTTTTATTATTATTTACCAGTTTTAGTTCGGTGGGGAGTGGGGTAATATAAATATTTTCCCCTGCCCAATGAAGCGCTTTCATTATCCACGTACCGCCGTGCCCCGGTCATGCTAAACAGTCATATTATGTTGTATGATTGTTTGTTACTTATTATTTAAATAAAGGTATGTGGGAAATTTATGGGAATCAGTTTACGCGTCCTCAACAGTAACCCACATGCTCCAGGGACATGAATATTCTCGGGCAAACAGAGCCTACACTTTAACAGCAGCGTCTCTTGTCCACGTAATGAGAGAAGAATACCGAGATATTGATGGGAAATTAAGACAAATAGAAAATATGTATCAAGATTTAGTTACGTGGAAAAAAGATATGGAGGAGGTTAATAATGATGACAATCTAAAAGAGACGATTCCATATCCTGAAGCAAGTGAAGACAGGATTGGAATCATCGAGTAGGACTGCCAAGTTGTGGCTTTACCTTCTACATTGCATCGACCTCATGCTTAGATTTATATTTGCAGAGAAGTCCGGGAATCGGAAAATGCACCTAAATACTATTGTTGATATGCTTCCATTTTTCCACCCGGCAGGACATTTACCATACGCAAAATCAGCACATACGTACGTTTAAAGTATGCTGCAACTCGAGTCAAGAATAACTTGAGAAGAATATAAACTATTCACTGAAAATGGGTACTTTACAATAAGAAGAAGCGACAGATATTGGTCCGGTACGTGGACGGACATGATCATCGAGCAGTGTCTCATGCGACCAATGAATTCAGTAGCAGGTTTGACACTTGGGCGCGGAATCACTGACAGCGCTTTGTCAAAGTGGAAACTTGGAACCACTTACTACGTGAAAATGCAAGAGAGCATTGAAGAATTCATCGGCATAGAATTTAATTTTACTGAACAGCATATTGAGCTGCGCGAATCACGGAAGAAAAGGGATGAGCTAGATATAGGAAAATATACATCATGGCTAAGACAGCACAGCCCGTTCACCAAGCTCTCGGGGGAGCTGGTGTCTTTATCTTCAGTGTTTATTTCAGATAATAGTGTCAATTGTGATAACGCTTATGAAGTGGGCCTGGCAGCTATGCAAAAAATGAAAGGATTTAATTTTGGAGATATACGACTAAAAAGGAAAGACATGGTGACTACCCAGCAAGATTCAAATCCGCAACTGTTAGGACGAGACAAGTTGCAGTAAACCCCCAGCAGCTATTTAACAGAATATTGTGCATTAGTGATAGTCCTAGCAAGCTTTAGACCTACTTAGGATATGAATTGGCTTCAAGACCCCTTCTATTTTTGATGAAGTCTCCCTTCGTAAAGGAACAAAATCATGTATGGCGAAAGTATTTAGCGAAAGTATTCATGACGAAGTTGATTTGGAAAATGCTGCAATAGTCATCGATGGGGGATACCTCCTACACTCTGTTATTTGGCAAACTTCTACTTACGGAGACATCATTAAATCATACTCACGTTTTGTCCATACTAAATTTGGCAAACATTCTCTTTTCGTTTTCGATGGATACCCTGAAGAACCATTTGTAAAATATGAAGAGCAAAGACGAAGGTCGGCTAACAACTCATCGTGCGATATTGAATTAAACTTCACTGCACGTTGTTTGACTAAGAAGGAAGCTTTCTTATCTAATAAGAAAAACAACAAAAATAATGATTGAAGCACTGTGCCATGTATTTAGTGAATCTGGTTTGAAAACAGTCACGGCCGCAGGTGATGCCGATATTGACATTGTACTAACCGGCATCGAACAACTCAACATCTTCTCAAAAGTGATTGTGGTTGGCACGGATATTGATCTTTTGGTATTACTTGTAAGTCTTGCTCCTGAAAGAAAATCTATTTTTTTTCTGTAAAGATGTTGGTGGAAAGGCCCCTTCAAGAACTTTCTACGTCATAGAGAAACCTATAATGTTACATAAAGATATTCGAAAACACATGCTATTTACCCATGCCATTACGGGCTGTGATACGACCCCATCTTTATATGGGTTAGGAAAGATAAAAGCTGTTGACATGATGAAAAACATGAGGCATTTCTGGAAAAAGATGCAACTGAAGAGAACTTGTTGCAAAATGGAGAAAAATTCGCTCTCGCCATGTATGGTCTTGGTAGCTACCCTAATTGAAACGAAGCTCGATACTATAAGTTTACCAGACTAACGACAAAATCAGCTTTTAAATCTAAATTTGACTTGGCAAAACTACCACCGACTTCAGAATCGTGTCATAAACATTTGTTGAGAGTTTATTTGCAAGTACAGTTTTGGTTAGGAAACAAACCATACCCTATAAACTGGGGATGGAGGTATGAAAATGTAAATGAAAATGGTGAAAAGAAGAAATTTTTGAAACCATTTGCTCCTGATGACCTTCTTTCTCTGGTGTCCTGTTGCTGCAAGTCTGGATGTGAAAATTACTGTGGCTGCAGAAAATCTGGATTTACCTGCTCTGCCATGTGCTACAACCGTAACGGATTATCATGTCTGAACACACCCCAGTATGGCGAATAAATGGAAGACTCTCTTGACTAGAAAATTATTTTAATATTTGCCTAATTTTGTCATAGATAATATTGATAAGTATATAATATAATTTACAAACCGTATTATCATTATAATATTTTTTGAGGTATATTTTAAGAAGCTTGTTTGAAAGTAAACCATTTAAGATCTATGCACTATTTTAAGTGATTTGTTGTTTCGGTATTTTATTGTTGATAGGTGCACATAATAAAACAAGTGAGAATTTCCACAAAAGATTTTTTAGAACTTCGCCATAACATAAGGTCTGCAATATTTTAATGTTGTGAAAGGGTAGTCCCACGCTGTTGTAGGTATTTTTGGCTTATTTCACATAGCTTTATTTAAATAATATGTTACAAACAATCATACATAAGATGACTGTTTAGCCAGACCGAGGCACGGCGGTTCGTGGATAATGAAAGCGCTTCATTGGGCAGGGGAAAATATTTATATTACCCCCCTCCCCACCGAACTAAAACTGGTAAATAATAATAAAACTCTTCAACGTCAGACGAATTTGTTATATAAAAAAAAAACATGAATTAATCATTACTTTCCTTAGGTTTTTGTAATTTCTCGCTGCGCCGCGAACCGCTGCGCGTTCGAGCCGCCGCGCGCCGTGCTCCTTATTAACAGCCTACGTGCCTTATTATAAATTAAAACCCATCATTATATACATTATTTTATAGCTAAAAATATTGTCTACAAGTTTTATTGATTTATTTTTTTTCGTTAATAGGCTCAGAAAAAAGTTATGTGCAAATATATTCTGAAATACTATTTTAAAAACTGATATTTTTCCTTTACTAATAAATTGTAGAGATTGTATAGCTTTTCTCGCAAAAATGAAAGAATACAATTTTTTAGAATTACTAATTAGAAACTAAACAAAAAATAAATAATCTGATTTTATAAAACCATTAAGGAGATATTAGCGTATTCCGAAAGACTTTGACAAATATATTCAAGAGGTGGTGGGGAAGGAAGCACAAGGGGGAAAGTCGGGGACTTTTGTAAAAATACATGTCTAAAGGTCTTCTAACATCTGTGAAAAATTCAGCTTCCGGGGAATTAGTTCCGACATTGGGTCTTTTTTTCCCTTCATTGACTGGGCTATTAGCCATTTGGTTTGACACGAAACTTAACTTTATCAAGCATAATGAAATAATAACCAATAAAGCTTTGAAAAAGTTGTTATTTATTTTAAGGGTATCTAGTGATTTAAATAATGTCAATACTGTAAAAACATTATATATGTCACTAGTAAGGAGTCATGTAGAATACAATTCCACAGTTTGGTCCCCAAATTATGTGGTTCATTCACATGCGATTGAAAGAATCCAAAATAAATTTTTAAGATATGTAAATTTTAAAATAGTCATTCCTAGAGAAAACCCAAATTACAATAACGTACTTTGTTCATTAAATTTAATAAAATTATCTGATTGCAGAATTATTTCCGGTTTAACCTGTTTGTATAAAATTATTAATTCAATGTTTTGTTATCTCTTTTCATACTCCAAGCAGGTCGGTTACAAGACAGTGCCTACCATATTATTGTAGCAATTCTATATCAACGTCCCAATATCACACTCCTGTGCGACGGATTCAACAGCTAGGAAACAAATACAACGATGTTGTTGATATATTTAGTACATCAATTTCAATATATAAGCATACCCTATTGAAGTTTTTTTCATCAAGTAGTGGAATATGTTAATAGGTATTTAATTTGATTTGATTAACACATAATAATTTTGTCAACTGAAACAGAAAAAAAATATGTTTTTGTGCCTGCATGCTGTGAAGATCAAGTTCAGTGATATTATGACTTTATAGTTATTTTTCGGCAATTGTTTTAAATAGTCGTCTGCACTATTTTCATGTATAATTTCGTAATTTTTTTATATGTATGTATGTAAAAGCCCTAATAGGCGTGAAATAAATAAATAAATATATAATTGTAAAAATGTAACTGTTAATTCAATATAAAAAGATTTATAATGTAAAGAACCCGTTAGACAAACTGATAAAAAGCAGTTTATCGGGACTTTTTATCTTATTTGTAAAGTGTATAATGTATAATAAAAAAATTTAAAAAATGCTCAATCGTGCGAGCTTTCTTCCCCAACATTCACTCAGAAAGCACGTAAAAAAATCGCTCTTTAAAAATCACCCACATTCAGGGTCTAGAATACATAATAATCAATCAATCTATCGGTAAATGATTTCCTGTTGAACAGTAAAGCGAACTAGCTACGTTATCTATGTCTAAACGGACGTACTTATTCTTAATATTTGAAGATGAAACATGGCAATCAGTTACAAACAAAACTAATATTGGCCTAACAAAAGTTTAGCATTGGCTAAACACAAACCTCCTCACACTTAATATCGACAAAACACAATATATGACGTTTTCCATACCCAAACATAGCTTTCCCAATAACTGCCCCAAACCTACCATCCACTCGTGTTCACTCAACATACAGACTCCTGAAACCACACCTAATATTCAATGCACGTGTTCAACTCTTAAATCTTCAAAGGAAGTTAAATACTTGGGAATAATAATCGATGACCAACTACTCTGGGAAACCCATATAAATGAAACAACAAAAAGACTTCGTAAACTCTCCCACATATTCTGCTCTCTTAGATCCATCTTAGACCTAACGACTCTAAAAAGCGTATATTTTGCCCTTTTTCAATCGATAGCAGCATATGGTATTCTGGTATGGGGTTAGTGTGCAGAATCCGTCATTAATCCAATAATTACAGTACAAAAACTAGTTCTCAGAATTATATTTAAATGTCATCCTACCTATCCCTCCAAAATACTATTTACTAAAATTAGGGTCTTAGATATTCGCCAATTATTCATTAAGTCAAGCTTATGCTACATACGAAAAAATGACCTGCTGGTGGCTCCTCAACACCAAGTAAACACCCACTTTTCATCAAATCTGGGATGCGTGGTCCCAAAAACTAGAACCACATTCGCTCAAAGACAATTCTGGTTCATCGCCCCTAAAATATACAACGCGTTGGACAGGGACATAAAATCAACTAATACTATATCCCTTTTTATTATACGTGTCCAAAACTGGATATTTGAAAGGGGACGAGCCTTTTTTAAAGAATACATGAAATCCTAACTTTTAAGCCATTATAATAAAATTTACCATGTATCTGTATATGTATATATATATATATGTGAATACACATTACGTTTGTGTGTGTTCATGTATAGATGTGTATGAATGTATTTATATATGCATGTATGTATGTCTGTGTATGTATATATATATAATTATATATTGTCCTCTTCCCGTATTATGTTGATCCAGTAAGAAGTTGTTGGACTAAGTTGATCCACCTTTAACACCATATAACTTGGCTATTATGGAATACATCTGAATGAATTGACAACAGTGGTACAATAATTATCAATGTTGCCAGTTTGCCAGAAAAACTATTTGATATACTGTTAATAAAATTTTCAAAATTTGTATGGAAATCGGATGCATAATTTATGTTGATCTACCCAAATTGGCATACTTATGTTGATCTCATATATATTGATCTATTCCCGTAGTATGTTGATCCAGGTAAGAAGTTATTAGACAAAGTTGATCTGTGTCCCTATATATGGTTTTACTAAATGAACCAATCAAGGGGCAATCGGTGGACTGTTCATCACAAGGTTTTATGTGATTCCGTAATCTTTTGTGATATTGAACTCAAAGTATTAGTCTCTAGAGTCGAATATCGCATGAAATGACTGTGAAATGGTACCGTTTCAAATCAAAATGACGTGTGTTGCTTGAATTGTTTATAAGAAATGTATGCGTATTTAGATCGAAACGAAAATTTCGCAAAAACAAATCCATAAAAAAATCATAACTTAGCAGGGGTACACGGGTTCATAGGGTGAGGTTTGTCTAGGTCCTGGCGGCGGATGCGTTTTCCCATCTACTGCGTGGCGGGCCGGATCGAAATAAACTGGTTGAGGGATACCTTTCGACCATAAAAATCCAAAATGGCGGCAAAAGGAATTATGTTATGTAGGAAATTTTGAACCTGTATCTTTTACCATCTCTCCTGATTACGCTTCGTGACTTAGTAGGGGAGGCCGGGTTCTTGGTTATAATGGGTAATTAATGGATGATTGGACGCGGTTGGAGCTAACTAAAAACTGTCCAAAGAAGCGAAGCTAGCAGTCCACAATGGAGTGCTGGTACCTACCCTAATATATGGAAATGAGGCATGGAATTGGCAGAAGAAGGCTGAAAGTAGACAGAATACTGTAGAAATGAGATCCCTGAGGCATATGTGCGGTAAAATCATGTATGACGAAATGTGCGTATGCTGTATCTATTCTACAGGTATTTTATTAGAGCCTGTTAAAATCAGAAGCAGCATTGATCCCCGGTGCACCGTGCACGTGATTGATACCCGACGGACACGAGCGGAACACAGGTTCACAGTAAAGTTGATGTTATCTATATATGAACGGGTCGTTTCTCCGACTCGTTTTACCGTAAGTCGGTTCGCATGTGGAACGAGCTGTCAGCATCTGTTTTTCCTCCTCCATATAACTCGCGCCTCTTTAAGACCAGCATTAATAAATTCATTCCTACAGCCCCTACCTTAACCCGCCTCATAACGCTGCCCAACAATGATCATTTTGTATGTCTTTATATTCAAATTCGCAAATATGATTTTTTTATGTGACACCTATCACAAGAGCGCCCCTGTCTTTACACTCTAAATACAGAGAAACTATGTCGCCACCCAGTTGGGCAGCGTTATAAGGCGGGTTAAGGTAGGGGCTGTAAGGATGAATTTATTAATGCGGATCTGAAAGAGGCGCGAATTATATGGAGGAGTAAAAACAGATGCTGATAGCTCGTTCCACATGCGAGCCGACTTACGGTAAAACGAGTCGGAGAAACGACCCGTTCATATATAGATAACATCAACTTTACTGTGAACCTGTGTTCCGCTCGTGTCCGCCAAGTATCAAGCAGGTGCACGGTATTATATGGAGGAAAAAACACACACACGAGCGGACTTACGCAAAAACGAGTTGGAAAAACGACCCGTTCTCATAAAGACAACATCAACTTTATTGTGAACGTGCGTTCCGCTCGTGACCGTCGAGTATCACGCACGTGCACCGGGGATCAATGCTGCTAGCTCCTTTTAACAGGCTCTAATAAAATACCTGTAGAATAGATTTCGTCATACATGATTTTGCCGCACATATGCCTCAGGGATCTCATTTCTACAGTATTCAGTGTACTTTCAGCCTTCTTCTGCCAGTTCCATGCCTCACTTCCATATATTAGGGTAGGTAACAGCACTCCATTGTGGAGTTTCGCTTCTTTGGACAGTTTTTTGCTATCTCCAACCGCGTTCAATCGTCCATTGATTACCCATTTTAAATAATTACCCATTATAATCAAGAACCCGGCCACCCCTACTAAGTCACGAAGCGTAATCAGGAGAGGTGGTAAGAAGTTCAAAATATACCATATAACATTATTCCTTTTGCCGCCATTTTAGATTTTTATGGCCAAAAGGTATCCCTCAACCAGTCTCTTTCGATCCGGCAAGTCCACAATGGAGTGCTGGTACCTACCCTAATATATGGAAGTGAGCATGAAACTGGCAGAAGAAGGCTGAAAGTAGACTGAATACTGTAGAAATGAGATCCCTGAGGCATATGTGCGGTAAAATCATGTATGACGAAATGTGCGTATGCTGTGTCTATTCTAGGGGTATTTTATTAGAGCCTGTTAAAAGGAGCTAGCAGCATTGATCCCCGGTGCACCGTGCACGTGCTTGATACTCGACGGACACGAGCGGAACACACGTTCACAGTAATGTTGATGTTATCTATATATGAACGGGTCGTTTCTCCAACTCGTTTTATCGTAAGTCGGCTCGCATGTGGAACGAGCTATCGGCATCTGTTTTTCCTCCTCCATATAATCCCGGCCTCTTTAAGACCCGCATTAATAAATTCATTCCTACAGACCCTACCTTGACCCGCCCCATAACGCTGCCCAACTGGGTGGCGACATAGTTTCTCTGTATTTAACGTGTAAAGACAGGGGCGCTCTAGTGAGATGTGTCACATAAAAAAGTCATACCTCCGAATTTGAATATGGAGACATACAAAATGATCTATATTATAAGTTATAACCAATGAATTCACCTAATTTTTATCGATTATCACTTTTTATTAGGATTTAAAAAAAATCGTAAACTTTATAATAGCATAACTCTTGAAAAGAAAATCCCGATGATTGGCATAAATCATTCAAATCGAATAAAAATTATTTTTTAAATATTAATATTCTGTATAAATTATTGTCACATCTTACCGGAAATCGTTATTTTTTAAAGTTCTCTTAATAAAACTAAATCTTCTTATTTAAAAGAATTATCTCACATTTATTATTATTTAAACAATATGACCGGAAGTCGGCTTCTTTCAGTGAAATAAACTAATGCAAAAACTAAAAAAACACCACAAGGTGGTTACAAATGCAATTATATTTAATCAATTTTTTCGATTATATTTTATGTGAAGAATTTTTCACAGAGGCCCAATGAATATTATACAATGAAATCACTTGCTTCATCGGTAGAGGAGACCAAAGCCAATTGAACCAATTTGACTTTAACATTTTCTACGTCTTGCATATAAAGTTTACGATAAAAATACTTATAATCAACGTCAGACAATTTAACTGCCCACCAAATTCGTATATGATTTTTTTTCAATCTCATATAAATTAAGCTATATACTCATAAACCAATTGAGTGAAATGTAGAATTTAGGCACATAGTTGTCCAATTTCAATAACTTCGATGACGAAAAGCAGTTTTTATAATTAATTTAAACTTACTCTTCAAAATTTCAATTATTTTTAACGTAATACACTATATATCCTCAAGAAAATCTGTTTAATCACGAACCGTAACTACTTGATGTAATAAAAAAAGAAAAACAAATATATGTTAATATCATAGTTTGCTTTAATCTCGATAAAAACAGAAGAAGAAAAAGTTTTTTTTTATGAATGAGATAAAACTTTACCCCAAACAACGTGTAAATATATTAATTAAAATAAAAATATAAACTTCACATTAGGAAAGAGAGGCCAACGAAAAAATAAATACATTGACTAAGTGTTACGGACGGACATGCACTTGAGCAAGACTTGGGAGCTGTACTCACAGAACCTTAAAAAAAAACTTGGCTTTAGTTGTAGTACGGGGTCAATTGTACTGGTATAATTATCCCCCGAAAACATTTAAACGGAAACAATATAAACTACTTTTTTAAAAGAAAGACAAACATTCCCGGGTTACCAATAACCTGGCAATATTTGAAAATCTCCTAGTACCACCACAGTCAACTGAAAATGTTACTTGTGTTGTGATGGACGACTTAGCCAGCCCAGGAATTGAACACACTACGCCGCGCCTGGGTGGAACCCAAACGCGATGTCAACTCGGCCACCGACCGGTCTAAAATATGGCAGAAATCACTCCAGTGGATAAGTAATAAAACGTAGTTTATAGGCACTTTATAAAAAAAAAATTGCCTAAAGAAACAGATAAATTTTTAAAACAGTAAATAATAAAATATATTCTGGAATCGTTAATAAGTCGTTTTGAAATATTTAGCCGTGTTAAGTAATCAATAGTATCCGGAAACGCGGTGGCAAAACGTGGAATTCCATAGCCGTTTTTAATTTATTAAAAATATTTATAAAATCAAAGACAAAACAATTAAATGTATTCTAAACAGGGTGTTGTTATAGCAAAAGAACGCCGGCGGCGCGGGTGGCCACGCAGCTGCATTATCTTAACAACGAAGTTTAGGTCTGATCAAATTCACAATACAGTATTAATTTTTAACGAAATTAGTTTTAATACAGAGAATATCCAAATAAACCTTTTTTGTGTATAAAAACATATCGGCTTCTTTGTCTGGATGTGGTGTGATTTGACTTATATTTTTTTATGAAATATTAATATGAAGCATCGAGGAATTATCAAAATTTAAATAAAATATTTTGAAGTGTTTCATCCTGTCCTTTAGTTGGTATTACTATACTGCACGTGTTCAATCATCTTCTGCCATTTTTTGTGCTAAAAATACTTTATTCAACTTCTTGAAGCTAGCTGTAGCGTTTTGTAGAAAATATGATTGGCATCGGATTATAATATTAACAATATTTTGGTTGTCATTTTTTACAAATAAAAAATTGTGTGTATACCGCACCAGAGTCCCAACTGCTCCCGTCTGGAGCCAGTGAGACTATGGCATCCTCAATTGGAGTTATTATGAGGCTGAAGGTATTGTGGACCTCGAAGGAGATGACGAGGATGAAGGTGGTAGAGTACCTGGCTATTCAGATATGGTCACCAAACACTAATTGTAAAATAGTGCAAATTAATTTTAATAAAATTTATTTGAACCCGCGACCTTCGGATTGCTAGTCGAGAGCCACCTCAAGTAGTTTGATATGTTTGGTGACTTAGCAGGAGTGCCCGGGTTTATGGGGTGAGGTTTGTTCGGTTCTTGGCGGCGGATGCGCTTGCCTACCAAATGCGTGGTGGGCCGGATCGATTAATCCTCTTTCAACGCATCGCCTTGCAACGCAGTAGGAGAGTTGGATTTTTATGTTTATCACTCGAACACACTGACCCCCAGATTACTACCCACCCATCATACCTATTTCCTTCCCAGAACTCACTGTCCTTCCTTTCTTTCAAAATACCCCAACACAGCATTCACAAAGATGACATAGGCCTTGAGAGTTAAGATTTTCCTAAGGGCTTCCTGTGTGGAGACGATGTAAAAAAAAACAAAAAAAAAACAATTATCTCGCTAAATCGTTCGCGGTGACTAATGGTAGGGGTATTGGTTATCTAATAAATGGTTCCCGGGGCGGCGGAACACATAATTGTAATAATTCTTGAGGGCTCTGATGTACAGACATTATGGCTCCTGTTGATTGACGAACATATACTAAAACATCGTTGGTTGGAATCGGTGCTTGAAATGCCTTTAGCCATGTTTAATAAAAAACAAATTGGAATAAATTTTTCAGCAATTTTAATTTAAAATTTGAAAAATTAAATTCTCACCAATCTAATCGCCGCAATTTTAATAGGCACATATTATGGATATTACGCTTTGTTTCAACATAATCATTACGAGAAACTTACGTCGGGAGAGATGGTAAAAGATACATTAAAATAAAATTTGATTCAATCAATGTTCAAAATTTATCTTTTAAAATGACTCAATGAACCTCACCCGATGAACCCGGGAACTCCTGCTTAGTCACGAAACGAAGTAAATGATGCATTAAAGTTACATTTTTGTTTAATCAAGTTCAAAAGATTTTTTAAGCATGGATTTGACGTTTGCGAAAGTTCTATTTCAATATAAATGCGCGTGAGGCAGTCTATCCTCCTTAAGTACAAAGTCATTTTCATAGAATATGGATGTTCTAACAGAATCTAAAAAGTACCACAACGCGCGCGAAATCGGCGGTTTTCAATTTACAACGCATGCAAGCCGTCAAGTTTGTCAGAAATATATAGATCAACAAAATAAATCGTGTAAAATGTATATGCGACCGAAAAATGGGCGTGGCTTACAGCTAAATCTCGATGACACAAGTTGATCTATAGGGATTTACATATGTATGCCAGCTTGGGTAATGGATCAACATATCCGGGGTGGATCAACAAATGCAAACGGATCAACATATACCTGGCGTACCGTCGCGCGAGATCAACATAGTACGAGAGGGGATAAATGTGTATATATGTATATATATATATTTTTTTTATTTTTTATATAATTTTTTAAATATGAATGTATTTATGTATGCATGTATGTATGTATGTATATGTATATATATCTGAGCATCTATATATGTGTATGTAAGTATGTTTGCATGTATAAAAAACATATATTTTGTTTTATATTTTCCTTAAATATGATAATTTTTTTTTCTTACTACAACATACGGTTTTATTGTAATTTATAGCATTATGACTACCACAACACGAGCATAAGCCTAGTGTGGGAGTTGTTAAGTACACAAAAATTATAATTCATAAAATTCACTGAATAAAAAAAAAAAAAATTTCAAGTGATTAGTTCAAGTTCTGTGAAGTGACAGTTAGTGTTGTCGCCGAAATAAACATTCATATACTTATTATAATACCTGTGCTAAGTCAATTCATATTACACATATTTCACGGTACCTCACATACGGATTTTAGCCCAGTGGTGAGAACTCCCGCTAAACCTGCGCCGAGATTGGAAGAACCCCAGTTAGAATCCCAAAGATTCAAAGAAAATAAATACGATTATGATATAAATATTTTTTTAATGCCGTTCTAAATAAATACACAAAATCCTAGTGCTAAGACCATTCTTACTAAAATATTTTACTTAATACAAATGCGGCTTTTATCCCAGTGGTGATAGCGCCCGCCATTAATTTGTAGAGTTTCGGAGACCCTCAGTTCGAATCCTTCTGGCATTAAGTAACAATAATTATTTCTATTTTATTTTTATTTTCAAATTTTGGCCTTAGAAAAACATTAAATTAACAAAATGTCTAAATCCCGCAGAATGGTTTGCAGTGTGAAGAAAACACCATCATCACCTCTATTGACTGAGGCCCCATGGACTCACCGTCGGCAACGCACCAGTCAATAATAAACATTGACACAGACTCCCTTATTAACATCTTTGAGTCGAAACTCGAAACAATGCGCACTTTAAGTAAACTCGCAGTTGACGCCATTCATCAAAAATTGGACGCGCTGTCAAATGAGTGGAAGGACCGGTACACCAAAATTATGGGATGTGTAACTGTTCTCCAGGAAGAAAATGCCAGCCCAAGACAGGAAATGGAATCAATCAGAGACGCTCATGATGAAATGGAGCAGCTGATGTCATCGCTGCGGGAAGGACTAGCCGCCTCACAACAGGCCTACTAGGACTTGGCGCTCCCACCACTAACTTCTATGTAAATGAACACCTGACAATAAAAAATAAAATACTCTTTGCAAAAACACGTGCCGCCGGAAAAGAAAACGGCTATAAATACGTATGGGTGCGGAATGACAGTATCCTGGCGAAAAGGAATGATCTCTATCGAGTGGTCACCATTTGTCGTGAGGGAGACCTTAACAAAATTACCACTCATGATCAACAAAATATGTGACTTCTACAACACACTCGTTACTGCTGCTGTCGATGCCAACTCTCTCACACTATCCTGTACCCTTGTTCATTCGTCTGTTTCTTGGAAAATTGCTTAATATTTTTGTTTACAGCGCAATACCTCCATAATCATATAATAATAATAATAATAAGTACTCATTTGGCATAATTAAATGGTCTAATACAGATTTAGATAACTTAGAAAGATTAATTAGAACTACGCTAACAAAGTTTAATTGCCATCATCCAAATTCAGCTATAGAACGAGTTAATTTACCTAGAAATTTAGGAGGTAGAGGTATAGTCAAAATAACTTCTTTAAAACATAATCAGGTAGAAATGCCAAGAACTTTTTTCCATAGGAAAGCTCATAGCTCAGAAATGCACAAAATAATTTGCAAGGCAGATAGAAATATTACACCTTTAAATTTATACGATGAGAATGCCAACATTTTTATAAATCCCAACCAGGAATTATTAGATTCCTGGTCAAATAAAATTTTACACGCAAAACACTTCAATTATCTCAACCAAACATATGTTGACAAATTTTCGTCAAACAAATGGTTGAGTATTGGAGAGTTGAGCGCAGAAATAGAAGGATTTATGCTTGCCATTCAGGATAGAGTCATTAATACTAAAAATTATAGAAAGCATATAATCAAAGATACAAATCAAATTGATGATTTGTGTAGAAAATGTTTGGCTTTTCCGGAAACTATAGAACATATTATATCTGGATGTTTTATATTAGCACCGTCCGAGTATACATTTAGGCACAATCAAGTTTTAAAAATAATTCACCAAAATTTGGTAATTAAACATAACTTGATTGACTGCCGTCATATTATGAATACGAACCAAATTCATTTTTAGAAAACGAATTTTTTAAAATATATTATGATAAAACTATACTAACAGACCGAACGATTAGTCATAATAGACCCGATATAGTTTTACATGACAAAATTAAAAAAATAACTTATATCGTTGATGTCGCCATACCAAATTCCTGTAACATTCAAAAATCTGTTAATGAAAAAATTAGAAAATACACAGATTTAGGAAACGAAATAAAAAGAATTTGGCATTTTCAGACTATAAAAATATTACCATTCGTTATTTCGGCTACTGGCATTATACCTAGCTCTCTCATTAAAAATTTAGGCGTATTAGATCTATCAAAAAATTTATATATAAAGATGCAAAAGTCGGTCATTTTGAATACATGTAGGATAACAAAAGATTTTTTAAATATTTATGTTGAGGGATCAGTAGGATTTATAGGCCCTGTTAGAAGTACTACCGAGCCGAACCCTCTGATATGAAAATATCTGGAGTCGGTGAATTTTTTTTTCCCATTTGATCTCTGGTGAGTTGACGTGTTGTTGTTCTTGTATTGTTTTGTATTTATTTTACTTATATAATGCACTTGCATAGTGTTGATTGACTAGCTGATCATTTGTGGAAAAGTGAGTGGAAGGGTTTAGTTTTTCCTATGGGGAAGATTTAACCCGGACAACAAAATCGGAAGCATATTAAAAAAAAAAAAATTAAAAAAAATAATATACTTAATATTACCATTCGTTATTTCGGCTACTGGCATTATACCTAGCTCTCTCATTAAAAATTTAGGCGTATTAGAACTATCAAAAAATTTATATATAAAGATGCAAAAGTCGGTCATTTTGAATACATGTAGGATAACGAAAGATTTTTTAAATATTTATGTTGAGGGATCAGTAGGATTTATAGGCCCTGTTAGAAGTACTACCGAGCCGAACCCTCTGATATGAAAATATCTGGAGTCGGTGAATTTTTTTTTCCCATTTGATCTCTGGTGAGTTGACGTGTTGTTATTCTTGTATTGTTTTGTATTTATTTTACTTATATAATGCACTTGCATAGTGTTGATTGACTAGCTGATCATTTGTGGAAAAGTGAGTGGAAGGGTTTAGTTTTTCCTATGGGGAAGATTTAACCCGGACAACAAAATCGGAAGTTTTTAATTCTTTATTCCAGGAGGTGGGGAGGTTAGTGCAATCCCACACATCCCATAGAGGATATAAGTACAAATAATATTTATATAAAGTAACATAAATAAAATAAATAAAAAGAGTAACAATTATTTTTACAAGCAATAATTGTTCGCCTGAAACACTCATCCACATTGAAAAATCTCCTGATAAAAGATACATGACGCCAACGGGACTCGAACCCGTGTCCCTTCGATTTCCGGTCGACAGCTCTGACCACTGAGCTATGGCGGCTTATCTCCTACCCGCGAAATTATTCAATATATACTAGTGTTTCATTCAACAATTAGGTACTGATTGTTACATTTTTTTTTTGTTTTTTGTTACATGAGTGTTTCAGGCGAACAATTATTGCTTGTAAAAATAATTGTTACCCTTTGTGCTATGCATAAAAAATCTTGTCCTAAAAACATTAGTTTACCAAAAATTAATAAAAAAAAAGAGATTAAAAAATTAAAAATTAAATAGAAAATGAAATTAAGTTAAAGCAGAGAAGCACGGGAATCCATCGGATCTAAGATTGTGGGAGCAAGTATCTTTCTCCAATGGTCTTCAATGCTCGATCCTGAAGTCAGACGGGATTCTATGATAATAGTGTTTCTGGAATGGTTTCTGGAACGGGAAAGGTTTATCCTTTCCTTCAGTCCTGCAATCCTGGTTCTTAACAGAGCTGTAAATCCTGGAACTCGCCCTTCTGTTAACATCGAGGAGGCACTGCAGTGCCTGGGGAGTCCGAACATCAATCGGTAAGCGTTATTATATTGAACCCGAAGCCTTTCCATTGTTATTTTCTTTAGCCCAGAGCTCGCATGTGTACAGGGTGGTGAAAAAGGCTAAGAAGAGCGTCCTTTTCACTCGTGGACTACAGAGCCAAAATCTTCTACTGAGCATGTTACATTTTATACTCAGTACACGCCTCTGCCTGTCAATATCTTCATCATCCGTTAACTTGTTGTTGATGATATGTCCTAGATATTTTGTGGTTTCTACTGTTTTCAGAATCTCACCATTCAAAAAGACCAGGGGAATGTTTCTTGGGCCTTCCCTGTGTTTTATGACCAACAGTGCTGTTTTTTTCGCATTATAGATCATGTTGATTTCGTGAGAAAATTCCTCACAGATTTTCAGGAGAATTCTTAATCCCCGTATTGACGGTGCCATCAGAACCATATCATCTGCGTAGCTCATATTGTTAACACATAGACCTCCGATGTGGCAGCCCACTCCAGCATTGTTTAACCTGTGGGTTAATTCGTCCATGTATAAGTTGAACAGTACTGGGGACATACATCCACCCTGTCTGACCCCGCTTTTCAAGAAATAGGGTTCTGAGAATCCATCTTTCCACTTTACAAGGTTTTCCTGTTGACGATCCCATGATTCGAGAATTTTTACGCAGGCGATATCATATTAGAAAATTTTGTTCAGCATTAGTGGCAGTATTGTTATAATAATATGATTCTAGTTGGTCTACTAGGAACACGATAACTTATCAGCGATACTATTTCAGGTGATTCAAATCAGTTACTGTTCATTTTAAATAAAAAAATAAATAATTTAGCATTCGTTTTAACGATAAGAGTCGCAATTTTTCGATACCTAGTGTAAATGCGTCCTGCCCATCACCAAAATGGACAACACAATCTTCCTTCCCATCTACTCCCGTCCTACGTCTCTTTATCCTATACCTATATCCCCCATCCCTCTCACACCCCTCAACATATCTTGTAATAAACTGACATCACTTATATTGTCGCACTTGTATAATTAATATTAGCAAAATGTTAATATTTTCTAATGATTATATTATTCTTGGTATGACCCGTATATCAGTCAGTCCCTATCATCGCTATGAGAGATATTTTATACTTCTATCAAGTTACTTCCTGGCGGGAGCCCTTGCCAGTGATATGATTACAAAAAAATACCAACATACCTACTACATATAAATTAATTTGAAAGACTTAATGACTCTCTGACTTCATTAATGTCCATTACTGTTGACACATTGTTTTTTCACAGTCGTTCCTTCCCGTTTCCAAACTCCGTTTTACCCACGTTGTTTAATTTATCATCTGATACTTGTGATAATTATTGGTAAGTTCTAATGACTAAGGCAAGGAATCCATTTGGGGTTTTTTAATGAATATTCAGACTATGTATCACGACGTCATATTTCCCATTTTATATATTATTTAGAAGACATTGATTAAAATAATACCGAATTATAAAAACATGGACTTCGTGCCTTCTTATTTGGATGAAAACGGAACAATAATACCGATGTATCATTATAATATATGGAGTCATCTGACCATTGACAACGATTTTAAACACAAGCGTCTGCTTCCATAAAAAAGTAACATCAAAAAATTCAAAAAAAAAATTGTGAAAAGTAATTTTTATATATCATTATTGTTAGCAAATATTATTATACATTGTAAGCTGTTTATTTATTAAATAAAAAAATAGCAAATTGGCTGTTATCACAAAATATTTCGCTTAACCTCAACTAAACTGAGCTTCTAAATTTTTGTCCAGTACAAGCTACACCTGTAAACATAAATGTTAACTTTAACGAAAATCATATCGAACCTTCCGAAACTTGTTCACTGCTGGGAATACAACTAGATGATATTATAAACTGAAAATAACTTGTATTTAAAGTTGTAGCAAAAATCAGAAGCTTTTCTTTTGTTCTAGGCACCCTTAAGAATATGTAAAACATCGAGTCAGTAATCACCACATACCATGGGTACGTATACACAATGATAAAATACGGAATAGTTTTTTGGGGAAACTCAGTAAACGCGAAAGATGTTTTTAATCATCCAAAAGCGGTGCCCACGAAAAATTACAAACTCTGATCACCTGGATTCAAGTAGACCATTTCTTTTAAAATCTCAAACTTCTGACAGTGATGGACATAATATGTAGAATGGAGTTATGCCTGTTAGTTCGATCATCTCCAGAAAAGTTTCCACAAAAAACTCAACACATAAACACTCTACAAGGTTCACAGAAAACTTATTAATCACAAAAGCAAACAAAACTTCAAAAAGAACCACATTACATATATGGTCATACAAATATATAACAACCTTCCACGTATCATCAAACAAATAATCGACATACTCAAATTTAAACTATCACTAAAAACATTTCTTTTAAACAAATGTCACTACACTTTAAATGAATACCTTACATAAATTAAATACCTCAGTTTTTTAATTTTTTTATTTACATAATATATTTGTTGGGTTTTGTAATATAATGTGTATTTGTTGGGTTAGCTGGAAGAAATATGATGTAACCTATAAGCTATACCCTTGGTACTCTGTAATTTTGCGCAATAAATGTTTTTTTTTTTTAATTTTGAATCATTCGCGCAATAACAA
Organism: Hesperophylax magnus; assembly: GCA_026573805.1. Classification (NCBI taxonomy): domain Eukaryota; kingdom Metazoa; phylum Arthropoda; class Insecta; order Trichoptera; family Limnephilidae; genus Hesperophylax; species Hesperophylax magnus. The sequence goes on from JAIUSX010000060.1 coordinate 3,276,221, forward strand.
CATCCAATACAAAAAATTACTACTAATATATTTTTTAGCATGATTAATTTATTTAATAAGCACTATAACTTAATTATTCATTCAATTTTTATTTACAGTCATTACAATTCGTGAGCACATAAACCCAGAATCAAAAAATTCTACTAACATCTCCACACACTTTCCTCCATTTAATTATTTTTACTCCTATAGTTCTCCAGGTTAAATTACTAAGACATTGAATGTAGATAAAAAAAATAATAGGTACTCTTATCAGGTATAATTTAATACATCTTATTCCTTGTATCATAATGAACTGAGCGATTATAAAAAAAAAAACATTTTCATTTTTTATTTTTTATTACATATTGTTTAATGTTTAAGAATAATGTCACGATTGCCACAATCCTCCTCACTATGGTTTACTGTTCTGAGGCGGCATTTTGTAGTATTTTAAAAGATTATCTCAATGTCCTTACACTGTATTCATCATGTTTGCAGGTTATTTTAGTAAGTTAATGTTTGCAAGTTATTATTGATTGGTGATGATCTGGATTGTAAGTCACACAGACCATCAGGGAATAAGTTATTCCCTATGAAAAAATGGTTGATTACCAAATTCACCCCCAGAAACGCGACAAATCATAATCCAGCCACCAAATACATAAAAACAGAGGACTCACCGAAAATATCACTCGCATTGAGTTTTAGCAGCGATTCCTTAATCTTCAAATTCGGCAGCGGACGGCAATCGGAACAATAACACTTGCATTCGCACCATGAAATTATAATCTGTTACGACCAGCTCTCAAGAGAGTATAATTTAGAATAATATTGAATTAGCACATTTTAATTCAAAAAGTACTGCCACATTATTGTGACAAAAATATTTTAATCCTTCAGTCTTAAATCGACCAAACAGGAACAGTGGTGCCCTCTTTTGTAGAATAATATAATTCGGATGAATCCACCTGATTAATGCATAGATGACTGTAATTCATTATCACTTTACCTGCAGAGCAAAATCTATGCGAGAATTCCTAGATATGTCTATCCTATCCACTATTTTTAATTTTACGTTTACAAATTTAATTTATCTAAGTTTAAGTTTACTGCTTCTCCAGTGAAAGTTCTCTCAGCTATGTTTGATTTTAGTTATTATACTAGAAAGTTGTTTTGTTAGGGAATTATATAGTTTCGCACCATGAAATTTAACATTTCTCTATCTAAAAGATGAATTTAAATAAGTAATAACAAGGAATTTTTTCCCTGGCTTATTATTTATGTTGAGCAGCGGGATATTCAGATATTTGCAAGCTTTTGTGGATTGAAAACTTTAAAATATTTCGTCTGTGGGAGTTAACCAGAACGTTTAGAATTGTCTTAAGCGTAAACTTATTTTTGGGCTATGTTCAGCAGCTCTGTGAGAGTGATCAAGGCAGGTCTCTATTCCTTGGTCCCTAGAATTTCATTGGCTCCAATTTCGAGAAATTCAATATTTTTAAAGTGTTTTATAGTAGGACAGAGGCATAATAAAACTTGAAAACGTTCCTCGGAAGATTAATTTATTTGAATTCATGCTATTTGGGAGTTTAGTCATTTCTCAGATCTCCTCTGGATGTTAAGAAAGGTAATGTTTCATATGAGTCTTCATATGGCTCTTTTGAGAACATGAATAGTTGCAATCGGAACATGAAAAAGGTTTTTCTCAGGGTGAGTCAGCTGGTGTTTCTTCAAACATCCTTTTCGAGAACATGCGTAATTGCACTCAGAACATGAAAAGGGTTTTTCTCCACTGTGAGTCAGCATGTGGCTCTTCAGATAACACTTTTGAGAACAAGAATAGTAAGAACTGGGTACATGAAAAAGGTTTTTCTCCAGTGTGAGTCAACATGTGTCTAGTCAGTTTACTCTTTTGAAAACATGAATAATTGCACTCCAAACATGAAAAAGGTTTTTCTACACTGTGAGTAATCAGGTGTTTGGACAAATTTCCCTGCAAAGAACATGAAAAGTTGCACTCAGAACAAGAAAAAGGTTTTTCTCCACTGTCAGCATGTGCCTCTTCAGATAACACTTTTGAGAACAAGAATAGTTGCACTGGTTACATGAATAAGGTTTTTCTCCAGTGTGAGTCAGCAAGATAAGCGTCAAACTTCCTTTTTGATTACATGAATAGTTGCAATACAAACAGGAAAAAGGTTTTTTTCCACTGTGAGTTATCAGGTGTTTGGTCAAATTTCCCTTTTGAGAACATGAAAAGTTGCACTCAGAACACGAAAAAGGTTTTTCTCCACTGTGAGTCTGCATGTGCCTCTTCAGATAAGACTTTTGAGAACATGAATAGTTGCACTCGGAGCATGAATAAGGTTTTTCTCCAGTGTGAGTCAGCAAGTTAAGCGTCAAACTTCCTTTTTGATTACATGAATAGTTGCAATCCAAACACGAAAAAGGTTTTTCTCCACTGTGAGTCAGCATGTGCCGCATCAGATGACACTTTTGAGAACATGAATAGTTGCACTGGGTACATGAAAAAGGTTTTTCTCCAGTGTGAGTTAACATGTGTACGGTCAAATCTCGCTGACGAGAGAACGAATATTTACACTCGGAACACGAAAAAGGTTTTTCTCCACTGTGAGTCAGCATGTGTCGCTTCAGATGACACTTTTGAGAACATGAATAGTTGCACTGGGTACATGAAAAAGGTTTTTCTCCAGTGTGAGTCAACATGTGAAGCGTCAAATTTCCTTTTCGATAACATGAATAGTTGCAATCCAAACAGGAAAAAGGTTTTTCTCCACGGTGAGTAATCAGGTGTTTGGCCAAATTTCCCTTTAGAGAACATGATATGTTGCACTCAGAACACGAAAAAGGTTTTTCTCCACTGTGAGTCAGCATGTGCCTCTTCAGATAAGACTTTTGAGAACATGAATAGTTGCACTCGGAGCATGAATAAGGTTTTTCTCCAGTGTGAGTCAGCATGTGAAGCGTCAAACTTCCTTTTTGATTACATGAATAGTTGCAATCCAAACAGGAAAAAGGTTTTTCTCCACCGTGAGTCCGCATATGTATCTTCAAATGACTCCTTCGAGAACATGAATTGTTGCACTCGGAGCATGAATAAGGTTTTTCTCCAGTGTGAGTTAACATGTGTACGGTCAAATCTCGCTTTCGAGAGAACGAATATTTACACTCAGAACACGAAAAAGGTTTTTCTCCACTGTGAGTCAGCATGTGCCGCATCAGATGACACTTTTGAGAACATGAATAGTTGCACTGGGTACATGAAAAAGGTTTTTCTCCAGTGTTAGTTAACATGTGTACGGTCAAATCTCGCTGACGAGAGAACGAATATTTACACTCAGAACACGAAAAAGGTTTTTCTCCTCTGTGAGTCAGCATGTGTCGCTTCAGATGACACTTTTGAGAACATGAATAGTTGCACTGGGTACATGAAAAAGGTTTTTCTCCAGTGTGAGTCAACATGTGAAGCGTCAAATTTCCTTTTCGATAACACGAATAGTTGCAATCCAAACAGGAAAAAGGTTTTTCTCCACGGTGAGTAATCAGGTGTTTGGCCAAATTTCCCTTTAGAGTGTAGCAGTGCGTACTTCTGGACGGGCAGTTCCTACCCGATTAAGATAATCATTGGTCAACATTCTTAAATTGGCACGACTGTTTCGAGCTATGAGTGCGGAGCGTCACTTCATCGACTTCAGTTGCTTGCTGGACTCGTGGGATTACGGTGTGTTCGGACAACGCTGGAACAATGAGGGTCTACTGTGCAAACTACGGAAGGTCTTTTTCACTTATATCTCTTAACAATGTACTTATAATTTAAATAGGGATTACTCATTTTAACTTCTTGCGTAGTTATTTTATAACTCGCTGGCGCCCGCTCAGACATTCCTTACAAGATTAAGTGTTTTTAAATTCATTAATGTCACATGTTCTTTAGTCAAAATTTTATCAAGATGGCGTTATTTACACGTACATTCTTGTCACGCTCTGAGTTCAATTATTTGATAGAGTCTCATGTTTATTTATTTGATTAAACATTTTATTTATTGTTTTAATAAATTAGCGTATGTTGATATTTAAAGTATTCTATTTTTTATCATCCTTATCAGTTCTCTTTACTACCTACCTACTTTGAATTATTGCGTGTGCGTGGTTGACTAGATAATTGTATTCGGTAATTTTACCAATTAATGTCACAATCGAAAGACCCATCATTAATTAATACAATTATCCTTTCATCACCCATCCACGATAATATGTTACAAAATGGCAGCCCTTGTGGGTGAACCTAAGTTTGACTAAATAATGAATGCAGTATTTTTTTCTTTCATTGTTTTAATCTTGTATTGGATGTCTGATTTTTTTTTTCATAATTTTCTTGTATAATCCCTTGAAAAAGACCTTTCGTTTTGCATGGTAGATGTTCGGGTGTTGCTCAAAATACATCGTGTCACTGAGATTTTATTAATTTTTCATTTTACGCAGCTTTTTATCCGGCACAACTCATGACGTTTTTCGTCTTATTATCGTGATTGTTAGTACGCTGACGTCACACTTATTTTATATTTTTTGTTTTGCGGTGATTGTGGTTGTTGTATTGTTGCTTGCATGTTCTAATGATTTTTTCTACCTACCCTGTTAGTTAGGTATGACGGATTCGACCATTTTAACAAGAAGTCGTGCGTTAATCATGTCAAAACCAGAGGATGGCACTTCTTCGGCAAATTCGGCGGTCGCGTCTAACACAGTTCCGGTTCACAATTGGAACTTAACCTTCGACGGTACTGGGAACGTGCATAATTTCATTGAACGGGTCAACGATTTGTCTATATCTCGGAACGTAAGTACAGCTTCTCTTTTTTCATCTGCGGTGGAACTTTTTTCAGGTCATGCTTTAGACTGGTTTAGAGTCAACCGTTCTTCTTTCAAGTCATGGACGGATATTGTAATTGCTCTAAAGGAAGAATTTGAGCTTCTGGACCATGAAAGACGATTAGTTGCTCAGATCAGAGCCACGTACCAGCAACAAAAAGAGAACCTGGGTTCATTCATAACGCGGGTCTTGACTTTAAACAATCAATTGTCGTCAAAATTACCAGATGACGAAATTCTGGAAATATTGCAGTGTAATATGTTACCGAGATACATACAAAAATTATCGCTCTCTGTCATCTCGGACATTAATTGTCTGAAAAAATTGGGAAAAATGATTGAACTTGCAGACGTTCGGTCTGATTCCAGACCTTCCCCGCCAAATGCAAATACTGGTAATTTTAATAATGTTTCTCATTCCTCCTCAAATAATGCATTTAGCAGAGGGAATAACAGAATGTCTCAGAATAATCCCAATTTCAGCAATCATCGTCAATATTTTGAATTCAGTAAACGTAGCCCGTCAAATATGAGTTCTAGGGAGGTGAAATGTTTCCGCTGTGGCCGTCCTGGTGTGAAGGCGCCTTCATGCAACTGCCGGCAGGCAAAAAAAACTAGATGTCCTGGGGGTCCTGTCTGCGGGCGGCAAGTCGACACCGTTCGCTGACATCACCGCCAGGCATCGGCTTGCTGTGCTGTCGGAAACCAGAACTTTCTTCAAGAACCTTTGGACCTCGAAGGTGGTGGGTGCGGCTAAAAGGGATGGCCGTCCACACATCATTTTCCAGGTTCTGGGTTCCAACTTTTCTGGCCTTCTTGACTCTGGTTCGCATATCTCAATTATTGGTAATAATTTTCATCGTAAATTTTTAAATCTAGGGTTAAATCTTTCTGTTCTTAAGAAAAAATTTTCACTCACTTCTGCTACGGGTCATACTGTGGAGTGCGTTCACAAAATTGCGGTTCCGGTAGTTCTTGGTAACGTTAAGAAAATTTTTAATTTTGTGGTTATGCCAGATATAAAATCTAACATCATCCTCGGTTGCGACTTTTGGAAAGTTTTTAACATTTGTCCCAAGTTAACTAAATTAATGACTAATGACTCTGACAATAGTTGCGTGTCTGAGGTAAGAGGACTGGATAGCTTTGAGAACTTAAACTCATCTCAACAATCAATCTTAAATAACGTTATACTGGAATTTAAAGCCTTTTCTGGTAATCGTTTGGGTAGAACGTCTCTTGAAAAACATGTTATTGACACGGGTGATTGTCAACCTATTAAGCAACGTGTTTATCCGATATCTCCTCATTTATTGCCGGAAGCTCACAGAGAACTTGACAGACTATTAAATCTGGGAGTAGTAGAACCCAGCAATAGCTCGTGGAATAATCCTATTGTTTTAGTGCCTAAGAAAAATGGTTCTTTTAGACTTTGCTTGGATAGTAGAAAGCTCAACGCGGTCTCGCGGCGGGACGCTTATAGTCTACCGTTGATATCTGATATCTTAAATAGTCTCGGAGGAGCACGTTATCTATCAACTTTAGATCTTAATGATGCCTTTTTTCAAATCCCGTTAGAGGAAGATTCTAAAGAGAAAACCGCATTTACTATCCCTAAACGAGGCCTATTCCACTTTGTAACAATGCCTTTTGGTCTTCATGGTGCGAGTTCTCGGATGATGAGGCTAATGGACAAGGTTTTGGGTCCGGAGTTCGATGGGAAAGTTTTTTGTTACCTAGATGACATAATTATCATTAGTTCCACCTTTGAAGAACACATTGATCTTTTAAGACGGGTTAAACAAAAGTTACAAGCCGCGGGTTTGACTATTAACGTAGAGAAGTCAGTCTTTTGTCGTGACTCTCTTAAATACCTAGGTTTCGTGATTGATAAGGATGGGTTGAGAACTGACCCGGGAAAAGTGAAAGCAATCGTTGACTTCCCCATTCCAACGTCGCAAAAGAGCTTGCGTAGGTTTATCGGTATACTTTCTTGGTACAAAAGGTTCATTTTAAATTTTTCTTTAATTGCAGCACCTTTGCATAATTTAACCAAAAAGGAGTTTGCTGGTAAAAAATTTGTATGGAATGAACAGGCTGATGCTGCCTTTACTAAATTAAAGAATATTCTGGTCAAGGCTCCTGTTCTTGCTTGTCCCGACTTTAGTAAACCTTTTACAATTAGTTGCGATGCATCGAACACCGGTTTGGGGGCGGTCCTTTCTCAATCTGACGTTAATGGTATAGAACACCCTATTTCCTTTATTTCCAGATCACTATCTGCACAGGAGAAAAATCACTCCACAACCGAGAAGGAGTTAAATGCTATGATCTTTGCACTAGAGAAATTTAGGGGTTATATTGAAGGTTCGCCTATTCCTGTCAAGGTGATCACTGATCACTATAGTCTAAAATGGCTTACAAACTTAAAGTCTCCGTCGGGAAGATTAGCGCGGTGGGCGGTTAGACTACAGCAGTTCAATTTTGAAATAATTCATAGGAGCGGTAAAGACAACATTGTTCCGGACGCACTGTCTCGTGACCCTTTACATGTTGACTTGTTAGATCAGTCCTTTTCCACTTCTGACCGTTGGTACTTAAGTTTGAAAGAAAAAATTTTGGCTAATCCGGAAAAATTTCCAGCGTTTAAAGTTTGCAATGGTGTCATCTTCAAACACATTCAGAGCATGGAGGCTCTTCACAGGTCTTATGACTGGAAGGAAGTTCTCCCAAAAGAGTGTAGGAAAAACGTCATCGTTCAAAATCACGTTCCGCCTTCGTGTGCACATTTTGGCATCTTAAAAACGTTAAATAGGATTAAACTTAAATACGACTGGCCAAAAATGGCAGCTGATGTGAAGTCTTTTGTAAGTAAATGTCATACTTGTTTAGGTTATAAAAGTTCTAACTTACTGCCTCCTGGTTTGATGGGTGACCCGAAACTGGTGCAAAGGCCGTGGCAAATGATTGCGACAGATCTATTAGGTCCTTACCCTAATTCTTACAAAAAGGGTTATACTTACCTTTTAGTGGTTTCTGATTTCTTTACCAAGTATACTAGACTTTTTCCACTTAGGAAAGCAACGGGTAGTGTTATTGCGGAAATTTTGGAAAATGATATCTTTTATAAATTCGGTGTTCCAGATACGATTGTTTTGGATAATGGCCCACAATATATATCGCGTGACATGAAAGCGCTGGCCAATAAATTTCATATCCGTCACTTGTTTTATAATTGCAGATATCACCCGCAGAATAACCCTGTTGAGCGTGTAAACAAGGTGTTGGTAGCAGCCCTGGGTTCTTTTGTGGGATCTGATCACAGATCCTGGGCGTGCCATCTACCTGAGATTGAACTGGCTATAAACACGGCTGTTCATGAAGTCACAGGCTATACTCCGTTCTTCCTTAATTTTGGTAGAGAGATTGTAATTTCGGGAAATGACTACAAAGGTGTAGACTTTAACGCGGAAGACATTAGATTCTCTAAACGCGATTCATGGGCATCTGATTTACATGAATTAAATGACATTTTCTCCCAAGTTCGCACGTCCTTAAGACAATCATACGAACGTAATAAGGTACAATATAATCTGCGTCGTAGGGACGTTCAATATGAGGTTGGGGACATTGTCTGGAGAAGGTCTTTTGCTTTGTCAGACGCTGGTAGATACTTTTCAGCAAAATTAGCCCCCAAATTTATTCGTAGTAAAATTATTTGCAAGATATCGCCGGTTGCTTATCAATTAGCGGATATGACAGGGAAACCCGTGGGAACTTTTCATGTTAAGGATATAATCAAGTTAGAAGAAGCTAACTGACCTTGGGGTGGGTTAATTGATGAACTATTTTTTTTCTTATGTTGTAATCGTTATACTTTTATTTGAGAATTAATCCCTTTTCTCTTGTTATATATTAGGTTATTGCTTGCCTTGCCCTCAGGTTTGCAATTTTTCTTGTGTTCTCTCATTGTGAGGACATGACTAGTATTTTTGTGTCTTCACATTGAGTGGATTTTTTGTATAAGTTTTGTTTTGTCCTTGTGTACATGTGTAGTATGTGTTTTGGGAGTAATGTGTCCATTCCGATTCAACGCGGGGGATTGACGTTTTTTTAATCTCACGCATTGAATCCACACATTTTTTTTGGATTTAAGTGCAATTATATTGTATTGAACATTTTGTGATCTCACGATTTGAATCCATTGTATCATTTTATACGTTATCCTAGGGCAGTGAAGTTCACAATCTCAGTTGGCCACTGTTTTGTGCAATTTTTCTGTTCGAGGGATCTTTTAATAGCTGATTTTACTTTGTGAGATTATACTAATTGTTCTTTAATGAACTAAGTCCGCGATGGCGACTTGTTTTGAGGTACGGTTTGTCCTTTCTAGAGGGACATACTGTATTTCAATTATGGCATATACGAAGCTGTATTTCGGTTTAACAGTTCTGTACCAAGCTTGGTCCTCGTGTCATTTTAATTGTGCGCATGGTTGTTCTTTATATGTTGTTCCTTAGTACCTTAGTTTGCCTTGGTGTTGGTTGACTATTTTAATTCATTAATTTAGAAAATACTTCATGCAGTTTTCCGCGATAGCCTCAGATGCTCATAACAATCTATTTTTCTCTGGTTTTAGGAAACCATTGGCATGGTGTTTTCTTTGATTTAGTCACTGTTGATTACACTTTTCAAATATTTTTTTAAAAAAATTTTATGCCATAATAATTAATTTAATAATTTATTTATTTATTTAATATTTATTTTGAAATTTAGTGGGTTTTCACTCGCTCAGGTTATTTGAGATTTACAGAATCATAGTTTTTTTTAACATTTAAAAATTGCATCCTTTCATGAAGTTTTTTTACTTTTATTGCTCTTATTGTCCTTGGCTTGATTTATTATTAAATTGATATTTGTTCATATTATTAAGAATGTCATTGAGTAATTTTTTTTTTACATTTTCTTTTAACAAATACTATGCGTTTTCACATGCAATTGCTGTGGCTTCTCTCTGAGCTCAAGATAAGTCGCATCAGTTTCATTTGGACTTAGCTGTATTTTGTCAATATTGGGTCATCAATATATGGTTCTGTTTGAGCCCTCACTTCTATCTTATTATGAATTTGGGTTTGTTTCTGGGATAACTTTATAATTTTTCATCTCTGCTCACAGAGGGCAGTAACTTCAATGTGGATATAGACGTTATTATTTTCATTTTATAGTGTTTTCTTTTAGCTTCAAATTTAACTTTTGTTGGGCGCTCAGCTTGCACTTTTAGCTAGACTCGTTTTATAAAAAAAAAAAATTTTTTTTTTTTTTAATAAATTTTGTTAGTCTTTACTACAGTTTATCTTTTCATTTGTTATTCTATTCAAGTTTTTGTTTACACTTTAGTAGTTGTTAAATTCCTTGCTCAGTAATCCATTTTGTCAAGCATAGCATACCTTTCTTTTCACTTGCCTCAAGGAAGTCAGTCGCCTTCATCACTCTTCGGTTCTTCACGTCAAGATAACTCAAGATAATACAAAATTTCAAGATTTACAAACTTTTATCTATTCTTCGAGGAAGCAATTTTGTTCAAGATCGAGTCTTCAGGGAAGCAACATTCTTCTACGGGATGAGTTTAATAGGATACTACCTGGCCGTTCACTGCTATCAGAAAGAGGGTGCAGCTTCTCAAGATTGCATTGTTGTCAACATTGGAGAATGGTGATACAATTATCGGGGCTCTTTATCTTCGCCAAGCAAGTTCAATCTTCTTCACTGATGTCAGAAGAGGGTCATTCAGATATTCCATCAGCGAGAATTCTTCCTTCTACTTCCTGGGTGTTGGCGCTTCAATCCTTGCTCAGCGAGCACTTCACGGACTTCTACAGAACGTGCTGGACTCTTCTTCTAAGGCATTATCGGCATTTGTGACTCTTTGCCACTTATTGGACTTGGATTTGGAGGCATAAAAAAAAATATCAAAAAAAAAATTATCGTGCCGAAAATTTTTTTCCTTTGGAAGGGGGGTAATGTAGCAGTGCGTACTTCTGGACGGGCAGTTCCTACCCGATTAAGATAATCATTGGTCAACATTCTTAAATTGGCACGACTGTTTCGAGCTATGAGTGCGGAGCGTCACTTCATCGACTTCAGTTGCTTGCTGGACTCGTGGGATTACGGTGTGTTCGGACAACGCTGGAACAATGAGGGTCTACTGTGCAAACTACGGAAGGTCTTTTTCACTTATATCTCTTAACAATGTACTTATAATTTAAATAGGGATTACTCATTTTAACTTCTTGCGTAGTTATTTTATAACTCGCTGGCGCCCGCTCAGACATTCCTTACAAGATTAAGTGTTTTTAAATTCATTAATGTCACATGTTCTTTAGTCAAAATTTTATCAAGATGGCGTTATTTACACGTACATTCTTGTCACGCTCTGAGTTCAATTATTTGATAGAGTCTCATGTTTATTTATTTGATTAAACATTTTATTTATTGTTTTAATAAATTAGCGTATGTTGATATTTAAAGTATTCTATTTTTTATCATCCTTATCAGTTCTCTTTACTACCTACCTACTTTGAATTATTGCGTGTGCGTGGTTGACTAGATAATTGTATTCGGTAATTTTACCAATTAATGTCACAATCGAAAGACCCATCATTAATTAATACAATTATCCTTTCATCACCCATCCACGATAATATGTTACAAGAGAACATGAAACGTTGCACTCAGAACACGAAAAAGGTTTTTCTCCACTGTGAGTCAGCATGTGCCTCTTCAGATAAGACTTTTGAGAACATGAATAGTTGCACTCAGAGCATGAATAAGGTTTTTCTCCAGTGTGAGTCAGCATGTGAAGCGTCAAACTTCCTTTTTGATTACATGAATAGTTGCAATCCAAACAGGAAAAAGGTTTTTCTCCACTGTGAGTCCGCATATGTATCTTCAAAAGACTCCTTCGAGAACATGAATAGTTGCACTCGGGGCATGAATAAGGTTTTTCTCCAGTGTGAGTTAACATGTGTACGATCAAATCTCGCTTTCGAGAGTACGAATATTTACATTCGGAACAAGAAAAGGGTTTTTCTCCAGTATGAGTGCGAAAGTGATGTTCAAAATTTGACATACGACAGTAGGAGTCGTTACATGGGCTACAAGGGATTTCTTTTTCCGCAGGATGCGTCTTCAGATCTGGCGACAAATTTGAAAAAATACTGATAAATAATGCAAAGTGAAACTTACTACCTTGTGTAAATAAGCACAGTAAATTCATTAAAATGTATAAAAACCGTATAACACAAATTTCTTAATCTTAAACACCGTTTTTTACCTGGTGTCTGGGTAATTCTTTCAAAGTCTTCTCAGCATTCCTTTTTAACATCTGGCAGTACTATGTCGATTTCCATGTAAGGAAATCCCCCTTCATCTTCTACCTGGGCTCCTAGTTCTGCCTTCATGGTAACAGTCTCCACATTAATGATACCTAGAAAAACAATTAGTATGTTTAACATCGAAATACAATGAAAGCTTTTTTAACGATTGAAGATAGCATTGATTAACAATATAAAAGCGTTTATTTCGATAAGAGACTTTCAGGTTAATTTAAGAAATATGAATGACCTCAGATGTCTGCTTCAGGGACCGATGCTTCAAGAACCCGAAAACCATTTGCTCTTGAGCACCTTCCACCTAGTAAATCCTACTTTTAACTTTCTTGAGATACGCTCAGTATCGCCCGAGTTTACACACATAAAAAACAGAAAATAACTATAAATATAAACAAAATATATTCCTATGAACACAATTCTCAAAATAAACGTGGTTGAAATGGCTTTGGCCGTGTTTAGTGACCACATCTTAAAGCCAGGTGCTTCTAACGTTCCAATTCTCTACCTCTTTCTCCTCCCTTCTACCATCAACCTCACAATAAAGTCCAGTTGCTTCACATGGTAGGGAGCAGTTTTGACTTTGGTGCGGAATTCACAAAAAAAATCATGAAGTTTAAAGTGTGATGTGGTTTGGCTGTTTTCGGCAAAGATAAATTTTATCTGAAAATGCCAAATATATTTATGCACGGAGAGAGGCGACGTTATGAGCAAGCATATGTCCTGCCTGTTTGATAATTCGAATCGAACTGGGATTCCGAAAATATTTTCTTTTAAATATGCAATGCAACTAACTGGCAGTCCGAGAACTCTCCGCAGTTTGGAAACATTCCATCTTTACATCTGGGAGCTCCAAATCCATACCCGTATACGGTATTTCACCTCCACCTTCTTCTTGGGGCCCTGGTTCCGTCTTTACTGTATCCGGATTAAGTAGATCCATGGCACTACTGTGGAAGGATTTAGTAACTAGTACAAGCCCAAACAAATTAACCTGAAAAAGAAAATAGTTGTTACGGAACTATAATTCGAATGTGCTCGGAAACAATGATTTCGTATGCAAAAAGCGTACTTGGAAATAAGAACTGTGATTATGTTGACCTTTTGAAATCGGTTGAGAGAATTGTCGTCAATTGTCGGATAACTCAATATATACTATATCCATATTTTTTTAATATTTACTCCACACAGGAGGCCCTGAAGAAAATAATTTGCCTCAGGGCCTAGGTCATCTTTGGGGATGCTGTGTCGGGGGTCTTTTTGTGGAGAGGAAGGAGTGAACATGGGCCTTGAAGAGTCCCATGTTGTAGGAGGGAGGAAACACAGAGGCCGGCAGTTCGTTCCACAGCCGAGCTGTTGAACTTAAGAACGAATCGTAGAAGCAACCCGTTCTCATGTGGCAAGTGTCAACTGTGTACAAATGTTGGGCGCGCGTTTGGCGTGTATCCCGACTACGCACCGGTGCCGAAGGGATCAATGACGCTAGTTCCTCAGAGCATCTTCCATTGTCATACCGATAGAACAAAGACAACATACCTACCTGACGCCTGTGCTCTAAAGATTGCAGTCCGTTTGTTAAGATTGGGGAATCTATCAAACGGACCGCCCGTTTAAAAGTAAAACCAGTAAACCTTTCATTGAGTCCGTCATTATACTTTTAACAGAATATTGGTTATCGATGTTTGAAATGCTTTCAAAATACCATACAAAAAATGGTATACGTCTAATTGACAGTTTAACTCTACACTACTACTCATGTTGCGGCGTACAAAGAAACTACTCATACCCCCGCGAGGCGCATCATATCGACTAATGATTTATTCCAAAACTATAAGCATGATTGATATATTTTGACTGTTTCTATATTTTTGTAATACTACTAAAAAATAAAACTATTTTATATTATATTTATATTTTTTTTTTTATAAAATCTAATCTCAAATGAAACTTAGGCAATTAAACAGTTTCTCTTAAAAAAAAGAAAACACTTAAGGTATACACTTTAAAAAAAAGTACTTCTACTACTACACTACAAAAAATGGTAAAATTTCGATCGCGCTGGCCTCGCTTATTATAAATATTTTTTAGATAAAACCTTTAGATTCACCTTAATTACTGTACGACACAACTTTTAACCTTCGGGGCGGTGGAAAATATTGCAATAAAAATTTCAATTACGTAAAATTAAAATTAGCTTTCGTTTTGTGAAACGAGACCGCCCATTTTAAAACTTTATTTGTTTATTGTCAAATGTCATTTTGTTTTGTTGGTATTTCTGTTACTATAGGACGAAACGAACGGCTAGAAGTAGCTAGAGACAATCGCGCGGGCGTTTTATAATGTTAAAAAATTCCGTCAAATTAGTATTTACCTAATATGTGTGCGTTGTGATTGAAATTTATTAGCTGGATTTTATTTTTTTACGTTCAAATTTTATTTAAGTTAACTATTTCTGCGATGTTGAGCGGCTACTATTCATGGTTTGGTATATATATATATATCTCAAAAACCATGTTACACAAACCTAGCGTAGCCGCTAAACTATTTGAAAACTGGGATGTTTTTCTTGCCTTGACGCGAGCAGGCGGTATAAAAGGGACACTTTCGTTTGAATCACAAACCATGTTACACAAACCTAGCGTAGCCGCTAAACTAATTGAAAACTGGGATGTTTTTCTTGCCTTGACGCGAGCAGGCGGTATAAAAGGGACACTTTCTTTTGAATCACAAACCATGTTACACAAACCTAGCGTAGCCGCTAAACTAATTGAAAACTGGGATATTTTTCTTGCCTTGACGCGAGCAGGCGGTATAAAAGGGACACTTTCTTTTGAATCACAAACCATGTTACACAAACCTAGCGTAGCCGCTAAACTAATTGAAAACTGGGATGTTTTTCTTGCCTTGACGCGAGCAGGCGGTATAAAAGGGACACTTTCTTTTGAATCACAAACCATGTTACACAAACCTAGCGTAGCCGCTAAACTATTTGAAAACTGGGATGTTTTTCTTGCCTTGACGCGAGCAGGCGGTATAAAAGGGACACTTTCTTTTGAATCACAAACCATGTTACACAAACCTAGCGTAGCCGCTAAACTATTTGAAAACTGGGATATTTTTCTTGCCTTGACGCGAGCAGGCGGTATAAAGGGGGCATTTTCTTTTTCATCCTAAACCATGTAACAAAAACTTAGCGTAGCCGCTCAACATCGCAGAAATAGTTAACTTAAATAAAATTTGAACGTAAAAAAATAAAATCCAGCTAATAAAATTCAATCACAACGCACACAATGCATGCATATTAGGTAAATACTAATTTGACGGAATTTTTTAACATAAAAAAAACTCCCGCGCGATTATGTTTCTAGCCACTTCTAGCCGTTCGTTTCGTCCTAGAGTAACAGAAATACCAACAAAACAAAATGACATTTGACAATAAAGTTTGAAAATGGACGGTCTCGCTTCACAAAACGAAAGCTAATTTTAATTTTACGTAATTGAAATTTTTATTTCCATATTTTCTACCTCCCCGAAGGTTAAAAGTTGTGTCGTACAGTAATTAAGGTGAATCTAAAGGTTTTATCTAAAAAATATTCATAATAAGCGAGGCCAGCGCGATCGAAATTTTACCCAAAAAATAGTCAGTTATGAAGTTATTAACTAAAAAAAGTAACAAAGTAGCAAAAAAATATTTTAGATAATAATTTGACTAATAGCGCAAAACTAACATACAAGCTACTCATACGTCTTTCGAGCGCCAAGGGTAGTAATATCAAAAAAACTAGCAAACTTACCGTAACGCAACAACCGTCCTGCGACATGTGCTGCCGATGACTGACATGTCCTCGTCAATGCAATATGCGCGAAGGATAAAAAAAGAGAGCAATATATAAAAAAACGCGGGCGCCTCTGCGACGTAGAGTAGTAATCTAGGGTTAACGTTCCTCAAACAAAACGTCATTGGACTTCCTAACTTAGGTATCGATTGGCGTAAGTTAACATAAGTTGCGTTAGAGATAGCGCAGTTGTGCATTAGAGTATTCAATAGCACAAATTAACCCTAGAAAGATAATCATATTGTGTAGTACGGAAAAGATACTCCTGCGTAAAATTGACGCACGTGTTTTAAACAGCTGCAGGTCTAGGTTTATTAATTTATTTCAATAAATTTTATGTGATTATTTATTTAGACTTATAGAAGAATAATATTATTAAAGATAGTTTACTTATACTCCTTTATTTATAAAAAAAACAAAAACTTTAAACTTCTTCTATAAATCAACGAAATTCTTTAAAACTTACTCTTTCATACGAAAACTTATTTTTTACTACAATAATCAGCCTTTTTTTAGTACAAAAGCAACAATTAGCATATCTTATATATATATATATTAGGAACATATAGTTATATAAAAATCAGTTACAAACAGCTTTGGCACATATCATCAAAGTCACGTAAAAGATAATCATGCGTAATTTTGACTCACGCGTTCGTTATATTTCAAAATCGGTGACACTTACCTTATCGACACGTACATTACATGACAGCACTCAGCGACGAATAAGATGTCCTAAACGCACAGATATGGATTCGCGCTATTTAGAAAGAGAGAGCAATATTTCGCAAACGCATGCGTACATTTTACGCAGACTATCTTTCTAGGGTTAAAGGACAGTGGTCGCTCAGTTTGATTTGGAATAATGGGCGCAACCAAAATGAATTTAAGAATCAGTACTTACCAATAACAATCACAAGTATGGGATTATAAAGATTACTGCGTGGGCTGAACAGAGTCAGGAATATAATATAAATTGATGTATAGAGATTAAAACAGGATGAAATCACCAGCAGTATAGAAAGCGTACGTCAAAAAATTAATTATTTACACATAGACATTAAACAATAATGAAGTCATAGACATTTATTCTACTCAATCTACCTATATTTTTATTTATTTTGCTAAAACCGCATACACAGAAATGAATTACAAATGCCGTAGTGAAAATGACAAGATCGCCTCGGAACAAACAGGCGGGCGGGCGACGTTGTAATGTATTAAAACTAATTAGATCGATATCTTCGGGTATTTTGTAGTTTGTAAAGTACTTAACCACAGATATACCAGCCGTACTTGACGTACGGAGCGTGATGATAGACAAGGTATAAATACTCAAGGTCATTTAAAAAAAGGTATAACCATAGACAATATAATTGCACAGAGCAATTTATTATTTAGCCCACAAAAACTGTTTTAAAAAATAAAAATGTCCTTCTAGCAGAAATATCGTCGCCCCAGTGCTTAGTTGTCCAAACGACCATTTTACCGAAAATGAGTTTTTAACGCAATATTGTTAAGGATCAAATTATGCGTCGTTCGATGAAGAAAAAATAGTTTTATCAGCCTGCTAGAATTAATTATAAGCATTTTAAAATGTCAATGTCCACAACAAAGAACACTTAGTGTGCAATGCTGAATGCATTTGGGTCACTATTCCCCCCTTTAACTATACATCCATTTAAGTTGTGTATATCTCCCACAGGGTCGTGGATATAAAACCGCTCTCAGTTCATTTCTTTGCTTACTCGCTAATGTAAAAGATCAATATACCGACGACATTTTACTCGTAATTGGAGACTTTAATATGCCCACCATAATATGGGAAATTCATGATTCACACTTAACACCTGGAAACTAAAATACACTTAGTTCCTCACTTACTGACACAATTTATTACTCCGAATTACAAACAATATTAATCACATAAAAAATTCCAATAACCGAATCCTAGATCTAATCATCTGTAATGAGGAATGCCATGTATCTTGTGCATACAATCCTCTTGTCAGTGAAGACTCACACCACCCTTCGCTTAAAATTATATTACAAATCGATACACTACCAATTATAAACGCTCCTCCTAAAGTACTTCGCCGGTTTGAAAAAGCCGACTATGAGTTAATCAACCGACATCTATCGATGATAGACTGGTCATTTACTCAAGAAATTGCAAACGTTGACGAAGTTTAGTAGTTGATTCCTTTTATAACATCTTAAATAATACCATCAACCAATTTGTCCCCAAACGCCTCGTCAAAAAGAAAAATTTTCCAAACTGGTATTCAGCTCCTCTAATCAAAATCATCACAGAAAAATAAAAACTTCATAAAAAATGGAAATCCTCTAATAACTCAATAGATTACATAGAATTCGCTATCAAACGTACACAACAAAAACACCTACAGAAGCATTGCTATAATAAATATATATGTTTAGTTGAATCTAATATTCAGAATAATAATAGACAACTCTGGAATTACGCTAAGAACAAAAGTAAAACAACTGGCATCCCGCAAATCATGCAACTTAAAGACGAATCAGGCACCGGCGCTCATCAAGTATTCTCTAAACACTTTCAGTCCACCTATGTAAGCGATATGGGTACGAACAATATCAGCACAATCGATAGTTCTACTTTTGTAAATAATGATTCTTCGATTGGTTACATAAATATTGACAATCTAATGATCAATAAATACCTGAACAATTTACATGTTAGTAAGGGTGCTGGTAGTGACGGTATCTCGACATATTTCATCAAAAAATGTGCCACAAATCTTTCTTACCCTTTAACTAACATATTTATAATGTCACTAAAAGAAGGTAAATTTACCACAAAGTTTAAAGAAGCTATTATAATCCCTATTCATAAAACAGGGTCAAAAATTAACATTGAAAATTACCGCCCAATCTCAATACTCACGGTATTTAGTAAACTTTTTGAGCGAATTGTCTAAGATCAAATTTACACAACAATTGTTCGTAATATACAAAACCAACAACACGGATTTCTTCAAAAAAGATCAGTACTAACAAACTTGGTAAATTTTACGGAATATTTAACGTGCAATATGGACAATAGAAACCAAGTAGATGTAATCTACACTGATTACTCTAAGGCCTTCGATAAGGTAAACCATTTCATTCTAATTCAAAAATGAAAACAATTAGGCATCCATGGTGACTTACTCCGGTGGCTCCATACCTTTGGAGTAGACCAGAGTAGACTTTAAAGTGTCTTAGTTGAGGGAACAAAGTCCAGCTTCTTCTCTGTGCCCTCCGGTGTACCTCAAGGTTCTCATTTAGGCCCATTATTATTTAATGTGTATATATACGATATTCACAAATGTTTTTTACATGCTAATTACCTAGCATATGCAGATTATAAAAAAAATTTACTTAGTTTTTAAATCAATCAACGACTGCATCAAACTTCAAGAGGAACTCAATCGTCTTTTTGTCTATTGCGAACTAAACAAACTTGTTATTAACATCGCAAAATGCAATAAATTAACATTTACACGTAATAAAAATAAAATATTTTTTGTATACACACTAAACGGCACACACATCAATGAAGTAAAATATATCACGGACCTTGGGGTAACACTGGATGTTAAATTAAATTTTATCCAACACACTGATGAAATCATTAACTAAGCCAATAAAATGCTGGGATTTATAATTCGCATGGCAAAAACCTTCCACAACAAAAACACTCTATATTCCCTTTCCACCTCATATATTCGCCCGCATCTGGAACACTGTACACCGATCTGGACTCCTTTAAACCAAGCCCATATCGAAAGAAGAAAGAATTGAAAAAAAAATTTAAACACATAAATTACAAACTAAACTTACACTTCTCAAATTATACCGAATCCATTATATTTCATAATTTTAACTCCCTCCAAACACGACGTCTAATTTTTAATTTAATCTTATTATTTAAAATCCTAAATAATGGTCTGGACTCACCAGAACTTATCAATTTAATAAATCTTCATATTCCGTCTAGATAAACCCGAAAATCTGATTTATTTTATCTACCCTCTTGTAGAATAAACATTCGAAAAAATTCCATAATTCCTGTGTGTGATGCTACATTTGACAATTCGCCTTTGTCATTCACTAAGCTTACGAAGTGTTCTTTTATTCGGATTTTGAATGACCTCCAAGTTTGACCTGTGTAATATGACGGGCAATTAGCGCAGTTCACTTGGTAGACGAGAGAATTTTCAAGTTTTTCTCTCTTATTTTTATTGTTGATTAAAATTCTCCCTGGAGAATTCACATTATTGAAAGCTTTTTTGCATTTATCATTATAAGTTAATCTGGAATTTTTGTTGATATTTCTCCAATATTAGGGATGTTAACTCATTGTTTAGTGATATCTTTTTCATTTTTATTTTCAAGGCCTTGTGAAATGATTGTTAATGTAAGTTTTTTATTCCTTTTCTTTAAAATACTTTCAATAGTTTCGCTCTGTATCCATTGTTATTTGCTATGGTTTTTATAATTTTTAATTCATTATTGTAATTTATATAATTCAAAGGTACGTGTAAAAGTCTGTGAATGTGTAAATAGAAAACTGATCATTTATGTGAAATGTGGTGTATAGATGTGTTGTGTATGATGTTATCGCAGTATGTTGGTTTTCTATAAATTCAGAATTCTAGTGTTTGGTTAATTATTTCAATACCTATGTCAAGAAAATGTATCTTATTCCCCCCTATTTCCATTGTAAATTGGATCGATTTATTAATATTATTAATTTATTTTAGAAAAATATCTAATTGTCTGTGTATTCCTGTCCAGATAATGAGAATTTCATCTACATGTCTACGATAGAAGGTAACTTTTGTAAATGATTTTTATATTCTTTGATATAATCCATAAAAAATCCGCAATCACCGGGGAAATAGGGCTCCCCAAGGTTAAACAACTTGATTGACTGTAATAGTTATTATTGAATCTAAAGAAATTTTCTTCTATACATGTATTTAGTATTCTTGTTATTTCATTACATTTGATCAGAATAATGTTTATTTTTTCCATGTAATTATTGATAATTCGTTTGTTGGTATATTGGAGAACAAACTACCAACATAAAATGAAACTAAGGTAGCATTATAAGGTGTCTTCAATGAGGTTTATAAGTTGTAGGGAGTTTATTATTCCTAACGTTTAAAATAAAGAGTGTTTTTTATAATTTTATTTCCAAATTTTTCTGATTTATTTGCAGGGGCTGAATTACATGACACTACTGATCTTACTGGAATATTATTTTTATGTACTTTTGGTTGTCCGTATAGGTATGGACATTGGGGATTCATGACGGAGAGGTTATTTTTATGGTATTTTTTTAAAATCTTGGTTTGGCATGAATTTAGTATTGCATTTTCGTCTACTGCATATTTAGGGGTGGGGTCCTTTTCAATAAGGTTACATAACTAGTATCCAGCACATCTTGGACTTTATTTAAATAATCAGATTTTTTTAAGATAACTATACTGTTTCCTATATCTGCTTTAGACATAATTAGATTGTTTTGTTTAATTTTATTTTTTATTGATTTTACAGTACGTGCTTCGCCGAAAATTTTTCTTCATCGAGTGTCGGCAGGTAACTATTAAGTTCACCCTTTTCTCCACTGTGAGTCACCATGTGGCTCTTCACTTGACTTTTTCTAGAATATGAATAGTCGCACACAGAATATGAAAAAGGTTTTTCTCCACTGTGAGTCAGCATGTGGCCCTTAAGATTGTCCTTTCGATAACATGCATAGTTGCACTCTGAACATGAAAAACGTTTTTCTCCACTGTGAGTCAGCATGTGGCTCTTCAAATTTCTCTTTTGAAAACATGAATAGCTGCACTCAGAACATGAAAAACGTTTTACTCCACTGTGAGTCAGTATGTGCCTCTTTAAACTGCCCTTTAGAGAAAATGAATAGTTTCACCTAGAACAAGAAAAAGGTTTTTCTCCACTGTGAGTCAGCATGTGCCTCTTCAGCTGACCTTTTTGACAACACGCATAGTTGCACACGGAACATGAAAAATGTTTTTATCCACTGTGAGTCAGCATATGGCTCTTCAGTTGATCCTTTCGACAACACGCATAGTTGCACACAGAACATGAAAAAGGTTTTTCTCCACTGTGAGTACGCATATGGCTCGTTAGGTCGCTCTTTTGATAACATGCATAGTTGCACACGGAACATGAAAAAGGTTTTTCTCCACTGTGAGTCAGCAAGTGTCTCTTCAGGTTACCTTGTTGAAAACTTGCATAGTTGCACTCCGAACATGAAAAAGGTTTTTCTCCACTGTGAGTCATCATGTGCATCTTCAGCTGACCCTTTCGACAACACGCATAGTTGCACACGGAACATGAAAAAGGTTTTTCTCCACTGTGAGTCAGCATATGGCTCTTCACTTGGCTTTTTCTAGAATATGAATAGTCGCACAGAGAATATGAAAGAGGTTTTTTTCCACTGTGAGTCAGCATGTGCCTCTTCAGCTGACCCTTTCGACAACACGCATAGTTGCACACGGAACATGAAAAATGTTTTTTTCCACTGTGAGTCAGCATATGGCTCTTGAGTTGATCCTTTCGACAACACGCATAGTTGCACACGGAACATGAAAAAGGTTTTTCTCCACTGTGGGTACGCATATGGCTCGTTAGGTCGCTCTTTTGATAACATGCATAGTTGCACACGGAACATGAAAAAGGTTTTTCTCCACTGTGAGTCAGCAAGTGTCTCTTCAGGTTACCCTGTTGAAAACTTGCATAGTTGCACTCCGAACATGAAAAAGGTTTTTCTCCACTGTGAGTCATCATGTGCATCTTCAGCTGACCCATTCGACAACACGCATAGTTGCACACGGAACATGAAAAAGGTTTTTCTCCACTGTGAGTCAGTATATGGCTCTTCACTTGGCTTTTTCTAGAATATGAATAGTCGCACACAGAATATGAAAAAGGTTTTTCTCCACTGTGAGTCAGCATGTGGCCCTTAAGATTGTCCTTTCGATAACATGCATAGTTGCACTCTGAACATGAAAAAGGTTTTTCTCCACTGTGAGTGAGCATGTGGCTCTTCAAATTTCTCTTTTGAAAACATGAATAGCTGCACTCAGAACATGAAAAAAGTTTTTCTCCACTGTGAGTCAGTATGTGCCTCTTTAAACTGCCCTTTCGAGAAAATGAATAGTTACACTCAGAACAAGAAAAAGGTTTCTCTCCACTGTGAGTCAGCATGTGCCTCTTCAGCTGACCCTTTCGACAACACGCATAGTTGCACAGGGAACATGAAAAATGTTTTTTTCCACTGTGAGTCAGCATATGGCTCTTCAGTTGATCCTTTCGACAACACGCATAGTTGCACACGGAACATGAAAAAGGTTTTTCTCCACTGTGAGTACGCATATGGCTCGTCAGGTCGCTCTTTTGATAACATGCATAGTTGCACACGGAACATGAAAAAGGTTTTTCTCCACTGTGTGTCAGCAAGTGTCTCTTCAGGTTACCCTGTTAAAAACTTGCATAGTTGCACTCCAAGCATGAAAAAGGTTTTTCTCCACTGTGAGTCATCATGTGCCTCTTCAGCTGACCCTTTCGACAACACGCATAGTTGCACACGGAACATGAAAAAGGTTTTTCTCCACTGTGAGTCAGCATATGGCTCTTCAGTTGACCCTTTCGATAACATGCATAATTGCAAGCGGAACATGAAAAAGGTTTTTCTCCACTGTGATTCAGCATGTGGCTCTTTAAATTAATCTTATTATTACATGCATAGTTGCACACGGAACATGAAAAAGGTTTTTCTCCACTGTGAGTCAGCAAGTGTCTCTTCAGGTTACCCTGTTGAAAACTTGCATAGTTGCACTCCAAACATGAAAAAGATTTTTCTCCACTGTGATTCAGCATATGGCTCTTCAGTTGACCCTTTTGATAACATGCATAATTGCAAGCGGAACATGAAAAAGGTTTTTCTCCACTGTGATTCAGCATGTGGCTCTTTAAATTAATCTTATGATTACATGCATAGTTGCACACAGAACATGAAAAAGGTTTTTCTCCACTATGAGTCAGCATGTGCCTCTTCAGCTGACCCTTTCGACAACACGCATAGTTGCACTTGGAAAAAGTAAAAGGTTTTTCTCTTACGTGGGTGCGTATGTTCATTGCAAAATTTGACTTAGGAGAGAAGGAGTAGTTGCGATGGGGAGGAGTCAATCCTTTTTCCACAAAATGCGTCTGAAGATCTGTCGACAAATTTGATAAATAACATGGATGAAAATGACTCGGTTAAACTTATTACCTAAACTTAGAGTAAATAAGCGAAGTTAGTTCCTAGAAACGTTAAAAAAAATAGGAGTGGCCGAATCGTTCAAGTTTACAATGAAAATTGGTTTTACCTGCTGCCTTGGTAATTCTCCCAAAGCGTTCTAAGCATTCCTCTTTAACATCCGGCAGATCTATGTCAATTTTCATATAAGTAAGCCCCGCTTCAACTTGTCGGGGTCCGAGATCCGCGTTTATGGTAACTGTCTCCACATTTATGCTTCCTGGAATAAAAAAGGACAATAAATAGAATATATCTTTGCATGGCCAGCTCCGAACCAAACGGCGCCTGGCGCGAGTTTATTTTGGCTGCCGTAACAGTCTTAATAAGTACACGCCAAGGCAGGATATCACTGTAATCGATAAAATGATGATTTGTGTTTTTTTTTAACGCTAAAAAATAATATAAAGGGCCATGTGTTAGGTTTAATATTCGACGCCCGGAGCAAACTGCTCCAATTGTACCCACATGGGGGCAGCCATGTATCTTCGTACCATTGATATAAAACTAAAAAAAAATAATTGAAAAAAATTAACAATTTTTTTATGAATAAAACCATTGATCAACAATGTAGAAGCGGAAATTTAGATGGAAGTTTTAAATGTCAATATCAGAAAAAAATGACCTCAGACGTCCGCTTGAGGGAACTTCTTCAAGAAATAAAAACCTTGCTCTAGAGCACCGTAAGTAGAGAGTTTTAAGTCAATGGGATAGTGTTTTCTCAATCAATATTTATAAATTTGTAGCGATCGATACTGCTAGAGCATTCCAGAAAGCCGACCGGTTTAAAACGCAGGGGCTGAGCAACAAATTTCATCGCGTAATGTTAATAGGTACCAGCTACCTGTCTAAGAGCTACCTATTCGCGACGTCCAAGCGAGCAACCTACGACAATACTTTGCGAGTTGAACTATGTACATTTCGCGCATTCGCTAGAAGGTTCTAGCCTATTGCCTAGGTATAATTCCAGCGCCATCGAAACTACCAGAAGAATCTCGCTGAAGCGAGGGACCCGTAGTTTACCAGCGGTCTCGTGTACTTACCACCGCCGCCGGCTGGGCTATATAAGTAGGCCCAACGCAGCGAGTAGTAAGTCATTTTTACCCAGCTTCAGAATTTAAGGTTCTATATTTTACACGTATGCAATGCAATTAAATGGCTGTTTGAGTACTCTCCGCATATTGCAAGCATTCCTTCTTTACAGCTGGGAGGCAAAAATCTAAATCCGAAAATGCAATTTCATCTCCACCTTCTTCCTGGAGCCCTGGTTCCGTCTTGATAGATATAGTATCTGGCTTCAGTAGATCCATGGTCTGCTTTGGTAGAGTTTAGAAATTAGTTTAACACTAAACAAATATATCTGAAACAGAACAAAGTTGTAACGGAATTCAATTAAATCAGGTCAGATTTTAAAATTTGGCTTCTAAAGTCGTGGCAAAAATACACATTAGAAAACCTTGAAGTTTAGAGACGTCGTTTATCTTGGGTAAATTCTTTATTTATTTACTGTTATGTCTACCGTAAGTGGTGGGAGCCTCAAATGTTATTACCGCCATTCCGTTGTTATCCACCTGTAATAGAACATCTGTAATACGTATATTTATTGTAAATTTTTTTAAATGCATTTGAAATTCTAATCAAATAATAGGTAGATGTCAAATTGAGAGATTGAACATTCTGCTGTGACAAAACGCCCAATGATTCCCTAACTAAGCTGGAAGAACGGCCGCAAAATGAATAGCGATGAATTTAAGTATTATTACCTACCAATAACCATCACATGCATGGGATAATAAGTTTAACAGGGCAGAAGAAAGACTGTCGGAGAAGAAAGCACATGTCAAAAAATATATAGGTTATGCATAGACAAGAATGATGTCATAGACAATTAATAAAATTTCATGAACCTGGCTTAAGAACATTACAATTTCTTTCGACTTGCGTCTTGTAAATATTATAGCTCTAGCAGATCTTCAATCTATTAACTGTGAGAAATCCGTGACCTTTACAAAAAACACAGCATGAAAAAAGAAATAAAATCGTTTCTTATCGAAAATTTAGGTCAAGCGATATTGATTTTGTACATTATACATTTCTTTTGCACATGTGGGTCAAAATCCCTTTAAAATTCATCATAACACTCACTTTAGGCGAGTTAGAAAAGGGGTTTCCATAAAAGTTTTCTGTGAAATGTAATTCCCCACAAAAATTTCCGATACTTGCTTCCCCATAGTAATTTTTCATATCCTTGTAGAGGCAGTAATTAAAAAAATTTCTGAAGGAAGCAATTCCTCACAATGTTTATTCGACTCCATGGGAGAAGGGGTTGTAAAATAACTCATAAGTATTTAATTCTTGGTCCCAGTATAAACTACTTATGAGTTTAGTGGAACAAGGTATTTTGTGGATTTGTCCAAAGTACAAAGTACCACATGAAAATACCCGGTTCTTTTACTGGCTACGATAAAAACGCCTCTCCTAGTAGTAGTTCAATATATATTTATCATTTTCCAACAAAAAAATGCATTAATAAAATTATATTTTATCAAAAAAAATATAACAATCGTGACTCCCTTTTTATCAGGACGAAGAAATTCTTTTTTCCGATAAAGAATTCAATGACCAATAATGATCTTGAATTTAATTTCTTAATATAAATGTAATTCTAACGAAATAAAAAAAATCTGTTCTATTCATTTTTCTGTTAAAAGCAGAGAATTTTCAAAATTCGAATTTGTCGTAAAATGCACGTCTTCATATTTCATATTTGATAATTTAATGAGGTGTTGCTTTGAAGAATTCTTATAATTCTACAAATTTCAAAGTTAATTTTCATGTTCTGTGAAAGATTTTTTTCAAGTTCTGTTATTATTTCAGTTTTGTCAAGCTACTAGCCTATTAATATACAGAGTGTCCGGGGGTAAAGTGCAGTAACTTCGTGGGGGGATTCTACATGATCGTAGGAGTAAAAAAGATAAATAACTTTTTCCGAAATTCCAATTTTTTTATTTTTCATACAAAAAGACATACCTGCTAAAAAGCCATAGTGTAGGTGCAAACTTACCCGATAAATTCGCAAGTGTGAACGTGGCAACGTTGCATATTTGTGAGTGGCGCGTATCCATGGAAACCGCATGTGAATTGTAAACAATAACAACACAGAGTTCGCCGTATGTTTTGATATTTTACCAAATTCAAAAAGAGAACTGCACTAAAATCACGTTACACTTTTTACTATAAAAAATATTAATAACTCATTGAACACTTAACTAATTTCATCGCTTTTTACTAATAGGCCACTTGCATCATATTTTTTAATTTTTTTTCCGGTTAAGGAAAATATTCTAAGACATTCTGTATTATTATTATTTTTTTAATCGTATTTTTGAAACCCTGGGGATTTTTTGAAAATTTCAATCCGAAAAATCAGACCTTTTTTTATAAACCGGAAAGACGGGACATAATTTTATAGGTGAGAAAAAACAATGATTACATAGCCGAAAATCATTTAAAAAAAAAAAGAACGTTTTCCACACGAATGACACAGCAGAATAACGAGGCATACCAAAAATATTACATCTCATAAATATTTTTTTCCTTGATCCATCTTATTGATCATAAATCATTATAATGTACAACGTCTATATTAATAAATCCAATGTAATATTCTTGTACTTGTAAATTATAATAATAATAAGAATATTATAAAATTTGATTTTGATAAAATCAGCACCATAACCATTATACCTCTAAAACACGTACCGACATCTAAATTGTACGGGGTTCTCTTCACATCTGTCAAAAATTCAAACCAAATGAAAAGTTCGCAGAGAACAAACAATAAATCTAGTGAACGAATTAAAAAATTCTTAGATAAATTAAATTTTCAAAGTTGTTTACTCCGCCCGTCAAATTTTGTGACACATTACATTCAAAGCACGATTTACTAATAGCGGGGGGTGCAGGAGGGGGTGCGAGGGACAGTTTACCAGCTGACCGACTGAATTCGGGTGCCGGGGGTAGCGGGGATTACTTACCGGGGGGGGCGCGGGATGTAGATTTGGCAACGACGAAAAAAATAATGCCGTCTAGGCACGTTGGAGAAATTTTTCGTTATTAGCTTAAAAGTACATCTAAAAGTTGGAATTTCAGAAAAAGTTATTTATCTTTTTTACTCCTACGATCACGTAGAATCACCTCCCGAAGTTACTGCACTTTACCACCGGACATCCTGTATACTAACAGAATTTGAATGGGACTTTCACAGAACCCGAAAATGAACGTTCAAATTCTCCGTAAAAACCCTTTCCGATGAACGATTTTAAATCAAATCCTTTATTTAACCCTAGAAGCCTAATCTATTTTATAAGTACATAAAGCCTTAACATACGTCTCAGAGGCGTACACATGTAAATGACAGCCTGTAGGCCAAAATATACCTACTTGTGCCCTATTCTTTGATGAAAATTTAAGGTTGGTATATAAACTAATGATAAAACACAGTTTTATCAATGAAAACTACTATCACAGGTATTTAATACAACGAATCAAATCATTATGTTTATATTCAAACAAAAAAATCATCTTCTTGAAAATCAACTTGAAAATATGTAAACTTTTATTTTTTTAACATTAATTTCTTATTCTTTGGGCAAACATTAAAAGTAATCATGCTTTTAACTACTAGCTTTAATTTTAGAGCAATCTTCACAGACATCAACTTTGTGCTCAGAAAATACTGACTTTTTGCAGTTACAGCACACTAATTTCTACATTCTATTTTTTTTTGCAGCAAAAAGCTCAGTATTTATGTTTGTTTGGGCTTTGGCTCTTGTGCCTGAAGTTTATTACCTGAATCAGTAGGTTTTGCGAGAATTTGGCTTATATTTTGTCTTTTTGTCTATATAAGTCTGAGTTTCAAGTCTCATGTCCATCCAAGGCTTAACCGAATCTGTGCTGAGTTGTTTAAAGAATTCTCTTTTGTTTGAGAGTTTATTTGATCATGTTGTGGCCATAAATTACAGCAGAATTGACAAAAGCCATGTTCAAGATGCCATAGAATACAGCAATTGACCATCTATTAGTTTTGCGGTTGCACGACATTGAGGCGCACATTTGATAAAATGAATCTACTCCTCCTTTTGTTTGGTTATTGAAATGAAGTATGTCTGGTTTGCCACTTGAATTATTAATTATTGCATTTTCATCACAAGATAAAAGGTAAACCATATTTGCAGGTGATTTGTACGATAGAAGTGTCAGAGGGCCATCAAAACAAAACGTAAAATTGCCAACAGGTCGAGATCTCGAGTTCTTCAATTTTGAGTGGATTTCCCGCTTATTTCATAAAATTGTGCCCACTAGATTTAATTTGTAATTTGGGCTGATCTTTGAGAGGTGCGAGCAATATTCATAGCTGAAGTTCTGTGAGATGATTGACCCTTATTAGTTGACCAAACATCCCGCGTCTTCTTATGTTTCTTACGTTTCGTTCGTTATTCTTACCGCGAAGAGTATTTCTAGGAACACGATGAATTTACCCTGAGTTGGCAGATTGCGAAGCATGAGCAGAATCAGATGCTAGGTCAGCTTCTACAATTTTGAGTCGACTACTTCAGTGGGAGCAGATTCTTGTGAAGGGAAAGCCTTTTCAGTTACATAGTTATTCTGATCTTCGCTTTGAATGTCGTGCACAAACTGTCTGTCCTCGTCTTTAGAAGCTGATTCTCTCAGAGAAAGACTATTTTCTTGGTCTAAGATTTTCAAAATATCGTCACTTTTATAGACCATGACACATTGGTATCTGAAACAATGCCAAAATAATCATAAAATGTAGGAAAAAATAACTAAAGTAAAACACATAATCTTTGTTAAAATTTACACAAAGCCTAAACACACGTCTTGCAGGCGTACCATACCTCAAAAACTCAACAATGGCTGAACTTACCTTTTACAGGTACCATCGACAAGCTCTCGTCGGCCACTGGGTTCGCTAAAGAACATGAGGCGCTAACTTCAGCCGTTAGAAAGAGAAACAGAATTTTAGATTGTTTGTACTCCTCGCAGGAGTTAACTTTTTTGGTTTTCCTTTTTTTATTTCAACTAAATAAAATGATGAGACGATGAAGTAACAATATTTATTTATAAAACACACAATTACAAGCGAGTTAAACGTAATTTCAGATGGAGAATCTAACAACCATATTGACAAGTAGTCTTGTTAACTGAAGGTTGAAGATTGACCCCCTGTGAGGTGTTGCGGTCCTATTTATCGGTGCTCTCGTTGATAGGGTATTGTGCAGGCGGTCAAGCGCTCCCACGTCCGGGTCCATCGTCGATGATGATAGTGTTATTTGGTGGTGATAGTGTAGACACCGCTAGATAAGATGCATAGCCGGATGCTGGGTGTTCTCGGTGTTATCTTCTGGTCGGGAGCGTTCTTGAGTAGGTAAAACACCCCCCCTTAAATTCAAACTCCTCTTCTTCTGGAAGTAGAGTTTGAAGATTTTCCATATGAGTAATGTAACTACGGTGATAATGCAGCCACTGGTTAATGATATATGTAGACTCCTTTCAATTGGGTTTATGATAGGGATAGTTAGTTCGTGTCCTTTCGTGTTCGAAAGATCTTGTATTTGGATCTGTGGAAGTTTCAACACTTGTAGTTTTTCCTTGGAGTAGGTAACCGCAATATCTTCTCGGTTTACCGTTTGTCCTATAGCTAGGGTTTTTCCTTGTTTGTTGCAATCTGGGCTGCTGATTAATACAGATTTGAAGATAGTAGTCTCTCGTTGGTGTTCATGGCAGTTTATATAAATAGTTGATGGGATGTTCCTGAAGGCGTACATTATGTTTTGTGCAATGAGGCGGGTGTGCTCATTGGGACAGTAAATTTTTCTTAGTGTGCAGTTTTTTTCGTCTTGCGAATCCGCCAATCCTTTGGTGCAGTCGTCTAATGTTATAATCTGTTTGTTGCATATACTCGTAGTGTCGGTTATCTCCTGACATCTGTCGGCCAAAAATACATCTTTTCCATTCTTCAAAATTCGTCTTGGGAGGGATGCGGGTATAAGGCAATTATTATCGGAAGATTTGGAAATAATGGGTAATATATCATAATAACTATAAAATAACTCTTCTACCAGAGTTGTCGTTATAACGAAGTGCAATTTTCTTTCTGATCGTACTAATCTTACTTGTAGCAAGTGCTGAAGCAAATTAAAATCTTCTGATGGCACCTGTCGCTTATTTACGTTTTTAATAGCGTCTAAAAAGAGCTCAGGTTTTAACATGCTATAATGGTACATATTATGTGAAGAAAATAACACGGCTTCTGTTAAGCGGTCCAACAGTTCGCTGTCCTAGTTCTTGTATGTTCAATAGACCTTTTTTTGCAAAACTGAGTTATGAATGCCAATATGTTCATTAGCCTATTGCGCATTAGTGAAGCTAAAAAAACCATATTTTTTGGTTTTTAAGTGACATTTAAAGCATTTTTCGAGTGCCAATATCCACTCACGGAATAATGTTTCAGTTCTTATTTGTTCAATCTCCTGGATATTGAACATTCAAACACTCAAAGTTATGAATATAATATTTTTGAAAAGTTCATAGATATTTGTTCAACATCCCGCCGAACGTTGAGGTCTTGAATGTTCAATCTCCACTGTCAACCAATCAGGAGCCGGCTAGTTAAAATGTGCGGCCATGTTGATTTTTAGTTGTTTTCTAACAACGAAATTGTTCCACTAAAAGTACGTTTAATTGCGAATATATACTGTTATTGAACTGAAAAATGACTTCACCGACTCTAGAATCAATAAACCTAAGAACAGTAGCTCAAATAGAAAGGTAAGTCTTAAAATTATGTCATTTATAGGCTTTTTCACCATATTTAACATGTACTTCTTGAATTTGCTAGGAAAATATGCTTAATTTATTATTTATTTATTCGATTATTTATTTACAAACTGACGACTTTTACATAAAATGAGTATTAATAAATTAAATTAGTGCATTAAAACTTATTTTTATTCAAGAAATACAACAAAAGAGCCAGGAAATGGAAATGTGCAAAAAGTCGACTGTCCTCGTAGTCTGATTGAAATACATCTACGACACATATTTTGTCCGTTATCACTGCTGAGATCGCTGATGAAAACGTAGTCCAAATATTTCAATTTTGAATTCTTTCAATTAAAAGTTTCTGATTTTTTGTTTTTTTTAGTCACATAAAAAACAAAAAACATACTCTTATGTAGGAACTACAATAAAACCAACTAGGCAAACGACTAACAACAATAAATGTAATGTTAAATAGCGCACACCCATAACCCAAATCGCGGGATATTATAATTTTAGGATTTTAAGAGCTGAAAGTATTTAAAAAAATAATATTTTACTCACGACAATCAACATAAATAATAAGCTCAAATAAGACCTTCCGAAAGAAAAATCTTTCTAAAGTAAGTAAACTTTAACCCATTACCTTCATGAATTTATTTTTATTTTTATAAACTTGAATCATCATTATAACCCGATAGTATAGACTTCAAGGAGAGCACAAAATCAGTTTTAGAATTTTCCGCCCGCCCACCCTCTCACCAGAGCGTCTAGAAAATTGATGCCTAAACGCAACACTTGGAGGTAAACCCCCTAAGCAAAATTTATGTCAACTATGGAAAAAATGCATTCAACTGTGTGATTTATATTGATAATATAACATAAATAATTGCCTTTGTTTATAATTCAATGAAAAAAATATATATTAATGGAAAATACGCAAAATAACAAAAAAATCAACATTAAAAAAAACATTGTAGAATGATGAAAACTAACAAAATCTAAGCAAATTATTCCAAGTGATACCCTTCGAAGAAGTCAAAATGAAGGGCGCGGTTGTAGGCCCGGCACCGATAGAAAGTTGGATTTTTTTTGCAGAGAACACAACGAATTCGCCACGATATGGAAAATTAAATTCTTGCATTCGAGGCACACGATTCCCATGTTCTGCTTCATGATCTTCTTCCTTCACCCGAGATTCTCCGAATTCGGCATTCGATAAAAGAGTACGGGTAACCCCCACACGGAATGCCTTCTGGGAAGGTTTTCTCTGTGGCCTAGTCATCTGGTTTCCCATATCATGCTCGTACTTCCTCCAGAAGCATTGTAACTTCCGTCCATTTATAAGAGCACTGCTGAGGCAAGATACAAATAAAGGCCAGTACAACTTCTTTGACCAAACGTTGACCCGATAATTTTGTATACCATTATCATGGAGGTCTACTCCACCCATTCCCAAATTATAATTTCGTATTGGCGCCTGGTTATCGATTTTTTTTGCATGCGTCCTTCAAAACATTGCCTTTTTTGTCTTTTTTCGATTTCTGCTAACCCTGCACTTGACTTACAGGCTCCATTCGATCATAGTTCATGGCCACTGTTACTTCACGGTTCTCCTGCCAACGGCATACGAGGATTTGGTTTTCTACGTCTACCACCGCATCAAATTCACCTGTAATTATAAGAGCGGTGAGAGTTTCACATTGGCTAGGTAAATGAACGCTATGCGCAAGGGAAATATAAAAGAAAATGTTGACTGAAAAACTTGCCTAAAGCTTCAAGGTTAGGGAAGCGAACTGGCTTACATATGCCAGTAGCGCACATTCTCTTATCCTTCAGGATACACATCAAACGGTGAGATGTGAATAAAGTCTCCATAAATCGCACATGGCGTGCGGGAAACTCTATATTTTCCATTATAGACAGTACAACGGATGATCCCTAACCTAATTAGGGGTCATATGTATCAGATGCTCCGGAATACGGCATTGCTTGGAACAAGTAGCCTTCGGAGGAAGCAAAACACCAAATCTTGTAGCCAAATTTGATTGGCTTATTCTTAATGAGAACCGAAATATGGCACCATTTGCTCGTTGATGGAAAGCTTGTGTGCAAAAACACCAAATTGAATATTTTTCACGTTCAGCATGTTGAACAATGGACGAACCTACATAGAAAGATGGAACGATTAACGTTAGTCGAAGAATAATAAATATATAAAAAAAGTTTATGTTATGGCTACCATACCTTAGCCATTGTTTTGGTTTTATCTACAGTGTTGTTATCGCAAAAATGTATATAGCGCTTTGTAAGCTCGAAACTTCGACATTTGATTCCTTTTTTGATGATGCTTACACCCAATGTAGGGTCAGATGAATAATAATCTGTGGTAGATGGCAATGTTTTGTAGCCGGTCAACTATCTAACTGGAATTCGGTATTGTTTTTAAATCGAGCGTATTTGATCGTAAGAATGAACTGAAACACTTCGTCATCAAAGAATAATGAAAACAATTAGAAAGCATTATAAGACTTCAGTTTTTCGTACATATTTTAATGCACAACATTTAGTGGTTTAGGAACGAAACAGAAATGGCTGGTGGTTCTTTTTAATGCCTTAGACCACTTTGTTTATAGCGAGAATTCTTTTTGTGTTGTAGTTTTGATTTTTTGGCTGGTGGTGCATTTGAAATAGATATTTGCAAGGTATTATGACTCGCACCAGACGATGTCGAAGGCTGATTCCAGTCAAGGTCATTAGTGAATTCATCTGGTTCATGCTCGTCATGGCATGACTGATCTTCTTAATCCTAAAAATCATTCATAAAAACACTACAAAACCATATTATTTGAAGGCAAGCTAAGCAAAAACGTATGTAAACACTCTCACAGCTAACCTCCAAAGGTTGCGCGCAGGCATCACCTGATTTTAGTCACATATAGCGGTCATCTTATGCGTATAATACTTTGTTGAAACAGTGTTGCCGACCATTTAATCTTTTGATAACAAAATGTGATTCGAACTTTTTTTTATTTTTTTCCGTTTAAATTTTTTTTTCTTTTTCAATGGGTCTATTTTTAGGCCTTTAGTAAAAAAATAATTAAAAATAGAATTAATAATAAAATTTATTGAATCATGTTAATTATTAAAAGTTAACATACCAATCTATAAATGCTGCATAATAACTTGGTGGGATTTAGCTTTATTCACAGTGAAAAAAAATCATACTTTTCATCTATTTTTTTGATGCCTATAGACATCGTCATGGAGGTAATGGGTTAAAAATTACAATTGTCAAATATAATGTAGGTAACGAAACAATAAGAAAAAAACAAATTTTTAACTGAACAATTTTCAGTTAACTTCAATAATTTTACGCATCACTCGGGATTTTTTTTATGGAATACCGCACACAGTCTCAACTGCTCCCAACCATCTGGAGCCAGTAAGACTATGGAATCCCCAATTAGGGTATATTAGTATATTGTGAGGCTGAAGGTAGTATGGAGGGGAAGGAGATGGAGAGAAGAAAGATAGGAAGGAGGATGAAAGAGATGGTATGTGGAGTATCTATTCAGATCTGATCACCAAACACGGCTAAAGCCATTTCAATTCTTATGGTGGTCTTTATACCATATCTTCCTCTCTGGAACATGCCGCAAATAGACTATATGTTATTTTAAATGAATAATTTGTGAAATAACATAAATGAATCAAATAAAATTTACTTGCGCACGCTGGGATTTAAATCCGCGACCTCCGGATTTCTAGTCAAGAGTACCCCTAGACCACGAAGGCCGTAAAACGTACGATGTAAGAATATTTCACATCACGCATGCACCGACAACCGATAGTAGTATATTAGCGGTAGGTACCTTTGTACTTGTGCATTGTTTTCAAACATCCAAAATATTGTATGATTTATATAGAGCAGTTTTTGTGAAAAATCAACTCAAGGACTCTGTTTGCATATTTTAAAGTAATACTGTAAGTCAACTACTAACGAAGATAAAAGTAAAGTACACACACATCTTCGGATCTACCGGATCTGCCCTGATGATGGACACTGCAACGCTTTCCGAAACGTCGGCTAAAGAAGGAGTTAGCGCAACACGGCATAACACCCCAAAAACAAAAAAAAAGTAAAGTATTTGAAATCTGAAAATCACCCTGTATATACAATTTAGCACTAATTGGCTTATTAAAAATAAAACAAAAAATACCTCAAACTTTTGGGAGCCGTATTGTTCAATCTCCAGACGATATGTTCAATATCCAAAATAATCATTGTAACGGACGTAGTTGACCATTTAATTTAATTTCATAAAAATTGTTTTACTTTTATAAAATGTCCCTACTCCACGCCACTGGCAAAATCACCACTCCCCGCCACTGGTCATTTTTGTCCAGTTTTCGGCCCAAGCGGCTTGAAAACTTTGACTCCGAATGGCTTCGATACCACATCGCCGGCTTACCTGCCGCGTGGATCAATGTCCAGCATTTTTTCTATGTAAAAATTACATAGAAAAATCAATTTTTAAACATTGCAAATATGTATATTTTACTTGTTCATCCCCTCGGCGGTAGTCAAATAAACACTATTTTCGATATACTACCGCTGAGGAGATATTAAAAAAAGCTGTTTTTCACCCATATGTAAACCCATTTTTGAACAATATTTTTTACCCTTTTTGCGTGTACAAAAATCCAGGAACCTCGTAGCATAGTGAATCTTATCTCTTTCTGAGCGCTATGTTACGGGGGACCTCGGAAAAATACTAACTTAACATGTTTTACAAATTTGATCGCTTGAGATCATTTTTACACATTTATTTTACAAACATTTCTTATTTTTTGTCGTATCTTGACAAACAAAAAATCTAGTTGTCAAGATACACATTCCTATAACTACTATGCATTTAAACTATGTAATTATCATTCATGTAAGCGCTCAAAATCTTTTCTAACTCTCAAATTTAAGCGACTGCCTTCAAGTGTGCTACCGGCAAAATGAATATGCGACATTTTTCCGGGGCATATAAACACATATCTGGCGCGTGTACAATCCCCCACCACTTTTGGACTCAAAACCCAATGTCGGGTGCGAGTCAGGCTAATTAAATATAAGCAGCCACAAAATTGAAAATAAATTAGTTCATCTTTACCACCAAAACCAAGCGTTTTATTTATCAACAAGTGACTCCTGCTCAATATCTGCCTCACCTCGCCAAGTCTGCTGCTCCAAGATCTTCTGGTGTTACCTCTTCGAGACCAGCCGGCCCTCCTTTGGAAAACCGCCAACACCAGAAGCGAGCAGAGACAAAAGCACACCCAGTGCCCACCATTCACCAAGCCTGGGTGCGGGAGGCAGATTTCATCACCAATATCAACTACAATCATCATCATCGGCCGTAAAGGAGCATCTCATCGGTTGAAGACACGGTTTGGACCCGGCGCCTAAATCTACAGTCTTGTGCGGACTCCCGTCCAGTACAAGTGGTCCTCCGAGCCGGATTCTCACACGCCTTCAACCAGGATGTCTCCAACTTTACGGTCGAGCCGGATCCAAGACGATGGATCCTCAACACCATCTGCAGATGCCCTGGACGCTGGGTCTCAGGCCACGGCTGTGGTTCACGTCACGCCTGACGTAACCCCCATGCCCACGCCCAGCACTACTCCTGACATGGCACCACCTGCAGATCATGACTCACCGCCCTCCATATCTCAAGAGGATGCGATGGAGTCATTGCGACAACAGCTTCGCAGTCAAACCGAGCACATTGAGAGACTCAAAGCAGCTCTTCAATCAGCTCCAACAGCAGCAGCCCCTGCCCCTCCTGGACCTTCGAAGCTCCCGGAGAGGTCACCACCAGCATGGACGCAGCCCGGCC
Source organism: Hesperophylax magnus (assembly GCA_026573805.1). Lineage (NCBI taxonomy): Eukaryota > Metazoa > Arthropoda > Insecta > Trichoptera > Limnephilidae > Hesperophylax > Hesperophylax magnus. The sequence goes on from JAIUSX010000060.1 coordinate 3,314,409, forward strand.
AATCGAGCCCGGTGCCTCTGGTGGACCAGAGGTACGAGGAACCAGCAGCAGCAGCGCCTGCCCGATCTGGACCCGTACTCCTGGAAGGGTATCCTGCCCAAGGAGGACCCTGGCGCTTCCAAGGGTACAGCCCTGGATGGGTGCAGCCCGGCCAACCGAGCCCGGTGCCTCTGGTGGACCAGAGGTACACAGCAGCGGCGCAGCCAAGGCCAGCCGGTCCCCCGCCCTCACCACCCTGGCCCAATGCAGGGTGGCCAAACATGATGCAGCCTGGACCCTCTGGCCCCGTACCGCCCGCCCCTCTGATAGAACAGAGGCAAGCCGTACGTGAAGTGCCAGCTGGACCTGTACCTCTGGTGGACCAGAGGTACGCATCACATGCGCAGCAAGAGCCAGCACGCCCTGCGCAACCAGCACCCTGGACCATTCAGGGATGCCCAAACATAATGCAGCCTGGACCCTCTGGCCCCGTACCGCCCGCCCCTCTGATAGAACAGAGGCAAGCCGTACGTGAAGTGCCAGCCGGACCTGTACCTCTGGTGGACCAGAGGTACGCATCACGAGCGCAGCAAGAGCCAGCAGGCCCTGCGCAACCAGCACCCTGGACCATTCAGGGATGCCCAGTACTGATGCAGCCTGGACCTCATGGCCCTGTGCTGCCCGTACCTCTGCCCCACCCGGGGTACCCAGCGCCGACGCCAGGATCACCTGCCGGACTGCTGGAGCAGTGGGACGTGCCATGGACACAGCCTGGACCACCTGGACCATCTGGACCATCTGGACATGTGCCGCCCGTACCACTGCGCGAACAGGAGTATGGCGTGCCGGCACGGCCAGATGGCCCGCCCACAGCCAGTACCAGCTCCATGCCGAGATTCCCGCCCCAACCTACGGCGGATGAAACGGCCCAACATACCAGAGCCTGGGTTCAGCATGATGGCAGTCCCATGGCTCAGCTGGCCTCCGCCCTGACAGAAGCCATCAGAGCTTCAAGGGCTCAGGACAGCCCCCGTCCCACAATCGAGGACGATCCACGAATGGCGGCCCTTATTGCCAGACAATCAATGGCCAAGGATCTGCCTCCATTCTCTGGAGATCCACTGGAGTGGCCCACCTGGAGGGCACAGTTTAACCAGTCTACCTCCACATGTCGGATGACCTCCAGCGAAAACTTGATCCGCCTACAGCGGGCCCTCAAGGGGAAAGCCCGAGAAGCCGTCGGCCCCCTTCTGATGGACCCTGCTCAGGTTCCGGAGATCCTGGCAGTCCTGGAGCAGCGATTTGGAGGGACTACTTCACTCGCTGCTCTGATGCTGGACAAAGTCAAGAAGCTGCCCCACCTCACAATTGAAGCCTCTCTGGAGGATATCGCAGACTTCTCTGGCACTGTTCAAAACCTGGTGGCATCACTCCGCTCCCTCAACAATGATGGCTATCTGACGAATCCAGCGCTGCTCAGTGACATCGCGGGGAAGATGCCGCCCACCTTGCGGTTGGCGTGGCTGATGGAAGTGCGGCACTACGAGGCCTCCGCTACCATCTGCCAGTTTGCCGCCTTCCTGAAAACCGTCGCGAACGCCATCCCAAAGTCCGGTTTGGTTGACCCCGCGAGGTCCCGCCCACGCCGTGAACATACGCTCGCCACAACGGAACAGTTTTCGCGAAAAAACAGTGCTCAAAATCGTGAAACATGTGACGAAAACCGTTTAGAGAACACGTCTGCCGCGTCAGAACAGTTTTGGCGAAAAAACAGTGCGCGCCAACGTGATACCTGTGACATAAATACGTCTGCCGCGTCAGAAAAGTTTTCGCGAAAAAACAATTCGAACAAAAGTGACACTTGTGACAACAGTTTAAACACGTCTGCCGCGTCAGAACGGTTTTTATCGCGGGAAAACAATGTTTACAACAACAATTCTAGTGAAAAACAACATTTCGCGCAAAATAATCGAAAGCCCCAAAATTTGTCTGGTAATAATCGAATGCCCCAAATTTTGTCTGGTAATAATCGAGAAAATAATCGAAGCGGGGAAAAAGTGCAAAACAGTTACAGTGAAGTTCGCGAGTTCGACAACCGCGCCGGGTGTGTCGAGTGTGGTGAAAATGGCCACCAACTTAGCGAATGTCGCACTTTCGCCGCGAAAGACTTAAAATATCGTTTTGAAACAGTGAACGACGCCGGTTTGTGCCGATTGTGCCTCAATGGCAAACATTATACAAAACAGTGCAAAGTTAGTGAATGGTGCGGCGTGGGGGAGTGCAGATCCCCCCACCACCGACTTCTTCACAACCCGAACTATCGTGAAAATAACAATACAGTGGCAGACGTTCACAATATGTGACGCCACACCGAAAGTGCCGTGTTAAAAGTGGTGGGGGTCATATTGTCGGGCCCCAAGCGGCAGATTAAAACCTTTGCGCTTCTGGACGAAGGCTCCACTGTCACCCTTATTGACGCCACCACAGCACAGAAAATCGGCACAACCGGACCTACCCGTGAGCTACGACTACACGGAGCAAAAAACATGTGCTCAACAGACATAACGTCCCGCCGCGTGCCAATCACTCTACGCGGCGCCGGAATTGCTGATGAGTTTATCATCAGAGCAAATACCATCAAGCAGCTCAGCCTTCCTGTACAGAGGTACCACGGTCGCTACATCACCCCCACACTTCTCATCGGGCAAGACAATGCTCACCTTATTGTCTCGAGGGAAGTGCGCGACGTTCGTGATTCTACGCGAATATTATCACGAACGGCGTTGGGGTGGACCACCCATGGCGGAGGGACCTCTGAACATGTGGATGAAGCTACCACATTGGCCATACGAGCCACACTGTCACCCAGGCGCACTGCCGGGAGGCATTCTACCATGCCACATGGACCATCTGGCCCCGTACCGCGAGCACCTCTGATACAGGCGGCCGTACGAGGAGGACCAGCTGGACCTGTGCCAGCATTTTCGCAGAGAAGGCCAGTCGGCCCCGCGAAAGGGTCTCCCAGGCACATTGCCGAGAGACCTCATACAGTGCAACATGGACCATCTGGACCCGTACCGCGAGCACCTCTGATACAGGCGGCCGTACGAGGAGTACCAGCTGGATCTGTGCCAGCATCTTTGCAGAGAAGACCACCCAGGCACCATGCCCGGTGGCATTCTACCATGCCCCATGGACCATCTGGACCCGTACCGCGAGCACCTCTGATACAGGCGGCCGTACGAGGAGTACCAGCTGGATCTGTGCCAGCATCTTTGCAGAGAAGACCACCCAGGCACCATGCCCGGTGGCATTCTACCATGCCCCATGGACCATCTGGCCCCGTACCGCGAGCACCTCTGATACAGGCGGCCGTACGAGGAGTACCAGCTGGATCTGTGCCTGCAAATGGTACGAGAGGATCAGTCGGCCCCGCGAAAGGGTCTCCCAGGCACATTGAAGTAAGGCGCCAAAACGTTGGCCTTTCTTCAACTGTGGCAGAGACACTGCCCGACATCAAGAAATTTTCCTCATTCAATCATCTTATTCAAACTACCTGCCGGATACATCGTTCTATTAAAAGGTGTCGTGGAAAAAGCCACGAACAACCTGATAATCATTTAAGAACCGATGAAATCAAGGAAGCAGAGGCCCGATGGGCAAGAAAATGTCAAGAAGAGACATTTTATCATGACATAAATGCGCTCCAGAAAGGAGATCCACTACCAAGTGACAGTCGGCTCAAAGCCTTGAGCCCCTTCCTTGGACCTGACGGCCTACTGAGGATGAACTCAAGAATACGAGCCCTCAGTAACGTGCCCCAAGCAGTGCGGACACCAATAATTTTGGATGGTGATCATGCATATGCACGACTTCTGGTGAGACGTCATCACCAGGAAGCCGATCACCCAAATAATGAGAGAACAATGGCTGAGGTGCAAGGCAGCTACCATGTGCTGCGACTACGAACAAATATTCGCAAGATCGCCCACAACTGCCCCACCTGCAAGATGCGCAGGAGCAAGCCAGCCCCCCCTCTGATGGGGCCCTTGCCGCCATCAAGGCTAGCCCACCATGTTCCTCCATTCACCCCTGCTGCAGACGGCCGAGTGACGACCGCCAGGATCCAGACGAGCACCGGATTTTACGTCCACCCCGATGTGAAGCTCGCTGTAATCCTGCCGGCCCCGCCTACCGATGCAACATCAACAGTACCACCAGCCCAGCACCATCCCAGAGAGACTGGCCGCCGCGGGCTGCGACGTACCAATAAACGTCCTATTTTTTAGTTCAGCATAGCTAAACGGGGGGAGTGTAACGGACGTAGTTGACCATTTAATTTAATTTCATAAAAATTGTTTTACTTTTATAAAATGTCCCTACTCCACGCCACTGGCAAAATCACCACTCCCCGCCACTGGTCATTTTTGTCCAGTTTTCGGCCCAAGCGGCTTGAAAACTTTGACTCCGAATGGCTTCGATACCACATCGCCGGCTTACCTGCCGCGTGGATCAATGTCCAGCATTTTTTCTATGTAAAAATTACATAGAAAAATCAATTTTTAAACATTGCAAATATGTATATTTTACTTGTTCATCCCCTCGGCGGTAGTCAAATAAACACTATTTTCGATATACTACCGCTGAGGAGATATTAAAAAAAAGCTGTTTTTCACCCATATGTAAACCCATTTTTGAACAATATTTTTTACCCTTTTTGCGTGTACAAAAATCCAGGAACCTCGTAGCATAGTGAATCTTATCTCTTTCTGAGCGCTATGTTACGGGGGACCTCGGAAAAATACTAACTTAACATGTTTTACAAATTTGATCGCTTGAGATCATTTTTACACATTTATTTTACAAACATTTCTTATTTTTTGTCGTATCTTGACAAACAAAAAATCTAGTTGTCAAGATACACATTCCTATAACTACTATGCATTTAAACTATGTAATTATCATTCATGTAAGCGCTCAAAATCTTTTCTAACTCTCAAATTTAAGCGACTGCCTTCAAGTGTGCTACCGGCAAAATGAATATGCGACATTTTTCCGGGGCATATAAACACATATCTGGCGCGGGTACAATCCCCCACCACTTTTGGACTCAAAACCCAATGTCGGGTGCGAGTCAGGCTAATTAAATATAAGCAGCCACAAAATTGAAAATAAATTAGTTCATCTTTACCACCAAAACCAAGCGTTTTATTTATCAACAAGTGACTCCTGCTCAATATCTGCCTCACCTCGCCAAGTCTGCTGCTCCAAGATCTTCTGGTGTTACCTCTTCGAGACCAGCCGGCCCTCCTTTGGAAAACCGCCAACACCAGAAGCGAGCAGAGACAAAAGCACACCCAGTGCCCACCATTCACCAAGCCTGGGTGCGGGAGGCAGATTTCATCACCAATATCAACTACAATCATCATCATCGGCCGTAAAGGAGCATCTCATCGGTTGAAGACACGGTTTGGACCCGGCGCCTAAATCTACAGTCTTGTGCGGACTCCCGTCCAGTACAATCATTCATCATTTTCAAGCCATGTTCAACGTCCACCTTTAAAGTCATAATATGGGCATAATATAGCTTCAATCTTCGAAAAATGATCTTTAATAATTTCCTGTTACACATATGTATTAAACGAAATGACCAAAATCGAGATTTTTTTAGAATTTGCCTGTAAAAACAAAACAAACGTCTCCTGTAAAATTTGCTAAATGGTCTATTGAACATACAAGAACTAAGGCAGCGTGAAGTCAAAATATTGACGAAGTTCTCGGCTTTGTCATTTAGGTCCTTCGATTCGATAACTTGGGAAATATTATTTTGTAGAGTTTCACAAAAAATCGTTTGTTTATATTTCCTTTTATCTCTATATGTAATTTCTCTTGATTCATTTTTAATTGTTGTCGTTTCAAATATTGTTAATATGTTTTCGTGGTCAGATATTTTTGGAGTATCCATATACATATCCATATATTTCATATACCTCGCTCCGCATCGAAGGAGTAGGTACAGTCGCGTAATTTTGTAACAAGTAAATCAAATAATATAGTTTACATTAATAACTCGCCCACCTGGGCGCTCCATTCCATCCAATATGGAAACTCAAGAAATTATTAAGAACATTAAAGATTTAATAAACAAGATCACTTCAGTGAAGGACTCAAAAATAAAATTAACACTGGAACAGAACATTATATCACTGGAAGAAAAAATTCAACATGAACTAATAAACCTACAAAAAAAGATTATAGAATTACAAGAAACTAATATTAAAAACAATCATCACTATGCACAGAAACTAGAAGAAATTCATAATAATAACAAAAGGACATATGCAATTGTATTAGGTGACAATAAAAACTTCGTGAATACAAGTGCACACATCCCAGAACAGAAGCACGCCATCATAATTACATCTAAAAACACCTTGAAGGTCGAAGATATAAAAATAAAAATTAAAAAAAAACATTAATTTAACTAAAATAAAAGTTGGAGTAAATGAAGAAAAAAAAATCGGAGAGCAAAAATTACTGATTTCATGTCAAAAAAAAGAAGATGCAGAAAAGTTAACCGAAGAAATTAATAAGGTAATTGGAAAAGAAATATTGGCCGAAGAAATTAAAAAAAAGAAACCGTGTTTAATGTTGAAAAGACTGCAATGCCAATTGACTGAAGAGGAAATAATAGATGGGATTGTACAACAAAATGAAGGATTAACCCTGGAAGACAAAAACAACATCAAGCTTATCAAAGAATTAAAAAAACAAATACAATGAAGGAAAAGAAAACGACACCACTAACTACATTATTGAAACAACCGGTAAATTAAGAAAAACGCTACTAGAAAAAAACAAAATAAACATAAATTCCAAAGAGTATACATAGAAGACTGTAACCCGCTTACTCAATGCTACCACTGCCTTAAGTTCGGTCACACAGCGCAAAGATGTCTCGCCAGGACGCAGCCCCCCATTTGCCCTCATTGCACAAAGGAGCACATTCTGTCTAAATGTGAAAATAAAGAACAACCTCCAACATGCAACAATTGCTGTGTTCAAAACAAAAGATTTAATATGAATTATTCTACAGAACACAGAGTTGATAGCATGAAATGTCTCTATCGGCAAAAAATGCTTCAACTAGCTAGAGAGCGCATCGACTATGAATAATACGGTAAATTTCATTTCTTTAAACTCTAATCTAAAACTTTAAAAATGAATGATTTTTTATGTAACGCATTAGATAAAAAATGTATATTGAAGAAAATTTATGTCAATCTATGAAAGATTTTAACTTAATTTGCACTGAAAAAGGATTTAACCTATTTCATATAAATATTAGAAGTTTAGAACGAAACATAGATGAATTAGTTATAACATTAAAAGAATTAAATTTTTTCCCGGGCCTGATTGTCTTAACAGAGACACATTCTGCAGGCGAAATCAATTACACTATTCCAGGCTACACATACCATGCGACAATAAACAAAATAAACAAAAACTCAGGTATCGGATTATTTATTTCTAATCAGTATAATGTTCTCAATATTAAAGAAATAATTAATGTTAGTAATGTTAACATATTAAATATAGAATTTAAAGACGTAAATAAATATTACAACATTATTGCTATTTATCGCACGCATACATCGATAGTAGGCACCTCAATTTATAGATGAATTAAAAAATATTTTGTTAAATTTTAGAAATAAAAATACCATTATTGTTGGAGTCTAGTTTTTGCACTGTTAATTCGTGGTGGAATTCCATTGTAATAGAATTAAAATTAAAAAAACTTTTTCACTTTGTTCCACTTATTTATTATTACCAGGACCGGTTTCATCCTACTACGGACATTTTCAGACTGGTAGTTGAAACTCTTATGCTACTGATTTTATACAAACTTAGGCAGGGGTACACAACATTGTTTATATATAATGAATGATTCTATATTGTTAATTTGAGGTAGGTATTATGAGTTATTTTGTTAATTTAGGGTACATTAGGTAATTATAAAGTTTATTTTTACAAATTATGAATGATGTTACAAAGCAAGTAGATATTTATAGTTCATATGAAATTAATCAAGTAATAAATACGTGCACGTATTTATTACTTGATTAATTTCTCTCTCATGAACCATGTCATGAACCCCCAATGGGGGCTATACGTGCAAAATACGTGCATTGAACAAAACTATTTTAGATTTGATAATAAATTCTATTTACAATCAAAAGGGTTGGCCATGGGCAGTCCTATCTCACCAATATTAGCAGAGTTCATGATGGACCACTTAGAAGAAACCATCGAAAAGTTAAAATCATTTAAAAATGTTATTTTCTATCGGAGATATGTAGACGACATTTTGATCATATGGACCGGTACGCAGAGACAACTAGATATCTTCATCAAAGAAATAAATCAAATCAATAAGTCAATTCAATTCACGATGGAGATAGGAGGAGACAAAATCAACTTTTTAGATATAGGAATGAATATAGTTAATAACAAATTAGAATTTTCGATATACAGGAAACCGACATATAGCGATAATATTATTCACAGCTCCTCAAGACACCACATTTCACATAAATTGTCGGTATTCCGTTCTTTAATCCATAGACTATTACATGTACCACTAAACGACATAAATTACAATAATGAATTAAAAGTTATCAAAACTATTGCAGAAAATAATGGTTACGATAGCATAATTATTGATAATCTAATAAAGAAGAAGAATAAAAAACTCACCGTAGCTTCAATTACATATGGCCTTACGCCGGACAAGGAAATAGAAAAAAAACAATGGACTAAAATACCGTACCTTGGCAAAATATCAAATAAAATTTCAAAATTAATAGACAGTGATAAAAAATGTAAGACAGCCTTTTATAATGTAAATTCTTTGGGTAAAATATTTATAAACAATAAAGATAAAAGAGGTAATCTGGAAAACTCTGGAGTCTACCAGGTGAACTGCTCGAATTGCCCCGCGTATTACGTAGGACAAACAGGAAGAGCAGTATCAACCCGTATAAAATAACATTTCGCTAGTTGGGTTAATCAAAAAGGAGATTTATCGAACGTTGCCTTGCATCTACTAGAAAACCAACATACTTTTGACAAAGATAGAGATGTAAAAATCCTTCATGTTTGCAACAAAGGACAAAAATTAGACAGATTAGAGTCACTAGAAATCAATCGCTAAACGAAGAAAATAGATCGTAAATATGTTATGAATAAACAGTTGGAACATAATGCTCAATCACCATTAATTTACCCATTATAATTCACTTAGAATAATTTTACTTCAGAGAGCAGTGGTATAATTTAAGTATGCAATTTAAAGATGTAATAACCCAAATATGTGGGGAACCCTAATTATTTAAGTGCTATCAATATTTGACAATAAGCCCTAAGCAACAAGGAGGGAATATCCCAACATTACAAAAATAAAATATCAGAAATCACAAACCTTTTTAATTATATAAATTCTTTTATATTCATATGAACTATAAATATCTACTTGCTTTGTAACATCATTCATAATTTGTAAAAATAAACTTTATAATTACCTAATGTACCCTAAATTAACAAAATAACTCATAATACCTACCTCAAATTAACAAAATAGAATCATTCATTATATATAAACAAAGTTGTGTACCCCTGCCTAAGTTTGTATAAAATCAGTAGCATAAGAGTTTCAACTACCAGTCTGAAAATGTCCGTAGTAGGATGAAACCGGTCCTGGTAATAATAAATAAGTGGAACAAAGTGAAAAAGTTTTTTTTTTTTTTTTTTTTTTTTTTAATTTTAATTCTATTATTGTTGGAGATATGAATTTAAATATCGCAAACGACTATTCTAGTAAAGATAAAGACACATATCTAAATATGTTAGCAGAACTCAATTATTTATCGTGCATAAATTCTTATACTAGAAATGTTAAAGGTCAACGCCCCTCATGCTTAGATCACATTTTTACAAATATTCCTGATATCAAAAATATAAAATCAGCTGTCATTCATACATCTATCACTGATCATTATTCATGTATTTTTAACTATAAATTAAGCAATCCAACTTTGCCATTATTTAAACAAAATAATTACTCAAAAAAAGTACTTAATATGGATATATTAAAACACCAATTAGAATCAGAAAATTGGAATAAATTATTACAATGTAATGATGTCAATATATGTTGTAAAATGTTTGAAGAAAAAATATCTAAATGCATAAATGACTCGACAAATAATAATATAATAACCAAATCCAAAGTGTCGAACTTGAAACCTATAAAACCATGGATTACTCATGGTTTAGTAGTATCTGTACGACATAAGCAAGCTCTTTACAAATTAACTACTCAACAACCAAATAATTAAAATTTACTAAATCATTTTAAAGCATATAAAAACAAACTTTCATATATTATAAAAAATGTAATATGTACCGTGTACCCGTAGATAATAAAAGTTAATATTCAAACCAAAATACACCTTTGTATTTAAAAAGGTTTCGCACATCTTGTCAATAGATGGCAGCAAGTTGAAGATGATTGTTCAAACTGAAATCAGAATTTGTTATTAAAATTCGGCTCATCTTGTCGACAGATGGCAGTTCAAACCAAAGCAATGGTAATTAAAAGTTTTGCACTACTTGACAATAGATGTCAGTAGATTAGAAATGAATATTAAATTTAAAATAAATATCAATAAATCTTCTTGCAATAAATATTGAGGAGTATGCCAAAAGTAAATAGAAATAATTTAGAAATTAATCTATTAATTAATTTCATTTTCATGCACATATTCCTCCGTCACGGAGCGAACCAGTCAGAGACTGAGGAATACCGTTGAAAATCGACGAAACATAACACAAAACATGAAATACGTAAACATATACATGACATTATAAATAAACACATAAAATATATCTGTTATCAGCCGATCAGCTATCATGGTTTGTTTCTATTATAAGCTGAATAAGCTATCATGGTATTGTATCTATTATGAGCTGAATAAGCTATCATGGTATTGTATCTATTATAAGCTGAATAAGCTATCATGGTAAAGGTTAAAGCTAAAAGCTTGTAACATGGGTGTTATCACATAACGAAACCCAGTTATGGTGTATCAGAGCGCATTATTTGCAGACTCAACCACAAATGTGAGAACCAAATCCTCAATAATCGAAATAAACAATCACAAGTACATTCACCGACAACACAAGACAGGACGTCATAATGTTCACCTTGCTAATAAAAAAAATTAAAAGAATTCAAAACAAAAAAATATTGTTAAAAGATGAATTCTTGTAAAGCGAGCCCACTGATCCGTTTCGGAAATGTAAAAGAAACTCTGACTACCAGTTGATTGTGATGTTGCAAAAACAAAATAATTCAATAAATAGAATTTTAAAATGTTCATAAGAACAATAAAGTAAAGTTGAAGAAAAATCCATCAAAAACACAAACCCAAAAGTTGAAAATATCACGAAGTTAAAAGTAGTGTAGAATTACTAAAGATGGCGGTAGTAATATTATAAATAATGTAAAAGCCAAAAAAATAATTTCGCAAAATTATTAACAAAACGAAGAATTTAAACAAAAGCGCGGTATAAAACCACAAAAGAGACCTAAAATATAACCATGAGATCCTCTTAAACGAAGTTGTAAATAATGACGTGAAAAGAAATTAAAAATTATTAATTAATAAAAATTCCAAAGTCCGATAACATTCAAAAAGCGTGAATTGAGATCTAATAAATCCTCAATGTGAGATAGATAACAAAATTCACCAAACAGTTACGCAAAATGAAAAATTTAAAATTTAAAAATCCATAATTTAAAAAAATTAAATGTAAAAAATTAAAATTCCAAAAATATTTTTTGAAAAATAATAATAAATAATTATTTCATTATTAATTATTAAAACATAAATTACGAAGACAATTTCCAAGAAGAAACTCAAAATAAATGTAAGTGTATAATTTATTAATATGTAAATTTCGAGCAAATGTGCCAAATAAATCCTCCGAAGAGTTGGACAACAAACGACGAAATGTAACAATTAAATTTTATGTAAAATTATTACGAAGTTATATTATGTAACAAAATTAACGTACAGAATTTCGAGCAAATGTACCAAATAAATCCTCCGAAAAGAGTTGGACACAAAAGGCGAAAAATGTAACATATAAATTTATTGAAATAAAAACAATATTTTTTGTTTAAAACCACGATTTTTTTTATTAATTTTAAGACCGACCGGTTTCGCTACACTCGAGCATCGTCAGGGTACAAAATTAAACTGCAGTTTAATTTTGTACCCTGACGATGCTCGAGTGTAGCGAAACCGGTCGGTCTTAAAATTAATAAAAATTTTTTTTTAAAAAATCGTGGTTTTAAACAAAAAATATTGTTTTTATTTCATTAAAATGTCAAACCACAAAGTGATTGCTTTCTACGAAAATATAAATTTATTATTTGAATTTAACAAATGTTTTAAAATATACGCGATCAAATCCTTGCAAAAAAGTAATAAAACTGTATAAAATTACGACGCATTTCGCGTGCAAAATGATGAGTCATGAATACAATTATAATAAAGGTGACTATACTAGCATGAACAGATATCTCGCCCAAACTGACTGGACATTTCTTGAATCGAACATCAATATTAACGATGCTACATTTAAATTCAACGAATGTATAACTCATGCCATAGACTTATTTGTACCTAAGGGAACTTATTCCCAGCCTAAGTTTCCCATTTGGTTCAGCATGAAACTAAAGAAGTTGATAATCGAGAAAAAGAAAATACACAAATTATTCAAATGTACGAACAACTTGGCGCATTACCATAAATTTTCTCAGCTAAGAGAACTATGCAAAATCGAATCTGTTAGGTGCTATAAATCCTACATCGAACTCACTGAGACAAAATTAAATCTTAACCCTAAACAATTCTGGAAATTTGTTAAACAAAAAAGTACTAATGATAATGATCTCCCTCCAAGTATGTTCTTTCATGAAAATCATGCTACCAACGGTCTCGACATTGCTAACCTTTTCGCTGAACACTTCTCTTCCGTCTATTCTGATACCTCGTGCACTATCCCTCCACTCAACTATACTAATACTATTGATTTAAATAATTGCCAAATCACACTAATAGATGTCTTTAACTCCTTAAAAAATCTCCCCAGCAAAACAAGCACTGGTCCTGATGATATTCCAGAAATATTACTGAAGGAATGTAAATTTACTATATCTAAGCCAATTTGTTTGTTATATAACTTGTCAATATCATCTGCCACTTTTCCAGACTCCTGGAAAGTTTCTTATATCAGACCTATTTTCAAATCAGGTAATAAGTCGAACGTAGAAAACTATAGACCCATATCGATATTATCCCATATTCCTAAAATATTTGAATCAATAATCACGAAGAAAATCACACCTATCTTTAAAAATGTACTGATCGAGGAACAGCATGGATTTAGATCTGCTAAATCTACTACTACTAACTTACTATCCTTTACCAATTCCATCGTCAATGGTCTAGAAGATAACTCACAAATAGATGTTCTATATACCGACTTCTCTAAAGCTTTCGACAAAGTAAACCACTCAATCCTTATGGCCAAACTATATGCTATCGGTATTAGAAACCCCTTGCTATCATTCTTTAATTCTTATTTAAGCAATAGAAAACAAAGAGTTAAATTAAACAACTTTGTGTCTACTATTATTGAAGTAACGTCCGGCGTACCTCAAGGAGCACATCTAGCACCGCTTCTTTTTAACTTGTTTATAAACGACATTATTAGTATTTTTTCTCATACACGCTTTTGGCTTTTTGCTGATGACAATAAGATTCTAAAGATAATAAAAAATCACGATGACTGCCTTATTTTCCAATCGAATATCGACTCTTTCAATGATTGGTGTAAAATTAATTGCTTGAAACTAAATGTCGATAAATGCAAAATTATGTCCTTCTATAGATCAAAAAAACCGATTGTCTTCGAATACAAACTTAATAATATTTGCTTAGCAGCTGTTACATCTATTAAAGACCTTGGTGTCTCTCTTGATAGCAAGCTTTCTTTTCGGGATCACATAACTACAATCGTTAATAAATCGCTCATACTACTTGGTTTCATCACTAGAATCACTTCGGACTTCAAAAACGTAAATACCCTTAGAACTCTTTACTGCTCCTTGGTTCGCCCCCATCTTGAATATGCTTGTGTTATTTGGTCTCCTTTTTATGCTGTCCACATTCGACGCATTGAATCTGTTCAACATCGGTTCTTAAGAGGGATTGCTAGGAGGCTAGGTTTAGAAAAAGGCAAATACTCATATGATGAAATTGAACTAACTCTAAACCTCTCTACTTTGGAAGTCCGTCGGGAAAGAAATGACCTCATTTGCTTCTTCAAAATTATAAATGGTATTATTGATTCACCTACTCTACTGCAACTCATTCCCTTCAATATCCCCTCGCAAAGACTCAGAAATAATGAACTGCTCTTCCTCAACCATCATTCGACAAATTATGGATTTTATTCACCATTGTCCAGAATGTGTAGACTGGTCAACTCAAGTCAAAACCTTAACTTTTTTGGGATAAGTCTAAATGATTTTTGCCAGTCGCTAAAAAAGTGACGGAATATTATAAGTGTCCTGTGGTCCTGACCCACGGCGTATTTTTGACTTGATTCGACATGTCACTTTATTTTTTTATATTATATCTACCATATGTCTTTGCTTTCATGTACCTTTGTCTACTCCTATATTTTTCATTTTACTTTATTCGTGTTATTATTTTGTAATTTGGACGATGTCCGTTAATAAATAAATAAATAAATAAATAATAGCGGTGAATATAATAATTTACTTACCTAGCGACACGGAAGCAATAGCCGCAGCGCTTGCAACAAGCAATAAATGTTATTGTCTGCCGTGTTTTGTGCGGCAGCAAAAATACAGAGCGGCCCTCGACATGACATTTTGCCCATTTTAGCAACGGAGTATTGGAGACTGCGTCTCGTCTAAACACATAGTCAATAGGTGTACCTGAATAGCTAGAAACACAAAAGTAAACATAGTGCAGCAATTAGTCACGTCTGCGGACGGAGTACCCATCTGAATTAAACTATATAAAGGTGAAACATTATAACAGAACAAATAATAAAATTAAAAAAATAACGAAATCCGCTAACCGAATCCCGGAGTATCAACAGGCATAGAATTAATATATGAAATTAATTATGTACGAAAAATTTTAAAAAAAATTTAAAAAGTAAAAAAAAATATTAACAATTTTTAAAAATTGAATACAATTTTTAAAAGAAACACAGCCAGGTGAATCATCACATATACCAATACTATAAATCAGATGTGGGAATGTGGATCAACATCACCACAAAATTAAAAATATACGAGATACCCACATCTATACGATACAGACATCTCGCAGAGTATTCACGGCCAAAAATATATTAGAAATAATTATAGTAATTATCTTAAAATAATTATCAAGAAAGCAAATATTAAGATAGGAATACGGACGAGAACGCTGCAAAACAGAGAAAGACCCCCATGAGCCGACATAAAATAAAAACCTTCATCAAGCCAGTTAAAAATGTCACACACCAAAAAAAAATTAAAGCCAACTCTCAATGCCAACAAGATCGAAATAAATAAATTAAATTAAATGCCAACCGGGTTTAACCATGTGGGTGCGCCATTGAAACGGGATTATTAGGTGAAGGGCGCGTGCGCGCCGATTATCTCAGGAAAAGTTGTAACAATAGTGTAGAAAATAAAAGAAAGGAGGAAATGAATTCCAAAATACAACATTTATTTCTACATCTTTTAAATAACATGAGAACTCTTTTAATTAATGACAAATATCTCAGGCGTGTGCATCAGCCGAAGGTTGAATGCACGATTGGAAATTTAAAAATTGCATTGAGAGCGACAAATGGATGGTGACATTTAATATTTAACTAACCTGATGATTGGTAATAATGGGCGCCAAGCATTGCCAACGGCAAGCTAATATTTATATGTAGTACGATGGATGACCAAAGGCAAATTCCTAAACTGCGTCGTCACCATCACTCGTAAATTTTATCGTGTCGGCTCATGGCGTGGTTCGTGTCTCCTCTCTGTTCACAACGTCCCGGAAGCGCAGCCTGTTGAATACTGACGGCTCGAGGTGGCCGTACTGGCCGCAAGCCCGTCCGTGTTATCTTGTGGCGAAGTTGCCATCCTTCAAAATAGCCGTAAACTAAAGATGGGCACTGATTATAGCTGAGACTCTGTAGCGGGCAGGAAATGACTGCTACACATTTACATAGAAGTTAGTGGTGGGAGCGCCAAGTCATAGAAGGTCTGTTGTGAGGCCGCGGCGAGTCCTTACCGCAGCGATGACATCACCACGGAGACGCTTTGTCGTGAGCTGGACGACTATGTTGCGTGGCCGGTTGGAGGGCGACGAGTGACCGCGAGCGACGCGGTGCACAGCCATCACAGCGCCACTCGGAACCGGGGCGTCAATGATGAAACCCATTCTCTCCAGTAATGTTAACAAATTCTCATTCAATTTACCTTTTGCCTCAGGAATGCCACGAATGTCCAGGTTACAAACTCTGCTACGCTGCTCCATTTCGTCTTGAGCGTCTCTGATTGATTCCATTTCCTGTCTTGGGCTGGCATTTTCTTCCTGGAGAACAGTTACACACCCCATAATTTTGGTGTACCGGTTCATCCACTCATTTGACAGCGCGTCCAATTTTTGATGAATGGCGTCAACTGCGAGTTTACTTTCAGTGCGCATTGTTTCGAGTTTCGACTCAAAGATGTTGATAAGGGAGTCTGTTTCAATGTTTATTATAGACTGGTGCGTTGCCGACGGTGAGCCCATGGGGCCAGATTTAGTCAATAGAGGTGATGATGGTGTTTTTTTTCACACTGCAAACTACTCTGCGAGATTTAGACATTTTCTTTATTTAATGTTTTTTAACGCCAAAATGGGAAAATAAAAATAAAAATCAAATATTTATTTTTATTTAATGCCAGTAGAATTCGAACTGAGGTTCTCTGAAACTCTACAAAGTAATGGCGGGCGCTATCACCATTGGGATAAAAGCCGCTTTTGTATTTGCGTAAAATATTTTAATAAGAATAGTGTTAGCACAAGGATTTTGTGTATTTATTTAGAACGGCGTAAAAAATAATAATATTTATTAATTTATTGATGCTCTATTGGGCTTTTAAGTACATAACAAATAGAAATTTGATTTTTAACAACAGTATAAAACAAACAATAGAAAATCGAAATAAAATATAATGATTTCTCATACATTATTTACATTTTAAAAGTGGTGGACTAATTTGGCTTTAAATGTATTGAAGTTTAAATAAAATATGTCAGCGACTTCACGTATTTCATTGCTCAACCTATGTATTATTTCTAACACAGAATTCGTAGCGAAGTTATTGTTGTAGAATAAAATGTTCCGTCTAGTATATTTTGGAGGTATATGTAAAGATAGCAAATTTATAGTGTCGGGGCAGTCCAACCTTGTGTGAACAATTTTATATGGTAAAAGGAGATCAAATATTTTTCGCCTTTCAGATAATTTCGATAAGTTAAGTACACTGCGTAAATTGACATAATTGATTTCAATAATAGGAACAACAATTTTGAAATTAATAAAACGTAAAATTTTATTTAGATTTTTTTCAATTTGTAAACAATGAGAGTTGAAATGAGGACACCAAATGGTTGAGTTGTATTCAACCTGACTTCTAACCAGAGACGTGTATAGTTTTTTTATAGTTTTTATGTTATTGAAAATTTTAGCGATTCTGAGAATAAATCCAAGCGTTTGTAATCCCTTACTGGTAATGCTATTAATGTTATACAAGAAGCGTAGTTTGTAATCCCTTACTGGTAATGCTATTAATGTGATTCTAGAAGCGTAGTTTGTAATCCCTTACTGGTAATGCTATTAATGTGATACAAGAAGCGTAGTTTGTAATCCCTTACTGGTAATGCTATTAATGTGATTCAAGAAGCGTAGTTTGTAATCCCTTACTGGTAATGCTATTAATGTGATTCAAGAAGCGTAGTTTGTAATCCCTTACTGGTAATGCTATTAATGTGATTCTAGAAGCGTAGTTTGCAATCCCTTACTGGTAATGCTATTAATGTGATACAAGAAGCGTAGTTTGTAATCCCTTACTGGTAATGCTATTAATGTGATTCAAGAAGCGTAGTTTGTAATCCCTTACTGGTAATGCTATTAATGTGATTCAAGAAGCGTAGTTTGTAATCCCTTACTGGTAATGCTATTAATGTGATTCAAGAAGCGTAGTTTGGAGTCAAAGATATTATAATCGTATTTTTTTCTTGGAATCTTTGGGATTCTAACTGGGGTTCTTCCAATCTCAGTGCAGGTTTAGCGGACGTTCACACCACTGGGCTAAAATCCGCATGTGAGGTACCGTGATATATTTGTAATATGAATTGACTTAGCACAGGTGTTATAGTAAGTAAATGAATGTTTATTTCGGCGACAACATTAACTGTCACTTCACAGAACAAAAGTAAAATTATGAAAAAGATAAATATCAATTTTAAAAGTCTTTAGAAGAATATATCATTGTAAGCTAATACAAATGAATTCTTTCAGTAAGCCAAGTCTTCAGTGAGTTCACCAATTGTTTGTTTTGGGCACAGTTATTAATTTCAGCAGGTAACATATAAAACAAATAGGAATAATATAGTTAAACATTTTTTATTTATAAATATTCGGGCCAGCAGATCTTCAACCTGTTGACTGTGGGAAATCTGGAACCTTGAACACAAATTACAATCAAATATGTACACTAAATTAAAAAACATTGTTTCTAAAATAAAATTTTGTGCAAGCGATTTGGACACTGATCTTTATACAGTTTCTTTATACATAAGGCTTAAAATCGCTTTCAAAACTAAGGACAAACACATTACAATCTTATTAGTTGCTAACCCTTAACTAGGCAAGGATATCAAAACTGAAATTTTTAAAGTTAAACTGTGTTATAAGGATTCTGGGTCTAAAACAGTTCTTGAAAAAATGGCAATAAAATAAATAGGTTTTTAAATTTTCAGTAATATCAGAGTTCAAATGTTAACTACGGTGAACAACGCTAAATGAGGTTGGTAAAGTTAGATTTAAATGAAAAATTGTAGACAATAAGTAGTTATCTCTATTTACTACTAATAATTACAAAAACAAGAACATTTCATCTTTTTTTATAAATGAAAGAGTTTACGTATTTTTCGAATAAAATCATAGATTATATTGTGGCATTGCAGCCTTTACAAACCTCACTTTAAAAATTAAAAAAAAATTCTAGGGTTAAAATTTGTTCTGTTATGTACGGAGAAAAATACTTACATTTTAAAATATCTAAGAGGAAAATGGTCATCAGTCAAATCAATGGAACTTTTTTCTGTCTGCCTAGGTAGTACATTCTCGAGCGGTTAAAGTACCTAGCAGTTTTGTTTACCAAATAATTCTCGTACGTACAAGATGCGATCTCCGCAGGGAAATAGAAAAGACAATGTTCTAGAAAGATCTAGTAGCTGCTGCTACAGTTCTACAGTTTTGAGAGTGAATTTAGAAGGGTAAAAATATTATTTGAAGAAATAATAAAATATACTACTGTACACAAATTCATACATATTTTGATATTCGTGTTAGTAGTACGACATAATTATCTTTTTTACATATACATTTATATGTAAGTTACACGTACATTTAAGTTTAAAAATAAATCAAAAATTTTACAATGCGATTCAGAACAAATTCAAAGAACTCGCAAGGTTAGAAATAGTGTGACAATTATAAAATTATACTTATTTTATGTACTGGTAACTCTCTGGTGAAACAAATCATATCTAATAATAGAATTTATTCTGTTAATAGTTTTCGTGAAGGTGAATGTTAACGCAAGGAACAAGAAAAGTGTCCAGTCAAAGACTTTCTTCGAGAAAACGCATAATTACATACGAAAAAATACTGTGAGTGCGCACGTGTTTTTTTTCAAATCTCTCTTCAGCCAGGAAAAACGAAAAAAAAATCTCAGCTCTCATTCAGTATTTTCTCTTCAAGGAACACTGTTGATAACTTACATAGTTGCACTCGGAACAAGAAAAGTGGGTTTTTCTCCGCTCTGAGTCAGCATGTGTTCCAACAAATGTCCTACATGGGGGGGGGGGGGGGGGAAGGTGGCCTTTCCTAGAAACTGAATATGTGCACTTGCAAAATGAAAAAGGTTTGTCGCCACTGTGAGTCAGCATGTGACTTTTTAGATATGCGTTTTGAGAATATCCATAGATGAACAAGGAAATAGAAAAAGTTTTCTCCGTAGTGACTCAACGTGCGCTTTAGATTGCCTTTATACATATATTAATACTCAGTTTCTTTGTTTTTTTTTGCTCGCTGAAAGTTAGGCGAAAAGCGACCACTCTCACCCTTAAGTTCAAACAACTCGAGGTTCGTTTTGGCGTGAAAGTCGCAAAAAAGTTGCCTTTCGTTTGTTTCGGTCTTCAGGCAAAAAGCGACCGAGACGCATTCCCGTCCGTATAGAAGCCGAGGCTCAATTCGGTCTGTAAAAACTGAAAACACGAGTCAGTATAAGTTTGTATGAAAATGTTTACTAAAATATTCGTTCGGGATAAAATGTCGACACAAATTTGAGTAGCATCTGGCGGCGGAAACTGGAAGCGCACGCGGCGCGCCATACGAAAGTGCGAAGTGCTCTTTCCGGCCGCCAGGTTTGCCTAACACACAAATTGCCTAACACTAAAGTTGATTTGCGGCAGTTTAATTGGCACAGCTTCGAATCTTTGACAAAAATAAGTCACGTGGTCAACACGAAACCACGTGGTATGCCTTTTTATAAAATCAACACGGTCAACCTAATGATAGAATTCCGTCAAAAAGGCACAGTCTACGGTTAAAATTATCGAAAAAATTTATTCTCCGAAGGTTAAGGAACGTTTATTGGCCGTTCTACATATGGCGCTCGGTTCAAAATGTCTCACAATAACCGGCTAAAGTTTTGACATTTCAGATTTGAACCGAAAAATGCCATTTTTAATCAGTCGGGCTTTTGGCCAATTAGAAATAATAGCAATCATAGACAAGCACCGAAGAGATGTTTTATTACATAGTGATGTTACTTCAAAGAAACGATAAAATCTGTGTAGGTACTTACTTTGACGGCTAATCTTTTGAAAATCGATAATGCTTTTGAACGAAATAAAATTTATTAATTATTAACGAAATAAAGTTGGGGAAAAATAATTTGGCACGGGTACCGTCGCCCCGTAGTGAAAAACTACATCAAAAGCGTCACGCAAATTTAAAATTTGTACCAGGAGTGCAGAAATTATATAGGGTGAAGCGGTGTTAATTGTTTTGTAATCATTTTTTTTTCCAGTTTGAGTGTTTGTAATAAATTTGAGATGCGGGCATGGGTACCGTCGCCTCGGGAGCCATTCATATTAAAAATTTTATCTCTTTATTTTTTAACGAGTAGGTACCTAATTGCGTTATGAATATATTTTTTTGGTAATTTTTATTTTAAAATATATTAAGTTTGAAGATTTTTTTTTATATAATTTTTTCCAATAAAAGTTTTGACATTTTGTGTGTTTATAGAGCAATGTTTTTTTCCAAAATAAAACTCGCTGGGACTTTTGAAGAATGTCGGTGACAAAAACCGTACAGTCGATATGGGTATCAAATTACGCGTCTCGACTTACAGAATCCGAACGGCTCGGTGAAAAAATGATCAGTAAGCTCCTTGGCTCTTTTTTTTCTCAAAATATTCATTTCTTTCTAAACATACATATATTTTAATACGTTTGTGGTCACACATTCATTGCTTCATTCACATGCAAACATACATATTACATTATTAAAAGTTTTTAAATTTTGCGTGGTAATTGAGCGATTCTTTTTCCAAAATAACAACTTTTGAAGAATGTCGGTGATAAAAAACCGTACATACGATATGGGTATCAAATTACGCGTCTCGAACTACACAACCCGAACGGCTCGGTGAAAAAATTACCAGTAAGCTCCTTGGCTCTTTTTTTTCTCAAAATATTCATTTATTTCTAAACAAACATATATTTTAATACATTTGTGGTCACACATTCATTGCTTCATTCACATGCAAACATTTGTATTACATTTTAAATTTTTAAAATTTTGCGTGTTAATTGAGCAATTCTTTTTTCAAAATTACAACTTTTGAAGAATGTCGGTGACAAAATCCGTACACACGATATGGGTATTAAATTACGCGTCTCGAACTACACAACCCGAATGGCTCGGTGAAAAAAAGATCAGTAAGCTCCTTGGCTCTTTTTTTCTCAAAATATCCATTTCTTTCTAAACATACATATATTTTAATACATTTGTGGTCACACATTCATTCCTTCATTCACATGCAAACAAACATATTTTATTTTTAAAAGTTTTTAAATTTTGCGTGTTAATTGAGAATTTTTTTTTCCAAAATAACAACTTTTGAAGAATGTCGGTGACAAAAACCGTACAAACGATATGGGTGTCAAATTACGCGTCTCGACCTACACAACCGGAACAAGTAGGTGAAAAAATGATCAGTAAGCTCCTTGGCTCTTTTTTTTCTCAAAATTTTCATTTCTTTTTATAAAATTTTGTAGTCCCACACCCTCGCCTCATCTACATTCAAATACTACACCACGCAATTAATTTTTACCCATTAGTTGCCTGCAACGGGCAAAAAGCTAGTAATAACATTATTATGTGCACTTGGAACATAAAAAAGGTTTTACACCACTATTAGACAGCATGTGTGCCTTAAGATGGGCGTTTTGATATAATGAAATGTTTCACACGGATCATGAAAAAGATTTTTCTCCATCGTGAGTTAGCATTTTGCACTTCAGATAATATGTTTAGTTGCAAACGGAATATTAAAGAGGTTTTCCTACGATGTGAGAGAGCATATGGCTCTTCAGTTGGCCCATTTGATAACATGCATAGTTGCATTCGGAACATGAAAAAGGTTTTTCTCTACTGTGAGTCAGCATGTGGCTCTTTAAATTACCCCTTCGATTACATGCATAATTGATCACGGAACATGAAAATGGTTTTTCTCCACTGTGAGTCAGCAAGTGTGTCTTAAGGTTACCCTGTTGATAATTTGCATAGTTGCACCCCGAACATGAAAAAGGTTTTTCTCCACTGTGAACTAGCATGTGCCTCTTCAGCTGATCCTTTCGACCACACGCATAGTTGCACACGGAACATGAAAAAGGTTTTTCTCCACTGTGAGTCAGCATGTGGCTCGTTAGGTCGATCTTTCGATAGCATGCATAGGTGCACACGGAACATGAAAAAGGTTTTTCTCCACTGTGAGTCAGCATGTGGCTCGTTAGGTCGATCTTTCGATAGCATGCATAGGTGCACACGGAACATGAAAAAGGTTTTTCTCCACTGTGAGTCAGCATATGGCTAATCAGTTGACCTCTTCGATTACATGCATAGTTGCACACAGAACATGGAAATGGTCTTTCTCTACTGTGAGTCAGCATGTGGCTCGTTAGGTCGCTCTTTCGATAACATGCATAGGTGCACAAGGAACATGAAAAAGGTTTTTCTCCACTATGAATCAGCATGTGACTCTTCAGCTGACCTTTTCCATAACATGTATAGTTGCACACGGAACAAGAAAATGGTTTTTCTCCACTGTGAGTCAGCATGTGGAACTTTAGTTGACTCTTTTGAAAACACGCATAGTTGCACAGGGGACATGAAAAAGATTTTTCTCCACTGTGAGTCAGCAAGTGTCTTTTCAGGTTACCCTGATGATAACTTGCATAGTTGCACACCGAACATGAAAAAGGTTTTTCTCCAATGTGAATCAGCATGTGCATCTTTAGCTGATCCTTTCGACAGCACGCAAAGTTGCACACGGAACATGAAAAAGGTTTTTCTCCACTGTGAGTCAGCATGTGGCTCGTTAGGTCGCTCTTTCGATAGCAAGCAAAGGTGCACATGGAACATGAAAAAGGTTTTTCTCCACTGTGAGTCAGCATGTGCCTCTTCAGCTGACCCTTTCGACAACACGCATAGTTGCACACGGAACATGAAAAAGGTTTTTCTCGACTGTGAGTCAGCATGTGGCTCATTAAATTACCCTTATGATTACATGCATAGTTGCACACGGAACATGAAAATGGTTTTTTTCCACTGTGAGTCAGCATGTGGAACTTTAGTTGACTCTTTTGATAACACGCATAGTTGCACAGGGGACATGAAAAAGATTTTTCTCCACTGTGAGTCAGCAAGTGTCTTTTCAGGTTACCCTGATGATAACTTGCATAGTTGCACACCGAACATGAAAAAGGTTTTTCTCCAATGTGAATCGGCATGTGCATCTTTAGCTGATCCTTTCGACAGCACGCAAAGTTGCACACGGAACATGAAAAAGGTTTTTCTCCACTGTGAGTCAGCATGTGGCTCGGTAGGTCGCTCTTTCGATAACAAGCAAAGGTGCACATGGAACATGAAAAAGGTTTTTCTCCACTGTGAGTCAGCATGTGCCTCTTCAGCTGACCCTTTCGACCACACGCATAGTTGCACACGGAACATGAAAAAGGTTTTTCTCCACTGTGAGTCAGCATGTGGCTCATTAAATTACCCTTATGATTACATGCATAGTTGCACACGGAACATGAAAATGGTTTTTCTCCACTGTGAGTCAGCAAGTGTGTCTTCAGGGTACCCTGTTTATTACTTGCATAGTTGCACTCCAAGCATGAAAAAGGTTTTTCTCCACTGTGAACTAGCATGTGCCTCTTCATCTGACCCTTTCGATCACACGCATAGTTGCACTCGGAACATGAAAAAGGCTTTTTTCCACTGTGAGTCAGCATGTGGCCCGTTAGGCGGCTCTTTTTATAACATGTATAGTTGCACATGTAACATGAAAAAGTTTTTTTTCTTTCATGGGTGCGCACGTTTATTGCAAAATTTGACTTAGGGGAGGAGGAGTAGTTGTGATGGGGAGGAGTGAATCCCTTTTCCACAAAATACGTCTGAAGATCTGTCGACAAATTTGAAAAATAACATGGATGAAAAAGACTCAGTTAAACTTATTTCCTAAACTTAGAGTAAAAAAGCGAAGTAAGTTCGTAGAAAGGAAAAAAAAATAGGAGAGTCCGAATCGTTCAAGTTTACAGTGAAAAATTGGTTTTACCTGCTTCCTTGGAAATTCTTCCAAAGCGTTCTAAGCATTCCTCTTTTACATCCGGCAGGTCTATGTCAATTTTCATATAAGTAAGCGCCGCTTCATCTTGTTGGGGTACAAGATCCGCGTTTACGGTGACTGTCTTCACATTAATGTTTCCTGGAATAAAAATGGACAATAAATATAATGAATCTTTGCATGGCCAGCCCTGAACCAAACGGCACCAGGCGCAAGTTTAATGTTGGCTGCCCTAACAGTCTAAATTAGTACACGCCGAGGCAGGATATCACTGTAGTCATTAAAATGATGATATGTGTTTTTTTGTAGAGCGGTATTTATCAAAAATAATATCAAGGGCGATGTGTTAGGTTTAGTATTCGACGCCCGGTGCCCGGAGCGAACTGCACCGATTGCGCCCGCTTAGGGCCAGCCCTGTATCTTCGTCAAATTGATATTAACGAGAATTTTTTTAATTGAAAAACAATAAACTATTCTTTTACGAATAAATACAATTGATCAACAACGTCAATGTCAGATAAAAAAATGACCTCAGAAATCCGCTTCAGGGACCGATTCTTCAAGAAGGAAAAAACTTTCTCTAGAGCACCTGTGGTAGAGAGTTTGGTTGTTTTCGGTCAATGAGATATTGATTATACAATCAATATTGATGTATTTTTAACGTATAATACGTGTAATTCACATCATATTTCAAATAAAATTAGGTGAAAATCGAGGAACCGACAACCTATTATGAATAATATAATAAAGTTTAATGAGTGCTGTTTTTTTGGTATTTTCCGGCAAGGACACATATTAGGGTAAATACCCAATACACCTCATGTTTTATAAGAGAGGATGATGTGCACAAGTGTGTGTCCTGTTTGCACGATATTTCAAAAGAGACATTGATTCCGGATATCCGAATTTTAAGTTCTATATTTAACACGTATGCAATGCAACAAACTGGCTGTCTGAGTACTCTCCGCATATTGCGAGCATTCCTTCGTTACAGCTGGGTGGTCGAAATCTAAATCTGAAAATGCTATTTCACGTCCATCTTCTTCCTGGAGCCCTGGTTCCGTCTTGATGGATATAGTATCTGGCTTCAGTAGATCCATGGCCTGCTTTGGTAGAGTTTGGTTATTGGTTTAATCCCAAAAAATATATCTGAAACAGAACATTGTTAAAATAAAATAAAATGATAAAATTTAAAAGTTAAATTGAAATAGGATACATGATTTTTAGCTCAACTCGTTAAATCATTCCTCCAAATCTAGATACGGGAGATATATCTTGGGCTGTGCATTGAATAAAAGCTAATTTTTAAACAGTATATTCAAGATATTTAAGATAAATTCAACCCTAATTAGCGTATTTAGCCGGATATCATATCTGTTACCAAATAAAATTAAAGAAAGGTCTATATTATAGCCTCGAACATTCACATTTAAACTACATGATTGAAATCTGGGGAAATGCATATGAAACATATATAAATGAACTACACGTAAAACAAAATGAAGTAATCAAAAAGCTATTTCACTTCAAACCTAGAACATCAACAGAAAAAATATATATGGAAACAAAACTATTAACATTAAGAAACTTTTTATGCATATTATACATGTCTCCTTATATGCAAAATAAATAATAAACTCATACATCCAATTACAGAAATTATTAAAACTAACCAAGTACACACACACTTTACACGGCTGCACGATAAAATACATTTAAACACCATACATACTCATTACGGCTAGCAATCCATTGGTTACGAGGAGAGCAACATACATAATTGCCTCCCAGACGAAATTAAAAATGAAAAAGTGTAGTTAAATTTAAAAAAAAAATTGTTTAGTTTTATGCTCAATCAACAAAACAATGATCGTGAATAAAATCGTTGTGTAATATATTAATGTGTAATGTATTAGTTTTTTTCTAGTTAAATAAGTTAAAATGTATTTTTCTTTTATCTAGAATAAAAAAAACTTAAAAAAATAAAATGTGGTTTCGCTTGGAATATCCTGTCAAAATAACGAAGACGTAGCCAAAACACACATTTGAAAACCTTGAAGATATGACAACGGTTAAGAGAAACGTTGTTTATGGTGGAAAAACTATATTTATATATTAACAATGTTTACCGCCATTCCGCTTTTAACCAAATATTTGTTAACCATATGTTTTTTGTTGTGTAATTGTAATAAATGCCTTCGAAATGGTAATCTAATAATAGGTAGACGTCAAATTGACAGTTTAAACATTCTACTGTGACAAAACGCCCAATGATTCCCTAACTAAACTGGAATAACGGCAGCTACCAAATAAATAGCGATGAATATAAGAATGAGTACTTACTTTACCAATAACCATCACAGGCGTGGGAGAGTAAGTTTAACAGGAAGAAACGGAGAAGAAAGCACCTGTTAGCACTTGTCAAAAATATTTATAGGTTATGCATATACAAGAATGAAGTCATAGACAATTATTATAATTTTCATAGCGACCAGATTATTAAAAAAAAAAAAACATTTTCATCATGTGACTTTTGAACACAAGCATATTGTTTACATACATATTCATTATATGATAATTAATCACGGTAATAAATAAGAACGGTTATTATTAAGAACGATCGTAACAAAGAATAATGATTTTTAAGAACATTTCATATTCAGCACAATTTAGAGTCATTCCACGCGAGTAGTACCAACTACTAATATATTGGCGGAAAGCAAGTTAAGTTATTAAGTATTTCAAAATAAGAACAATTTTATCGATAGCCCATTCCTCTTGGGATGCTATGATATTTAACAAACTCGCTAAGACTTTTGATGTAAGTGACTGTTCTCTAAATGACTTAAACAAATATTGATTAGTCACCTAGCTAAATGCTGACATATGTTAAATTGTACTTTAATTTGAAAAAGTATTCTGTTGTACAAAAAAAAAATATAAAAATATGCCAAACACTAAACCAACTGTCACCTTGTTTATGGTCACCGTCATGCCTCGGACTACGTCCGACTCTCATAAATAAACCACTCTCTAGATCAGTGATGGGCAAAGTACGGCCCGCGGGCCAAGTCCGGCCGGCCAGGCTAGTCAATCCGGCCCGCGACATTGTTTTGTATAACCCTACCACAATTTACCAATTGAACAAAATGTATTTTCTACGTAGATAGAATAGAAAACTTAACGGTTTCCTTCTCATTGTGTTTTAAGTACGGTATTATTGCATCTAATATTAGTTTGCACACAAACCTCGCGCTTTGCAGATCGGTAGCATGGCGAATGCATGGCGATGTGAAGTGCAATGCGTGTGTTGCTCGGCTAAGTTCGGGACGAATCGGGCGCTACCATTTTCATTTCCTCTGTTGTCAAGGTCAGTGTTCAATCGTTCAATGTTCATCAGTGTAGTTCGGACAGTCACGACGCGACGTCGCGTGCGTAGTCAGTGTCAAGTCACCTCTGCGGCTGTATGCCTGGCTTGTGTTTCTATGGTTGTGCTTTTTTGGTAGTGTTTTTGACATTTTTGATCGTTACAATGGCAAGTAAAAAACGTAAAGTTGATTCAGAATGTCGTATTTTTAAAGATGAGTGGACTTGGAAATACTTTTTTTACACATATTAAGGATAAACCTGTGTGCCTCATATGCAATGAAGCTGTAGCGGTATTTAAGGAATTCAACCTCACACGACACTTCATGACAAAACATAACAACGCCACTTATGAAACTATGACCGAAGAGGAACGGAAGCAAAAAGCAGAAGCTCTACGTAAGAAACTGTCAGGTCAGCAAAATATTTTTAAAAAACAAAGTTGTTCTCAAAAGCTAGCTACACATGCCAGTTACGTTGTAGCATACAATATTGCAAAAAGTAACAAAGCATTTTCTGATGGTGAATTTCTAAAAACTTGTATGATCCAAGTATGTGACATTTTGTGTCCTGACAAAACAAAGGATTTTGAGACAGTAAGTTTGTCTCGAAAAACAATTTCTTCTAGAATTGAAGTAATTGATAAGCAGTTTGTCTCACAACTAGAGTCAAAGATAAGCGAGTTTAAATTCTGTTCTTTTGCTTTGGATGAAAGTACGGACATAATTGACACAGCTCAGTTACTGATATTTATAAGAGGTGTTGATGACAACTTTTGTGTTACTGAAGAATTAGCTTGCATGCGTTCATTAAAGGGAACGACCAAAGGATCAGACATTTTTCAAGAATTTCAAGAAACTATCACGTCTTTGAAAATATCTTTGACCAAAATTTGTAACATCACTACTGATGGAGCACCGAATATGACAGGGACGAAATCTGGTTTCGTAGGCATGTTTAAGGAATCATTTCCTGGGAACGAAGCTGTGTTTCTTCATTGTATCATACATCAAGAAGCTCTGTGTAAATCTGCTCTAGACATGAAACATGTGCTTGATGTTGTTATTAAGCTTGTTAATAGCATTCGTTCACAAGCACTCAATCATAGACAATTTCGAGAGTTTCTTGACTCATTGCAGTCTGAGTATTTTGATGTACTTCACTACACTAAAGTAAGGTGGCTCAGTGCAGGACGAGTTTTCGAACGAGTTTGGGATTTAAAAAACGAAATAATCTCTTTCATGGAAGAAAAAGGAATGGACGAATGTGAACATATGAAAGATATTGTATGGCTTTCAGACTTAGCATTGTTTACAGATCTTCTCAGTCGTATCGATAAATTGAACCTTAAACTCCAGGGAAGAAATCAATTAATCAATAATATTTGGGGTCATATCAGGAGTTTCAAAATGCAATTGAATCTATTTTCTAAACAACTAGTCAAAACAGACTTTACCCATTTTCCAAGACTAAAAACTATTGCAGTTAGGGAGGACCAACTTAAGAACTATGAGAAAAGCGTGAAATATTTTTTTTATTTATTTATTTATTTTATTTATTTAGTACAGGTGATGATACAATGACACATGTAGATAAAAAATACTTTGACTGCCCAACTAGGAGGAATTCCCGTTTTAGGACAGTCAAAATTGAGTTAGTATTCATGCACGCATACATATTTTGTAAGAACAAAAACAAAAAAGGAAAAAAAAGAAAAGTAATATAATATATACATAACTAAAAAAATATATACATATATAACTAAAAAATAATGATACATTAAAAGAAAAATATTATTATAAAAGATTAAAAGCAAAAAGTTATAAAGTAAACTGATGTTAACTTGTTGTTTGGTTTGTTTAGTTTTGTTTATTTTCTTGTTTTCTTAATGTGTTTGATATTTTGTTTGTTTTATTTTTGGAAAAGTGTGAGTTCACACTCTTTTCTCCCTAATTGGTGAAGCCAGACAGTGATCGATTTACGAAGAGCACTTATGCTTTCCTTTTTCCAAGCATCAGGTATAAAGTTGTAAAGTTTTGGGCCTAGGAATGAAAAATGTCTTTGAGCAAGTGAAGTTTTGGTTGTGGGTGGTACGATTGGATTCCTCCGTGAGTGTCGGGTGTCGTGACAGTGGTCGATAGATGGGTAGAGATGACGTTTTTTATGAGTGTTCAAAATTATTTTCCTCATGTATAATTGTCTGACATCTAGAACTCGTAACTCTTCAAATAGTGAATCGCTGTGGTGCCTAAAAGGTTTTTTCATGATTACCCTTAGTAAGGATTTTTGGGCCTTTGCTAAGTGGTCTAAAACAATTTTTGCGCATCCACCCCAGCCTAATGATGCATAATCTAATAGTGACCCACACATAGCGTTGTAAATGAGTCTTAAATCTTTTAGACATAGGATATTTCTAATTGGCATAAAGATATGCGTCAGCTTTCTAACCTTAGTAGTCACAAGGTCTATATGTCCGTCCCATCTAAGATGTTTGTCGATAACAATACCGAGATATTTTATACTGTTCACGCATTCTAATTTATAGCAATTACAGATAGTTGCTTCGATGCATTTATGTATGAAAATATTGTATAATTCTTTGGGTTGGCCCGCTTCTGTCGCACTAAATCGTATAAATTTTGTTTTTTCTGAATTGAGAGTCAAAAGATTATAATCTAACCAATATTTAAGCTGATTAATACCGTCTTCTGCTTTGTTGTGTACAGCATTCCAGTTTCTTCCTTCAAATATTAAGACAGTATCATCCGCAAATGTTATGATGTGATTGGAGAGATTACTGTTACATAAATCATTTAAATAAATACTGAACAGAAGTGGTCCTAGGGTACTCCCTTGCGGTACACCAAATTCTATAAGGGCGGGATCGCTAACTGTATCATTAATTTTAACTTTTTGGTATCTGTTCGCTAAGTAACTATCCATCCATTTGAATAGCTGTCCCTGAATGCCGATGGCCTGTAGTTTTTTCAGTTATATCTTTATGAAGAATTTGAACGAAGATTCCAAGACTTCAAAGTTATAGAACAGGATGTTTTCTACTATGAAGCTTCGCAAAAACAGTGTTAGAAACCGATTGACTGACCACCATTTAGCTTCACTACTGCGAATCAGCTCATCCCAGTTTTTACCAGATTATGATAAACTTTTAGAAGCTCAGCCACAGTTTCATCTGTCACATACGCCTTCAAACTCTTCTAAAGAATAATCAATTTTTGTTACTTTTTTACAATTTTAGCATATAATGTACTCAATATTATGCATGATGTAAAAATTAAAAAAATAAAGTACTTATATCACTTATAAAAAATTATTTAATTAAATTTTTTTTCCGGCCCGCCTAGATATTTTTTTATTTTATCTGGCCCTTTTCTTAAAAAGTTTGCCCATCTCTGCTCTAGATCGATATCTTCGGGCTTTTTGTAAGGCCCCATTTTGTCACCCCCTTAACCACAGACGACCACAGATAAAACGGTCGTTTGGTCCAGACAGGTAAATATATCGTGGACCATAAAGAAATCTCAAAGCCATTTAAAAAAGTGCATACATAGACAATATTACTGCACCCAGCTAACGTCGTACATTCACTAGCCCAAAAAAATTATATTTTAATAATTAAAATATTGGAATGCAGGAAAAGGAAAATAAAAAAAAAACCCACAGCTATGCACACATAAAAATACTTTTTATTTTCAAAAAGACAATGGACAGTAATACAAAACAGGGTCAGTACAACCGATGTATTGAGCATTGATTTATCATTGAGGTAGAAGATAATACTAATATATCTAAACAAGTGGCCGATGAGCAGAAGGTGACGCGGGATGGACAAAAAAAAAAACAAAACAAAACATGAAACAGAACAAGTCACAGAAAAATAAAAAGTAACGGTCTCAACTAGGAATCGAACCCAGTCTTACTGCAACAACTTAATAGGATTTAATTTGACCTTGCACAAAAATACAAGAATATATACACAAAATACATATTTAACCCATTACCTCCATGATTTTTTTTTTATTTTTATAAACTTGAATCCTCATTATAACCCGATAGTATAGAATGTAAGGAGAGCCCAAAATCAGTTTTAGAATTTTCCGCCCGCCCACACTCTCACCGGAGCGTCTAGAAAATTGATGCCTAAACGCAACGCTTGGAGGTAACCACCCTAAGCAAAATTTACGTCAAGTATGGGTAAAATGCAGTAAACTGTATGATTTATATTGATAATTTAAAATAAATAATTGCCATTGTTTATAATTCAATGAAAATATAATTTATTAATGGAAAATACACAAAATAACAAAAAATTCAATATTAGAAAAAACCTTCTAAATTGAGGAAAACTAACCAAATCTAACCAAATTATTCTCTAAGTGATACCGTTCGAAGCAGTCAAAATGAAGGGCGCGGTTGCAGGCCCGGCATCGATAGACTGCTGGATTTTTTTTACATAGAGCACAACGAATTCGAGATTCGCCACGATATGTCAAATGAAATTCTTGCATTCGACGCACACGATTCCCATCTTCCTTCACACGAGAATCTCCGAATTCGGCATTGACCTGATTTAGAAAAGACAATAAAAGAGTACGGGTAGCCTCCACACGAAATGCCTTCTGGGAAGGTTTTCTCTGTCGCCTAGTCATCTGGTTTCCCATATCATGCTCGTACTTCCTTAAGTAGCATAGCAACTTCCATCCATTTAAAAGGGTGCTGCTCAGACAAGATGCAAATAAAGGCCAGTACCACTTCTTTGACCGAATGTTGACGCGATAATTTTGTATACCATTATCATTGAGGTCTACCCCACCCATTCCCAAATTATAATTTCGTGTTGGCACGCTGGGCAACCGATTTTTTTTGCATGCTTCCTTCAAAACTTTGCCTTTTTGCCTTTCTTCAATTTCTGCCAACTCTGCACTTGACTTACTTGCTCCATTCGATCATAGTTCGTGGCCACTGTGAATTCACGGCTGTCCTAACCAACGGCATACGAGGATTTGGCTTTCTACGTCTACCACCGCAAGCTAGCAAATTCACCTTCTAGGTTAATGTTCGCTTTGCGCAAGGGAAATATAGAAGAAAATGTTACCTTTAGGCAATTACTTTCCTGAAGCTTCAAGGTTAGGAAAGCGAACTGTTCACTTAACACATTCTCTTATCCTTCAGGATACACATCAAATGGTGAGGTGTGAAGAAATTGTCCATAAATAACTCATGGCGTGCGGGGAACTCTATATATTCCATCATAGACAGTACGAAGGATAATCTTTGACCTAATACGGGGTCATATGTATCAGATGCTCAGGAATATGGCATTGCTTGGAAACAGGTAGCCTTCGGAGGAAGCAAGACACCAAATCTCGTAGCCAACTTTGATTGGCTTATTCTTAATGTACATCTTGCAATAATGTCGACCAAAATAAGGCACCATTTGCTCGTCGATGGAAAGTTTGTGTGCAAAAACATCAAATACAAATAAAGATGGAACGTTAGTCATTATTATACCTTAGCCATTCTGTCGGTTAGGTATATCTAGATTGTTGTTATCGCAAAAATGTATATAGCGCTTTATAAGCTCGAAATGTGGACGTTGGTTCCTTTATTGATGACGCTTACACCCGAGGTCGGGTCAGACGAATAATAATCTCTGGTAGATGGCAATGTATTGTAGCCGGTCAATACAGAAACCAAGAAAACGCTTCAATTCGTATATATCTTACTGGAATTCGGTATTGGTTTTAAATCGCGCGTATTTGATCATCCTCTCAAGAATAAACTGAATCACTTCGTCATCAAAGAATAATGAAAACACTTGAAAAGCATTATAAGACTTCAGCTGTTCGTACATATCTTTTTGCAGCACATTCAGCGGTTCAGGAACGCAACAGTTAACTGTAGTTTTAATTTTTTGGCTGGTGGTGCATTTGAAATAGATATTCGCAAGGTATTACGACTCGCACCAGAGGATGTCGAAGGCTGATTCCAGTCAAGTCGTGATTTGCCATCAAATCATCGTCAATCAGCTCTTCGTCCGTCTGTTCATCAACATTCTCTGTTTAAAAATATCCGAAAACGGCAGACTTACTATTATTTTTAATAAAAATTACCCATAAAAACACAACAAAACCGTATTATTTGAAGGCAAGCTAACCAAAAACATATGAAAACACTGTCACAGCAGACCTCCAAACGTTGCGCGCAGGCATCACCTGATTTCAGTGACATCCAGCGGTCATCTTATGCATATAATACTATGTTGAAACAGTGTTGTCGACTATTTCATCTTTTGATAACAATATATTATGATTCACACATGTTTTATTTTTTTCCGTTTTAAATTTTTTTTTTTTCAAAATGGGTCTATTTTCAGGGCTTTAGTAAAAAAAATATTAAAAATAGAATAATTAGTAAAATTTATTAAATTATGTTAATTATTGAAAGCTAACATACCAATCTATAAATGCTACATAAAAACTTGGTGGGATTTAGCTTTATTCACAGTGAAAAAAAATCATACTTTTCATCTATTTTTTTGATGCCTATAGACATCGTCATGGAGGTAATGGGTTAACGTGTTGAAAGATATTCATTATGTCAAGTAATAGTAACGCCTTTTGACTTTTACATGGTATAATTTAAATCATAATACATAAACCATAATATAAGTAATAAAAATCGTGTACATAATAAAAGGTTTAATTGACCTTTTTGATGTAATCGTGGCTTTGTTTAGCAGTTTTAGCATCCTAATACGTGGTATAGTATCGCGTCGGAATACGGATAGGTCTGAAAAGGAAAATTAATTAAATTATTAGCCAATGAAGTACATTCAGGATTCAGGAACATTGTAACAAAGAACGAGAGGTTAGTACCTGTATTTAACAACGGGTTCGGGTCCTTCTTTCAATTGGTGGAGATAGACCGGATCACACATTTTAACACAACACAGCATTTATTTATCACCTTGAAGAATTCTAGGACGCAACATTATTTTTAGATGGTTGAAAGAAAATTCAAAATATTTACGCTAAAAACTTCAACTGACTTCATGCTTCAACTTTCGAAATGACGTCTTGAAAATTAACGTTAATTTTTATCGCAGCATTACCCATGCTTAGCTTCTCTTTCTGTTACATAAGTCGCTATGGTAGAGAGCGAGAGATCAAACTTCAATTTTTGCTCTGAGCCAATGAGATCTGTGCTTTCAGCCACAACAGCTTTGTCTATAAGAATTTGAAATATGAGGAATAACTCCTCCCATCAGGGTAACAAGGTCAGACGGGAGTTGTACTCCCCTGGTCCGACTAAAGCCTTTTACCCAAAATGTGTTCTTCAATCAATTAATTTTCTAATTTGTTTGATAAAATGCTTATTTGGGACGATTCGATATTTTTGGCGCGATATAGGAGTATGTCAACATTTTTCACTTCAAATTCAATATGTTATTACAGCTGTATTTAGAAATGAATAAAACAAAGTTAGTGAACATTTCCAGTGAGAGAAACAATTTGAATATCGTTCCATATAGGCACCTCACCTGTGCTATTAACGAATTCACATAAATCAAGTCAGTAACCTGGAAATATTGACATTTACCCTAATGACGTACCGAAATGTACAAGACATTTAGATCTGTTCTGGACATATTAGATATACATAAATAACATGGTATATCATAATTTCAAAACAAGAACATTAAGATTGATTCATGAAATACCTAAGTAAACTCTACAACTTTGACATATTTTCATTAATTCATTCAAAATCTTGTTATATACAAAGTATGGACGTTAATGAACGACGGTACATACTTTTGGCAAAGGAAAATGGACGGCTATGGACGACGCATTGTTAAATCTCTAATCTGTAAATATGCATCGTATTGCCATCTATGGGCATATTCCTGTAACTTTACACCATTTTACAAAATTATCGACAGAGATATCGACCGTTATTTCTTTTGCATGACGTCACAGGAACAAGTTCGGACATACACAGAAATATTCAACAATTGATTTCGGCGCGTACGTGTTTTTACGTTTTTCTCGCGGATTTCTAATAATTTGTTGGAATATCTGAAAATTAGAGTTTGAATTTGATGTATTTTATATTTGTACCGGACAGCAGGTGGATGTATCTTAATAATTATTGAAATTATTAAGGAAAATAATATTTATCTATTATCACACATTTTACGACGCCGCGCCGAATCCTTTATAATGTTTATCACCGTACACGTATCATGTGTCAAATAGGATTTAACCGAAGTAATTAAATTTCGGTTATTTTTTCTAAGTTCCTTAATGCTCTCATACATCCTATTTCGAGATAAAAATACTTGCTGCATATTAACACGTGTAGAATATAGTAATATAGTAATATTAGTATGGGAGGGGGGGACGGGAGGTAAAATCGGGAGGGGGCGGTAGGTTTGCATGTTTTTTAAAATACTACAGTAATACGTGCAGTCGTATGACGCTTAACATTTTTTCTCTGAAATTCAAT
Organism: Hesperophylax magnus; assembly: GCA_026573805.1. Classification (NCBI taxonomy): domain Eukaryota; kingdom Metazoa; phylum Arthropoda; class Insecta; order Trichoptera; family Limnephilidae; genus Hesperophylax; species Hesperophylax magnus. The sequence continues at coordinate 3,351,637 of JAIUSX010000060.1, forward strand.
AGCGACACACCCTCCTGACGCATACGAAAATATTGTGACGCATTTGAGGTGGGACATGGGAATGGTTAGATTCGCGGGAGTAGGAAACACTGGTCTTGTGTCTAGTGAGTGGTTCTTATCTTTGGATAATTTCGCGAAATTAACGTCATTTTTTCATCGAACCTGAGGCAGGTATTTGCAAGTAAGATTGCTTATATTCATCGCTAATCATTTCTGTAGCGGCCGTTATTCAAGTTTAGTTACGGAATCATTGGGCGTTTTATTGGTAAATAGTCGAACGTTTAAACTGTTGATATTTCGACTACCTATTTTTAGATTAGTATTTTGAAGGCATTTATTAAAATAATCTCAAATATACCTATGGATTACCGGTATTTTGTTAAAAGCAGAATAGCGATTTATTGTTAGATATACGAGAAGATTTACTATTTAAATTTTAAATACTTTCTATTTAAATACTAAATACAGTTATCCGAGGATTGAGAACGATTATCTCAACCGTTGTCTTAACTTTAAGGTCACAATTTGTATCATTTTTTCCAAATATGTGTTTTGGCTATGACTTTATTGATTTGAAAGAATATTCCAACCGTAACCAAATATTAAAAACTTATTCAAATTAGAGTTCCGTTACAACTATGTTCTGTTTCAGGTATGTTTGTTCGAAGTTAAACCAATTGCCTAACTACCAAGGCAGTGCCATGGATCTACTAAATCCAGATACTATATCTACCAAGACGGAACCAGGGCCCCAAGAAGAAGGCGGAAGTGAAATGTCGTATACGGATATAGATTTTGACCACCCAGATGTAAAGAAGGAATGTTTACAATATGCGAAGAGTACTCAGACAGCCAGTTAGTTTCATTGAATATATTAAAATTGTAGGATGTTTAATTTGGATGTTCGGAATCCATGTCCGTTTTGAAATATCGTGCGAACAAAACAGATTATGCTTATTTACAACACCCTCTCTTGTCGAAACTCATTTACCTTAAAATTAGTCCTTGCCGGAAACTACCAAATTACGGTATTCTTTTAACTTAGTATATTTCTCCAAATAAGCTGTCGATTCCTCAAGTTTTCACCCCGTTTTATTTGGGACATGATGTAAGTATCAAGTGATATTTTACAGGGTGTAGTGCGGAATAAGGAAGTTCCCGCTCCGCAACTCGCACCCTTAAAACACGTGTATTTGTTCTTTGATTTACAATAATTGATGCTAGATTCCATCAACTTAAAACAACCGTATTGAAAGAGCTCAAGAGCAGCGCTTTTTATTCTCAAAGCATCGGTCCCTAAGAGACATCAGGGGTGATTCTTATACTATCTTCATTGACCTTAACCACTTTTAAACGAAATGCTGCTTCTAATGGTATCTTTATTCGTTACTTTTTGTTAATTTAAAAAATATATTTTGTTTTGTATCAATGATCAATTCACGAATTGTTGTATTTTTTACAGGAAGATTTAATTTGGAAACTGTAACCATCAAGGCAGAACCTGGACTCCGCGAAGAAGATGAAAGGGGGTGTCCAAATGTGGAAATTGACATAGACCTGCCTGATATTAAAAACGAATGCTTAGAACGTTTTGAAAGAATTGCCCAGACAGAAGGTAATACCGGTTTTCATTGTAAAATTTATCAATTCATGCTAATCCTATTTGAATAACGTTTTTACGAATTTTCTGCGTAAAAGTATAAGACTTTTGAGCCTTTATCCGTTTTTTTCAAATTCTTGACAGATCTGAAGACACATCCTGTGGAAAAACGATTATCTTGTCTTCGGTGTTACTACTCCTGCTCTCATAAGTCGAATTTCACAAGACACATGCTGACTCACAGTAGAAATAAACCTTTTTCGTGTTCTGATTGCAGTTATTCATTTTCGCAAAAGGGAGCTTTGACAAGACACATGCTTACTCACAGCGTAGAAAAACGATTTTTATGTTCCGACTGCAACTATTCATGTTCTCAAAAGGAAACTTTGACAAGACACATGCTTACCCACAATGGAGAAAAACCTTTTTCCTGTTTCGAGTGCAACTATTCATATACTCAGAAGGGAGCTTTGAAAAGTCACATGCTGACCCACAGTGGAGAAAAACCTTTTTTCCTGTTCCAAGTGCAACTATTCATGTTCTCGTAAGGCTAGTCTTTCGAGCCACATACTGACCCACAGTGGAGAAAAACCTTTTTCATGTTCCCTGTGCAACTATTCATGATCTCAAAAGAGTAATTTGACAAGACACATGCTTACGCATAGTGGAGAGAAACCTTTTATATGTTCTTACTGCAATCATTCATGTTCTCAAAAGGGAGCTTTGACAAGTCACATGCTGACCCACAGTGGAGAAAAACCTTTTTCATGTTCCGAGTGCAACTATTCATGTACTCAAAAGGGTAGTCTGTCGAGCCACATACTGACTCACAGTGAAGAAAAACCTTTTATATGTACCCAGTGCAACTATTCATGTTCTCGAAAAAGTAATTTGACAAGACACATGCTTACCCACAGTGGAGAAAAACCTTTTAAATGTTCCGACTGCAATTATTCATGTTCTCGAAAAAGAACTTTGACAAATCACATACTGACCCACAGTGGAGAAAAACCTTTTTCTTGTTCCCAGTGCAACTATTCCTGTTCTCAAAGGAGTAATTTGACAAGACACATGCTTACCCACAGTTGAGAAAAACCTTTTATGTGTACCGACTGCAATTATTCATTTTCTCGAAAGGGAGCATTGACAAGTCACATGCTGACCCACGCTGGAGAAAAATCTTTTTCATGTTCCGAGTGCAACCATTCATTTTCTTAAAGGGTACATTTAACGACACACATGCTGACTCACAGTGGAGAAAACCGTTTTTCATGTTACGACTGCAATTATTCATGTTCTCAAAAAGGGATCTTTCACAAGACACACCCAGACTCACAGTTGAAAAAACCCTTTTTCATGTTTTGATTGCGGTTATTCATGTTCTCAAAATGGATCTTTGAGAAGACACATCCTGACTAACATTAGAGAAAAATATTTTCCGACTGCAACTATTCATGTCCGCGAAAGTTACATTTCACGAGCCACACGGTGTCTCTCAGTGTAGAAAAACTTTTTTCGTGTTCTGCGTAAAATTTTTTTTGTTCTTAAAAGCGTCTTCTGTCGAGCCCCATGCTGACCCACAGTGGAGAAAAACCTTTTTAATGCTCCTATGCTCCTATAAAGTGCACCTATCAGTGTTCTTCAAATGAAGATTGGAATTAACACATGATTACTCACAGCTGAGAAAAAAGTTTTTATGTTCCCAGTGTATTTGTAGGTTCACTATATAAATGTTTTGTGGCTGTTAAAATCGATGGTACATTTTCATACAAATTCACTGCTACGAGTGGTGTTCCCCAGGGGTCACATTTATGTCCAATCCTGTTTTTATTATTTGTTAATGATGTTTTATATATTTTCAATGATGTTCAAGTATTAATGTTTGCAGACGACCTGAAATTATTCAAAGCAATCAGAAACATTAAAGATCGCCATATATTGTCAAATAACTTGTCGAGATTTATTATATGGTGTCGTGAAAACCGCTTGCAACTTAACATAAGCAAATGTCAAATTATGATGTTTTAAATCCAATATTTTTTCATTATTCCATTAACAATATATCGATAGTATCTGTCTCGGAAATTAATGACTTAGGTATTTGGTTTGACACGAAACTCAACTTTATCAAGCATATAGAAATAGTAACTAATAAAGCTTTGAAAATGTTGGGATTTATTTTAAGGGTATCTAGTGATTTCAATAATGTCAATACTGTAAAAACATTATATATGTCACCAGTAAGGAGTCATGTAGAATACAATTCCACGGTTTTATCCCCAAATTATGAGGTTGATTCACATGCGATTGAAAGAATCCAAAATATTTTTTTCAGATATATATACCTTAAAGCAATAGTGGTGGTGTCGCGAAGCTGCGACTCCACTATATTTCAAAGGTGATGCAGACCAAAGCCCAATGCCACACGCTCAAAGGACCAGTCCCCAACTACACCGAATGCTAGGTTATGGGACGATTTTGTGCATCCGACAAACCCGATGGACAGTGCAATAGTCAAAAAGGTATAAATCTGGGCTTTTGGAGCACAAGATAAGCCCAGATTGGAATGTAGGAAAGATGGACTCACCCGTTGATGATTACCACACGTCTCCAGGAGTTTGGATGATTTCACTTCACAAATATATAATCGCCCTGTCTGATAATAGTTATCACTACGAACTCTGATGAGCAACTGACGTCACTTGTCCGATTTTACGTGTGTCGCAACAATAATTTTATTATGGTGACATTTTGGGATGGGTAAAAGGGTAGGTAGGACATTTGCAGGATTTTGTATTGACATTACACTTGTCCATTAAGCCTGTGGATGCATACCTAACAATCCCCTATATATTGCGCGAACAAGTGGGATATCTTAAAAAATGCTGTTCTGAGATAATAGGACTTTTAGGTTTGCGTTAGCTCTAGCAGCATCAAATTAATTAATCTTGCAGATTAATGAAATTGTATTAGATAGGTCAATTATTTGACATCAATACAAAATTGTAACAATAGAAAAATAATTATTTTTTTCACACTAATTTTGACAAAGTGTACATAAATCTGGAAATATCTCACTGTTGCGTGGAGTGTTTGGTAATCATCTCAAATTATCTCAGTGTAGCATAGTAATAATATTACTATTGTAGAAGGATAAGTGAATTCATAATTGTTTCTCGGGATATTTTTTCAATGTGGACGACTGTTTTAAGCTAGTAATTATTGCTTAAAATAAGTAATAATTATTATTTATGTATGCTTAACTATGCTGTGTATAATCATAAATACATTTTCAACAGTACACACAACCACTCACTCTTATAGTTTGTCGATACGACAATTGTATGGGTGTGCTTTTTAATTTATTTATGAGAAGCGTGTTATTATGTTTGTAACAAAAATAACAGAAAACCTTAAGGGCGCGTCTATGACCGGCCTATGATCTTCACTATGAATATTCAAGACTGCATGTATAATTTCTCTGATATCCCGGGTTAAACTTTGCTATTGTAATTTTGCTCTCACATGAGGCTTTATGAGTGCCATTGACAAACTATTGAGAAATTCACGCCGCTTGGTTATTTTCTCTTTATCAATGTTAGTTGACAGTTTGAATAAGACCCAAGAGTTGACACCAACGGCATTTAGCAACCCGTAGAAGAGTCGCATGGGCCACCTTTTGATCTTCCTGGACGTCGAGTACTTCTTACAAAGTTGGTCGAACACATCCTCCCCGCATTTGGTTTTATTATGGAAATGTATTATTTCTGGAAGGTACACTTCATTTCCCTTGTCAGGGCTGTCATGCATGGTGGACAGCATGATTACAACTTTCTTCTTAGCTGACTTCAGAGGACAATACGAAAAAAGTGTGAGAGGTCCGTCGTAGGTAAACATTGATGTGCATCTATCTCGATTTTTAGTATCCAAGAAAACAGAAGGAAATTCTCGTTTTTTCTTCTTTATAGTTCCAACTAGCATCAAACCAACCAATGAGAGGCTGAGGAGAAAAGTGTGGCACTATAGGTCAGCAGATTGGTTCGGTATGCGGGCCCATTTCAACGCTTTTCCGTGGTCAGCTGTTTGTTTTCGGACTTCGGACCCTACAAGATGTGCCCAGGAGATTGGTGAAGTCATCAAATCGGCGATGGATGGCTTCATACAATCGACTAATACTTAGCATAGTGGATATATTCACCAAGTTCTGTTGGATCTTCCCATTAAAAAGAGCCACAGCATCTGCAATCATAAACTTGTTAGAAAAAAACATTTTTATCCCCTACGGCACTCCGCGCACCATCATTTGCGACAACGGAAAACAATTCATAGCTCTGGAATTCAAGGAATTTCTGGCCAAATACGGCATAAAGGATATTTTCTATAATACACTTTACACGCCTCAAAATAATACAGTAGAGCGTTACAACCAGACCATCAACACGGCTCTGGCAATCCTGGTTGACAAAGATCAACGAACATGGTGCAAAAATCTGGAAAAAATTCAAGCTGCACTAAACAATACGGTGAACCTCACTACTTTATACACCCCTTTCTTCCTGAAACACGGTATGGAACAAATTGTACATGGATCCTTGCATTGGGACGCTAGCCTCCCATCATCTTCCCTTTCTACTGATAATCCATCAGAGAACTACGCTCACCGTCTTGAAGAACTTTCCGCTATTTACAGCGAAGTCACAGATGCGTTGATACTTGCCCACAAAAAGAGTGCAAACAGATACAATCTACGCAGGAAACATGTTACCTTTAAAGAAAACGACACAGTTTGGAGACGCAACAACACACTCTCACAAGGTGCTCTGTACTTCTCCGCAAAACTGGCTCCTCGCTTTGTTAAAGCAAAAGTGCTGAGAAAAATCTCAGATGTAGTATATACCCTATCGGACGCCTCTGGTAAACACATCGGTAACTACCACGTGAAAGATATTGTCAAGCTAGGAAGTGTGGACACAATGGACACCACCTTCACTAGGACACTACACTCATAACTAACAAACTTTTGGCTCTACCTTTGTCCCACGAGATTTGGCCCTCGTGCAGACAAATAGCATGTCTTATCGTGTAAGTTTCATATAAAAACTCGCATTTCGACCTCTGCAAGGTAACCTTCTCATTTTTCTAAAAACACAGAAGTGTCAACTGTGGTTTTTAATCATTTCTCACCCATACATGTACAACTATGCTCTTTTGTATAAACCTTTTGTTATTTTTGTTTCTTTGTCACACCTCACAGTGTAATGTATATAAATTGTACTCATATCTTGTACGTATCTTCTCTGGAACTGATATCATTCCAGTCAAGAGACTTTTTCCACCTCCAAAACGATTGATGCTCCCGGAGTCATGACCCTGGACATCAGTTGTTAGTCGTCACCATTCTGACACTTACGACACTAAATATATAACTATTTTTTGTCATAACTACCACAAAAAGTCACGTACAACATTGTATGTAAATGTTTTTTTAATTCTCTCATGTTCTCTGTTATTCACATTGCTTTTTCACATTGTTCTTTCACATTTGTTCGTCACATTTGTTCCATTGGGCTCCATCGTACATAAAACAATGACCCTTTGCAACATACACCCAAAAGAGGTGAATATTCTACCCCTGTAACTTGTAATCATAATGCGTGTGTAAATTCCAGTTTGGTATCGTCATTTGATTCAAGTTTACATAGGTGTAACAAATAAAAGTTACAATTACCTTTTTTAAAGTTTTTTCAGTTTTGTCTAAAAAATTGAATGGCGCTCAACATTCCCATTTGCTCTAATTTGTTGTTTTTTCAGAATTTGATATTGACACGTCAATTCTAAAAAAGGTTGTTGTAAAGGAGAACAAACGCCGTTTTGTCCTCCTCATCAATAACAATCATACATAACACCTTTCGGTCACATTGAGTATGTAAAATCTTAAGATCTCAACTTTCTGACCCCAATTTGTTATATTATGTACTATATTTTGACTTAAATAGCATTAATTTGCCTTGTCAAATACACCGAGCCAGGTCACTTATATTAAGTCATCCTGTGTCTCTAGGTGCCTCTTGTATCAATTTGTATCATAAAGTTCACAACATTCGTGTTTGTGGCAATTTTGGCAACACCAAGTGTGTTCCCCGTTTTTGTTTGGTCATTTTAAGTAAGTAAAACCCCCATCAGGTCTTAAATAAACCACTACAAACCTTTTTGTAAGCAAAGAGTAAGTAAAACCGAGTAGGTCTCTTTTGCTATATGTATGTCTTGTTTAAGACATCCTTATAGGCATATGTTTTGTATTATTGCCAACTTAAAGCATAAAAAGGTTATGCCATCACAACATTTTGTAAGCAAAGAGTAAGTAAAACCAATTAGGTCTCTTTTGCTATATGTGTGTCTTGTGTAAGACATCTTTAGGCATATGTCTTGTATTATTGCCAACTAAACGCATAAACCCAACCAAAGGTTATGCCATCGTCATTTTTGATAATACCAATAGCCACTACTTGATTGTTTTTGACATTGTGTATGTATCTTTTTTCCGGTATTGAAATGGTACTTTTTTTATTATTGAACGTTGATATGTTATTTTCATGATACATGAGAATGTTACAATATCCACCATGAGACGAGGGATCGTTATAAAATCTAACACTATACATGAGAATGTTATAATATCTACCGTGATACGAGAAGTTCGTTATAATTACTTTTTTACTGGCTCACATACACTGTGGCCAAAGAGATAATTTGTTCCATAAATGGTTATAAATATCTATGTTGTACCGTCCTTTCAATACTAGGGTTCTTTCGTAATTCGTTCAATTTCTACATGAGACGTGGAGACGTTATAATACTTACCATGATTCGTGCGAACGATACAATATCTTGTTGTTGTTTTCTTTAAATAAGTTGACACTATGTACTTGTTCTACCGGACATAGATCATTTTACCCTGACTTGTCGCCCTTAATTGGGACCCTTTTGTATAACTCATGCAGAGATGTGCTTTATTTCAAATAAATCCATTTCAAATGGAAATGCAAAATGCAAAATGGGTATTTTCCATTTTGCATTTTAAATGCTTTTCTAAAAACCATTTTGCATTTTGCATTTTAAATGCTTTTCTCAATGCATTTTCCATTTTAAATGCTTTTTTGCAACATTCTTCCTACTATCTCCACTAATCTTTTTTTCATAAGCCCCAAATATCAGTCGGTCCTCAACCTCGCTATGAGAGATAATTAACATTTGTCAAGTTGCTCCCTGGTAGGAGCCCTGGCAATTGAGTGATACCATTACAAAAAATACTGAACATGGGACCATGACGCTGTAATATTAAATGTTAGATAGCAGTTTCTATGTTTTTACGTTGGCAACATTAGTCCCACGCAAATTTTTTGTGGTTTCATAATCTGTAGTCGTGGTGTTTTTGGATTTACCATCATGTAATATGTTTGTTCTACATTGATGTCCATTATTAAATGACAAAAATTTTTAAAAATTCTATAATTATTTTATTTGTTTGACCTGAGAAACCATTTTGCATTTTCAATGCATTTTGAAAATAGGTATTTTGCATTTTGCATTTGAAATGCTTTTCTAAAAACCATTTTGCATTTTGCATTTTCAAATGGAAAAGTTTTGACCCATTTCCATTTTGCATTTCAAATGGTTTTGGGTACCCATTTTGCACATCTCTGAACTCATGACACTGAGGGAAATGTCCTTCACTGTAGTGAGAATTTTTTGTTCTCTTCAAACAAACATGAAGCTGTGCATTCAGCAAATTTTTACGCTAACTGATACCTGTGGACTTCTTGTCAAGCGGACCCAAGAACCATCCACTATCCATTGACCATGGACTAGCCATCAGCTTCACTGTTGGTTATGAGGTATCGTGTCGTGGGAGTTAATCGAGACAGTGACACAAAACCACCTAAATCGTTGTCTGGGAGACGAATAAGAAAAACTCCCAGGTTTGTGAAGCTTGAGCAAGGGTCTGTCATGTTCTCACAAACTGTAGAAGATTAAAAACGACCCCTAATCTTTCACCAAATACACGTGAAAGATTAGATTGTTATTACTGTGTATTCTCCTTCACCTTTTCATCAAATTCATGTATATGTGTAAAGAGTTAGGAAATTTGCTGGTTGATATATTTTGTCCTCACATAGAGATCGAATTGAGAATTAGCTCAGTCACTATCAATTTTCGCTGCTCAAACCCTCCATCCTTCACCCTTCCATCAAACTCATGTACATTTGTAAGAAGCTAGGAAACCTGCTGGTTGACCACATTTCGTTCTCATCGAACGGAGAATCAGCTCCATCACCAGCAGACCTTCTCGCTCAACCCTTTTTTTTTCTCATCCCTCATTATCTTTGAGGTTAATTTCATGAATCTGGAAGGTGTACCCTACGCACATAGCGTATCGTCTGTCTATAAGAGAATCTTTATCCATGAAATTTGCTTCAAAAAACTTCCTTTTTCACCCCATTCCTAGGTAATCAACACATTTCTTGTAATTTTGAAAGTCGTAAGTTATTATCGCTCAAGCGCTAACACCGGCCACGGAAGGCCAACTTCTTTCAGAAACTTGGTGTTACTACGGTACAACCACCTACTTGTAAATCAAATAGGTAACCTCACGCTAGTCGTGATAGTTTTTGTCTCCCCAATCTCGGGATACTCATGGTATAGTCAGCACATTAGATCTCTCTCTACTCTCTCCTCTCTAACCAACAACGTTTTTTGTCTTTTTGTCTTTTCTCTTGAACACAATTTGTTTCTCTCCAAACGTTTTTTCATCATTGGTCTACCAGGCAGGTAAACTTCAAGAATTTTGGCTCTAATAATAACCTGTCCCCGAATTAAAAAGAAGACCAGCAGCCCTCCTCATCACCTGCAAGCTGAGCTTCACTTCTTTGCCGCCTTCACTTCCATCACTCACTTCTCTCCAATCTCTGCGTACCAAAAACACCCGACCGCACCCAAATTAGGTGTGAGTCGTGCGTGCAGTAGCAAATCAAGTTGTCTCATCATTCAAACCACATTAAAAAAAACCAACCTCAGAGCATGCCAGCTCAAGGTTAGTTATGTTCCTGCAAATCAACCACCTGCCATTTGTACAAATCAACCACTTGCCGTTGTGCAATCAACTACTTGCCATGTGCAATCAACTACTTGCCGTTTGTGCAATCAACCACCTGCCGTTTGTACAAATCAACCACTTGCCATTGTGCAATCAACTACCTGCCGTTTGTACAAATCAACTACCTGCCGTTTGTACAAATCAACCACCTGCCGTTTGTACAAATCAACTATTTGCCGTCTGAGCAATCAACCACTTGCCGTTTGTGCAATCAACCACTTGCCATTTGTGCAATCAACCACTTGCCATTTGTGCAATCAACCACTTGCCATTGTACAAATCAACCACTTGCCGATGCGCAAACTCAACATAATAGCCATCACACGCATCAATCATCAATCAACTTACTGGTATTATTCCATGTTATTACCAACTTCATTTCACCTTGACAACCACTGCCCCACCACATCAGCATAATGGAATTCACGCTGGTACAACAACAGAACCCGGATACTTCTGGCCCTCAGCATCACCATCTCTCAACCACAACCAAGAAGCACAGTTCAATTTCTATGGCCCTAGTGATACTTGAGTGCAATCTCAAATGGGTCAAGTTACAGTGAAAGTGTAACTTTAATAACTTCAGTGAAATTACGTCTACTTGGTACTCAACGAAACACTACGCTCTTCAAACTTAGCTTACAGACCAATGAAATTTTAGAGTCAGGTTGTTGTCTTTTCATCACTGCATAAACTTGTATGTTGTCTTTTCATCACTGCATAACCTTGTATGTTTGTCTTTTCATCACTGCATAAACTTGTATGTTGTCTTTTCATCACTGCATAACCTTGTATGTTTGTCTTTTCATCACTGCATAACCTTGTATGTTGTCTTTTCATCATTGCATAACCATGTATTTTTTTTTCTCTTTGTTTTTTTTGTAAATCAACACTTTTTTCTCTCTCTACTCCCCTCACGACAAGGTGAAGAGGATTTTTAGCGCCTAAAGCTTCATTACCACGTCGCCTTTTACTGGCGGAGAGGGAATGTGTTACGTAATACAGTCTCCCTATTAAATTAAATGACGCATAGTTACCCCAACTTCCCCTCGCAGCTAGTCGCGGCGTGTTCAACACACGCGTCCAGATGGTCAAAACACGTGATAGACCACACGCAGCGCCGCGGCCACAAGCCCATCGCCTCGCCGCGCTTCCCCAGTCCAGAACCGGCCTCGGTCATAGCAGCATTGTCGCTCGCGAAGGCAAAAAACTACTCGCGGACATGACTTGCATAATTACGCGATAACGGACGCGATCTCGTTCCAGTTTCCTAACTAGATGCATTTCGCTATCAATTTCCAATCCTGTTTATTATCTCGGCTCGAACTAAACTCAATGGAGTCCCGTTTCCGTGTAAAATCCCGAATGAATATCACCACATCAACAGTACCGCCGCTTTTGAGCGCGGAAGACCTGGGTCAACATGATGTACCCTGCCACACCTCAAGGCGAATCGTAAGCTTTCAACCTATCCCTTTCTTGTGTTCAATTCTCGTAACTTCATGTAGAATCCACGCTTCACCCGGTCGTCACAAATTAAGAGAGAGAGATAAGAGAGAGATCTATGTCAACCCTGTATTTATCGAGATGATTAATATACCTTGTGCCTTTCTACTCTTGTGTAATTATTGTGTGTTAACCTGTCCGACCTCCTAACCGATGGACGAGCTGATGACTAAAGGAACTGCCTACCCCTGATAGTACACGAGTTTCATCTGCCTACCTTTTTATCTGAGCTTAGCCAACTAATTACCTGGTTCGATTCCGGTTTATTCCATATGTTAGCAATGTACATCACGTACTTTGTGATTGTATAGTGTTTTTATTTTTCGCTGGCTGCATCACTCTACTGTTTTTGACTAGCCTTTTTACTGGAAACTATTCTACCTCAAATACAGACCTTCGAATTTTGACCCTGAAACCCCCTTGAATATTGAAATCTGTTTGGTCATTTCTCACGATTTACACATATAGGACATATGGTGAGTAGATACCTACTAAACTATTCATAAACGCAACCTACTAAAATAATTTTCAATAAATGTGGGTTACCGCCATACCGACGAATTATTTTAGCAAATATGAATCATATCGCATGCGAAATGATGAAAACTATGTGTCCATGAACCTTAAAACTCTTGATCAACGCCGAGATATCAGAGACCTAGTAATGCTATATAAGATAATCCACTATTTTATTGATAGCCCATACCTTTTACAAAATATTCATTTCAGATGTCCATTAAGATTAACTCGATCTCCGGACACATTTTATATTCCTAAGAGCAATACTAATTATCTTGAAAATGTATTTATAAGAAGCTGTAGCACCTTTAATAGATTATGCACAAATATCGATGTGTTTAACACGAGCCTCGCAGGATTCATAGCATTCCTAAGAGAGTAGCGTTCGATCGTTGCGGGAAACTTAGTAGTGTTAGTGTGTGTATTGTTTTTGTATGGGTTGAATCTGTAATCTTTTTATTTTTATTTTTTTAGAGATTTTCCTTTTCTACTATTTAGTATTTATATTGTATTTTATTATTTATATTCATATGTTTTTCTACCAATATATAAAATCTTCTGTGGAAACTTTACTGGGAAACTTTAATTGCTCGCATGCGAGGATCGCGCACGATAAATTATCTACTGTTTCGATAAATGCGTATTTTCGACCGTCGTAGATAATGTAAAACAACCGATATTAATACCAACATAAAAATGTACCAATTTTATTTTTTTTATATGGTAACCCGTGTATTTAACTCCATAGATTTGATACATTTTTCTATATACATCTGTTTACGACTGTCAATTTTCAATTCACTCTGTTATTCGTTGAAGAAGTAGGCGACAATGGATCAATTAATTTGAGCACCAATTGTTTAGATAGTCGAAAATTTTTTATGAACAGTTCATCACTCAGACTAAATGCATCATTTCTTGAAAAAAATTTCTTGGTGGCCTTTCAGTTAAATATTCGGCCTGTTCCTTGTCTTCGATCGCTTGTATGTGCGTCAAATCTTCAAAACTCACCATTTTTATAGTAATTAACAAAAATACGACACACGCAAACCGTACAAGTAACACTTTTTGACAGTTGAACTACTACTAAAACCAATAGTCCAATTATCTACTGCTTTGTAATAGATAATTATCTATTAGAAATTCCAAAATACGCTTTCTATCGAAAATTAGTAGATAATTACTCGATGATAGAAAAACCATAGACAACGTAGATAATTATCGCATGCGAGCAGTTGTCTACTGAAATGAAAATTGGGTCCCTGGTTCATGCAACTTGGTAAAAATGATTTGTATTAAAATAAATTTGTATAACTGTTTGTTTCCCAAATAAAATAAAATAAAATAACCCTATGTATGTAAGCAGTTATAAAGTTTTCTATGTATTTGCGTATATACATTCAAAACTATGTATTTTCTATATACAGTCAAAACCTGCTATGATGAAAACTCAATATTACAACACAATTTCCTTTTTTAATTAAACATATAAATATCGCTAAAAATGTTGTTGTTTTTTGGCTCTCCCTGAATAACGTAAATTCATCAGTTTTGACTGTATCCATAAAGTGCATTAGTGCAAGTCGGTACATTTGTTAACATATCTAGTAACCTATAATAAATATTATTCTACGTCTTAGGCGGCGTATACACACGCCAGCCGAACAACGGATTATGGGAAAGGAACGAAGCAAAAGCAAACTTTTTTTTTTTTTATAGTGTTTAACTGCCCGAAACGCTGCGCCGCTTGCGGTTGCTTCGTACCTTTACCATAATTCGTGGTTCGGCTCGCGTCTCTGTCCGCAAAGAGTGGCGTGCACTGATTTTTCAGTGGGCTAGAATCCTAAGATTGAAAATACGACATTAATGATGTTGTCGTAGCTGAAAATTATTTTTTTTCCGAAATTTCAATTTTCAAATTCTGTGCACGCCACTATTCGCAAATATATACGTAGCATAATAAATGTGTATTTAGAAATTGAGTTACATAAAATCGACTACTATATTACCTACCTTCAACTCAAAATTTTTTTTCTTACAGATAAATAATGGGTAAAAGAAATGGAAACAAAGCGCGTTTGTTTTTATCTACTAGACGAAAAAAACCGATTATTAGTATCAAACGACAGATTCATGTTGCACCACGTTCGACATCTAGGTAAGTCGAAATATCGCTTTCCTGTTACTCTTACTACTGAACCTTCCTAAGGTTACCTTTACGTACGTAAATTTTTTTTTCCCGTAAGTTGCTCACATAAGAGAGTTATGGCAAAATTACCAATGGGTATCGTTTACATTGATAATTTTGCCATAACTCTCTTACGTGAGCGACTTACGAGAAAAACCTAAAGATTTATGCTATGAGAGCCGTGTATTATGTAGCATGTATAACGGGAAAATGGGATGGACAAATTTAAATAAATAAATCATTTGCATTTACAGGGATATGGATGTCATCGAAACTACTTTTGGAAACTTAACTACATCTTCACTAATGCATGAAACTTCCATGGATGAATCATTTGCTCCAAATATAGACGAAAACGCAAGTTCATCATCATCAACAACGCTTGATGATTTGGTGATAGAACCAGACCATATTGATGAAACCCATAATTTCGAAGGTCGCAGAATTGTGGATATAAAATATTTGTTTTCGGAGATATCAAATATAAAGCACGAACACACCAACTGCACATTTTCCGATTTAAAATTTGTGAAGGAACGACGAAATGGTCTTCTAAGCCAGTATGTTTTCCAGTGCAAAATGTGCAAGAAAATAGAATACGTACACTCCGAAGACCCGAAACGGAAAATGTCTATAAATACTGCTGTTGTCGAAGGAGTGATGTGTACAGGAAATGGGTATTCACAATGAAATGAAATTTGTGGGGTTTTAAATATGCCAACTATGGATTGTAAGACTTACACGAACATAGAACAATGTTTAGCGCCAACAATTGAAGAATGTGCCTTAGAAGAAATGATCGCAGCTGGTGAAGAAGAAAAAAGGCTAGCCATTTTAAACGGTGACGTAGACGAGGGTGGCTATCCTTTGGTAACGGTGGTTGCAGATGGCTCCTGGGCAAAGAGGTCGTACAAAAGTGGATTTAGCTCCTCATCTGGCGCAGGGTGCATAGTTGGACTTTTTTTTTATTTTTTTTTTTTTTATAGTGAATACCTCACAAGAGTCCCAACTGCTCCCGTCTGGAGCCAGTGAGACTATGGCATCCCCAATTGGGGGATGTTGAGAGGCTGAAGGTAAGTGGGGAAGGGAAAGAGGAAGGTGGGGAAGTACCTGGCTATTCAGATCTAGTCACTAAACACGGCTAAAGCCATTTGGAGCAACGTTTCAATTCTGAATGGTGGTCTTACACCAGGGCGATACTGGTAGTATCTTCCACTCTGGAACGTGCCGCAAATATACTTTATATAATTTTAATTAATTAATTGTGAAATAACACAAATTAATCAAATAAAATTTATTTGCGCACGCCGGGTTCGAACCCGCGACCTTCGGAATGGCAGTCCAATGCGTTACCACTGGACTATGCCGGCCGTCGACTACGAACTAAAAAGGTTTTATTTCTGGGAGTGCGAAACTCATACTGCTGCATATGTGCTAGAGCTACTAACCTACACATAGTTGCTTCTGAGCACAGGTGCTTCATAAACTGGCGTGACAGTGCTAATGCCATGGAAGCCCACAT
Source organism: Hesperophylax magnus (assembly GCA_026573805.1). Lineage (NCBI taxonomy): Eukaryota > Metazoa > Arthropoda > Insecta > Trichoptera > Limnephilidae > Hesperophylax > Hesperophylax magnus. The sequence continues at coordinate 3,368,126 of JAIUSX010000060.1, forward strand.
TATAGCAGAAGGGTTCTCAAGAAGCATGGAAATGCATGGATTGAAATTTAACAAACTAGTTGGTGATGGCGACTCCAGCATCATGAAAAAAATAATGCAACAAATGCCATATGGTCCTAACCTTATAGTACAAAAAATAGAGTGCAAAAATCACTTACTCCGCAATTTTTGCAACAAAATGAAAGCACTTGGAAAAAAAACCAACAACGCTAAAGGCTTTGTACCAGTTCATATAAGGAAAAAGGTTGAAGCAAACGTTTTACGCATGAGAAGAGCTGTAGTTGGAGCAGTAAATTACAGGAAAGAGTAAGAAAACACAGTACAAAGTGATAAAATAAAAAATTTGAAGATGGACATAAAAAATACCGCAAATCATGTGTTTGGTGATCATAAAAATTGTGCATCGTACTATTGCAAGCCGGAGAAGTATACTGATGATCCAAATTTAGTAAGCGATCTTCGAGATTGTGGAATATGGAATGATATCCAACAATTCTTATTGTCTCTTATAGCAAATGCAGAAAGTCTTATTATTGACGTGACAAATAACACTGTGGAGCAATTCAACAACGTTATCGCCAAATTTATAGGTGGAAAAAGGGTAAATTTTACTACAAGAGGATCTTACCAAGCAAGATGTTCTGGAGCAGTAGCTTCGTGGAATAGTGAATTGGCAACCCATTCAAGAATACAAAACAAAATCCAAGGCCACAGTCCCGGCAAATACACGAAGCACTTTATAGAGAGAAAACGACGTTCGAAGGAGAATACACAAATGTGTCGAAAAAAAAAACTAAAGTATAATGAAAATACGACAGAAAAAAGAAAAAAAAGTTACAGGGCCCGATGAAAATTATGGTCAATTGGAATTAGAACCAGATATGCCACCTGAAATATTTGAAACTAAAAAAGAGGAATTTCTCAAAGAATTATCTTCAACGTATAAGGAAGAGCTCGAACGGAATACGGTAGGCCAAAGCAATAACAATCTGTAGGCAATTGAAAGACGTAAGCGGATAACGGCGTCTAACTTTGGAAAAATATATAAGCTTCGGCAAAAAACTTCAGTTACGGGAGTATTAAACTCTTTACTGTACTCACAATTCAAAGGAACTATGGCCACAAATTATGGAAAAGAAAATGAAAGCCTAGCAATAGAGCAATTTTCAAAAAAAACAAGTTTGCAGGTATCCGCTTGTGGGCTATTTATCGATAAAACCAAAAACTTTTTAGCGGCAACTCCGGATGGCCTTATCGGTGAGGATTCTATAATTGAAATTAAATGCCCTTAAAGTATAGCAAATATGTCACCAGAAGAGGGAATTGCACAAAAGATAATTGATTACTGTAAATTGGAAGACCATTCTTTAACATTAAAACGGAATCATAATTACTTCTACCAAGTACAAGGCCAGTTACATATTGCTCGTCGTAATTATTGTTATTTTGTTGTGTGGAGTCCAAAAGGTTTGCTGTATGAAAAAATTGAGAGGGACGATGAAATCTGACGAAAAATCGTTCCACTGTTAGAAAATTTCTACCACCAATGCCTTTTACCAGAAATAATTGACGGTCGCATACCAATAAATTTACCGGCGAGGGAAAGGTCTGGACCATAAATTGTTTTAATTTCACTGTGTAGATGTTGAACAGTAATTTTTTTTTACAATAAAGCGTTTAAAAACAAAAAATATTAGATCATTGAAGAAGATTGAAAATGTCAAGTGATGTAGGAGGTATTCCCAAAAGTGCATTTTTCTGTAATAATATAACGTATTAAAAAAGTTAAATAAAAACTAAACTAGTTATGTGTATGTACCTAATATGTAGCACAATAAACAATATGGTGCCTCTTATACATAGATTTCAATATTCATTTGTATAATATGATATTATAATAACATAATCGATTCAACAACATGTGGTAGATGCATGTACCACTGAACATACGCTGTACCAGCATTCCATCAAACGATCAGTGGTGTATGTACTTACCATCACACATTTTCTTGTAAAATATAATTTTTTGAAAAAAAAATCTAGAACAATATATTTAGTCAAATATAAAAGCTTTTTTTGGTTCGGTAGTTGTATCTTAAAAAAAGTGTCCTACAAAGGGATAATATTATGTTGAGTACAACCTTCAAAAGTTATCAAAAAATATTTTAATTAATTTTTATGTTCCATATTCAACTCGGCAATACGGAACGGAATCATCTCGGGGTCTGTCTGTAACAGGTGTTTTTTTTTCTTTTTTTTTCCATTAATTTATTTGACGTAAACAAATTAAATTTGTCACAATAACTTTAGTAAATAAGCTCGGTAAGTATTGGCACACTCAAGATAAGTCACCAAACAGAAAAATAATTTAAAAAAAACATCGATTACTCGGTACATGACAACACTAGTGGACTAGTGTATCGATATAATTATTGAGAATGTCACATCACTTCGTTGACTGTATACGTATTCAACAAAACCCTCTCCGCCCCCCCTCACCGCCGAATACTGAGAGAAAGGGACACATGCACCTCAGCCTGATAATACCTAAATAAAATTGTCAAAATCGAGGTTTTGTAGTCCTCATTTTTCTACTCCAAAACTGAACCGATTTCCAAGATTTTTTTTACCAAATGTATTGGAAGAAAACATTCTATGTCTGTACGTTTTGCTTTTTTTAAAAATACATCGTCTTATTTGTATACTGAACGTTTGTTGATGGCGTTAAAAAAAGGCAATTTTAACAATTTTTGAAATGTTATAACTCCTATAAAAAGTAACTAATCAAAAAAATCAAAACGTACCGACACGCTTGCGGTCAATATTCATATTATGTAAAAAAAATATTTTCTCTAGTGTCAAAATCCAGAGAGGGAAATGAGGAATACGTTTGTATGGAAAAAACACGACCCGGTTTCCTCTTAAGAATAAATGTATGTAACAAAATTAACAGAAAACCAAAAATAAAAAGTGTTCACATTTTTTTACAGAAACCTTAAGAATAAAAAAATAAAACAAATATGTGTTGATTCCCTGGAAACCTACAATGAACCTTCATCATTATTTTTTTTCTTGTACATCGCGGTCTGTATTGGCAGTATTAATTAATTCAAAAAAATTATGAGGTTTTTTTGGTGTAACACCACAATGGCATAGAAATAAGAAATCACGCTTTTTATTCGGTTGAATTGTAGGTGGAATTGTATAAGCTGGTCCTAGAATTATACTATTCTCATTCCAAACATTCCACAGTCGCTCTCTCACATAAATACTCTGATTTAATGGATCCTCTGTGTAAATGCTCTTGTATTTGATAACTGACTGTTCGTCTTTAGTGATCTGTAACATCTTAACTTTATTCCAAATACATTATTTTTGTCCATGTTTATTGAAAAAATTTTGAAAAAGTCTTCTCACATACCTTCTTCCAGTCAATGAAGTCCGTTGTTTCCATTTCTGTTAACATATAAGGAGGTTCATTCTTCTTGGCACACTTTATAATCATCGCTTACTCCGTTGGAATTAGAAGAATAATAATTGAGCAGTTACCAGCTGTCAAAGTATCTTCCGATATTTTTTTGAAATCTTTGAGAATTTGAAGTGAAATAGTAACAGAAAACTGTTCTAGTGAATTAATCCTAAATTGATACACAAGTTAGTGAATCCTAAATAAAAATAAACCCAATAGAACAAACTTTATATGACAAATTCTAACTGTCTTTGAATAGAATTTGTCAACACTATATTCTTCAGTATCCAATAAGTGCAAATGTAAAGTGAACAAAACAGTGGCTTTCCATAGCAATTAAATAATAATAATCAGCTGATTAGTTCAACATAAAGCAAAAGAATATCAGTTAAAAACTTTTATCAACTTAACCTAGAAATTGGCAATAACAATTTGGACAATTAATAGTGGATACAAAAAGTGATACTCAAAACAATCAATTTGACATTAAATCATCTGCGGTTTTACTCATCATACATAAAAATTAATAATTAAGTATAAAAATTAATTTCAAATGCAATAAATAATACTAAAGTTGATATTGATTATTTATTTTTATCTTATCACATCTATCGACCAACAGACGAAGCTTAATCTGCTGCCAAAAACACCATAAATAAGTTGCTGCCAATAGATGTCACTCTAGCCCAAAATTGAAATTTTATAATATCCAAAATAAATAAAAATCATTTAAAAATGGCTCCCAAAAGTGATACAATAGAACAAAAATTAGAATGTTTCAAAGAACAATTGTTACAAACAATGAGCGACAGAATTGACCTTCAACTAAAAAAATTTCTAAAAAAAGATGTCAATAAAATATTCTTAGACATTAAAAAAGAAATTCAGGATATAGTTAAGAGCGTAGAATTCTGCTCTTACAAAATTGATGATTTCGAAAATGAATTAAAAAAAACCAATGAACATCAAAAAAAAAATGAATCGAAAATTGAAGAACTACAAAAAGAAATAAAAAATCTTAAACAGTCAGTAAACCATATCCAACAGAGCTCACTAGAAACATCCATTGAAATTCAAGGAATCACACTGAAAAAAAATGACGACATCAGAAAACCAGTAGAAATGCTGATGTCGACACTAGACTGTAGTGACCTCCTAAAAAATAACTCATTGGTGAATTACTATAACAACCCGGTGAAACAAATTATTACTATTCAATTTGATACAAAGGAAACGAAGGATAAGGTCATCAAACAAAAAAAAAATAAAGGAATCTTCACTCCCAAGGACATCAGGTACTCAGAATCAACTGAAAAAATATTCATAAACGATAAACTTACCCCAAAGAATAAACAACTTCTTTGGTTAACAAAATCTACCAAATCTTTGGGATATAAATACGTTTGGACGAAGGATGGAAATGTATTACTGAGAAAGAACGAAGAATCCCCTATAATGAAGAATTACAACAACAGTGACACGGTGAACACATCAAATATTCGCTCTATACAAATTAATAGAAAACCAGTGAATTTATATACTCAAAAGCAGCGAAAAGTATATTAAAACGTGGCTTCAATTGCCCACAAGTATAACTGGTCTTACATCTTTTAAAAAAGTGATTTTAAAGTGTCAAAAGTGAAAACAAAATAATAATTAAAAGTGACTCAGTGCGAATATCTGGAAGATTATTATTGCTACCTGCCTTGTCAAACTTACTATCTCGCAGTGTATTGCCTACATAAGTACTCATATCAATATTACATTGGTACTCGGAGTAAACCGAAGATTATTATTGCTACCTGCCTTGTCAAACTTACTATCTCGCAGTGTATTGCCTACATAAGTACTCATAGCAATATTACATTGGTACTCGGAGTAAACCAACTTTCAGGGGAGTGAAACCATTGCAGTTAAATAATTAAATAAAAATAATAACCTTTTTTCTACTTACAATCCAATTTTTACCATAATGGATGTCGAAGCATTTATAACAAATGTAGAAAATGCTGTGGCTGCATTTAATACCTGTTTAACGGATCCAGCAAATAAGTTCACGAAAGACCAAATAACAAAACTAACCCCAATTACAAGTCATTTCTTAATAGCTATTGGTAGATTGGCGCAAACGGTGTCTAATAAAACTGCTAGTCTAGAGGGTGAATTACGGGCTTATAAGGAAATCGGAATAAATATCCCAGCCCCACAAAACAAGCTCGACATTTGCGAGGTAATTTCTGAAATTAATGAGCGTAGCGAAAGAGCTAAAAACATCATTCTTTGTAATATACCCGAAAGCACTGAAACGACTGCGGCCAACAAATTAATAGATGACAAAAACAAAGCAACGGTTTTAATCTCTGCTCTCGATGATACCGCAAACCGTGATATGCTACGCGTCTACCGCATTGGAAAACCAAGTGTTGAAAAACCAAGGTCCCTTAAAATAGAATTCAATAACTCCACAACATCCAGAACATTACTAAGTAAACGTCATCTTTTAAAAAACAACACAAGGATATACCCCGATTCTACAATTTTTCAACAAAAACATCTAAAAAATCTAAGAGAAGAACTGGAAAAACGAAAGACAAATGGCGAAAATGATATTACTATAAAATATGTAAACGGAAACCCTAAAATAGTGCAAACACCGCCAAAAAACGATGCAAACTCAAGTTACACTACCAGAACGCGCGGGGACTACGCACCAAATTAAATGAACTACGTTCTACAATATCACTACACCATTACGACGTATATGTACGCCGGACCAAATGCCCTGATAAAATCAAAATCTTTTATCAAAATACACGAGGACTTCGTACAAAACTACATGACCTTAAAGTAATGGTACCTTTACATGAACACGACATATTTATCCTTACTGAAACATGGCTCGTTCCAGAAATAAAATCTCCTGAACTTGGTTTCACAAACCACAAGATATTTCGGCGTGACAGAAACCCTAAATCTAGTACTAAATCTAGAGGAGGCGGAGTTTTGATTGCAATCAAGGAAAATATATCAGTGAAAAAACTAAAAACGCAAAATACCTCATTGGAGCAGTTATTTGTACAAATTGTCACTCCCATGGAAAAAATCATCATTGGAACTGTATACATACCTCCGAACTCCGACATCCAAACCTACAAGAAACACTGTGAAGACATCGAATTTCTTATGTCAAAAAATCCTACATCGAAAATAATTATTGTCGGCGATTATAATCTTCCCAATTTGAAATGGAACTCTAGTGACAATGGTTATATTACCAATGAAAGTTCTAACGACCCAGCACGTGAAGTGATAGATACAATAAACTATTTAAATTTGTATCAACATAATTTTGTACCCAATATATGTGGTCGCCTTCTAGACCTTGCCCTTTCAAACAGCTCCAAACTGTGTGTTGAAATGTCAGACGATCAGCTCGTTCAGGTGGATAATTATCATCCCCCCCTACACATTATAGTAAATATGTACACAAACAATCCACCACTAAAACAAACAACACTCAACTTCAAAAACGCTGATTACGATTCTATTAACTACCAACTAACTAATACAGATTGGACTTTCTTGACCACTAACAATGATATCGAACAAAAACTAGAAAAACTCTATGAAACGTTTTCTGAAAATATAAAATCTCATGTCCCCTCGTATACACCAAAATACAGAACATATCCAATTTGGTTCTCCACGGACCTAATACTCTTACTGAAACAAAAAAAACAGCTACACAAAATTTTTAAACTGACACACCAAACCAACGACTATTCAAACTTCTCAGAAACAAGAAAGAAATGTAAAATACTATCAAAACTGTGCTATAAAGCACACATCACCTCCATTGAGAAAACTGCGCTAGGAACAAAGAATCTTTGGAATTTAGTTAAAAACTTAAACAATGAAAGTACAAACTACCCCCCCACAATGCATTATGATGGCAAAATAGCCAATAGCACCTGTGATATTGTTAATTTGTTTGCAGATCATTTCCAAAGTGTATACGAAGGCGAAATATCAGAAAACAACGTACCATCATACACATATCAAAATACAATACATCTACATAATTGCCTCATAACACAGGAATCATGCTTAAATAAAATCATTTCACTTGATCCTAACAAATCTGCAGGCCCAGATAACATCCCACCAATATTTTTCAAACAATGCGCATCTGCAATATCAGGTCCACTCACCACATTATTTAACCACCTACTTTCTTCTGGACATTTTCCAACCCGTTGGACATCTAGTTATATTACCCCGATTTTCAAAAAAGGTGACGACACAGACATTAAAAACTACCGTCCTATATGCATACAATCAGCACTCCCGAAAATCTTTGAATCTTTGAATATTTTATTAACGTTTCTACGAACTTACTTCGCTTATTTACTCTACGTTTAACTGAATCATTTTCATCCATGTCATTTTTCAAATTTGTTGACAGATCTTCGGACCCATTTTGTGGAAAAAGGATTCACTCCTCTCAACCGCAACTACTCCTTCTCTCCTAAGTCAAATTTTGATATGAATTTTCAAAAGCGAAATTCAAACGTACACATGCAGATTCACAGTGGAGAAAAAGCACTTTCATGTTCGGAGTGTGACTATGCATGTAATCAACCTGGTAAACTAAACAGACACATATTGATTCACAGTGGAGAAAAACCTTTTTCATGTTCCGTGTGCAACTATGCATGTTATCGAAAGTGCGACCTAACGAGCCACATGCTGACTCACAGTGAAGAAAAACCTTTTTCGTGTTCCGTGTGCAAATATGCGTGCTGTCGAAAGGGTCAGCTGAAGAGGCACATGCTGACTCACAGTGGAAAAAAACCTCTTTCATGTTTGGAGTGCGACTTTACAAGTTATTATCAGGGTAACCTGAAGACACACATGCTGATTCACAGTGGAGAAAAAGCACTTTCATGTTCGGAGTGTGACTATGCATGTAATCGACAGGATAAACTAAAGAGACACATGCTAATTCACAGTGGAGAAAAACCTTTTTCATGTTCCGTGTGCAACTATGCGTGTCGTGAAAAGGGTCAGCTGAAGAGTCACATGCTGACTCACAGTGGAGAAAAAGCACTTTCATGTTTGGAGTGTGACTATGCATGTTATCAACAGGATAAACTAAAGAGACACATGTTAATTCACAGTGGAGAAAAACCTTTTTCATGTTCAGTGTGCAACTATGCGTTTCGTCAAAAACGTCAGCTGAAGAGTCACATGCTGACTCACAGTGGAAAAAAACCTCTTTCATGTTTGGAGTGCGACTTTACAAGTTATCATCAGGGTATCCTAAAGACACACATGCTGATTCACAGTGGAGAAAAACCTTTTTCATGTTCTCTGTGTGACTATGCGTGTCGTCGAAAGGGTCAACTAAATATCCACATGCTCACTCACAGTGGAGAAAAACCTTTTTCATGTTCCGTGTGCAAATATGCGTGCGGTCGAAAGGGTCAGCTGAAGAGGCACATGCTCACTCACAGTGGAGAAAAACCTTTTTCATGTTCCGTGTACAACTATGCATGTTATCGAAAGAGCAAACTAACGAGCCACATGCTGACTCACAGTGGAGAAAAACCTTTTTCATGTTCTGTGTGCAAAAATGCGTGTTGTCGAAAGGTTAAGCTGTAGAGGCACATGCTGACTCACAGTGGAAAATAAACCTCTTTCATGTTCGGAGTGCGACTATACAAGTTATCATCAGGGTAACCTGAAGACACACATGCTGACTAACAGTGGAGAAATCTTTTTCATGTTCCGTGTGTAACTATGCATGTTATCGAAAGAGCGACCTAACGGGCCACATGCTGACTCACAGTGGGGAAAAACCTGTTTTATGTTCCATGAGTCCACATATTAATGTTTTAAAAGGCAATCTGAAGCGCAAGCTGATTCACTGCGGAGAAAAACTTTTTCTTGTTCCTTGTTCATCTGTAGATGTTCTCAAAAAGCACATCAAAGAGCCACATGCTGACTCACAGTGGCGACACACCTTTTTTTTTTCCAAGTGCACATATTCAGTTTCTAGGAAAGGCCATCTTACCCATATGTAAGATATAACGGGTTTTCCAATAAGAGTTGTTATTTTGATATTCAATCGTAAAAGATCAATGGTTTCGTTGCTTGTGTGGCACGTATCGCCGTCTTGTTGAAAGTAAACATTGTCCAGTTCAATACCATCCAATTCTGGCCATAAAAAATCATTAATCATCGCTCGATAGCGCAATCCATTCACCGTTACCAATGACTCCGCTGGACCATAAACCGCACCAAACAGTCACACGTTGAGAATAGAGAGGCTTTTCAAAAATAACTCTTTGGTTTTCCGAGCCCCAGATGCGACAATTTTGCTTGTTGACGAAGCCACCGAGGTGGAATCTGGCCTCATCACTCAAGACGACACTCACTTATTCAGACTGCTGCGAGGCTATTGTGATAACTCAGCCATTTTGGAGCGCGTGAGTCTCTATGTTCCAGATGACTATCTTAGACAACGTCATCATAGATTATTTTATCTTCCTGCCTGCAGAACCAACCTGCCAATGGTTCTCCCGGTAGGGAGGAGTATATTGTTCCTGAACCAAATCTCCTCCGAGATTGATATATTTGGCGTTAGTGAGGAGAGATTCAGAAGGGAAATTCTTCTGATTCTTGAAAGAGTCTCTCCAAATTGACGAGATCTTTCACCTCTGCTTGAAATTTTTTTGGAAATTCCACATTTCTTGAAATTTCTTTTTTTATCTATAAATACTTGAAAACAATCTTTTGTAAAAAAATTATGTCACCTTATTTCTTATATGCATTAAACCCTTATTTTTAATTGTGTAATAAATTAATATTATTATTATTATAAAGAGTACATAATGATTTTTCGATGGAATACCGGATCATTTTTACGCATTTCAAGGACCCGTTGTTGAAGCGTGTATCATTCCATTTTTATAAACGGCGTAATTTTTACTTGTCAAATGTCAAAAAATGACAGCTTCAAAAGTAACATCTACCGAAATAGCGGGCTATTCAAAATAACACCTCTTATTGAAAATATTTGACATTTGATAGATCACATGCTGCCTCACAGCGGAGAAAAACATTTTTTCTTGTTCCGAATGCAACTATGCAAGTTATCAACAGTGTACCGTGAAGAGAAACTTGCTTACTTACAGCTAAGAAAAAACTTTTTAGTTTTCGGGCTGCAATTATTCATGTTCTCAAAAGAGAGGTTTGAAAAAACACCTGCACACTTACAGTGAAGACTTATTTGTTTCATATGCAATTATGCATTTTCTCGAAGAGACTCTTTGACTGGATACTTTCTTTGTTCCTTGTGTTAAAATTCTTCACGAAAACTATTTACAAAATAAATTTTAGTTATAGTAATGATCTTTCACCAGAGAGTTTGTAAAAAAGATGTATCATTATTTGTTATGGTTAAAATATTTATTACCTTACGATTTCTTTAAATTTGTTCTGAATCGCATTATATAAGATTTGATTTTTTTAAACTTAAATGAACGAATTATGTGTAAAAAAGATAAATATGTTATACTACTTACACGAATATCAAAATATATGTGAATATGTGTGCAGTAATGAATTTAATTATTTATTCAAATAATATAATTACACTTTTAAATTGACTGTTAAAACTATAAAATTGTAGCAGCAGCTACTAGGCGTTCTAGAAAATTTTCTCTTTTGTTTACCTTGCGGAGATCGCACCTTGTACCTAAGAGAATTATTTGGTAAACACAACCGCTAGGTACTTCAAGCGCTCGAGAACGTACTACCTGGGCAGACAGGAAAAAGTTCCATTGATTTGACTGATGACGATTTGTCTCTCAGATATTTTAAAATTTAACTATTTTCTCCGTACACAACAGAACCGACAAAATTTAACTTTTATAATTTTTTTTCAATTTTTTACTTATTGAAAATTGTTGTCGAAATGACTTCATGCAATCACACACTTCCTTACTTTTCGTCTAACTTTACCAACCGCATTTAGCGTTGTTCGCCGTTCACTGATGGCATCGCCATTGCAATGAAAAGTTAATGTTAAATAAATTACTTTCCTTTGTCTGAGGTGATAAAATACCAAAATATGTCTTAAAGGAAAGGGTGTTTTCTGCATCAACGATGACCGGATAACTCATCAAAATGACAACTCAACAAACATATAAAAATGGTTATAAAGTTTTGAAAAGTGATGAAACAAAAACTAGGTTTAATAAGTAACATATGTAACTATATGTATATAGATTGCATATGTAACTATTAAACCTTGTTATTATTTAAAGTTTATTTTATTTATTAAAGTGAGTTAAATAGACATTTTAAGGAGTTTTTACTAAACCATTTCTTACCAAGAATAATATTGTAAGAAATAATCAATGTATAAAGACATGGGCTTTTAATTTACCTTCATTTCCATGATTGAATTATTACATGATCAATAATTTGTATATTATAAAATTCAATTAATATGTTATTTTGATATAATAATACCTAGTTGTTTAAAATATGTTATGATAATGCGATTAATAATTAATCAAAGGATCTCTATCTTTAAACAAAACAACGAAATAATATGTTCCTCTACATCATTGAAGGGATTTGAACTTATGACACACATAGTACAATTTTAAAAAATCTTTTTGAAATTAATGTATATTGCTTACTTACATTACAGAAAATAGGAATAAATGTAACACCCAATTGTACATGGGATTTTATCAACATATTTAAAATTGTAAATATTATAGTTTTAACTACAAATCAAAGATCTAATAAATCTTATTATTCTTAATTCAACTTTATGCTGTATACTTACATTGTACTTTTAACTATATTTTTATTTCATGTTAATGGTACATGTCGTGCCGTTAGTATTAAACAAAATAATTTTAACCTTTCCTTATCTGTGGTATGTATTTTCTACACCTTGCTTCTAATAACTTTAATAACTCTATAAATATAATGCTTGGTCCACACCGAAGCCAACCTTCCAACTTCAAACGTTTGGACGATCGTGTTGAGGGGTAGTTCGTGCGTTGGAAGTTCGGGTTGGAAGGTTGGTGGGGTGAAATGCAGATCACGCCAAACTCTGGGAATTGAATAAAAATGCACTTTCTAGATGAGAAAAGTGTGTAGAAATTCATTAAAAAAAGAATTAAGGCGCGGAAGAATAAATTGAGGGAGATACAGCCGATCAAAGTTTAATAAATTGCACTTCGCAATCTGATATTATTACCACATTATGACAGTCCGCCGCCATATTTGTCACTGTTGTGTTGGTAGACCTAATACTAGCATCAGCTACATGCGATTGTAGCCGACTTCGTGGGGTAAATTCATAAGGCGCGTAATTATGAGTAGTGGCAATGTAGGAAACATGAAAGGCATAATCGGTATAATAGACAATTTTTCGAGATCGCTAGACACGCACCCGTTAATTGTTAGGCAATCAACTTTGATACCAAACATCAGATGAATTTAGTTTCTTAATATTTAAAGGTGTACTACGATTTTTTTAAAATAAAACGTTTTCATTTTAGGTAAGGTTGGGTTATTATAGGTGATTACAGGTTAGATTAGGTTATGTTGGATTATTATATGTTAGATTAGGATAGGTTAGGTTGGATTATTATATGTTAGATTAGGTTAGGTTAGGTTGGATTATTATAGGTTAGATTAGGATAGGTTAGGTTAGGTTAGGTTGGATTATTATATGTTAGATTAGGATAGGTTAGGTTGGATTAATATATATGTTAGATTAGGATAGGTTAGGTTAGGTTAGGTTGGGTTATTTTAGGATAGGTTAGGTTAGGTTAGGTTGGGTTATTTTAGGATAGTTTAGGTTGGATTATTATAGGATAGGTTAGGTAAGGTTAGGTTGGATTAGGTAGAATTAAATCACAAACCAATCTATACAAACCTAGCGTAGCCCACAAACTACTTGAAAACTGGGATATAACTCTAAAGGGGACGCGAGCAGGCGTTATTAAAGGGTCAATTTTTTGTTACAGAAAATAACATGGAAAATAGGTATTAGAATTAAATCACAAACCAGTGTATACAAACCTAGCGTAGCCCACAAACTACTTGAAAACTGGTATATAACTCTAAAGGGGACGCGAGCAGGCGTTATTAAAGGGTCAATTTTTTGTTATAACATGGAAAATAGGTATTAGAATTAAATCACAAAACCAGTGTATACAAACCTAGCGTAGCCCACAAACTACTTGAAAACTGGGATATAACTCTAAAGGGGACGCGAGCAGGCGTTATTATAGGGTCAATTTTTTGTTATAACATGGAAAATAGGTATTAGAATTAAATCACAAACCAGTCTATACAAACCTAGCGTAGCCCACAAACTATTTGAAAACTGGGATATAACTCTAAAGGGGACGCGAGCAGGCGTTATTAAAGGGTCAATTTTTTGTTACAGAAAATAACATGGAAAATATGTATTAGAATTAAATCACAAACCAGTCTATACAAACCTAGCGTAGCCCACAAACTACTTGAAAGCTGGGATATAACTCTAAAGGGGACGCGAGCAGGCGTTATTAAAGGTTCCCCAACATTTATTGTAACTTTTAGTAATAATTTAATAATATAACTAAATTCAAGTATTAATTCAAAGTAAACATTCCATATTTACCGTGAAGCGGAATTCGTAACCTTTACCAAAAAACCTTCCCTTAGTACGTTAATTTTAAGAAATAACGGGTTTTTTATTTACAAGATTTTTTATGTATAAATAAATTAACACATCATTTAAAAAAATGTTTTTCATTGTCTATGATATAAAAACATATCAGTGAATACGGGCAGGTTGGTGTACCTGACCTGCTGTTGTCGTAGTAGTACGGTTTTAGTATTAGGTCTACCAACACAACAGTGACAAATATGGCGGCGGACTGTCATAATGTGGTAATAATATCAGATCGCGAAGTGCAATTTATTAAACTTTAATCGGCTGTATCTCCCTCAATTTATTCTTCCGCGCCTTAATTCTTTTTTAAATGAATTTCTACACACTTTTCTCATCTAGAAAGTGCATTTTTATTCAATTCCCAGAGTTTGGCGTGATCTGCATTCCTCCCGGTTGGTGTTTGAGTTGGCCTGGGATCGATCGGGAGGCGATCGCTACGGTCAACTCTATGGCCAACCCGCACGAACCGGCCGTCCGAGCTGTCCACACATCTCTGCAATCATAACAAAAGTGACATTTGCGTATAAGTGACGTTTACGTATTATCTTTTTCGTGCCAATCCGTTATCACATAATGGCAGAGTGGAGTAACGATTCAATATTGTTGTTTTTGGAACTGTATGAAGCAGAACCAGTGCTATGGAACCCAAAGCATCGTCTGCATAAAAATAAAGTTTGATTAAACGATGCTTGGTTGAAAATCGCGGCTACTATGAATAAGCAAGTGGGTGATTTAAAAAAAAAAGAATCGTTAATGGCGGCATTCCGCAATCATGCCAAGAAGAAGAAAGTCTCTTTGGCTTCAGGTGCTGGCATTAATGATGTGTATCAACCCTCGTGGTTTGCGTTCTCCTACATGGAACGATTTTTACATTCAGTTTACGAACCTGAAATCACAATTCACACAGAGGGAAATGAAGTAAGTAGAATCATTTGTTGTATGTTAATTTATTAATAGCTTCAAAGAGTTACTATAATATTACAATCATGTGTACCTTGCATATACAAAAATACACAAAATAAATGTAAGTATTTTCTACGTTTGCATATTGTTCCTTTGAGAAAAGTATTCAGCAAAAGCTAGCCTAGTCTGTACTGCATTGTTGGGTGGTCGACGAGCCACAGCAGGAAGAGGTACAAATCCAGTACATCCTTCTGGATCATTCCGCCATGTCCCGGGGTGAACTATTACTCCATCAACTACTGTATCAAATGATCCCTGGGGAGTGTAACTATGGCGGGAAGTCGTACTATTTCTCAAGAAATTGTGAAGCCTAACGCAGGTCATTGTAATTAAAGAAGTCTTTTCAACATCAAGTGCTATTGGTTTTCTAACAACTCTAAAAACAGCACTCATGATTCCAAGAACATTTTCCACTTTCACCCGTGCTCGCGAAAGTTCTTCATTAAATATACGCTGTGGGGTACCAAACTCATGGTTTCCTGGGAATGGTTTCATTACGTGTGTACTGAGAGGATATGCCCCATCAGCTACAAACACGTAAGGCATTTCAATATTCCCTCCAGGTAGTGGATCAGGAGTTGGAAAATTTAACGTGTTCAAACACGTCTTTTGCCACAGCGTACTTTGCCTGTAAACTCCACCATCACTTATACGACCCTGGCAGCCTGCATCAGCCTACATCAGCATACATAAAAAAGTAATTGCTGTCTACCAATGCTTATAACACAACACTAAAAGTTTTTTTATAGTTGAAATATTGAGAACCGCTATTAGCGGGACTTTGCATCACAATATGCTTCCCATCCATGGCTCCTAAACAATGCGGAAAACTAAAATTGTTTTTTACCAGCCATTGCTCAGCAGTCGCAGGCATCTGCAACAAAAAAGTAAATTAATTAAGTTTCTTTTTAATTTCAGGAAAATGAAGCACTATACAGCATTGATGAAGAGTTTTCGGATGGAATCCTAGCAATGTAAACCACAGCACACCAAACCCACAATGGAGCCGTCTTCGGGAGTCGGCGCTCGTAAATCCGCCTGAACTACAAGACGCCCAAGTCCACATGAACTCAGCCTTAACTACTCTTAATAATGTTTTAAGTAAGAGCGTAGAACAGGACGACTGCGATTTGTTTGCAAAATTTATTGTAAACAAATTAAGAAAAATACCTGAACAGGAGAGAGAGGACATCATGCATGAAATCCACGATCTAGTGCATGACAAGATACGCTCCCGCCGTTTGCATGGCGGAGTGGTTCGAAATCCATCAATATCGCCAATAGAAGCTAGTTTCTCAGATCGGTCGACGCAACTCCCTCTCCACAATATATTGTACCCACTCCTCTTCAGGATATGAATTATACTATTCCATCGCCACAACACTCTTCACCACAGTCTCCATACGCACAAACTACGCAACAAATCTTGGTTGAGCCCGGACCTTCCGGAAGTCACATTATTCCTTCCATGGGCAAACCAAGAATTAATTTATCTCCAAATCCAAAGCGCATAAAAATCCAACAAAGAATGCAACGTTTACCTGTAAATCAAAACTTACCAAATAGTAAACGCATAAATATCATAAAGATTGAAAAAAATCCAGTACTTCGCTATAAAGCTGTATCAGACACAGATTTGAATGATATTTTAAATATACCATGTTCACCCCAGTCTTCACAGGCCGTTCCAGCACGATTCTGTATCCAATCTCAAGAAGAATGTTTATCCGACGAGGAATTATAGATTCATATCAGTATAGTATGTACATATTATATTAAGCCTAATTTTGTGTCAACTCTTCAAATGATATTGTATATTGTAACTAACTAAGCATCCCGCTGCTTCTAAGCAGGGGTAGGCAGAGAGGACGGACTGCCAAACAACTCGGTCTTGGCACACACCCCTTGCCTCGTTTACATTCATACATGCTATTCTATTATTCTGACTCTTGACATAGTCCGACTCATGTATCTGATTCACTTGGTCGTGCCATGTCTTCCTCGGGCATCCCCGATTTCTTCTACCATTCACATTTGCGTCATCTATTCTTTTTACACTACTTTCTTCGTTCATTCACTCTACGTGATACATGATTTTACCACACTTACGCCACAGGGATCTCATTTATATTGTATCTATTGTACATAAACAAATTTTATTAATGTGAAAGTCTTCGTTGATCTTAAAAAGTTAAGTTTATAGTAAATAGTTTTTATTTCTTTTGAACAGATTGGGTATCTGATTGGGTATCTGGGTATCTGATTGAATACTCGCTCCGCATCGAAGGAGTACAGTCGCGTAATTTTGTAACAAGTAAATCAAATAATATTGTTTACATTAATAACTCGCCCACCTGGGCGCTCCATTCCATCCAATATGGAAACTCAAGAAATTATTAAAAACATTAAAGATTTAATAAACAAGATCACTTCAGTGAAGGTCTCAAAAATAAAATTAACACTGGAACAGAACATTATATCACTGGAAGAAAAAATTCAACATGAACTAATAAACCTACAAAAAAAGATTATAGAATTACAAGAAACTAATATTAAAAACAATCATCACTACGCACAGAAACTAGAAGAAATTCATAATAATAACAAAAGGACATATGCAAATGTATTAGGTGACAATAAAAACTTCGTGAATACAGGTGCACACATCCCAGAACAGAAGCACGCCATCATAATTACATCTAAAAACACCTTAAAAATAAAAATTTAAAAAAACATTAATTTAACTAAAATAAAAGTTGGAGTAAATGGAGTAAAAAAAATCGGAGGGCAAAAATTACTGATTTCATGTCAAAAAAAAGAAGATGCAGAAAAGTTAACCGAAGAAATTAATAAGGTAATTGGAAAAGAAATATTGGCCGAAGAAATTAAAAAAAAGAAACCGTTTTTAATGTTGAAAAGACTGCAATGCCAATTGATTGAAGAGGAAATAATAGATGGGATTGTACAACAAAATGAAGGATTAACCCTGGAAGACAAAAACAACATCAAGCTTATCAAGGAATTAAAAAACAAATACAATGAAGGAAAAGAAAACGACACCACTAACTACATTATAGAAACAACCGGTAAATTAAGAAAAACGCTACTAGAAAAAAACAAAATAAACATAAATTCCAAAGAGTATACATAGAAGACTGTAACCCGCTTAATCAATGCTACCACTGCCTTAAGTTCGGTCACACAGCGCAAAGATGTCTCGCCAGGACGCAGCCCCCCATTTGCCCTCATTGCACAAAGGAGCACATTCTGTCTAAATGTGAAAATAAAGAACAACCTCCAACATGCAACAATTGCTGTGTTCAAAACAAAAGATTTAATATGAATTATTCTACAGAACACAGAGTTGATAGCATGAAATGTCTCTATCGGCAAAAAATGCTTCAACTAGCTAGAGAGCGCATCGACTATGAATAATACGGTAAATTTCATTTCTTTAAACTCTAATCTAAAACTTTAAAAATGAATGATTTTTTATGTAACGCATTAGATAAAAAATGTATATTGAAGAAAATTTATGTCAATCTATGAAAGATTTTAACTTAATTTGCACTGAAAAAGGATTTAACCTATTTCATATAAATATTAGAAGTTTAGAACGAAACATAGATGAATTAGTTATAACATTAAAAGAATTAAATTTTTTCCCGGGCCTGATTGTCTTAACAGAGACACATTCTGCAGGCGAAATCAATTACACTATTCCAGGCTACACATACCATGCGACAATAAACAAAATAAACAAAAACTCAGGTATCGGATTATTTATTTGTAATCAGTATAATGTTCTCAATATTAAAGAAATAATTAATGTTAGTAATGTTAACATATTAAATATAGAATTTAAAGACGTAAATAAATATTACAACATTATTGCTATTTATCGCACGCATACATCGATAGTAGGTACCTCAATTTATAGATGAATTAAAAAATATTTTGTTAAATTTTAGAAATAAAAATACCATTATTGTTGGAGTCTAGTTTTTGCACTGTTAATTCGTGGTGGAATTCCATTGTAATAGAATTAAAATTAAAAAACTTTTTCACTTTGTTCCACTTATTTATTATTACCAGGACCGGTTTCATCCTACTACGGACATTTTCAGACTGGTAGTTGAAACTCTTATGCTACTGATTTTATACAAACTTAGGCAGGGGTACACAACATTGTTTATATATAATGAATGATTCTATTTTGTTAATTTGAGGTAGGTATTATGAGTTATTTTGTTAATTTAGGGTACATTAGGTAATTATAAAGTTTATTTTTACAAATTATGAATGATGTTACAAAGCAAGTAGATATTTATAGTTCATATGAAATTAATCAAGTAATAAATACGTGCACGTATTTATTACTTGATTAATTTCTCTCTCATGAACCATGTCATGAACCCCCAATGGGGGCTATACGTGCAAAATACGTGCATTGAACAAAACTATTTTAGATTTGATAATAAATTCTATTTACAATCAAAAGGGTTGGCCATGGGCAGTCCTATCTCACCAATATTAGCAGAGTTCATGATGGACCACTTAGAAGAAACCATCGAAAAGTTAAAATCATTTAAAAATGTTATTTTCTATCGGAGATATGTAGACGACATTTTGATCATATGGACCGGTACGCAGAGACAACTAGATATCTTCATCAAAGAAATAAATCAAATCAATAAGTCAATTCAATTCACGATGGAGATAGGAGGAGACAAAATCAACTTTTTAGATATAGGAATGAATATAGTTAATAACAAATTAGAATTTTCGATATACAGGAAACCGACATATAGCGATAATATTATTCACAGCTCCTCAAGACACCACATTTCACATAAATTGTCGGTATTCCGTTCTTTAATCCATAGACTATTACATGTACCACTAAACGACATAAATTACAATAATGAATTAAAAGTTATCAAAACTATTGCAGAAAATAATGGTTACGATAGCATAATGATTGATAATCTAATAAAGAAGAAGAATAAAAAACTCACCGTAGCTTCAATTACATATGGCCTTACGCCGGACAAGGAAATAGAAACAAAACAATGGACTAAAATACCGTACCTTGGCAAAATATCAAATAAAATTTCAAAATTAATAGACAGTGATAAAAAATGTAAGACAGCCTTTTATAATGTAAATTCTTTGGGTAAAATATTTATAAACAATAAAGATAAAAGAGGTAATCTGGAAAACTCTGGAGTCTACCAGGTGAACTGCTCGAATTGCCCCGCGTATTACGTAGGACAAACAGGAAGAGCAGTATCAACCCGTATAAAAGAACATTTCGCTAGTTGGGTTAATTAAAAAGGAGATTTATCGAACGTTGCCTTGCATCTACTAGAAAACCAACATACTTTTGACAAAGATAGAGATGTAAAAATCCTTCATGTTTGCAACAAAGGACAAAAATTAGACAGATTAGAGTCACTAGAAATCAATCGCTAAACGAAGAAAATAGATCGTAAATATGTTATGAATAAACAGTTGGAACATAATGCTCAATCACCATTAATTTACCCATTATAATTCACTTAGAATAATTTTACTTCAGAGAGCAGTGGTATAATTTAAGTATGCAATTTAAAGATGTAATAACCCAAATATGTGGGGAACCCTAATTATTTAAGTGCTATCAATATTTGACAATAAGCCCTAAGCAACAAGGAGGGAATATCCCAACATTACAAAAATAAAATATCAGAAAACACAAACCTTTTTAATTATATAAATTCTTTTATATTCATATGAACTATAAATATCTACTTGCTTTGTAACATCATTCATAATTTGTAAAAATAAACTTTATAATTACCTAATGTACCCTAAATTAACAAAATAACTCATAATACCTACCTCAAATTAACAAAATAGAATCATTCATTATATATAAACAATGTTGTGTACCCCTGCCTAAGTTTGTATAAAATCAGTAGCATAAGAGTTTCAACTACCAGTCTGAAAATGTCCGTAGTAGGATGAAACCGGTCCTGGTAATAATAAATAAGTGGAACAAAGTGAAAAAGTTTTTTTTTTTTTTTTTTTTTTTTTTTTAATTTTAATTCTATTATTGTTGGAGATATGAATTTAAATATCGCAAACGACTATTCTAGTAAAGATAAAGACACATATCTAAATATGTTAGCAGAACTCAATTATTTATTTTTTTTTTTTTTTTTCACTTGTAGCAAACACTTTGTGGGTATACATAATTATAATAATAAAAATAAATAACTTTGTTTTAATACCACTTTATTGTATATATTTATAACCAACCGGTTTCAGTTCAACCCGAACCTTCATCAGGGTTCAATATGTTTTTATTAACCCTGATGAAGGTTCGGGTTGAACTGAAACCGGTTGGTTATAAATATATACAATAAAGTGGTATTAAAACAAAGTTATTTATTTTTATTATTTCAATTATTTATCGTGCATAAATTCTTAAACTAGAAATGTTAAAGGTCAACGCCCCTCATGCTTAGATCACATTTTTACAAATATTCCTGATATCAAAAATATAAAATCAGCTGTCATTCATACATCTATCACTGATCATTATTCATGTATTTTTAACTATAAATTAAGCAATCCAACTTTGCCATTACTTAAACAAAATAATTACTCAAAAAAGTACTTTATATGGATACATTAAAAGACCAATTAGAATCAGAAAATTGGAATAAATTATTACAATGTAATGATGTCAATATATGTTGTAAAATGTTTGAAGAAAAAATATCTAAATGCATAAATGACTCGACAAATAATAATATAATAACCAAATCCAAAGTGTCGAACTTGAAACCTATAAAACCATGGATTACTCATGGTTTAGTAGTATCTGTACGACATAAGCAAGCTCTTTACAAATTAACTACTCAACAACCAAATAATGAAAATTTACTAAATCATTTTAAAGCATATAAAAACAAACTTTCATATATTATAAAAAATGTAATATGTACCGTGTACCCGTAGATAATAAAAGTTAATATTCAAACCAAAATACACCTTTGTATTTAAAAAGGTTTCGCACATCTTGTCAATAGATGGCAGCAAGTTGAAGATGATTGTTCAAACTGAAATCAGAATTTGTTATTAAAATTCGGCTCATCTTGTCGACAGATGGCAGTTCAAACCAAAGCAATGGTAATTAAAAGTTTTGCACTACTTGACAATAGATGTCAGTAGATTAGAAATGAATATTAAATTTAAAATAAATATCAATAAATCTTCTTGCAATAAATATTGAGGAGTATGCCAAAAGTAAATAGAAATAATTTAGAAATTAATCTATTAATTAATTTCATTTTCATGCACATATTCCTCCGTCACGGAGCGAACCAGTCAGAGACTGAGGAATACCGTTGAAAATCGACGAAACATAACACAAAACATGAAATACGTAAACATATACATGACATTATAAATAAACACATAAAATATATCTGTTATCAGCCGATCAGCTATCATGGTTTGTATCTATTATAAGCTGAATAAGCTATCATGGTATTGTATCTATTATGAGCTGAATAAGCTATCATGGTATTGTATCTATTATGAGCTGAATAAGCTATCATGGTATTGTATCTATTATGAGCTGAATAAGCTATCATGGTATTGTATCTATTATGAGCTGAATAAGCTATCATGGTATTGTATCTATTATGAGCTGAATAAGCTATCATGGTATATGTTAAAGCTAAAAGCTTGTAACATGGGTGTTATCACATAACGAAACCCAGTTATGGTGTATTAGAGCGCATTATTTGCAGACTCAACCATAGATGAGAACCAAATCCTCAATAATCGAAATAAACAAACACAAGTACATTACCGACAATACAAGACAGGACGTCATAATGTTCACCTTAAAAAAAAATTAAAAGAATTCAGAACAAAAGAATATTGTTAAGATGAATTCTTGTAAAGCGAGCCCACTGATCCGTTTCGGCAATATAAAAGAAATTGTAATGTTGAAAAAATTAATTCAATAAATAGAATTTAAATTGTTCATAAGAACAAATAAAGAAAAGTTGCAAAAAAAATGCATCAAAAACTCCAACCCAAGAAGTTGAAAATCTCACGAAGTTAAAAGTAGTGTAGAATTACTAAAGATGGCGGTAGTAAAATTATAATTAATGTAAAAGCCAAAAAAAAATAATTTCGCAAAATTATTACCAAAACGAAGAATTTAAACAAAAGCGCGGTATAAAACCACTAAAGAGACCTAAAATATAACCATGAGATGCTCTTAAACGAAGTTGTAGATAATGACGTGAAAAGAAATTACAAATTATTAATTAATAAAAATTCCAAAGTCCGATAACATTCAAAAAGCGTGAATTGAGATCTAATATATCCTCAATGTGAGATAGATAACAAAACTCACCAATTAAACAGTAAAGAAAATTGAAAATTTAATAATCAAGAATTTGAAAAAAAATTAAATGTAAAAAATTAAAATTCCAAAAATATTTTATGAAAGATAATTATAAAATAATTATTTCATTATTAATTATTATAACATAAATTACGAAGACAATTTCCAAGAAGGAACTCAAAATAAATGTATAATTTATTAATATTCACTACAAAATAAAATCGGAAATTTATTGATAATATTTACTACTGCGTAGTTAAAATAGATCATTATTATAGACTCGCCGTTCAGTTGCGATCGGAATGCAATGATCCCTCATTACAAGCTGGATTACAAAAACCCGTGACATTACAATGCAGTTCAACATTGGAGTCAACAATAATAATGTTCAACACTAAAAATTCTCAACACTAAATTTTGATGAGAGAAAAAAAATTTCTACCGCGGATAATTATTATTTAAACATCAGCAAACATCGTGAAATTAATATAATAACTTATGAATTATTATTATCAGGATTGTAAAATGAACATTAAAATTTCAAAGAAATATTATGAAGTTATGAAGTTATTAAGTTATAAGTATTTTGTGACAAAAATTAATATGCAAATTTCGAGCAAATGTGCCAAATAAATCCTCCGAAGAGTTGGACAACAAACGACGAAATGTAACAATTAAATTTTATGTAAAATTATTACGAAGTTATGTTATGTAACAAAATTAACGTACAGAATTTCGATCAAATGTACCAAATAAATCCTCCGAAAAGAGATGGACACAAAGACGAAAAATGTAACATATGAATTTATATGAAATTATTACGAGACTATGTTTGTAACATTTGATTAACTTGAAAATGGAAGAATTTAATTTGGAGAGATTTTCAAAAAATAATTATTAAAGATTATAGCAAATAATTAATTACGTGTGATTAATTCCAATATAACTTCTTGAAGAGATGGTAATTAAAGCACAACATAAATAATCAAAATTTAATAAATGATAGGAAAGTTCCCTTCCCAAAATGAATATTACAAAAAATAATTTATTAATTGTGTCGAAACACGTCAGCAATTCCATTGTGGTCACCATAACCCGTCAGTCAGAGTGAACAAAACGGAATTACAACTAACCTTCCGTCAAATAATATTATTACAACAAAAAGGAAAAATCTCCCAAATCAAAAAAAATTCCACATGGCAGTTATGATTAAATTACTTTGAATTTAACAAAAACTTTAAAAAATATACGCGATCAAATCCTTGCAAAAAGTAATAAAACTGTATAAAATTACGACGCATTTCGCTCGCAAAATGATGAGTCATGAATATAATTATAATAGGAGTGAACATACTACATATTTCACTTACCTCGCTATGAAAGCAATAAATGTTATTGTAAGCCGTGTTATGTGCGGCAGCAAGAATCTAGAGCGGCCCTCGCTAAGAAATTTTACCCATATTAGCAACAGAGTATTGTAAACTGCGTCTCGTCTAAACGCATAGTCAATAGGTGTACCTGAATAGCTAGAAACACAAAAGTAAGCATAGTGCAGCGATTAGTCACGTCCGTGGACGGAGTACCATTCTAAATAAAATTATATCAAGGTGAAACATTATAACAGGACAAATAATAAAATTGAACAAATAACGAAATCCGCTTACCGAATCCCGGAGTATCAACTGGCATAGCATTTAATATATAAAATTAAATATGTACGAAAAATTAAAAAAAAAAATTAATTTAAAAGGTTAAAAGCAATATTAAATTTTTTCTTTTTAAAAATTGAACACAATTTTTAAAAGAAACACAGCCAGGTGAATCATCACATATACCGATACTATGAAACAGATGTGGGAATCCGGATCAAGATTACCACAAAATTAAAAATATACGAGATACCCACCAGTCCCGCAGAGTATTCACGGCCAAAAATAACTTAAAATAATTATAGTAATTATCTTAAATTAAATATTAAGAAAGCAAATAATAAGATAAAAATACGGACGAAAACGCCGCAAAACAGAGAAAGACCACCATGAGCCGACATAAAATAAAACCTTCATCAAGTTAGTTAAAAATGTCACACACCAAAAAAAAATAATTAAAGCCAACTCTCAATGCCAACAAAATCGAAATAAATAAATTAAATGCCAATCGGGTTAAACCACGTGGGTGTGCCATTGTAACATACAATATTGGCCATCCAACCACGTTGGCGCCATTGTAACAAGATTATTGCCACGTTGGGCGGTATTGTAACATGTATTACCACGTTGGGCGGTATTGTAACAAGATTTTGAGGTGTAGGGCATGAATACCTCAGGAAAGGTTGTAACATAAGTGTAGTAAATAAAAGAAGGAGAAAATGAATTCCATAATACAACATTTATTACTACAACATCTAATCAACATGAGAACTCTTTTAATTGATGACAAATAACTCAGGCGTGTGCTACAACCGAAGGTTGAAAGCACGATTGGTAATTTAAGAATTGCATAGAGCGACAAATGGATGGTGACATTCAATGTAAAAACTAACCTGATGATAAGTAATAATGGGCGCCAAGTGATGAGGTAGCAAAACTAATATTTATAAGCTGAACGATGGATGACCAAAGGCAAATTATTAAACTGCGGCATCATCACCGTTCGTAAATTTTGTCAGCTCATGGTGTGGTTCGTGTCCTCTCTGCTAAAGGTGCCTGTAAACGATCAAATTTGTTTGTCAAATTTACGTGTTTGTCAAATTATTTGAACGTCTGCGGCCTTGTTTGATGTGCTTGTCAAACAAACTACGTGTTTGACGTGTTTGTCAGAAATTCTGATTGACGGAAAGTTTGAACGATATTTGACAACATGTTTGAACGTTTGCGGGGGTGTTTATCAAACAAACGTCAGTTTCGTGTTGCCATCAAATGGAGAGTGCTGGGTCATCGAATGTTATAAGTGAAAGAGACTTTTTATTACATTTTACTTTTATTTCATTTACCATAATCTTCTGGTTCTGTACGTAATATATCCCTAAGCAAATTATCATGGGTATATTTAGCTCTTAATTTTAGCCATTCTCTAGACCAACACCTTCTTTTTTTCTTTTTAAGACACAGAGCTAATGTCAACGCAAGAAATGCTTTGTCCGCATCCGTCATTTTTAACAACACAAAATATTTCGCTATTCACCCCACTTCAGACCGGATACAATAAACGTCAAAAGACAATTCCCGGCGAAAGCTGTAAATAAATGAACTAATATTTGACAAACTTCATTTGAACGTTTGCGGCCTTGCCAGGCCTTGCTCATCAAACACGTGACGAGCAAACGTAAAATTTGACAAACAAATTTGATCGTTTACAGGCACCTTAAGCGATGTTCCGGAAGGCCAGCCAGTTGAATACTCAATTGTCGAGGTGCGCGTCTTGACGGCGAGCCCCGTCCCTCGTTGGTAAATGGAGTTGCCATAGTTGCGGAGTTGTAAATCAGAGATGGGCACTGAATAATGCTAAGGCTCTGTAGCGGGCAGGAAATGACTGCTACAATTTTAGTAGTTACAGGATCCATTTTTATAGGGCATTTATATTAACCTTTTTGCTCTTAAGGATATAGCAATTGCTTCAGCAATAGTTTTGTATGTTGAAATAATTTTCATAAAGTTAGCGTTATTTGTGTATGCATCTATGATTGTACGTGAATCTAGAATACAATCAAGAGATATCACTATTATACCATCTTATATAACTTCAATAAATAAGAGAATTAAGAATAATAAAATATCAATAGCAAAACCAATCAGTGGAATAAGAAGAATAAAAAAATAACAATAATTTGCGACAAATAAGTTAATAAAATGCTTAAAAATATCCAATATGGACAGACAGAATGTATGTTTTATGACAAACAAGATAATCATATAAAATATAAGAATAAATAGAAATGTACAATTGAAAACTTTAATAGGATTGCATT
The DNA here is from genome assembly GCA_026573805.1 of Hesperophylax magnus. NCBI lineage: Eukaryota > Metazoa > Arthropoda > Insecta > Trichoptera > Limnephilidae > Hesperophylax > Hesperophylax magnus. Next base: position 3,395,694 of record JAIUSX010000060.1, read on the forward strand.
ATAATAGTGATTTGAGTAATTATAATAAGACATGGAAATTTTAAGAATGCAATGGATTAATATAAATGAAGGTATTGAATATATTAAAAGAGGTGTAACAATAACAACATGTAACAATAATCGCAGTGACAACAGTTTGTGTTTACACTTTGCTCTTGCAAAAAAACTAAAAAAAAACTCCGAATTCGTGTGCAAACAGTATTTATATGGAAAATTTAAGTGCCAAAAAAGTTTATTTGATAAAACAGTAATAAAATAATACTATTCTAGCGGATTCTAAACATTTTTATCGAAAGTTTTAAAACAACCTAAGATTGTGTGTTTGTTCTCATTGAAATGTCCATCCCACCGATGCCTGATGAATGGTGCCATCGGCGTAAAAAAGAATGCTGGACATGATGACATCCCCATTACAAAAAAAGGCCCCGGGAATGATTTCTCCAGTGGTTGAAGATGGGGAATCTGACGGAGCATCGGACTATTCCGACGTGTCTGAAAATGAGAGTGAAATCCCAGTGTCCTCAGTCCAGATACTGAACGACACTGAAGCAAGTCTAAGAGCACTCCAAGATGTCCTTGCTGAAAAGCAGTCAAGAGTCTCAAAGGACCAACAACTGCGGATAAGCGCATGTGTATCCGCTGTATTCAGATCAGTTTCACAGCTGTTATTGGAACGAGAGGGCTTCAAAGCTGATCTGGCAACAGTCAATGCAAAATTAATAGTGGCAAAGGGAGAGATCGCGATTGAAAAATCAGAAAACCAACACAGGTTAGAAAAATAATGCAGTTGGAGTCGGATCTAGGACCAGTGATGCGTAGAGTAGCCGATTCCACGGAAGCAAGCCTATCGTTTGCCGATATTGTGAAAAATGGCACCATCAATCAACCGCTCAGGACTTAACGTTGGGACCCCCAAACCTGCTGTATGCATCTTCCCAAAGCTGGATTCTACAAAAGATAGCGACGATACGAAACAGCTACTAAAATATACATTACGACCATCAGAACTTGGAATCCGTGTGACGGGCATTAGGAGTATCCGAAACAAAGGCCTTGTAATCCATACTGCAACACAAGAAGATCAGGATAAAATTCTGAAAACCCCATGTCTAGCAAACTCGGACACTCTAAGCGCTCAATTACCAACAAAACGGCTTCCAATCTTCTGATCTTCTTCAACGTTCCTCGTGACCTAACGGACGAGTGCTTCCTGAAAAATGCCTTAGCAGGAGCCCAGGACAAAGCAGGCCTAGATTTCGCAGTAAAAAGTTGCAAGCTAAGTCACCTTGCTGGCGCTCGAACTGGATCAACTTGCCACCGGGTCTTCGAGGTTCCTGCACACATTCGTCACGTGCTGGTGGAGCAGGGGAAAGTCTTTGTGGACTGGAATGTGTGCCGTGTTCGTGACTTCATTGGACTTACAGTGTGCTCCAAGTGCCAAATGATCGGACATTCCTTCAAGTTTTGCAAGGACCAGCAAAGATGTGGACACTGCGCAGGCGAAGGTCACGCCCAGATAAACTGCCCAAAAGCTGCCGCCGAGCCTGTCTGCGCCACCTGTACAAGATTTGGGAAGCCCGCTGCACATCCGACTGGAGACAAGGACTCCTGCCCGGCCTACAAGGCTGCCCTTGCCAAGGACTTTGCAACTATTGATTATGGCGTCTAATTACATTGAAGAAGATGACGAGGTAGATTACGAAAATACTCATAATTTCTGTGATTGGCTAAAGTTTCATAGCAACTACAATATGGAAAATATTAATATTGTTCAGTTGAATGTTAGATCGATTTATAAATACTGGGATACTTTGAATGTCTACTTAAATACTTGTTGGAAGCATATTCATGTGTTATTGTTATGTGAAACGGCTATAACACCGAATCTTGTCTGTCTGTATAATATTCCTGGATTTAATTGTTACAACTATTGCCGAACTAAAAAATCTGGAGGAGGTATATTGCTATATGTTCGAAATGAATTCACATTTCAACAGAAAACAATAGAAACAAATCATTTTGAATGTGTGCTTGGCTCTATGACACTTCCAAACAAGAGTATTTTAAACATCATAGCAATATACCGTCCCCCCAACTCTAGCCAAACACAATTTCTTAATGAAATATCTGCCATTCTGCATACTATAAGCCCCAAAGAAAATGTTTTACTTATAGGAGATATTAATCTAGACTTGTTAAATTGTCAAAACCCTATTATTATGGCATATGAAAATATAATGCCGGATAATTATTTAATCAAATGTATTTGTGACGTAACTAGAGAAGCAGTTTACTCGTACTGGTTTAGACCACATATTTGTCCGATTTAACAGTGGATGTAAACAAAGCGATTCTCTTTCCTAATGTGTATGTAATAATATTACTATAGCAGATCACTTTTTAACTGCAGTTAATATTAAATATAGTGCAAGGAAAGAAGCCCCAGAACACGGGGAAAGAATTTCGTTTTTATCGCAAAACAAAATCGACAAAAACATTCATAATTTTAAGTGGCACTCCTTGCTTGAGGAACAAGATTGCAATATACTGTATAGTAAAATTAAAAACAACTTTAAGAATTTTTATGAACAGAGTAAAATCGTTATGAATTATAAACCCAAAAAAAGACCTCGGTCAATAAAACCTTGGATAACTTCTAATATCTTAGAAAACATTAAAAAAAAAGATTCATTGTACAGAAGGTGGAAGAATTTTCCTAGCAATCAATTCTTTGAATTGGAATATAAAACTTTCAGAAATAAGGTGACAAAAGAAATTATTAAATGTAAGTCTACCTTTTTTAACAATAAATTCAAAAATTATTTTGGAAATACAAAAAAAACTTGGGATGAAATAAATAAATTATTAGGACGCAAGTCCAAAAGTAGTTGTGACGAAATAATCTCGAAATATATGTTAAATACGAATAATGAAGAAACCGTAGCAGATAAGTTTGTTGAATATTTTACAAATAGTGTTAGCTCTATGATACATAAATGTGATTATTTAGCATCGACCGTCAGGCCAAATGAAGTGCAACATAGTATGTACCTACCCAGAGCTACCTGCCAAGAAATCAATATTATTGTTAGCAAATTAAACAATTCAAAGTCACCAGGGATTGACAACATTCGAATGTTTGACATTAAGACACATATTAATATTTTAGGGCCTGTTATAACACACTTTATCAATTTAATTTTATCGCAAGCAGTAATACCGGATGAACTAAAAAGTAGCATCATTAGGCCAATTTACAAAGGGGGCAAACATACAGATATTCAAAATTATAGGCCAATAAGCATATTGCCAGCCCTAGAAAAAATACTTGAAAAATACATTTCCATAAAACTTAATAAATATCTAGAATCTTTCTCTTTGTTGGATCCCAACCAATATGGATTTCAAAAGAAAAAAAGTACGGAAATGCTGCTTCAGGAATTTTCGAATCACATAAATTATGAATTAAATCTAAAAAAACAAGTGTTAGTTTTATTCATAGATAACTCTAAGGCATTTGATACCATTGATACAAACAAACTATTAGAAACACTGGAGAAAATAGGAATTAGAGGAAAGCTGCTAGTTTTATTAAAAAATTTACTAACTGATCGACAAATAAGAGTAAAAATTCTTAAAAAATTTAGCAAAAGAAAATATATCTCAACAGGTGTTGCACAGGGGTCAATTCTAGGGCCAACCCTTTATATTATTTATGTCTCAATTATGAGAAAATTGTTTTCATTCGTTAAACATTTTGTACCTATATGCAGACGATACGGCGCTCGTAATATCGCACGAAGATCTGGTTACTGCAATGAACCTTATGCAACATGATTTTATTGCCCTACTGAAATGGTCGCATGATGCAGGCCTCTTTATAAACGCCAAAAAAACTAAAATTATGCACATCAGATCTCCACACGCCAGATGTAATGTAATTCCTTCATTATATACACACACATTTGACTGCATACATAAAAATGTTGCACAGCCCTGTTCATGTGAAACCATTGATTTTGTTAAAAGTTATGTATATTTGGGTGTTACTATTGACTGCTACATGAAATGGGATGTACACATTGCAAATGTTTGTAAACGTCTACGAGCTATTGTGGGTAGGATTTATAAAATAAAATATTTCGTGCCTATAAGTACTTTAAAGTTAATCTACCTATCTCTGGCTGAATCCACTATACGTTATGGAATTACTTCTTGGGGACATTCTTGTAAAACTAATATAAGCTATATACAAACATTACAAAACTCCATTATAAAATTGTTAATTCATAAATATGACAATCAACACAGAAGTAACATTAAATTAATATACAAGTCTCTGAATATTTTACCTGTCAGAGGATTATTGTTTTATAATATTGTAAGTCAACATGTTATATTGTCTGATTCATTGTATAGGGAAAGAGTTTGCCATAAACATAACACAAGATTCACTCAAAATGAAGGACTGGTAGTTCCGAAATGTACTAATAAATACGGTGAAAGAACTTTAAACTATATAGTACCCAAAATTTTTATCCTATTACCAATGACAATTAAAAATAATAACATGTATACTGCTAATGTTAAATATAATCTAAGGAAATGGTTATTGGATAATAATGATCTATACTGATTCAAAATGGAATTCCCCCTGAAATGGAATTCATATTCTTAGAAAATGGAAAAACAATTATTTTGTTATACCTGACTACCTACCTCTATTTATGAAACTATTGATGTACTTGTAGATAATACTAATTTGTTCACACATTTATTTTTACTTGCTTATTATATAAGGCTTTTATGCTGCTATTTAAACTTTTCTGCAATGTAACCAATTTATGTAATTATGTACCGTTCAAATTGTATCTTATGAGTGTAAAAATGTTGTCTCTATGTCCCTGCTGACAAACTACATAAGTAGTTTAGCGGGTTTAAATGTGAATAAAAAAAAAAAAAAAAAAAACGTATTATTTTTTGGTAAAATTATTGGGTGTCGTTGCTGGCATGATAAATGTTTCGCCTTTGTTAGCCTGCCCCCGACACAAATTAATCCATTATTTATAAATGGATTAAGCGACAAAATAACGCTACGTTTATCCAGTGAACATTTATTACTCAAAGCCCTGAACTCATCCTTAAAATGGTAGCGTTGAATTATTGCTATTAGACGATGCAATGTATTGTCCAGCTCCGGCACGCTTAACCTCCCGGTTAATTTACAGTTTTTTGTGTTACAATTATTAAAGAAACGCAATACATATGCAGTTACTCTCTTTAGCTTGTTGAGAGAGGAAAATTTTGAAAAGATGTCCCACTCCGTGACATTAGTAGACACGCATACCGCCTTGGTTTTTATCTCTGGAGGATTTATACAGGAATTTTCTGGCTTCGGCCAGTGATCGGCCTCTCTTATTAGCCAATCTGGACCCTTCCACCAAATATCTGCTTGTAATAGTTTGTTTGCTGTAACTCCTCTTGATAAAATATCAGCGGCGTTTTCCTGCGATGAAACATGTCGCCAATGGGCGGGATCGCCGGCCTCTTGTATCTCGGCAACCCTGTTGGCCACAAAGGTATTCCATCTAGCTGGCTGTCCTCTTATCCAGCATAGTGCGATGGTAGAGTCACACCAGTAGTATGTATCCACCTCAACCATGTTGAGCGCTTCTTTGATGTTTTTTAATAATTTCGTTAACAGCACCGCACCACAAAGTTCCAATTTTGGCAGGGATATGTTTTTTAATGGCGCTATCCTGGACCTGGAAGATATTAACTGAGAGTGCATCTTACCCTCGGCGTCCCTGGATACTAGATACGCACAGGCTCCGTAGGCCTTTTCCGATGCGTCGCAAAAACCATGGATTTGTAGGCTGTTTTGACCCCACAAAATTCTTCTCTTTATTTTCAACAGGTTTATTTGAGATAAATTTTTCATGTAATTTTCCCAATCTTTTAATATTCCCTCTGGTATTTCTTCGTCCCAGGAAGTCTTAGATATCCATAATCTCTGCATAATTAGTTTTGCTACAACCGTTACTGGTCCTAGCAGTCCTAAAGGATCGAACGTTGAGGCGATACTTGACAATATCCGCCGTTTGCTTTGTACGGTACATACTGGTTTTTTCACGAAATCCTTATCCGCTAGTTGCAAGCCAGATGGGATCTTCAACTCTTGTTTCTTGAAGGTCATTTGGGGTAGGTCGGTTGTTATAGCCTGCAATACTAAACAAGAAATTTTCTTATTATAATCACTATTCACTGCTAACATGTCAATTGTAACTCTTCGATTGATATGTGTGATGCGATTTTGTATTCCAGACACCGGCGTATTTATTTTTTCTGTTTTTAATTTTAATTTTTTTGCAAAACTCTCTCTTATGAAATTCGATTGGGCGCCTGAATCCAATAATACCCTCGCTTTGTGTAAACGGTTGTCGCTACCTACGATATTCACGATCGCTCTAGATAATAAAATTATCTTTTCATTTTTATTTAACACCGTATGATTTGCCACTGATGTCGAGCTGTATGCCTCTTCATTTGTGTTTTCACTATTTAATTCATTAACATGTATCAAAGTATTATGTTGATCACTTGCACAGATTTTACATTTGAATTTATTTTTGCAATCTTGTGTAAAATGTCCTACCCTCAAACATTTGAAACAGGCTCGGGCCTTTCTTAAAAATTCTAATCTTCCCTGGATATTTAATTTGAGAAATTTTTTACAATAATACACTGGATGATTTTCTTTACATAGGATGCATCCGTGTTTGGTTGCTATCAATGAGACAGACAAATCTTTCTTGCGATCATCACGTGTTGTAACATTCTTGTAGGTAGGCCTTTTTTCTTGCAAATTTGTGAACTCCAGTACCTCAACACGTTTGGTTAGACATGTAATAAATTCTTTCAACGTTGGGAGTGCACCATCTATTGGCTGCTCTTCCCAAAATCTACGAGTTGATCCATCCAATTTATTAGATATTAAATATATCATAATCGCGTCCCAGGAATCAACATGTAATCCTAGATTTTTTAACGCTTCTAAATTTATATTAGCCTGATCAATAATATGCCTTAACGCGACTGGACATTCTTGTTTCATATCTTTTAACTGAAATAAAGATGCAACATGCCTATGAACTATTATTTTTTTATTCGCGTAACGTTCCTGCAGTATCTGCCACGCAGATTCGTAATTGTCGTGCGATATGGTCAAGGAGGCAATCAATTTAGCTGCGTCTTTTTTAAGGCACGATTGTAAATAAAAGAATTTTTGAGAATTGTTTAACGTATTATTTTCATGAACCAATGCTTTAAAGGTCTCAGCGAATTTAGCATAGTCAGTAATTTCACCATGAAATTCAATAAGTTTCAAAGTTGGTAATTTAATTTCACATTTTTCATGATTTACTGAATTCAATAAACCTTTTGCTAATGCAAGTACAGAGAAATATTGATTTTCAAAGGATTCACGTTGACTTACGTGTTCTGCCTCGTCATCCGAAAGTTCTTCGATTTGAGATTGAATTTTTTCAAAGTCATCTAACAATTTTTCGACCTTTTGATAACGTAATTCTAGTTCCGTTTTATCGAGTGTCTTTAAAATATCATTAAACCTTGTCAATTTCGCTTTCAAAATTCCACGCTTGTTGATTAACGGCTTTAACTTTTCCATCTTTAATGGTAAATAATAAACAATTTAACTTTTAACCTCAAACAACTGACAGTTTACGAATGAAAACACGGCGGTGTTAGTAAAAATGCTTGTCAGTGCCAGGGCTGACAACCTTTTAAATCAGAACGGAACAACCACTCACCACTGACAACTTTTTAAATCAGAAATTCGCTGAAATTATTTTGTAGCGAGATTTTACCCGGTAATTTTGAATATTCGCGTGAATTATTTTTAATTAAATAAATCCAATGACAAAACTCTTACAATTGAGATGCTCATTTAACAATAATCTTATCAATTTGCAATGTAGGTAGCTATTAAAATTTTATGCAACTGAAAAATCAGAAACAACAATAATTTTTTTTAATCTTTGTTGCATATTTAAATATTTCATTTGGGATAATTTGAAATAGGAAGGATTCGGGATTCGGTCACAGTTTTGATAGGATGGCGTTGGGATACTTATCTGATGATGATCTGCATCTTCTTGGTATTTTGCTGGTTCATATTTCGGCTCTTTCTGGTGCACGATGCGGCTCGATTGGACCATATGTTACAATAATGGCCTCGTTAAATTAATGATACCAAGAAATATAATTGATAACTTTTATTCTTTAAAACACACATCACTGGTAACAAAAAACAACGACCCTCGAATTCCTTAATTATTTCATGGTTGTTATTGATCCGTTATTTAGAGAGAGAAGAGGAAGAAAATGGGCTTTGCAAAGCCTATTTATAACCTAATTCATTTGAATGTATTGGTGTATATAATCAGAATTATTGCCCTTAGGGGAGACATCTGTCGGATATTTCAATTACTCAATACAGATACAGGTGGCATTTTTCGTTGGTTTGATTCTTGGCTAAAGTCTGAACAAATATGTATTTTATAGTTGTCGCTAAGGGTACAGAATTAATTGTGGGTCGTGATTTCATGGAACTTTTCAACTTGGGAATTGCGCCGATTATTCGTGATTCAGTTTTTTCAGTGAATGGAAAAAAAGAGGAACTTTTTAAGGAATTTCCAGAAGTTTTTTCAGACAAATTAGGGAAATTTAACAAACATAAAGTATGTTTTAAAGTCAATCGGGATTCAAACCCAGTGTTTCATAACGCGAGACCGGTACCGTTTGCGTTAAAAGATAAAATCGGGAATGATGATTTTAGTGCAGATTTTGTGAGTTTTATAGAAGAAGGAACACAATTAGATTTGCGTTCGGTTAAAGCAGCGACCGTTTCAGACACAGTTCTACAGCAAGTAGTAACTCATCTGAGGCAGGGCTGGCCTAAGTCTATGAAACGTGACAATATTTTATGGAATTTTTGGGTTAAGGGAAACGAACTTTCTATTGTAAATGATTGTTTGTTCTGGAACCATAGGATAATTATTCCAGCTTCTTTACAAAATCATGTGTTAACCTTGTTACATAGGTCGCACTTAGGTATAGTCAAGATGAAAGGCGTTGCGAGAGCGTATTTCTGGTGGTCATCGTTGAACAAGGATCTAGAAAAGACGGTTCAATCATGCCAGGAGTGTGCTGTTAGTAGGCAATCACCACCAAAGAGTCAATTAATTGTTTGGCCGAATTCAGGGAGAGTGTGGAGTCGTTTGCATATAGATTACTGTGGGCCTTTATCAGGCAAGATGTTCTTAGTAATTTGCGATTCATTTTCTAAATGGATAGACTGCATCGAAGTTACAAAGGCAGATAGTAGTCACACCATTTTAGAATTAAGAAAAATTTTTGCGATTTTTGGTAACCCAGAATTGATTGTGTCAGACAATGGTACTGCTTTCACGAGTGAAGATTTTAAGAAATTTTTGAGTGAAAATAACATTAAATTTATGACGTCACCGGTAAGGCACCCGCAAAGTAACGGACTAGCGGAAAACGCAGTGAAAACTGTAAAAGGTTTTCTTAAAAAGGTGATGGTTGGTTCTAGCTTACACAAAGATTATAGGATAAAACTACTGAATTTTCTGTTAGATTATAGAAACTCGCCTCACTGTTCGACGGGTGTTGAACCCGCTGTTTTGTTAGTAGGCAGGAGGCTTCGTTCCTCGTTTGACGGGTTAGTTCTACCCAAGGTGGGAGAGCTAGAACTAGACTCAGAGTTAGTCAAGCGTGCAAACGATAATATTGCCAAAAGTCAGAATAGACAGATTAAAGGTTTTGGTGGAGCCAAGGCTCGCAAATTTAGGATAGGTCAAAAATGCCTTGTGCGAGATTATCGCCAAAATAATAAAGTATTATGGACAAAAGCTGTGATTTGTAAGTTTCTGGGAAAAAAGGTTTTCATTGTAACAGTGGGAGATTCGAATGTGACGTGGAAGAGACACTTGGATCAAATCAGGGAGCTGTCAGTAAGCTGGGGTGAGGAGCTCAACGGGTCGCAGTCCGCGTCTGAGATCAGCTGGAATGACCCTCAGGAGTTGGAGACCTCGGTTTTGCTACGTGGTTTAAAGGGGTATTCTCCTGATTTCAGGTTGGCAGATGTGGAAGGTGCCGGGCCAGGACCGTCAGGGGCAGCACCAATACCAACACAAAGGAGTCCGTGGGTGAATCGACTTCGGCCCAGACAAAATACCCCAGAAGAGCAGGCTACTTCTCAAGTCAACATTATTGAAGAATTATAAATTATGTACTTGTTATTAATTGTGTGAAATATTTAGTTTAAATATATTGTGTTGTTATATCAGGTCATTGACCTGTGTGTGGTATATTGTTTTTCAAGTATATTTTTGACAGTGCCTGATAAGGTTTTAGCCGTAGGGTTACCACATAAAGCGGTAACTAGGGACCTTATATCTCTGTTTCATAGTAGTCGTAGCGCTGCAGTTAGAGAGGGAAGGGTGAAGTGTATCGTCTAGGGCATAGGCGATCGTGCACGGCCGGAGACAGCCGAGGTTTGACGAACGCTTCCAACTCTGCTCGGGGGACACGGGCAGGGGGACGGACGGCGGGCATTCTACTCGATTCCTTCCTGGCAGTTGGACTGCATTGTACTTTTTAACAACTGAATTATCAATAAACGGTACTTCGTTTAAAAGAACCTTTTTATTTAAAACAGTAAGAACATGACACCAAGGTACATATTTTCAGTTGCAAACTTACCAAATACAAGAGGTCCATAAAATAATATTTCTCTGATGGTTTGTGAATAATGTTTATGTCTCTAGTGTTTATATCTCTATTGATTAGATTTATATCTACAACCTCTCTCCATGGCTAAAAATGTATTGTTTTGTAAATTTTTCGTTTTATATAATCTTTTGTTTTGTATAAATTTTTAAATTCATATTCCTTTCTTACAAATTTAAATTATGCTGTCTCAGTTAAAGTCACAAGGAGGAAATCCATAATTGGTTTTATTTTACTAAATAACACGTACAAACTTATTAAATGTAAACTGTAGATTTCCCAAAAATGAATAAATAAATAAAAAAACATTAATATATGGACTTATGGAACATAAAAAAAATGTTTTTTCTCCAATGTGAATCCGCATGTCACCGTGAAGGTTGGTTTTTAGATAAAATGCATAATTTCACAAGGAACATGAAAAACGTTTTTCTCCACTGTGAGTCAGCATGTGGATCTTTAGGTTGCTCTGGCGATAACTTGCATAGTTGCACACGGAACATGAAAAATGTTTTCCTCCACTGTGAGTCAGCATGTGGCTCGTTAGGTGGCTCTTTCGATAACATGCATAGTTGCACACGGAACATGAAAAAGGTTTTTCTCCACTGTGAGTCAGCATGTGGCTCGTTAGGTCGCTTTTTCGATAACATGCATAGTTGCACCCGGAACATGAAAAAGGTTTTTCTCCACTGTGAGTCAGCATGTGGCTCTTAAGGTTGCTCTTTTGATAGCATGCATAGTTGCACACGGAACATGAAAAAGGTTTTTCTCCTCTGTGAGTCAGCATGTGGCTCGTTAGGTGGCTCTTTTGATTACACGCATAGTTGCACACAGAACATGAAAAAGGTTTTTCTCCACTGTGAGTCAGCATGTGGCTCGTTAGGTTGCACTTTCGATAAAATGCATAGTTGCACACAGAACATGAAAAAGGTTTTTCTCCACAGTGAGTCAGCATGTGGAACTTTAGTTGACCCTTTCGATAGCACGCATACTTGCACAGGGGACATGAAAATGGTTTTTCTCCACTGTGAGTCAGCATGTGTGACTTCAGGTTACCCTTATTATAACTTGTATAATCACACTCCAAACATGAAAGAGGTTTTTTTCCACTGTGAATCAGCATGTGCCTCTTCAGCAAACGCTTTTTAGAACACGCATATTTGCACACGGAACATGAAAAAGGTTTTTCTCCACTGTGTGTCAGCAGGTGTGTCTTCAGGTTACCCTGTTCACAACATGCATTGTCGCAGTCTGAAAATGAAAAAGGTTTTTCTCCACTGTGAGTAAGCACGTGGCTCGATAGGTCGCTCTTTCGATAAGATGCATAGGTGCACACAGAACATGAAAAAGGTTTTTCTCTACTGTGAGTCAGCATGTGGCTCGTTAGGTGGCTCTTTTGATAACACGCATAGTTGCACACAGAACATGAAAAAGGTTTTTCTCCACTGTGAGTCAGCATGTGCCTCTTCAGCTGACCCTTTTGACGACAAGCATAGTTGCACACGGAACATGAAATAGGTTTTTCTCCACTGTGAGTCAGCATGTGGCTCATCAGGTTCCTCTTTTGATTACATGCATAGTTGCACACGGAACATGAAAAAGGTTTTTCTCCACTGTGAGTCAGCATGTGCCTCTTCAGCTGATCCCTTCGATTACATGCATAGTTGCACACAAAACATGAAAAAGGTTTTTCTCCACTGTGAGTCAGCATGTGGCTCGTTAGGTTGCACTTTCGATAAAATGCATAGTTGCACACAGAACATGAAAAAGGTTTTTCTCCACCGTGAGTCAGCATGTGGAACTTTAGTTGACCCTTTCGATAGCACGCATAGTTGCACAGGGGACATGAATAAGGTTTTTCTCCACTGTGAGTCAGCATGTGGCTCGTTAGGTCACTCTTTTGACGACACGTGCAACTATGCACACGGAACATGAAAAAGGTTTTTTTCCACTGTGAATCAGCATGTGTCTCTTTAAATTTCGCTTTTGAGCATTTGAATAGTTGCACTTATAACAAGAAAAAAGTTTTTCTCTTACATGGGTGTGAACGTTCATTGCAAAATTTGACTTAGGAGAGAAGGAGTAGTTGCGATGGGGAGAAGTGAATCCTTTTTCCACAAAATGCGTCCGAAGATCTGATGAACAAATTTGAAAAATAACATGGATGAAAATGATTCAGTTTAACATAGAATAAAAAAGCGAAGCAAGTCCTAGAAACGTAAAAAAAAATAGGTGAGGCCAAATTATTCAGTTTAAAATGAATATTTGTTTTACCTGCCACCTTGGTAATTCTTCCAAAGCGTTCTAAGCATTCCTCTTTTACATCCGGTAGGTCTATGTCAATTTTCATATAAGTAAGTCCCGCTTCATCATTTCGGGGTCCAAGATCCGCGTTTATGGTAACTGTTTCCACATTAATGCTTCCTGGAATAAAAAAGGAGTATAAATAGAGTGTATCTTTGCATTGCCAGCCCTGAACTAAACGGCGCGAGTTTAATGTCGACTGCCCTAACAGTCTTAATTAGTACACGCCAAGGCAGGATATCACTGTAATCAATAAAATGATGATTTGAGGTTTTTTGTAGCGCGGTATTTACTTAAAATTAATATCAAGGGCGATGTGTTAAGATTAGTATTCGACGCCCGGAGAGAACTGCTCCAATTGCACCCACATAGGGCCAACTATGTATCTTCGTACCAATGATATAAAACGAAACATTTTTATAATCGAATAACTGTAAACAATTTTTTAACGAATAAAGATGCCATAAAAGCGGGAATTTGGATGAAAGTTTTAAAGGTCAATATCAGATAAAAATGACCTCAGACGTCCGCTTGTGGGACCGATTCAAGAAGAAAACCCTGTTTTAGAGCACCTTAAGTAGGAAGTTGTAAGTCAATGGGATGGTGTTTTCTCAATCAATATTTATGAATTTTTAACGTATAAAAAATATGCTTAATTTACATCATGTTCCAATAAAATTAGGGGAAAATAGAGGAACCGACAACTTATTGTGATTCGTATAATGTTAAAATAGTGCTGTTTTTTGGTAGTTTCCGGCAAGGACGCATTTTAGGTTAAATAGCCAATATACCTCATGTATTATAAGAGAAGAAGAAACAAGTATGTTTCCTGTTTGCACGAAATTTCAAAACAAACATGGATTTCGGTCATCCGTATTTAAAGTTCTATATTTTACACGTATGCAATGCAACTGGCTGTATGAGTACTCTCCGCATATTACAAGAATTCCTTCGTTACAGCTGGGAGGTCGATATCTTAATCCGAAAATGCAATTTCACCTCCACCTTCTTCCTGGAGCCCTGGTTCCGTCTTGATGGATATAGTATTTGGCTTCAGTAGATCCATGGTCTGCTTTGGTAGGGTTTGGTTATTAGTTTAACCCTGAAAAAAAAAGTTGTAATGGAATTCAGTTTTTAAAATATGGCTTCTCAAGTCGTAGCAAAAATACCCAATAGAAAACCTAGAAGTTATGACAAAGGTTTAGAGAAACGTCGTTTATCTTGGTAAAACTCTTTATTTATTTACCGTCTATGTCTACCACCATTCCGTTATAATCCACCTGTGATTAAACGACTGTTATACGTATATTTGTGATCATTTTAATAAATGCATTTAAAATACTAATCTTATAATAGGTTGATGTCAAATTGACAATTTAAAACATTCTGATGTGACAAAACGCCCTATGATTCACTAACTAAACTGGAAGAACGGCCGCTACCAAAGTAAATGGCAATGAATTTAAGTATTATTTCTTACCAATATCCAAATGCATTGGGATAATAAGTTTAACAGGGCGGGATAAAAAGAGTGTAGAAACCGGAAGAAAGATTGTCGGAAAAGAAAGCACTTGTCAGAAAATATATAGGTTATGCATAGACAAGAATGAAATCAGAGACAATTAATATAATTTTCATGAACCTGGCCTTTTAAGAACTTGATAATTTCTACTTTTATTTTTACTGGGTACGATAAATACGCCTCTCCTAATAGTAGTACAGTATATATACATCATTTTATATGTCCAATAATGATCTTTAATTTAATATCCTTGTATATCACGTATATAAATTGAACTCTTATTAAACAAATAAGAAAATACTGTGTGTGCCATTTTCCCGTTACAAGCAGAGAAATGTCAAAATTCGATACTGTCGTAAAAAGCACATCTTCATATTTCATATTAGATCATTAAAGAACGGATTGTTTCGGAGAATTTTAATAATTCTTCAATTTTGAAAGATAATTTTTATGTTCTGTGAAAGATATTTTCAATTCCTGTTACTATTTCAGTTCTATTAAGCTTCTAGCCTATAAAGATATAATAACAGCATTGAATAGGACTTTTACTGAACCTTAAAATGAACGTTGAAATTTGATTAATTGTTTAAATTCTCCAAAATAATTGATTTCAAATCTGCTAAGATTTGTTTGGGCTTGATGAAGTTTTCAAATAACAGACGCATGGTTTTTTTTTTGTTTTTACTGCACCAAAACTGCATTTCACTTTATTTAATGTTACAAAGAGTTAAATATTTCCCGACTCGGGCAAAACACTTTTACTAATGGTCTGTAGACCATAGTGACTGCTTGTTACTATATTGTAGGAGAGAAGAAGAAAGAATCCAGTCGGCGAGGCCTTTTATAATCTAACCAAGTAAAACACATTGACAAGCTAATTGTAAACAAACACTGTCAAAGAAAGCCAATTGATAAGGCAAAGCATCTGTTTTATCTGTTAACCCTAGTTTTACCTCTGACCGCTAGGTGCTAGGCAGGAGCCTGTAAAGTAACTGGTGGGGAACTTTGCTAATGGTTTGTACATTTTAAACATATTGCCCCGCCGAGATGAGAAAAAACTAGTGGTTTTTTTGATATCAACACAACAAACCTTCAACAAATACTAAATTAGTTCATAATAACTAAACTACCTAAACCTGAAGGGATCGGGAATATAATGTATAACAATCAAAAATATAATAACCCTCATACAAATACATAATCCTAAAAATTAATCACATTAATAATCCCATCAAATTAATAAATCCATAACCTGATAAATCATAAAATTGATAAAAATTCATAAAATTAATAACATTTACATATATAGATCACTTAATTAACTAATATTCTAGCTCCCGTATAGAGCAGTTCAAAAACTGAAGCCTGTTTTTTTTGTATGATTTCATACTTGACTTTTTATTTTTATTTTTTTTATTTTTTTATTTAGAAAAAAAGTAAATATTCACAAGAGATAAAAATATATTACATTTCATATCAGACATCACTTTTTTTGTTTACCCAATTTGTAGAGAAATATTCTCGGGTCAAACTGGGGAGCTAGTCTATGTGCTTAATTACTATAATTATATAGATAATAATATGTTTAGTTACAAAAATGGAAAAAAGAATATTAATAATATATAAGAATATAAGAAAAAATAAAAGCAACAATATAAGGAACAGAAATAAGCAACAGAATAAGCAACAGAATATAGCAACAGAATATAGCAACAGAATAGCAACAGAATATATCTGAAAATCATCGATAAAAGTAAGTCAATCTTCTCTGTAAAAATACAAAGAAAGATTTTTTTTAAATTTAAAATAATTTTTCTCACTTTTTATTGTATCCGGTAAATCGTTAAATAACTTTGGGCCTATATATTCATGATGGTGTTGTGCAGCTGTCGTGTTGCATCTAGGTACGAACATGTTCCCAGATGTTCTAGGTCTTATACTTCGCGTTGAGGACCTTTCAGAATCTTTAAAAACCTTTAAAATAGCATTTCTTTGAAATGGTTTTGAAATTGGTAGGACCTTAAATTTTTCAAAAAGTTCGTTGGTTGGAAAAATTCTTGGTTTTTTTAATAATAACTTTGATTTTCATTTTTTGTGTTGTTACTATCGAATACAGATTATTCTTATGGATACCTCCCCACGCGAATATTCCATACTGCAACATTGACTGTATAAGAGCAAAGTAAACCATTTTAATATTTGAAAGATTTAGGATATTTCTTAATTGTATTAAAATGTAAGTAAGTTTTCTAATTGTTTTTACACAGTTTTCGATATGTTTCTTAAATTTCATGTTACTTTCTATAGTGATCCCTAGATATTGGACATCTGGGGTTTTCTTCAGGATTTTACAATTATTATCGTTACATTCTCCTCCTTTACACGAACGACTGTGCACTATCACTCTAATATTGGAATCTGTGACAGGATCATTAAGATAAAAAGGTATATATGATGTTTTTTCTACATTGAGACTAAGTAAGTTATCATCAAACCATTCCTTCAATATGTTAATGTCAGCATTCGCATCTATATTCACTTCTGTCCATGTTATTCCTTCGATTATGATGACTGTGTCATCCGCATATTAGATAACACTTCCATTAAGAGGGAGAGTGAAGATGTCATTGACATATATAAGGAAAAGTATAGGCCCAATTACTGTGCCTTGTGGAATTCCATATTCAGAAGACAAGGGTTCACTTAGTGAATTATTTAGTTTAACGTATTGTTCTCTATTTTTTAAGTAACTCTGGAACCAAGATAAAGCTTTGTCTTCCAGTCCAATTTTCTCTAGCTTAGCGATCAGCCTAGAATGCGACACACTATCTAAAGCCTTTTTTAGATCGATAAATATTCCCAGACACTTCCGACGTCTATCCAAGTTCCCCATAACTAGAGAAGTCAATTTTGAAATTGCATTATGAGTTCCTAGATTAGGTCTAAATCCATATTGGTTAGAATGCAGATTTTTTTTTCTTCCAAAAATAGGAATAGTCTCTTTTTCACTATTTTTTCAATTATTTTAGAAATGTTAGATGTCAAAGATATAGGCCGGTAGTTAGTCATTTCCTCTGGGTTTGCCAGATTTAAACATCGGACTAATAACAGTTTTTTTGTAATTATTTGGAAATCTTCCAACCGAAAAGCTCAAATTAATGATATGCACGATAGGTATTTTTAGAAAATCTTTAAGATTTTTTATGATTTCTACTGTTATTCCATCGTATCCCGGCGCTGAGCCACCTCTCAGTGAACTAATTATATTTACAACTTCCGGTTCCGATGTGGGTCCAAGAAGTTGCATTTCATTTGTATCTATTGAATTTCTCTCAAAAGCCTCAGTGGTTTTGCTAGCAGCTAAAGGGTTAATTTGTTGTGCTAAATTTTTTCCTACATTTGCAAAAAAATTATTAAATAAGTTCGCACATTGAGTCGGCTCATCTTTTACGTCTATAGAATTACCGTTGTACGTCAGTCTGTGTATTTCCGACCCTTTCCGTTTCTTATCAATAATTTCATTAATTGTTGACCACATTTTTTTTTCTTCTTCAAATTTTGCAAATTCACTTTGTGGCACCATTTTATTAATAAAATAATTAAAACACTTTGTTTTTACCACGATAATCTTTATTTTTTATATAAAGTCAAGATGTTTCGAGAACGATGTTCTCTTCATCAGGACAATTAATGTACTAAAAACTAAATTGTCAAGTATATAGAGACAGGTGTGGGTAGAAAAGGAAGTAGTGTGGGGGGGGGTTGAGGTGAGGGGTGAGAGGTGGAAAGGGGAGGTGCTTAGATGATTTTACATTTTTTTAAATCATTTTCTACTTGTGACATTTTTATTTTATAATATTGTTCTTTAGTATTCCTCATTAAATTTGTAAGCGTATTTCGATATTTGACAAAGGTATTTTTTAATATATAATTGAAAGGGTTTTTTTTACAAAGAATAAATAAACGTTGTTTTTCACGCACAGATTTCACCAATCCAGGACTAATCCACGGTTTTATTGGGCGGTATTTAGAAAGTAGCTTCTATACCTTAGAGACGGTACTCGCCTCTACATGTTTTGTTAAAATTTCCTCGAAGAGGCGATAGCTCTCTAAAATATCCCGGCTGTTTAATACACAAGCCAAGGATTCCTTAGATATTTTTTCCCGGAGAAGCTCTTTATTTAACACTAGTTTAATATTTTATTCTCTATCTTTTAATTGATTAGTACGCGCTATTGCGTTATAATATAGTAGGCACATTTAGTGATCTGTTATACCGGTTTTATAAACAATAGACTGAAATCTCTTAGTATTATTACTATTTACCCACATTTGGTCAATACAGGAAGGTTTCTGACCGGCGACGTCACGAGTAAAATTGTTAATACATGATTTAAAATTCAATTCAGTTAGCATATTAATATATTCATCCTTTAGATGAGATCGATGATTTTCAGATATATCCAAATTAATATCACCAACTAAAAACGTAAACAAATCCCGTGTTTTGCAAAGAATTTCATTTAGTTGATATATAAACTGCGAAAGGTCTAAAAAGTGTGTCCTGTAGATTGCAATTAAATTAATTGTCAGTTTATTTACACATAATACAACACGTAAACAGTTTACCTTGTCAAAAGCAACTTCCTCAATATTCCGTACTATGAATGTATTTTTGATGAATAATAATATACCTGAATTTTTGTTGATTTCGAGTGTTGTCGCAACGCGGCCGTAGTTCGGTATATCGAAGTGAGTATTGGTATTGGAGTGACATTCGGTTAACACTATAACTCCCGGTTTTTTTAATTAAATCTAATTGCACCAAAAATTCGCAAAATTTTTTTTTGACACTTCTTATATTTATATGCATTATACTAAACAGAGGATCACACTTGTCCAGAACATCGTTGCACTCGTCGCTAGTCTCACAAACATTTTCGTTTATTTTATACAGCTGGTCAATGTTTTCCGTTATAAAATCTTCCATTTTTAGTAGTCTATTTTTTGACGAGCAATTGTCATCATAAACTGTTTGTATTCACATTTGTCACTGTTCGCACTGTGATTAATTGGATTATTTGAAGATCTTCTTTCGTTGTTTGATGCAATTTTTGCATTTTGATGGTTCTTGTTTGTTATTGCAGTCTTGATATTTATGGTTGCCTGCGCAATGTGAGCAGGCTGGGTCTTTTATTTTATTTGAGCATCTTAGGCTCGAATGATTAAATTTAAGACACTGGTAGCATTGCATAATTGGACTGCAGTCCTCTACCTTAACTTTGTGGTATCCGATATTAACAGTATTTTTGTTCAAAATAATTCTTCTCATGGCTCTGCTAGTTTCCACAATGATGTTCGAAAATTCTGTGTTTTTTCTCTTAATTACATTTTTTATCTCCATTTTGTGTAAAGTAGCGTCCGTTTTTTTAATATCTTCATTTTGTAGTAAAATGCTCTCTAATAAATTATTTTCATTAACTATATCATTTTCAACTCCTTTAAATATCATATGTGGTTTCTTCTTCTTCACCTCTTCTGCCATTATGTTGATAATGTTAGTTTGTTTATTTATTTCTTTTTTCAGTTTTTCTGAGTCCTCTTTCTTGTCACATGTCACAATCAAACGATTATTTGATATTTTCTTGATTCCGCTTACGCCGATACCTAGAGAAGTTACATTAACATTTTTCTGTAACTTTTTTTTCAGTTCTTCGTGTTCCATGTGTACATCCTTAGTAGATATTATTATTCCATATTTTATAGCCTGAGTCTCTCCTTTTTTTTGGATAGTTTCTTGTTGAGAGTTGCTTCTTAATGCTGATGCGTACGTTGCTCTTTCATTTTTGATTTTCAGCATTTCTTTAAGCATCGTATTTTTTTCTTTTAATGTTGCCATGTCAATCGCCATATGTGAAATATTTTCCATGATTGTACTTATTTTTTTGGAGATTTCAATTTTCGTTTCTTTGGTGATTCTTGTTGGACTGTCCTCTAATAATGCGGTCAATTCGCCTATTTCTTTCATAGCTTTGTAAATAAATTCATGTGGATCGATTTCTTCTTCCATCGTTAAAGTTTTTTTTCCCCCTGGTCTCAACGTGTTAGCACTGTTAGTGTACAGCGGCACAAGACTGTTGCCTGCCCGGTAGCAGACAGAACCATTTTAAATCGTCGTTTTAATCGTTTTTTATATCGTCGTCTTTATTTGGACGTTCTCATTCGCATTTTGTCAATATTATACCTATTGCATCCTGCCTGAACAAATTCAAAAAATTAACCATAATTGAGTTAGTGACGTTTCTTGGTAAAAATTGTATAATTCCTTATTTGAAATAAAAAAGTTACATAAAATATTTTTGGTTTATAATAAAGTAGGTAGGTATTTTAGTATTTAAGAGAAAATGTTGGTTTTGATTAATTTATAATTGAAAATTATAATCATACATTTTTAGACACGAGGTCCACTGTTCATGGAACACAGAACTACAACTAATAATAAATTCAAACAGTTTGAGAATGGATTTAAAAGTCGATGCAGCTGTCACAATAATAATTTTACATAATTAAAAATTAAGTCTTTTTTAAACTAAACTTTCAATAAAAATATATAATTTAATATAACTAAATAGGATTTGTGAGTAAATGTCCCTCGTGCTTGGTTGTTATATTAAAGAAACGCTGACCCTCCTAAAACGCCAAAACCCTATTAATAATTAATTGTATGTCGAATCCGGGAACGTTTGGCAATCAAATGTTTCGATTCTACCCATCACTAGAAACACAGCTCATATCTATCGTTTTCTATGGAATACAATAATACATCTGTCAGTTTTGACACAATCAGACACAATATACACGAAATGTCAAGTAATAATCAATAATATACTTCTGTAACAAATTATTAAATATTAATAACGCCTGCATTGTTTCCATTAAATGCTTAAATTCTTAATGAGGAAGATTTTTTTTGTTTTTTTATTCGCTGAAGCGGTTAATGTTAAACAGTAGATTTGATTGATTCGTGTATGATTCTAACGACTTAAAGAATAGTGTTGTTTTCAAACTCCTGTGGTATAAATATATGTTGCTCTTCCTTCTTTTATTTAAGGCAACGTTTCGGGTAGCCTTGAAGTTTACCATCATCGGGACAGATGTGTAGAAATGATAAAGACCAATCCGTGTTTTAGTTTTTGAACTACAAACCATAAAGATGGCGAACGATGTTGAAACATTAGAATTTCGACTTTGCCAATGTTGCTTGTCTACAGAAGTAGATGTTTTTTCATCGAAAAGCAATTATGGGATCATTTTTGAGATTATCTCCGGACAAAAGGTATTATCAATGTATTATTTAATCTATTTAAAGATTACTGTATTTAGATAATGATTTGACATTTTCAGAACCCAAAGTATAATGTTTTTGGTTCTTGAGCCTTGTTGCGCCTCCTCCTTCTTTAAACAACGTTTCGGACAGCATTACAGTGTCCATCATCAGATGTAAGCGATTTGACCTTATGTGCAAAGAAATAGAGAAAATAGTTTGTGAAGAATAAGTTCAGAATCGCTTGTGATAAATATTGCTTCAGAAAATACTTTTTATTTGATGTGTGCAGCTCAAAGAGTATGGATACTAAAGAGACAGCATGTGAAGTGTGCCCGCGCGCTCCAAGTGTGAATTTTGTGGAATTTTACGGAGACGGCTGACATTAGCTTTTACACCTCGGTCGCGTATTGAGCTCCTAGTAAAACGTTGATAAAACATAGAAAAATGGTCAACTGCGCCGTAAAATTGTGTAACCACTCGAACGATCGCGCGTCAAAAAACTTTTTTCTCCGATTGCTCGCGGTTTTTTGGCGACGATTTTGAATATTTTCCGCCAACATTAAAAAAATCAAACCTCCGAATTTTAATACGGAAACATAAAACTGATTGTAGTGCTATACAGCCAATGAATTCACCTATATTTTAATAATTATTCTATATTTTTAGAATTGATAGATAAATTATTAAAAAATCTTAAACTTTATTAATGCGCGAAATTTGCGTTTTTGTGATTTGAAATTGCCGCCAGTGGCAGTTTTAAAAATCTTTATAGAATATTTTCTACGTTTTTATGTTCTCTATGGCCTGTTTGATAATCACAGATGCAAGAATGTAATAGAAAAATATTTTTTTGCATGTTAAGATCTCTTCAAAAGTTTGGTCAGAAAATAATTTTGTAAAATTTGAGTGCGTGACGCGTCAAAATTGAAATCACTGTATTATATTATATAATAAATTTACCACAAAAACTGGTATAACGTTAGGAAGATACATTAACTGTTTACAATTATTAATAAGCATAGTCGCCGTGTTGGCTTTATTTTATTCATTTGATGAATTATACAGAGAGCCTATTTCACGATGTCAAAATCATGGTGCTACTTTTTAAATAATTGTAAATTAGAACTGGAGATTTGTAACCATGTTTTTATATTACGTGCAAAACGAGGAAATAAGGCTTAAAGTGAGATATATATCATAGATATAAACATTGCCAATATTTCAGGGGGATACTTTGAAAGTTGATGAAATTCACCAATATTTGACCAAAAATCACTTCTGACAGCTACCTTAAGGTCAATCTACATAGGGTAAATCGGAATATGTAAAATGATGATAAATTTGTATATATATATCAAACCTTTGTATGACCGTAGAATTGCAAATAAAATCATAGTGATAATTTTATATCTAAACGCAAAGGTATCGAAAAAAAATGGGGGAGGGAAAATAATTGATGGAACCAATAATTGATTTATTTATTAAGCCCTAATATCCTTTAAAATCAATATTACAGTTGTATGGTTACAATGAAAGAGCAGTATATTGATTTAAACATTGTTTACATCTTTTGTCATAATAAAAATGTATTCAGTTTATTGGTTTATTCATAATTTAAGAAAATCAATACATAATAATATCATTGTACCTCGCTATAGAGTGAGATTCTGAGTATCGCTCTGGTGAGGGACCACCATTCAGAATTGAACATTGCTTGAATTGGCTTAGTTATGTTCAGTGACTAGATCTGGAAAAGCATCTTTACAGAAAAATTGACAAAATATAATTAAGACATAAAAATAAAACGAGTTATTTAATGTGTACAATAAACAGGGAAAAATGAGAATACCTGTGCATTTGTTAACATGCATATTTCAATGATCAGAATTGAAATATACATATTAAATGTCCACCGAACCTTATCATATAGAACCTTTGAGGACAACATAACATGAGACGTGAGTATGCGGAAAGAAATGATTATAAGTCCAGCCATCCAGGCCATCATAATTGATGTTCAAACAAATTTAATTAAATTTATAAATTAGAATTTCATAACTAAAAAACCAAAAAAGAAAAAAATGAAATAAAAAAAAACCCTCAGCAAATCTATATTGTAGTGTGATATGGCTTCATGCAATCATAGCATAATGCCACATCACACACATCACACTTTGTAAGGGTCCTTTTGAAAATGTTATTTATGTTGCACCACGCACATTTCACCTTTTTCCCGCTACGGACCACGAAGTGGTTGCCTTTCAGGATAGGTCGCAGAGTCTTTCCTTCAGCTATTAGGCCAATGGTCCGCACAGTCGTGTCAATTTGACTACGACAGAACAGCAGAAGGAGTTCATCCGCAACCTCACTCCTGAAGTTTCGGTACAAAATGCGTTTATTTTCCTTGCGGAGCTTTGAGCCGTACAATATATACGCATTCTGCACCGAAACGCTTAGTAGTCTCCTGAAAAGCTTCTTGTACCAGACCAGGTTTCGCTGTCGTTCAATGGGGAAGCCTGACAAAAGCTGATCTTTTCGATCAACCCCCCCCATTACCTTGTTATAGTCTAGTACGAGTTGAGGTTTGTAAGTCCAGGTACCAAACTTTTCAACTGCCCCGATTTCTGCCTTATGGTAGGTGGACAACATACTTACCAGGTTTTTGTCCTACCAAACCATTACATTGAGGTCCCCGCAGTTTGAGTATACAAGCTCACCTTCCCTCAGTTTGGTCCGGAGATGGGACTTAAATGCAGAGGGCACAAATTCTCGGTTTAACCGCAATGTGCCCATGCAGTCCATCCCATTTCTTTTGAGGCATCGTGCCAATAATGGACTATTATAAAAATTGTCCATTATTAATGTATACCCCTTGTTAAACAGAGGGCTGGCCAGGTCGTATACTATCTTTGCAGTAGCCCCAACTGGGCAGATATTGTGAGCACCCAAAAAGTTGGCCTGTGTCATGTCGTCCGTCATATCTTCCGTTATGTCTTCCGTCATATCTTCCTGGTCTGGATTTGTCGATTCAGCCTGTCTGGAAATGGTCTTCCCCGTATAAATTTGGAATTACCAAAGATAGCCAGACTTGGACTCACAAAGCTCGTAAGACTTTATACCCGCACTGGCCGCTTTGGTTTTGATCATCTGGACGAATCCCAAACGGCCTTTGGATTCATCCAGAGAGATGTCTTGCTCGGGCAGGTATAAAGTCTCAAACTTATTTGACAGGTGGTCCAAGACGGGCTGAATCTTTTGTAACCTTCGCACAGATAATGGTGCATCAGAAGAAAGACTTTCATTGTTGGTGAAGTGAAGGAACTTTTTAATTAGAAGAAAACGATTATAATCCATGGCTCGGCTGAAATAAGGCATGGCGGTGAGTTTTTTTGAATAGAAGTAGTCTTTTTCAACAGGAAGGGGACTAATACCTTGATACATTAAAATTGCCAAGAATACATACATTTCCTCTTTATTCGTGGGAGCCCATTTATTGGTACGCGCATGACGCTTAAATTGTTTTTTCGCAATCCATTGATCTGCATACCTGTTGGTCTCTCTCGCGATCAGTTCAACGAAATCTGCATCAAAGATTTTAAGAAAGGCATCCACAGGTTTGCCCATTTCGTCGGTATTGAAAGTTGGTCCCGGCGTGCCTGTGAAAGTCTCCCTTATCCCAGTAAAACGTAAGATATCTTTAGACCAATCGAAAGAGTAACCTTCAGGCGGCAGAATCGAACGCATTTCCTCACTATCTACCTGGTCTTGTCTACTAAAGTCTATGGCCATAGCGGAGTTAGGTGAAACGTTGATAATATTATGATAAGGTATTGGTGGCATGCAGAAGGTATCCTCATCGCTCTCTTCGTGGTCGACGTCACTCGCTTCGTCATCCTCGTCGCTCGATCTGTCCATTTCTGAAACAACAGAAAACCCAAATTAATTTAATGTGTCTATATTACGATAACCCACTGCCTCTGGTACGGCTTATGACTCGCAATACGATGGTCGCGGGATCAAATCAAATAAATTATATTTGAATAATTAGTGTTATTTTCACACAAAATTCATTTAAAATAATATATATTATATTTGCGGCACGTTCCAGAGTGGAAGATACCCATAGTATCGCCCTGGTGTAAGACCCCATTCAGAATTGAAACGTTGCTTGAAATGGCTTTAGCCGTGTTTGGTGACCAGTTCTGAATAGCCAGGTACTTTTCCACCTCCCTCTTCCACACCTCCTTCCCCTCCCCGCTACCTTCAGCCTCACAACATACCCCGATTGAGGATGCCATAGTCTCACTGGCTCCAGCTGAGGCTCTTGTGAGGTATTCATATAAAAAAATAAATAAAAAGTTAATCAAATACTTGAGGCGGGCAATGTCAGGAGTCAGAATAGCACAGTCAGGTAGGTATGGAATGAAGAAAAGAGTGTGTGTGCCAAAATCGAGTTGCATGGTGGTTCATCCTCTCTGCCTACCGAAATGGCGTGAAGGTAAGTTAGTTAGTTTTATAACTCACGGTTTCCAAGTACAGACTCTTCTAGTACAGCTGCCTCGTCCACGTTACTGTTTCTGCCCATGTCTGACTCTGAAATAAAAGAAAACACAAATCTACAGTAGAATTTGGATATAATGACTTTGCATTTAACGGTCTACTGTTTTAAGTGACGATAATGTAAACTCTAGTAAGGTTTCATAGCTTTTAGTAGGAAAACGTATCCGTTTAAAGTGACCAACTACGTAAAGCGACCTATTTTAATGATAATTTGTCCGGTTACAAAACCCACCTACCAATACAGCCTCGCTTTTGACTAGGAAGCTCGACACAATGAGTCCCGTGAAGCGAAAGTGTTTTTTCAATTTAAGAAAAAAATGCTGTATTACACCGTTTAGAAGCCGGTGAATCAAATGTAATCCTCGCAAAGAAGTTCGGCATGTCTTATTTCTCACTCTGCAATACCCGTTACAGAAAAAAAAAAGATGTGTAATGATGCATCCACGTCATAACAACAATACATTTTGTATGTTTGTTATGTGGAATTTTTAAGTACTATGCTTATTTCCTGCCAATATACCAACAGTGAAACTGTGCTAGGGATATCAATATAAAATATAGATAATTGATTTTATATTGAGCCACTGGTATGACATTTCAAAAAATAAACTCACCGTTCCCAAACGCCGACAATTCTTCGTAGAATGGCACTCCGCGATGTCCCAGGTAACGGCTCGGGAGATGCTGCACGGATAGGCATAATTGGTGCATTGGGAGCCGTTGATTGGGTCTGTGCGGGAGTGGACATCCACGGTGGTGGTACGGGTCGTGGCAACGGTGAAGGCGTCCCTTGTGAAAAGGGACACGTTGTTCTCTCCGGAGATGGAATTCTGAAAACATTTACATAAATCATATAAATTGTTCTCATTCACGTGTGAAACAGTAAGTACAGTATGTAAATAAACAATAAAATTAGAACTCTGTAAAATATGCACTGAATGTGCCAAATGCACAGAGCGCTGATCTTACCAACTCTCACTGTAAGAGTGGAACGCTGTCAGGAAAAAACAATAATATTGTATCAAGCATCTAAATACGATTGCTTACTTTTGTTTAGTTTTTCTTGGAGGTGCGGTAGGGAGCAAAATGCGCGCCGCCTGCTTCTTGAATTTTCGGCTTTCCAGCTCTAGCCGGAAGGAAGCAGGCAGGGCCCTAACAGCCTTTAGGGCCTTGACGCGATCCTCTCGCACCAGTAGCAAAGCAGGGTCGCTGTTTAAATAAATACAAATATATGATGAGTTCAACGGCCACAGCAAAGTACTTTCATAAAAAAACATTAAAAAATACTAACACTCCAGACGAGGCTGCAATTGCAGCTCTGCGTTGACGTCCACGTGCAGGTAGTCCGGCACCAGCTCGTACCCCACCTCTCCCTCTTCCTCTGCCTCCTCTTGCAGTCAGCACCACTCTATATATTTTAAATTGAAAACACTTAATGTAAGTACTTAAATGTTTAAATTTTGTTAAATATTGCACTAATATAAAATTTGAAAATAATTATTGGGTCGTGGAGTGCTCCCTTTCCCTGGACGACAACTGTTTCTGCACAAATTTGGTAAAAGTAAACAAATTAATTAATTATACAACTAAATTACTAAATTTTTATTGTGTGACGAAGGCTTTACACCATTTTACATGTAAAAAAGAGTCAACTTTTTGACATATGACTTAAAATAATTGGTTAACAAATATCTGTATTAATAATGAACCAATTCAAATAAAACTTATATATATCTCTTTGTTTTGAATCACTGTGATGGAATATCTATATTTCAAATGCGCGAGTGCAGTATATAAGACATTATTGTAAATCAAAAACAGATGACGTCTTCAGTTGACGTATTCTTACACAAAAACATCAACCAAAACAATATATTAGAAACAAACTAATTAAAAACGCATTTCAAAGATAGATAAGTCAATCATGATTACACAGATATATAATTATGCGTTAAAAACCCAATAAATTAATTACTTACGGCATTTTAGGAAGAGACCAAAATTTCGAGAAATGTTCGAGAAGTTATTATTTTGTTTCTGACAGGACGCGTTAAAAACCGCGAAAACTCGTTAAATAACACTTCAAAGACAACGGATAAGTTCATAGACATAGAGAATATATTATCAGCTATTCGATAAAACAAGTAGCTGGCCATGGAAACGTTTTAAATAATTACAATAAATATTTTACGAATGGTAGAAAAATCGGTCCATTTTTGGACCGATATCAATCGCAGAAAAATAAAAATGGTCGATTTTTCGACCGAAATCGTTCCAGTGGGTAAAAGCAATTCTGTGAAGAAAATTAAGAAGAAAGACGGTCTTACCTTTCACATGTAAGTATTTAAACACCGCTCAATTAGACATTTATAGTTAATTTTTGACGAGTTCATTTCAACCGCCATCACGTCAAGCACGGCCAGCTCGGAATCACGCCGTGGACGAATGTCAATGGGCCGAATCAGTCAACTTATTTTATAATAATTAAAAATTACCAACAAACCTTTATTTTTTATTAATTATAACATACGTTTATAATGAGTTGTCTTGTATGGTGACCTGATAAATCAACAGATCGACGATTCAACACGAATTTTAAAAGTGGTATTTTTATGAAATTTTTTAGGTATGAGAATAGGTCGTAAAGTATATTTCTTACCAATAGGTGATTAGGTGTCCCTATTCATAAAAAATAGGGTGTCCCTATCTAAAAATAATTTATATGGCAGAACAACGTTTCCGGGTCAGCTAGTATTTATATAGTTGATACACTGTAAAACTGTAAAGTTATTTAATTTGACTTTTATGTCGTTTTTATTAGAGTTTTTTCATCGAACTCTTTCAGCCAGATTTTTATTTTTGATTTGTATTCATGAAACTTTTCAAATATTTTTTTTTATCTGGAGGAAGGATGTTGTCAATTTTTGTTACAAAATAAATTAAGTTTCTTCATCGCAATATGGGTTTATAACTTGCAATGTTTTCTGTCTTTTTGATTCGTCTAGTGTGATGGATAAGTTTTAAGTTTTTTCTTATATTATTAACGACAACTCCTTTCCTAAAAGTCAAGCACCAGCTTACATTAGAAAAGAATATAATAATGTACACAATTGTACTCTGCAAATCTGTTGATTATTTAAAATAATTCTACCTAATAAAGAAAAAAAAATCTATTCAAACTGATGAATTGTGCAATGTTAGCACCAAGGAAGCGAGCTGCGAGTTTCAGCAAGTTCATAACATTAGTTTATTACCCAATTGCACTTGTTAGATACATTCCCTGAAGATTGATACCGATTTATCGATTGATCTTGATTTGGCAAAAAAAGAGTTACGTGAAATCAAATTTAGGTAATTTACAATAACATGTATGGTACAATAAATAAATAAACAATATGTATGTCTTTTGTTACTTCCCTTTCCGCACTAGTTAATTTTATATTTTTACCACCATTCTTTGTTTGGCAAATAATGCGTAATGCGCTGTATGACCAAAATGTGATAAAAAATTACGGATGTTTTTTTAATAAAAAATAAATAAAATAATGTGCAGCCCGTTCACAGTTCGGCCCTTATCTCTGACCCATGACCCCCTCCGCGCTCGCTTACCGCTCTTCCCCGTCTCTATCCCCTCCCACAAGGGCGTTGACAAACATGGGAGCTTCATTGGTTTTGCGTATTCTAATACATCTCGACAAATTATGCCGCTTCCATGAATCCTAGTTCCATGGTGCAGCTTCTCTGATGACTTTGGAATAAATTATACTATATTTTTCTGCCTGTCATTTTTTGTCAAGATTACGGACGTCACCACAGTCAGTAGATTAACTTCACTTATTTGGGACGAAATGTTTGGGGCCAATGTGTCCCAATAAAGCGGAATGGACTGTTTTATGCTAAACATGATTCCTTTGTTGATGATTGACTTTGTATGTATGGGTGATTCCAGCTGGATAATGCAGAGTTCCACCTGTGCCGTCAATGTTGTCACGCTATGGGGAAGTTATCTCGGTTCCGCCACATGTCCTTCTGCGCCAGACAAATTCTCCGCCAGTTCTACATCAAACACTCGGACAAACAACAGGTAATCTTATTAATATTAATCACCCCTGAAGTTAGCGCACTTTTCCCCCAGACACCCTGTAAACAATAGGCTAGATTCCCAACTAAAAACGTCTTGTTCACAAAAGGTATTCATTTTTTTATTTTTTTTATTATTAACTCCACACAGGAGGCCCTGAAGAAAATAATTTCCCTCAGGGCCTATGTCATCTTTGGGGATGCTGTGTGGAGGGTCTTTTTGTGGAGAGGAAGGAGTGAACATGGGTCTTGAAGAGTCCCATGTTGTAGGAGGGAGGAAACACAGAGGCCGGCAGTTCGTTCCACAGCCGAGCTGTTGAACTTAAGAACGAATCGTAGAAGCGACCCGTTCTCATGTGACAAATGTCAACCGTGTACAAATGTTGGGTGCGCATTTGGCGTGTATCCCGATTACGCACCGGTGCCGAAGGGATCAATGGCGCTAGTTCCTCAGAGCATCTTCCATTGTAATACCGATGGATCAAGGACAGCATACCTACCTGACGCCTGTGCTCTAAAGATTGCAGTCCGTTTGTTAAGATTGGGGAATCTATCAAACGGACCGCCCGTTTTTGCACAGAGTCAAGAGTTTTTTTCAGGTATTTAGGGGCTCCGGACCAGAGATGGCTGCCAAATTCGACAGTAGGGCGCACTTGCGATTTGTACAGGGTCAGCAGTTGTGTACTATTAAAGTATCTGCGGGCCCTGTACAGTACGCCCAGCTTCTGAGAGTACAAGGATTAAGGAAAAACCGTATAACGAGTGATCTCTCGGCGGCTGATAATATCTTGCATCCCATTACGTCAATTTAATTTAATTTACCCCGGACAGATAATTTAAAAAAAATTTTATTAAACTTTTTTTATACTATGTTTTTTATAATTATAAAGTTAGCTATTTTATCAATTTATTTAAAATCTCGCGATATAAAAATGTGTAAATAAAATTTTTACTTGCCTTTATTTTATTTACCTCTATTGTTTTGATTTATTCAACTCTATTCCTATATTGATTTTATTATTACACTAAAAATGAAGTCATAGACTTACAACAAGGCGCAAGCTAGTGTAGGAAGAAGAGAAATATATTAAATATCCCGTGATTTTTCACGCATCTGTGCTAGCTATTCATATTTTTATACATTTTTATTGTCAACAGGTCAATTTGGAGATCATTACACGAAAAAGAGCAGAATTGAATTTGGGAGTAAAACTTTCACGATCTAACACTCAATGTGTAAGCATATTTGCACAAGAAGTGGATTCCCCAAGTCTGGTGCAAATTAGTTCCATTTCACAAAAACCTTTAAAGAACTTTACACAAGATGTGTTGAGAGATACGGAAAGCAAAAATGGAAACCAAATTGAAATTAAAGAAGAAAATTTGAATGTGGAACGTGACATTGAATTTGAAATTGGAATAGAACAAAATAATACTTTATCAGAACATTTTGAAGAAGACAACAGTAATTTTGATGATTGTGAAAATTCTAAATTTGTTAAAGGTGTTAAAAGTATTGTCAAAAGAGAAATTAAAACGAAACGGAAGACAAAATGTAAAAACATTAAAAGAGGAATTTATGGTATTTTAGATGCTAAAGGTTTGTAAACTTCACTTAAATTATTACTATTTGTGAGTTAGGCAGAGCCACCTCTGGTCTGGAGCCCTACAAAACAATTGACTATTTTAATAAACAGCAATCCTTAAAGTACAGGAATCAAATGGGGATTCCGTCCTTGTACCTGAATTTTAATTGGAGATGTTCCGAGGAAACATTTTTATACGATTGTAATTTGTCACGTGAGAATAGGTCGTTCTTGAGTTCAACAGCTCTACTCTGGAATGATATGCCAGTCTCTCGTGTTTCCACCCTCCTACGACATGGCACTCCTTACTTTCCTTTAAAAACCCTCAACACAGGATCTTCTAATATAACATATGACTGATTTCCAAAATGTATCTATTCCAGAAGCACCGCAGAAGTCTGGAGTGGATAGAGTTGAAGAGGAGGCTGTAGCCTCTCTGGATCCAGAGAGTCCTGGTAGTCTATCATGTCCAGTGTGCCGCCAGTTATTCTGGCCCCAGAAAGAACTGACTGAACATCTACAGCAACATGTGGGGGAATCCAACAGTTGCTCTGATTGTGGACAAAACTTCAAGCAAGTATACTTTAGTATTTTTATGTCAGTACTCTCTCAGATTATCCCACAACTACTCGAATCAATAATCCGCCCTAATAATTTTACTACATAGTTGAAAGAACAAAATCAAGCGTAGGAAAATAATTTCCTTCATGGTCTATGTCATCTTTTGGGATGCTTGCGAAGGGTCTTCTTGAAGGTATGAAGGATGGGTAGGAATCCAGCGGCAGTGCGTCCAGGAGTGACGGACGAATGAATCTATCCCCCCCACTGCGGTGCGAGGTGATGGATGAAGAGAGTCCGGCTGGAGAAGTCAAAGGATCTCCCGCCACGCAACTGATGGGCAGATGTATTCAGACAAACCTCACCCCATGAACAGTTACCGGCTGTAGCTTGCCACTTGGGGTGACCTATGGCAGAGGGGAAGTGGTATCTATATTGCCTGCTTCGTGAGTTGAATTCCTCATCACAATGACGACACAAGCAATATTTCCGCTCAGTGTAATGGTAGACAGCATTGGAAACAGCGAGTTTGTGCATTTGGAACTTTAGCTCAACGGCCGCTAAGTTTAATTGGAAATAACAGTTGTTGATGCCATTCGAGGTGTGTAAAATGTGAGTTACATTTTTGCAGGCAGGCAGCGAAACATACTTGCGCGGTACACGGAGTAGGTCAAACCTTCTGCTGTGACAAATGTGGGAAAGAGTTTTTGAGCAAATCTCCACTGGTCTCTCATTTACGGTAAGTACATTTATGTATTATGTAGAATATGTTTTTCACCGCAGCGGGTGCTTCTATAGTGTATTCTTTTTGTAGTTTGGAGGCTGATAGTGATATTGATAGAAGGATAATTGTAGGAAATTTTACTAACCTCCTGAACGCCAACGCATCCTCAACCCCTCAAGCCTTTGGCATATTGACCCTTATATTTTTTAAAGAAACTTTCTGAAGGTCGTAGAATTTGTGTGTATTTCCGCTTTGCAATAAATACCAAATAAATTTAATATTTCTGGATGTATCCGAAAGGTGAGTACTGTTGTTGAAATATGCTTTCAAATTTTATTATTAGAAATCTATATAAATGTTCATTTGTTCAAAATCTTAAATCTTCGAAAGTTCTTCACCGATAGCTTTGAAATTTTGATACAACGTTGCATTCGAATTCGCTTGTGTTTTTACATACCTATATTATGTAGATATCACCTGTGACAGGTAAAAACATGCTATTTTGTCAGTAATAACAAAGTTCACTGTAGAAATGTATTATATACTGTAGAGCGCCCTTGAGGTGATTTTGCACAAAAACGGCCCTATAAATCATACAAATATTATTATTATGTCACCTGCGGTAGAAAATACTTTTTTTGAAAAACATCTTTTAAAAGCATCACACTCTTGTTTCTCTATCTGCACAGATAGGCTGAGCCACAGCAACTAAAACATTAAACAAAAAAAAGTAATTCAAACGTAAAAAAACTTCAAAAATGGCTCACCTTTCGTTTATTCTTCTAAACCCTGATCTAAAATTGGTGAAAACGAAAATAGAGACACATATTTTTTTAGACAATAAACATTTCTTTCAACTCACTTTTAGTCATTTCATTTAAAAATAATTAACAAAGAATTCATTAATTTTTCTCAAATTGCGGTCGGAACCTTTAATTTCATAGAGGTGAATACGAAGCGTGGTGTTTTCTCTTTCTAACACCATTTAGATCATATGACAAGGGAGACACAATAATTTCGATGAGATCATACGAAGTGTTCCTAAAGGCGAACAAATTAGCCTGAAAATACGTTTAATTAATCAATTCTCTGAATATAATTAACTATTCTAAGGAAAGTACATATGGTAGATTATATATATATATTTTTATTTTTTTTTATTAGTAAAAAAAGATACACGAATTACATAATATAACAATTACATAATATAATTACACAATATAGTACAGTTATTAATTACATAATATTAGTATTTGATGTACCCCCATAAATAAGCAGGGCTTGTGTGTATGGGGGTGTTGTTATATTGGTTTATATTTGGTACGATTCAGTTCAACTGTTCGGAATACTTTTTAAGGTGGCTTTTGAATTCGTTTATATTTGTATTCATGCTTCTAATTTTTTCTGGTAATGAGTTAAAAAATTTAACTCCGAGATATTCATGGTTGAACTGTCCTATTGTTTTTTTACATTTAGGAGTAGGAAGTATTGACGTTTGTCTAAGATTTCTGTTATTTTTAAAGGGTGCAATTTTATTTTGAATATAGTTTTTATAAATTTGTAATGTTGCATGGTAGAAGTATAATGCACTTAATTTTCTGACCTTAAATTGTTTGAATAAAAGTTCGGATGAATATGAAGAGGGTTTTTTTAATATGGTTTTTATTATTAGTTTTTGTGATATGTAAATTGTTTGAGTTTGATTTTTATATGTACCACCAGCCTATAATGCTGTATTGTATAATTGATTGACAGAAAGCCAAGTATGTGGTTCTAAGTAATTTTTCGTTTAAAATATCTCTTAAACATCTAAATATATATGTTAGTTTCCTTATTCTGTTGTTCAGAATATTTATATGTGGGGACCATTTTAAACGCTGGTCTATTGTTATGCCAAGGTACTTAATATCGGTCTTGCTTTCCATGTTTGTGCATAACATATTGCATTTGAGGTTTTCTGTATTTTTCACAGAGTGGATAATTATGTTTATTTCTTTAGGTGTTTCTTGTTTTTTAATGAAAAATTACTTATATTAATCAATTAACACATTATCTAGTAAGACGGTAAAATTTACAAAAACGTCATTTTGCAAAAAATAAGTAAGTTATTACGGAAGTAATGTCAGCCAGCTTACGGCGGATGATTGGAAATTTATCACTGGCTTTCCAAGGGTTAACCACTAACTAGGATACTATTCTTAAAATTCGGACGAAATCGCACAGTCCTTTGCAATCAGCAAAGTACACAACACCGGAGCTCGAGGGATCTTTAAGCACAGTAAGAGAATGGTTAGTGACATATATTATTATTGATTATTTTATGATTTAGATGTCACGAAGCAGCCCCGGGGCCGCCCTTGCCGTCGCCTTACCCCTCCCGGTCCACTACTGCGTCGAGTGTGACCGCCACTACAAGTCGGCGTACATCTTGCGTCAGCACTTTCGCCGCACCACTCGACACCGGGATCCCAACCTCTACAGGTGAGTGCCGCCTAATACCAGAGTGAGCAGGCAGCATTCTGCCAATGCGCCCATATCTAGTTAAACCTCTCTCAGGATTATTAGTTTGGTTTTGCGCACAACACAGCTATTACCCGTGGAGTCAGTTTGTTTGGTCTGAGAAATCCTTGTCTTCATTACTCTCATGGTGAGATATATGATCTAAACGGTGTTGGAAAGAGAAAACACAACAAAGCACATTAATTGCAGATTCGAGTGCCTGTCGTGCCCCTCGGTGCGGCGCTTCCGCAGCCCCGCTTTGCTCTCCCAGCATGCGCGCGCCGTGCATGAGCGCGTGGAACAGCTGACGTGCCACAGCTGCGGAGGTAACTATGCCACGCTGGACTCGCTGCAGTCCCACGTCAAGAAGAAACACATGGGCTACAAACCGCCGCGCAAGTGGGCGTGTACTTACTGCGATAAAAATTTAGGGTGAGTTTTATAAATTACTAGCTGACGTGTATCCGGCGTTACTCGGGATTATGAACAGTGGCGGCTCGTGACTTTTGAATGTGATAGAGTGCAATGAGTGCGCCGCACGGATTTCCTGAAAATGTTCTTACAAAAAACCTAATTAACGAAAAAATATAAAAAGTCATTTTCGGCAACATCAATGATGCCAATTTTTTATAATATTAGCATTCTAGTACACCCAAAAGTCACGAGCCGCCACTGGTTATGAATGGTTTGAATTGTGAATACCTGACAACTGGGTGCATTTTGTGGCAATAAATAGTTGGAGGTGTAATGGTCGCTTTAGTTCCTCCCAAGCAGTTGATTGGATACGATTTGTACAGGGTCAGCAGTTGTGTACTATTAAAGTATCTGCGGGCCCTGTACAGTACGCCCAGCTTCTGAGAGGCCAGCTGTACTCTGGCTTCAATGGAGCCCCCGTACCTGAGCTGGTCACTTATAGTTACACCAAGCATATCAATGGAAGGCCTGTTCGGAAGATTGCTTCCGTTGAAGGAGACTAGATTGTCATTTGGATCCCTTTTAGACGTAATCAGACAGGATTGGGTCTTTGAAACATTAGAGGAGAAAATACTCTCGAGATAACCGTCCATTCTCTGCTTCAAAGCCCTCCGAGCCGTTGGAGTTTGTGTGCCCTTTGGGGGCTTGTCAAACAAAAAGCTATCATGAACTGTACTGTCATCCGCGTAACAATGAATTGGTGCACATGTCAAAAGGTCATTGATGTGCAACAAAAACAAAGTCGAATCAACTATGATCCGTTCACTTTACACCTGTGACACCTAACAGTTAAGTTAAGGTCCTAACCTAACCTAACATATCCTGGCCAATTTTTTATCACACTCTCTTTTGTCAATGTTCTGTTTTATCCGATGACCGATTTTGGTCACATTTTTAAGTAATTTGATAATTAAAAGCAAAAATTTAATAGGGTGAAAATATAAATATTCATTTCAATGCAACACCGACTTGGAGCAATTGTACATTCAGATGTGAAATTATGATTGACACATGAATTGACACTAATTATAGTACATTCAGATGGGAGGTTATGATTGACGCATGGATTGACACTTTATGTAATTTTAATTTGACAGGAAAAACAGTTTATTTTTTAAGGTTTTTTTAAGACAATTCCAAACTTTGAAAGATGCTGTAAGCAAACAATGCATCTGTGTGGGTTGTGTTTTCGTCTCTAACTCAGTATGAATTTTTCAGAAGTTAGGTTATGTTAATCTTTTATAATGTTTAGTGCTGTCTGCAGGCCCAGAACGTGCTGCAGAACCACATTAGAATCCACACTGGCGAGAAGCCGTTTGGTCTGCCACGACTGCTTCCGCCAGAAGGCTGCGCTTGATACGCACGTGCGCGCCGTGCACCTCAAGCTGGGCGCGCGCAGACGCAGGGTGCCAACACGAGGGTGGTGTGCTCGAGAAGAACAGCACTGAAGACAAGCAGGAAGTGTAGTGTATCTGCCACTGGGATCTCATGTGTACGCCATTAGGAATACCTTCTTGTGTTCCTTGTCTTATTGTGACATTGTATTGTTACCAAGTGTTGTGGCTGTGCAGTACAGACGCAGGGTGCCAACACACGGGTGGTGTGCTCGAGAAGAACAGCACTCAAGACAAGCAGGAAGTGTAGTGTATCTGCCACTGGGATCTCATGTGTACGCCACTAGGAATACCTTCTTGTGTTCCTTGTCTTATTGTGACATTGTATTGTTACCAAGTGTTGTGGCTGTGCAGTACAGACGCAGGGTGCCAACACGAGGGTTGTGTGCTCGAGAAGAACAGCACTGAAGACAAGCAGGAAGTGTAGTGTATCTGCCACTGGGATATCATCTGTACGCCATTAGGAATACCTTCTTGTGTTCCTTGTCTTATTGTGACATTGTATTGTTACCAAGTGTTGTGGCTGTGCAGTACAGACGCAGGGTGCCAACACACGGGTGGTGTGCTCGAGAAGAACAGCACTCAAGACAAGCAGGAAGTGTAGTGTATCTGCCACTGGGATCTCATGTGTACGCCACTAGGAATACCTTCTTGTGTTCCTTGTCTTATTGTGACATTGTATTGTTACCAAGTGTTGTGGCTGTGCAGTACAGACGCAGGGTGCCAACACGAGGGTGGTGTGCTCGAGAAGAACAGCACTGAAGACAAGCAGGAAGTGTAGTGTATCTGCCACTGGGATCTCATGTGTACGCCATTAGGAATACCTTATTGTGTTCCTTGTCTTATTGTGACATTGTATTGTTACCAAGTGTTGTGGCTGTGCAGTACTGGCGCAGTACTGGTGCAGTACTGGTGCAGTACTGGTGCAGTACTGGTATCTTGATCATTCCTCCAATAAGAGTCATTGATTTCTTCCAGTCCCCAATTAATTTCATACAAAACTCACAAAAATATATTCACGTGTAACCCGCATCAAATAACGCATTTCTTGCGCAGTAATAAAATTAAAAAATGACAAAATGCGTGTTTTATTTTATTTTACTGTGTGAAGTTCAAGCGCAAGTATCAAAATTTTTTTCATTCATAATCTATAAAACAAAATCATAATTTCCAAAAAGGGGTTCATAAGTAGGAGATTTTACACTTTAAAGCATTTTTTATCTATTATTATTTTAACCATTTGTAGCAGTTCAATTTCGCCCCGCTACCAAGTTCCTAACAACTGTCAAGACCTATCAGTTGTTTATGTGACGCATGCTGTATGGCAACTTCTAGGGAGAGCTCGAGACAGATTTGCGGGAGCACCAACGCCACCAACTTCAGTACTTTTCGGGCACCCAGCTGAGGCCGTCGTGACTACAGGGGAGATGCGAGCGAGCACTCCAGTTGACAAATCTTACGTGCAGCGATGACGCCATCAGCTTGTAGAATTTTTAGCCTGGTCATCGGATCGCACTGTTTTATAAATTTAACAACGCTTTATGCGTAGTTTGGCGCCCTTCACACGTTAAATCAGGTCAGATAATTTTATGTCATCACACCAATGTCACACTTCAATGTAATTTAAATATTTCTTTCAATTAATCAATGGCCTCGTCTCTAACGGTAGGATTCTGGCGCAAATCAATTTATTTGTCCCAGAGTCTCACTCTCGGGCACGTCACCACAACATATTATATTGCCGATTGAGTCTTACAAATCTGTACCCGAATTCGCCCGTGGGAAGAGCGATACGCTATTTAAATATATAAGATAAAAATTTTGACATATTCTTCGGAAAATTCAATGAGTTTGTAAGGTTTTTGGCACTACATTCTCACTGTGAAAATGGTACTTTTACAATTAGTTAGATAAAATATCTGTAATGTTGTAAAATTTTTGTACACAAATAAAAAAATAAAAAAAATAAAAAAAAATTATTCCATCTGTGCGCAAGATCTTCGATCTGACGCACACGCCCTGATATATAACTAATAATGTTTAAATAGAGTTCTCTTGTTCTATAAGTTGTAGGAATAAATGTAATATTGGAAACCTTTTCTCTTTTATTCTTACAATCTTAGCA
Organism: Hesperophylax magnus; assembly: GCA_026573805.1. NCBI lineage: Eukaryota > Metazoa > Arthropoda > Insecta > Trichoptera > Limnephilidae > Hesperophylax > Hesperophylax magnus. The sequence goes on from JAIUSX010000060.1 coordinate 3,435,680, forward strand.
AATTACAGATTATTGCAATGGCGGACCCTCGTGGTCAAGCCGGGTATATTTTACAATGGACGATTATAATCGTACAATGGCACACAACGTGCCCTGTACCTTTATATTTTACGTTACAAATTGACTTAGCACAGGTGTTATAATAAGTAAATGAATGTTTATTTCGGCGACAACACTAACACCCGTATTCAGAGTCGATCCTTAAAGTTGTCTAAGTCAAGTGTCAGCCTTACCTAAGCAAAGGTAAGAACCGTCCTTACCTTTAACGCTTCTATACAGAGTCCACACTTTGAGCTTCCTTTCCTCAGGTAGAGACCTTTTGTCTACGCCGAAAGAAAGGTGTGACGTCATCCGAAACTTGTCGATGTCCTGCTTCTACGGAAACAACATGCCCCGTTTTGGGACAATCTGTGTGTTTATCTATGCTGTTGTCTATGGATTTAGTTTATGCGTCTGTCGTAAATAAGTAAATAACATCGGCCTGTCAAAAGTCTCTGTTACATCTTCAGTTGAGTGTCTCGAAAGTTTCCTTTTTAAACAATGAATTCTCGTATTATAATCACGCCGAGTGAAAGGCAATGTTTATTAGATTTAATAAACACATATCCTGCCGTTGCCAGCATTTCGACTAATCATCTGCAACTTGGCGAGAAGAAAAATGCGTGGGCCAAGTTGACAGATGATTTCAACTCAATCGCCGGCAATCAAAAGGTTTGTATCTTTTGTAATTGAAATACTAACTAGCCATCACGCCGTTTCCCCACAGGGATACTCTTTTTTCATTCATATACATACTCTTCTATTGTTCCGATTCCGTAATACTATTATAATACTGTATTATTGAATTCCTTCTTAGCGGACCCAAGCGCAGCTTAAGAAATGCTGGGACAACATTAAGTCAAAAAGGAAGATGGAGCTCTGCGAGGAAAAGAGGAGCAGGATGAAGACGGGAGGGGGCAGGCTGTCGCCAACTGTCTCTGATGAGCATCATCCCGTTGACAGCGTGCTGGACTTGGCCACCAACGTTGAACTGAGCTTTAGCAACGACAGCGATCGCGGTTAGTTTAAGAAAGTTATGTGAAATATTTTGGCTACTTGTTTATTTAACTTTGACCTTATTTCTTATAAAGTATTGTTTAAGTTTCAGATACCGCTGTGCCCAGCACCAGCACGTCTGCTTTATTCAGCATGCCATGGACTGACCAGTCGACGGAAGTGCCGGTGTTTGGTAAGTCAATTTTTGATAATATAATTGATTCTTATCAATTCAAAATGTGATTTGTTGTTAGATGGTAGTGTTCGCATTTCTCTGTAGGAACTTATTACATAATTTTATCGTTAGTTTAAGAAAGTTATGTGAAATATTTTGGCTACTTGTTTATTTAACTTTGACCTTATTTCTTATAAAGTATTGTTTAAGTTTCAGATACCGCTGTGCCCAGCACCAGCACGTCTGCTTTATTCAGCATGCCATGGACTGACCAGTCGACGGAAGTGCCGGTGTTTGGTAAGTCAATTTTTGATAATATAATTGATTCTTATCAATTCAAAATGTGATTTTTTGTTAGATGGTAGTGTTCGCATTTCTCTGTAGGAACTTATTACATAATTTTATCAGTTGTCATGCTAAATCTTAAATAATTTTCGAGATAGAAATATTGCAAAAGTGTTTTTAATTTTCAGATATAACAAAAACACCGGAGGAAAGTTCAACGCCCCAGCTCAAGACGAAGACACGTCGCATTATAGCCAAGAAAGGTGACTATATTTACCTCTCTATTTGCTGTGATTACTTGCATTTTCGTACAAAGGTTCAAATAATGCTCGGAGTTCGGAGAGCTTTACTTTAACCTCTCGTTTTCCACCATAAAGAAAGAGGGGCCCTGTTGAAGATGCTGTGTGGGGAATGTTTTTGAGGAAGGAGTGAAAATGGGTCTTGAAGAGACCAATGTTGTAGGAGGGAGGAAAAACAGAGGCCAGCAAATCGTTCCACAGCCGAGCTGTTGATGACAAATGTCATCCGTGTACATGCAATGAATATGCTAATATCGATCACTTCGTCGGTAATCTGGCCTCATACAAAAGATGCATTAAACTTAATTTGTTTGCTAGTAGGTACCACGATAATACATCATGTAAACATAATATGCCTACCAGTACTGCACTCCAAAACTATTTAATGTACTAGAAATCATAGGTACTTGAAAAATTTATCAAATCGGATGACATAATCCAGGATTTCTTACTTTTTATATTTAAATCTTTGTGGGTACCTTTTAGAGATAATTTATATTTCTACATTTTTACTGTTTTTTTTCTTACTTTAAATTTTAATTTTTACTTGTAATTTATAGTTTGCACTTTATATTTACTTTACACTTACTTACTTTACTGTGTAAATAAATAAATATGTTGGGCGCGTGTTTGGCGTGTTTTCCGACTGTGCACTATGTCATGGGGCACAGAGTGTTATTTACACAAATAAACCTGTTATTTACATTGATGACTAATCAGCTTGCAATTTTGTGTTGTTTCACTAATCAGCTTGTAATTTTGTGTTGTTTCAGACTTGATACCATCTAGTGGGCAGGTGGTTCGGGACGAGGGCCAAGTGCGTTGCCTCAGAAGCACCAATCTAACAAAGTACGATGAAGAAATGCACGTAGTAAGGATGGAGACTGCCCGGGAGCAGAGAGAGACTGCCCGGGAGCAGAAGGAGACTGCCCGGAAGCAGAGGGAGACTGCCCAGGAGATTGCCCGGGAGCAGATCGAGACTGCCCGGGAGCAGAGGGAGACTGCCCAGCAGATTGCCCGGGAGCAGATCGAGACTGCTCGGGAGCAGTCGAAAGGAGCTCGTCTGCAGAACGAACTTATAGAACTACAAATAAGAAGAGCGAAGGCAGAATTGGAAAAAGAGCTCGCCAATAAATAAATATGAATAAAAAATATATTAATCTCCAATAAATGTTTTATTTATTTTCCATTCTGTTTCAATTTTTTTGATAATGGACATTATTAATACATACATAGGTATATATTTAAGATAAACCCTTGTGCTCTTTCATAATTCAATACACAGCATAATTATAACATATTATAAAAAATATGACTTCACTACTCATTACATTAGATAAGGTGTCCTTTCACAGCATGACATTACACAGCACAATTACTATGCATTAAAAAATATGACTTCATTAGTCATAACATTAGATATGGTGTCCTTTCACAGTTCAATACACAGCACAATTACTATACATTATATATGGTGTCCTTTCACAGTTAATTACACAGCACAATTATTATACATTAGATATGGTGTCCTTTCACAGTTCATTACACGGCACAATTACTGACGTCACTATTCATTACATATATGGTGTCCTTTCACAGTTCATTACACATCACGTAAAATGTCTTTGGATAAATGCATCTCTTATCGTTCTGCCTGAAGCAGACTGCACCACCGAATTGACAGGTATATTTATACCCTCAAACCGCCCAAAATGCTGGTCGTTTGACGATATACATAAATTATGCAAAATGGCACACGCAACGATAATGTTTGTAGTATTACTTAGTTTATTTTCTAATTTCCTCCTCAGACAAGGAAATCTCCTCTTCCATACACCAAATAATCTTTCGACTACATTCCGTGTGGAAATTTGCGCCTTATTATATTTTTCTTGCCCTTCATTTGCAGGATTTAATACTGGTGTGAACATATAATTTGTCTGGCCATATCCGCTGTCCCCGAGAAGAATGCCTGTAATCCTTTTCTCCTCAAACTTTAGGCGGCACGCGCTGTTTTGAAATATCCTGGAATCGTGGGTAGAACCAGGCCACCTGGCAACTATGTCCAAAAATTCCAAACGTGGACCTGACACAGCTTGCACATTCAAGGAGAACCATCCTTTCCTGTTGCGAAAAGATTCCCCTATTGTTCGGCTTGGGCTCTTGATGGCAATGTGTGTACAGTCAATACATCCGACGACTCCTGGAAATTGGGCTCTTGAATAGAAGAGTTTCCGATTTTCAGCGTAGTCCTGGGGCCGTTGAGGAAAATGAATAAATTCAGTTATCCGTTGCGCCAATCTGGAGGAAATCTTTTGCACTACTCTGCTGGAGGTTGGTTGGCTCAGTTTGTGTAGATCTCCCGCAACAATCTGGAATCATATAAAAATATGTAGGTAGTTAATGAACATTGAAAATAATACAAGATGAACACTCCATCTAGATATTTTGTACATCTAAGGGCATCTGGTTAATTTTAGGTTGACATCATGTTTTCATTAAATAATATATGCATTCTTTCATTCTTTGTCGATTTCAAATCAGTACAGACATAATGTAAATAACAAGTTTCAGCATCACAAAATGTAATATTTTCGTTTCACAAAAGTAGAACATAATTTGACAATAGATATCTAGTAAAAAAGACGCATTTACCTGATAATTACCAGTAGCGTAGAATCGCAGCGCGATAGCTACCTGAATAACAGGAGGTATGGGCAAGCCTCTATTATTAACTAAAGCGTAATTCGGAAATAATAGAGGAATTAATATATGCATTACAGTTGTTTTCTCCAACCGATAACGATCCTTAAATTGCCGGTCACTGTAAAACTCCACGGGATTTTCAAAATCGCGTAAATAACGCCGCACGCTGCCCATATTGTCCGTGCCAACGTCGTCACGTGTATTGTATGGATCAACGATGTAATCCAAAAACTCGTTATCCATTTCCATGATCTCCATTTCCATAATCTGCATCTCCATTGTTTTATGTTTTCAACAGCAACAACCGCAACAACTGGGAACAAATCACCGACTTAGCAAGGCAAAGGTACCCTACCCACCAACCTCAAGTTTTGACAGCTAAAAGTCAAAGTAAGCAAGTATGCGCGTGCGCAGTGTCGTAGAGACTTCCATAGTGACGTCTCTGAATACAAAATTTTTTTAAATCTTGAGAAAGGTAGCTTCCTTACTAAGTGACGTCACACCGACTTTAGGCGTGTCTCTGAATATAAAACGGTGTTTTTTAAAGGAAAGGAAGGTTTCTTGAACTAAAGGATCGACTCTGAATACGGGTAATAGACAATATCATAGGGTAATCCTCCTCTCACTCATCTCCTTCCCTTTCCAACTACCTTCAGCCTCGCAACATACTCCAATCGAGGTACTGGTTCCAGACGGTTGGGGAACGGTATAAAAACTTAAAAAGAAAGATAGTATAAGCACAAAATATTACTTATTATTGCTTTTGTACACAATTCACACAAACAAGTAATATTGTTAAAATTGTACGAAAATATGAAGTGAGTAAAAATGTTTGTCAATTTAGAGATTTGTCTTCTTCATTCAAAATAAATAATAAGTTTTACTAACTTTTTACTATCCAGGAAAGCAACATATTTCATTGGCAATGCTTAATTCACCAGGGTATACATCGTTCTAAATTATAACTCAGACGGACACAGACAACGTCTACAACGGACAGTATTTTAGCCTATTATGGGTGTAGCGTCACCACATCGCTTAGTGCTTGGTCAAAGCAATGAAATATTTTATTTTCAACTTGAATGGAATCATTATTTTGCATCGACCATTAACACGTAATACCCGGAGGTTCAAAATAAAACACATGCGGCGATGGTGGGTCCAGATTGACCCGGCTGAAATGATGAAATTAAAAGGCTTTTTAAACAAAGTCACAAACAAAAATCACAATACTAGAAATGTGCCCGAATGGTTGACAACATCTGCGCGGGACTGTGAGAGACAAAGACGGAAGGACAGAGCAAGAGATATGCTGTTTCGTCGGCTGCTCGAATTCAACTGAGAAGAAATGGAATTTTTACGTGTTTTTATACACAATTATTTTAATAACTTTTTTAAAACGTGTCCGATTTTAATCATTTTTGAGTCGAAATGTGGGTAAATATTTGATAAAAGAATAGACAAAAGGAAATTAGCCTAAACGAGATATTTGCGGCAAAATCTTTTATTTAAAAAACACTGAGTTAAATCAGACCCATCACGGGAGTCGAGGTGTTAAAAATTAACTTTACAATTCATATAAGAGTCTTTTAGGTATTTACACTAAACCAACCCAACATAAGTTATCGGTATAATGAGAAGCGCGCTAAGAATTGGTTAATCTTTATAATATTTAATCCATACGTAACAATATGTTGCATAAATCTATGTTAATACATGAAACTAGAAGTGCAACTAATGTCATGAAACAACTTCAACTAAAAACATAAGAAACATTTGCATTTGTTTTTTTTTTTATCTAAGGAAAGGTTTTTTTATCTAATGCACAATTGGAAGCACGTGGTTGATGTTTATGGTGTGCATAATCTTTAGCTATATTGAAAGTACTTATGCATTCGTTATGTTGTGGCCACAATCATTACCTCGAGGTATCGCGGTGGAACTCATGTGATTGTGTTGTGCTTGAATTCTATATTATGGGATGTGCAAGGTGCTTTTATGAGTGGAAGGGGATGCATGGACCAGATCTTCTCATTGCGTATGCTCACTGAGAAGTTTCTGGCAAAAAACCAGAAACTTTTCTGTGCCTTTGTAGATTTACAAAAAGCATACGACCGAGTTGACAGGAAAAAGCTATGGAAGGTGTTGTCCAAGTATGGAGTGATTACGAATCTGACTCAGGCAATTGCGTCTCTGTATGAGGGAAGCGTTGCATGTGTTAGGGTAAATGGTGGTTTTACGGGGTGGTTTGATATCACAAAAGGTGTTAAGCAAGGCTGCGTAATGTCACCGTGGTTATTCAATCTATACATGGATAATTGTATGCAAGAATTGAAAGAGGTGGGATTGGGCGCGAATTTGAACAATTTGAAAGTATGTTGCCTGTTGTATGCTGATGATGCGGTGCTGATTGCTAATAGTATAGATGATCTACAGTCTCTCGTGTCTAGGATGAACGAAGTATGCATGAAGAATGAGTAAGTCTAAATAATAATGAATGATAAGTAATAATAATAAGAATGAGTAATGATAATAATGATAATGATAAATAATAATAAGAATGAGTAAGTCTAACTAATGATGAATGTAAGTAAGTCTAAAGTTATGGTGTTTGAAAGAGAGAGTACGAAAACAGTGTGCAATATAATTGTGAATGGGGAATACTTGGAGCAGGTGGATGAGTTTGTGTATTTAGGAAGTATGTTTACGAGAGATGGGAAGGCTGACAGAGATATTGAAAGAAGGGTAAATGCAGGTAATTCCGTTAATGGAGGACTAAACGCCGTAGGCGCAAACAAAAAATTGTCCAAAGAAGCGAAGTTAGCAGTCCACAACGGAGTGCTGGTACCTACCTTGATGTATGGAAGTGAGGCATGGAACTGGCAAAGAAAGGATGAAAGTAGATTAAATGCTGTTGAAATGAGATCCCTGAGGCGTATGTGTGGTAAAACCATGTTTGATCGTGTGAGGAATGTGGAGATCCGCAAAGAGTGCAAGGCTGATGTAAGCGTAATGAGTAAGATTAAGAAAGGGACGCTTATATGGTTTGGGCATGTAGAGCGAATGAGCGAAGATAGGAGTGTAAGGAGGATATATGATGCAAATGTGAATGGTAGCAGAAGTCGGGGACGCCCGAGGAAGACATGGCACGATCAAGTGAATCAGATACTCGAGTCGGGCCATGTCAAGAGTCAGAATAATAGAAGAGTATGTATGAGACGATGTATGAATGTGAATGAGGCTAGGAGTGTGTACCAAGACCGAGTTGTTTGGCGGTCCGTCCTCTCTGCCTACCCCTGCGGGGAAACGGCGTGATGGTTAGTTAGTTAGTTAGATGTGTGCTTCTTCGTGGAGAGTGATTGGTCTCCCTTTTTTCCTTCTTTCATACCATGTTTCAAACCTACATGTATGATCGCCCAATTCCAACAAACATCATTCATTTGATGGGATGATAAATTTAAAGGCGTGGGTTAAACAATATAAGGGATATTATATAAAATTAGCGCTTAGAAACAGGATGAAACGATTGGCAGATGACGAAAGCATGTTTGTCCACTAAGTAAGGTTGTGCAAACAACAAAGACATAATAAGTCATAGTCAATAAATATATTTTAATTAATTCATTCGAGTAGGTACAGAAAACAAAGATCTGAAAAAATGTCACTTCCTTACTTTATTATGAGGCCGCGCTTGTGAACACATTTTTTTAAATATATTGAAAATAGGGACTCACTTAATAAGCACATTTTATTTACAACAGACTTTTTATCAGAAAGACAATATTGAGAAGCAAGTATTTGTGTTCCAGAAAATAGAAAATAATGTACTTTATAGCTTTTAGCTAAACCAATAATAATTATACTGGTTTCTCGACGCCTCGTCTTGACTAGATAATATAACAAAACACACTCTTTGTGAGGCATATTTTTTATTGGTTTAATGAATGATAGACAATCAGGATTCAACTTTTATTTTTATTTTTCAATATACAAAGTTAAACAAATAAAAAAAATCACTTTAGTAATCAATACATACAACTATATATTACACTGGTAACATGTTTTTTTTTCAGTTGTGGCTAAACATGTGTTCCTTCCAATCTTCATTTGCACTCAGAACATGAAAAAGGTTTTTCTCCACTGTGGGTCAGCATGGGGCTCGACAGAAGACTATTTTAAGAACATAAATAGTTGCACACAGAACATAAAAAAAGTTTTTTCACACTGTATCACACCATTTAGTTCGTCAAATGTGTCTTTCGTGAAAATTAATAGTTACAGTCGGACAAGGTTTTCCTCTACTGTGAGTCAGGTACGTGTTTCTTGACAAAGACCCCCTTTAAGAACATGAATAACCACAATCGGAACATGAAAAAGGCTTTTCTCCACTGTGTGTCGTCAAGTGACCCCTATGAGAAAAGGAATAGTTGCACTCGGAACATGAAAAAGGTTCTTCTCTAGTGTGGGTCAGCATGTGACTTGTCAAAGCTCCCTTTCGAGAACATGAATAATTGCATTCGGAACATTTAAAAGGTTTTTCTCCACTGTGGTTAAGCATGTGCCTTGTCAAATTACTTTTATGAGAACATGAATAGTTGCACTGGGAACATGGAAAAGGTTTTTCTCCATTGTGGGTCAGAATGTGGCTCAACAGACTACCCTTTTGAGTACATGAATAGTTGAACTTGGAACAGGAAAAAGGTTTCTCTCCACTGTGGGTTAGCATGTGTCTTGTCAAATTACTCTTTTGAGAACATGAATACTTGCACTGGGAACATGAAAAAGGTTTTTCTTGAATGTGGGTCAAAAGGTGTTTTCTAAAAGCTTTCTTTTGAGAATGTGAATAGTTGCAGTCGGAACATAAAAATCGTTTTTCTGCACAGTGAGTAAGCAAGTGTCTTGTTAAAGCTCCCTTTCGAGAAAATGAATAATTGCAGTCGGAACAGATAAATGGTTTTTCTCCACTGTGGGTAAGCATGTGTCGAGTCAAATTACTTTTATGAGAACATGAATATTTGCACTGGAAACATGAAAAAGGTTTTTCTACACTATGGGTCAGTATGTGGCTCGTCAGACTAACCTTTTCAGAACAAGAGTAGTCGCATTCGGAAGACGAAAATGGTTTTTCTCCACTGTGGGTAAGCATGTGTCTTATGAAATTACTCTTATAGGAACATGAATAGTTGCATTGGGAACACGAAAAAGGTTTTTCTCTACTGTGAGTCAGCATGTGTCTTGTCAAAATAGACTTATAAGAGCAGGAGTAGTTACAATGAGGACAGGATGATCGTTTTTCCACAGGATGTGTCTTCAAATCTGTGAAAAAAGGCGATTAAGGCTCAACAAGTTTTATCACCTCCACAAAGAAAAAACGTAAAAATTCATTCATAAAATAGGAAAGCACGAATTGATAAATTATATAATAAATGTCGGTTTTACCTGCTGTTTGGGCAATTTTTTCAATACGTTCTAAGCATTCCTTTTTAACATCCGGCAGGTCTATATCAATTTCCATATTTCGACATCCTCTTTTATCTTCTTCTCGGGGTCCTGGTTCCACCTTGATGGTAACAGTCCCCACAATAAAGCTACCTGGAAAAACAAAAAAATTATTAGCGCATTGATCATCGATACGAAACGAAACATATATTTTTAATTAAAAATGCACTAACCGTAAAAATAACGAATAAACCATTGATTTACCACGTAGAAGCGGTATATTATATAAAAGTCGTTAAGGTAAATTGACGATAACATAAGAACACAGACACACTCACTGACCAATTGGATGATCTGGGCAACAAGTATGGGGGTACTATTGATATATTTACTGACTCCATTTATAGAACTAACATAATCTTTACCAGCACTTTGTTGAATCCTACAAATTAGAATAGCATTGGTAACGTAGTTTTAGTGTTTTGTCTTATGTGTAGTGTTGTTTTAATTTCTATTTTGTATGTTACTCATACGTTTTACTTATATTGTTTAGTAGTTAGTGTTTTTTTTTTAATTATTTTTAAATATAATTATTTATACTTGTAATCACAATTTTACATTTATGTATGCATATATCTATTTTTGACCTACTTTATGATGAATTACATCGATATACTGTTAGTATTTCCTATATAATGCATATATTCTCAAATGAACACTGTTTCTTGTACCGATTTTATGTAAAAGGCTTTTTAGGCCTATAAATAAATGAATAAGAATGACCCCAAATGTCTCAGGGGGTCGATGTTACGAGAAGGAAAAGCGCTGCTCTAGAACGCTTTCAATTGATTGTTTTAAGTCGATGGAATCTCGCATCAATTAATGTAATTTTTAGTAAAAATACACGTGTGTTTAAAGAATTCTACTTCCTTATTTCAAAATAATACTCGTATAAAATAAGGAAATTTCCAAACCGCACCCTGTAAGATGACATTTAAATTTTACATCATGTCCCAAATAAAACGAGGTGAAAAATTGAGGAATCGAACACTTTTTGTGAGCAATATAATTAAGTTAAAAGAGTACTGTAATTTTTTTCTGGCAAGGACGAATTTTAAGGGAAACACCAAATATACTCATCTACGACAATAGAGGGAGTTGTGAACAAGCATAGTCGGTCCTGTTCTCACGACATTTCAAAACAGACTTGGATTCCGAACATCCAAATTAAACATCATACATTTTTAATATATTATTATTCAATGAAACTAACTGGCTGACCGAGTACTATCCGCATGTTGCAAACATTCCATCTTTACATCTGGGAGGTCGAAATCTATATCCGTATACGACATTTCACCTCCGCCTTCTTCTTGGGGCCCTGGTTCCGTCTTGATAGATATAGTCTCTGGATTTAGTAGATCCATTGCACTGCTGTGGTAACGTTTGGTAATTGATTTAACCTCGAACAAATATACCTGAAACCGAACATAGTTGTAACGGAACACTAATTTGAATGAGTTTTTAAAATTTGGTTTCGGTTGGAATATTCTGTCAAAACAATGAAGTCATAGCTGAGACACTTATTTAGAAAAAAATATACAAATTGTGACTTTGAAGTTATGACAAAGGTTGAGAAAATCGTTTTGAATATAAACAATCCTTCTTACTAATAACACAATAATCACAATTTGGGATTAAACAGAGTTTAGTTACAGGAAGTAAAGATGATCGGTTTAGAAAACATACGTCAACAAAATTTGCAGGTTATGCATAGACAATACTGAAGTTATAGATAGTGATTATAATTCCATGAATCTGGTTTTTAAGGTTCATATTAATTTCATTCAAATTGCGTTTTATTTATTGCTGGGACTGCAGATCTTCAATTTAATGCAATTTAAGAAAAAAATAACATTCAATTCGCTCAATCGTCATATACATATAACCAGAGATGTGCTTTATTTCATATAAATCCATTTAAAATGGAAATGCAAAATGTAAAATGGGTATTTTCCATTTTTCATTTTAAATGCTTTTCTAAAAACCATTTTGCATTTTAAATGCTTTTCTCAATGCATTTTCCATTTTAAATGCTTTTTTGCAACATTCTTCCTACTATCTCCACTCATTTTTTTTATCATAAGCCCCAAATATCAGTCGGTCCTCAACCTCGCTATGAGAGATAATTTACATTTGTCAAGTTGCTCCCTGGTGGGAGCCCTGGCAATTGAGTGATACCATTACAAAAAATACTGATTCAAATACTGAACTTGGGGCCATGACACTATAATATTAAATGTTAGATAGCAGTTTCTATGTTTTTACGTTGGCAACATTAGTCCCGCGCAAATTTTGTGTGGTTTCATAATCTTTAGTCGTGGTGTTTTTGGGTTTACCACCATGTAATATGTTTGTTCTACATTGATATCCATTAAATGACAAAATTGTTTAAAAATTCTATGATTATTTTAATTGTTTGACTTGAGAAACCATTTTGCATTTTCAATGCATTTTGAAAATAGGTATTTTGCATTTTGCATTTGAAATGCTTTTCTAAAAACCATTTTGCATTTTCAAATGGAAAAGTTTTGACCCATTTCCATTTTGCATTTCAAATGGTTTTGGGTACCCATTTTGCACATCTCTGCATATAACTCCATAAATACTAACAAGTATTTAAAAAAAATCCATAATCCGAGTATTCTATACTTCTAGGGTTGGGTATCAATTTTCGAAATGGGGTGAGAAAATGTCCAACCTCAAATGAGGTGAGGGAGGTGAGGTGTCACAATATTTTCGTATACGTCAGAGGCGGGGGTTGTCTATTGAATTTTATAGAAAAAAATTTGGGTCGTTTGGATCCCACTGTAAAAAATAAATAAAATATCCAAATTACTAGCCATGAAAAGAAACAATTTCAATGTACTGAATGCATAAAGTTGTCATAAATGCATCCGCACTCATTTCATGCACACGAAATTTGAAAAATGATTTTCAATGGATATCGGTAGATTTAGTTCCTCGTTCGTAGTGATGGGAAGGATCGAAACATTAACATGATCAAAACATTTATAATGATCGAAGTATCAAAAGAATCGAGTGATTAATCGATTTAATTGCTCGGATTTCCGCTGGAGTACTAGCTGCGGACAGAGCCAGATTACGATGGGTTAGAGTGAGGGGGGTGGGGGGCATATAGGCAAAGCATGGTACATAGGTATGGCAACATTTTGGGAGTTAGGTCTTTATTCTGACAATGATGCTGAGAGTGGTTTATTTATGATGATGCTTATTTAATTGGTTACTTGCAGATAGCAATGATCTAATTCTATTATAATGACGTGAATGACAACGAATTTTTAGCATTTCATATGACGTTAAATTTATAAAATCTACATTTATAATAAATAAATAATACAAATAAGTTTCGTACCTTCTTCAAATTATAAGGAAATAGTTTCTATAAATAAAATACAATCAACGTTTAAAAAATTTTATGGAGCGCCTTCGGGGTGCTTTTTCGGGACTATAAAAATGATCAATTTTAGTTTATCAATATCAAAATATGAATTAATTGTTCATACACGTCTCGTAGCTTCTTCGTTTGATAGATAATATCAAAATTAAACATTTAACGATTAGCAAAGAATAATTACGTAATCCCAGTTTCCCGTATGACGTAACACAATGTACTACGGGAAAAACATTTCGTTCGTCAAGCAATCCTAGATATTTTTCACGACGGGTGTGGTTTCGACTGATTTTCAAAACGATTATCTCGGACTGTGTGATGATTTTTGAAAGAATCAATTCCTTGTTCGATGATGTTTCAAAACGATTGTCTCGGATTGTGTGATGATTTTTGATAGAATCGGTTCCTCGTTCAATGACGTTTCAAAACGATTGTCTCGGACTGCGTGATTTTTGACAGAATCGGTTTGAATGGAAATATTTCGATAGTCAAAAAGATCGAGTAAACCATCGATTGTGCTCATCGCTTCTTTTGAATCCTTTCTAACTTTTTCGTGTCTGCGCTTAATTATCGATTTGGCAACACTGACAGCAATTGTAAAATTTTTGACGGATTGTATCTTCTTCGTCAATGGTTTCATCCTGTTTCCAAATCAATTTCTACATAAAATACATTACAATGCTTATCGTCACAGTTAAATCACACGCATGAGAATTAATTGTAGGTGCTAAAGCTAAATATTTTCTACCCGATTATCAATAACGATACTCTGTTTGCTAACGACCCTTATTCCCAATCAAACTAAGCTACCACTGTTCTTTAATTCGGACTACGGAATGCTCAAATGCACAACTGCACTGTGTTAAATGTGAACTAGCTTAACTTGCGCCAATTGATTAGTAATGAAATCCGTACTACTAAGGATTTTGTTTATGTGACATCTAACAATTTTTAGAATATTATTTTAAAGGCGTTCTCTCAAATGATCACAAATTACAGAAAGATGTGGATTGCCGATGTTTTGTTTAAAGTGGTATAGCAGATCCAATACACAGCAAAACCGTTTTTTATAGAGATATATAGTAATCTGACAATTGTCGACTGTTTTCAAATGATTTATCTTCAAGGTCACAATTAAAATGGCAAATGTGTGTAATGCGTAATACGATTTCATTGTTTCGACGGAATATTCTAACTAAAACAAAATATCGGAAGCTCATACAAATAAGTGTTTCGTTGTGACAATGATGTGTTTCAGGTATTTGGGCTCAAACTAATAACCATACGTTACCCTAGCAGTGCCATGGAGTGCAGTCTATATAATCCAGATACTGTTTCCATCAAGTCGGAACCAGGGCCCCAGGAAGCGGTCGGGGGTGGATTACCGAATATGGATATAGAATTTGACCTTTCAAAAGTAAAGAAGGAATTCTCGCAGTATGAGGAGAGTACTTGCACAGCCAGTAAGTTGCTTTGAACATTATTTAAAAAATATTAAATTCAGTTGGGAATCCATATCCATTTTGAAATGTCACGCAGACATGACATGCTTATTCACAACGTCATTTTTTGCCATACACAAGTTCCTTTGGCATTATCCTTAAGATTTATATCATTAACATTAAACCCACTATGGAAAATATTTCTTTAATAAATCACCAGAAGAAATCAGAAGCAATAATGATAAAAAACAAATATTGAACTCTATAAAAAATATTTTAGGGAAATTATGAACAAAAAACTGCTTCTCCTAGTTTCACTTGAAAATCTCACAAATTATGTATATATTAATTTCGTAATTATTTTTTACTTTGTAGTTATAACCTTAATGTAACATAAATCTTTAATTTAAAATATGTTAATTATTTCACCATTACTATACCATTATTTTTTCGCCAATGTAAACTTATCTTCCATCCACAAGCAAATGCTTTTAATGGGAGAGTAGTGTAAATAGAATACAGAAGCTATGTAAAACTTGAATTATAATATTATGTTCAAAAGTTTAGTTAATAAAAAATAAATGATTTTTACAGGAAACTGCCAAACTAGGGGCAAAATTTTATCTTGCTAATAAACTTTCTCACATTTATCCCACCATTTTTCTACATATATCATGCATTCAAAATACATATAACATAAACGCAAAAAAAACATTATTCCATTCTTTGTGAGCAACAAATTTCCGTACTGAAGGTTCCCAAGAAATAATGGATTTTCCATCATTGATCATTGGTTCCTGAAGATATCTGGGATGTTTTAATTTCTTAAAGTCTCTTATCCAATTTCCAACATCTACAAGGTTATTCAATTGTATATTTAAGCGTAGTTATTTTCACAAAAACATATATATTGCAGATCTCTCAGAGAAGGGCGATCGTTATCTTAAATGCATTATTTGAAGTTATTGATGTTCGTCTTGGCATTGTTCATATGATCATTTCATCAATGTACGTATTGTTTTTTTTCAGGTAGCTTTAATATGAAGACTGTAACCATCAAGGTGGAACCAGAACCCCGAAAAGATGAAAGGGGAGTTCCTTATAAAATTGAAATTGAGCTGCCGGGTGTTAAAAATGAAAGCTCGAAATGCTCTGAAAGAATTACACAGACAGCAGGTAAAAAAGTATATTTTTTTGATTCAACAACTCATGCTATTTATTATTTAACAATTGCTACTTTTTATTACTTAAGTTTTATTACACATGTTCAGTTTTATATGTAATAATTTTCAGGCTTATTGAAAGATCTGAAGAAGCATACTGCGGGAAAACGATTATCGTGTCCCCATTGTAACTACTCGAGCACTTATAAGTCAGAGTTAGAACAGCACTTGCGCACCCATACTGGAGAAAAACCTTTTTCGTGCTCTAATTGCAACTATTCATGTTCTCGAAAGGTTTATTTGTCTACACACATGCTGACGCACTGTGCAGAAAAACCTTTTTCGTGTTCCGATTGTAACTATTCTTGTTCACGAAAGGGACAATTGACCAGACACATGCTAACTCACAGTGGAGGAAAAGCTTTGTTATGCTCCGATTGTAATTATGCATGTTCTCGAAAGTGTGATTTGTCAAAACACATGTTGGAGCACAATGGAGAAAAGCTTTTTACATGTGGCGATTGTAACCATTCTTGCTCTCGAAAGGGTGATTTGAAGAGACACAAGCTGACTCACAGTGGAGAAAAACCTTTTTCATGTTCTAACTGTAACTATTCATGTTCTCGAAAGGAACAATTGAGGAGACACATGCTGACTCACACTGGAGAAAAACCTTTTTCATGTTCCGATTGCGAATATGTATGCTCTCGAAAGGGTGATTTGAAGAGGCACATGCTGACTCATTGTCGAGAAAAGCCTTTTTCATGTTTCGATTGTAAGTATTCATGTTCTCAAAAGGGACAATTGAAAAGACATATACTGAGTCACAGTAGAGAAAAATCTTTTTCATATTCCGACTGTTACTTTTCACGCCCTCGAAAGGTTTATTTGTCGAAACCCATACTGGCGCACAGCGGAGCGAACCCCTTTTCATGTTCAGATTGTTACTATTCATGTTCTCGAAAGGAACATTTAACGAGACACATGCTGACACACACTGGAGAAAAACCCTTCACATGTTCCGATTGTAACTATTCATGTTCTCGAAAAGGAGATTTGAAGAGACATATGTTTACTCACAGTGGTGAGAAACCTTTTTCATGTTCCGTTTGTAACTATTCATGTTCTCGAAAGGAACAATTGATGAGACATATGCTGACTCACAGTAGAGAAAAACCTTTCTCATATTCCGACTGCAGTTAAACATATTATGTAATGGGTAAATTGACGTAACACACGTTTGAGAAAAACCTTTTTCGTGTATCGACCGTAACTATTAATGTTCATGAAAGGGAGATTTGACGAGACATTCAGACGCACATCACCTTCTCATAATCAGTATTTAACTATTTATGTTCTCAAAAGGGACAATTATGAGAAACGTGCTGACTCACAGTGGAGAAAAACCCCGCTTTTATTTCGAGAACAACTATTCGTGTTATGGAAACGGAGGTTTGATGAAAAATTTTCCGACCACAGTGGATGCAAATGTGAATGGTAGAAGAAGTCTATGTCTCCCAAGGAATACATGCCAAGATCGTTTGAACCAAATACTTGAGTCGGGTCATGTGAAGAGTCAGAACAAAGGAGTATGTATGTGGCGATGTTTGAATGTGACAAGACATGTGTGACAATGTGTTTTCTGTTGAGATCCATTCTTACTGCCTATCTCTGCGGAGAAACGGTGTCATGGTTAGTTAGTTAAAATCCGTGGTAAACTTTTAGGATCACTTGCTACGCTCAATACAAAAATATTTTTTGATAAACCCTTTAATTTAACTGAATTACTTTAAAAGTTATCTATTTGCAAACGGGGTGAATGGAAAAAATTGAATTTAAAACGATAATTATTTGGAATGATATTTTTGTATGGAAATGTTTTCCAATTATTTCTGTCTACACTACGATATTTTGTTATGTCGGTATTCCTGTTATTTCGTATAAAGTATAAATTAAAATTACATTTTAAAAAAACTTGCCTGAAAACCTTTTTATATTTTATATCGGTAATACTGACATATCAAACTGGCAATATGGCCGTCATAACATACGAAAGAAAATTTTACATAAAAAAATACATGATTTCACTTCAAAATGTTAGTAATATAATAGATAAAGCCTTCTTTTATTTAGTCATCATTTATCAGTAGAAGACTTATTTAATTTTAAAAAATTAAATAGTCCGTGCGTGCAAAGTCACCTCGAGGGCGCTGTACACATTTATAATACATTTCTACAAGGATTTATGTTATTTCTAACTATATATGGAGATAATATACAGTAACATACTTACCCGGTAGGTCACTTGAGATTAACACTTAATTAACATCAGCTAATTGTTTATTAGCGAAATTTAGATACAGGATTTAGGAAATAATTGGACTTTCTCTCAGGAATGGTATATTTAATTAAAGGGTATTACAGCTTATAAGATAAATTTTTAGTTGAGACCTGAAATCTGTTTGACTAGTGATGGATAATAGTTCCAGAGGGAGTTTATTCCAAGACTTCAGCCCAGATACTCCGAAAGTGCGAACACCACACTTAGTATATGGCTTGCGCTTAGGTTCCATCAGTCTGCCCATAGTTGTGCAGTATGATGGCGTACTTTTTCGATTTGGAAAACTATATCAATATATTATAGTTTCTGTTGTTAGGTTCAGTATGGTGAAGTCCTAAGAAGAATTGTATTAAGATAAATAATCGAATTTATTAAGTATTTTTACATTAAAAAATTAGAAATTATTGTTAAAACTAGATTAAGACGTTAGATATAAAGATTGAAGAAAATTTTCCTGATTAGCATTAATTGTTTTAAATAATTAAAAATAAAGTATTATAAATCTTTTGTTTCCCTTTCCAATCCATTAAAGACAGAGCGCGATCGGCTTTCAACTGTTAGTACAAACCTTATGTCCCCAATATTGTTTTATGCATACGCAAAAAAGCAGTGTTCATATGTGATAATTATGTATTTGTGTATATGTATATATATTTATTTTTATTTATTTTATACCCAAGCGCACTCAAGACCACACCCTCCATAGTTTTCCTTATTTGATAATTTATTATATATATTGTACAAAAAAAATGCATATCTATATGGGACGTGTGGGGTTGCACTAACCTCCCCACATCCTGGAATAAAATATTATTATTATTATTATTATATTTCAATTTTTCGTATTGTACAAATTGTTAATATTAAACAAAGAATTTATTTCACGTAATAGGTAGGTATCCATTCCAATATATCTATTAATAACTACCCGTGTTGAAACAAAACTAGGTTAAAAACTATTTATAGGTGTGTTAAATTGTCATTTTCAAACCATTTGTTTCATACAAAAAGCCCGATGGTATTGATCTCGTGAATGGTTTATTTATGGTGGCAACTGATCTCGTGTGTGGAATTTTCAACATGTAATGTAATTATTTTGTATTAAACTTTTACTGTAAGACAATACAAAGTTATGTTCACTGCGGTAATATGATTTGAAACAAAAAATTAAACTAAAAAAAAATGGTAACAAAAGTAACCATCTTTTACGTGAACCCAAAAAACAATTTATGGTATAATATATTTATATGTTCCAAATTATCAGTTCAAGATGTATGTTGTGGAAATGTTAGTTAGTCCATGAACAATATATTTTTTCATCCACGATTAATGATCTTGTTCTTCGTGAATCACGGGAGATGTAATAGTGTTCACGTAAAAAATGGTATGTGCATGTAAAAGCCTTTTAGATCAATAAAAGTTATAGCGTGTAAAACTTTTAAACTGAAAACACTTAACATACGTGTTATGTCTCTGCTTTACTTGCAGATTTATGTGTTGGGAACTCTTTGTTAAAGTAAAAGGTTATTTTACTATAATTGTGTTTATTTACTTAACAATTAATATGTCGGGATTTAGCTACACTGTTCATTACCCGAGGGTTGGTAATTCTCTCTTTCTATAAGCTTGCTGTCTGTCAATATTATCCCACAGGCAATTGCTACACTGTAGCGACATCTGTCGGACTCTGGAGTAAGCTTTATGACTAGTGCCATCTATCGCTTGAATACCCAACTTATTACCATACATCACATGTTAGAAGTGCATCTTATTGTGGTCATATATTCACTACTTGAAATATTTGGGTTATTGTTTATAGCAGTACACGTGGGATCTGCTACACTGTCAAAAGAATCCACAAATTTTAAAATCTTGGCAATCAATTCACCCGTTAATTGTGAAGACACAGAATGGGGTATGTGTCGGTCATCCACCATCTTGCGTCACTTACCATTCTTTACTTGTAACAGTACCTTTCTTTATTTTATTTGGTTTTTTGCCTTTTACATTGTTATACTAATTTTAACTTCATATTTCATTTACAATTAATAAAAAGCAGACGTATAATATGTAATTTTAATAGAAGACACCTGCAATATTTTACATAGACCTGGATGTTGTCTATAAGTGTAAGTATGATGAACAACACCAGAGGACGAAGGCCTGACCCCTGGAGAACTCCAACATATTTATTCAAATTAAATAATAATTAAACCTTCAGTTAAATAACCGTAAAATTAAGTGATATGAAAGGATTAGAGGGAGGAGTAACTAACTAGGTACTTATCAATGAGAAAACAAACTAAAAGCAGCTGTTAGTTAAAAGAATTAGATTATATATTATGTAATAAGATATTAAATTTACTAATTACATTTTCTTATTTCTCAACTAAATTATTTAACTGTAAGACACTGGTGTTTGTAGGTGTGCAATATTTCTGAACTCTTATTTACAAGTGTGAATTGTTTCTTATTTCAATGTTTTATGCCTTGAAAATGAGAGTTCGAAACCAACGGACATAGAATATCTTCGGGGCAATTAACACAATTCAGGAAGAACTCCTCTAGTTTATATGTTTTTAGCAGGGTATACTGGTAATAGTTAAAACAGCTGTACTTTATCTGCATGTAGTGGAGTATTTTTTATATTTACCGGTAAGATCTCTTGTTTATATAAGTTCGATTAAAATCTATCTAGTTCCAAAATAAAACTTGTGAGTGGCGACAACTCAGTAAGTTAATTACAATAACCACTTAAGGCCCCGTAGTAAGCGTTCGAAGATGGTTTAAAAGGGAGATATGTAAAGACGGATGTTAAAGGGAGCTCGCTAATATAAAAAAAACGTAAGTAATTAAGCGAAAATGGTGAAAATGTTTAATAAAACATGACTCGTTTGATAAAGAGCAAAAATCTATTTAAAATGCTTTAGTTGCATTTAAAGATACACTGTGATTTTTTTTATGTCTATAACATATTAAATAACAGAACAAAAAGTGCTTTTAATAATTTTCGGATCATATTTTGCGATTATTTTCTATCGGGGGAATTTCATATAGGTACTTAACGTTTCGGCATTATAAATCCATAGATATTATTTTAAAAAATAACAAGTTTTTTTTGGATCTTAAAAACTTTAAGTGTTAACGAGAAACATATAAAATAATCCGTAGACATTGGGTATGCGGGGGCTTAAAGATGATGGGGAAATGTGGTTCAATTAATCCCATAGTGGGGTCAATTGAAAAAGCATGTGTGTGTGGTTGATTGTAACACTCAGATATCTTTGGATTAATTGAATTACTTTTAATCACATTTTCGTTATAACAGTGAAATCGTTAATGGTGATTAAGCATAGTATTAATATTTTTTAAAGTGTGATTATAAATGTCTTCAAATTAACCAACTCATTTAAACTTAAATTAAACAATTCAGAAGCAAACACATTGTGACTCGAAATTTTAAATAAATGAAACGAAAATACTAGGTTTCGTGTCACTTTATTGATATATTTTATTGTCTACCGGTTTCGGTACTTCCTTACCATCATCAGGACTGTTATAAAACTAATACTACTAAATACAGAAGTACACATATTATCAAAAAAGAAAGAGACAGTATACTAGAATGGGACAGTGCGTCAGTTTAAATGTCAGTCCAATTCTAAGTGTGTTCCCCGTTACTTCACTTATCCCACACACCCCTCTCTACCTCTCTCCCACAACTGACACACTGTCCCCCTTTAGTATATTGTCTCTTTCTTTTTTGATATGTATATAGTAGCATAAGTTTTATAACAGTCCTGATGATGGTACGGAAGTACCGAAACCGGTAGACAATAAAATATATAACAATAAAGTGACAAAAAACCTAGTTTAAAAAATATATATATATATATATATTGAATAAATAGTTAATACATATCAACAAACAAGTCCTGCTAAGCCAATTGAATTGGCTTGTCAACAGGTGCTTAAAGTTTAGTTACATATACATTTTTATAAGTTATAATTTACTTCTTATATCTACAGAATCAACATTTTTCATACATATTAAAGTAAATATTTTTTTTCCGATAGCCAATTTTTCACCATATATTTAACCTTATTCATAGATTTACATTGCTTTATAGTGTCAGGTAATAAATTAAATATCTTCGGTATGTTGTATTCAAACGTCCTCTGTCTGTATTTATTATTAAATTTCGGAACTATTAACCCGTCATTGCGCGTGAATCTAGTACTGTATTTATTTTCTAATTTTTATTTATGCTGCGGGGTAAATATATACTGAATTATGATTTTTTGCCATAGAATAGCCTTAACAGGTAAAATTTTGGCACTCTGAAACAGCAACGGTGTATTATGTCTCTGTTTAAAAATATTAGGGACGACTAGTAATTTTACAATTGCGTTTTATACAACTTGGACTTGTATTTTTTATTATTAGTATTTTCGTTTCATTATAGTCGTTGGACTTACTATGAGTATTGGGTATAATCAACATAGTTAACTTCGAAATTATTCTGAGAATAGAACGCTAATATAATATTTTTTATGTCTTGTACAAATGTACTTGTTTCAATCACAACGATGTTGAATTTACAGCTAACCTTTGAGCAACTTTCTACGTAAAATTTTATAAAAGAAATCCAACTTGCATTAAAATTGATTGGTTAAGTTTTCAATAAACCAACAATAATTGTAAAGTAAAGCGTTCTCCATGTTTCCTCATTTTTCCAGTGATTTTAACCTGATCGGATGATTTTTATTTTCATTAACAGTCCACTTAACCGCCATTCGGGCTGTAAACTATTGCTTTAATATTACACATTGTACATCATGACTTGTTGCTTCATTCATCAGTGGATGATACTCTCGGAGTTGTTCTGAAGATATATCACAATTTAGAATTGAAAGGATGTTTGAAACGATTCTTGCCATGTTTGATGATTGGTGATCAGAACTAAATAGCCAGGTAATTCCCACAACGTACTCCAATTTAAAGTATTGCTCGTATCCACCACTCCCTCCTAGCACATTCCAGTGCCACGTGCGGCTCACTGGGCGCAAGGCGGCAATGGCACATAGCACGATGACATGCACAATTTTTAATGAATGATTCTCTTTTTAATATTAAAGATTTTGCAAAAAATAAAACTATTTTGTTTTTATAATAAATTCATATAAGCCTGTGAAAAAATGTTCACAACAAAATTTTTACAAAAAAAACTTAAATATATCAACAAATAATACAATATTGCAGCGTTACAAGACGGCGCGATGAAGGTATTTATTTCGCGGCAAGGGAAAGATTGATGAGAAAGGGAAAAGCTCATAATGTTCTAAAAGTTCAGGAAAACAATAAAATAATCTAATTGCATACTTTGGCTGTAATTAATTAAGAGTTTTTCACGAACAGGCGAGTACTTAGATTAACCATAATTCAACTAACTAACCTTACCATCACGCCGTTTCTCCGCAGGGGTCGGCAGAGAGGACAGACCGCCAAACAACTCGGTCTAAACACACACTTCTTGCCTCATTCACATTCACACATCGTCTCATACATACTTTTCTACTATTCTGACTGTTATGTCTTCCTCGGGCGTCCCCGACTTCTGTTACCATTCACATTTGCGTCGTATATTCTCCTTACCCTCCTTTCTTCGCTAATTCGGTCTACACGCCCAAACCAGCTAAGCGTCCCTTTCTTGATCCTACTCATTACGCTTACATCAGCCTATCACTCTTTGCGGATCTCCACATTTCTCACACGATCGTACATGGTTTTACCACACATACGCCTCAGGGATCTGATTTCAAGACCATTCAGTCTACTTTCATCATTTATCTGCCAGTTCCATGCCTCACTTCCGTACATCAAGGTAGGTACCAGCACTCCATTGTGGACTGCTAGCTTCGCTTCTTTGGACAATGTTTTGTTGAGTTCAGTCCTCCATTAATAGAGTTACCTGCATTACCCTTCTTTCAATATCTCTGTCAGCCTTCCCATCTCTCGTAAACATACTTCCTAAATGCACAAACTCATCCACCGGCTCCAAGTATTCCTCATTCACAACTATATTGCACGCTATTTTCGTACTCTCTCTTTCAAACACCATGACTTTAGACTTACTTACATTCATCATCAACTCATTCTTCATGCATACTTGGTTCATCCTAGACACGAGAGACTGTAGATCTTCCATTCTGTTAGCTATCAGCACCGCATCATCAGCATACAATAGGCAACATACTTTCAGATTACTCAAATTCACTATTCAAAATGTTTCATTTACTATCTGTCTTGAATACACACATTTTAAGACGTTAAAACTTTTTAAAAAACGTTTAACCGGCTTTTTCGTTTTATCTGAAAAATGTGTCCAAAGCTCAAAACCAGGTAAGCATTGTTGTATGTATCCAAACGTTTAGGAATACTTACCAACGAAACGTTACTTTTTAAAATTCAGTGCACAGTGACAGATAAACATCATCACATTCATATTATATAAACATTTCTGTTTTACAGTGCTGTGTACTTAAGAATGCAACTCTTTTCTTCTGTACAATTAACGTGTATTACTTAAATGTATATTTTTAAGTTGATCCATTAAAAATTAATGAACCTATTCTGGAAGCATTTCTTTCTAGCGAATTTATTTATTTATTGTATCTCACTATAGATAAATCCTTTTTTTCTCACAAAAATCAACCTCACTAGAACATAGCTTGTATCGAGGATAATAACTTACATTTGAGTGAAGCAAACACAAACATAAAGTAAAACTACGTAAATACACAAAATATTTCTAAAAGAAATAAAAAAATATATTGAATATTTTGTAGAAATAATTAATTGCAAACTATGGAACTTGGTCTTATAGCATAAACAAATAACACTTTCAGAATTAATTCAGAAGTGCCATATAATAATAATAATATAATCAAAATATTTAAAGTTCTTGTTAGAACTGTGACGTAGAAGGAAACAAATCATATACATACCATGCGATAAAAAATAGGCATGACCATTATAACCACTAACGAATGAAATGAAATTTGAATACTGGAGAATCCCTGGTGTTACGACAGACACAAAATTTATAATCGCAAGTTTCGAGCAAGTATATTCTTTAAATGGGTCCGTTGTGTCTTGCTAAGGCACATTTTTATGCAGATGAATACTAACACACGGAACAAGAAAAATGTTTTTCTCCACTGTGAGACAGCGTATGTACCTGTGTTGCATGCATGTATTTCGTCAAATCGCTCTTATGAAAACATGAATAACCGGATTTCTAACGTGAAAAAGGTTTTCCTCTGTGAGTTAGCATGTGTCTCGTCAAATGTTCTTTTTGAGAACATGCATAACTGCAGTTGAAACATGAAAAAGGTTTTTCTCTACTGTGAGTCAGCATGTGTCTCGTCAAATTTCCCTTTTGAGAACATGAATAGCTGCAATCGGATCATGAAAAACGTTTTTCCTTTGTATGATTCAGCCTGTGTCTCACCAAATATCCCTTTAGAGAGCAAGAATATTTGCAGTCGGAACATGAAAAAAGTTTTTTTCCATTGTGAATCAGCATGTGTCTTGTCAAAGCTCCATTTTGAGAACATGAATAGTTGCAGTCAGAACATGAAAAATGTTTTTCTCCAGTATGGGTCCGCAAGTGACGTTCTAACTTAGATTTATAAGAGCAGGCGTAGTTACAACGGGGACAGAAGAATGGTTTTTCCGCAGAATGTGTCTTCAAATCGGTTAATGTGTCTCCAAAAGATAACGAATAAAGGTATAATTGAAAGTACCGTTGGTTCATAAAAATGTATAAAATAAAAAGCACGAATACCTGTTGTGTGAGTAATTCTTTGAGGGCGTTTAAGGCATTCATTTTTTATATCCGGCAGGTCTATGTCAATTTCCATAGAAGGAAATTCCCCTTCATCTGCTTCTCGGGGTCCTGGTTCCTCCTTGATGGTAACAGTCTCCACATTAGTACTACCTGGGAAAACAAAACAACAGTAGGTACAGTGATCATCTGCATTCCAAGACGAACAATACAACTCGAATAAATTTACAAAATACATTTTGAATTGTTACGATCGCCCTCTCTCAGAGATTTTGTTTTAGTTACAATGGGGACAAGATAATAGTTTTTCAGGATGTGTGTAAACGAATCTGAAAAAGTTAACGAATAAATCTCGAAGTTTAAGCACCGTTAACAAATACGAAAAAAAAGAAATTCCCTCTCCTTCTTCTTCTCGTGGTCGTGGTTCCACTGGTCTCCACTTTTACGTCACCTAGTAAAACCAAACAACAATACGTACATCGATATGCCCAGAAAAACAGCTTGTTACAAACGAAATAACTGTCATCACTCTCCGAAAGAGTGCTATGATAAAATCTTATCTTATTTTAAAAAAAGTGAGTGATTGAAGATACCATTGATTTACCCTGCAGAGGCGGGAATTTGGATAATAGGAAAACATCATAATTTAGAAAATAACAAAGACCCCCGAGGTCTGCTTCAGGAAGGAAGTACTAGCTACTCTTGAGCTTATTCTGTACGGAGTTTTATAAATCTAGAGAAATAATGTTTTAATCGATATTCTATGTGTTTTTAATGCAGCTTATATTATATCCCAAAATAACGTGAGTTGAATTTTTGTTATATTTTGGCAGTTTCCTGTAAAAATACATAATGAGGTAAATACCAAAGTACCTCAAGATAAGACTATGTGAACAAACTTATTAACGCTTATTGTGCGACTGGAGAATTCTGGCCTAGTGGACGGTTGGCTACATTCGCAGGCCCGGAACGTGGATGACTTTCATCTTTATGTGTTACTCTTATTTGCTGATTGAAGACCTAAGTAAAAGGATTTTCCATTTACCTGATGCTTTGTCAACACTTTTACTTAAGTGTTTTAAACTTTACAAGCTGTGTTTGTAACAAGTATCTCACAGAAATATCTTAACGGAAGACATTTCACACAGCAGTTGCGTTTGAGCTTGCCTGTGTATTGGTCACGTCGCGGTCGCTTGTCGGTACACGCATTTGATGTGTGTTTGTTTACACCACAGGGTACCCATTATCTTGATCTAGTTTTGGGGCGCCAGTAACCGGAGATTGTTTACAACTCGATATTATTTTACGTTTATAAACATTCATATCTTGAAGAATTCGTCATGCTTTATTATATTAACTTTATTGTTTATATTATTGATTTTAACTCAAAGAGACAAACATCGTACCGGCGGTGTAATGCTTTATTATATTAACTTTATTGTTTATATTATTGATTTTAACTCAAAGAGACAAACATCGTACCGGCGGTGTAATGTTTGCAACATCCAAAGAAACGAGTACAGACTACTCATTGGTTCAGTAACTGCGAAGTTGCCTTATGCCTTACAAAATGTTTTAAAATATATCACACGATTCAAAAATATTAATTGATATAGCTGTCTTGGCCCTTCCAAACTTATGTGTGGTCATCCTCTTCAATTCCGTGTGGTGAGTGTGTGTTTAAAAGGGAAGATTTATTTTACAATCTAAAAAAAAACATTTGTTTACCTATATTCGGTGAAAAAAATAGTTTCCACGACTTAACAGTATGTGAAAAGTACATTTATGACCTACATTAATTAATTTTTACGATAAACCTTTCCATTAATATGAGTGATTATTAACGGGATATTTATTTATTTCTTAATTAACCATGGATCACATTCTGTTATTGTTCTTTTATAACGTGTTCGTTAAACAATTGAGCGTATTGCACAATTTATTGTTTTACTTAAAATCGTCAGATTGCAAAGAAAATAAAATATTAATAAATGCAAAACTGAAAAATCACACCATTACTGGGAAACAATCAGCAAATATCTGACCTGTAAATGAATTTTGAATATAACTTTTTTTTATTCTAAACCAACTAACTAACTAACTAACCATCACGCCGTTTCCCCGCAGGGGTAGGCAGAGAGGACGGACCGCCAAACAACTCGGTCTTGGCACACATTCCTTGCCTCATTCACATTCATACATCGTCTCATACATACTCTTCTATTGTTCTGACTCTTGACATGGCCCGACTCAAGTATCTGATTCACTTGGTCGTGCCATGTCTTCCTCGGGCGTCCCCGACTTCTGCTACCATTCACATTTGCATCGTATATTCTCCTTACACTCCTTTCTTCGCTCATTCGCTCTACATGCCCAAACCATCTAAGTGTCCCTTTCTTGATCTTACTCATTACGCTTACATCAGCCTTGCACTCTTTGCGGATATCATATAATTTTTACATATGCAATGCAACATACTGGCTGTGAGAGTACACTCCGCGTACTGTAAACATTCCTTCTTTACGTCTGGGAGGCCACAATCCATACTCGGCATTTCACCTCCGTCTTCTTCCTGGGGCCCTGGAGGGCGATTCTCGTTCTTTTAGTCTTAAGCTAAATGATAGCATTCGTCAACGACTGCTATCGTTTGCGAAAGATAGCTGTCCGTCGCTTGTAACATCTTTTCTTAACTATTAAGCGATTCTCGTTCTTTTGATATCCTTACAAGTTCGATTTTGGAGAGACCTAGTAAAAAATCCTAAAGAAGCGTGGTTAAGAGCATCTACGAAATTGTTAAGCGATTATTGAAAACACAAATTGGTGAAATATAATTAAGTGACGCAAGGTTTCTAACTAAAACTTAAAAAAAACAAATACTTTGTATTATAATGCATTTTAATAACTGCTTATTTTATTTATGAATGACATAAATAAGCCATTTATCGAAGATTTACGTTTTGTGAAAAGGTACTTACCTCGCTGGATAGTTATGACTTTGTTACAGATTCACCACTTCTAAAGTGACGTTTGCTGCACAGACATAGGAATTAATAGACGAGAAGATATGGGCGAGGGGTAAAATCAACTGTTGAAGAACGAGGGAACGAGGGAACGAGTGAAGCTGACTGTGATTCGTCAATAAATCAATCTGACAGTAAATAGGCATCTCGCATTATAATATCACCATTTACTTCTTAAAAGTAAAATCTGCTTTGAATGAATAGACATTTTTACATGGGAGCGCAAATTATTCGCCACGTTATGAACAAATTTGCGAAGTCCAAATTCGGCAAAGTAAGGCAGCTTTTATTTTCAGAGTCGTAGTTAGTTTCAGAGTATTTAGTTAAGACACTTTTATAAATGTTCATAATTTACTTCCCAGCAACCAACCAGCTTTGTGTTTCGCGTCCAGACGTTTCTCTATGTGATAGTAACAACTGATTCATATTATACGATGTGAATATGCTTAAAATAAAGTAAAATAATGCTTATATATGGAATGTAATACGACAATTGGGTTTATTCTCTTTTTTCACATCTATTTTTACCAGTTTTCATAGTACAAGTCAAAATTTTGCCGTGTTATTTAGTAAAATGAACCGATGATGCCTCGACCATAGTTCGCACAAGAATGATGACGTCACGTTTTCAAATTTCATTTGAGGCCGAACGCGAGCCCAGCCGGCTCAATGGAACCGGTATGGGGAGTGGGGATAATACGCTTTTAATCACTTAGGGCAGGTCTACTAATATTCATATGTCTATGCGTTTGCTGTCAAATTAACGCGGCCGAACGGCGCATGAACGGCGCTAACTGTCACCCAAGTTGATTAATGTTGTCACCGTTTTCGTGTTCGTTTGCTAATTAACTTGACAAAATTGTTTTAAATGAGGTAAGCAAAAGCTATATGTTGTAAGTAAAAGCATGATATCATTTAGATGCTTTTCACCCCAGACTGAAACGGAATTAACAACGTATTATGTCTGTGTACAATTACATTTTTAGGTTACCTTTCGAATATCATAATATTTTTTACTAAAACGAAGTAAAAAGTGAGACAGCTATTTTATTATTATCTTTTGTGTACATCATTGTGTTTGAAACCTAAGAATAGTGTGTAATAGTTACATGTCATCAATTATCGTAAAATTCAATTTCAGTGTGCTGCAACTGAGTGGCACGGTCAAGACAATTCGATAAATGCTGCTGGCGGATCCATGATAGCCGAGCCAATCTTTTAAAATGGAGACGACATTTAAAACCTAGGAGATTAATTATAGGGAAATAATGCTGGTCAACACAAGACTGTAATCCAATGGCAAAAAGTAAGTTTATTTATCCACTTTGAATAGCGCCTGTTTGACAATGTGTTTATGTTCTGTAATGAAATATTCGTTTCAGGTGTGGACCACATTCAAATCTAACATGAGGACCAAGGTTGCCAAAATACTGAGAGACCAGGTGGTCTCTCAGCAGTGTGCAGGTGCACACTGGTAACACCTCGGTGAGAATAATTCTCAGAAAAGAAGTTAGAAGAAAAAATAGTCGGTCTCATTGGCAGTGTCAATTGAAGGACTAGATGTGCCCAAAGTCCTTCCCAATGACAATGTACGTAGTTTATTTATGTTATATGGTGCTATATCATGTTTAACAAGTACACAACTGATATTGTGTGTCGAAATGCATAGCGGTTAAACACAAGATACCTTTGGCAGAGAGGATATGCCGAGTCAAAATACCTGATATGTGTATACACAAATTTATTTGTTAGTTTATATAATATGTTTTACTAAATAATAAAATTTCATAAGATACAATTTGATATGTTTATTTATTTCATAGAGATCTCTTCTTGCACGTGGATGTCGCTGATGAGAGTGATGAGCCTCCTGTACTTGTAGAGATGCTAGCGGTAGAGATGCAGTGGAGTGTTGGGTGAATACCCCGTGACAAGCCCACAGTAGACAGACCTCCCCCTCCCCAAGCCAGCCAAGGAGAAGACCTCGATTCGTAGCAGGTAATTCTTTATCACAAATAAAGTAGCTTCACGTCCATTTAATCTACGTTCGCAGGAAAACCACAGGTTAGTTTTACCCTACTGATGACCGATCATTGCGATAGTAATACTGCTCAGTACGAGAGGAACGGCAGTTTTGGACATTTGGTTCACGCACTCGGTCGACCGGCCGGTGGTGCGATGCTACCATCCACAGGATTAGGCCTGAACGCCTCTAAGGCCGTATCCCGCCTAGGCAAATCGGGCGGTGATACGTGATGTGAGTTCCGCGAGTCGAAAGGCTCTCTAAACAATGTGACATCTATCAGACGGAGGCCCCGTGGTTAAATGTCCCGGCGCGATGGCGCCCCGCCTCTGACCAAGCTTAAGTTCGACGTCGGAACTCGGAATCATCCGCAGACGACCTTCGTACCTGGCAGGGTGTTGTGCCCGGTAGAGCAGCGTCATGCTGCGATCCGTTGAGACTCAGCCCTACGCCAAGAGATTCGTCCGATCGTCTCCACGGAGCGTCGGCCCCCCCATGCTGCTGCTGTTTGCGGCCTAGCGCGAGCGAGCGTGTTATTTAAATTATATTTTATAATGTTCGTAAGATCAATTAAAAATTATTAGAGATATCAATTTAATAGTTATTAAATTTTTCAGACCGAAACGAGAGCAGAGCTGATGAGAAGCTGATGGATTAGCAGAACGGCGCTATGTTGGTGAAGAAAACTGGTTCATCGATTCTGCTTATCCTGCGTGGATTGTGCTACACGACGTATGAATTTATAATTCGGGTCGCTCATGCAGACTCATACACATATTATTTTTGTTTTTAAATCGAATATTATATATCAATATCTTTGAACTAAATATAATGTTTCCCGTTCTATGTTTAAATTTATACGATGAGAATGCCAACATTTTTATAAATCCCAACCAGGAATTATTAGATTCCTGGTCAAATAAAATTTTACACGCAAAACACTTCAATTATCTCAACCAAACGTATGTTGACAAATTTTCGTCAAACAAATGGTTGAGTATTGGAGAGTTGAGCGCAGAAATAGAAGGATTTATGCTTGCCATTCAGGATAGAGTCATTAATACTAAAAATTATAGAAAGCATATAATCAAAGATACAAATCAAATTGATGATTTGTGTAGAAAATGTTTGGCTTTTCCGGAAACTATAGAACATATTATATCGGGATGTTCTATATTAGCACCGTCCGAGTATACATTTAGGCACAATCAAGTTTTAAAAATAATTCACCAAAATTTGGTAATTAAACATAACTTGATTGACTGCCGTAATATAGTACCATATTATGAATACGAACCAAATTCATTTTTAGAAAACGAATTTTATAAAATAT
Organism: Hesperophylax magnus; assembly: GCA_026573805.1. Taxonomy (NCBI): domain Eukaryota; kingdom Metazoa; phylum Arthropoda; class Insecta; order Trichoptera; family Limnephilidae; genus Hesperophylax; species Hesperophylax magnus. The sequence goes on from JAIUSX010000060.1 coordinate 3,468,266, forward strand.
ATTATGATAAAACTATACTAACAGACCGAGCGATTAGTCATAATAGACCCGGTATAGTTTTACATGACAAAATTAAAAAAATAACTTATATCATTGATGTCGCTATACCAAATTCCTGTAATATTAAAAAATCTGTTAGCGAAAAAATAAGAAAATACACAGATTTAGGAAAGAAATAAAAATAATTTGGCATTCTCAAACTATAAAAATATTACCATTCGTTATTTCGGCTACTGGGATTATACCTAGCTCTCTAATTAAAAATTTAGGCGTATTAGATCTTTCAAAAAAATATATATATAAAGATGCAAAAGTCGGTCATTTTGAATACATGTAGGATAACAAAAGATTTTTTAAATATTTATGTTGAGGGATCAGTAGGATTTATAGGCCCTGTTAGAAGTTCTACCGAGCCGAACCCTCTGATATGAAAATATCTGGAGACGGTGAATTATTTTCCCATTTGATCTCTTGTGAGTTGACTTGTTGTTCTTGTATTGTTTTGTATTTATTTTGCTTATATAATGCACTTACATAATGTTGATTGACTAGATGATCATTTGTGGAAAAGTGAGTGGAAGGGTTTAGTTTTTCCTATGGGGAAGATTTAACCCGGACAACAAAATCGGAAGCATATATAATTTGTTGTGTACTTGTTTTTGTTGAAAAATTATTTATAATTATGTGTTGTCAATAAAACGTTTATTATGTACTACATGTCATGAATTATTTATACCTATGAGCTATGAGTTTTCCTATTTCATGCCGGAGTTCCATAACACAAGGAACGCAGCTTCACCACTTTGCATTTACATCCAAGTTAACCAAGTTCGGATCACAAATCTGAAATGTTCTTTTTTATTATAATATGACTTTCTTGTGCATATGAAGATCTCACCATTTGCACGTTTAAGGAGCATTTCCGTGATGATTGCAGTACATATATTCCTGTACTGCAGTACCAACGATAGCTATACGAGTGCAGTCAATTGCTACTATAGTACCAGGGAAAGGATCACCGGACTGCTCAAATATTTGTTTGGCTTTTTGCCTATCTGCAGCAGTCAAAGGAAATTTAACCCACGTCTGGAGTAGTGTGTCGTTGATAGCCGATGAAACATTTAATATGCATCGACTAACCGACGACCGACAGAGAGCCAAGCACCACTCGTGTCTTATACCTTTCTGGTACGAGCCCACCGCATAAAATCTTACTGCAGTAAGTACCTGTAAAAAAATCAGCTATTAATAGTGTATCTTATTTTCTCATGGATTACATAGTTAATTGAATGTATCTTAAGGTGGGTCACGATTGTATGGGGGAAAAAAAAAACTTGTTTTGGTTTGTCTGTTAGTGATAAAAGGGTGTTAAATGAAGATGTTAAATCACGTAATTTTTTTAATAATATTTGGATATCATCTTCTTCCTCCGGATTGAGTTTGAAATTTCACAAAATAGAGAAAAACCCACCCTTGTTAAATCTCTAAAAAATATTAGATAAACAATTAAAAATGAACTTTTTTTCAATAAAACACAAATTAGAGAGAATATTCTGACTTATTTATTAAAAAAATATATGATTATAATTAACATTATCTCAAGACAGTTTATTCAAATACCAGCAAAATCCTTCTTACTCTCAAATTTCGGCATTATTTTGCGAGACTCAATCTTTGCCTTATAAGACCTTCTCTTGCAGACTTCGTACATAAAGTAGTCGAGGCTTCAGTAACAGTCTTTACAGCTCTTTCAACTGCTTAAGTATGACATGGCAGACGCGGAAGAGGCAATTTACCTTCTCCCCCCTCTGCTACTATTCTTCAGTATTGGGGGTTCGGTTACATTTTGCTGCCAATTAATAAGGTCGTAGTAATATGATGCATCGAGGTTTATGTTTGGAAGTTGAAACAGCCTTGTTTTACTTAGTTTCTTACTGCGTGCTTTTAGAACATGACGCGCAGCTAATTCCCGGATATGCTTGTGAGGGTCAGTTAACATTGAAAGTAGTAAATTTTCGGGGTGTGCGAAGTAACTGTTTCTTTCTATGACTGGATCAATTATAGTTTTTAATTCAGGGGATAAGTATCTAGACGCTGAAATTAGCTGCCATAGGTGACGTGCTCCATCTTTACAGATGGGATGAGTTTTAATACTGAACCAAGTCGGAGCATAAACTTTAACAACGTACGTTGATAAAATAATAATATTCTCTGTAGGAGCTTCCGTTGCAACATAAAGACGAAGAATTCGGTTAGCACGCGTAAGCCATCTGGCATGAGACATTTTTCCAGGAGATTTGTGGCCTAAATCTTCAGGTAATTCCCCCACCGTAACTGCAGATACGATTTTATACAAATATAACTGATCTGTACTTAGGTCTTTAGTTAATAATTTAGGCAACTCTCCGTCAATTTTCTGAAAATGAACAATAGGCTTTTTTTTCACAGTTTTCTAAAGCTAGTCCTATTGTCCCTGAATATGTTTGAGGTCCAGATGTCTTACCGTCAAGATGTGTGAACAAATGACGAAATGGTAACTCGTTCATGTGAAGCAAGCAAATTATCCATTGCAATGGTTTATCCAAACGTTTTTCAAGCAAACGTATTATACCTCCATGTTTTCCAACGTTCACGTTCGTTCCGTCACATCCAATAGCCATTAATGGTTCAAATGGTATTTCTTCCTTTAAAAAATAATCGACAATTGTTCTTTCTATAACTTTCGACGTGCCAGAGTTTGGTGCAATATAACCCAAATATATTGAGTCTGGCTCTTTTATCATTGAAATATGCTCTTCAATGATTAGTTCTCTGTAATGCCTCCCCCCTTTTTCCCTGATAATTAATGTTTTATATTTCCGGCCATCAAAATATAATGCGGGTGTGAAAATATTAAGGCACAACAACTATGTGTTGTGCCTTAATATTTTCCCTTGTTTTTTTTCGTTCTCTGCGTAGTTTACTTTTGTCAATAACTGGAATATTAGACTTGATGTCATACAGAACTGCTGAGGCAATGGCTGCCGCTGCTCTATCCAAAACTCCATATCTATCACAAGTTTTCGACAGTGTACAATAATCAATAGTGACCGCAGCCTGCTTCTGAGGCATTTGAGATACAACATTTGGTTTGAAAACATCATTGCAATCGGATTCATTTGATGCATAAGACGTGGAAATATCGATTAGAGAGGTAGTTGGCTTACCTGTGCTTTCCTTTTTAGACGTACGCAAGGATTTTTGCTTCAGAAGTTTTCTTTTCAACGGAGTTTTCATTCGTTTTGTTGTAGCGGTATCCACATTTCCTATTACCATTTTTCGTATAGTACGTTGGTCACTAATGAAACTCTGTTCATTTACAGGTATTTTTTTATCTTTAGGACAGTCACATGTACTGAAATATTTGCATTTGCAAGACGAAATATCAAACAGCACTTTACTTCTGCGACGGAATTCCTCCATTTTTTTCTTCGGTATTTTAGGATGTGACTTAAGAAGGTTTTTGCATTTAAAATGATATGGCCTCAACATGCGTGCTACTCGCGAGTGTGTAACGATGGGAATAGAAGCCTTTCTCCATATTTCTTCAATTCGTGCTGTCACAGTACACTCTAATTGCTGAAATTTGGGTTCTAGTTTGGTCTCTTGATTTAATTTTATTTGATGCCTGGTCCACTCAAAAAACTTCATAACATCACAATAAGTTGGTAAAACATTGTCTTTATCGTCGCAAATTTCACCAAATATGGGACTTTTTAACGCATTCCGAGTACGTTCCATTGCGAAAACTTGTGCAACGTGACCTACCGCTTAAAGAGCCGTAGCGATACTGACTCCAAACTCCGACGTCGGTTGCGCAGAGTCGCTGCGCTTAGTGCAATCGGTGCTTCCCCCGCCCTCACCTCGAGCCACTAATAATCAAAACTCGGATTTTTTGTAAATGAATTCGTAAATACGTACCATATTTGCCATAGAATATTACAAAAAATATAGTATAAAAGAGTCGTAGTAACTTTTATACACACAAGAAAATACCTCTAAAAATGAAAATTTTCAAAACTTTTAAGTGAATCCGGAGGAAGAAGATCGTATCAGAAATTTAAAAAATTTTAAACACGTCGGTTTGAACCCATTTGGCACCCTTTTATCACTAACAGAATCTAAAATTATCATTTTTTTTTAAATGACCCACCTTAATGTATCTCTCACCTGTGACTGGACAGACAGTCCATGCTTTCTTCTCGGTTGTAAGATAGGGGATAACGAGTTCATTAGATATTCTGAATAAATTCAGGAACTCTGTTTGCCCCATTTCCATGGGATTTTGGGCGTCTCTTAAAATACGGAAAGGGATTCTTATTTCGTTGTGGTAAACTTCAAAACCCACAATTTCCAGCACCAGCCATCCTGCAGCCATTTTATCTGAAACTTATTATTATTTATGTAGAAATCCTCAATGGTATGTGTAGTTTATTGTAAATTAAATCACTTATCTGGCTTTCGACATGTTACGTACTTTACAAACATCGCAATTACCTTATTCAATTCATTTAATAGCATTATTGTGCCACAAACAAGTCACTAATCATGTTTACAGTCAATACTTACGATAATATTAAGTTTTCTCTTGTTAAAACTACGCAAATATTTCTAATTGTCAAAACGTCACACTTAAATGAAGCAAATTCTCCGCGAACGCTAGCGTTCGGCCGCCGAAAGACAGGTCGAGGGGTACCCTTCGCGTAAGGCTATAAATTTTGGCGCGCAATCGAAAATCTAAGGATTCCATCTGTCATCGAGAGAACCGGAATCGCTTCATACGAATAAACCGATAAAAATCGTTAATTTGAATGTAAGGACGATTTTAGTGTCGTTAAGTAGAACGAGAATCGCCCTCCTGGTTCCATCTTGATAGAAACACTCTCTGGATTTAGTACATCCATGGCAAGACTGTGGTACGGTTATGGAATAGGTTTTATCCCAAAAATACACCTGAAACTGCAGGAAAAAGAATGTTGTATCAACAACGCAACTCTTATTTGAAGACCTTTGAAAATTTTATGTCGGTTAGAATATTTTGTATAAACAAATAATAAGTGTTAGTAAATAATTGGAATAGAGGTTTTAATTTTGACTGAGTAGACATTTAAGTTAAGAAAATTGAAAATGGTTGACAGAATCGTCATCAATAGTAATATTAAATCCATCAATGAAATGGCCCCACCCTACATCTCTGATCTATGCGTCCCGTAAAACACTGGTCTGAAGCAGTCAATTCTTAGATCAGCAACATCAGCAGCTGTAGGCTGACTGATGGAACCTAAGCGCAAGCCAAATACTAAGTTTGGTGATCGCGCTTTCGGAGCATCTCCCTCCGGAACTAAGATCCATAACAAGTCCAACAGAATTCAGGTCTAAACTAAAAACTTACATTTTTAAGCTGTCGTACCCTTAAAATATATTTACCATTCCTGACAGAAAGTCCAATTATATCCAAATGCCCAATAATGTCCGAAATCCTATTTCTAAATTTCGCTGATAAACAATATATTTATGTTAATTAAGTGTTAATCCCAAGTGACCTACCAGGTAAGTATGGTACTGTATATTATCTTCATATATAGTTAGTAATAACAAAGATCATAGTATAAATGTATTTGGGGTGATTTTGCGCAAAAACGGCGCTATACAAATCATCTAAATATTATTATTATTATTAAAGTAATCTGATGCCGTCTTCATCTACATCTCTATACCAAATGACACAATCGGTATATTTTTTTTTTTTTTTTTTTTTTACACTATTTATTTTCATTTCTTTACATATATTATACATATTAATAGATAGTATATAATAACATAATACATAATACCAAATAGTATACACAAGAAATGAAAACCCACTAAGGCACTGCCTGAGTGTGGGTAATATAAAACGATTACTATATTTCAAGTACCTAAAGTATAATATACATTAGTAGAAAAAGAGAAAACATTATGTACAATAGTTTATAAAGTTTCAGCAAGTGAGTTGTAGAAAGAATCAATAAATTTATAGTAAAAGCGTTTCAATATCTGCGTCATTCAGCCATAATTTTACCTCTTTAATAAATTCTATCTTTTTATTTATCATTTGAGTTTGTAGTGGTAGAAGGTTAAATGTACGAGGACCAATGAAACTGCTATGTGTCTGCATTAATTTAGTATTGGTTTGGGGGGTGTAAAATATATTATTTGTTCTTTTGCTCATTCTGTTTTCATTTATTTTGAAATTATTTTTGTTTTTAAATAAATATTTCATAGTTTGTAATATAAATAATTTACGAATGTTAAATAATTTAGATTCCTTGTATAATGAGTCGGTCGAGAATGTTTTATTTTTGTTATATATGACTTTAATTATGTGTTTTTGAATTATTTGTAGAGGCTTAATAAATGTATCAGGTGCACCACCCCATCCTATTATGCCATAAGTGATTGCAGATTGCACCAGGGAGAAGTAGATCATTTTCAATTTTTCAGCGTTTAAAATTTCCTTGAGTCTATAAAATATGTAGGTAAGATATCTTAGTTTAGAAGTGGTTTGATTAATATGTGATTGCCAATTAAGATTAATATCTATTGATACTCCTAAATATTTTATATTTTTGACATTAGCGAGTTCGTTGCACAGGAAGCACATTTCTTGATTGCAAGTTGTATTATGAATTCTAATTTTAAGGTTTTCTTTTGGTTTGTTTGTTATGTTTTTATAAAAAGGTAAGTAAAATGTTTTGCTGTAATTTAAGACAAGTTTGTTGTATTTTAACCATTTTGAAATAAGTGAAATACATACAGTTGCTTTCGAAAAAGTTTCTGTCCAATTATTACCATCCACTATTATTGCCGTGTCGTCGGCGTAAGAAACAATTTTACCAGGGATTACAAAATTACATAAATCATTAATATAAATTAAGAATAAAATCGGGCCAAGAACAGTTCCCTGCGGAACTCCGTTTTTTATCTGTGTCTCTGAACTATAATTATTCCCAATTTTTGTTTTTTGTGTTCTGTCTTTAAGATAGTTTGATAGTAATTTTAGTGTGTCTTTTTTGAAGCCCAGTCGAGTTATTTTTTTAATGAGTAAATTATGATTAACGGTGTCGAAAGCTTTTCTTAAATCTAGGAATATGGCAAGACATTTCTTTTTTTTATCGATAGATGTATAAATATTTTTTGTCAATTCATATATGGCATCCTCAGTGCTTAGATTTTTACGAAAGCCGTATTGGTTTTTCGATAGAATTTTATATTTTTCTAAGTGTTCAATGACTCTAAATTTGATGCATTTTTCGAATATTTTTGATAGGTTTGAAACAAGGGATATTGGTCTGTAATTGTCTAATTTATGCGTATCCCCAGATTTATGAATAGGTATTATAGTGGAGATTTTAAATTGTTCTGGAAAATGACCATCTTTGAGGCATATATTAAAAATATGTTGTAATGGCGTTAATACATGTTGTTTTATTTTTTTTAATGTATCACATGATAGTCCATCATTACCCTTAGAGTTGGATGGTTTAAGGCCATCAATATATTTTTCAATTTCATTAAATGTAATGGGAGAAAAATATTCTATAAAGTTAATTGAATCGTTATTAGAATCAAATTGAGGAGATGTCTCCATATAATCATCATTAACATTAATGCCGGAAGATTCAAGTACCTCGTCAACTATATTTGTAAAAAAGTTATTAAAACATTCTGCAATGGTCGATTTGTTAGTTATTATTTCATTATTTATTTTAACCTCATTTACAATATTTGAAGACATAATTTTTTTGTTGGCAATTTCATTTATAATATTCCAAGTTTTTTTAGTATTATTTTTAGCATTTTCAATTTGTTCACAATAGTATTTCTTTTTGCAGTTTCGTATCAGTCTAGTTAGTAAGTTTCGGTACATTAGATATTTTGTTTTCAGATAAGGCATTGTTCTGTGATTATTATTTTGGCAATCCATTTGATATTTTAACATTTCTCTATATAATTTATCCCTTTGTTTAATTGATATAATTAATCCAACTGTAATCCAAGGTTTAATTTTTTTATATTTTCTGTTAGTGACAACTATTTTACTTTCACTTTTTAGAATATAATCTCTAAGAGTATTATAGAAATTCTCTAATGCTATATGTGGATTTTCTATTGATATTACATTTTCCCAGTTTTCTGACTGAAGTAAAGAGTTTAGAGTTTTATAATCAATGTCAACTTTTTCAAGAGTTACAGAATTTTGGTTTAAAGGTGTATTTTTGAAATGGTGTCCATAGAAGGTCGGGTAATGATCTGTGATATTAGTTTCAAGAATTGAAGAGATAATATTGGCCGCCTTGTGCGACTTGACAAATATGTGGTCTAAACATGCAGAGTTACTTAAGGTTACTCTAGTTGGTGAGCTAATATATGACATATATCCAGAGCTTGATAAACAATCTAGATACTCATTTTGGCAATTTACATTTATATTGTTATCATTAATATTTATATTAATGTCACCTGTCAAAATGGAAAAAGTAAAATTGTTTCTGTCAAGATTTCTAACAAAAGATTTTAGTTCTTTTACAAATAAAAAATCATTTAATGATGGTGATCTGTATATGGCTAGTACATGATATTTTATTTTATGTTATTTGTTTTGAAAAAAGGTTAATTTTATTGCATTGGCTGACTTAAATTCAATAAATTCAGTGGCAACATTTTTCAGAGTATTATGAAAGAAGACAGTGACTCCATCATGACCAGTATGCTTACAGGCAGAGGAAATTGTGGTATATTCTGATAAGTTATATGGAATAACATTTTTCATTTGAGTTTCAGTCAAAACAATTATGCTTGGAGAAAAATCTAGGTTATTAATAAGGATACAGAGCTCATCGAAGTGTTTCCTTAAACTTCTAATATTCATGTTTAAGATCGAGAAATTAATATTTTTAAAAAGTAGATTAAGTTCATATGGGTTTCTACATTTATAATTTTCATGTATATAGTTTTCTTCAGCCATGTTAAAGGTTGATGGGTGTTTGCTATCATCAGACATTTTGATAGATATATTCGACCGGCTTTTAATAAATATCGGCACAACCAAGTATTCCGTAGATTTTTGAAATTATGATTATTTTAATCGAAAACTTCGAAATACAAATCCATAAAAAGGTACTTCTACGTCAAATTGATATTTAAAAGTTTCTCAAACAGAATGTAAAATAATGGATTTCCTAACTTACGTGTACCGATTGGTGTAAGTCATGTAAGTTAAGCATGGTCGCGTCAGCCACAGCGCAGTTCCGCATTTGATTATGCTGAATACTTGGGTAGAAAATATCAGCATTAGAACTTACCAATAACTGTCAAAGGATGGAATTATAAATTTAACTGCGTGGGTTAAACAGTGAAAGAAAAATTATGTATAATTATAGTTTAGAAAAACAGGACGATACGATTGGCAGGTGACGATAGCATAGCATATGCATATATAAATAAATCACTCACGTAAGCACGTATCTACTGTCTCCAAATATAAGGTTAGGTATACGTCAAATATAGGTTATATAAGTAACAAAGATAATAATTAGTCATAGATTATGAAGCTTATTTCTATTATTTGATTCCAGTATAGCGTAGGGCACAATCGAAAAATCATCGATGATTAATTAACTCGTTTTTTTGATCATCGTAATATTTCGATTCATTACGACGTAAAACACGATTCTGTCAAAAATCATCACACAGTCCGAGACAATCAAAATTCACTCGAAAACGTAAATCGATTCCCAATTCGGAGAAACGTCAAAAATAACTCGAAATGCTTTAAAAACCTAATATTATTCCCGTAGTACATTGTGTTACTTACTACCTATGATTTTAAATCCAACGGAAACTGAGAATACGCAATTATTCTTTTCTAATTGTAAAATGATTAATAAAAATATTATCTACCAACCACAAAATCTGCGAGAATGGTTACATTATATGAGCGGTCGATTTTCTATCAGCAGTTAATTGCAATGTAGTATTAACAATTTAAGTTTAAAATAAAAATTCCTACATTACAGTATTTTTTTCGGGAATTAAACAAAAACAGTGAAAATAACTTTCGAAAATGTTTAACAAATCAATCTTGGAAACTTAGTGATAACCAAACTTTTTGCAGGACTTCACTTTAACCGAGGTAAAAAAAACGCACAACTTACTTTACACATCTGACAGCAGACAGATACAAAAGCTGTTACAAAACAGCACTGACTATTTGCCATATTTTATTCACTAACGTAATTAAAAAACAAATTTCGGAATGCCCAGAAGTTCTTGCCCGTTTAGGAATTGCGAAATTCCATGTAGTTCGTACCAAGGTGCCTGATTAAGGATTTTTAACAATCTAATGGGCAACACTGACTATTAATTTTTTTATTAAACTGGTTGATGCATTGTACTTCACTGAAAATAGTTTCACCCTGTTTCCATTTATAGTAAAATAATCTTGCACTATTTTTACCCTAGCAGTTATATGTATCATCACAAGCTTGTGATAGTTAGTTACTGGTATGTTTTAATGCTGACTTTTCTACACGAGTATAAATCACGGTAGGTATTCATTTTGACAGCGGCTCTTATTCCAAATCAAACCAAGCGGCCACTCTTCTTTAATTTAGACTACGGTATGCTCAAATGCTGCACTGTGCAAAATTGCACCGTGTTAAATGTAAACTAGCTTAACTTGCGCCAATCGGCAAGTTTGGCCCAAGGAAATTCACTTAGCTTTTTGTTTGAGGAACGTATTGTCAATTTGACGTCCACTTATTTTTAAATTAGTATTTTCAAGACTTTGATTCAAATAAAAACGCATATGGATTGCAGATTTTTAATTAAAAATGGTATGGCGGATCCAATACACTACAATAACTGCTCATTTAGTGTAATCCGACTAGTGTCTTAACCGTTCTCAAAAGATTTTACTTCAAGGTCACAATTTCAATTAGGACAAATGTTTTTAATGCATACGCCTTCACAGTTTTTGACCGAATGTTCGCACCGATACAAAATATGCAAAGCTCACGCAATTTTAAGTTCCTTCATAACAATATTCCTTTTCAGGTATGTTTCTTTGGCCTTTAACCAATTACCGATCGTCACCCCTGCAGTGTCATGGATCTATTATATTCAGATACTGTTTCCATCAAGTCGGAACCAGGGCACCAGGAAGGAGTCGGCGGTGAAATACCCTATACGGATAGAGATGTCGACCTCCCAGATGTAAAGAAGGAATGCTTGCGGTATGCTGAGAGTACTCGCACAGCCAGTAAGTTCGGTTGTATATGTACAAAAATCTAAATATTCAATTCCGATGTTTGAAATCCAATTATTTTTTTAAATGTAACGCAGGCAGTGCATAATACGCTTATTCAGAACCTCTTTTGCCATACGTAAGGTCGTTTGGTATTATTCCTTTTTACTTATCTTACAGAAAATTACTAAACTTATTTGGACGTGATATAAGTTACATGTATTATACATTGAAAATACACATAACAGTGATGCAAGAAAACATTGTTCCATCGGCCATAAACAACAATATTTCGCACTGAAAGTGCTCAAGAGCTAATGGTTTTCCTTCTCGGGACATTGGTCCCTGAAGCGGACATCTGGGGTTCTTCTTATTTCTTTAGTGTCTTATCCAAATTCACACATATACATGGTTATTTAATGATATTTTTACTGTAAATATTTTCTCTAAAAATAAAAATTAAGTCATGTTCAGGATCTCTGGAAGAAGGCAATCATAATAATTTGAAATGTATTTTTTGAAGTTATTGGAGGTGAATTCTTCATATTGGCATGCAAATGATCACTGTACCTACACTGTTGTTTTGTTTTTCCAGGTAGCATTAATGTGGAAACTGTTACCATCAAGGAGGAACCAGGACCCCGAGAAGAAGATGAAGGGGGAATTCTTTATATAGAAACTGACAAAGACCTGCCTGATGTAAAAAATGAACGCTTGAAGTACATGGAAAGAATTTACCAGACAGAAAGTAAAGCCGATGTACTTTGTAAGTATTTGTACTAATTCAGCTTCTTGGACGAGCATGATACGAAAAAACGATTAGCTTGTCCCCATTGTAACTATTCGTCCAATTATAAGGCAATGGTAGAACCGCATTTGAGCATACATAGCTTTATCATGTTCAGACTGCAATTTTTCTTGTTCTCAAAAGGTATATTTAAAGAACCACATGCTGAATCATATTAAAGAAAAACCGTTTTCATATGACGACTGCAAAAATTCATGTTCTCGAATGGGAGATTAAAGGAAACGCATGCTGACCCACAGTGGAGAAAAACCTTTTTCATGATCCAATTGCAAATAGTCATGGGTTCATAAGGAATCTTTAAATATGTTGAAAATAATGAATAATCTTATTTTCTCGAAAATTTCTTAAAAATCTTATTAATATAAGTTTTGATAATATCTGTAGTGAAGCCACTGACATCCGACCAGTGCGATTGCTACTTAGGTTGGTACTTTGTACTAAAAGTTTAAGCATTTTTAAAAAAACGCTTGTTTGTGCAGTGGTACACTGGACACATATAAAACATTTATTTTATAATAATTTTTGTAGAACTCTCTGGGAAAGGGACGACTGTTACTTCATTTTAACGCGCTCTTCGTCTTCTGATTGCATTGTTGTTTATTTTTATAGGTAATATTAAAGTGGAGACTATCTTCAAGGTAGAACCGGGACCCCTAGAAGAATACGGAGGGGGAATTCCTTATGTGGGAATTGACATAGAGCTGCCGGATATTAAAAAAGAATGTCTAAAACATTTTCAAAGAATAACACAGACAACAGGTAAATACAAATTCGTGCATTCTATTTTTTTTTTCATTTTTATGAATCAACGGTGCTTACACTATTGATTTATTCGTAATCTTTTTCAGATTCATTGACAGATCCGAAGACACAAACTGAAAAACTATTATCTTGTCCTCATTGTAACTACTCCTGCTTCTATAAGGCAAACTTAAAACTTCACTTGCGTACCCATACTGGAGGAAAACCTTTTTCATGTTCCGACTGCAAATATTCATGTTCTCAGAGGGTTCATTTGACGACACACATGCTGACCCACAGCGGAGAAAAAACTTTTTCGTGTTCTCAATGTAACTATTCATGTTCTCCGAGGGGACATTTGACCACTCATATGCTAACGCACAGTAGAGATAAACCTTTTTCATGTTGCGACTGCAAATATTCATGTTCTTTGAAGGAATATTCGAAGAAGCACATGCTAACCCACACTGGAGAAAAACTTTTTTCTTGTTCCGTTTGCAAATATTCATGTTCTCAAAGGGGGTGTTTGAACAAGCACTTGCTGACCCACACTGGAGAAAAACCCTTTTCGTGTTCCATCTGCAAGTATTCATTTTCTCGAAAGGCACATTTGAAGAGACACATGTTGACCCACACTGGAGAAAAACCTTTTTCATGTTCCGGTTGCAGCTATTTATGTTCTCAAAGGGAAGATTTGAAGAAACACATGCTGACCCACAGTGGAGAAAAACCTTTTTCGTGTTCCAACTGCAAATATTCATGTTCTCGAAAGGGAGATTTGACAAGTCATATGCTGACTCACAGTAGAGAAAAACCTTTTACATGTTCCGACTGCAAATATTCATTTTCACGAAAGGGAGATTTGACGAGACACATGCTGACCCATAGTCGAGAAAAACCTTTTTCGTGTTCCGATTGCAGCTATTCTTGTTCTCAAAGTGGGGGTTTGAAGAGACACATGTTTACCCACACTGGAGAAAAACCTTTTTCATGTTCCGGTTGCAGATATTTATCTTCTCAAAAGGAAGATTTGAAGAAACACATGCTGACCCACAGTCGAGAAAAACCTTTTTCGTGTTCCAACTGCAAATATTCATGTTCTCGAAAGGGAAATTTGACAAGTCATATGCTGACTCACAGTAGAGAAAAACCTTTTACATGTTCCGACTGCAAATATTCATTTTCACGAAAGGGAGATTTGACGAGACACATGCAGACCCATAGTCGAGAAAAACCTTTTTCGTGTTCTGATTGCAGCTATTCTTGTTCTCAAAGTGGGGGTTTGAAGAAGCACATGATGACCCATACTGGAGACAAAAATTTTTCATGTTCCAAATGCAAATGTTCATTTTCTCGAAAGGCATATTTGACCAAACACATGCTAAACCACAATCGAGAAAAAACATGGAAGTGAGAACCTAAGTAATGTGATCTGTATGGAAAGCTTGGTAAGCAGCTTCTAAGGCATACTTAGGGTCAAGGTCAGGCCGTTTGAAATTTGGGGCGAAATAACTTGTGTATACATCATTCGCTTGCAGTTTGTCTTTAGGCCATGCTGCTTGATTTGTCTGCCGTGATTTGTTCTTTTGAGTGAAAAATGATTTTTTTTTGTTTTCATCATTTCGTGTTCTAACAAAAGCGATGAAAATACTAAATCGAATAGCGGTATAACATATCGCACGCGAAAATTTGTCGTATAGTTTCTACATTATTGTATAGTATAAATTTAAATGTATTTACATGTACAACGTTTATCAATTTTAAGTTAACCTGTATATTACCAAAAGTGCTCACAGTCGAATAAGATTTTATTTAATAATACAATCGTTTCACACAATTTAAGTATAAAATAGAGGTAGCACAGTAAAGTTGCCACACAGCTGCTTGTCTGTTGGTTCTCACTAAAATAGATATAGCTCAGTAAAGTTGCCACACAGCTGCTTGCCTGTTGGTTCTCCCTAAAATAGAGGTAGCTCAGTAAAGTTGCCACACAGCTGCTTGTCTTTTGGTTCTCCCTAAAATAGAGGTAGCTCAGTAAAGTTGCCACACAGCTGCTTGTCTGTTGGTTCTCCCTAAAATAGAGGTAGCTCAGTAAAGTTGCCACACAGCTGCTTGTCTGTTGGTTCTCCCTAAAATAGAGGTAGCTCAGTAAAGTTGCCACACAGCTGCTTGTCTGTTGGTTCTCCCTGAAATAGAGGTAGCTCAGTAAAGTTGCCACACAGCTGCTTGTCTGTTGGTTCTCCCTAAAATAGAGGTAGCTCAGTAAAGTTGCCACACAGCTGCTTGTCTGTTGGTTCTCCCTAAAATAGAGGTAGCTCAGTAAAGTTGCCAGACAGCTGCTTGTCTGTTGGTTCTCCCTAAATTTGGTTGTCGTATTCAATAAGAAAATAAAGCAGTATTTGACATATTACATTTATAGAAATGTGAAAGTTTTTGTTTTTACCGTGTTAACATCAGAAGGAACAATAGTTAACTGTGTTAACATCAGAAGGAACAATAGTTTAAGCAGTGAAAGTTATCAATTAATGTTTTAGAAAGGAAAAATAATAAAATTAAAAATTATTTTACAGAAACATTGATTTATCTTTTACTATCCACCTTTTTGGTTTTTAGTGTTAAGTTTCTCATTTTATTAAGTGGCAGTATATTTTTTAGTTTATTAAATATGCTGGTACACAATATTCCAGCGTTTGGCCTCCAAACTCATTAGATATTAGTGGGATGATCAAACCTTTGTTCTCCGTAAAGCTAGTGCTGTGAATGTGCACTAGTAGATTTTTATACTTACTTTCTACTTAGTTATTCATAATAGTGAGGAACCATAGAAATCCTTTAATTGTAAGTATTTGAACAAAACAATAGCTGTACATTGTTTCTTTATCTGTATATATTAGGTGTGAGAAGGTTTTTCACTATTGCTATTTGTACATACTTTATGTAAGTATTGCCCGTATTTCCCGTGTTCTTATTCTGTATGTAAAGATAGATTGAAAGTTAAAATTGGCCATTAATAAGATTAAGAAAGGGGCGCTTAGATGGTTTGGGCATGTAAAGAAATTGAGCGAAGAAAGGAGTGTAAGGAAAAAATATGCAAATGTGAATGGTAGCAGAAGTCGGGGACTCCCGAGGAAGACATGGCACGATCGAGTGAATCAGATACTCGAGTCGGGCCATGTCAAGAGTCAGAATAATAGAAGAGTATGTATGAGACGATGTATGAATGTGAGTGAGGCAAGAAGTGTGTGCCTAGACCTAGTTGTTTGTCGGTCAGTCATCTCTGCTTAACCTTTGCTAGGAAACGGCGTGATGGTTAGTTAGTTAGTTTTATCCTTTTAATTATAAAGTTCACAATTATGTTTATAACCTGTAGGTACCAATAGGTATGTTATGCATTAATAATTGTTATTTTGCATTTGTGTAATATATATTAAGAAGTGTTTTTTTTAAATAAATTATATTTCCTTAACCTATTTTTTAAAAATAATTTAAAAATTCTTCCGTGTTCTGAAAATATTTAACTTACTTACTTCCCTTCCTTCCTTAGGTCAGTTAATTTCCCTTTGTTACGTCAGTTAAAAATTAAGGTATTTTTGGTGATTATAAAAGTTTCTAACTACAATGGAAATGAGAAATTTCAATAATTACATTTCCAAAGAAATCTCCAATCATTACTGCCAGACTTGGGTTTTCCCAATTTACATTGTTTGTTGATGATGTATATTACTAGATACCCATTTAATCGGATTTACCTCAGTATGTACTTCAAGTGACTAATACTTGGAATAATATCAACGATCAACTATCATTGTGTAATCTTCATCTCGGTTTCCTTTCTTGAATATTAGCTTATAGTAGGTATTACTAAGTTTTAGCAAAGGGCAAAGTACAAATTGGTACAATACATCCGACGAAAACTCAAACTAAACGAACATTGGAATTGAAAAATCTATAAGTCAGATTTTGTCTTTCTGAATTCGGACAAAAATACCTTTCAATATAGAATTAAGTTCGTAATTTGATTTTATCTTTTAAAAAGGTTTAATTTGTTGATTTGTATTCTTTCGTAGTACATTTTTATGATTAAAGTTTACATTGATTTTATTTATGTTTATGTTTTTATAAATTATAATATTTTTTTTGGTATATATGCATACTATTCTATTATATTTTTTATTTTAATTGTATCATTTTATTTTTCCTATCTTAAAGCTACCTTTTTTTATTTTTTATAGTACCTTCTTTACCTGTGAATGAAATGCTTTTTGTAATACTATAATAATTTTAATAATGTAATACTTGTTTTTGTAATACTTAATGTTTGTAATTATATTTTTATGCATGTAACAAAATAAAATTATTAATAAAAAAAATTTCATCGTTTATAGATATAAAATACTATTTTTATTTTTATAACCTTCAACTTATTGTGTAAATGATTCTCTCATAATCACGAGCCCTCGTTGCCATGATTCTAGAGTGCTACGTGCAATCCCGAAGAACCTGCGTTCGTAAAATCCCTCCTTTCTCGCTCTCTGACTTAATTTTCCAAATATAATGATTATTAGAAGCATTTTAATAATATAATTATTATTATAATGACAAGTTTATTCCGGAATGTGGGGATTTTTGTGCAATTCCACACATTCCATAAAAAATACTCAATAAAAATAATAACATCAAGAGAAGATGTTAAGCATTAGATTGATTGATTTTATTCTTATTTTCTCAATTATCTCTCTGACCAAAACAGTATCGTCGTGTCCCACGAAACCCCTTGTTTAATTTTACCATTGGTAAAGGTGATATTATTTTACGTCATATAAATATGCGTGACAGTATGCAGTTGTTCTCAGACAGCAATTATTTATACGATACAAGTGAACTAAGTGTTTTCAAAACACAATTTGTGTTAATTCCTCCAAAACTAAACAATCCGCGCATGTTTATCCACACATTGGCCAAAAGGACCCCTCGTTCTTAAAACGGCCATTAAGTTATGTTTCATATTAATTTATCCAACATCCTAGTGTGAAATCTCCGATTACTCTCCGTTCCGGGCGTATTACTCTAACAGACCAAACAGCCCCGTGGACTGTCGGGAGAATGCATGACGCGATAGTGAAGGTGAACATTTATTTTGGGTCATGTCTTAACATAAACAATTATTAATTTGTAATAATGAAAGAGTATCTGAGATGATGTCCGAATATGGATGGAGCAAGGATTGTGCCATTGCCACTTTGCCCACAACTGTGGAAAAACGGCTTGACCATTAATTAGTTTATATTATAAAGGGTTTTCCCATAAGAGGTGTTAATTTGAATAGCCCGCTATTTCGGTAGATGTTACTTTTGAATCTGTCACTTTTTGACATTTGACAAGTAGAAACTACGCCATTAATAAAAATGGAACGATACACGCTTCAGCAACGCATTGAAATTATTAAAATTCACTTGAGTTAATCAAATGCAAATCATCTTGAGTGATGAGGCCCATTTCCACTTCGGTGGCTTCGTCAACAAGCAAAATTGTTGCATCTGGGGCTGGGAAAAACCCATGAGTTATTGTTGAAAAGCCTCTTTATCCTCAACGCGTGACTGTTTGGTGCGGTTTATGGTCCGGTGGAGTCGTTGGACCTTACTTTTTCGAATATGAGGCTGGAGCAAAAGTTACGGTGAATGGATTGCGCTATCGAGAGATGATTAATGATTTTTTATTGTCGGAATTGGATGGTATTGATCTGTACAACGTTTACTTTCAACAAGACGGCGCTACGTGCCACACAAGCAATGAAATCATTGATCTTTTACGATTGAATATAAAAATAACACCTCCTACTGGAAAACCCTGTAGATAGGGAATATTAGTCGTCGTATTATAAATAATTAAATATTTCATTTACATAAAATAACGGTAAATTTAAAATATAATCAATGATTTATTCAACAGAATAGTAATTCAATCATTGTAGAAGTAAAAAAAAAAATTGTTTGTTACGGAGTTGACAAAGTAAAAAAGGAGTTGGAACTTTGATATAGCAGCAGCCGATGATGACGAAGCTGTTGTTTGTTTAAATCATATAATAAGTAAATCTTTATGAGAGATTGTACTTGTGATGTTTAAAACAAGACAGTGTCTCACACGACATAAAGGACGTGAATCAATTTTAGACGAGTAATGTCACACGCATTAACCCTAGAAGCCTTATCTACGCCTGCGAGGCGTACACACAATCTAAAATTTTCTTTCTCTTTCTAATGGTTGAAGTTAGCGCCTCGTCGTCTTTAGCGAACCCAGTGGCCGACGGGAGCTTGCCGATGGTACCTGTATCACTAAGGTAAGTCCAGCCATTTTTGAGTTTTTGAGGTATAGTACGCCGGCGAGACGTGTGTTTAGGCTGTGTGTAACTTTTAGCTGCGATTATGTATTTTTACTTTCGTTAATTTTTCGTAAATTTTATGTTTATTTCGGCATTGTTTCAAATAACAATATGTCACGGTCTAATATATTAAACAGTAACGATATTTTAAAAATCTTAGACCAAGTAGATAGTCTTTCTCTGGAGAATCAGCTTCTGGAGACGAGGACAGGCAGTTTGTGGACGGCATTCAAAGCGAAGAAGAGAATAACTATAAAACTGAAGAGGCATTTCCTTTTACAAGAATCTGCTCCCACTGAAGAAGCCGACTCAAAATTGCAGAAGCTGACCTAGAATCTGAATCTGCTCATGGCGAACTCAGGGCGAATTCATCGTGTTCCTGGAAATACTATTTGCGGTAATAATTGAAGCGGGATGTTTGGTCAACTAGGGTCAATCATCTCACAGAACTTCAGCTATGAATAGAGTCCGCACCTCTCGAGGACCAGCTCAAATTACAAATTAAATCTAGTCGGTACAATTCGATGAAATAAGCGGAAAATTCACGAATAAAAAGGCAAACGATTTGATTGTTTGATTACTTAGTGTAAAATATGTCAACATTGTAAGATGTTAATGAATATGCAAGAGATATGATAGTGCTATATGATTATGGAAGTATTGCGGTGTAAAAAAAATATTAAGTAATTTTCCAAGAAACAGACGAATGAACAATTCATAGGGTACAGGATAGTGTGAGAGAATTGGCATCGACAGCAGCAGTAACTAGTGTGTTGTAGAAGTCACATATTTTGTTGATCATGAGTGCTAAATTTGCTAAGGTCTCCCTCACGACAAATGGTGACCACTCGATAGAGATCATTCCTTTTCGCCAGGATACTGTCACTCCGCACCCATACGTATTTATAGCCGTTTTCTTTTCCGGTGCACATGTTTTTGCAAAGAGTATTTTATTTTTTATTGTCAGGTGTTCATTTACATAGAAGTTAGTGGTGGGAGTGCCAAGTCCTAGTAGACCTGTTGTGAGGCCGCGGCGAGTCCTTACCGCAGCGATGACATCATCACGGAGACGCTTTGTCGTGAGCTGGACGACTATGTTGCGTGGCCGGTTGGAGGGCGACGAGTGACCGCGAGCGACGCGGTGCACCGCCACCACAGCGCCACTCGGAACCGGTACGTCAATGATGGACCCCATTCTCTCCAGTAATGTTAACAAATTTTCACCTTTTGCCTCGGGAATGCCGTGAATATCCATGTTACATACTCTGTTACGCTGCTCCATTTCGTCTTGAGCGTCTCTGATTGATTCCATTTCCTGACTTGGGCTGGCATTTTCTTCCTGGAGAACAGTTACACATCCCATAATTTTGGTGTACCGGTCCTTCCACTCATTTGACAGCGCGTCCAATTTTTGATGAATGGCGTCAACTGCGAGTTTACTTAAAGTGCCCATTGTTTCGAGTTTCGACTCAAAGATGTTGATCAGGGAGTCTGTGTCAATGTTTATTATTGACTGGTGCGTTGCCGACGGTGAGTCCATGGGGCCAGATTCAGTCAATAGAGGTGATGATGGTGTTTTCTTCACACTGCAAACCATTCTGCGAGATTTAGACATTTTGTTTATTTAATGTCTTTCTAACGCCAAAATTTGAAAATAAAAATAAAATTAAAATAATTATTTTAATTTAATGCCAGTAGGATTCGAACTGAGGTTCTCCAAAACTATCACCACTGGGATAAAAGCCGCATTTGTATTTGGGTAAAATATTTTAGTAAGAATCGTGTTAGCACTAGGATTTTGAGTATTTATTTAGAAAGGCGTAAAAAATATTTATACTATAATCGTATTTTTTTTCTTGGAATCTTTGGGATTCTAACTGGGGTTCTTCCAATCTCGGTGCAGGTTTAGCGGGCGTTCTCACCACTGGGCTAAAATCCGCATGTGAGGTACCGTGAAATATGTGTGATATGAATTGACTTAGCACAGGTGTTATAATAAGTAAATGAATGTTTATTTCGGCGACAACACAAAGGACAGGTTGTTTCGGAGAATTTGAACAATTCATCAAATTTCAACGTTCATTTTCAAGTTCTTTGAAAGATATTTTGAAGTTCTGTTTTTATTTCAGTTCTGTCAAGCAACTAGTCTATAATAATATAATAACAGAACTTGGATAGGAATTTCACAGAACCCGAAAATTAACGTTGAAATTTGATGAATTGTTCAAATTCTCCGAAACAACCTGTCCTAACTGTCACTTCACAGAACTTGAACTAATCACTTGAAATAAGAATAAGTACGACCGTTTAGACATAGCTAACGTAGCTAGTTCGCTTTACTGTTCAACAGGAAATCATTTACCGATACATTGATTGATTATTATGTATTCTAGACCCTGAATGTGGGTGATTTTTAAAGAGCGATTTTTTGACGTGCTTTCTGAGTGGTTGGTGAAGAAAGCTCGCACGATTGGGCAATTTTGTTAAATTTTTATTATACATTATACACTTTACAAAAAAGGTAAAAAGTCCCGATAAACTGCTTTTCAGCAGTTTGTCTAACGGGTTCTTTACATTATAAATCTTTTTATATCGAATTTACAGTTACATTTTTACAATTACTTATTTATTTATTTATTTCACGCCTATTAGGGCTTTTACATACATACATATAAAAAAAATTACGAAATTTTACATGAAAATAGTGCAGGCGACTATTTAAAACAATTGCCGAAAAATAACTATAAAGTCAAAATATCACTGAACTTGATCTACACAGCATGCAGGCACAAAACATAATTTTTTTCTGTTTCAGTTGACAAAATTGTTATGTGTTAGTCAAATCAAATTAGATACCTTTATTAAAATATTCCACTACTTGATGAAAAAAACTTCAATAGGGTATGCTTACATATTGAAATCGATGTACTAAATATATCAACAACATCGTAGTATTTGTTTCCTTGCTGTTGAATCCGTCGCATAGGAGTGTGATATTGGGACGTTGATATAGAATTGCAACAATAATATGGTAGGTACTGTCTTGTAACCGACCTGCTTGGAGTATGAAAAGAGATTACATATAATAAATCAGGGGTATCAAACATTGAATTAATAATTTTATACAAACAGGTTAAATCGGAAATAATTCTGCGATCAGATAATTTTATTAAATTTAATGAACAAAGTACGTTATCGTAATATAGGTTTTCTCTAGGAATGCCCATTTTAAAATTAACATATCTTAAAAATTTATTTTGGATTCTTTCAATCGCATGTGAATGAACCTCATAATTTGGGGACCAAACTGTGGAATTGTATTCTACATGACTCCTTACTAGTGATATATATAATGTTTTTACAGTATTTACATAATTGAAATCACTAGATACCCTTAAAATAAATCCCAACATTTTCAAAGCTTTATTGGTTATTATTTCAATATGCTTGATAAAGTTAAGTTTCGTGTCAAACCAAATGCCTAAGTCATTAATTACCGAGACAGATACTAACGACATATTTTTAATGGAATAATAAAAAAATATTGGATTCTTTATTCGCTGAAACCTCATAATTTGGCATTTGCTTATGTTAAGTTGCAAGCGGTTATCACGACACCATATAATTAGTCTCGACAAGTTATTTGATAATATATGGCAATCGTTAATGTTTCTGATTGCTTTGAATAATTTCAGGTCGTCTGCAAACATTAACACTTGAACATCATTGAAAATATACAATACATCATTGACAAATAATAAAAACAGGATTGGACCTAAGTGTGACCCCTGGGGAACACCACTCTCAGCAGTGAATTTGTATGAAAATGAACCATCAATTTTAACAGCCAGTAATCTTTTAGTAAAGTAACTATAAAACCACTTATATAGTGAACCACCTATACCGAATTTATGGAGTTTATTCAGCAACAACTCATGATTGACTTTATCCAACGCCTTGCCAAAATCGGTATAAATAGAATCAACTTGACATTTACTAGACATGGAATCAGATATATAGTTTTGATAGGTTAACAAGTTAGTAAGGGTAGATTTGCCAGTAGAGAAACCATGTTGTTTAGGAGAAATGACGTGGTTTAATCGGAAAATAACTGTTTTGAGAAGAATTTTTTCAAAAACTTTAGAAATCGTTGATAAAAGGCACACCAGTCTGTGATTAATCACCTCGTGTTTATCGCCTTTTTTAAAAATAGGCGTAAGGAAGCTGAATTTCCATTTAGTAGGAAAACATCCTGTTCGTAAAGACTGATTAAACAGCAAATATAAAGGATACGCCAGATTGGTAGCACAATTATTCAAAAATACAGGAGGTATTTTATCTGGTCCACCACTTTTGCTTCGATCTTGAAATTTTAGTTCAGTCAATATATCTTTATATTCTATGTGGATAAAAGATAAATTAAGATTATGATCAGTAGTAAAATTTGATACTGTACTAGAAGGCACTGGTGTCTTCTAGTACAGCATCTATACAGTTTTGGTGCCGAAACCAGGGAACTTTAAGATTATAATCTATCTATGCCAAAACGGATAGTGCTGTGGAATGTTTCTTAAATTTTGAATAATAATCAATTCGAACAGTAATTAGGTAGGTACCTAGCTCTTGAGTATTTACGACCTACCGCGCATATAATTATAATAGATTATATTATTATTATTTATTTTCGTTTCGTTTTTGGGTACGTTTCCAATCGTGTTTATTCAACATGGCCCCAGCAATTCAAATATTGCGCCAGAAACGGACATTAGCGAGTAATAGATTACTCAAGACACATGAAATAGCAAAAAGCGCTTTGCACGATGCAACTAAGTGCAACTTACTGTTAGCGCATTATACTACTCTGGAAAAGATAGTTCTTGAATTTGAAACGTCTCACGCGGAAATATTAGCTTTAGATGACACAAACGAAATTGATGAGGATAAAATTCGCGAAACCTTTGACGAGATGTATTATCAAATTGTCGAAATTTACCAGGAGTTAACCAGTCAACCTCTCGATTGTAAGAGCCCGAATGCGTGCACAAACGTTAAATTACCAAAAATAAACATTCCAATATTTTCTGGAAATGTCAAGCAATGGCCCGAATTTTACGACATGTTTAACGCTCTGATTCATGAAAACAAATCTTTATCCAACATCGAACGCATGCAGTATTTGTTCTCATGTTTATCTGGAGAAGCTTTAGGGTTAATTCGGACATTTCCAGTACAAGGAGCTCACTACGTTGAAGCATATCAAAGATTAATCGCGCGCTATCGTAACGCGCGTGAACTCGCCTTTACGTGTTGGCGGGAAATGCTAAATTTAAATTTTCCGCCCAACGATCCTTTTGAATTCCGTTGCGTGTTCGATATATTTAATGAGGATTTAACAATTTTAAAGGAATTGGATCGCCCAACGGACAATTGGGACTTCGTGCTTTGTTATGAAATTCTATCGAAATTAGATTCACCCACAAGATGCGCATTCGAACAACTGCAGTCTCCTACCGAGTTGCCTTCATATTTGAAACTCAAAGAGTTTCTTTACATCAAATGCGAAGCTCTTGTACGAGACTTACATTTTTCGACTCGCGAAAGCAGTACTATTGACAAACCTCTTGCACGGAACTTTAATCAGGCTGCCAAAAAACGTACTTCAGCGCTTCTTTGCGATCTTAAGAAAGGACAGTCTGAAACAAATAGGTCCTCGAACTCCACCACTTACCTGAAGTGCTCCTGTTGCGGGGAAGACCACTCCATTTGAGGACCGGCTTCACGAAGAGGTCCAGCGACTGTGGGAGTTAGACACCATTCCCCAGTCTTCACACCTTACTCCTGAGGAACAACTTTGTGAACAAATGTACTGCACTGACCACTCACGGGACGGATCTTCGGGAAGATACATCGTATCCTTGCCTTTCCGAGAAAGGGGAAGGGATATCTCTTTCCCAGGGTCGCGTGAGATTGCTTTACGCAGATTCCATTCACTCGAGCGCAAACTCATAGCAAATCCAACCTTACGTGAACAATATTCTGCTTTCATGACTGATTATTTACACAGTGGTCACATGACTCGTGTTCCTGGAAAAGATTTGCACAAGGGAAAGTATCACATACCTCATCATTGCATTCTTCGTCCAGGCAGCGCTAGCACTAAGTTAATAGTGGTTTTCGACGCCTCAGCGACAGATGTGAACGGATCCTCGTTAAATGATACCTTGCTTATCGGTCCAAAGCTTCAAAAGAACCTGCTGGAGCTTTTGCTGAAATTCCGTATACCATCGGTAGTGTTTACTGCTGATGTACGACAAATGTATCGCCAAATATTGGTTCAAGAACCAGATCGCGCTTTCCAAAGAATATTTTGGCGTTTTCATTCGTCGGAACCCATCCAAGAGTACCAACTAAACACTGTAACCTATGGTGTCTCCTCTGCCCCATTTTTGGCTTGTCGTACTGTCAAACAGTTGACCAAAGATAAAGGTTATGATTTACCGCTAGCGCGTCGTGTGCTAACTTCGGATATTTACATAGATGACATCGTCACCGGTTGTAACAGCTTAGAAAAAGCTCAACAAACGAAAACCGAAGTTATCGAGCTGTTCAAACGAGGTCAATTCGAATTGCGGAAGTGGGCTAGTAACAAACCAGAATTACTCGCCGATCTGCCTCCGGAATATTGCCTCAATGACTTGGTGTCCATGGATGTTGATAACTCTCACATTCTCAAGGTATTGGGATTAAAGTGGGAGCCACGACATGATACATTTTCATTCGAAGTCCTGTGCCTCGATCGCGAGTGTACTAAACGCACTATCCTCAGTGAAGTCGCTCGGGTTTTTGACCCTCTCGGTTTTCTATGCCCTTTGACGTTTTTCGCCAAATCCCTAGTACAAAAGTTGTGGGTTCTAAAGGTTGGGTGGGATGACACCCCCCCTGTTGACATTGTTCGTCAATGGGATCGTTATACTAAACAATTACCGCTCTTGAAGTCGTTCAAAATCCCTCGATGGGTGTCATTCCCTCACATGGAGTCGTGTCAACTTCATGGCCTCTCAGATAGTTCGGAACTTGGATATGGCGCGGTAGTTTACTTGCGAATCACGGATGTTGACGATAAAGTCCAAATATATTTGGTTTGCGCCAAATCTCGAGTCGCCCCAACAAAAAAGATTTCGTTGCCTCGCCTTGAACTGTGTGCGGCAGTTCTTCTAGCAGATCTATTAAAATTCGTCAAAGATTTATACGTACCATTGCTTCCGATCTCCAATACCTTTGCGTGGTCGGATTCAACCATCGTGCTCGCTTGGTTACGTTCTCCTTCGTGTCGCTGGAAGACTTTCGTAGCTAACCGTGTCAGTCACATTCAAGATACCCTCGAAGGGACTTCTTGGCATCACGTGTCATCTGGAGATAATCCAGCGGATGTCGCTTCTCGTGGTCAATCTCCAGCCGATCTGATCGATAACACGTTATGGTGGGCGGGGCCTTCGTGGCTGATCCACTCATCCGATTCTTGGCCGTCTTTCGATGGCAATGTCGACGAAATCGAACTTCACTCTGAGGAACGAGTTCGATCGTTATTTGTCCAACAGGACGAAAATCTGGTGGACCTATTACTAGTTAAATTTTCTTCGATTCGGAAAATCCAACGCATTCTCGGTTACTGTCTTAGATTCATCTACAACCTACAGAATAAAGAATCTCGTCGTTTGTATCTTCCATTAAACCGTGCCGAAATTCACACTTCACTTTTGACAGTAGTTAAACGCACTCAACATGTACATTTTAATGATGATATCACGCGCTTGAAAAAGGGGAACCTTATGTCGAAACAAATGCGGAAGCTTAATCCCTTCATTGACGACCACGGTGTGCTCAGGGTGGGTGGCAGGTTATCACGATCTGGGCTTGAATTCGAGCATAAACATCCTGCCCTACTTCCTCGCGAATCTAAGCTTACTTATCTTGTGATAGACGCTGTACATAGAGAACATTGTCACCCAGGCATTAACACAATGCAATATTTCTTGACACAGCAGTTCTGGATTCTGTCCCCCAAGCGCGCCATCAGACATTGTCTGTCAAGGTGTATACAATGTTATCGCATAAATCCAGCACCTCTAGAACCTTTCATGAGTGACCTACCCGCCGCTCGCGTTAATCAGGTCAAACCATTCTCGATTGTGGGCATTGATTACGGTGGTCCGTTTCGTATAAAGGCCGGCAACCATCGCGGCGCTAAGATAAACAAGGCTTATCTTTGCTTATTCGTCTGTTTTACCACAAAGGCTCTACATCTTGAAGTCGCTTCTGACCTGTCTTCCGAAGCTTTTATTGCAGCGCTACGTCGATTTGTAGGTCGACGAGGTCGTGTAAACGTCATACACTCAGATTGCGGCACGAATTTCGTTGGAGCTAAGACTCAGCTCAATTCCTTTATGCAGACTGCTTCACAGTCAGAACAAATTGAGTTCCGTTTCAATCCACCATCGAGTCCCCATTTCGGTGGCGTATGGGAGATTCAGGTTAAATCGGTTAAAACTCATCTCTATCGCTTAATCGGTAACCAAACGCTAACTTTCGAGGAGCTGACGACACTATTCGTGCAGATTGAGGCCATGCTAAACTCTCGGCCTCTTTACCCGATGAGTTCTGACCCAAACGATTTACGCGTGTTGACTCCAGGTCATTTTTCGACTTTGGAACCCTTGACTTCCGTGCCGGACGAGGATTATACTAATCTAAAAATCAACCGTCTGAATCGCTGGCAACTCATTCAACGTTTCCAACGGGATTTTTGGAAACGTTGGAAGTTTGAATATCTCCAATCGCTAACTCAGCGCGCCAAGTGGACCAAGGATTGCAACTCACTGTCTGTGAATGATGTAGTAATAATCCGACTCGAAAATACTGTCCCTTTGCACTGGCCTCTCGCGCGAGTCGACAAATTGCACCCAGGTCCCGACGGCGTTGTGCGTATCGCTACGGTTCGTACATCGAATGGTTCTCTTCTCACGAGACCATTAACCAAATTATGTCCATTGCCTAGTCAATGTGACTAATCATCTTCGCTTCCGCGGCGCATTCTCTCTTATCGATTTTCGTTACTCTTATTTTCATTATTTTCTTTTCTTATCATTTTTATTATTATTAATACATTTTTTTTTTCTTTTTCTTCTCTCTTTTCACTGTTCTTCATTCACGCAACGTTTCACAGCATTGCCCGTTTTTGGTTTCTAAATTTTGTTTAAAATACACGTTGTATTTTGGTGGGCGGAATGTTCCGTAACGCCAATTGCTTTGACAGGCCATGTACTAACCAATCGTATCGTCAGAATTTGAACTGTGTCGTTTAAGTTCGCACAAGTCAGCTAAAACGACGGTAAGCCGTGAGCCGAGCCAGTTGAAAAATGACCGTTCACCCCGCCAAATCTCGATCGCCGGTTGTCAAATCGGAATAATCCTAAGACGTATTTTATCGCAATTTACTTTAAACCAACAAGTGCTAAAGAACCACCAGTTCAGTTCCAGTGCTGACAGATGAGGCTGATGCAGATTTCACCATCATTTCACCGGTAAGTTGCTTGTGAAGTAACGTTACGCATTGTGTTTCCGCATTCGCCTGTCAAAACCATATAATTAATTTATTTGTTATTTGTGTGGAATAGCCCTTGAGTCGGCTATTCCAACCCCTGTTCGTTTTTCTGTATAAGTATTAAAGTTTAATGTGTTAGTGTAGTAAAGTAATCAATCATTAATTTCTCAGGTAAATTACACATATACATCTATAAACTGTTGTTTTCCAAATAAAAAAGGTAACGATGATTTAATCTACAATATCATAAAATACATATAGTGAATTAAGTATGCTTTATTAATTATCTTTTCATTCTTGCATACGAAAAACATATTTTTTAGGCATCTTTTATATGATAACAGACTTCATTCATCATTGATATGAAAATCATCATTTCTTTATCTACGCAGGCGATATATTAGAAAATTTTGTTCAGCATTAGTGGCAGGATTGTTGCAATAATATGATTCTAGTTGATCTACTAGGAACAAGATAATTTATCGGCGATACTATTTCAGGGGATTCAAATCAGTTACTGTTCATAAAAAAAATAAATAAGTAAATATTCGTTTTAACGATAAGAGTCGCAATTTTTCGATAGTGTAAATGCGTCCTGCCCATCATCAAAAGAGACCACACTAGAGGTGAGGCGTATTTATTGTACCCAGTAAAAGTACCGGGTATTTCCATTCGATACTTTGTACTTGTGACAGATCTCCAACATTGTGACAGATCTCCAAAATACCTGGTTCCAAAATACTCATGAGTATTTTATACCGGGATTAAATTAATATTTTTAATAGGTCCTTTTACCAGGTATTTTTGATAGTAATTTTTATGGGTATTTTTAGTAGGTTTTTTTTAATGGGTATTTTTAGTAGGTATTTTTGATAGGGATTTTTGATAGGTATTTTTGATGGGTATTTTTGATGGGTATTTTGGATGGGTATTTTTGATGGGTATTTTTGATAGGTATTTTTGATGGGTATTTTTATTAGGTATTTTTAAAGGTATTTTTGACGGGTATATTTCATGTGTATTTGCGACCGGAAAACTGTGAGGAATTTTTCGAAATGATGGAATTCCGTAGCTACCCCCCCACCATGTGGGGAAACACATATGATGTTTTTGGCTTGGCTGTGCGGAATTTTTTTGAAGTTCTGTAACAACCACCCCCCCATGGATTTCAAATATTTCGTGGGGAGTACTCATTTTGAAAATTTTTTGTGGGGAATTATGTTTATTCTCATTTTGACTCATTTTGAATTATGAATACAGAAATTCTCTAACAATCCTCCCTCCCCACGGATTTTGAATAATGAAAGGGGGAATCATTCTCAAGTATAATGTTTGTGGGAATTACTCATTCTGAATCAATCCTCAGGTCGGGATTAAATACTTCTGAGTATTTTGTCACCGCTATTTTTACCGGGTATTTTCCTGTACCTGTACTCATTGTACCCAGTAACGAAAAGTACTCATAGGACCCACCTCTAGACCACACAATCTTCCTTCCTATCTACTCCCGTCCTACGTCTCTTTATCCTATACCTATATCCCCCATCCCTCCCATACCCCTCAACATATCTTGTAATAAACTGATATCACTCATACTATCGCACTTTTATAATTAATATTAGCAGAATGTTAATGTTTACAAAAGATTATTATTAATATTCTTTGTATGGCCCGTATATCAGTCAGTACCTGTCATCGCTATGAGAGATATTTTATACTTCTATCAAGTTACTCCCTGGCGGGAGCCCTTGCAAGTGATATGATTACAAAAAATACCAACATAATTTATATAAATTAATTTGAAAGAATTACTGTCAAGTTTACGAAACAAAAAAAATTCTCTGGCGTCATTACTGTCCCTTATTGTTGACACATTGTTTCTTCACCGTCGTTCCTTGCCGTTTCCAAACTCCGTTTTACCCACATTATTTAATTTATCATCTGATACTTGTGATAATTATTAGTAAGTTCTAATGCTTAAGGAAAGTAATCCATTTGGGGTTTTTTCAAGGAATATTTAGACTATCACGACGTCATATTTCGTATATTATATATTATTTCGAAGACATTGATTAAAATTATACCGGATTATAAAAACATGGACTTTGTGACTTCTTATTTGGATAAAATGGAACAATAATACCAATGTATCTTTATATACGGAGTCATCTGACAATTGACAACGATTTTAACAGAATATTCCAAGTGAAATCAAATAATCAAAGCTCATACAAATTAGAATTCCGTTACAACTATGTTATGTTTCAGGTAAATTGGTTTGGGCTTGAACTAATTATCAAACGCTACCACAGCAGTCCTATGGATCTACTTAATCCAGAGACTGTTTCCATCAAGACGGAACCAGAGCCCAAGGAAGAAGGTGGATGTGAAATGCCGCATACTAATATAAACTTCGACCTCCCAGATGTAAAGAAGGAATATTTGCATAATTTGGAGAGTACTGGGACTGCTAGTTAGTTGCATTGCGTATTTTATCTAAAATATTTTGATTTGTCAGGCAGACGAGGCATGTGCTTGTTCACAACGTCCTCTCTTTCCGTAAATACGCCTATTTGGTATTTATTGTTATTGTATCTTTGCCGGAAACAGCCAAACTACAACACTGTTTAAACATAATATTTTGATTTTGAAAAATACCGCACAAGAGTCTCAACTGCTCCCAGCCTCTTGGAGCAATTAGATAAAATTGTGAGGCTGTAGGTTACAGGAAAGAAATATGCAAGTGGAAGGTGCTAAGAACCTTGCTATTCATATCTGGTCACTGTTTTATTTGTTAATTGATCAATGTTTTATTTGTTAATGTGAAACCCGGACGATACTGAGAATATTTTCCGTATCTTTTAAAGGGATACATTGTGAAATAACGCAATCATGATAAATAAATTAAAATTATTAGCGCACGCCGGGATTTGAACCCGTGGCCTCGTGATTGCTAGTCGAGAGCCTTACCCCGACCAAGGAAACCGCTATGGCCAACGATAAGTTCCCAATTCCTCAAGTTTTCACCTCATCCTATTTGCGACGTGATGTCGGTTATGCGTAGTTATATGAATTAAAAATCCGTTAACATTGATGTAAGAAAACTTGACACCATTGACTTTACCCAACCAAACATCGTACCGAATGTGTCATTCTTGAAGCACCGGTCTCCGAAGTGGACATGGAGTCATTGTTTTTTCTAAAATTAACCTTCAAGTCTCTTAACCTGACTCTCGCTTCTGTATCGTTAATCAATTAAATATTTCATCGTAAATATTCTAATAAGTATATTTTACTTTTTTTAAATGATTCTAGGTTGCATTACTGTGGAGACAGTTCCCATAAAGGCGGAACTTGGACCACCAGAAGAAGATAAGGGGGGATTTACTTACAAAGAAATTGACGTAGACCTTCCGGATGTTAAAAAGGAATGCTTAAAACGTTTTGCAAGAATTACCCAGACAGCAGGTAAAATCAGTTTTTTTTCTTAAAATAAACAATTCGTTCCATCCTATTTTGTTAGTTTTTTTGGTACTTACTGTCTTTTATAAACGTATAATTTGTAAATTTACCGACAGATCTCAAGACGCATCCTGTGGAAAAACGTTTCTCTTGTCCCCATTGTAACAACTCCTATTCTCATAAGTCAATATTCAAAAGGCACTTACGCACTCATACTGGGGAAAAACCCTTTTCATGTTCTGAATGCAACTATTCATATTTTCGAAAGGAACATCTGAGGAGTCACATGCTAACTCATAGCGGAGATAAACCTTTTTCATGTTCCGACTGCAATTATTCATGTTCTCTAAAGGGAAATTTGACGAGACACATGCGTACTCACAGTGGAGAAAAACCCTATTCGTGTTCCCATTGCAGCAATGTATATTCTCAAAAGTCACATCTGACTAGCCACATGCTGACTCACAGTGGAGGAAAACCTTTTTTGTGTTCCGACTGTAATTATTCATGTTCTCAAAAGGGAAATTTGACGAGACACATGCAGACTCACAGTGGAGAAAAACCTTATTCATGTTGAAAACAACTACTCATGTTCACAAAAGGGACATTTTAGGAAACACATGACGACCGACATAGGAAAAAAACCCCTTTTTATGTGCCCGAAAAGACCATCGACGCTTTTCATGTTCTGACTGCAATTATTCGTATTCTCAAAATGGAGATTTGAGGATCGACATTTAGACTGACTGCGGAAACAATCTTTTTCATGTTTCGAAAGCAAACGTTCACTTCTCGGATATAAATAAATCTGGAGGTCAATGCGTCTAGGAGTGACGCATGTATGGATTTTTTCCTCCCTCTGGTATGTGAGTGACGTCAAGACAGGGCCTTTGACATCCTTGGTGACGCTGTATGGAGGATCTTTGCAAGGAAATGAAGTTCAAGGAATGAAAGCCTATCAAATTAAAAATTTCCGCCATTTTTATTAACAAAATTTCGAAAGATTTGTTTCTTTTTAGAACTAAAGTAATGAATTATTTAAAAAATATATATTTTGCTTCATAGTTCCAACTTAAATATGAAAAAGTTACTTTTTTATAGGCCAGTTGTTTCACAGAAATTCAAACGTAACATTGTCATCGAATGGCTGTTTAACGTACTATTTTTTCTTTTTTTTAAACATTTTTAAGTTCCTCGATACACGCTGATTCTGGGTGCTTTTCTGCTTTCCATCAAATTGTAATAAGCTGACCAGCTTAACAAAAATATAGTTTTTCTATTCTTCTGAACATAATTTGTTCTAAACCCGAAACGGACTTACAATCAGCATTTAGTCGAGTTGACGTCCAAATAATCATATTCGTCACTGAGTGTTATTAGACCGCATTAATAAAAGTTTTGACCGTTAATTTTTTTCTGCAGAATTTGATAACTTTGAAATAAGGTATCAATTAATATGACATGGAAATTATGACGACAGACATCGGTGCCATAAAGTCGCAATCAGAGACAATCCCCGAAGAAGAGAGTCCAACACCACCTCGTGATGCAATATTGCAGTTCAGGATTGGGAGTAGAAGACGATAATGTGATCAAGTGTGAAGGGGGCACTTTAGTGGCAGTGGAACACGCGCAAGAAATAGATACTGACTATCCTGACATTAAAAAGGAATTTTCGTTTTTGTGGAAAGGAGCTACCAAAATCTTAGTCTTCCGGAGCCTTCTCCTATCTGAGGGTGGTTTATCCTGCAGTCTGCAGCCAGGAAAATCAGGAACCAGGATTCGACCTATAGTCACACCAGTAACGCTGTTTTCGATGTCATGTCGTATCTTTCTTTACTACGTTTGTCATACAATCTGCCCGTTTGAAGTAATTTCAGTTTTTATAATTAATTTTTTATTGAAAATATAAAGAAAAGGTACAAATTATGAATAAAATGTTATAAAATGTTATTATTTACAAATTGAATTACCCAGTTAGTAAAGATATATCCTCGACTTTAACTGGGGAGCTAATTTATTTGATTATACTTATACGGGATTGAGTAAAAAACTAGTAGGTTACTAACAGTAGTTACAAAAAAAAGTTCTTTTAGTTTTTTCTAAAATTTGTAATAGCTCTGCTACTTTTTATTGCATTCTGTAAATTTTAAAATAGTTTTTGGCCTAGAAACTCGTAGTGGTCTTGTGTAGCTGCCGTGTTGCATCTGGGTATATATATTCCCTGATTTTCTAGGTCTTAAACTTTTTGAGGACAGTTCAGATTCTTTGAAAAATTTTACAACCGGTGGGACCTTAAAGATGCTTGGCTTCCTTTACAGAGCCTTAACCTGAAAGTCTTTAGATTTTAAGAGAACCTTCTATATTTCATTAGTCAAAAGTAATGTTAAATATAATTCACCTATTTGATCTCCTTTGTATAAAGTTCAATCTAACAAAATATAAAAAAGTTGAGCACAAATTTTGCAGGTACGATTAAATAACGGTAGGTATACCCAAGTCAACAAATTTTATAATTTATGATTATTTAAATCAGTTCCTTCGTAACACAAATTCCCTTCAAGGTCAAATTGATAGGTAATACTCAATTTCAAATAAAACGTCTAATGAAGGATTAAATTCAGCTCCAACTTATGTGTACCGATTGGCGTAAGTGAAGCAATGCATGCAAAATATTCGAGTAGAAAATATCAGCAGTAGAACTTACTAATAACTATCACAAGTGACAAATGATAAATTTAACTGCCTGCTTTAAGCAGTTTAAGGGATATTATCTCGAATTAGCAAATTAGTAACATGTACAAACGTTTGGCCTGAGATGAACACACGTTTGTCTACAAAGTTATGTTACGCCACGGACCTTAAAAGCCCCTCAGTTCCACGGGTTACGCTGTAACATGATACTTTTACATTGTAATAAATTAATTGAAAACGACACGTTGGCGCCATTGTAACATGAGTTATTTTACAAATGTCCAGCTACCACGTTGGCACCAATTGTAACACAATCAGGTAAACTTATATTCAAATCAAACCACGCTAGGGCGCCATTGTAACGCTAAGAGGTTTAGTGACAGAAAGATTTTGAATAAAAAGAAAGACGATGATTAATTACATTAATTTTAATCAAAAAGAACAAGAGACTCTCAATTGACATGATTAACATATTTTCAGGGTGTGTGCGGCATCGGAGATTACGGGCACGGAAAGAATTTAAATGATAGCAATTTACAGTTAAATATGTGACATTGTGTACAAAGATTAATGTGTGACCTGAATAACAGATAGGCGCCGTACAGCTCTTAGGAAAGAACTGGAAAATTTGTTAAGATAGACGTGATGACCAGCGATTACTTCAAACTAGCTAATTCCGCCATCAGCATCTCCCGTAATTTTGTCGTCTGGAGCAGTTGCTCGAATCCTTCCTGTTAACTCGACCTCACTCCAAGGCTGTCCGATTGGTACCAGTGTTGCCAACGGATCTTGGCCTAATGTCGCCGTTTTTCAAACATTTAGTAGCCTAATTTCAGTTGCAGTAATTCTAATGAACTTGCATAAATTCTGCCCACATATTCCCCACAAATATTCTACGTTAGCTTGATTCCCCCTTTTATTATTCGAAATCCATTGGGGGAGGGGGTTGTTAGAGAATTTCTGTATGACATAATTCCCCACAAAAGTAATTCAAAATGAGTACTCCCCACAAAATATTTGAAATCCATGAGTGGGGGGGGTTGTTACATAACTTCGCTGAAAAAAAATTCCCCACACCCAAAACCATCATATGTGATTCCCCACAACAATTTTGAAATCCATGGGGGGGGGGTGGCTGCGGAATTCCATTTCGAAAAAATTCCTCACATTTTTCCATTAAAATTAAAAAATTTCATTTCAATTATTTATTTTTTGTAATTTGGCTGGTTTAAATAATTTGTCTCTGAGGTAGCCTAATCGGCGACCTGTCGCCTTTTAGATTTTTTCGTCGCCGATTCTCGTTCTGAGTAGCCTAAATGGCGATAAATCGCCTTCGTTGGCAACACTTTTTATTTTTTTTTATTTAATTATTTTAATGTAACATATAAACAGAGTGATCGAGTATTGCCCATCTCACTAGGTATGTAGGTGTGAAAACGCCTGTGTTGAGATGGCAATTTACAGAGTGGTTGTTAACATACTATGAAACATGACACAATAATAAAATAAATTATACAATTCAAGTATTATAAGACAATATGTTTAAAATTACTCAATGGATATGTTTATTGGAGGTGATCGATGATTTTACTTTTAAATGAACTTTTTGTTTGCGTATTTCTAATGTCAGTAGGTAGGGAATTGAATAGTTTAGTAGCATTGTATTTAAAACTTCTTTGACCATAAGAGGTTTGACAAACTGGGATGTTAAAAGATTTTACATGTGACTGTCTTAGGGCTCTAGTGCTTATTCGTTCTTCAAACATATGTGCATTTTTAAATTGATGAAGCAGGATATTTTTTTAATACAATTTTTCCAAGTTAGGAACATGAAGTTCGTTAAAAATAAAATCAGTGCTCGTCCTCAATGGGACTTTGAGAATAACCTTCAGAATTAGTTTTTGAATCTTTGCTAAAGGTTCCAGGCAAGTATTTGTGGCACTACCCCAACTGATAATACCATATTCGAGGGATGATTCTACAAGAGCACAGTAAACTTGTTTTAGTTGTTTTTTATTTAAGATATCCCTAACGTTTTTAAAGAAGTAGATGAGTTTCCTCAATTTTGCCGTTAGGTTTGTAACATGTAGATTCCATTTAAGACGATCGTCTAATTGAATACCAAGATATTTAATGCTATCAACTCTACTTATAGAAGGACAAGTACATGGGATTAATAAGGGGTTACAGCTGTGTAGTTTGAGGCTTTGTTGTGAAGGTATGAGCTTATTTGATATTGTAAAAGTTAAAAATTTAGTTTTATCTGTATTCAGGGTTAATATGTGGGTATCTAGCCAATATTTAACAGTACGAAAGCCATTTTCTGCTTTTTTAAAGACATCATCCCAAGATTTAGCATAAAATAGCAAACTGTATCATCGGCAAAAGTTGTGAATTGTCCACAAATTTGTAGGTTGCATAAATCATTTATATATATTAAGAATAGTAAGGGTCCTAAAATGCTACCTTGTGGAACACCACAAACCGTTTTTTGTGGACTACTACAGGTACTGTTTATTTTAACACATTTCGTTCGATCAGTTAGATTATTATGAAATAATTGCAGGACTGAGTCTGATATTCCTATCCTCTTAAGTTTATCTAAAAGTATTTTATGGTTCACAGTGTCAAACGCCTTTGCAAGATCAAGGAAAATTGCTAAACATTTATTTCCTTTGTCAACATAACTTATTATGAAGTCTGTAACATTAGCGATGGCGTCTGAGGTTGACAAGTTCTTGCGAAAACCAAACTGATTAGTTGATAATATTTTACTAGAGTCAAGGTAAGTAGTCAGTTGATCTCTTAGTGAACCTTCTACAATTTTAGAAAGTGAACTTAGAACACAAATAGGTCTGTAATTGGTAATTTCAGTTTTTTTCCACCTTTAAAAATTGGAGAGATAGTACCTTTTTTTAATACATTTGGAAAACAACCTTGAGTGAAGCTCTTGTTAACTATAAATTTAAGGGGAAAGGCTATATGAGATTTTAGTGATTTTAGTAGTTTACTTGGTATATTGTCATGTCCAGGTGATGTTCTCTCTTTCGGTGAGTCTATTTCTTTGATGATATCCTCAATTGATACCTCTTTTAGAGATAATTTTATTTGAATTTCTTCTCGGAGATCCTCGTCTAATAGAGGAATTTTAGTCTGATGTTTTCTTTTATTTTACTGGCCAGTTTTGATCCAATATTCGTAAAAAAGGTATTTGCATGGTCGGCAATAGTCTTCGGGTCAGAGTTAAAATTCACAGTCTGATTATCAATTGTAAGTTCCTCGATTTGACCTCTAAATTGCTTTGAATGTGTTATCTCTTTAAGAATTTGCCAAATCTTTCTATAGTCATTATTACATTCAATAATTTTTCTAGAGTAGTATTTATTCTTTGCATGTTTAATTAACTTTGTACATATATTTCTGTATTTCTTATAAAATATAGAAAGTAGGTAA
Source organism: Hesperophylax magnus (assembly GCA_026573805.1). Taxonomy (NCBI): domain Eukaryota; kingdom Metazoa; phylum Arthropoda; class Insecta; order Trichoptera; family Limnephilidae; genus Hesperophylax; species Hesperophylax magnus. The sequence continues at coordinate 3,506,730 of JAIUSX010000060.1, forward strand.
TTATTTGGATCATTCCTAATTTGTTTGTGTATATTATCTCTCTTCCATATACATTTTAAGAGTCCAGGTGTAATCCATGGTTTCGTGATTGTATTTTTTTTTTATTTAGTACCTCTTTATGGTTGGAGTGTAGATTTATTTGGTTTTCAATGAAATTAGTGAAATAATTCCATGCCGTATCATTATCAGTAATTGAGTACAAATTTTCCCATTTTTCGTTTTTTAAGTTGTATACAATTTTATTCCAGTCGATTTTATTTTTCATAATAGGTACATTAACATTGTCACTTTGTCTTTTATTTTCATTTCCTACTTCCAATATTGTAGAGTAGTGGTCTGTTACTGTGGATTCATATATTATAGTATTGATAGATAGTTTCGTTCTACCAATTATATGGTCGATGCAAGAAAGAGATTCTTCAGTGACTCTAGTAGGTTTGTTAATAGGTTTTTAATAGGTTTGTTAGTAGGTTTGTAAATATAATACAAGGTTTACAAAGAATGAAGGAATGCTTGTTCCAAAATATAATAATAAATACGGACGGCGAACCCTAGAATCTAACGTGCCAAAAATGCTTAACATGTTACCCATTAATATAAAAAATGCGATTCTACAAATAGATTGAGATATATGCTGAAACAATTAATTTTTTCACCGCACATTTTTAGTGTCCTAGATGGGACCGTATCCTTTTCTGATTTTTCTGTTTCAGATGTTCGCTAAGAAATCGCCAATATTTTCTTCAATAATTAAATATTACAATTTGAGGTTTTACTCAATAAAGTAATTCCGAAAAATAAATTTAAAAAAACTTTTTTCATTTTCTGTGTGCAACTATGCATGTTATAAAAAAAGCAAATAATGGGACACATGCTGACTCACAGAGGAGAAAAACATTTTTCATGTTCTTTGTGAAACTATGCATTTTATCAAAAAACCGACCTTCACGGAGACATGCGGATCCACAGTGGAGAAATACCTTTTTCATGTTCCATAAGAAACATAATAATGTTTTTTTTTATTTATTTATTCATTTTTGGGAAATCGACAGTTTACATTTAATCAGTTTGTACATAAGTGTTATTTAGTAAAATAAAACCAATTATGGATTTCCTCCTTGTGACTTTAACTGAGACAACATAATTTAAATTTGTTAGAAAGTAATATGAATTTCAAAAATTATTGTTCGCGCAATATATAGGGGATTGTTAGGTATGCATCCACAGGCTTAATGGACAAGTGTAATGTCAATACAAAATCCTGAAAATGTCCTACCTACCCTTTTACCCATCCCAAAATGTCACCATAATAAAATGATTGTTGCGACACACGTAAAATCGGACAGGTGGTGTCAGTTGCTCATCAGAATTCGTAGTGATAACTATTATCAGACAGGGCGATTATATATTTGTTAAGTGAAATCATCCAAAACTCCTGGAGACGTGTGGTAATCATCAACGGGTGAGTCCATCTTTCCTGCATTCCAATCGGGATTATCTTGTGCTCCAGAAGCCCAGATTTATACCTTTTTTACTATTGCACTGTCCATCGGGTTTGTCGGATGCATAAATCATCCCATAACCTAGCATTCGGTGTAGTTTGGGACTGGTCCTTTGGGCGTGTGGCATAGGGCTTTGCTCTGCACCACCTTTAAAAATATAGTGGAGTCGCAGCTTCGCGACACCAATTATACAAACCAAAAGATTACATAAAACGAAAAATTTACCAAACAATACATTTATAGACATGGAGAGAGGTTGTAGATATAAATCAAATCAACAATAATTTAATCTACCTACAGACTTGACGTTTCATCCTTGCTCATACTAATTTAAAGAAATAAACGCAAATAAAGCTATATTTAAGCAGTAAAAAAGTGCAGAATACATTGATTTCACGATCGTGCGTTGTTTGTGCGTTTTCAAACTTTAAAAAAGTGAATCTGTGCTCTATTTCATTGTTTGTGAAAAAAAGACAATAAGACACAAAAAATTAGTGAATTAAACAATTAACAAACAGTGAAACATAACGAAATTTAAAGTTTATCCTAAATATCTAGAACCTATTAAGGTTTTTATTAAAAAACGGTGTTTTTTACTTCAAAAAAATATGAATCCACATCAATTCATGGATTCTGCGAAGGAGGCAATTGATGATTTATTGAATTGTGTTCAAGATAAAGTGAATAAATTTAATAAAGAACAAATTAACTTAATTACAACGAAAACAAGTGCTATATTTAACTGGATGGGACATCTAACTCTTCAGTTATCTGAAGCAAAGGAAAAAATAATCGAACCTACATTTGGATACGGGAAAGTAGCTGAAAACCAAAATAAAATATTGGAAAGTGATTACAAATTAATAGTTTCATCGAACAATGCTGACGAATCTTCAGAAAATATACAAAATAAAATCAGGAAGAAAATTAACTTAAGTAAGATTGGTGCCAAAGTGATTGGTGTTAATGCGATATCTAAAAATAGAATACTTATAAAATGTTCGACAAAGTACGATGCGGAAAAAATGAGTAAAGCTATCGGAGACGAGTTCAAAGACATCAGTGCTACAGAAATTAAAAAGAAAAGACCAACTATAATACTTAAGGGCATTGCTAATGACTATAATAAGGATGATATTATACAAGATATAATCGAACAGAATGAAGATATCAAGGATGTGATGATAGATAAACCAGAAATTGAGATGACGTTAAAAAAGATCTTGAAAAACAAATATAATAACACATCTAATTACATAATAGAAGTTAGTACTGAAATAAGAAGAAGGCTAGTATATACCGGTAAAATCTATGTGGGATACCAGAGAATACAAGTAGAGGATGCCCATCCTCTAGTGCAATGCTATCACTGCCTGGGCTTTGGACATACTTCTGTCAGGTGTCTTCATAAAGAAAAGGACAAACCATTGTGTACACACTGTGCTGGTGATCATTCATACAAAGATTGTGCTAACAAAGATAAAGAACCTAAATGTAAAAATTGTGATAAAAAAAATAAAAAAATGAACTGGAATATCGACATCAGGCATTCTGCAAACGATAAAACGAAATGTATTGTGTATAAAAAAATGAGCCTTTTAGCAAAAGAAAAAATAGAATATTGACTAGAAATAAGATTAAACCTGTCTCAAAGTAGATTTAGTGTTATTACATTTTATTACATAAATATCGTTATAAAAAATATAAAAAATCACAAATTAACTAACAAAAATAACATTATTATATTACATTATTTTTTTAATAGTAATATCATAACGTCACCTTCAACAACATTTTTTTGTTTACTTAAACATGCATTTTTTCACTGTGTACTATATTTCACATTCATAATTATAAAAACAGCTTTTAAAATTTTTTTTTAAATATGATAAATATTCTGAAATAACACTAGATGTGAACATACAGTTTATTTTATATTTATTAAGCCTTTATCAAAAATTACTTGTACCAATTAGCTTCAAATACAATCACTTTTATTTTGTTAAATATTTAACATTAAATTCTTCAATTTATACTCAAAATATGTCTGTTAAACAAAACAAGAAAACAATTAATTACCATCACGAATTAAATGGCGCAGAATAATTTTTCTTATATAGATAATGATAATGAAATAGAAAGTAGTACAGTAAATAATTTAGAAGATTGGATAAAAAAACAAAACATAAATTCGTCTGATAATCTTGTTTGTATTCAATTAAATATTAGATCTATACAAAAATATTGGGATGTATTGCATATATATTTAATTAATTGTTTGAAGCATATTGACATTCTGATGCTATGTGAAACATCTATTCAAACTGAAAGTATGTGTATTTACAATATTCCTGGATATAATGCATATAACTACTGCAGGACTGATAAGTCAGGAGGAGGTATTATATTGTATATAAGAAACAAATTTGAATTTAGACTAAAAACATTAAAATCAATACATTTTGAAAATATATCAGGAAAGCTCATACTCCAGGACAAAACTAAAGTCAATATAATAGCTATCTATAGACCTCCTAATTTCAGTAAATCTTCATTTCTGACGGAATTATCATCATATCTTGAGACAATTAATAGTAAGGAAAATATTATCTTACTTGGAGATATAAATCTTAATTTGCTTGATGAACAAGATAATATTGTAACTTCGTATGAAAACTTACTTACTAACCATTATTTAACTAAATGCATCAATGTAGTAACCAGAGAAGCTGTATCAAATGGACAAATTACTCGCACGTGTATTGACCATATATTTGCCAAATTTAGAGGCAAGAAAATAACAGCTTGCGTCTGTGAAAATAATATTGCCGATCATTTTATTACTGCTATTAATATAAAATGTCATAAACGTCAGGTAGACTTTGCAAATAAGTATATTCAAATCATCTCACAAAAGGATATTGATAGACATATCAGAGATTATAACTGGAGTAAACTTATAGAGGATAAGGATTGTATTTCATTATATGAAAAAATAAAATCTTTATTTAATAAATTTTACAAGAGCAGTTCTAAAACGATAGTGCAAAAACCGAAAACACGACCTTATGCAATAAATGAATGGGTAAGCAGTGAATTATTATGTCAAATAAATAAAAGGGATAAACAATATAAATAATGGAAAAGTACACCAACAAACAAAACATATGAAACAGAATACAAAAAATCACGAAACCTTGTCAATAAACTTATAAATAAAGATAAAACTAACTACTATAATAATAAATTTAAAAACTGTTTTAATGATACAAAAAAAACCTGGGATGTGATAAATAATATTTTAGGACGTAAACCCAAAAACGATTGCGATGAAACAATAACACGATATATGTTAAAAGATAGAACTGAGGATTCTGTGTCAAATGATTTTGTGAATTACTTCTCGGATAGCATCAGCAACATGTTACATAATTGCAATCACAAAGCTACTAATATTGTACTGGAAGAACTGCCTCACAGTTTATTTATACCAAGAGCTACTATAACTGATATTGAAAACATTGTTAAAAAAATGAAAAACTCTAAAAGCACAGGTATTAACAATATAAGAATGTTTGATTTAAAAAGAAATATAAAAACTCTTGGGCCAATAATTACTCATTTAATCAATACGATAATAAAGCAAGCAAAAATTCCACAAGAATTTAAATGTAGCATTACTAGACCAATATTTAAAGGTGGAAAACACATTGAACTGGGAAATTATAGGCCTATTAGTATACTACCTGCGTTAGAAAAAATTCTCGAAAAATTTTTATCAAATAAATTAAATAATTACATTGAAAAATTCGCTATCATAGATCCAAATCAATATGGCTTTCAAAGAAAAAAAATACTGAAAAATTACTGCAAGATTTTTCCAATTACATAAATAATCAATTAAATAATAAATTACACGTTATTGTGTTATTTATCGATAACTCTAAAGCTTTTGACACAATTAACTCTAAAAAACTGCTAGAAACCTTAGAAAAAATTGGAATTAGAGGAAATGTGTTAAATTTATTTAAAGATTATCTTAGAAATAGAAAAATATGTACCAAAATAAATAATACTTTTAGTAAAACAAAGAATGTATCTGCAGGAGTTCCACAAGGTTCCATATTGGGACCTACACTATATATAATTTATGTAACTATAATGAAAAAACTTTTCTCTTTTGTTAAACATTTTGTATTTGCAGATGATACGGCATTGGTCATATCACATAAAGATCTAAAAATTGCAATTGAACTCATGCAAATTGACTTTAATCAACTTTGTAAATGGTCACATGATGCAGGACTATTAATAAATGCTAAAAAAACCAAAGTTATGCATATAAGATCACCTAATGCCAGATTTCAATTTAATCCTAATATTATTTCTCATAGTTTTAATTGCATCCATAAAAATATCCCGACTAATTGTAAATGTGAAAGCTTAGAATTAGTTACAGAATATGTCTATCTTGGTGTTACAGTAGATTGCTTTTTCAAATGGGACAAACATATTAAAAAAACCTGTAAAAGACTCAGATCAATTGCTGGCAGAATGTACACATTAAATTTTTTCCTATCAATTGAAACACTTAAAATAATTTATATGTCAATGGCAGAATCTATTATAAGATATGGATTAACCATATGGGGAAATACTAGTATAACCAATCTGAAACAAGTCCAAGTTGTACAAAACGCAATTGTAAAATTACTAGTCGTCCCTAATATTTTTAAACAGAGACATAATACACCGTTGCTGTTTCAGAGTGCCAAAATTTTACCCGTTAAGGCTATACTATGGCAAAAAATCATAATTCAGTATATATTTACCCCGCAGCATAAAGAAAAATTAGAACATAAATACAGTACTAGATTCACGCGCAATGACGGGTTAATAGTTCCGAAATTTAATAATAAATACGGACAGAGAACGTTTGAATACAACATACCGAAGATATTTAATTTATTACCTGACACTATAAAGCAATGTAAATCTATGAATAAGGTTAAATATATGGTGAAAAATTGGCTATCGGAAAAAAAATATTTATTTTAATATGTATGAAAAATTGTATGAAAAATTGTTAATTCTGTAGATATAAGATGTAAATTATAACTTTAAAAAATGTATTTAAAACTAACTTTAAGCACCTGTTGACAAGCCAATTCAATCGGCTTAGCAGGACTTGTTTGTTGATATTATGTATTAACTATTTATTCAATAAAAAAAAAAAAAATAAAAAATAAAAAAATAGAGATATAAACAATAGAGACATAAACATTATTCACAAACCATCAGAGACACAACTTTTTGCATTCGGGGCGGTGGAAAATATTGCAATAAAAATTTCAATTACGTAAAATTAAAATTAGCTTTCGTTTTGTGAAACGAGACCGTTCATTTTCAAACTTTATTGTCAAATGTCATTTTGTTTTGTTGGTATTTCTGTTACTGTAGGACGAAACGAACGGCTAGAAGTGGCTAGAGACATAATCTAGCGGGCGTTTTTTTTAATGTTAAAAAATTCCGTCAAATTAGTATTTACCTAATATGCATGCATTGTGTGCGTTGTGATTGAAATTTATTAGCTGGATTTTATTTTTTTACGTTCAAATTTTATTTAAGTTAACTATTTCTGCGATGTTGAGCGGCTACGCTAAGTTTGTGTAACATGGTTTATGATGCCCCCTTTATACCGCCTGCTCGCGTCAAGGCAAGAAAAACATCCCAGTTTTCAATTAGTTTAGCGGCTACGCTAGATTTGTTGAACATGTTTTTCTTGCCTTGACGCGAGCAGGCGCTATAAAGGGGCACTTTCTTTTGTATCACAAACCATGTTACACAAACCTAGCGTAGCCGCTAAACTAATTGAAAACTGGGATGTTTTTCTTGCCTTGACGCGAGCAGGCGCTACCTCAGTTCGACTCTGAAGTGATTCTAAAAAGGTTTGTTTACATTATATTATTACAAATTCTGTAGTGTTTTTATACGAATCATTTATGTATACGCATGAAGTCGGCTACGATTGTCTAGCATCTAGCTCCTAGCTCTTCGTAAAGTGTCAGGAATACCAAATGTCAGCGAGTGTTAGAAATGGAGGCCGACCGTCGCCGCGTCGCCGATTTCGTATGCGAGAGTGCATAGATTTTAATTTTACGTTATTGAAATTTTTATTGCAATATTTTCCACCGCCCCGAATGCAAAAAGTTGTGTAGTACAGTAATTAAGGTGAATGTAAAGGTTTTATATAAAAAAATATTCATAATAAGCGAGTCCAGCGCGATCGAAATTTTACCAACGATAGATATGAGCTGTGTTTCTAGTGATGGGTAGAATCGAAACATTTGATTGCGAAACGTTCCCGGATTCGACATACGATCACAATTTTTTTTTACAATTAATTATAAATAGGGTTTTCGCGTTTTAGGAGGGTCAACGTTTCTTTAATATAACAACCAAGCACGAGGGACATTTACTCACAAATCCTCTTTAGTTATATTAAATTATATATTTTTATTGAAAGTTTAGTTTAAAAAAGACTAAATTTTTAATTATGTAAAATTATTATTGTGACAGCTGCATCGACTTTAAAATCCGTTCTCAAACTGTTTGAATTTATTATTAGTTGTAGTTCTGTGTTCTATGAACAGTGGACCTCGTGTCTAAAAATGTATGATTATAATTTTCAATTATAAATTAATCAAAACCAACATTTTCTCTAAAATACTTAAATACCTACCTACTTAATTATAAACCAAAAATATTTAATGTAACTTTTTTATTTCAAATAAGGAATTATACATTTTTTACCAAGAAACGTCACTAACCCAATTACAGTTAATTTTTTAAATCTGTTCAGGCAGGATACAATAGGTATAATATTGACAAAATGCGAATGAGAACGTTGAAATAAACACGACGATTTAACAAGTAAAAAATAATCCTTACCAAAAAATTTAAACGGACACCATCTTGAATTGGAAACGGATCCTAAAAAAAAATTCACAGACAGATAAAATGCAAAACAGGACTTTGCTAGGTACAGTTAATTATTAACATTTATAAAAAAAAGGTTGGTTATTTGAGTGCAAATAGAAAAAAATACATACAAGCGGGTAGCTGATGAATGTACATCACATACATAGAGAACCCGATTTTTTTTTCAATCTGTTTTCGATTTTCTTTGTTTAAATTTTTTTCGGCTACTAAAGATTTAAAACTTAACTAAACCAAAACTTTAAGAAACTTTGCAGCTGTGTTTACGTTTTGACGCATTTTAACCTTTGTCAGATCTAAAATAAAACTGTTAGGGGTAGAACAAATTTGATTCTTAGTGACAATTGGTAGGGTTTTTAATTTTTTTCCTCATTACTTTTGAAGTTATTGTTAAATTATTTTGGAAGAGTATTAGATCTCAGAGTTTCACATAAATAGATAAATCGTTCACTGCTTACAAAAATTTTCATTGTATTCAATTTAAAAAACTTACACAAAAAATCGGAAAAAAACATTCGGCTGAGATTGAACATTAACATAATATTTAAAAATATAAAAATGGCAACCGCCTCAACTAGTAGGCGCCGAACGAACTTAAAAATTGAAATCCATTAGAAAATCTACAAAAAACTACCGTTTTTGGAAAAATCATCATTTTACGGGCCTAGTTGCAAGACTTGGGTTCGGATTTTAAAAGCCGATTTCTCACACTCTATGGCATCGAACGAACTTAAAATTTGGAATCCTACAAAAAATTGTGGTGTGAATAAAATCTGCATAAACTACGTGGTCGAGGTCAAGGCTCTCGACTAATAAGCCGGACGTCACGGGTTCAAATATTACACTGTAGGTAGGTTGACGGCTTCCGTGTTCCAGGTTTAGGCTCTCGACAACTAAGCCGGAGGTCACGGGTTCAAATATTACACTGTAGGTAGGTTGATGGCTTCCGTGTTCCAGGTTAAGGCTCTCGACAAGTAAGCCGGAGGTCACGGGTTCAAATATTACACTGTAGGTAGGTTGACGGCTTCCGTGTTCCAGGTTTAGGCTCTCGACAAGTAAGCCGGAGGTCACGGGTTCAAATTCCGGCCGCAAGTAAATTTTATTTGATTTATCTACTGTTGTTTTACAATTTATATCAGTATAAAATATCTTCTATTTATTAAAAGTCTCTGAAAGTTCTTCACCGATTGCTTTGAAATGTTGACACAACGTTGCATTCGAATACGCGTTTGTTTTTATGCACCTGTGTTATATAGATGTCACCTGTGACAAGTAAAAACAAGTTTTGTTTTTTAAAAAACAGCGCCATCTATTACAAAAAATGCTTTTCTTTAAAAGCCTTCTGCTTTTTTTTAATAAAATAATCTGTTGGACGTAAAAGCAACGCGCGTTATTGTTTCTCTATCTACACAGGCAGACTGAGCCACAGCAACGCGTGGTGGTGCACAGCTAGTATTTGCGTCAAGTTTCTGAGTCGAAGATACTCCCAGTATCGCCCTGGTGTAACACGAACACTTGCCATGCCGAGCCACTCCGAGCCACGCCGAGTCACACCGAGCCACGCCGAGCCAGCCAGTTTGATCTAAGTACCCATCGAGTGAACAACTCGACTCCGCATTGACCGCTCCATCCTAATAAGTATGTCATTAGTACGTGCGTGTTTTGTTCAAGAGATGTTACAGTATTCATTTTTATTTTGTCTAACCTATTTAATGAAGTATTGGGAAATACCCGACATCGAATTACAAGAAACTGATAAACCCAAGAAGTGCGATTTGAAAACAAACTGACGTCACCAATATAAGTATAAGTACAGGGTTTTCCAATAAGAGGTGTTTTTTTTATATTCAATCGTAAAAGATCAATGGTTTCGTTGCTTGTGTGGCACGTAGCGCCGTTTTGTTGAAAGTAAACGTTGTCCAGATCAATACCATCTAATTCCGGCCATAAAAAAACATTAATCATCTCTCGATAGCGCAATCCATTCACCGTAACTGTTGCTCCAGCCTCATTTTCGAAAAAGTAAGGTCCAATGACTCCGCCGGACCATAAACCGCACCAAACACTCACACGTTGAGGATAAAGAGGCTTTTTAACAATAATGCTTGGGTTTTCCGAGCCCCAGATGCGACAATTTCGCTTGTTGACTAAGCCACTAAGGTGTAAATGGGCCTCATCACTCAAGATGATTTGCATTTGATTCACTCAAGTGAATTCTAATAATTTCAATGCGTTGTTGAAGCGTGTATCGTTCCATTTTTATTGATGGCGTAGTTTTTACTTGTCAAATGTCAAAAAATAACAGCTTCGAAAGTAACATCTACCGAAATACCGGGCTATTCAAAATAACACCTCTTATTGGAAAATCCATTACTATAACTAAGAACATTGACATTGGCCCGGAGAGGTCAATACATTTGATTATGAAATGATTACAAATATATATTCATTTAATTTGCGTTATTTCACAATGTATTCATTTAATAATAATACACAACTGCTAACTGATTTTTAGCTCAACCCGTAAAATCATTCTTCCTCGTGCACCCTTACAAATTGAATATGGCAACCTGCAAATTCTGGTACAGGAGAGATATATTGGGATGTGCATTGATAAACACTCTATACAGCATATTAAAGATACAATCCCCCCTTTAATTAGCCTATTTAGCCGGATATCATATCTGTTACCAAATAAAATTAAAAAGGGTCCATATTACAGCCTCGCATATTCACATTTAACTACTTGATAGAAATCTGAGGAAACGCATATGAAACATACATAAATAAACTACAGGTAACACAAAACAAAGTAATCAAAAAGCTATTTCACTTCAAACCTAGAACATCCACTAAAAAGTTATATATGGAAACAAAACTGTTTACATTAAGAAAATTTAATTTATACTGTACATGTCTCCTTCTTTACAAAATAAATAATAAACTCATACATACAAATACAAAACTAATTAAAACGTCCCAAGTACACACACACTTTACACGGCAACACGATAACATACATTTAAACACCATACATACTTACCATGGCAAGCAATCCATTGGTTACGAGGGGGACAATATATATAATTGCCTTCCAGACAAAATTCAAAAACGTATAGGCACATTTAAAAATAAATTGTTCACTTTTATGCTCAATCAACAAAACACTGAGAGTGGATAATATCGTTATGTAATGTATTTATGTGTAAAGAATTAGTTATTTCTAGTTAATTAAGTACATTGTAATTTTCTTTTATCTAGAATAAGAACTGTTAAAAAAACCTTGTATAAATCGTACGCCGACCGTTGAATTTGGCAACCACCTCTGGGCTGGAGGTCAAAAATATCTGAAAAGAAAAACATTGACCCCGTGCGGAAACGGGCGGCCCGTTTGATATATTCCGCTATCTTAACGAACGGACTGCAATCTTTAGAGCACAAGCGTCGCATTGTTCTACCGGTATCTCAATGGACGATGCTCCTAGGAACTAGTGTCATAGATCTCTTCGGCAACGGTAAACACGTCAAATGTGTGCCCAACAATTGTCACACGAGAACGGGTCGTTTCAACGACTTGATCTTGAGTTCAACAGCTCCTATACCATGGGTCTTTCAATATCCAGGTTCACTCCTTCCTTTCCCCAAAGATACCACCCTCCACAAAGCAACCCCGAAGATGACAGGCAACCAGTGATTTTTTTTTCTTAGGACCTCCCGTGTAGAGGCACGCTACAATCTAAACGTTGCTTAAAATGGCTTTAGCCGTGTTTGGTGACCAGATCCGAATAGCCAGATACTTCCCCACCTTTCTCCCTCTCCACTACCTTCAGCATCATAACTTCCTTAGACTGGGAATGCCATAGTCTCACTGGCTTCTGATGGTTGGGAGCAGTTAGGACTCTTGTGCGATATTCAGTAAAAAATCATAATGAAACGTCATAAATTTTACAAAAAATGTCGGAAATTCAAATGTAATATTGTTTCGGAGTATTTTAAGCAATAGGAAAATCCCATCATATTTTAATACTAAGAAATAAATTAAAAAATATAAACACGTGACTTTGGGTTTTTTTGGTATTAGTAGTACAGAGTCTCTGTGTTGATGTAAAAAGGCAATAAATTAATCTAACCTTATTCTTCTCAGTTTTATGGTGAAATAACTTACTAAATCAGGGTTGTACCAACTCTTCTAAAAAATATTAAAATAATTTTTATATTAATAATTATTATATATCGGATTATTTGCGCTAAAAAAAGTCAAAATATGCAGTTCAAAGTGAATACCGCAAGTGAATACAAGTCGTAAAAAATTACATTGCTAACGCTGGTTAAACCTTATGAAATACATCAGAATAATGTACTACAGAATTGTATACCTTAAAAAGGTCTATAGAAAAGTCCGCCATGGTATATGTCTATCTTTTAAGGCGAAGCTTAATGCCAAATCACTATTTTGATTAATTTTTATAACAAATTGGTGTACATTATGAAAACCAAAAAATATATTTTAGATGAATTGAAGGTTTTCCTATCGCTTCGCTTGATTAGATTACAAATAAAAAAATAAATTACTCAATAAAAAATATAAATGTAAACTACTAAAAAAATATATTTTTTCAATAAAAATGTATGAACGCATAATGGAAACAACTTTTAAAAAATACAGTATTATGCCCAAGATTATTTGTGACAGTTTCAGTTGATCAACTTTTTTGCTTTTTTATAAAATTATTTACAAAATAAATAAAAACCAATTTTTTGCATGAAATCGAACGTTCCTAGACTCCGTTTGTCAAGCGATTTTAATGCCTATTACCTACGATATAAGGTAAACCAAGAGTATACATATTTTTGGCTTGTAGCTTCCTCTTTAGGGTAACCCCCAGCAACGCCGGGTATACCGTCAGTTAGTATTTAATAAAATAAAACCAAAATTTCTTCTGAAATCATAAGTTTAATTTTCTATGTGGAAACTTCAATAACTACTTTGTAATGCATATCATATTTTATGAGCCATTTCATTATTTGAAATAAGAATAATACAATTTAACAATAATTTATATTTTTTTAAACTTTCTTCATTCTGGTAGGTACAATAATATTGATTATTCCGATTTGACAGTTCTTAGTAGGATCCACGCTCATGCGAACTCTGGCGGGATAAAAAAGCAGTACCCAACACGGCTACCATCTTGAAAAATTACAAAACGGACGAGTTAAACTGGTCTCCTCAATTGGTGTAATTAGTAGAGGGAGGGGTATGAGACGGTAATCAGATCTGGTCCCCGAAACTATGCCAGGATAAAGAGGCACTCCACATAGCATCGCCAAAGATGACATTATCCATGAAAAATCTTTGTATCCTGATCCAGAAGTCAAGGGTTTGAACTTTAGGGTTCCAATTGTTCGCAGCAAGTATTATATCATTTCTTCCTATTAAATTACCATCATCGGTTGGTTAGTTAAGGATTTAGCAGCTTGATTTGGCAATAACATGTTTGCTAAAGGCATCATATATTTGTGCGTCATTTTTGGTTGTTTAATAAAGGCCATACAACAATCTAGATAAACAAACCGGTTCATGTAAGCCGGTCTTCTCCGCAGGTTGCTAAATCTTTTCATGTACCTACCTAATAATGGACGGTGTAGTAGGGTGGACTGAATTTTATTTTTATCTTAAGAATTTCAAAATAACTATAAGTTTTTCCTGATAATTATGCTTTAACTTAAACGTTTTCTTATGCATGTTATTGTGAACGAGGAATACTTGGAGCAGGTGGATGTGTTTGTGTATTTAGGAAGTATGTTCTAGAGAGATGGAAGGCTGACAGAGATATTTAAACAAGGGGAAATGCAGGTAACTCCATTCATGGAGGACTGAACGCAGTTGGCGCTAACTAAACATTGTCCAATGAAGCGAAGCTAGCAGTCCACAATGGAGTGCTGGTACCTACCCTGATGTATGGAACTGGCAGAGAAAGGATTAAAGTAGACTGAATGCTGTTCAAATGAGATCCATGAGGCGTATGTGTGGTAAAACCATGTACGATCGTTTGAGAAATGTGGAGATCCGCAAAAAGTGCAAGGCTGATGTAAGCGTAATGAGTAAGATCAATACAGGGACGCTTAGATGGTTAGGGCATGTAGAGCCAATGAGCGAAGAAAGGAATGTAAGGAGAATATGCGATGCACATGTGAATGGTAGCAGAAGTCAGGGACGCCTGAGGAGGACATGGCACGACCAAGTGAATCAGATACTCGAGTCGGGCCATGTCAAGAATTAGAATAATAGAAGAGTATGTATGAGACGATGTATGAATGTGAATGAGGCAAGGAGTGTGTGGTTTGACCGAGTTGTTTGGCGGTCCGTCCTCTCTGCCTACAGCTGCGGAAAAATGGCGTGATGGTTAGTAAGTTCTTTATGCACCACCTTGCGTACAAATCATTTCAAAAGTTAGTCATACAAGATGGCTGCCAGGCAATTTCCTCTCACCCTAGATTTGACTTCAATGCCATACATACAGAATGGCACTAATGCTTAGTCCAGGGCTTGTCTGGGCCGTGATTATTATTACAGACATTTGCTTTCAGTATAACAAGTCTAGAAATAGCTCGAAACTTCCCACACAGGAACTTTTGGGGAATATTTGATTATCACGTAGCGTAAAAATTAAAACAATTCTACTACAACTTTTTCAGTCAATTCCCAGCGCGCCTTTCAATTTAGCGCCCTAGTTAAGCCTTCCAACTGTGCCTTTACTGAGTTCGACCCTGTAAGTAGTTCTTACCATGCGAGAGGTAGTATATAGTATTTTGACCTCAACCAGTTTCAGCAAAGCGCATTGTAACATCGGTTAGCGTTGCAGTAGTACGTCGCTAACTTAACAAATTATTTGGACAGTGATTTAAAAAGTAATTCAATTTTAAAATGAAAATATTATTTTTTTCTGTTGTTTTTTTGGTCGCTTTATTTAAAAGTGTTTATTCTACCCCATTGCCTCAGGGAACAGGTGAGTTTTTTTTTTAATTGATTTGTAGTTATGTATGTAATTGAAAAATAAATAAAATCGATAATACCAGCCGGTTTCGCATATAAATTGGTAGGCGGATTGCCGCTATTTATTTGATAACCTTTGCCGTAGATAACCTAGTAGTGCGCTATGTTTGGTGACTTAGCAGGGTGTCCGAGTTGTGTGGCGGGCCGGACGTCACTCACGGACACACTGACCCCAAGATTCCGACCCACTGCTCATTATCATATTCCTCCCTAGAACTCAATCTCTTCCCTTTACTTAAAAAGACCCACCACACAGCATCCCCGAAGATGACAGGCTCTGAGGGAAATAACCTTCCTCAGGGCCTCCTGTGTTAATGTATTGTACCTGATTGATCTTGAATTCAACAACAAATATTATCAATTTTCTCTATAATTATTATAATTATGTTTTTGTTGAAAAATAATAGAGAGACAACTAGAAATTTACCTATTCTTGAAAAAATTCGAAATCTGTCAAAAATTTAAACAAAAGATATACAAAGTACAGAATTACTAGTAGTAGTTCTGTGAACAGTCCTTTGTAAACCTTGCGTCCAAATCAAGTGTATTTCTTATTTTCCCTTATTTAATAAATCAAAATAGAAATTTCCTCGGAAATCATATGATTTGTAATTAGGTACTGAATTATAAACGACACTTCTTTGAATTGTACAATTTGTCCAAAGTAACGTCTTTGAGGTCGTCTTACCGTGCTTATACCATCATATTAAATATTCCAAATATATAAAAATGTAATATTCAATACGGCAACCATGTTGAACCGGTTCCGGAACGTAACAAACAAATTTACAGATACACCAAACGGCAAATAGTCGAGTTAAAACAGGACTTCGATAGGTTCATTAAATTAGTTGAAATAAAATAATTTTCAGATTGCAGGTATGAAGTACCAACTTTATCGCTTTTCTGA
The DNA here is from genome assembly GCA_026573805.1 of Hesperophylax magnus. Classification (NCBI taxonomy): domain Eukaryota; kingdom Metazoa; phylum Arthropoda; class Insecta; order Trichoptera; family Limnephilidae; genus Hesperophylax; species Hesperophylax magnus. The sequence goes on from JAIUSX010000060.1 coordinate 3,523,198, forward strand.
ACAATCAGTTGCAATTTTCAAATCAAATATTTGAGTTTTACTACCACAGTAAGATATCATATTTCAGAATCTTTGTTTGATATTGCTTTAGCGGCGTTTAGCGACCATTCTTCCCTCTCATCTTCTCCCCCCCCCAACTCCCTCCCACCCCTATTAGGGTATGCCATAATCCCACTGGCTCCAGCCGTAGAGTGTTTGTATTTACACATTGTTTGGTTTATACAGCGGATGGGCTGACTTTTTGCTGTACCGATGATGATGTAAAGAGACCAGGAACAGCAGATCGAATCGTCGATACTCTCGGAAGTAAAAATGGCGTACGGATTAGTCAACAGAGTAAGGAAAACAAATGTTTTTTTTAATCTTATATTGAAAACAATTTTAATACTATTAAAAAACAGGTGGAAATGAAAAAAAGAGTATATTCCGATCAAGAATTGATGTCGGCTTCTCCCGATTATAGAGGACCAAACATAACATTGTTTTTTTTTTCGTTTTTAGAGTGCTTGGAGCATTCTGAACTGTTTTGTCCGGAACCAGATTACCCCAGAGTCGGTGTTATAGGGGGAACCACAGTCACGGACCCAGGAGCATTCCCCCACATTGTAAGATAAAACATACTCAAAACTCTTATTAAAATATCTAATCTTTTTATCCTCTTGTCCTCTTATCTTCTTATTTTCCAATCATCTAATCCTCTTATCGTCCTATCTTCTTTTATTCTTTTCTTCTTATCTACTTATCATCTCATCATCTTATCTTCTTCCTATCTTATTACATTCTTTTCTTCTAATATTCTTATCTTCTTGTCTTCTTATCTTCTTACCTTATAATCATCTTATTTTCCCATCTTCTTATCCTCTTATCGTGCTATTTTTTTATATTCCGATATTCTCATCTTCTTATATTTTTTTCTTCTTATATTTTTATTTTCTTTTCTTCTTATGTTCTTAATGTTAACTTTTATCTTCGTATCTCCTTATCATCTCATCATCTTATCTTCCTATATTTTTATATGTCTTCGTGGTTGAGGGGTAAGGCTACAGAAGAATAGCAAATATGTATTATTTTCACTTATTCATTTCAAATAATACGTAATATTGTTGAAACGTTGCTTGAAATGGCTGTAGCCGTTTTCGGTGACCAGATACTCCCCACTACCCTCAGCCTCACAACATACCCCAACTGTGGATTCCATAGTCCCACTAGCTCCAGACGGTTGTATTATTATTTAGTTCGGTGACCAGATACTCCCCACTACCCTCAGCCTCACAACATACCCCAACTGTGGATTCCATAGTCCCACTAGCTCCAGACGGTTGTATTATTATTTAGTTCGGTGACCAGATACTCCCCACTACCCTCAGCCTCACAACATACCCCAACTGTGGATTCCATAGTCCCACTAGCTCCAGACGGTTGTATTATTATTTAGTTCGGTGACCAGATACTCCCCACTACCCTCAGCCTCACAACATACCCCAACTGTGGATTCCATAATCCCACTAGCTCCAGACGGTTGCATTATTATTTTGCCTATTTACAGGTAGCTATGGGTTGGAGGCTAACGGATAATGCTGGCTTCTCTTGGTTATGTGGCGGTTCTCTGTTGAGCGAGTTTTACGTTCTTACTGCAGCCCACTGCACTTTTACCAGAAACTCTGGACTTGTTAGGTCAGTTTTTTAACTTTACATATTTGAAAAATATAACTCTGCAGAAGTAGAAATTGCTTCCGAAACACGTCGGTTGTTTTTTAAAAAGCGATACAAACTAAGTATTTCTTGTTTTTTTAATAAAATTGCACCACAAAATAAGTTTTCTATGTTTGAAGAAGATTATTTGTTATAATATTTTCCAGCGGTAGACCAGAAATAGTCCGCCTCGGTGAATTGGACTTTACCAAGGACGACACGGAACTACAGGATATCCAGATCCAGTCCATTATTGTTCACCCAGAGTACAAGTCGCCTAGCAAGTATCACGACATAGCACTGCTGAGATTAGCCACACCAGCCAAGTAAGGGTTCATTACCATTTTCATACGGGTTTTTTCGGAGAATTTGAACAATTCTTCAAAATTCAACGTTCTTTTTCGGGTTCTGTGAAAGTCCCATTCAAGTTCAAATATTATTTTATTATAGGCTAGCTGCTAGACAGAACTGAAATAATGACAGAACTTGAAAATATCTTTCACCGAACATGAAAATTTACTTTGAAATTTGAAGAATTGTTGAAATTTTTCAGAATTAAAATCAGATTTTCAATAATTAAACTTATACCAATTTTCATTGGGACGCCTAATGTTTTGATTATGTCGAAATAAAGTTTATAATCACCTTTTTAATATTCGTTGATTATAACTTATTTTACCGTTAGTAGTTCACATTATTACATTTACGTCATTCTTTCTTAGGACCGGACGGGTTGTTTCACAGAATAAGAACTAAATGTAATATTCACACTAATGTAATATTCAAGCTCTGTGAATGTCCCATTAATTCTAGTTGTTATTATCAATGTAGTATAAAACAGCCGGGCTAGGGCGAAATAAGAATTTGAATGGAATTTTCACAGAACTTTCATTTTGACATTGAAATTTGATGAAATGTTCAAATTCTGTGTCCTTAATTTATTAATATATTTTGATATTTCATTATAACTATTATCTTATTGAATGGAACATGCAAAATCTTTCAAGGTGTTATCATTTTCTTCACTTATTGATTTGGTTGTTATTCAACAGGTTGACAGATTTCGTTCGGCCCGTCTGTTTGTGGCAAAACGAGACAATGGAGCAGACAATTGCTAAGGCCATTGGATGGGGTAGAACTAGCCTAGGTATATTTTATATTGTTAATGTTTTACAACTCTAAACAGAAGTGCACTAAAGTAACCTTTATCAAAATCTTTACAACAATTTACACATGTTTTTTGATTAGCTAACCTTCACGTATTAAAAGACTTTACTAAAATTCTTTAATTTAACTCCTCAAGTTTACGTTTTTTAATGTGAATACAGCACATTTGTACCAACTGCTCCCAACCGTCTGTAGCCAGGTGTATGACATCCCCAATAGGTGTACGTAGTGAGGATAAAGGAGATGGGGAAAAGAAGGTAAGGATGTAAGTGTGGGTGTCCACATCAGAGCCGGCCCTGAACCAAATGGCAACTGGCACGAGTCATATTTTGGCTCCCCTTTTCAAAACGTCCAACTGTTTTATTTACCAGGACTTCCTCTCCTCCCCGCTCAGCATCCCAAAATTTAAAAATATATAAAAATAGTTCAGTAGCGCTGCTTTCGCCACTGGCGGTAGAAAGGAGAAAACAATGAATGATTTTCCTTATTTCAGCTGGCAGTGGCTCGGTCACCTTGCAGGAGGTGGAGTTGTCTTTCTTCAGCAACCAGCAGTGCCGTCAGAGCTTCGGAGTGACGAGGACCATGAAGCAGGGTGTCATCCCGCAGCAGCTCTGCGCCGGCAATTCTGATGGCGGGAAAGACACGTGCAGCGTTAGTCTAATTTTCTTTCCATTTTTACACACCTACTATTTATTTGGTGGAAGAGCTTAGGGACCTACCTACCTATTTGAAAATTACAAAAATTTAGTATTTTAAATTTAATTAAATTAAATTAAAATTTTATAAATTATGAAATTTTAAAAATATTGAAATTTTATAAAATTTGATTTTTTTTTTTTTAACCTTAGTAAAGGTTTTATTTTTTGAATACTTTATAAATAAAACCACACTATTTGTGGGTGTTATATTTAATCAAAGTGTGATTTTTTCGTGTAATGGCATTAGAGGAGTACTGTGAGTTTAGTATTTGTGGTGCAAGAGGTCCGTTGTCCTGTAATATCGTAGCGGTTTACCGTAAAGTAATTTGTTTATCTTTCAGGGAGACAGCGGTGGACCTCTCACTATTAACCTGCCAACCAATAGGCTGAAGGACTGTATCCATCACCAGGTTGGAATCACCTCCTTTGGGATTGGATGTGGTTCCACCATTCCCGCCGTGTACACTAGAGTCAGTCAATATCTAGACTGGATTGAGAAGATCGTGTGGCCATAAGTAAGTACGACTCAAACTAACCTAACATAACCAAACATAACGTTGCTACGACTTGTTCAAGATACCACATGGCGAGACAAATGTTCTGGCATAGCATTACATTACAAGAGGAATTGTCTTATTAAATGATTTATTTAAAACAAGAGATGTTCTTAATATCATAACAAAAATAAATGCTGTTAAAGAAAAAGACAGGTTGATTACTACACGGCATAATGTTTACTATCAGAAAAAAATAATGCAACTAGTGGAGTACCACAGGGTTCATACCTTTGTTCAATCTTGTTTATACATTATTCATTTTTCCGATTTTATGTCCGGATTAAATCTTCCCCATAGGAAAAACTAAACCCTTCCACACACTTTTCCACAAATGCTAATCTAGTCAATCAAAATTATGCAAGTGCATTATATAAGCAAAATAAATACAAAACAATACAAGAACAACACGTCAACTCACCAGAGATCAAATGGGAAAATAATTCACCGACTCCAGATATTTTCATATCAGAGGGTTCGGCTCGGTTGAACTTCTAACAGGGCCTATAAATCCTACTGATCCCTCAACATAAATAATTAAATAATCTTTCGTTATCCTACATGTATTTAAAATGACTGATTTTTGCATTTTACATATATATAAATTTTTTGATAGATCTAATACGCCTAAATTTTGAATGGGGGAGCTAGGTATAATGCCAGTAGCCGAAATAAAAAAAAGGTAAAATTTTTATAGTCTGAGAATGCAAAATTCTTTTTATCTCATTTCCTAAATCTGTGGAAAAATAAATCTTGTTATTTCATGATGTATTTATCTTACTTTTTCAATGCCTCAAACTTTTTAGAATTATTTCAAATATTTATCATTGTAATATTCTCCCAACAAATTGTTGATTTGATACAGTGAAAACAGACTTCACTTAAATATATCAAAAACCTATTGTCAGATTTTCTCGAATAAAAAATCCAGTGATCTTTACTGACAATATTTTTTTTTTATTTTTTTTTTATTTGGTACATTATTTTGTTACAATTTATGTTTTCCAGTAATGTAGGCCTCACTGGGTGGCTTGCCCGTGCTGAGGCCTTCATTTTATAATATGAAAATCTAAGATAGTAAATTTGAAAAGAAAATAATAAATTTAAAATTAAAAATAAAAATACATAATAATACATTTAAAATTAAAAAATAATACAATGAAAATAATCTTGTGTGTTTGTGAGTGATGTGTGTTTATGTTGGTTTTGTGTGTTACGTGTAGGTTTTATTTTTATTTTATGCTATGACATTTGGGTAATATTGTCTTTTTTGTTGTTTAATCCATTTTGTAATTTTGTGTGTGAATTTATTTTTATTTTCCTCAATTTTAACTTCAATTTTTAGACTGTTGAAAGCTTTTATTGCATGGTATTGGTAGTGTCTTTGTCCAAAGGTTGAATTTACTGTAGGAGTTTTAATGTTTTCTTTGTACGCTTGTCTAACTGGTCTGTTAGTGTTATTTATATTGATAACAATGCTCTTGAGACTTGAAACTTTAAGACTTTGGCATCACTTTTCAATCAAATCTTTCATTTGTTAATCACGTTGGGATTAATAGCTGGGTTAACTAGAAGTTTCAACAATATTAATAGTGTTATTTATTTTTTAATAAATTAAAGATTAACACCTCAAACCGTAATATTTAATTATTTACGACAATATTAGCGATTCCTAAATGAAAATTTGAAACAGAAAAATCAGATCATAAAATAGAGTTAGTGAATATAGTATGCTTAATTACTTATCTCATAACGCCAATTGCCCCTCATAGCAGAGAACCTGACGTTAGCGACCCGTACTTAAAATTAGTTCAATCTCTCTATCTCAGAAATACCATCAATTTGGAAAAATTTGGATAATAATGGAACTCAAAATTCGACACAAACTTCTATCCAGTAATCAGAATGCTGTCACCTGACTAGCATAGGCCACATGACTCTGGACATGCACATTTATCTCAAGAGAAACTTTAAAATGGTCTTCAAAGGCGATGAATCTCTGTTCAAACTAGCAGCTAAACCAAGTTTGTTTATTATCGTGATATAATTACATTAAATATCTGGCAGAACATAGTCCTTTCTATCGACATATGTAATGAACAACATTTGTGCCTAAGGGATAAATAAATAAAAAGCCTTTGTTAATCTCAATATTATCTTAGCAAAAATGACTGCTTTCTCTGCTATTTTCTTATTGTAACTTGGGTTAGGTAATCGAGACGGAATATAGAAAAATATGTCTTTTGCAGTTAAAAACGATGTAAGTATTCATTTGAATTATTTGTCTAATAATTATTGGGAGGCTAGGATAAGAAAGAGACTTTCTCTTTCTCCTTTAGAAGAACCGTAAACAAATTTAATCTCATATGGTTCTTCAAAATAATTAATTGTATTATTGATTTGTCTACTTTAACTACGACTGCCTTTCAATGAATATCCCCTCCCGTAGAATAGGAAATAATAACCTGCTATTCCTTAGTCAACATTCAACTAATTATGGATACATATATTATAATAAAATATTTATGGATATATCTATCTATATAAATAAAAATGTAAATGTTCGTTTGTTCAAAATTTTAAATCTCCGAAAGTTCTTCACTGATTGCTTTGGAATTTTGACACAACGTTGTATTTGAATACGCATGTGTTTATATATATTATATAGATGTCACCTGTGATAGGTAAAAAAAGCTTTTGTTGTAAAACAGTGCCTTCTGTTGAATGTAAAACCAAAACGCGCTATTGTTTCTCTATCTGCACACACAGCCTGAGCCACATCAACGCGTGGCGGGGTACAACTAGTATATAATAAAACCCCTTCACAACTGAAACTGTGGGAATAGTCATCCTTTGGTCCAAAAATAGCAAAATGGTTATCAGATTTTCAGACAGTTTTGGAAATAATAAGTTAATGCTAGTACTTAGTTGTATGTTCGTTTTTAATTCTTCTCACTCAAAAATTTTTTTTTTACGTGGTTTTTACTCAATTGGCCTTTAGAATATTACTCATCCAAATAAATTTATATTATATTCTTTTATAAATCTTTACAATTAGATATTACGTACCTAATTATTACGTACAATTAATATTACTTACGAAATAATTAATACGAAATAATTGATACGTACAAAAATAATTTGGTAATACGTACCAAACAACTTAAATAACCAAAGAAATTGATGTTTCTTAGAAAAGGCACTGCCTAGTTAGAAACTAATGTGGACTGGGCCATAATGTATTCAGGCCTGCATTACAGCTTATCCTCGACTTTGTACTTGTATTATTACATATCAATGTGCATAATATATATAATATCCGTGTTCACATTATTTGTCCAATGATATAAATGTACAATAATAAATAAATAAAATAAATTCATATTTTTCCAGAATACGTACCTAGACTTGTCAACTCAAACCATTACCTTGATTTTTGGTACAAGTCTAATTGATTTTTGCCTGTCACTAAGCAAGTGAATTAATACTGGTAGTAAAGATAAACATTGAAATTGAAATTGATTAAAATATCCGATGGAATTCACACATTGAAGAAATTACAAATAAAATCGTGAGGTACATATAATCCGTAATATCCTCAATACAAACGACTTTTTAAAAGTGTACTACGCTTTGTGTCATCCTATTATAGATGAATTATCCTAAAACGCTGTGAATACATTAATCGCTAATCTCCCAACCATTTTCGGAATTCCCCAAGGAACTGTCCTTGGCCCTACACTGATTCCCTTCTTCGTTAATGATTTCTGCACCTAATATATGATGGATACATCAAAATAAATTTCAAAAATAGGATCACTAACAAAGGTCGTGGAACAGTTCTTTGGTCCCGTTATTGCTACAAATACCTACCTGATCAAATTCTTTGCTTCAAAATAATCAAAAAATGTACGCATCGAAATTGAGCATACCTATTATTGAAGAATTCATTCAGTCTCGACACACTTGTGAGACAGGCACAGTAAAATACGTATTCAATTATTTATATGATGTACCTAGTGAATAAATTATTGTCTTTGAATTTTAATTACTCCATCACGTTTGGTTTCAACGACGTTCAAGGTGGTTCGAAAACCGCAAATGAGTTACTGAGACCTAACCAGCTTATTATTACTATCATTAAGGGAGTTGGAAAGGAAAGGAGATGGGAAAGATATTGGTTGTATTTTGAACGGTATATCTAGTATTTATATCTAGTAGCAGGTAACTTAGTAAAGGATCAAAGTTGATAAGTGATCAAACAAAACAAAATTTCCGACTACACAATATTTATAATAATATTAGAAATCAATATTAGAAATATTTTAAATATTTGCGTTTATTTCTGGAAGTGGGTTAATTTCAACTTTCAATTTCATTCATTCGTTTACTTATTCACTCATTCGAGAAAACAAAATTGAAATTCAAATATATGTATTTAAAACTGAAGTAAAAAAATGGCAAAGAGAAATGAAAGATAATCATCAACTTGCAAACATTATGCAAACAACTAGACACTCATTACAAGCATACAATACCCCTACACACACATTATGTATAAATATATAACTTCTCCCCTTACATGCAACCAAAGATTTTTATTGGGGTACATCTTTAAATTTAAAAAAATAGACACATTATTTTGTGAGGACTGTGAACTCGGTGACACTATTCTTACACTGACTGCATATAAAAGCTGTAGTTAACCTGTAAATACATCTAACATGTATCCATCGACAGCCTTATTGTAGAAAACAAAATTATTGGATGTAATGAAGATGTGTATACCTGTACTTATAATATACTATACGAACAACCCCAAGCTTCACAGTCTTGTAAATCACAGTCACACGACAAGACTAAGAACAGGACAAAGAGTGATAGTGCAAAAAATTAATACAAGGTTTGGACCACGATTTCATATATTCCTAGCACCTAAGGTATATAATGAATTCAAACAACAACAACAGTAATAAACGGACTCTATTTAAAAGCTAATTACAATATGGCTTATAGAAAGTGGCAGAACAGATTCGGAAAACTTCCTGAATAAAATCATGGTAATACCTTTTAATACCACCATTATGTCATCTCTTCAATGTATGCCTAAAAAACGGGATTCTCCCAGACATCTGGAGATTAACTAAAATAACCCCTATCTACAAGAAGGGTGACAAACGCGACATCCGGAATTATCGACCAGTTGCCGTTCTATGTTCCATCATGAAAATATTCGAGAAAATTCTACATAAATATATACTTAATCACGTTAAGCCAATTCTTGATGACCGTCAATATGGTTTTAGACCCCAGATGTCAGTAACATCAAACCTCTTATGCATCTCAGATTTCTTATCACAAACTCTCGACAATCGGGGACAGGTGGATGTTGCTTATTTCGACCTGGAAAAAGCATTCGACAAGGTTGACATCGACATTCTTCTAAATAAGCTAGCTTCATTTGGTTTTTCCAAAAGACTACTCTGTTTTTTTGCTTCATATTTTCGAAATCGTAGACAGTTTTTTTATTATAAGGGTTCCAGTTCTTTTGAATTCATAGTTTTTTCTGGAGTTCCTCAGGGGTCTATCCTTGGACCACTTCTGTTTCTGATTTTTATTAACGATATTGGTTCAGTCATCACACATTCGCTGTATTTACTATTTGCAGATGACTTGAAACTATATCGCTCAATAAAAAACCATCTTGACTGTATTCTCCTTCAACGTGACATTGACTGCGTTTCAAACTGGGCCAAAATAAATGGCTTGAACTTCAGTACACCCAAGTGCAATATCGTCTCGTATACAAGATCAAAGAAACCGCATGTATTTGAATATACAATCAATGAAATTATTCTCCAACACCTAAACCAAATCAAAGATCTAGGAGTTATTTACGACAGCAAACTAACTTTTCACCAACACATCGATGATTTAATAAGCAGAGCATACAGGCTTCTCGGCTTCGTAATTAGGAACTCATATCCGTTTCGTAACACAAAAACATTGACGTTATTATATAATACACTAGTCCTTAGTGTACTGGAATCAAACTCGATCATCTGGGCTCCACATGAATTAACATACACTTTACGCATTGAAAGAGTCCATAAAATTTTTTTGAGGTTTTTACTCTCGCGGCTCTATGGACGTTACCCTTGGCTTTACCCATCGATTTATATATTAGGCATGACCGATTACCACTCCCTAGAGACACGTAGAGGTATTGCTTTGCTTAAATATTTTTTTCAACTTATAAACGGTCAATTATCTAATAATGAGATACTGGCCCAACTAAATTTTTTTGTACCAGAGTCTCACTCTCGAGGACGTCATCACAATCTTCTATATAGTAGAGCAAGCCGCACTAATTTATTTATGTACTCACCTGTGGGGAGAGCTACGTGCTTTTTGAATGCAGTAGATAAAAAAATAGATTTATTTTTTGTGTCCTATAGCGCATTTGCGAGATTTTTGGCATTGCATATACACTGCATAAATGGTACAATTATAACGTCTTAGGCTATATTACCTGTAATTGTTATAAATAAATGTACAAATTATATATATAAATAAATGGTCTGACTGAATTGAAAACTGGACTGGACTGGATAGGACAGGACTCGAGGACTGGAGATGTAGATTCAGAATCTGCTGTTATGCAGCATGAAGTCTCCAGATTTGCCTATCAACACCGAGGCACCCAAATCCGTTGTGTTTGTTTTTTTTTAATATTATATGCATATGATTGTATTATTATATAATATGTAATATGTTCTTATTTGTGTTATGTTACCACCATGATACGGGCATTTCCCTAGTTTGGGGTACTGAGCAGTATATGTTTTATATATATATATATATATTTTTTTAAAACATACAACAAACAATGTTGCACTCCCATGAGTTATCAAACTCATTAAGGGATCGCCAATTGGTAGTTTTGAAATAGAAGAGTAAAAAAATAAAAAAAGAGTTTTGTACAGATAAATTAGACCCAACCCAACCCATTGTGCAGACACAATGTATGAAGAAAACATTTACAAAACATTTTACGGAAGCAACATACAGACACAACATATGAAGAATCACTTTACAGATATGTCACAAAAAAAATTGTCTTATAAGACTTTATGAATTATTATAATCACTCATTTGATTTATGTACTGTTGGTGTCAAAAAGTTAAAAAAGTATCCTCAATGATGGACTATAAAAATGCATTAAAACAAAATCAGGAAAATACATTAAAAAGTACGGGCTCAAAAATAAACAGACCTAAAACAAGATGTTTTACATTCAAAATACATGAAAAGATTAAAAAAGCCCATCATCTCTGGATGTACAAAGTTTGGTATTTGGAGATAATTAGGACGGCTATCAGAACAGAGTTTGTACCTACTTATGACTCGTTTTCCAAATAACACTTGAAAAAATAGAATTTCAATATATCGTTTCGATTTCGATTCATTTATACACATATAACCCCTAATCCTAAAGACCATTTTGCAATGTACTTCTCCTAAGAGAACTGTCCGAATGCAGAGTGAACGGAACACGTGTTCGCATTACATTTTATTCCAGAAAAATTCGCTGTTTTTGAACGTATTTCTAAATAAAATACGGAAATATGTAAAGTATAAACTTTTTAATATAAGTGTGTTTGTCGGAAGTGACTTGCCAGGTAAGTATGTTTTGGTATCTTTTCTAAATAACAAATGTAGATCCTAGGAAATAAATTGTACAGCACCCTTGAGGTGATTTTTCACAAAAACGGCGCTCTACAAATTATCCAAATATTATTATTATAAAGTTTTTAAAGTCACTTACAAAGATAAAGATACTATTAGAGATGCTGTCATACATAAATCGGATGCGCGGGGAGCAAGTTCGGCAGTTTCCACAATTTGCCGAACTAATGCAGCGCGACAACTGTTGCCAAGGAAACGCAGTACAGCAGGAGTGCACAGGCTTTTAAAAAGGAGGGCCGTATACGAAGAAATCAAAACTCGTCATTAATATTATTGTTCAACTTAGTTTTAATATTTAAAACTGTGCCGTTATTTTTGTACTCATTATTTAATAATATGTTTTTACAATATTTAAATAACTGTAATTACCATTTAAGTCGTAATCATGTACAAACTTAACTTAAATGGCAAAACATAAAATAATAATAAGAAAACAGTAAGAACATGAAATTTTTTTTTCTTAAATATGAGTACATAATGTATCGTGTGTTATTGGTTCAAGTTTTGATTTTTGTTTGGGTCAACACTAGAAGAGAAGATGAAATTCAGTATCGGCTGAAAATTTACTTTCGGTCAGTCACTAATGATTTTTTCTTAGTATGAGTACGCATGTGTTTTATTAAGTTTGACTTCTGTGAAAAAGCATAGGGGCAGTACGAACATGAAAATGGTTTTTCTTTAGTATGAGTAGACATATTGTGTGTTATTAAGCTTGATTTCTGTGAACATACATAGCTACAATACGAACATGAAAATGGTTTTTCTTTTGTATGAGTTCGAATATGTGTTATTAAGTTGGACTTCCCTGGACATGAATAATCACAGAAAGAACATGAAAATGGTTTTTCTTTAGTATGAGTACGCATGTGTGTTATTAAGCTTGTCTTCTGTGAACACGCATAACTACAGTAAGGACATGAAAATGTTTTTTCTTTAGTATGTGTACGCATGTGCGTTATTAAGTTTGACTTGGAAGTAAGTTTTCGGTCACATTCCGTGCATGGGAAAGATTTTGAATTTTTGGTTCCTTGTGCTTTGCTTTTTTGTTGAACTGAATTTATATCGTAAATTGGCTTTGCTGCTCCTAGAAGAAAAACAATATTTTTTTAATTAATGCTGACATAGATAATATTAATTTAATACGATGAGAATTTGTAGCCGGTATGCTACTGCAAGTAGCTTGTTAGAAAGAGCTTTGTAAAATATTATAACTACTAAAATAAATGGATACATGTTGTGACTGTGTACACCAAATACGCTAATATTTTAAAGCTAAAATAAAGTTTTCGATAAAAACGGGTAACTTGAGTTCATGATTAAAAAAACACATCTAGGAAATTAGGTTTTACCCGCCGCCGTTTGGTGAATTATTTCAGAATGCTCCGAGAATTCCTTTTTAACATCTGTGTGATTTTTTCCTATATCTGCATGCGATAATCCTCCTCCGTCCTTTTCTTGTATCTCTGGTTCCACCTTGATAGTGACTCTCTCTAAAATAGAATTCTCCATTGTGTCTAGAGTTCCAGAGCCCTGTTCACCTGCAAACTGAGAGAATTTATCAAGCTTTACTTGGAATTAGTTTAGTTTCAGGGAGTGTGGCAGACACCACTAATAAAACCTCATGGCAGTCCTAGCACAGCAGTATTATAATAAATATAAGTAAAGAATACACATATGCGAATTTTAACCGTGTTTGTGGGAGGAATGTTGTGCAGGAAGTAACAGTAACGGAAAAACAGCAGGGAAAGTTTTGTTACCTTGAGAACAGACAGGGAACCCCCGATATTTTATTATAACCTCATTTTGCCAAGTACTGCTTTTTTATTGTATGTAACACCTAGCCTTTCGAATAAAAAACGGAAAATGAGTGACTAAATGTCACGTTCACAAATGAGTCTACTACTAGAAATTAATGACTCTGCAAATCGAAATATAAGTTGCGTTAAGAACACAAAACTGGTTTAAGCTCAAGAAAAAATATACCTTAAATTCAACGATCTGAAATAATCGTTACACGAGGAACAAGTAAATGGTTTTCCTCGGAATTTTGCACCATATGGTGTGAAACTATAATTTAAATTCCACTCAAAAACATGTAAATGGTTTCCTTCGAAATGCGTAAGCAGATGAATCCGCATTTGGAATTTTAACACATCATTCAGAAGACAAAACTGCTTTTAACTTAAGATTGAATCTTTGTGCGACACTCAGCACATGAACATGGTTTTCTCCATGATCAGCTATCAGAATTTTAAACCTGCACTTCAAACAACTGTAATTTTATCTGTAAGCGTGTCCTCGCAGATGAAATTACCTATACTTTTCAGTGGGTTTTGTAATAATGCCTTAAAATGTATCTGGAACACTGTAAAAATAAAGAAATTACAAAGAGTTTTTTTAAGTGCGCACTAAGAGTGCCCCACTTTTCTACATTTAAACCAAGTCAAATAACATCATAATATCCAATGTACGGTTCCTTTCCAAGAGCCAAGTCAGAAGTCATCACAGAGAATTTCATAAGAGAGTTTTTGTTAATTTTCTTTTAATTTCGTGTCAATTTGTCAAATATAAATAGTATAATATGTTGAAGGGTTCGTTGACCATATTTATTTTGAAACATATCTACCTTTTTAATGTAAATACTACACAAGAGTCCCAACTGCTCCCAACCATCTGGAGCCAGTGAGAGGAATCCCCAATTGTGGTATGTTGTGAGGCTGAAGGTAGTGATGAGCGGAAGGAGATAGGTTACTTGGCTATTCAGATCTGCTCACCAAACACAATTCTGAATAGTGGTCTAACACCAGGGACCACACTGAGATTATCTTTCATTCTGGAACGTGCCGAATATGCTTCTTTAACTATATTATTTTATTATATATAAACCTTCCGGTAGAAATTCTCAAGTGATAGTGAAAACCCTATCAAAGCCATAGCGTGGTTAAGAAGAACTAAGCGCACAAACAGACTCAGATAGTGACTATTTAGAGATTAGAGAACACACTTGTATTGTACAATGTACGTACATAGCCCACCCAATTATACTGATAGATAGTATAAAATGTGTTTTATGTATTATTTAACGTATTCGTGTTTTGCGAACAGGAAAAAAAACTTGTACTAAAAGTATCTAACACTCTGGTAATATAAATAATGACACGTCATCAGTATTTACAGGTTAATGTAGTTAGTACTCACGGCCGGTTTCGTGTGTCGCTGCCACGGAGAAAGAGCGTTTGAATCAAATTTTAACTTATCTCTGTCTTTTGTTCGGGTAATTCAAAATATACTGACGATCACAGCTTCAGGTGATAGTATATTTTAGTTTGCCAATCTTGACAGCTATCAGGAATTATTACGTATTCCAGAGACCCATTCAATAAAAGCGTTGACTTTTGAGGTTATAAATCATATAAGCAAACTTAGCCGGTGTTACCAGCGTATGAAATATCGCCGCTCCTAATTATTTTTTATCACGCCATTAAGTACCTACTCTGCGACAAGTGACTAAGTTGGTTTTAAAAAACATAATCTCCTTCCTTTTGGAAAAAATAAACGCAAGTTAATAGGGGTTTTTCAGCAATTGAAGGTAACGATTTTCAGAGATGTGTCTATATGTTACTCGGGTTCAACGAATTCTAGAACTGGAATTTCTTTTGATTATCAAAATTGAAATTGATTTTCAAAAAGTTTCATAAAAGAGATATAAAGTGAATTCATATTAATTATTTAAAATAATCACTTCGGTCGTGTGTATCTGTATCTATGTGTAACTCGGGTTCAATGAACGCTAGGACTGGAATTTCCTTTTGATTTTAAAAATTGTAATTGTTTCTTGAAAGATTCAGACAAGAGATAAAGTTATTTTAATTTAATTATTAAAAATTATTTTTGGTGTGTCTCGGTGTCTATTTCGGATTCAATGAACTATAGAACTGGAATTTGCTTTGATTTTCAAAATTGGAAACTAATAGATGGTCAATGGCTGTTTTCTATGGCATCTTAAACATGGCTTTTGTCAATTTTGCTGTAATTTATGGCCACAACATGATCAAATAAACTCTCCAACAAAAGAGAATTCATTAAACAACTTAGCACAGATTCGGTCAAGCCTTGGATTCAGACTTGAAGCTCCGACTTAAAAATGTATGCCAAATTCTCGCAAAACCTACTGATTCAGGTAATAACTTCAGGCAGGAGAACCAGAGCCCAAAAATAAGTTAATACTGCGCTATTTTCTGCTAAAAAAAGGTAATGTCGAAATTAGTGCGGTGTAAGTGCAAAAAGTCAGTATTTTCTGAGCACAAAGTTGATGTCTGTGTAGATTGCTCTAAAATTATAGCTAATAATTAAAAGCATGAATACTTTTAATGGTTGCCCAAAGAATAAGAAATTAATCTTAAAAAAATAAATGGTTGTTTAAAAAAAACAGATGTTCAGGTTGATTTTCAAGAAGATGAATTTTTTGGTTTCTGTTTTGTTGAACCAACGTAATAAATTTCTCCTATTTCCGTTGTAAATATTTTTTTAATAAGAATAAGGTGGTCAACCTTATCAAAACCTTTTTTTTAATCAGAGTAAACTGCATCTACCTGATGATCCATACTACTAGACAAAAAATTAGAGTAAGTAATTTAATCACGGTAGATTTGCAATTAACAAACCCGTGTTATTGGTCTGTAATTTTGGCGGCAAGCTGGGGATATATATATTAGCACGGACAAATCTTTCCAACAGATTAGGGATCGCAGAGAGAATGGATATTGGCCTGTAGTTTTCCATTCGTTGACGCAAATTACCCCTGTGGACCGGTATGATATCGGCCAAATTCAACCTGCCAGAAAAAAACCCATCACTCATTTATTAAATATTATGGTAAGTGGCACCAGAGATGTGCTTTATTTCAAATAAATCCATTTCAAATGGAAATGCAAAATGCCAAATGGGTATTTTCCATTTTGCATTTTAAAAGCTTTTCTAAATACCATTTTGCATTTTAAATGCTTTTCTCAATGCATTTTCCATTTTAAATGCTTTTTGCAACATTCTCCCTACTATCTCCCCTCATCTTTTTTTCATAAGCCCCAAATATCAGTCGGTCCTCAACCTCGCTATAAGAGATAATTTACATTTGTCAAGTTGCTCCCTGGTAGGAGCCCTGGCAATTGAGTGATACCATTACAAAAAATACTGATTCAAATTGGTCCTGAACATAGGGCCATGACGCTGTAATATTAAATGTTAGATAGCAGTTTCTATGTTTTTACGTTGGCCAACATTAGACCTGCGCAATTTTTTTGTGGTTTCATAATCTGTAGTCGTGGTGTTTTTGGATTTACCATCATGTAATATGTTTGTTCTACGTTGATGTCCATTATTAACCCATTACCTCCATGACGATGTCTATAGGCATCAAAAAAATAGATGAAAAGTATGATTTTTTTCACTGTGAATAAAGCTAAATCCCACCAAGTTGTTATGCAGCACTTACAGATTGGTATGTTTGCTTTCAATAATTAACATAATTTAATAAATTTTATTAATTATTCCATTTTTAATAATTTTTTTACTAAAGCCCTGAAAATAGACCCATTTTGAAAAAAAAAAAAAAATTTAAAACGGAAAAAAATAACACATCTGTGAATTACATATTGTTATCAAAAGATGAAATAGTCGACAACACTGTTTCAACATAGTATTATATGCATAAGATGACGGCTGGATGTCACTGAAATCAGGTGATGCCTACGCGCAACGTTTGGAGGTTAGCTGTGACAGCGTTTTCATACGTTTTTGGTTAGCTTGCCTTCAAATAATACGGTTTTGTTGTGTTTTTATGGGTGATTTTTATTAAAAATAAGAGTTAGTCTGCAGTTTTAGGATATTTTTAAATAGAGAATGTTGATGAACAGACGGACGAAGAGCTGATTGACGATGATTTGATGGCATATCACGACTTGACTGGAATCAGCCTTTGACATCCTCTGGTGCGAGTCGTAATACCTTGCGAATATCTATTTCAAATGCACCACCAGCCAAAAAATTAAAACTCCAGTAAACTGTTGCGTTCCTGAACCGCTGAATGTGGTGCATAAAGATATGTACGAAAAGCTGAAGTCTTATAATGCTTTTCAAGTGTTTTCATTATTCTTTGATGACGAAGTGATTCAGTTTATTCTTGAGAGGATGATCAAATACGCTCGATTTAAAACCAATACCGAATTCCAGTAAGATATATACGAATTGAAGCGTTTTCTTGGTTTCTGTGTTGACCGGCTACAATACATTGCCATCTACCACAGATTATTATTCGTCTGACCCGACCTTGGGTGTAAGCGTCATCAAAAAAGGAACCAATGTCCACATTTCGAGCTTATAAAGCGCTATATACTTTTTTGCGATAACAACAATCTAGATATAACCGACAGAATGGCTAAGGTATGATAATGACTAACGTTCCATCTTTATTTGTATTTGATGTTTTTGCACACAAACTTTCCATCGACGAGCAAATGGTGCCATATTTTGGTCGACATTATTGCAAGATGTACATTAAGAATAAGCCAATCAAAGTTGGCTACGAAATTTGGTGTCTTGCTTCCTTCAAAGGCTACCTGTTTCCAAGCAATGCCATATTCCTGAGCATCTGATACATATGACCCCGTATTAGGTCAAAGATTATCCTTCGTACTGTCTCTGATGGAATATATAGAGTTCCCCGCACGCCATGAGTTATTTATGGACAATTTCTTCACATCTCACCATTTGATGTGTATCCTGAAGGATAAGAGAATGTGCGCTACTGGCATATGTAAGCCAGTTCGCTTCCCTAACCTTGAAGCTTTAGGCAAGTTGAAGACAGGAAAGTAATTGCCTAAAGGTGACATTTTCTTCTATATTTCCATTTACATAGCAATTGAATTTGATGCGGTGGTAGACGTAGAAAGCCAAATCCTCGTATGCCGTTGGTTAGGACAACCGTGAAGTAACAGTGGCCACGAACTATGCTCGAATGGAGCCAGTAAGTCAAGTGCAGAGTTAGCAGAAATTGAAGATAGACAAAAAAGGCAAAGTTTTGAAGGAAGCATGCAAAAAAAATCGGTTGCCCAGCGTGCCAACACGAAATTATAATTTGGTAATGGGTGGGGTAGACCTCCATGATAATGGTATACTAAATTATCGGGTCAACATTCGGTCAAAGTAGTGGTACTGGCCTTTATTTGCATCTTGCCTGAGCAGCAATCTTTTAAATGGATGGAAGTTGCTTTGCTTCTTTAGGAAGTACGAGCATGATATGGGAAACCAGATGACTAGGCGACAGAGAAAACCTTCCCAGAAGGCATTCTGTGTGGAGGTTACCCATACTCTTTTATTGTCTTTTCCAAATCAGGTCAATGCCGAATTCGGAAATTCTCGTGTGAAGGAAAATGGGAATCGTGTGCGTCGAATGCAAGAATTTCATTTGACATATCGTGGCGAATCTCGAATTCGTTGTGCTCTATGTAAAAAAAATCCAGCAGTCTATCGATGCCGGGCCTGCAACCACGCCCTTCATTTTGACTGCTTCGAACGGTATCACTTAGAGAATAATTTGGTTAGATTTGGTTAGTTTTCCTCATTCTAGATGGTTTTTTCTAATATTGAATTTTTTGTTATTTTGCGTATTTTCCATTAATAAATTGTATTTTCATTGAATTATAAATAATGGCAATTATTAATTTTAAATTATCAATATAAATCATACAGTTTACTGCATTTTACCCATAGTTGACGTAAATTTTGCTTAGGGGGGTTACCTCCAAGCGTTGCGTTTAGGCATCAATTTTCTAGACGCTCTGGTGAGAGGGTGGGCGGGCGGAAAATTCTAAAACTGATTTTGGGCTCTCCTTTAAGTCTAAACTATCGGGTTATAATGATGATTCAAGTTCATAAAAAAAAAAAATCATGGAGGTAATGGGTTAAATGACAAAATTGTTTACAAATTCTATAATTATTTTAATCGTTTGACCTGAGAAACCATTTTGCATTTTGAAAATAGGTATTTTGCATTTTGCATTTGAAATGCTTTTCTAAAACCCATTTTGCATTTTGCATTTTGAAATGGAAAAGTTTTGACCCATTTCCATTTTGCATTTCAAATGGTTTTGGGTACCCATTTTGCACATCTCTGAGTGGCACACACTATGACAACGCAGCAGATCTATGGAAAAACGTTCCATGTGACCCGTACCTTTGTTTATGTCTAGTGACTTTAAACTTGATTGCACTTCTTGTTTCGTTAGTTAATCGTGTGAATATCCAGAGTCGTGAACTGATTCAAGTTGTCGATGTCTATTGTGTCATTGATGGAGGAGGGTTCAAAGGTTGACTTGAAGAATTTAGAGAATATTTTACAAATGTCCTTGGCATCATTAGATTCACGCCCGTTAAAGGACATAACAGCAGGGTATCCGTCGGATGATTTTAATGAGGATATGTATGACCACAAACTTTTGATATTGTTTTTTTTTTATTTATTTATTCGAGAATCAAACAGGATATTTATAAAAACATTAATTATGGATTACAAAATAAAGAAAATACAATTATAAATATCCCTAGACTAATGTGTCTGCAGCAATCACATTTGCACATTCACATAAGCAAACATGTAAAACAATGACAGTATTTATATACAAAACTTAAAACTTAATTACAAAGATTGAAGCACATAATAAGGAGAAAAATTTAAAGATTACATATTAAAAAAAAATTCTAAACCACTAAAAAATTTTTTTTTATTTATTTATTTTTCTTTTTATTTTTTTTTATCTAAGTACAGAAATCGTGGAGATATTTCTTGAAACAAGTTATATTATTTGAAAAAATATCTACGACAGTGTGTGTTTTGGCAAGATAATTGTATGATCGAGACATTCTAGACATAGGATTAAAATATCCAGTGTTATTGGCAAAGATTTCGGTCCAAAATATGTTCATATTTCTAGTATATTTGGGCCTGGCGTAAAAATTGATTTGATAGACTAAGTTACTATTTACACGATTATTCACAATTTTGTAAAGCATTAAGAGGTCATTTATATTTCGTCTTTTAACTAAACTCTCTAGTTTGAAATATGTAAGTCTTTGTTCATACCCATTTAGAAGATGGTAGACACCTGATCGATAGGACGAAATCCGTGTAAATTTTCTTTGGACAGATTCAAGTCTGGATACCTGTATAATGTAATGTGGATTCCAGACTGTTGTCCCGTACTCAAGAACACTACGGATTAACGAATTAAATAGAATTATTTGATGTTTTGCGATGAACGTAGCGACGTATAATTCGACGTAGCACGTAAGAAGGAAAATTCACGATAGTCAGAAAGACATTTATATGTCTTCCATTTGAGCCAGACTTTGTCTTTTTCCGTGATAAACTAATAAGTTCGGGGGTAAATTAAATGGAAAATTTCTCATTTCTTCGTGCCAGTAATGGAATAAACTTATCAATTACATTGTTTATTTTTACATAGAATTGGTCTACTGCTTCTTCTGCTGATAAATTCGAGATTCCAATCAATACAATTAATGTCATTATTAATTTGCGTGTAATCAACTTTTTTTACGCTCTCTGTTGTTTTTAATTTGTGAATGAATCGCGTAGGATATTTCGAATTCCAGGGCTGGATGGTGTCTTTCATCTAAAAGGAGAGGGTCGTCACTACGTACAACTTTTGTTTCGCGACTGTAAATATAATGCGAGGAGGCAAGACCATAGCCACAAACATAGCCTTCGGAAAATGACCATGTGAGAGTAGGTAGATTCAGATCTCTTAGAACATAAAACATATTATTTTATTGAAGACAATATTAGTGATTTCTAAACGAAAATCTGAAACAGAAAAGGATACGGTCACATTTGGCACTCGAACCCAGGACCCTTGCCTTGCCGGGGCATCGCTCTTCCACTGAGTTAATGAGACCCTAAACCCTTAGGTCACATTTAACTGTATCATACTTCGAATAAGAACTACCAACATTGTCTACATTTTTTC
This sequence comes from Hesperophylax magnus, assembly GCA_026573805.1. Lineage (NCBI taxonomy): Eukaryota > Metazoa > Arthropoda > Insecta > Trichoptera > Limnephilidae > Hesperophylax > Hesperophylax magnus. The sequence goes on from JAIUSX010000060.1 coordinate 3,545,099, forward strand.
ACCGCACATTTTTTATTGGCATTTATTTACTATATTTATGTATGATCGCAAGTTTCAACCCGAACTAAATACAATCTAGACAGCGTCTTTTAAGATAAACCTATATTATTTTTTTATTTTAATGTGAGCCATCTATTGACATTCCTGCAAGTGATGAATATTAAATCGCTAATATTATCTTCAATAATTAAATATGACAATTTGAAGTTATACTCAATAAAGATATTAAAAAAAAAATATATATTATTTGGTTCTGATGTAAAAACGGATTTCAGGTTTTTGGAGAAAATATCATAAAACGTTGTCTGCGAGACAGGAGGTATGTATACAGAACATATGATGAGAATGAGAGACCTTACCGGAATAGATACGAAGATTTGATTTTTTCCCCAGTCATCGAGACGGGAAGCTGAGAGCTCCTTACGCACTGCTACTAGCACACCGCCTCCGTCCATCTTACCAGTAAGTATACGGTCCCTATCTCGTCAGAACACCGTATACCGTGAATCTATGAATTCGGCCGTATTTACACTTGCTACAAGCCACGTTTCAACTAGCACTATAACATCATAATTATTCGATGAAATATTAATAAGTAGCTCCTGAATTTTGGACTTCATACCACCGCAGTTCTGGTAATAAACGGATATAGATTATGTCGTTTTATTAGTGTAAGTGTGCCTGTCGATTTATTCCACAATCGCGAGAGCGGTACATTAATTAGGACGTATGAAACATCAAAATTATATATGAAACAAAGATTACTTAGTGTAAAATATGTCGACATTGTAAGATGTTAATGAATATGCAAGAGATATGATAGTGCTATATGATTATAGAGGTATTGCGCTGTAAACAAAAATATTAAGTAATTTTCCAAGAAACAGACGAATAAACAAGGGTACAGGATAGTGTGAGAGAGTTGGCATCGACAGCAGCAGTAACGAGTGTGTTGTAGAAGTCACATTTTTGTTGATCATGAGTGCTAATTTTATTAAGGTCTCCCTCACGATGAATGGTGACCACTCGAGAGAGATCATTCCTTTTCGCCAGGATACTGTCATTCCGCACTCATGTGTATTTATAGCCGTTTTTTTTCCGGCGGCACGTGTTTTTGCAAAGAGTTCATTTACATAGAAGTTAGTGATGGGAGCGCCAAGTCATAGTAAGTCTGTTGTGAGGCCGCGGCGAGTCCTTACCGCAGCGATGACATCACCACGGAGACGCTTTGTAGTGAGCTGGATGACTATGTTGCGTGGCCGGTTGGAGGGCGACGAGTGACCGCGAGCGACGCGGTGCACAGCCATCACAGCGCCACTCGGAACCGGGGCGTCAATGATGAAACCCATTCTCTCCAGTAATGTTAACTAATTCTCATTCAATTTACCTTTTGCCTCAGGAATGCCATGAATGTCCAGGTTACATACTCTGCTACGCTGCTCCATTTCATCTTGAGCGTCTCTGATTGATTCCATTTCCTGTCTTGGGCTGGCATTTTCTTCCTGGAGAACAGTTACACACCCCATAATTTTGGTGTACCGGTTCTTCCACTCATTTGACAGCGCGTCCAATTTTTGATGAATGGCGTCAACTGCGAGTTTACTTTCAGTGCGCATTGTTTCGAGTTTCGACTCAAAGATGTTGATAAGGGAGTCTGTTTCAATGTTTATTATAGACTGGTGCGTTGCCGACGGTGAGCCCATGGGGCCAGATTTAGTCAATAGAGGTGATGATGGTGTTTTTTTCACACTGCAAACTACTCTGCGAGATTTAGACATTTTCTTTATTTAATGTTTTTTAACGCCAAAATGGGAAAATAAAAATAAAAATCAAATATTTATTTTTATTTAATGCCAGTAGAATTCGAACTGAGGTTCTCCGAAACTCTACAAAGCAATGGCGGGCGCTATCACCATTGGGATAAAAGCCGCTTTTGTATTTTCGTAAAATATTTTAGTAAGAATAGTGTTAGCACAAGTATTTTGTGTATTTATTTAGAACGGCGTAAAAAATATTAATATTTTATTTATTTATTGACGCTCTATTGGGCTTTTAAGTACATAACAAATAGAAATTTGATTTTTAACAACAGTATAAAACAAACAATAGAAAATCGAAATAAAATATAATGATTTCTCATACATTAATTACATTTTAAAAGTGGTGGATTAATTTGGGTTTAAATGTATTGAAGTTTAAATAAAATATGTCAGCGACTTCACTTATTTCATTGCCCAACCTATGTATTATTTCTAACACAGAATTCGTAGCGAAGTTATTGTTGTAGAATAAAATGTTCCGTCTAGTATATTTTGGAGGTATATGTAAAGATAGCAAATTTATAGTGTCAGGGCAGTCCAACCTTGTGTGAACAATTTTATATGGTAAAAGGAGATCAAATATTTTTCGCCTTTCAGATAATTTCGATAAGTTAAGTACACTGCGTAAATTGACATAATTGATTTCAATAATAGGAACAACAATTTTGAAATTAATAAAACGTAAAATTTTATTTAGATTTTTTTCAATTTGTAAACAATGAGAGTTGAAATGAGGACACCAAATGGTTGAATTGTATTCAACCTGACTTCTAACCAGAGGCGTGTATAGTTATTTTATAGTTTTTATGTTATTGAAAATTTTAGCGATTCTGAGAATAAATCCAAGCGTTTGTAATCCCTTACTGGTAATGCTATTAATGTGATTCAAGAAGCGTAGTTTGTAATCCCTTACTGGTAATGCTATTAATGTTATACAAGAAGCGTAGTTTGTAATCCCTTACTGGTAATGCTATTAATGTGATTCTAGAAGCGTAGTTTGTAATCCCTTACTGGTAATGCTATTAATGTGATACAAGAAGCGTAGTTTGTAATCCCTTACTGGTAATGCTATTAATGTGATTCAAGAAGCGTAGTTTGTAATCCCTTACTGGTAATGCTATTAATGTGATTCAAGAAGCGTAGTTTGTAATCCCTTACTGGTAATGCTATTAATGTGATTCTAGAAGCGTAGTTTGTAATCCCTTACTGGTAATGCTATTAATGTGATACAAGAAGCGTAGTTTGTAATCCCTTACTGGTAATGCTATTAATGTGATTCAAGAAGCGTAGTTTGTAATCCCTTACTGGTAATGCTATTAATGTGATTCAAGAAGCGTAGTTTGTAATCCCTTACTGGTAATGCTATTAATGTGATTCAAGAAGCGTTGTTTGTAATCCCTTACTGGTAATGCTATTAATGTGATTCTAGAAGCGTAGTTTGTAATCCCTTACTGGTAATGCTATTAATGTGATACAAGAAGCGTAGTTTGTAATCCCTTACTGGTAATGCTATTAATGTGATTCAAGAAGCGTAGTTTGTAATCCCTTACTGGTAATGCTATTAATGTGATTCAAGAAGCGTAGTTTGTAATCCCTTACTGGTAATGCTATTAATGTGATTCAAGAAGCGAAGTTTGGAGTCAAAGATATTATAATCGTATTTTTTTCTTGGAATCTTTGGGATTCTAACTGGGGTTCTTCCAATCTCAGTGCAGGTTTAGCGGACGTTCACACCACTGGGCTAAAATCCGCATGTGAGGTACCGTGATATATTTGTAATATGAATTGACTTAGCACAGGTGTTATAATAAGTAAATGAATGTTTATTTCGGCGACAACATTAACTGTCACTTCACAGAACAAAAGTAAAATTATGAAAAAGATAAATATCAATTTTAAAAGTCTTTAGAAGAATATATCATTGTAAGCTAATACAAATGAATTCTTTCAGTAAGCCAAGTCTTCAGTAAGTTCACCAATTGTTTGTTTTGGGCACAGTTATTAATTTCAGCAGGTAACATATAAAACAAATAGGAATAATATAGTTTGAAATTTTTTATTTAAAATATTCGGGCCAGCAGATCTTCAACCTGTTGACTGTGGGAAATCTGGAACCTTGAACACAAATTACAATCAAATATGTACACTAAATTAAAAAACATTGTTTCTAAAATAAAATTTTGTGCAAGCGATATGGACACTGATCTTTATACAGTTTCTTTATACATAAGGCTTAAAATCGCTTTCAAAACTAAGGACAAACACATTACTATCCTATTAGTTGCTAACCCTTAACTAGGCAAGGATATCAAAACTGAAATTTTTAAAGTTAAACTGTGTTATAAGGATTCTGGGTCTAAAACGGTTCTTGAAAAAATGGCAATAAAATAAATAGGTTTTTAAATTTTCAGTAATATCAGAGTTCAAATGTTAACTACGGTGAACAACGCTAAATGAGGTTGGTAAAGTTAGATTTAAATGAAAAATTGTAGACGATAAGTAGTTATCTGCATTTACTACTAATAATTACAAAAACAAGAACATTTCATCTTTTTTTTTAAATGAAAGAGTTTACGTTTTTTTCGAATAAAATCATAGATTATATTGTGGCATTGCAGCCTTTACAAACCTCACTATAAAAATTTAAAAAAAAATTCTAGGGTTAAAATTTGTTCTGTTATGTACGGAGAAAAATACTTACATTTTAAAATATCTAAGAGGAAAATGGTCATCAGTCAAATCAATGGAACTTTTTTCTGTCTGCCTAGGTAGTACATTCTTGAGCGGTTAAAGTACCTAGCAGTTTTGTTTACCAAATAATTCTCGTAGGTACAAGATGCGATCTCCGCAGGGAAACAGAAAAGAAAAGGTTCTAGAACGCACTAGTAGCTGCTGCTACAGTTCTACAGTTTTGAGAGTGAATTTAGAAGGGTAAAAATATTATTTGAAGAAATAATAAAATATACTACTGTACACATATTCATATATATTTTGATATTCGTGTTAGTAGTACGACATAATTATCTTTTTTACATATACATTTATATGTAAGTTACACGTACATTTAAGTTTAAAAATAAATCAAAAATTTTACAATGCGATTCAGAACAAATTCAAAGAAATCGCAAGGTTAGAAATATTGTGACCATTATAAAATTATACTTATTTTATGTACTGGTAACTCTCTGGTGAAACAAATCATATCTAATAATAGAATTTATTCTGTTAATAGTTTTCGTGAAGGTGAATGTTAACGCAAGGAACAAGAAAAGTGTCCAGTAAAAGACTTTCTTCGAGAAAACGCATAATTACATACGAAAAAATACTGTGAGTGCGCACGTGTTTTTTCAAATCTCTCTTCAGCCAGGAAAAACGAAAAAAAAAATCTCAGCTCTCATTCAGTATTTTCTCTTCAAGGAACACTGTTGATAACTTACATAGTTGCACTCGGAACAAGAAAAGTGGGTTTTTCTCCGCTCTGAGTCAGTATGTTTTCCAACAAATGTCCTATATGGGGGGGGGGGGGGGGGGGGAAGGTGGCCTTTCCTAGAAACTGAATATGTGCACTTGGAAAATGAAAAAGGTTTGTCGCCACTGTGAGTCAGCATGTGACTTTTTAGATATGCGTTTTGAGAATATCCATAGATGAACAAGGAAATAGAAAAAGTTTTCTCCGTAGTGACTCAACGTGCGCTTTAGATTGCCTTTATACATATATTAATACTCAGTTTCTTTGTTTTTTTTTGGTCGCTGAAAATTAGGCGAAAAGCGACCACTCTCCCCCTTAAGTTCAAACAACTCGAGGTTCGTTTTGGCGTGAAAGTCGCAAAAAAGTTGCCTTTAATTTGTTTCGGTCTTCAGGAAAAAAGCGACCGAGACGCCTTCCCGTCCGTATAGAAGCCGAGGCTCAATTCGGTCTGTAAAAACTGAAAACACGAGTCAGTATAAGTTTGTATGAAAATGTTTACTAAAATATTCGTTCGGGATAAAATGTTGACACAAATTTGAGTAGCATCTGGCGGCGGAAACTGGAAGCGCACGCGGCGCGCCATACGAAAGTGCGAAGTGCTCTTTTCGGCCGCCAGGTTTGCCTAACACTAAAGTTGATTTGCGGCAGTTTAATTGGCACAGCTTCGAATCTTTGACAAAAATAAGTCACGTGGTCAACACGAAACCACGTGGTATGCCTTTTTATAAAATCAACACGGTCAACCTAATGATAGAATTCCATCAAAAAGGCACAGTCTACGGTTAAAATTATCGAAAAAATTCATGCTCCGAAGGTTTAGGAACGTTAATCGGCCGTTCTACATATGGCGCTCGGTTCAAAATGTCTCACAATAACCGGCTAAAGTTTTGACATTTCAGATTTGAACCGAAAAATGCCATTTTTAATCAGTTGGGCTTTTGGCCAATTAGAAATAATAGCAATCATAGACAAGCACCGAAGAGATGTTTTATTACATAGTCATGTTACTTCAAAGAAACGTTAAAATCTGTGTAGGTACTTACTTTGACGGCTAATCTTTTGAAAATCGATAATGCTTTTGAACGAAATAAAATTTATTAATTATTAACGAAATAAAGTTGGGGAAAAATAATTTGGCACGGGTACCGTCGCCCCGTAGTGAAAAACTACATCAAAAGCGTCACGCAAATTTAAAATTTGTACCAGGAGTGCAGAAATTATATAGGGTGAAGCGGTGTTAATTGTTTTGTAATCAATTTTTTTTCCAGTTTGAGTGTTTGTAATAAATTTGAGAGGCGGGCATGGGTACCGTCGCCCCGGGAGCCATTCATATTAAAATTTTTATCTCTTTATTTTTTAACGAGTAGGTACCTTATTTAATTGCGTTATGAATATATTTTTTTGGTAATTTTTATTTCTAAATATATTAAGTTTGAAGATTTTTTTTTTATATAATTTTTTCCAATAAAAGTTTTTACATTTTGCGTGTTTATAGAGCGATGTTTTTTTCCAAAATAAAACTCGCTGGGACTTTTGAAGAATGTCGGTGACAAAAACCGTACAGTCGATATGGGTATCAAATTACGCGTCTCGACTTACAGAATCCGAACGGCTCGGTGAAAAAATGATCAGTAAGCTCCTTGGCTCTTTTTTTTCTCAAAATATTCATTTCTTTCTAAACATACATATATTTTAATACGTTTGTGGTCACACATTCATTGCTTTATTCACATGCAAACATACATATTACATTATTAAAAGTTTTTAAATTTTGCGTGGTAATTGAGCGATTCTTTTTTCAAAATAACAACTTTTGAAGAATGTCGGTGACAAAAAACCGTACATACAATATGGGTATCAAATTACGCGTCTCGAACTACACAACCCGAACGGCTCGGTGAAAAAATTACCAGTAAGCTCCTTGGCTCTTTTTTTTCTCAAAATATTCATTTCTTTCTAAACAAACATATATTTTAATTCATTTGTGGTCACACATTCATTGCTTCATTCACATGCAAACATTTATATTACATTTGAAATTTTTAAAATTTTGCATGTTAATTGAGCAATTCTTTTTTCAAAATTACAACTTTTAAAGAATGTCGGTGACAAAATCCGTACACACGATATGGGTATTAAATTACGCGTCTCGAACTACACAACCCGAATGGGTCGGTGAAAAAAAGATCAGTAAGCTCCTTGGCTCTTTTTTCTCAAAATATCCATTTCTTTCTAAACATACATATATTTTAATACATTTGTGGTCACTCATTCATTCCTTCATTCACATGCAAACAAACATATTTTATTTTTAAAAGTTTTTAAATTTTGCGTGTTAATTGAGAATTTTTTTTTCCAAAATAACAACTTTTGAAGAATGTCGGTGACAAAAACCGTACATACGATATGGGTGTCAAATGACGCGTCTCGACCTACACAACCCAAACAGTTAGGTGAAAAAATAATCAGTAAGCTCCTTGGCTCTTTTTTTTCTCAAAATATTCATTTCTTTTTATAAAATTTTGTAGTCCCACACCCTCGCCTCATCTACATTCAAATACTACACTGTGAACTAGCATGTGCCTCTTCAGCTGATCCTTTCGACGACACGCATAGTTGCACACGGAACATGAAAAAGGTTTTTCTCCACTGTGAGTCAGCATGTGGCTCGTTAGGTCGCTTTTTCGATAAAATGCATAGGTGCACACGGAACATGAAAAAGGTTTTTCTCCACTGTGAATCAGCATGTGCCTCTTCAGCTGACTCTTTTGACAACACGCATAGTTGCACACGGAACATGAAAAAGGTTTTTCTTCACTGTGAGTCAGCAAGTGGCTCTTTAAATTACCCTTATGATAACATGCACAGTTGCACACGGAACATGAATAACGTTTTTCTCCACTGTGAGTCAGCATGTGGCTCTTTAAATGACCCCTTCGATGACATGCATAATTGCACACGGAAAATGAAAATGGTTTTTCTCCACTGTGAGTCAACAAGTGTGTCTTAAGGTTACCCTGTTGATAATTTGCATAGTTGCACCCCAAACATGAAAAAGGTTTTTCTCCACTGTGAACTAACATGTGCCTCTTCAGCTGATCCTTTCGACCACACGCATAGTTGCACACGGAACATGAAAAAGGTTTTTCTCCACTGTGAGTGAGCATGTGGCTAATCAGTTGACTTCTTCGATTACATGCATAATTGCACACAGAACATGGAAATGGTCATTCTCTACTGTGAGTCAGCATGTGGCTCGTTAGGTCGCTCTTTCGATAACATGCATAGGTGCACAAGGAACATGAAAAAGGTTTTTCTCCACTATGAATCAGCATGTGACTCTTCAGCTGACCTTTTCCATAACATGTATAGTTGCACACGGAACAAGAAAATGGTTTTTCTCCACTGTGAGTCAGCATGTGGAACTTTAGTTGACTCTTTTGATAACACGCATAGTTGCACAGGGGACATGAAAAAGATTTTTCTCCACTGTGAGTCAGCAAGTGTCTTTTCAGGTTACCCTGATGATAACTTGCATAGTTGCACACCGAACATGAAAAAGGTTTTTCTCCAATGTGAATCAGCATGTGCATCTTCAGCTGATCCTTTCGACAGCACGCAAAGTTGCACACGGAACATGAAAAAGGTTTTTCTCCACTGTGAGTCAGCATGTGGCTCGTTAGGTCGCTCTTTCGATAACAAGCAAAGGTGCACATGGAACATGAAAAAGGTTTTTCTCCACTGTGAGTCAGCATGTGCCTCTTCAGCTGACCCTTTAGACCACACGCATAGTTGCACACGGAACATGAAAAAGGTTTTTCTCCACTGTGAGTCAGCATGTGGCTTATTAAATTACTCTTATGATTACATGCATAGTTGCACACGGAACATGAAAATGGTTTTTCTCCACTGTGAGTCAGCAAGTGTGTCTTCAGGTTACCCTGTTGATTACTTGCATAGTTGCACTCCAAGCATGAAAAAGGTTTTTCTCCACTGTGAACTAGCATGTGCCTCTTCAGCTGACCCTTTCGATCACACGCATAGTTGCACTCGGAACATGAAAAAGGCTTTTTTCCACTGTGAGTCAGCATGTGGCCCGTTAGGCGGCTCTTTTTATAACATGTATAGTTGCACATGGAACATGAAAAAGTTTTTTTTCTTTCATGGGTGCGCACGTTTATTGCAAAATTTGACCTAGGGGAGGAGGAGTAGTTGTGATGGGAAGGAGTGAATCCCTTTTCCACAAAATACGTCTGAAGATCTGTCGACAAATTTGAAAAATAACATGAATGAAAAAGACTCAGTTAAACTTTTTTCCTAAACTTAGAGTAAAAAAGCGAAGTAAGTTCGTAGAAAGGAAAAAAAAAATAGGAGAGTCCGAATCGTTCAAGTTTACAGTGAAAAATTGGTTTTACCTGCTTCCTTGGAAATTCTTCCAAAGCGTTCTAAGCATTCCTCTTTTACATCCGGCAGGTCTATGTCAATTTTCATATAAGTAAGCGCCGCTTCATCTTGTTGGGGTCCAAGATCCGCGTTTACGGTGACTGTGTTCACATTAATGTTTCCTGGAATAAATATGGACAATAAATATAATGAATCTTTGCATGGCCAGCCCTGAACCTAACGGCACCAGGCGCAAGTTTAATGTTGGCTGCCCTAACAGTCTAAATTAGTACACGCCGAGGCAGGATATAACTGTAGTCATTAAAATGATGATAATATGTGTTTTTTTGTAGAGCGGTATTTATCAAAAATAATATCAAGGGCGATGTGTTAGGTAAAGTATTCGACGCCCGGTGCCCGGAGCGAACTGCACCGATTGCGCCCGCTTAGGGCCAGCCCTGTATCTTCGTCAAATTGATATTAACGAGAATTTTTTTAATTGAAAAACAATAAACTATTCTTTTACAAATAAATACAATTGATCAACAACGTCAATGTCAGATAAAAAAATGACCTCAGAAATCCGCTTCAGGGACCGATTCTTCAAGAAGGAAAAAACTTTCTCTAGAGCACCTGTGGTAGAGAGTTTGGTTGTTTTCGGTCAATGAGATATTGATTTTACAATCAATATTGATGTATTTTTAACGTATAATACGTGTAATTCACATCATATTTCAAATAAAATTAGGTGAAAATCGAGGAACCGAAAACCTAATATGATTAATATAATAAAGTTTAATGAGTGCTGTTTTATTGGTATTTTCCGGCAAGGACACATATTAAGGTAAATACCCAATACACCTCATGTTTTATAAGAGAGGATGTTGTGCACAAGTGTGTGTCCTGTTTGCACGATATTTCAAAAGAGACATTGATTCCGGATATCCGAATTTTAAGTTCTATATTTAACACGTATGCAATGCAACAAACTGGCTGTCTGAGTACTCTCCGCATATTGCGAGCATTCCTTCGTTACAGCTGGGTGGTCGAAATCTAAATCTGAAAATGCTATTTCACCTCCATCTTCTTCCTGGAGCCCTGGTTCCGTCTTGATGGATATAGTATCTGGCTTCAGTAGATCCATGGCCTGCTTTGGTAGAGTTTGGTTATTGGTTTAATCCCAAAAAATATATCTGAAACAGAACATTGTTAAAATAAAATAAAATGATAAAATTTAAAAGTTAAATTGAAACAGGATACATGATTTTTAGCTCAACTCGTTAAATCATTCCTCCAAATCTAGATACGGGAGATATATCTTGGGCTGTGCATTGATAAAAACCTAATTTTTAAACAGTATATTGAAGATATTTAAGATAAATTCAACCCTAATTAGCGTATTTAGCCGGATATCATATCTGTTACCAAATAAAATTTAAAAAAAGGTCTATATTATAGCCTCGAACATTCACATTTAAACTACATGATTGAAATCTGGGGAAATGCATATGAAACATATATAAATGAACTACACGTAAAACAAAATGAAGTAATCAAAAAGCTATTTCACTTCAAACCTAGAACATCAACAGAAAAAATATATATGGAAACAAAACTATTAACATTAAGAAACTTTTTATGAATATTATACATGTCTCCTTATATGCAAAATAAATAATAAACTCATACATCCAATTACAGAAAATATTAAAACTAACCAAGTACACACACACTTTACACGGCTACACGATAAAATACATTTAAACACCATACATACTCATTACGGCAAGTAATCCATTGGTTACGAGGGGAGCAACATACATAATTGCCTCCCAGACGAAATTAAAAATGAAAAAGTGTAGTTAAATTTAAAAAAAAATTGTTTAGTTTTATGCTCAATCAACAAAACAATGATCGTGAATAAAATCGTTGTGTAATATATTAATGTGTAATGTATTAGTTTTTTTCTAGTTAAATAAGTTAAAATGTAATTTTCTTTTATCTAGAATAAAAAAAACTTAAAAAAAATAAAATGTGGTTTCGCTTGGAATATTCTGTCAAAATAACGAAGACGTAGCCAAAACACATATTTGAAAACCTTGAAGATATGACAACGGTTAAGAGAAACGTTGTTTATGGTGGAAAAACTATATTTATATATTAACAATGTTTACCGCCATTCCGCTTTTAACCAAATATCTGTTAACCATATGTTTTTTGTTGTGTAATTGTAATAAATGCCTTCGAAATGGTAATCTAATAATAGGTAGACGTCAAATTGACAGTTTAAACATTCTACTGTGACAAAACGCCCAATGTTTCCCTAACTAAACTGGAATAACGGCAGCTACCAAATAAATAGCGATGAATATAAGAATGAGTACTTACTTTACCAATAACCATCACAGGCGTGGGAGAGTAAGTTTAACAGGAAGAAACTGATAAGAAAGCACTTGTTAGCACTTGTCAAAAATATTTATAGGTTATGCATAGACAAGAATTAAGTCATAGACAATTATTATAATTTTCATAGCGACCAGATTATTAAAAAAAAAAAACATTTTCATCATGTGACTTTTGAACACAACCATATTGTTTACATACATATTCATTATATGATAATTAATCACGGTAATAAATAAGAACGGTTATTATTAAGAACGATCGTAACAAAGAATAATGATTTTTAAGAACATTTCATATTCAGCACAATTTACGAGTCATTCCACGCGAGTGGTACCAACTACTAATATATTGGCGGAATGCAAGTTAAGTTATTAAGTATTTCAAAATAAGAACAATTTTATCGATAGCCCATTTCTCTTGGGATGCTATGATATTCAACAAACTTGCTAAGACTTTTGATGTAAGTGACTGTTCTCTAAATGACTTAAACAAATATTGATTAGTCACCTAGCTAAATGCTGACATATGTAAAATTGTACTTTAATTGGAAAAAGTATTCTGTTGTACAAAAAAAAATATATAAAAATATGCCAAACACTAAACCAACTGTCACCTTGTTTATGGTCACCGTCATGCCTCGGACTACGTCCGACTCATAAATAAACCACTCTCTAGATCGATATCTTCGGGCTTCTTGTAAGGCCCCATTTTGTCACCCCCTTAACCACAGACGACCACAGATAAAACGGTCGTTTGGTCCAGACAGGTAAATATATCGTGGACCATAAAGAAATCTCAAGGCCATTTAAAAAAGTGTATACATAGACAATATTACTGCACCCAGCTAACGTCGTACATTCACTAGCCCAAAAAAATTATATTTTAAAAATTAAAATATTGGAATGCAGGAAAAGGAAAATAAAAAAAAACCCACAGCTATGCACACATAAAAATACTTTTTATTTTCAAAAAGACAATGGACAGTAATACAAAACAGGGTCAGTACAACCGATATATTGAGGATTGATTTATCATTGAAGTAGAAGATAATACTAATATATCTAAACAAGTGGCCGATGAGCAGAAGGTGACGCGAGATGGACAAAAAAAAACAAAACAAAACATGAAACAGAACAAGACACAGAAAAATAAAAAAGTAACGGTCTCAACTAGGAATCGAACCCAGTCTTACTGCAACAACTTATTAGGATTTAATTTGACCTTGCACAAAAATACAAGAATATATACACAAAATACATATTTAACCCATTACCTCCATGATTTTTTTTTTATTTTTATAAACTTGAATCGTCATTATAACCCGATAGTATAGAATGAAAGGAGAGCCCAAAATCAGTTTTAGAATTTTCCGCCCGCCCACACTCTCACCGGAGCGTTTAGAAAATTAATGCCTAAACGCAACGCTTGGAGGTAACCACCCTAAGCAAAATTTACGTCAAGTATGGGTAAAATGCAGTAAACTGTATGATTTATATTGATAATTTAAAATAAATAATTGCCATTGTTTATAATTCAATGAAAATATAATTTATTAATGGAAAATACTCAAAATAACAAAAAATTCAATATTAGAAAAAACCTTCTAGATTGAGGAAAACTAACCAAATCTAACCAAATTATTCTCTAAGTGATACCGTTCGAAGCATTCAAAATGAAGGGCGCGGTTGCAGGCCCGGCATCGATAGACTGCTGGATTTTTTTTACATAGAGCACAACGAATTCGAGATTCGCCACGATATGTCAAATGAAATTCTTGCATTCGACGCACACGATTCCCATTTTCCTTCACACGAGAATTTCCGAATTCGGCATTGACCTGATTTGGAAAAGACAATAAAAGAGTACGGGTAACCTCCACACGAAATGCCTTCTGGGAAGGTTTTCTCTGTCGCCTAGTCATCTGGTTTCCCATATCATGCTCGTACTTCCTTAAGTAGCATAGCAACTTCCATCCATTTAAAAGGGTTCTGCTCAGACAAGATGCAAATAAAGGCCAGTACCACTTCTTTGACCGAATGTTGACGCGATAATTTTGTATACCATTATCATGGAGGTCTACCCCACCCATTCCCAAATTATAATTTAGTGTTGGCACGCTGGGCAACCGATTTTTTTTGCATGCTTCCTTCAAAACTTTGCCTTTTTTGTCTTTCTTCAATTTCTGCCAACTCTGCACTTGACTTACTTGCTCCATTCGATCATAGTTCGTGGCCATTGTTAATTCACGGTTGTCCTAACCAACGGCATACGAGGATTTGACTTTCTACGTCTACCACCGCAAGCTAGCAAATTCACCTTCTAGGTTAATGTTCGCTATGCGCAAGGGAAATATAGAAGAAAATGTTACCTTTAGCCACTCGAACGATCGCGCGTCAAAAAACTTTTTTCTCCGATTGCTCGCGGTTTTTTGGCGACGATTTTGAATATTTTCCGCCAACATTAAAAAAATCAAACCTCCGAATTTTAATACGGAAACATAAAACTGATTATAGTGCTATACAGCCAATGAATTCACCTATATTTTAATAATTATTCTATATTTTTAGAATTGATAGATAAATTATTAAAAAATCTTAAACTTTATAAATGCGCGAAATTTGCGTTTTTGTGATTTGAAATTGCCGCCAGTGGCAGTTTTAAAAATCTTTATTGAATATTTTCTACGTTTTTATGTTCTCTATGGCCTGTTTGATAATCACAGATGCAAGAATGTAATAGAAAAATATTTTTTTGCATGTTAAGATCTCTTCAAAAGTTTGGTCAGAAAATAATTTTGTAAAATTTGAGTGCGTGACGCGTCAAAATTGAAATCACTGTATTATATTATATAATAAATTTACCACAAAAACTGGTATAACGTTAGGAAGATACATTAACTGTCTACAATTATTAATAAGCATAGTCGCCGTGTTGGCTTTATTTTATTCATTTGATGAATTATACAGAGAGCCTATTTCACGATGTCAAAATCATGGTGCTACTTTTTAAATAATTGTAAATTAGAACTGGAGATTTGTAACCATGTTTTTATATTACGTGCAAAACGAGGAAATAAGGCTTAAAGTGAGATATATATCATAGATATAAACATTGCCAATATTTCAGGGGGATACTTTGAAAGTTGATGAAATTCACCAATATTTGACCAAAAATCACTTCTGACAGCTACCTTAAGGTCAATCTACATAGGGTAAATCGGAATATGTAAAATGATGATAAATTTGTATATATATATCAAACCTTTGTATGACCGTAGAATTTCAAATAAAATCATAGTGATAATTTTATATCTAAACGCAAAGGTATCGAAAAAAAATGGGGGAGGGAAAATAATTGATGGAACCAATAATTGATTTATTTATTAAGCCCTAATATCCTTTAAAATCAATATTACAGTTGTATGGTTACAATGAAAGAGCAGTATATTGATTTAAACATTGTTTACACCTTTTGTCATAATAAAAATGTATTCAGTTTATTGGTTTATTCATAATTTAAGAAAATCAATACATAATAATATCATTGTGCCTCGCTATAGAGTGAGATTCTGAGTATCGCTCTGGTGAGGGACCACCATTCAGAATTGAACATTGCTTGAATTGGCTTAGTTATGTTCAGTGACTAGATCTGGAAAAGCATCTTTACAGAAAAATTGACAAAATATAATTAAGACATAAAAATAAAACGAGTTATTTAATGTGTACAATAAACAGGGAAAAATGAGAAAACCTGTGCATTTGTTAACATGCATATTTCAATGATCAGAATTGAAATATACATATTAAATGTCCACCGAACCTTATCATATAGAACCTTTGAGGACAACATAACATGAGACGTGAGTATGCGGAAAGAAATGATTATAAGTCCAGCCATCCAGGCCATCATAATTGATGTTCAAACAAATTTAATTAAATTTATAAATTAGAATTTCATAACTAAAAAACCAAAAAAGAAAAAAATGAAATAAAAAAAAACCCTCAGCAAATCTATATTGTAGTGTGATATGGCTTCATGCAATCATAGCATAATGCCACATCACACACATCACACTTTGTAAGGGTCCTTTTGAAAATGTTATTTATGTTGCACCAGGCACATTTCACCTTTTTCCCGCTACGGACCACGAAGTGGTTGCCTTTCAGGATAGGTCGCAGAGTCTTTCCTTCAGCTATTAGGCCAATGGTCCGCACAGTCGTGTCAATTTGACTACGACAGAACAGCAGAAGGAGTTCATCCGCAACCTCACTCCTGAAGTTTCGGTACAAAATGCGTTTATTTTCCTTGCGGAGCTTTGAGCCGTACAATATATACGCATTCTGCACCGAAACGCTTAGTAGTCTCCTGAAAAGCTTCTTGTACCAGACCAGGTTTCGCTGTCGTTCAATGGGGAAGCCTGACAAAAGCTGATCTTTTCGGTCAACCCCCCCCATTACCTTGTTATAGTCTAGTACGAGTTGAGGTTTGTAAGTCCAGGTACCAAACTTTTCAACTGCCCCGATTTCTGCCTTATGGTAGGTGGACAACATACTTACCAGGTTTTTGTCCAACCAAACCATTACATTGAGGTCCCCGCAGTTCGAGTATACAACCTCACCTTCCCTCAGTTTGGACCGGAGATGGGACTTAAATGCAGAGGGCACAAATTCTCGGTTTAACCGCAATGTGCCCATGCAGTCCATCCCATTTCTTTTGAGGCATCGTGCCAATAATGGACTATTATAAAAATTGTCCATTATTAATGTATACCCCTTGTTAAACAGAGGGCTGGCCAGGTCGTATACTATCTTTGCAGTGGCCCCAACTGGGCAGATATTGTGAGCACCCAAAAAGTTGGCCTGTGTCATGTCGTCCGTCATATCTTCCGTTATGTCTTCCGTCATATCTTCCTGGTCTGGATTTGTCGATTCAGCCTGTCTGGAAATGGTCTTCCCCGTATAAATTTGGAATTTCCAAAGATAGCCAGACTTGGACTCACAAAGCTCGTAAGACTTTATACCCGCACTGGCCGCTTTGGTTTTGATCATCTGGACGAATCCCAAACGGCCTTTATAGCAGAGTAAGGATTCATCCAGAGAGATGTCTTGCTCGGGCAGGTATAAAGTCTCAAACTTATTTGAGAGGTGGTCCAAGACGGGTTGAATCTTTTGTAACCTTCGCACAGATAATGGTGCATCAGAAGAAAGACTTTCATTGTTGGTGAAGTGAAGGAACTTTTTAATTAGAAGAAAACGATTATAATCCATGGCTCGGCTGAAATAAGGCATGGCGGTGAGTTTTTTTGAATAGAAGTAGTCTTTTTCAACAGGAAGGGGACTAATACCTTGATACATTAAAATTGCCAAGAATACATACATTTCCTCTTTATTCGTGGGAGCCCATTTATTGGTACGCGCATGACGCTTAAATTGTTTTTTCGCAATCCATTGATCTGCATACCTGTTGGTCTCTCTCGCGATCAGTTCAACGAAATCTGCATCAAAGATTTTAAGAAAGGCATCCACAGGTTTGCCCATTTCGTCGGTATTGAAAGTTGGTCCCGGCGTGCCTGTGAAAGTCTCCCTTATCCCAGTAAAACGTAAGATATCTTTAGACCAATCGAAAGAGTAACCTTCAGGCGGCAGAATCGAACGCATTGCCTCACTATCTACCTGGTCTTGTCTACTAAAGTCTATGGCCATAGCGGAGTTAGGTGAAACGTTGATAATATTATGATAAGGTATTGGTGGCATGCAGAAGGTATCCTCATCGCTCTCTTCGTGGTCGACGTCACTCGCTTCGTCATCCTCGTCGCTCGATCTGTCCATTTCTGAAACAACAGAAAACCCAAATTAATTTAATGTGTCTATATTACGATAACCCACTGCCTCTGGTACGGCTTATGACTCGCAATACGATGGTCGCGGGATCAAATCAAATAAATTATATTTGAATAATTAGTGTTATTTTCACACAAAATTCATTTAAAATAATATATATTATATTTGCGGCACGTTCCAGAGTGGAAGATACCCATAGTATCGCCCTGGTGTAAGACCCCATTCAGAATTGAAACGTTGCTTGAAATGGTTTTAGCCGTGTTTGGTGACCAGTTCTGAATAGCCAGGTACTTTTCCACCTCCCTCTTCCACACCTCCTTCCCCTCCCCGCTACCTTCAGCCTCACAACATACCCCGATTGAGGATGCCATAGTCTCACTGGCTCCAGATGAGGCTCTTGTGAGGTATTCATATAAAAAAATAAATAAAAAGTTAATCAAATACTTGAGGCGGGCTATGTCAGGAGTCAGAATAGCACAGTCAGGTAGGTATGGAATGAAGAAAAGAGTGTGTGTGCCAAGATCGAGTTGCATGGTGGTTCATCCTCTCTGCCTACCGAAATGGCGTGAAGGTAAGTTAGTTAGTTTTATAACTCACGGTTTCCAAGTACAGACTCTTCTAGTACAGCTGCCTCGTCCACGTTACTGCCCATGTCTGACTCTGAAATAAAAGAAAACACAAATTTACAGTAGAATTTGGATATAATGACTTTGCATTTAACGGTCTACTGTTTTAAGTGACGATAATGTAAACTCTAGTAAGGTTTCATAACTTTTAGTAGGAAAACGTATCCGTTTAAAGTGACCAACTACGTAAAGCGACCTATTTTAATGATAATTTGTCCGGTTACAAAACCCACCTACCAATACAGCCTCGCTTTTGACTAGGAAGCTCGACACAATGAGTCCCGTGAAGCGAAAGTGTTTTTTCAATTTAAGAAAAAAATGCTGTATTACACCGTTTAGAAGCCGGTGAATCAAATGTAATCCTCGCAAAGAAGTTCGGCATGTCTTATTTCTCACTCTGCAATACCCGTTACAGAAAAAAAAAGATGTGTAATGATGCATCCACGTCATAACAACAATACATTTTGTATGTTTGTTATGTGGAATTTTTAAGTACTATGCTTATTTCCTGCCAATATACCAACAGTGAAACTGTGCTAAAGATATCAATATAAAATATAGATAATTGATTTTATATTGAGCCCCTGGTATGACATTTTAAAAAATAAACTCACCGTTCCCAAACGCCGATAATTCTTGGTAGAATGGCACGTCCACCCACAGCTCGCTGTGATAGCGGGCCTCCGGAGAGAAGAGTTCCCCACTCCGCGATGTCCCAGGTAACGGCTCGGGAGATGCTGCACGGATAGGCATAATTGGTGCATTGGGAGCCGTTGATTGGATCTGTGCGGGAGTGGACATCCACGGTGGTGGTACGGGTCGTGGCAACGGTGAAGGCGTCCCTTGTGAAAAGGGACACGTTGTTCTCTCCGGAGATGGAATTCTGAAAACATATACATAAATCATATAAATTGTTCTCATTCACGTGTGAAACAGTAAGTACAGTATGTAAATAAACAATAAAATTAGAACTCTGTAAAATATGCACTGAATGTGCCAAATGCACAGAGCGCTGATCTTACCAACTATCACTGTAAGAGTGGAACGCTGTCAGGAAAAAACAATAATATTGTATCAAGCATCTAAATACGATTGCTTACTTTTGTTTAGTTTTTCTTGGAGGTGCGGTAGGGAGCAAAATGCGCGCCGCCTGCTTCTTGAATTTTCGGCTTTCCAGCTCTAGCCGGAAGGAAGCAGGCAGGGCCCTAACAGCCTTTAGGGCCTTGACGCGATCCTCTCGCACCAGTAGCAAAGCAGGGTCGCTGTTTAAATAAATACAAATATATGATGAGTTCAACGGCCACAGCAAAGTACTTTCATAAAAAAACATTAAAAAATACTAACACTCCAGACGAGGCTGCAATTGCAGCTCTGCGTTGACGTCCACGTGCAGGTAGTCTGGCACCAGCTCGTACCCCACCTCTCCCTCTTCCTCTGCCTCCTCTTGCAGTCAGCACCACTCTATATATTTTAAATTGAAAACACTTAATGTAAGTACTTAAATGTTTAAATTTTGTTAAATATTGCACTAATATAAAATTTGAAAATAATTATTGGGTCGTGGAGTGCTCCCTTTCCCTGGACGACATTTGTTTCTGCACAAATTTGGTAAAAGTGAAGAAATTAATTAATTATACAACTAAATTACTAAATTTTTATTGTGTGACGAAGGCTTTACACCATTTTACATGTAAAAAAGAGTCAACTTTTTGACATATGACTTAAAATAATTGGTTAACAAATATCTGTATTAATAATGAACCAATTCAAATAAAACTTATATATCTCTTTGTTTTGAATCACTGTGATGGAATATCTATATTTCAAATGCGCGAGTGCAGTATATAAGACATTATTGTAAATCAAAAACAGATGACGTCTTCAGTTGACGTATTCTTACACAAAAACTTCAACCAAAACAATATATTAGAAACAAACTAATTAAAAACGCATTTCAAAGATAGATAAGTCAATCACAATAACACAAATATATAATTATGCGTTAAAAACCCAATAAATTAATTACTTACGGCATTTTAGGAAGAGTCCAAAATTTCGTGAATGTTAAAAATTTATGGTTTTGTTTTTTGACAGGACGCCTTATAAAACCGCGAAAACTCGTTAAATATCACTTCAAAGACAACGGATAAGTTCATAGACAAAGAGAATATATTATCAGCTATTCGATAAAACAAGTAGCTGGCCAAGGAAGCGTTTTAAATAATTACAATAAATATTTTACGAATGGTAGAAAAATCGGTCCATTTTTGGACCGATATCAATCGCAGAAAAATAAAAGTGGTCGATTTTTCGACCGAAATCGTTCCAGTGGTTAGGCAATTACTTTCCTGAAGCTTCAAGGTTAGGAAAGCGAACTGTTCACTTAACACATTCTCTTATCCTTCAGGATACACATCAAATGGTGAGGTGTGAAGAAATTGTCCATAAATAACTCATGGCGTGCGGGGAACTCTATATATTCCATCATAGACAGTACGAAGGATAATCTTTGACCTAATACGGGGTCATATGTATCAGATGCTCAGGAATATGGCATTGCTTGGAAACAGGTAGCCTTCGGAGGAAGCAAGACACCAAATCTCGTAGCCAACTTTGATTGGCTTATTCTTAATGTACATCTTGCAATAATGTCGACCAAAATAAGGCACCATTTGCTCGTCGATGGAAAGTTTGTGTGCAAAAACATCAAATACAAATAAAGATGGAACGTTAGTCATTATTATACCTTAGCCATTCTGTCGGTTAGGTATATCTAGATTGTTGTTATCGCAAAAATGTATATAGCGCTTTATCAGCTCGAAATGTGGACGTTGGTTCCTTTTTTGATGACGCTTACACCCAAGGTCGGGTCAGACGAATAATAATCTGTGGTAGATGGCAATGTATTGTAGCTGGTCAACACAGAAACCAAGAAAACGCTTCAATTCGTACATATCTTACTGAAATTCGGTATTGGTTTTAAATCGCGCGTATTTGATCATCCTCTCAAGAATAAACTGAATCACTTCGTCATCAAAGAATAATGAAAACACTTGAAAAGTATTATAAGACTTCAGTTTTTCGTACATATCTTTATGCACCACATTCAGCGGTTCAGGAACGCAACAGTTTACTGTAGTTTTAATTTTTTGGCTGGTGGTGCATTTGAAATAGATATTCGCAAGGTATTACGACTCGCACCAGAGGATGTCGAAGGCTGATTCCAGTCAAGTCGTGATTTGCCATCAAATCATCGTCAATCAGCTCTTCGTCCGTCTGTTCATCAACATTCTCTGTTTAAAAATATCCGAAAACGGCAGACTAACTATTATTTTTAATAAAAATCACCCATAAAAACACAACAAAACCGTATTATTTGAAGGCAAGCTAACCAAAAACATATGAAAACACTGTCACAGCAGACCTCCAAACGTTGCGCACAGGCATCACCTGATTTCAGTGACATCCAGCGGTCATCTTATGCATATAATACTATGTTGAAACAGTGTTGTCGACTATTTCATCTTTTGATAACAATATGTGATTCACACATGTTTTATTTTTTTCCGTTTTAAATTTTTTTTTTTTTCATAATGGGTCTATTTTCAGGGCTTTAGTAAAAAAAATATTAAAAATAGAATATCTAGTAAAATTTATTAAATTATGTTTATTATTGAAAGCTAACATACCAATCTGTAAATGCTGCATAAAAACTTGGTGGGATTTAGCTTTATTCACAGTGAAAAAAAATCATACTTTTCATCTATTTTTTTGATGCCTATAGACATCGTCATGGAGGTAATGGGTTAACGTGTTGAAATATATTCATTATGTCAAGTAATAGTAACGCCTTTTGACTTTTACATGGTATAATTTAAATCATAATACATAAACCATAATATAAGTAATAAAAATCGTGTACATAATAAAAGGTTTAAATGACCTTTTTGATGTAATCGTGGCTTTGTTTAGCAGTTTTAGCATCCTAATACGTGGTATAGTATCGCGTCGGAATACGGATAGGTCTGAAAAGGAAAATTAATTAAATTATTAGCCAATGAAGTACATTCAGGAATCAGGAACATTGTAACAAAGAACGAGAGGTTAGTACCTGTATTTAACAACGGGTTCGGGTCCTTCTTTCAATTGGTGGAGATAGACCGGATCACACATTTTAACACAACACAGCATTTATTTATCACCTTGAAGAATTCTAGCACGCAACATTATTTTTAGATGGTTGAAAGAAAATTCAAAATATTTACACTAAAAACTTCAACTGACTTCATGCTTCAACTTTCGAAATGACGTCTTGAAAATTAACGTTAATTTTTATCGCAGCATTACCCATGCTTAGCTTCTCTTTCTGTTACATAAGTCGCTATGGTAGAGAGCGAGAGATCAAACTTCAATTTTTGCTCTGAGCCAATGAGATCTGTGCTTTCAGCCACAACAGCTTTGTCTATAAGAATTTGAAATATTAGGAATAACTCCTCCCATCAGGGTTACAAGGTCAGACGGGAGTTGTACTCCCCTGGGTCTCTATTCCCGAACAAAGAACAATAGTTACTCGTTATGCTCCTCGCAGCGACCAAAAATTACTCGTCGTCGCGACCAACTTTGTCGAATCCTTCAATTTTACGTATTCTTGAACGTCGAACGATCGAACAGATGATTATATTGGCAGCCCCGTGAATATTGTCTATGTTCTTGATGTTATTCAGATTTCTATGGTGTGACTGTCAAACTGTCAAACAGTGAAACCAAACAAACAGATATGGCCGCGGGTTACGTTACTAATAATCAAAAACAATTACTAATTCAATTGGTAAGTTCAGATATTGAACTAATGCGTGGCAAATTTTCGTCATCTTTTACCTTTGCGGAATCCCGACGGAGATGGCAGGTGATTGCCGAACAATTGAATGCCATGGCAGGGGCAAATAAAGATTTCAAACACTGGAGAAAGATTTGTTTTATTTCCATTAATTTGTGTGTATTGTACACTTAAAATGTCTATTTGTTACCCTCATACTTCGTTCAAATGAAGCTCTGCCTATGACAAATTTCTATTCAACAAAACGAGAACCGTGCTCACATCTAACATGGATTCCATGCCGAATGAAGTCCTATTTGAAAAGTCAAAGCTATGAAAAAAATAATTCTAAAATAGCCCCCCTAACCTAACCTATTTTTTATCATCACTTTTCTGAAGAGGTTCCGAGTTGTCCAGTCACCGCTCACATAGTGTTTCGTTTAGCCTGATTTCTATGTTAAAATCATGATATTGAAATTAATTATGATGGGGCTACGCTACATCAAAGCCGATTGCTTCAAAATTCAAGTAAAATTGTGTGATCTTGACGTTGTCCCTCTTTTTGAATATTTTAAGTTCTTATAAAGTCTCTTTCCACTAATATTTTGTGCAAATAATTAATATAATTCCAAAATATTTTCAGACATGGCAAGACTTAAGGTCGAAGGCCAAACTCAAGAATGCCTCCTTGAGGCGGCATGCGGCCGGGACGGGAGGCGGACCACCAGCGCCAGCAGTCAGCCTCAACGCTACTGACGAGCTCATTCTCCAAGTGATCAACCCAGTGTTGATTACGGGCCACACGGGAGTTGAAGAGTCGGAGGTTAACTTCGAGCACTTTAGTCTTATTGCAAAATGTTTTTTCTTTAAAATTAACCAAAGATAGTTTTTTTATTTTTTTTATTTAGTAACTATATGTATATATAATATTTTTTACATTTTTATATGAAACTTTAATATATACATTAGTATACAATATCAGCGCAATGAGTGCGAGTTTTATTTTTATCATGGATAATTAAAATATTTTTCTGATTACCACCAGAGTTGTAATTGTAATAGAAAATATCAGACTTGGTTAGTTCCATCAGTGTACTAATTGTTTAGTTTTAGCTTGTAATATAACATACGTTGAAATAATTAAAATTGTAATTGAAAAAGTGAAATTATCCAAAGATGGTTAGCATACAATATATTGTGATACTATTTAGTAGCATTTTAGTCTTATCGGACAATGTTTTTTATTTTAAATTATCCAAAGATGGTTAGCATACAATATATTGTGATACTATTAAGTAGCATTTTAATCTTATCGGACAATGTTTTTTCTTTAACATTAACTAAAGATGGTTAGTATACAATATCAGCGTAATGAAAGCGTTGTAATTAAACAACTGAAACTGTAATGTTTTCTGGGTTATATGATAAAAATTATGATACTATTAGAAGCATTTTAGTTTTATCAGAGATAAATATAATGTTTTTTTCTTTAAAATTAACCAAAGAGAGTTAGTATCAGCATAATGAATGCGATTTTTATTTTTATCATGGATAATTATAATGTGTAACTAACTAACACCAGAATTGTAATTTACTAGAAAATATCAGACTTGATTAGTTCCATCAGTGTACTAATTCTTTATTTTTAGCTTGTAGTACAAAATATGTTAAAATGATTACAATTGTAATCGAACAACTGAAAGTGTAATGTTTCCTGCGTTATATAAATTGTGATACTATTAGTAGCATTTTAGTTTTATCGGAGATAAATATAATGTTTTTTCTTTAAAATTAACCAAAGATATTTGGTAGACAATATTAATAGCAGGATAATGAAAGCGTTGTAATTGAACAACTGAAAGTGTAATGTTTCCTGCGTTATATAAATTGTGATACTATTTGGTAGCATTTAGTTTTATCGGAGATAAATATAATGTTTTTTCTTTAAAATTATTCAAAGATATTTAGTAGACAATATCAATATCAGCATAATGAATGCGATTTTTATCATGGATAATTATAATGTTTAACTAATTAACACCAGAGTTGTAATTTATTAGAAAAATATCAGACGCGATTAGTTCTATCAGGGTACTAATTATTTATTTTTAGTTTTTATTACAAAATATATTGTCATTGTATATTGAAAACTGTGTTGTTTCTGTATTATTTGATTAAAAAAATTATGATATTCTTAATGTTAAATACATTTTTTTATGATCACACCATTGTTTTCTTACATTTTACATTACTATATTATCAGAAAATATATAAAACTTTTTGAAATTATACAATACTGAACGTGGGGCGAGACCCACCCAAAAGAGATGGGGCTTATTATTTTTTACAGCAACTGGATTCAAAATAATGTTAAAAATGTCTAGTTTCCAACATAACCTTCTTTGTGTCAGGTAATCAGCCACGGCCAGTGTAAAACATAGATGGTATTATGTCTGCCTTAAATAAATTAGTTGGCTTGCAACCAAAAACTGGTGATGCTTTCAAAATCACTTATTATAATCACGTGTAAATATTGTATTTGAAATGTTTGTTGTAACGCAGCCTCATATAGCCTCACCTCACCACTTAATATTTGCGTGTAAAACGTAAGAGGAAGGTTTATATGTATAATACATGCGTGTAAATATTGTATTTTATTCAGTAGAGAAAAGTCGAGAAATTCAAAGATTCAATTCAGGCAGCGGGCGGTGTGAATTTGAAATGTATGCAAATTAACAGATGGCGTTGGTTATAACGGTTGGGTAAGCACACCACAGCAACGTGTGGCCGGGTCTGCTAGTTAATAATAATACGATCCAGACACTTGGCAGATAATTAAAATAATTGACAAATAATATACAGTGAACAGAATAATAAAAGGATTAAAAGACTTGTATAAACACAAAGAATTTAAAAATAATTTTGAACTATCGTATTTCGAACAGCTCTACCAGCCGCTAAATCTGGGTTAATTCTGTTAACAGCCCCAGGCTCAAGAGGAGCCATTCCTCCAGCAATCAGCCCTAAATCTAGACTGAGATCAATCAGGTATTCCGGAAGATCAAATTTATCTTCCACACACATATTGTGAAGCACTATGCATGCATTGATAATTTTGGACGCCTTTTCAGGAGCATAATGAAGAACTCTATGTTTACAAAGGCAACGGAATCTCATTTTTAAAACACCGTTACATCTCTCAACAGTAGACCTGATTGATCTTAGTTTTGAATTGAATCGGTCTTGAGGAGATCCAGGTTCAGCCCTGTCGATTTGGGTCATTAGCCACGGCCGCAATGGGTATCCAGAGTCCCCCAGAAGATAATACCCGGATTGACCCCTCCTGTAGAGCTCCTTCAGCACGGGTTCCACAGAACATGACCTCCAGATAAAGGCATCATGAGTGCTCCCAGAGAAACGTGCATCCACATGAAGAACTCTATGTTTACAAAGGCAACGGAATCAAAACACCGTTACATCTCTCAACAGTAGACCTGATTGATCTTAGTTTTGCATTGAATCGGTCTTGAGGAGATCCAGGTTCAGCCCTGTCGATTTGGGTCATTAGCCACGGCCGCAATGGGTATCCAGAGTCCCCCAGAAGATAATACCCGGATTGACCCCTCCTGTAGAGCTCCTTCAGCACGGGTTCCACAGAACATGACCTCCAGATAAAGGCATCATGAGTACTCCCAGGGAAACGTGCATCCACATGTAAGATTCGGAGATCCAAGTCACAAATCAGTTGGACATTAATTGAATGATACGCCTTTCTGTTCACATATATATATTCCGGATGTACGGGATCCCTCACCTTTGGCGGGAATATGGCTACGTGAGTGCAGTCGATGCACCCAACAATCCCTGGGAATCTGTATTTATCGAAAAACCAATAGTAAACAAATATTATTGATACAGCCAATCTTAAAATAAGTACAAAATGTGATCTTTAGTAAGTACAGTGATTAATTCATTCTTTAATGAAATATAACAATTTTGGAATAAAAAATATTATATGTGCGTGTAAAAGCTGTATTAAATGTGATATAAATCATAATGTTCCTATAATAAACTTACTTCATCCTCATCTGGTTTAGTGCCTGGATATTAGGGGGAAATTTTACCCATAGGTTGAAAATTTCGGGTTTGTTTAGGGCATTTACTACTTCATCCAGTGCACGTGACATGGAGGGTTGCGAAATTGCAACGTGCAGATTACAACCCACGGGCAACTGGTAACTCCCCGTGGCAAAAAAAATTAATGCTGCTAACACCTGCAAAACAAAGTTGCAACAGATTAATTAGCAAGTTAATTTTCGTGTGAAACCATTAAAAGTTTATTTTAAATCATTTTTGTACTCACCTTGGTTTCGACATCTATAGCTGAAGAACGGGATGGGGGTGGAATAAATGGAGACACAAGGACTATCAGCCGACGCACCAAGGCTTTGTTGAGCCTAAAATTCCTTATGAAGGCTTCATCGGTCGTATTGGCGAAGGAATCTACCCTCTGACGAAACGTTCGTGCAGGTCTCAAAGCAGCTGCTTCAGCTTGCTCAACATCGTGAATCACAGCCAACATCGCTGGTAAATCAGCCATTATAAATTGCAAAATGGCTTTACAAAAATAGACGATGTCTTTGCGGGTGCGAAAGTTCGCGCGAGAAAACAATAATGCCAGATTTTGACAGCTAATTGCATAGATACGCTAACAACCTACCGCTCGCTGCCCGTTTCGACTGGTTTACCCCACTCGTTGTTATGTGGAATGACTTTTGACGTTTGGCGTCTAAGAATCTTCCTTCGACCAAGCTCAAGAATAACCAAGTCGACCAACGGACGTACTTTCGACGGCGATTACGAGCGACGACGCTTCCAGAATAGAGCCCCTGGTCGGAAGCCGTATTGTCTATTAGAAATAATGTTATTATCTTCCAGATATGTGCTAAGGCGATTTTTTACAATTTTCTCAATAATTTTCGAGACCGAATTTAGCAAAGAAACTGGCCGGTAATTATGTACATGCGATTTGTCACCATTTTTGTGAAGCAATATAACTACTGAATGTTAATGATTGGGGAATATTCCTGATTTAAAGCTTAGATTCGAAATGAACGCAATCGGTATTGCAATTGAGGATTTAATAAGTTTTAACAGATTTGATGAGACTTTATCAGGACCACAAGCATTTGATGACTTAAGATCGTCAATTATTTTCATGACTTCGTTTGTCGTTGTTTGGATAATGTCTATTTTATGACCGAAATTAGAGGTAGTAAACTTAGCGAGATCAATTTCAGTAGTATTAAGTTTATCAAGAATTTTTTTCGCAAGAGTGACTCCCACTGAAGTGAAATAATTATTGGCAAAATTTGCCATAATTTTTGGGTCTGAACAGTTTATATTATTAATGTACAACGATTTAATTTCGGAAGACTTATTAATTTTTGTTTTAGATATATTATGAAAAGCTTCCCACAGACGTTTTGGCGTACAGTTATTTTCGTAAATAATTTTTTTATAATAATTTTCTTTAGTCGATTTAATCAAATGTTTACATAAATTCCTATACTTTTTATAATGAGCTTGTACTAAAATATTTTCAGGACATCTTTTCGCCTTTTCGTGTAATTGATTCCTTCTGTGAATAGATTTGACAAGGCCAGGGGAGATCCAAGGTGTGAGTTTTACTTGATTATTTGTTATGTGTATGTGACTAGTGTGTTTAGATATATATGAATGTAATTTTGTGATAAATTCATTCATTGCTGAGTCAGTATCAATTTGGTTTAGAACGTTTTGCCAGTTTTCTGATCGCAAGTCTTAGAGTAAGTTATTGTAATTTGTTCGAGGGACATATTTAATTTTAGCATCAGTGGGAGGTTTGTTTTTAAGACAGAGAGCTGTGGTGTAATGGTCTGAAATTGTAGTGTGAAAAACAAATGAGTCGATTAGGTTAACATTTTTAACATTGATATGGTCTAGGCAAGATTTACTCATGCCCTGTTCTCGAGTAGGGCTAATAATTGTCTGAATGAATCCATTTTCAGTAAGCAGGCATACATAATCGTTATATTGACGGTGGTATTCGGGAATAGTATTAATATTGAGATCGCTTATGATGATTTGACGTTCAATTTTTTTTGAACTATTGATGATTGCTTGAAGTGAGCTCAAGAAAGTGTCGATATTTTGGAAAACGGGTGATCTGTAGATTGCAAAGATACATAAGTTGTTATTCAAAACAATTTTCAGACAGTTTGCTTGTGATAATAAAATTTCATCTACTTGTGCTTGTATTCCGTCTCTGATGTAAACAACTATCCCACTAGATTTATTTAAACTTATGTTAGTGTGGTATTCAGAGTAATTGTGTATAATTTTGGAGGTGTATTCTTTATTTATCCAACATTCCGACAAAATTATAACATCGAATGAGTAATTAAATTGATCTAGAAATAATAAAAAATCATCGATTTTTGAAATGCTTCTGATATTCTGATGTATGATTTTTAGACTATATGAGCCCCAATTGTTTTTGTTTAGATTGTTTAAATCATAAATAACATTTGTGTTATAATTTATATCGGAATCATTATAATTATCATATGGTAAACAAAACATAGTTAGTATATTTTAAATAAATGTAGTATTGCGTAACATAGTAATTATATTTTAGAATATAAAATTTCATCTACTTGTGCTTGTATTCCGTCTCTGATGTAAACAACTATCCCACTAGATTTATTTAAACTTATGTTAGTGTGGTATTCAGAGTAATTGTGTATAATTTTGGAGGTGTATTCTTTATTTATCCAACATTCCGACAAAATTATAACATCGAATGAGTAATTAAATTGATCTAGAAATAATAAAAAATCATCGATTTTTGAAATGCTTCTGATATTCTGATGTATGATTTTTAGACTATATGAGCCCCAATTGTTTTTGTTTAGATTGTTTAAATCATAAATAACATTTGTGTTATAATTTATATCGGAATCATTATAATTATCATATGGTAAACAAAACATAGTTAGTATATTTTAAATAAATGTAGTATTGCGTAACATAGTAATTATATTTTAGATTAGTGTGGTGCTGTGATAAACTTTCGCATAATAAAAGTATTAATACAATTTCTAATTTAGATTTATTGACACCTAAAATAACTATGAAGCTGGTGATAATACAAGTTCCTAGCAGGCAGTGGAAAGCAATAGACTTGATGAAGCGGGAACAACGACTAAATATAATAGTTAACAAGCGAGACGAAATATACCTCGAGAGCGAAATTGGTACAATTTTATCATAGTGCTGACAATTTTGATTCATCGGAAATGAGAATAGCATTTGTTCCCGCCTCTTTTCTAATAAATATGTTGCCTCCTTTAACCCACGCGAATCGAAACATACGTTCCTTGGCATATTGGCGTGTCTTAAACCAGAGCTGCTTTGATCGAAAGGTCAGTTGTTCGGAAACGTAGATGGGCGAGCGAGGACCGGCAATTCCAATGTTCAATGTGTTAAGTTTTTGGGGATCAGTGGTGAAGGCACGAAATGAAAGAAAGTTGCGAAGGTCACATGTGTTTATTGAGTCAGTTGCCGTGACGAGGAGATGACGCTTGACAGAAGAATATACCGGATGCTGGCTGTGATGGCAGGTCAAACGCGGGTCGGTGAGTTGACGCCGGGCGCTGGAGACCGGGACTCGATGACTGTCAGGCACTGGCGAAGAACGTAGGTCTTCAGGCACTCCAGTGCTGACGAGACGGCCGAAGGTGCGACGGACCTTGTAGGCGGTTGAGCGGGAACGGCGTGACCAGTGAGGATGCTGCGTGTCCTCGTGGTGGTCATGGTTGCGTGGAAGAAGCGCTGGTCAGAGACACTGGAACCAGGGCGCTTGTAATCCGAGTAGTGCTTGCCAGGAACGGTGATCTGGACAAGGCACTAAGATGATGTCCCAATGGAGTCCATGATGGTACGGGTGAAGCCGGGTATATGTTGTCCTTCGCGGGGGCGCGGGGGGCGCACCGTCACTCGTGAGATTAGTACATCGTTGGCGGCAGGTTGGTGAATGACTGACTGACTGACTCGCTGCGTCGGGCTTATTTATACTACGCGGCCGACGGCGGCAGTAGGTAGGTGGATGGTAACTAAATCCTAGGCACTCGCACAGACTGGATGTTTCAGGAACCTTCGATAGCGTGGCAATTATGCATAGGCCGTAGACTCGAACCTTCTGGCGAGTTCTCGTAGTATCCGAGACTGAGTGCGCGATAGTATTGTCGCGAGTAGGCAAGTAGGTCTGGTAGTACGTAAGTTGTTTACGTTGCGGTTTGAACTGCAGGTACATAATTCGGGAGTAGATACTAAGTAAGTAGGTCGAGCGGTTTATTATTAATTATTTAATTTAGATTTTTCTCGACGCTACAAGTTTGTCTTCGGTATTTTGTTGATTTTTATTGTAATTTTTCACATCTGCTAGCAGCTGATCTCTAGCTAGATTCGTCTTTAATTTGATAATTATTTCTCTCGGATGATTCTGTTTTTTTTTTTTTTTTAGCTGACCGATAGATGGAGTCGATATCTTTAGTTTGAATCGAGGATTTTGTAGTCTGGCAGATGTTGAACATTACGTCTTGTAATTTCTCCCCTTTGATTTCAGGAATGCCTCTTATTTCGGCATTATTTGCTTTGAGGGCACACTCCTGAAATTCTAGACCATTCTCCAGGACAGTTATTCTGGCTTCCAAAACGGCGTTCTTCTTCGTGAGCTCATCATTCCGTTGCTCCATGTTACGAATTCTGGCAAGAAAGTCCTCATACTGCGCACTCATGAATTGTATATTTTCTGGAATTTTATTATTTTGGTCCAAAATATCATTTTGTTTTTTTTTCCAGATTAGTCGTTTTATAAATGACTAACTCTTGCATTTCTTCTAGATTAGTTGATGGTTGGGAGGTGGGCGTTGAAGCTTTGTTGGTCACTTTTTTTGATGGTTCCAAAGTTGCGGTATCACTTTTGGTCTCCGTTAAAATAGTAGCACTTGGGGCGGCTGAACGAGTATCCTTTTTGCACTGCTTGCACTTCTGTTGGGCTCGCCTTTCTTGAGTAAATCGACGGTTTTATAATTATGTATCTTAGAAATACTTAACCAAAGCTATTAATCTAGATATAAGAGTATAATTGAAAACTTAGATTAAGATTTTATTGGCAACCAGATATCAATTAAATGTATGTGTGCATAATATTAAGATCCTAATATTTATCAAGATTTTGAACATTAAGTTGATTGGGAGATCAGAATGAGCCAACCATTAACATCAGCGGTAAGAGTGGCGATGCCAGCGCCATGGACCCGAACAAAGTAACAAAGTGGTGTAAAGCGGAACCACGACAGTTTTAGGTCCCCACGACAGGGGTGCGAATGTCACCGGATTGCGCAGCCGAAGACCGAGATGATTCAATAAGCAGTTACCATCTCTCCTCCGCCGAGGAACCTCCTGCCCCCCCCCCCTTGGAGCGGTCGCCCAGGCTCTTACCGTAACCCCGCGAACTTCCGCCCAGGAAGCCAGAGTGGTCGCCAGACTTCCGCCCAGGAAGCTGCCCTATCAGGAGTCGCTGCCTGCCGACTCCACCCTTTGGAGCCTTGGCCCAGGCTGAACTGATTCCGCCCTTCGGAACCAGCCCAAGTTGCCGCTTGTGTTGTCAATGATAAGTGCGAACGTGTAGAATCCAGAATCATCGTAAAGGGAAGTGCCTGAACAATTTTTTTTTGGTTTATTTCGTAACGCGAAACAACTTTTCAAAGTCATTGAATTAACAATTAATTAGAATTAAGGAAACCGTCAATTAATTTTAAGAATTGGAATTAAGAATAGTATTAAGCCTAGATTTAAACTAACCCTTAACTTTATACATTTTTTAATAAATGTTAAAAATTTTGTAACTACGTAACTTCTTTTTTCTTTTTTTTAACTAGTTCATCCTTTTTTACATAAATAGTGATAATATTAGACTCCCCTAAGTAAAGTTGTAACAAGACCACGGAAAAAACCGAAGAGGATATTAAAAAACAAAATGGATCCAATTGAAACAGGAGTGATGGAGGATAAAGATGGTAAAATTATTGTTACTTGTAGAAATAGTCAATTTACCTATTGAAAAACTACAGGAAGACATAAAATAAAGTTTTGTGAAAAATATACAACGAAGATCCCGGATAAAAGATTCTCATCAATAAAAATCGTTGGAGTAACACATAAAATGGATGAAAAAGGAATCGTTCAGAACATAAAAATTCAGAATGAGTTTCCAGAAGAACCACAAAAAATGGAAGTAACTGTAATAAAAAACAAGACATTAAAAACAGGAGAAGAATATAATAAATTTGGAAGTAGATACACAAACACATGGAATAATGTTGCGAATGCAAAAAATAAATATTGGATGGGAAAGGGTCAGAATATTTGACATTAAACGCTGCTTTAAATGCTACGGGTTCAACCACAAAGGGAGCGAATGTAAAAAAGACTCATTTGTATGCCCTAAATCTACAGGTAGTCATAAAAGCGAAGAATGCACGGCTATTGAGGAACAAAAAAGTGTAATAATTGTACAAATACTAAAAAACAAGTTAATGATAAACCTAGATTCAAATTACCCGGTGTAGAACTTTGAATGTCTAGTACACAAAAGAAAATTGGAATTGGAGAAGAAAAATGTTATTTTTTTATAAAAAGCAACCAACTGCAAGGAATCATATATTTAAATATTCAGAGTCTGATATCGAATAATGAAGAAATCCAGATATTGATTGAACGAAATGATCCTACACTTGTAATGTTAAGCGAGACTCACATAACATACGATATTGAAGACAGTGAAGTTATTTTTCAAGGATATACAACAATACGCTGTGATTCCTACAGTAGACATACAGAGGGAGCAATAATTTTTATTAAAAAAGACATATTAAATGAAGTTGTTTCTCACATACAATACGTAAAGAACTGCTGGATACTAGCTATGGAGTAATTTACCATTCTCCAAATGCAAGTACCAAAGACTTTCTATCATTTAAAGAGAACTAATATCCTAACTGGTGACTTTTATAAATTTAAAAAATTTGAAGGATACATAGGTATCCTAAAAGATTGAAAAAAATTATCCAAGCATCGGGAATGAAACAACTTATTAAAAATGAGACAAGATAAATAGATAAATTCTGGACGTTAATTGACCTTGTCATATCCAACAGATTAGATTTGAATGTAAAAGTTCTAGATAAGCCAAAAATAACCAACCATAACCTTATCCACATTACAGATAACACAAAAAGAACTAATACGAAAACCAGCAAATTAATAAAATACAGAAATTATAAAAAATATAACAGTAAAAGGTTAATTGAACTTCTGGGTGATATAGATGAACTTCATCAAATAGAATTTAATGAAAAGTCTAAATCATTAATAAATATCTTTCAAGAAGTAATTGACTAGCTAATACCAATCCAAACTAGTAAAATAAGAAGAACAAATAAATGGTATAACATAGAACTACAATCAATACAAAATGAAAATGATAGACTCTACCGAAAAAGCGAGTAATCCGGAGTTTGTATGGAAATGTTTACTATTAGATTCGTTCAGGCAAGATGTCGACAAAAATTCGAGGAACCTCTGGCGGCGGAAACTGGAAGCGCTCGCGGCGCGCCATACGAAAGTGACGCAGTACACTCTTCGGCCGCCGGGATGGCCTCACACACAAAAAGTTGATTTGCGGCCGTTTAATCAGCACAGCTTCAGATCGACGTTTCGCTGCGAGTGTTGCCACACGCGAGGTTTCGAAACGGCCAAATTTTGGTGCATTTTCTCAATGTTTCGTTTTCATTGATCGCCATCGGTCTGTTAAACTTTATCTCCTTCACCATTTATATTTTTATTCAATTTCGAACGCTCCCCGAACGCAAAATGATTTTAAAAAAATTTTGTGCGCCTCTTTTGCTCGAAAATGTTTCGTTTTTCGCATTACCCAAACGTAAATTAAAAAGACGATTGATTTTGATCGAGCGTCGGGTCTGATTTAATCAGGTATCGTTGATTTTTTTTTAAATTTCACAAAAAGTTTTACGAAATTTTCTCATTTTTAGGGAAAGAGGTTTAATTTAAGTGGAAATGTTTGCATAATGGTATCATTGGAAAAAAAATAGTCACGTGGTCACTCAAAACCACGTGGTTCGCTTTTTTTTATCAAATCTA
Source organism: Hesperophylax magnus (assembly GCA_026573805.1). Taxonomy (NCBI): domain Eukaryota; kingdom Metazoa; phylum Arthropoda; class Insecta; order Trichoptera; family Limnephilidae; genus Hesperophylax; species Hesperophylax magnus. The sequence continues at coordinate 3,580,726 of JAIUSX010000060.1, forward strand.
CATGGTCAACCTGATGATTGAATTCCGTTGAAAAAATGGAGGCTACGGTTAAAATATTCCAAAAAAATCATCGTCCGAAGGTTTAGGAACGTTAATCGGCCGTCCTACAAATGGCTCTCGGTTCAAAATGTATCACAATAACCGGCTAAAGTTTGACATTAGCTATTTTAACAAAAAAATGCCACTTTAAAACAGTCGGGCTTTTGGCCAATCAGAAATCAGGCAATCATAGACTAGCAGCGAAGTGTTGTACTATTATTTTAGGGTAGAGAATTCAAAGAAACGATAAAATCTGTTTAGGTACTTATTTGGCAGTTTATCTTTAAAATCGATAAATTTGAACGAAATAAAATTAAGTTTGGTAAAAATAATTTGGCACGGGTACCGTCGCCCCGCAGTGAAAAACTACATCAATAGCGTCACGCAAATTTATAATTTATACCAGGAACGCAGAAGTTAATAGGGTGAAGCGATGTTAATTGTTTTGTAAAATAAACATTTTTTTTATCAAAAGTTTTTCCAGTTTGCGTGTTTGTAATATAATCATTTTAATTTGGGAGGCGGGCATGGGTACCGTCGCCCCGGGAGCCATTCATATTTAAAGTTTTTATCTCTTTATTTTTTAACGAGTAGGTACCTAATTGCGTTATGAAAATATTTTTTCGGTAAAATTTTTTTACAATTAAATTAAGTTTGAAATTTCAACTTTTTTCCTCCATAATGATAATACTTTTAAAGCCATTTCTGCCAAAAATTACCTCGAGGACGCTGTTATCTACCAGGAGCACATAAGTTTGGGAAAATAATTTACTATTAAAAACGGTTTATTTAATTGTTTTTTTTTTTTATATAAATTTTTCAATTAAAAGTTTTTACATTTTGCGTGTTTACAAAGCAATGTTTTTTTCCAAAATAAAACTCCCTTGGACTTTTCAAGAGTGTTGGTGACCGTACATACAATATGGGTATCAAATTACGCGTCTCGACCTACACAACACGAATGGCTCGGTGAAAAAATGATCAGTTAGCTCCTTGGCACTTTTTTTTCTCAAAATATTCATTTCTTTCCAAACAAGCATATATTTTAATACATTTGTAGTCACACACTCATTGTTTCATTCATATTCAAACATACATATTACATATATAAACATTGTTTTATTTAAAAAATTTAAAATTTTGCGTGTTAATTGAGCAATTCTTTTTCCAAAATAAAACTCCCTGTGATTTTTCAAGAGTGCCGGTGACAAAAACCGTACATACGATATGGGTATCAAATTACGCGTCTCGACCTACACAACCCGAACGGCTCCGTGTAAAAATGATCAGTAAGCTCCTTGGCACATTTTTTCTTAAAATATCCATTTCTTTCGAAACATACACATATTTGAATACATTTTTGGTCACACTCTCATTGTTTCATTTGTATGCAAACATACATATTAAATTTTTTAAAGTTTTTAAAATTTGCGTGTTAATTGAGCAATTCTTTTTCCAAAATAAAACTCGCTGGGAATTTTGAAGAATGTCGGTGACAAAAACCGTACATAGGATATGGGTATCAAATTACGCGTTTTGACTTACAGAATCGGAATGGCTCGGTGAAAAAATGATCAGTAAGCTCCTTTGCACTTTTTTTCTGAAAATATCAATTTTTTTCTTTAATTTTGTAGTCCCACACCCTTGCCTCATCTACATTCAAACACTACACCACGCACCACATTTTTACCCATTTGTTGCCTGCAAAGGGCAAAAAGCTAGTGTTATAAGAAAGTCGAGATTGGACTAAGGCAAAATAGACAGTTTTTAATTTCTCTTTGTCCAATATGTGTCGCAGTTCTTTAAAAATAAATGTAAGTCTCCTGATATTCTTTTTTAACATATCGATATAGTCATTCCATCTTAAAAATTTATCAATCATTACACCTAGATACATGATACAATTTACACTTTCCAAGGGTTGCAATTTACAATTGCAATTTAGCAGACAATTATGTATAGTTAGATTATGAGTGTCAGAAGGCTGACTTTTTGATGATATACTAAATGTCACATATTTAGTTTTTATTGTATTCAAAGTTAAGATGTTATCATTCAGCCAACGCTTTTCTGCTTTTAATCCTAAGTCACATTTGTTAAAAGCACCTCTCCAGGTTTAACCCTCAAATATTAAAGCAGTATTGTCTGCGAAACAAACAATGTTACCTGGAATATCTAAATTACACAATTCATTGTAGATTAAAAACAATATTGGTCCAAGCACACTACCTTGCGGAACCCCAAAAGAGATTGGTATTGCTTAAACGATTATGTATCTCTACTTGTTGCGTTCTATCACTTATATAGGATGTGAACCAGCCTAATGCTGTACTATAAATGCCAAGAGAAGATAAGTTTTTAAGGAGTAATCCATGGGACACCGTATCAAATGCCTTTGATAGATCTAAGAACACAGCCGAAGCTTTGTTTACATAGTCTAACGCACTAGTGACTTTGGACAATACCCTCAACACTGCATCACTTGTTCCTATATTCTCTCTGAAACCAAACTGATTGCTAGAGAGTATATTTTATGTTTCTAAGAATGATACCAATCTCGACTTAGCCAATCTCTCTATTAATTTTGAACGAGTATTGAGTAAGGATATATGTCTGCAATTATTGACGTTGACATCTAGCAGATCTCCACCTTTAAAAAAGGGAATCACTTTGACTTTCTTACAATGAGAAGGGAATATCCCACTCTCGAAGCTAATATTTACAAGGTGAGACATTGGACCAGCTAATTCGGATACATGCATTTTATACACCATAACACTTAAAGAATCAATTCCGCACGAGATGGACATTTTTAAATCATTTATCACATTTGTGACTTCAGAAATGCTAGTTGGTTTAAAATAAAAATTGTCCCCTGTAGCGTGATGTTCAGATTTCGTCAATGTCACTGAAGAAGTTATTTATATGATTAGTAATTGTATTTGGACTCTCTTCCATTAAAGTAATAATATTAATAATTTTCAATTTTTTTATGGTAGTTTGTTCCTTTTGTAGGTTGATAGCCTCCTTTATAATCTTCCACTGTTGTTTAATGTTATCATTGACTTCATCCAATTTTCTTCTGTAGTGTGCTTGTTTTGTTGTTTGTATTATCTTTGTACACCAATTCCGATATCTTTTGTTACTACAATTTTTTCCAACAGTTCTTTGTTATAGATTTCTCTTCTACATTTATTGTGCGATTTATCAAGTGTTCTGAGGCATTTGATTATTCCAACATTTATCCATGGTTTTACAACTTTTCATATGAGTTTTCAAACATTTAATTAAATTATCTCTTTTATTTGTTTTAATTTTATTTTTTTATGTGACACCTCACAAGAGTGTCCCTGCCTGTGCAGTGTACAGACAGGGAAACTATGTCACCACCCGGTTGGGGGGCGTTGTGAGGCGGAATAAGGTAGGGGCTGTAGGAAGGGATTTGTTAATGCCGGCCTTGAAGAGGCTCGGATTATAGGAGGGAGGAAAAACAGATGCCGGTAGCTCGTTCCACATACGAGCCGACTGACATAAAAACGAGTCGTAAAAACGGCCCGTTCTCATGAAGCCAACGTCAACCGTGAACGGGTGTTCAGTTCGTGTCCGTCGAGTTTCGCGCACGTACACCGGTGCATCAGGAATCAATGCTGCTAGCTCCTTGGAGCAGGCTCCATTGAAATACCTGTAGAACAGACACAGCATGCCTACATTGCGTCTATGCATTAGAGAAGGCAATCAGTCTGTTAACAACGGATTGTCAATCAGACGGATCGCTCTCCTTTGCACAGATTCAAGCAGGTTTATCAAGTATTTTGGGGCACCAGCCCAAAGGTGGCTCCCAAATTCAATAGTTGAGCGGACTTGCGACTTGTACAGGGTCAGCAGCTGGTCGCTGTTGAAGAATCTCCTAGCCCTGTACAAGACGCCCAACTTTTTGGAGGCATGATTTACTCGGGCTTCTATGGATCCCCGATACTTGAGCTGGTCTGATATAGTAACTCCAAGCATTTCAATGGAGTCTTTATTTCAATGGGGAGAGTGCTCCCATCAAATTGCACCAGACAGTCATTGATCTCCCTCTTTGCCGAAATCAGACACGCTTGGGTTTTTGAGACGTTGAAACTGACCAAGTTGGCCTTACCCCAGGCACGAACCATCTCGAGGTGGTGGTCAATTTTTTGCTTCAAAACTTCCCGAGCTGTTCGGACATCATAGGTGGAAGGGGGCCTGTCAAAAAGATAACCCACGTGAACGGTGCTGTCATCAGCGTAGCAGTGAATTGGTGCACATTCAACGAGATCGTTGATGTGCAATAAAAACAGCGTCGGAGACAGCACAGATCTTTGTGGCACCCCCGGATTGATCAGAAAAAGAGCAAAATGGTGAGGAAGAAGAGCCGTCAACCACGGTTTGAATCGTTCTTCCCCTCAGAAAGTCTGCAATCCAACTATGCAGGGTTGGGTGGATCCCATACGATGGTAACTTCCCGATAAGCGCCCGGTGCCAGACTCTGTCAAAGGCTTTGGAGATATCCAACCCAACGGTTTGAGTTTCACAAAAACGTTCCATGTACCGCCCCCAAATATGCGTCACATATCCGAGTAGATCGCCACACGATCGGTTTCGACGAAATCCATATTGCCGATCGCTTAGGTTATTGTTATTCTCGAGATATGTGAGCAATTTGTTGTTAACCACCCTTTCTAATACCTTCGAGAGTATGGAAGTGATAGCTATGGGGTGGTAGTAAGAAGGGTTGGAGCGGTCCCCCTTTTTTGGGATTGGGTGGACGATTGCCTTTTTCGAAAGATCTGGCACCTTTCCACCTTTGAGAGAGAGCCTAAATAATTTCGCAAGCACTGGAGTAATTTTTGCAGAACACCTCTTGAGGACCAAGGCAGGTATTCCGTCCGGCCCACTGGCTTTGTCGACTTTCAGCTCGTTCAAGACTCGGAGAACCTCTCTGTTCCGGATCTTCGGTTCCTCCATTTGAAAACCGCAGTGTGGAATGGAAGGGGGAGTCTCTCTGTTATCTTGAAGAGTTGAGTTTTCCGCGAAAATTTTGCCTAATAATTCAGCTTTCTCGCGAGCCGAGTTAGCCAGCCGACCATCAGGCTTGGTCAGCGGTGGGAAAGTGGTTCTGCAGAAATTTCTTCCGATCGAGCTAGCGAGTGACCAGAAAGCACGGCTACCAGTGGGGCACTCAGCCAGCTTTTTCGCAATTCTCTGGTCGTGATCGCTCTTAGCTCTATCTGTTGCCAGATTGACGTCGTTCGTTGATAGTACTGTATCCCAGGATTCCTCCTTTAATTTGGTATTCAAGAGGTTGTTGTCACTAATAAGTTTTGGTTTTCCATTACTATTTGAAATATTTTTAAGAGTTAAGCTCATAAACTTCATCAACATTGCAAAATGGTCCATTATGCCAGTAGTAAAAGCTGCTCCATGTGGTTTTCATTTTGATTTCGCCATAATATGATCAATACAGCTTGATTTGTTTGGAGTTACTCTTGTTGGTGAGTTTATTATGGGCTTAATACCATGAAATGCTAGAAGTGATAGATATTTTTGTGTTTTTTTGTTCTTCAAATCTAGAGTATCCATTTAGTCCCCACATAATATAATCTCCTTATATTGCAAGGATACAGAGTCAAGTAATTCATCCAATGAATCGAGAAAGTTATCTATATTAGTCTGAGATGGAGACCGATATATAGCTATTAAACATATTGTATTGGAAAATTGCATTCTTAAGCAGTTGGTATTGGGGAGAGAAATTTCCTCAACAGTTACCTGAATGTTTTGCTTTATATAGATAGCTACTACATCATTTTGCAAATAGTTCATCTTTGTTTTGTAGACTACATGGCTGTAGCTGCTGCTACAATTCTATAGTTTTGACAGTCAATTTAGAAGTGTAATTATATTATTTGAATAAATAATTAAATTCATTACTGTACACATATTCACATATATTTTGATATTCGTGTAAGAAGTATGACATAATTATCTTTTTTTCACATAATTCGTACATTTAAGTGAAAAAAAAATCAAACCTTTTACAATGCGATTCAGAACAAATTTAAAGAAATCGAAAGGTTATAAATATTTTGACCATAAAAAATGATACATCTTTTATATACAAACTCTCTGGTGAAACATTATGTCTATAACTAGAAGTTTATTTTGTAAATAGTTTTCGTGAAGAATGTTAACACAAGGAAGAAAGAAAGTATCCAGTCAAAGAGTCTCTTCGAGAAAATACATAATTGCATATGAAACAAACTAGTCTTCACTGTAAGTGTGCAGATGTTTTTTCAAATCTCTCTTTTGAGAACATGAATAATTGCAGCCAGAAAACGAAAAAGTTTTTTCTTAGCTGTAAGTAAGCAAGTTTCTCTTCAAGGTACACTGTTGATAACTTGCATAGTTGCACTCGGAACAAGAAATATTGTTTTTCTCCTCTGTGGGTCAGCATGTGATTCATAAAATGTCGAATATTTCCAATTAGAGGAGTTATTTTGAATAGCCCGCTATTTCGGTAGATGTTACTTTTGAAGCTGTCATTTTTTGACATTTGACAAGTAGAAACTATTAATATGAATCATGCCATTAATAAATATGGAATGATACACGCTTATACAACGGGTCCTTGAAATGCGTGAAAATGATCCGGAATTCCATCTAAAAATCATCTTGAGTGATGAGGCCCGATTCCACCTCGGTGGCTTCGTCAACAAGCAAAATTGTCGCATCTGGGGCTCGGAAAACCCAAGAGTTATTTCTGAAAAGCCTCTCTATCTCTAACCTCAACGTGTGACTGTTTGGTGCGGTTTATGGTCCGGTGGAGTCATTGGACCTTACTTTTTCGAAAATGAGGCTGCAGCAACAGTAACAGTGAATGGATTGCGCTATCGAGATGTGATTAATGATTTTTTTATGGCAGGAATTGGATGGTATTGAACTGGACAACATTTCCTTTCAACAAGACGGCGCTACGTGCCGCACAAGCAACGAAACCATTGATCTTTTACGATTGAATATCAAAATAACAACTCTTATTGGAAAACCCGTCAAATCTTACAGAGAGGTACGATAGCCTTTCCTAGAAACTAAAAATGTGCGATTGGAAAATTAAAAAGGTGTGTCTCTACTGTGAGTCAGCATGTGGCTTTTTGATGTGCTTTTTAGAACATCTATAGATGAAGAAGGAACAAGAACAAGTTTTTCTCTGCAGTGAATCAGCTTGCGCTTCAGATTGCCTTTTAAAACATTAATATGTGGACTTATGGAACATAAAACAGGTTTTTCGCCACTGTGAGTCAGCAAGTGGGCCTTTAGATGAGCGTTTTGAACATGAAAAATGTTTTCCTCCACTGTGAGTCAGCATGTGCCCCTCCGATTGTAACATATATTGTTACAATCGTAACATCAAAGAGGTTTTTGATTTTTGGTTTTCATATGGCTCTTCAATTGACCCTTTCTTGAAAAAGGTTTTTCTTCACTGTGAGTCAGCATGTGGCTCGTTAGGTCGCACATTCGATAACATGCATAGTTGCACACGGAATATGAAAAAGGTTTTTCTCCACTCTGAATCAGCACGTGTGTCTTCAGGTTACCTTGATGATAACTTGTAAGGTCGCTATCATGAAAGAGGTTTGTTTACACTGTGAGTCAGCATATGCCTCTTCAGCTGACCCTTTCGACAGCACGCATATTTGCACACGGAACATGAAAAAGGTTTTTCTTCACTGTGAGTCAGCATGTGGCTCGTTAAGTCGCACTTTCGATAACATGCATAGTTGCACACGGAACATGATAAAGGTTTTTCTCCACTGTGAATCAGCATGTGTCTCTTTAGTTTATCCTGTTGATTACATGCATAGTCACAATCCAAACATGAAAGTGCTTTTTTTTCACTGTGAGTCAGCATGTGCCTCTTCAGTTGACTCTTTTGACGACACGCATAGTTGCACACGGAACATGAAAAAAGTTTTTCTTCACTGTGAGTCTGCATGTGTGTCTTCAGGTTACCGTGTTGATAACTTGCATAGTCGCACTCCGAACATGAAAATGCTTTTTCTCCACTGTGAGTCAACATGTGCGTCTTCAGCTGACCATTTTGACGAAACGCATAGTTGCACACGGGACAAGAAAAAGGTTTTTCTCCACTGTGAGTCAGCATGTGGTTCGTTAGGTTGCTCTTTCGATAGCATGCATAGTTGCACACGGAACATGAAAAAGGTTTTTCTCCACTGTGAGTGAGCATGTGGATCTTTAGTTGACTATTTCGATTACACGCATAGTTGCACAGGGAACAAGAAAAAGGTTTTTCTCCACTGTGAATCAGCATGTGTGTCTTCAGGTCACCCTGGTGATAACTTGTTAAGTCGCACTCCAAACATGAAAGAGGTTTTTTTCCACTGTGAGTCAGCATGTGCCTTTTCAGCTGACCCTTTCTACGGCACGCATATTTGCACACGGAACATGAAAAAAGTTTTTCTTCACTGTGAGTCAGCATGTGGCTCGTTAGGTCGCACTTTCGATAACATGCATAGTTGCACACGGAACATGAAAAAGGTTTTTCTCCACTGTGAATCAGCATGTGTCTTTTTAGATTATTCTGATGATTACATGCATAGTCACACTCCAAACATGAAAGAGGTTTTTTTCCACTGTGAGTCAGCATGTGCCTCTTCAGCTGACCCTTTCTACAGCACGCATATTTGCACACGGAACATGAAAAAGGTTTTTCTTCACTGTGAGTCAGCATGTGGCTCGTTAGGTCGCACTTTTGATAACATGCACAGTTGCACACGGAACATGAAAAAGGTTTTTCTCCACTGTGAATCAGCATGTGTCTTTTTAGTTTATTCTGTTGATAACATGCATAGTCACACTCCAAACATGAAAGAGGTTTTTTTCCACTGTGAGTCAGCATGTGCCTCTTCAGCTGACCCTTTCTACAGCACGCATATTTGCACACGGAACATGAAAAAAGTTTTTCTTCACTGTGAGTCAGCATGTGGCTCGTTAGGTCACACTTTCGATAACATGCATAGTTGCACACGGAACATGAAAAAGGTTTTTCTCCACTGTGAATCAGCATGTGTCTTTTTAGTTTATTCTGTTGATTACATGCATAGTCACACTCCGAACATGAAAGTGTTTTTTCTCCACTGTGAGTCAACATGTGCGTCTTCAGCTGACCATTTTGACGAAACGCATAGTTGCACACGGGACAAGAAAAAGGTTTTTCTCCACTGTGAGTCAGCATGTGGTTCGTTAGGTTGCTCTTTCGATAACATGCATAGTTGCACACGGAACATGAAAAAGGTTTTTCTCCACTGTGAGTGAGCATGTGGATCTTTAGTTGACTATTTCGATTACACGCATAGTTGCACAGGGAACAAGAAAAAGGTTTTTCTCCACTGTGAATCAGCATGTGTGTCTTCAGGTCACACTGATGATAACTTGTAAAGTCGCAGTCCAAACATGAAAGAGGTTTTTTTCCACTGTGAGTCAGCATGTGCCTCTTCAGCTGACTCTTTCTACAGCACGCATATTTGCACACGGAACATGAAAAAAGTTTTTCTTCACTGTGAGTCAGCATGTGGCTCGTTAGGTCGCACTTTTGATAACATGCATAGTTGCACACGGAACATGAAAAAGGTTTTTCTCCACTGTGAATCAGCATGTGTCTCTTTAGTTTATCCTGTTGATTACATGCAAAGTCACACTCCGAACATGAAAGTGCTTTTTCCCCACTGTGAGTCAGCATGTGCCTCTTCAGCTGACGCTTTTGACGACACGCATAGTTGCACACGGAACATGAAAAAGGTTTTTCTCTACTGTGAATCTGCATGTGTACGTTTGAATTTCGCTTTTGAAAATTCATGGCAAAATTTGACTTAGGAGAGAAGGAGTACTTGCGGTTGAGAGGAGTGAATCCTTTTGCCACAAAATGCGTTCGAATATCTGTAAACAAATTTGTAAAATTACGTGGATGAAAATGATTCTGTTAAACTTAGAGTAAATAAGCGAGGTAAGTTCGTAGAAACGTAAAAAAAATAGGAAATGCCCAATTTTTCAAGTTTACGATGAATATTGGTTTTACCTGCTTCCTTGCTTATTCTTCCAAAGTGTTCCAAGCATTCCTCTTTAACATCCGGCAGGTCTATGTCAATTTTCATATAAGTAAGCCCCGCTTCATCTTGTGGGGATCCAAGATCCGCGTTTATGGTAACTGTTTTAACATTAATGCTTCCTGGAATAAAAAATGAAAATAAATAGAATGTATCTTTGAATGGCCAGCACTGAACCAAAAGGCTAAAGGCGCGAGTTTAATTTTGGCTGCCCTTACAGACTTAATTAGTATACACCAAGGGTGGATATCAATGTAATCAATAAAATTATGATTTTTGGTTTTTTGTAGCACGGTATTTATCAAAAATAATATCAAGGGCGATTTGTTAAGCTGAGTATTTGACGCCCGAAGCGAACTGCTCCAATTGCGTCCACATAAGGCCAGCCATGTATCTTCGTACCATTGATGTAAAACGAAACATTTTTTTAAATTAAAAAACAATAAACAATTTTTTAACGAATAAAGATACAATAAAAGCTGGAATTTGGATAAGAGTTTTAAAGGTCAATATCAGATAAAAATGACCACAGACGTCCACTTGAGGGACCGATTCAACACGAAAGAAAAACCCTGCTCTAGTGCACCTTAAGCAGGGAGTTGTAAGTCAATGGAATAGTTTTTTCTAAATCAATATTAATGAATTTTTAACGTTTAAAAAATACGTGTTATTTACATCAAGTTCCAATAAAATTAGGGGAAAATAGAGGAACCGACAACTTATTGTGAATAGTATAATCATGTTGCTGGATTTTGGTAGTTTCCGGAAAGGACGCATTTTAGGGTAAATACCCAATACACCTTTTGTATTATAAGAGAGGATGAAACAAGTATGTGTCCTGTTTGCACGACATTTCAAAACAGACATGGATTCCGGACATCCGTATTTAAAGTTCTATATTTTACACGTATGCAATCCAACTACTCTCTCCATATTGCAAGAATTCCGTCGTTACAGCTAGGAGGTCAAAATCTAAATCCGAAAACGCAATTTCACCTCCACCTTCTTCCTGAAGCCCTGGTTCCGTCTTGATGGATATGGTATTTGACTTCAGTAGATCCATGGTCTGCTTTGGTAGGATTTGGTAATTAGTTTAACCCTGAAACAAAACAAAGTTGTAACGGAATTCAGTTTTTAAAATTTGGCTTCTCAAGTCGTAGCAAAAATACAAAATAGAAAACCTTGAAGTTATGACAAAGGTTGAGAGAAACGTCGTTTATCTTGGGAAAACTCTTTATTTATTTACCGTCTATGTCTACCGCCATCCCGTTATAATCTACCTGTGATTTAACAACTGTTATCCGTATATTTTTTATCATTTTAATAAATATATTTGAAATACTAATCTTAAAATAGGTTGATGTCATATTGACAGTTTTAAATATTCTGCTGTGACAAAACGCCCGACGATTCATTAACTAAACTGGAAGAACGGCCGCTACCAAAATGAATAGAAATGAATTTAAGTATTATTTCTTACCACTAAACATCACTTGCATCGTATAATAAGTTTAACAGGGCGGGATAAATAGAGTGTGGAAACAGGAAGAATGAAGAACTTGTCAGAAAATATATAGGTTATGCATAGACAAGAACGAAGTCATAGACTATTAATATAATTTTCATGAACTCGGCCATTTAAGAAAATTTTAATATCTACTTTAATTTTAATGCGTACGATAAATATGCCTCGCCTAGTAGTAGTAGAGTAGGTGTATATTAATCATTTACCAACAAAAAGGGCATTTATAAAATTATTTTTTATCAAGACATATAAGAATCGTGGCTCCCTTCTTATCAGAACCAAGAAATTCTTTTTTCTGATAAAAAATTACATTACAAATAATGATCTTCAATTTAATATCCTAATATATATGTATAAATTTAACTATTATTAAACGAAATAAAAAATACTGTGCATTTCATTTTAAGGTTAAAGTCAGAGAAATGTCAAAATTCGATAAAGTCGTAAAAACCACATCTTCATATTTCATATTTTATAGTCTAAGAACGGGTTGTATCGGTGAATTTTAATAATTCTTCAAATTTGAAAGTTAATTTTCATGTTCTGTGAAAGATTTTTTCAAAATTCTGTTACTATTTTAGTTCTCTCAAGCTACTAGCCTATAAAGATAAAATAACATGATTTCAATAGGACTTTCACAGATCCTTAAAATGAACTTTCAAATTTGATCAATTGTTCAAATTCTCCGAAACAAACCTTTCTTATAAATGATTTCAAATCAAATCCTTTATTTAGAGGATTTCAAATTTCAAGTAATCTTAATTTCTTTTGGTTGTTATATTGTGGCTCTTGACATGGCCCGACTCAAATATTTGGTTGACTTGATCGTGCCAGGTTTTCCTCGATATAAAAAAATATAGTGTATTACCAAATAAACCTATATAAATGATGCGAAATATAGGAACCTAGTTTTTATCGATACTTTTATAAATTTATGACTTTAGTTGACATTTTATTCTCTTTCTGTATTTAGCACTTTCGTGATTGTGTCTCAAAATAATCTGTCTTTGAATAAATTCTTAAAAATTACCTTTCCTTTAAGGATATCAGATATTCCTTAAAAATATAGTTGTGAATGGCATTATATCCTCTAAGTCTATATACTCCATCCGGTAAGTGCAAATTAGAGAAAATTCTTGTTTTCATGGATTCGGGGATTTTTCAGCGCTTTTCAGAAAACGGGCGTCCCGACGTTTCCTGATACTTTTATTATTTTCAAACTGTTTTATTAATGTAAACACTTCAAACCGTTATTTTTATCAAACTAATGTAATAAATAATGTAATGACGTTTATTATTGTGACTTAGTCAACAGTTTCCACTGTCAAGCCTGATGACTTTTGCGGCTGTCGTAGAATCATGATCACACTGGCAAATTTAATAATGTAAATTATTCGTTACGATGTAAAAAGCGTTTAAACAATGTGACGCTAACAGATCTTTCATTGCACAAGAGTCACTGTAATGAAGCAGATTGCCGAGCAATTTTTTACTTAAACTTTTTATATCCGCACATCAGTAGGTAGGTAGCGAGTGACAGGGCAGTGTAAGCACAGCACATCCATAAATCAACTATCTATAGATTGATAACTCCGCCCTCTTTCCATACGTTTGCTTTCGTCAAGTTTTAACCATAGATCTGGCAAATTTGAATACACCACGCATCGCCGACGTCACAGCACACCATCGACAAAGGATAGAGGAAATTTAAAAAAAGGCGCAACCATAGACAATTTAATTCTGCTTCGGAACCTACCTAAAACCCAATTCATTAGTGTGGTACACGGTACCTACCTACGGGCCGCGAGGTGCGGGGAGCACTTCGCGGTAGTCTGTATTGTCATTCGGTATTCTGTAGTCTCACAGTTAACAAGCAATAAACGATCTCTGTAATTATTTAACCAGCCTTACGTATTTTATCAATCCTGAATCCAAGCCCCCTTTAAAGGTGAATCTACAGGATACTACAGTGGCGACGAGGAAACTTAGCCATTAATAAAACAGTGGCGAAGTTTAAAAGAATTTACGCGGCAAACGTGTTGTTTAAATTCATGAAATTCGGAGAGTATTCACCTAATGGCGGTGCTCTTTTAAATGTGACGGACGGGGAGTCTCGCAACATTCATAGAACAGGATCGTAGAATCTTTGAAAGATAAGATTGAAAAGAATTCAGCGGGGAGCTGAATTGCGAAACCAGAATCAAAAAAAAATTGTTCAAGATAATCACGCGGGAGCGGGGTTATCGTGAAGAGGATAAATATTCAGCGGGGAGCTGTATATATATATATATTTCAAACCATAAGAAGCCGGGGGCTGAACAACAGCAGCACAGCGGGGAGCTGTATTGGAGCAAGGAGCAGCTGAGAGCGGATCCTTGGGAACTATCGGTCGAGAGCTATTCTTGGAGTACAGCCGAGGTTAAGAAGGAAGATCTGCAACAGGAGGGAGTAGATTACCAGAACCAGAGCTTCAACATCATTGACTTAAGTTAAGTCCGTAGTTTGAGTTTTGTGTTGATAATTTTTTTTTAATATTGTTGTAATTTTGCTGTAAAATCATGGCTCAAATCAAACCATTAGAGACCTTCAGTCACAAGACAGATTGTTTCGGGGTTTTCAAAGCAAGATTGGAGAATTACTTCATATTATATGATGAGAAAATTTCTGCCGAAAAGAAACGTGCTATATTCTTGAACGCTTTGGAGGAGGAAACTTTTAAATTATTAATTTTTTTTTTCGTAGAAAACTTCTTCTAACTGCTTTTCACTTTGTGATGGCATTATTTATTTTTTATTAAAACACAAATAACTTAGTTTACATCACTTTATTTCGATACAAAATCTCAACATGTTTCGTGAACCAAGTTCACATCATCAGGAGCACAAGTATACTAAAGTTATAATTAAAATTAGGTCTAGAAAGAAGAGGTAGAAGGAGCAGGGAGGGGTAAGAGTGGGGGAGGGTTATTCAAAGTAGGAATTAAAATGTCATTAGACGGGAAAGACCGGGTAATTGGGAAAATATTTAAAATGGGGTTTATAAAATTTTTTTGTTTATTAATAATATCTGCTTTCATATTCACGTGTTTTCTTATTTCTCTCTTAATAATAAAGATATTGATAGTCAAACTAAAAAATCAGGTGTTTATAAACTCAACTGTAATGACTGTAATTCCTTTTATATAGGAAAAACTAATAGAAACTTTGAGATCAGAATTAAAGAACATCTTAGGGCTTTAAAGGGAAATTGTGAATCAGAATTTGCGGATCATTTATTAAATAACGACCATACTTTCGATATTAATTCAGGTTTTAAAATACTACATTCTGGTTACAAGGTATCTCAAATCAATAATTTTGAAATCTTAGAAATAAGAAAACACGTGAATATGAAAGCAGATATTATTAATAAACAAAAAAATTTTATAAACCCCATTTTAAATATTTTCCCAATTACCCGGTCTTTCCCGTCTAATGACATTTTAATTCCTACTTTGAATAACCCTCCCCCACTCTTACCCCTCCCTGCTCCTTCTACCTATTCTTTCTAGACCTAATTTTAATTATAACTTTAGTATACTTGTGCTCCTGATGATGTGAACTTGGTTCACGAAACATGTTGAGATTTTGTATCGAAATAAAGTGATGTAAACTAAGTTATTTGTGTTTTAATAAAAAATTTTAAATTATTGATTGAGTTGGTTACTCCTAAAAAAATAAATGATGTCACAGTAGAAATTTTGTGTGAATTTTTGGGTAATTATTGTGAAAATGTTACTACGTTGTTTGAAGAAAGATCAAAATTTTATAATGTAATTAATGAATCGGGAGAAAGTGTAAAAGAATTTGCGGCACGGTTAAAAAGTTTATCCATTATTTGTAAATTCGGTACTAGATTTGAAGATAATTTAAAAGATTTATTCATTTGTAAAGTGAGAAACCCTAAAATTAAAGAACGGTTATTCATTGAGGGCGAAAAAAATTCGTTTGAGAAATTAATTTCAATCGCAGCGTGTTTAGAGGCTTCAGAAGCAAATTTTAAAGATGAATAAGTATGTTATCAAGTAGCTAGTTCACGTTCAAGATCAAAAAGTCCGAAAAATAATCCATCAGTATCGAAACATCGAAGTGTTTATTTAAATTCGAGGCATAGTAGAAGTTCATCGCGCGATAGTAATAATTTTAAACCGAAATTGAAGCATCTAGATTCGGAACAGAAAAAGTGTTTTAATTGTAATAAATTCGGGCACTTTAAATCAGAGTGCAAGGTTGTGAATAATAAATTTTCGAAGTGTTTTAAATGCGGACAAAAAGGTCACATTGCTAAATTTTGTAGAAATATTTCGTGCATTAAAAAAAAGATTTTTGTCTCAAGTATTAATAAGAGGATTGAACCGTATATAATTAAATTCAAAATAAATGATGTTTCATTTGAGGCAATGATAGATTCAGGAGCGGGAATTAGTGCCATACCCGAACGTATCTATAAATTATATTTTAATCATGTTAATTTAATGCAATTTAATTTACACTTAGCGAGTTACGATAACAAGCCGCTAAAAGTGAGCGGTAAAATAAATTTATTGGTTACATGTAATAATAATCAACAAAATTTTGAATTGTAGTTATTGAAAATGGTTCGGATTTAATTTTAGGTAGAGATTTTATGGAATTATTTGGGATTAGCATTAGTTTTTTGAATAATTGCACGGTAGTAAATAATTTTGGTGCAAATGGAGAAAGCAATTTAGATATCGATAAATTGAAAACACAATTTGGAGATGTATTGACGAATAAATTAGGGAAATTTAATAAATATAGTGTTGAGCTGGAATTAATAGAGGGATTTCAGTCAAAAATGTGCAATGCAAGGCAAATACCTTTAGCTATTAAAGATAAAGTCGAACATGAAATTAATTGACTTGTCTCAAAGGGAATATTACAATCAGTAGAGACGAGTAGATATGCATCTCCCATTGTTCCAATAATTAAGAAAGATGGATCAGTTAGGATCTGTGGAGATTATAAATTAACAGTTAATCCAGGTTTGGTTGTAAATAAATTTCCAGTACCCGTAATTACGGATTTATTGACACAAATCAGTGGAGTGGTAATGTTTTCTTAATTAGAATTGAAAATGGCATATTCACAATTACAGTTAAGTGAAGGTAGTAGAGATATAACTACCATAGCTACACACATAGGTTTATATAGATATACTCGACTGGTATATGGTTTGAATGCAGCGCCAGGTATATTTATGCGGGTTATGCTTAATTCATTGCAAGGTTTAAACGGAACAATTATATTTTATGATGATATTTTGATTACGGGCAAATCAGTTGCGGAACATAATAAAAATTTAGTAGCAGTTTTGAATAGATTGAAACTTTGTGGTCTCACGGTAAATGAAGAAAAATGTGAATTTTTCAAAACAAGTATTGAATACTTAGGGTACTTTATTTCGAAGGAAGGTTTTAGACCATTAGAAAGTAAAGTTAAAGCAATAATGGAGTCTAGTAGTCCATGTAATATTAACCAGTTAAGAAGTTTCTTAGGTTTAGTTAACTATTATAGAAATTTTATTCCGAATATATCTAGTTTGTTAGGACCTCTATATAAATTATTAAAAAAAGATTCGGAGTGGATTTGGTCAAAGGACTGTGAAAATGCAGTTTTAGAACTTAAAAAAGAAATTTCTTCTGATTGCGTGTTAGTACATTTTGATCCACGTATACCAGTAAAATTAGTAACGGATGCATCCTTAGAGGGATTGGGTGCGACAATTTTACATACTTATTCAAATGGTAGTAGTAGACCTATAGCGTTTGCATCAAGGAAATTGACAGACACAGAGAGTAAATATAGCATTTTAGATTTAGAAGCAACAGCGATAGTGTTTGCATTAAAAAAATTCTTTGTATTTTATACGGTAGGAAATTCAAATTAGAATGCGACAATCAAGCTTTAGTACGAATTTTGTCAGAAAAGAAGGGCATTCCTGTGTTGAGTGCTAATAGATTGCAACGTTACAGTTTAATTTTGGCGGGGTTTAACTATGAAATTGAATACGTAGCTTCAGAAAAAAATTGTTCAGATTTTTTATCAAGATTACCAATAGAAGAGACAAATAAATCGGAGGATTTATATATCGAGAAGCTGAGTTCTATTAATTTTCAGGATGTTGAAAAAGAGTTGTTATTTTATGTTTGTGATAACTCTCAGGTTCCATTAAATGTTGATAATTTAAAGGAAACCACTAATAAAGATGACGTATTATCATTGGTAAAACAATATTTACGGCAGGGTTGGCCAAGGAAAATTCCAAAAGATATTGGGTTATGGGCTTTTTGGAAAATTAGAGATGAGTTGTCTTTAGTAGAAGATTGTATTTTTTGGGGACATAAAGCCATCATTCCAAATACTATGAGAGGGGATTTGTTAAATATGTTACATCATTCACATTTAGGTATAGCTAAAACTAAAGGGTTAGCAAGAGGGTATTTCTGGTGGCCAAAAATGGGCAAAGATTTAGAAAATTTAGTTAGATCATGTAAAAAGTGTCTGGAAAATCAGGCGAATCCAGCAAAAACTCCTTTACAACATTGGCCGATTGAGGAAAAGCCGTGGACAAAGATACATATTGATTTTTTTGGTCCGATGGCTAATACAATTTTTTTTAATTATAGTAGATGCAAGTACCAAGTGGATAGAATGCATTAATTTAAAACAAGCTAATACGGATAATACTTTAAGGGAATTAAAGAGGATGTTTGCTCAATTTGGTACTGTAGAAACTATTGTATCGGATAACGGGTCTGTTTTCTGTTCAGAAGAATTTAAGCGTTTTTGTAAAGATAAAAAAATCCAGCACATCACTTCTCCTGTGAATCATCCGCAGAGTAATGGGTTAGCTGAAAACGGAGTTAAAACGTGTACATTTAAAAAAAAAAATATTTTACATAATGGGGGTTACCGAGAGACGTCGATGATAGGTTAACCAAATTCCTAATTGATTATAGGAATACCCCAAATATCACGACTGGTGTAGAGCCAGCGGTGGCTATGTTAGGACGACGATTAAGGTCCGTGTTTGATTTCATTTCTCCAGTGATTGCGGAAAGGAGGGGGGAGAGGTGTATGTCGGATAAAGTAAAGAGTAAAATATTAGTTAGTAGAGAAAATCAGAAAAAGAGTTATATATCTAAGAAAAGAAATATGAATATATTTGTGGTGGGGAAAAAGGTGATGACTAAGGATTTTAGAGGAAAAAAGGTTGGGTGGTAGGTATCATTAAAAAAAGAATTGGATTTAATACCTACTTAATTTTCATAAAAGACACAGGGCAAATCTGGAAAAGAAATGAGGATCAACTGACACCAATGAGTGTAAGGTGGAATCCCAAAGAGCGTGTAAGAGTGTATAGTGACGATCTAGGCTCTGATATGAGAGTATCAGACCTAAACCTTTCCCATTATTTTCGGAAAGGGGTGTGATGATTATAATACTCACATGAATGAACGAGACGAACGTGCTCCAAAATTTTTTTTGTTTAGACTGGGAGAAGATTTATTGACAGGCAGGTTTTATAAGTAAACACGTTCCCACGGGAAGGTGGAAAGAAGAGATCGCTGGGACAGTCGATTTTTGAACTTGGGTACGTTGACAGCTCCGAGAAATCAATACAAATCAGAAGTGTTGTGTGAAATTACAGTTAATTAGTGAATTCAGATGGTGTTGGAAAGCTTTGTTGAATATTGAATTAAAGTGACATATTATTGAGCCGGTGTTTGTGTGAAGTGAAAGTGGTTGTACTCAGTGAGGAAAGAAAATTGGATAATTTGTAGAGCGCCGTTTTGTGAAAAGATCACCTCAGGGGCGCAAGGTGTTGTGCGATCGCGATTGTGTTATAAAGTTGTGTTGATTTAAGCGTGATTTCGTATACAGTTCGAACTAGATTGCTTGTCTTAAAAACATGGAAATAATAATGATAATGATTGCGATTAAAACAGAGTGAACGTATTTAAAGGCAGGAAGTGTTTGATCGGATTAAGGAGGAATTAACGATTGGCGTGATGGCGTTCTACCCACGGAGACGTAAACCAGAGAATCAAACAAATCATAAAACTCGGGTTCGAATCTTGACAGAGATTAGGGAGGTACAATTGTATCTACAGAATTATTTAATTACCTTTTTTTAGGCGTAGGGAGGGGATCAAAATTGAATAAATTGCAAGGATTTCGCTAAAAGGAGGATGGAATGCCGGTAGGGAGGAGACCGTAAAACTAAACTGATTTAGCTGTTTAGTGTGTAACCAGGTAGACTTCACGCTGAGAGTGGGAGATGGCTAACTGGGTGAGTTTTATATTATTTATTAAATTCCAGAGGACCCTTTTAAAAGACGGATACAACCGAGGTACAGGAACTAAGTTTACGACACCTGCCGCCCAAATAATGTTATCATTAAAAGGAATGTGCTAGGCGAACTGTCAACCAGCTGTGAGCGAGATACGGGCCAACGACCTTTTCATATGTAGGCCGATAACTTTTGTTTTAGGGGAACGCCTTGGACCGAGGGTCATATCGAGAATTTACCTACCTGCCGATCTGTTATTCTTTTAAAACATTACGAATCAAATCATGACGTTGTCCCTGCGATAGGTATTGAATCGCCGACGAAACATTAAATACCTATTACAAATTAGGCCAACCAATATAAATTCGCAGTATAATAATACCTATCTACAGAGTACCTACCACAACACTGGCGTACAATTAAAACAGCGAACACTATGAGGGATAGAGGCGTTTAGGCTACGGCAGTGTACAGTCAGTCGAAGGAGAAGTTTTGCTAGCGTATGACCGCCCGAATAGAAAGCGATCGGATGCAACCAGACAGAACAAAATTTAATACTTTTCATCTATTGTTTGACTTTCTAATTTGCAAATTGGGATGCACAAAGACAAATCTAGAGTCAAAAGAGGGAGATGGTAATCTCCGAAATAAAACCACCAACCGAACAACTTTTCTCAACAGGTACCTTTCGAGAGGTAGGCAGCCTCTTTAAATTAAATGCAAAAAATCAAACCAATTGTCCGTTTATACCTACCTGAGAGGATAGGTATTCAATAGAAGTTACCCATACCTAATACACGAGGATGCTAGTATCCTCATGAAATAATTACTGGAACCAAATATTAAAATACAGACAGTCCTCATCCTAAATTTGGCATTTCGAGTAAACTTTACATATATCTCACATGATAATTGGCTGAATGGGTAGGCACACAACCTATCGATAGAAGCGGGCTAAATGTCGACAAGATCGTCGTGTGTTATCTATGTTATTGACCTAGAAAGGGATGTAAATTCCCGACGACGAGGAAGTTACAGCGTTTTCTAGAGGTGGCACGTAACTTAGGACCTTACGTGTCACATTTTCGCGACTAGATTCGTGACAAGGAATGTCATGGTTTTCCCCTTCTACACTCAGTAAAGTAGTTTTTCCTGGAGGTGCATGAGGTTGGGGCAATTCTGAAATTGGCGAGGAGACCTGGTTTTCTTTATTCTGGCGTGACGGTTGCCGATTTGGAACAAGGGGAGACCCGGCCGGTTGTGATATCCAGACACGCAGATATTGATCGCCTTGTTCAAATTATAATCCATCGGTTTTGTTTGGTAAAGAGGAGGAGCTAACTTTAATTTGAAAAAAAATCATTCCCGTTCCTCTCCCTTCCCTCCAAAAGTATATACATGGATGGCGCCGACAACTAACACCATAAATTTATCGTATGTTTATCACATATATAAAATCTAACACTTTATTATACTCACATAACCCTATGACAGGTAGAATCACGTAGCTAGTTGAAGAGCAGGCAACTCAGAAAAATAAGGTTTATGAAATGGCTTTAAAACACAGCGGTAATGGATTCAACTCACTCTTTCTCAAAAGAACCGAGGGGTACCACACACATACAAAGATAACTAGGTTTCTATACCGAGAAATAAAAAAGCCAACACAACGTTCGGTGAAACCTTTTTATACTGGACCGTCACGTGAAATGATTACGTTCAAGGCCGTAAACCACGTAGACAAATTATGATGAACACAGTTGAAGGGGTGTGTAATAAAGAGAGGAGCAAAGGCTTGTAAAGACGGCAGGGAGGATATTCCTACACGGGATATATACATAATCAAAGCCTTATGGAAAAGTTACCTATGGGACTTAAAGAAAATTTATCGTAGAAAGAAGAGAAGGAAAAGTTTGAAAAGTGCAGATCATTACAGGGGCTAATGGGTCTTCTCCTCTGTTTCAGGAATAACCTTGGCAGTCTCCTTGGACTGGAAGGCTGTGGCATAGAAAAAACTAATGTGTAACAACCTATAGATAATGTCTTACTATTATTATAATTCTGCTATATATGATAACTATATAAATGTGTTGTAAACAGGCTCAGGTAAGATGTAAACCTGGTAGGAGTTCTCCTCTTAAGTGGGGGAGAATGTGGTACACGGTACCTACCTACGGGCCGCGAGGTGCGGGGAGCAATTCGGCGGTAGTCTGTATTGTCATTCGGTATTCTGTAGTCTCACAGTTAACAAGCAATAAACGATCTCTGTAATTATTTAACCAGCCTTACGTATTTTATCAATCCTGAATCCAAGCCCCCTTTTAAGGTGAATCTACAGGATACTACAATTAGCCTAAAACATAAGTAAAATGTCACCCAAGACCACAAGGTCCCATCTGACAAAGCCCTGTCCTAAGGCTAGCTTTAGACTCGTAAATTTACGACTTCTAGCCAATGGGCTTATTGCATTTTGAAAATCCAATATGCCCATTGGCTAGAAGTCGTAAATTTACGAAAAAACTTACAAGTCTAAAGCTAGCTTAAGAAAGAAATGACCTTTAAAGTAACTTCCTTTACAGCTCATTTTCTCAGGACAGCGTTTTATCAGAAGGAAGCTGAAAAGCAAACTCATAATTACATGTACAATAATTTTATTTTTTAAATATAAACATGAAATACAATAATATAAGCACAAAACATATTTAGAAGGTGAAATTACTGTATCAATATAAAACTAGCTGTTGGAAATGATAGTTATTTTCTTTCAACATCCAACGGCAATTGAAAAAAATATTGTCAATAAGGCAGTCAACGATTCAACCTACTGTTTTAGCGTCTAATTACATTATTATTATTTTTGTTTCCCTCCTACTTATCTTATTACTTAAATATTTATACCTTTCATATATAAATAGTAAGTATATAATACTTTTTAGTTTAAAAAACTTTATATGCCTTTTAGATATTTTTAACTTAGGAATAGTACACAACATAAAGAATGTAACAGTGTAAACAGAAAAGTAAATTTAACAATAGGTTATTGTTTTAACAATACATATTGGCACCTGATAAATAAATAGGGTATAATAATAACAAATAAAAACACCAAATACAAGAGTAAAATTTAAAGAAGGTGTTGAGAGAATATTCATTATGATGTCAAGTATGTAATAAAAAAGTAGAACTATATATAAACTAGACATATGAAATAAACTAATTCGACTATTTTTTTATTAACACTAGTCGGTGACTGAAAATGGGCTGCAGACTAATACAGCCAAACTGAATAATGTAAACTCCGCATCAGAGAATATTTGGCTTAAAATTACAAACGATAAAAATATTTGACTTGTTTATTTATTTTTTCGTTATTATTCTGTAGCAGTGCGTACTTCTGGACGGGCAGTTCCTACCCGATTAAGATAATCATTGGTCAACATTCTTCAATTGGCACGACTGTTTCAAGCTATTGGTGCAGAGCGCACTTCATCGACCTCAGTTGCTTGCTGGACTCGTGGGATTACGGTGTGTTCGTACAACGCTGGAACAATGAGGGTCTACTGTGCAAACTACGAAAGGTCTTTTTCACTTATAACTTTTTAACAATGTACTTATAATTCAATTAGGGATTACTCATTTTAACTTCTTGCGTAGTTATTCTTATAACTCGCTGGCGCCCGCTCAGACATTCCTTACAAGATTTTAATGTTTTAAATTTATTAATGTTACATGTTCGTTAGTCAAAGTCTTATCAAGATGGCGTTATACACACGTTTAGTCTTGACACGCCCGGAGATAGTTGTTTGATAGAGTCTCATGTTTATTTTATTTGCTTAATTATTTTATTAATGGTTTTAATAAATTAGAGTCTGTTGATATTTAAAATATTCTTTATTTAATCTTCCTTATCAGTTCTCATCACTACCTACCTACATTGAGTTATTGCGTGTGCGTAGATGTCTAGATAATTGTATTCGGTAATTTACCTATTAATGTCACAATTGAAAGATCCATCATTAATTAATACAATTATCCTTTCATCACCCATCCACGATAAAATGTTACAAATGGCAGCCCTTGTGGGTGAACCTAATTTTTTTGACTAAATAATAATGCAGTATTTTTTTTTTCTCTTTCCTTGTTTTAATCTTGTATTGCGATGTCTGATTTTTTTTTATGAATTTCTTGTATAATCCCTGAAAAAGACCTTTCGTTTTGCATGGTAGATGTTCGGGTGTTGTTCGAAATACATCGTGTCACTGAGATTTTATTAATTCTTCATTTTACGCAGCTTTTCATCTGGCACAACTCATGACGTTTTTCGTCTTATTATCGTGTTCGTTAGTACGCTGACGTCTCACTTATTTTATATTTTTTGTTTTGCGGTGATTGTGGTTGTTGTATTGTTGCTTGCATGTTCTAATGATTTCTTTCTACCTACCCTGTTAGTTAGGTATGACGGATTCGACCATTTTAACAAGAAGTCGTGCGTTAATCATGTCAAAACCAGAGGATGGCATTACTTCGGCAAATTCGGCGGTCGCGTCTAACACAGTTCCGGTTCACAAATGGAACTTAACCTTCGACGGTACTGGGAACGTGCACAATTTCATTGAACGGGTCAACGATTTGTCTATATCTCGGAACGTAAGTACAGCTTCTCTTTTTTCATCTGCGGTGGAACTTTTTACAGGTCATGCTTTAGACTGGTTTAGAGTCAACCGTTCTTCTTTCAAGTCATGGACGGATATTGTAATTGCTCTTAAGGAAGAATTTGAGCTTCTGGACCATGAAAGACGTTTAGTTGCTCAGATCAGAGCCACGTACCAGCAACAAAAAGAGAACCTGGGTTCATTCATAACGCGGGTCTTGACTTTAAACAATCAATTGTCGTCAAAATTACCAGATGACGAAATTCTGGAAATATTGCAATGTAATATGTTACCGAGATACATTCAAAAATTGTCGCTCTCTGTCATCTCGGACATTAATTGTCTGAAAAAATTGGGAAAAATGATTGAACTTGCAGACAGTCGGTCTGATTCCAGACCTTCCCCGCCAAATGCAAATACGGTTAATTTTAATAATGTTTCTCATTCCTCCTCAAATAATGCATTTAGCAGAGGGAATAACAGAATGTCTCAGAATAATCCCAATTTCAGGAATCATCGTCAATCTTTTGAATTCAGTAAACGTAGCCCGTCAAATATGAGTTCTAGGGAGGTGAAATGTTTCCGCTGTGGCCGTCCTGGTGTGAAGGCGCCTTCATGCAACTGCCGGCAGGCAAAAAACTAGATGTCCTGGGGGTCCTGTCTGCGGGCGGCAAGTCGACACCGTTCGCTGACATCACCGCCAGGCATCGGCTTGCTGTGCTGTCGGAAACCAGAACTTTCTTCAAGAACCTTTGGACCTCGAAGGTGGTGGGTGCGGCTAAAAGGGATGGCCGTCCACACATCATTTTCCAGGTTCTGGGTTCCAACTTTTCTGGCCTTCTTGACTCTGGTTCGCATATCTCAATTATTGGTAATAATTTTCATCGTAAATTTTTAAATCTAGGGTTGAATCTTTCTGTTCTTAAGAAAAAATTTTCACTCACTTCTGCTACGGGTCATACTGTGGAGTGCGTCCACAAAATTGCGGTTCCGGTAGTTCTTGGTAATGTTAAGAAAATTTTTAATTTTGTAGTTATGCCAGACATAAAATCTAACATCATCCTCGGTTGCGACTTTTGGAAAGTTTTTAACATTTGTCCCAAGTTAACTAAATTAATGACTAATGACTCTGACAATAGTTGCGTGTCTGAGGTAAGAGGACTGGATAGCTTTGAGAACTTAGATTCATCTCAACAATCAATCTTAAATAACGTTATACTGGAATTTAAAGCCTTTTCTGGTAATCGTTTGGGTAGAACGTCTCTTGAAAAACATGTCATTGACACGGGTGATTGTCAACCTATTAAGCAACGTGTTTATCCGATATCTCCTCATTTATTGCCGGAAGCTCACAGAGAACTTGACAGACTATTAAATCTGGGAGTAGTAGAACCCAGCAATAGCTCGTGGAATAATCCTATTGTTTTAGTGCCCAAGAAAAATGGTTCTTTTAGACTTTGCTTGGATAGTAGAAAACTCAACGCGGTCTCGCGGCGGGACGCTTATAGCCTACCGTTGATATCTGATATCTTAAATAGTCTCGGAGGAGCACGATATCTATCAACTTTAGACTTAAACGATGCGTTTTTTCAAATCCCGTTAGAGGAAGATTCTAAAGAGAAAACCGCTTTTACTATACCTAAACGAGGCCTCTTCCACTTTGTAACAATGCCTTTTGGTCTTCATGGTGCGAGTTCTCGGATGATGAGGCTTATGGACAAGGTTTTGGGTCCGGAGTTCGATGGGAAAGTTTTTTGTTACCTAGATGACATAATTATCATTAGTTCCACCTTTGAAGAACACATTGATCTTTTAAGACGGGTTAAACAAAAGTTACAAGCTGCGTGTTTGACTATTAACGTAGAGAAGTCAGTCTTTTGTCGTGACTCCCTTAAATACCTAGGTTTCGTGATTGATAAGGATGGGTTGAGAACTGACCCGGGAAAAGTGAAAGCAATCGTTGACTTCCCCATTCCAACGTCGCAAAAGAGCTTGCGTAGGTTTATCGGTATACTTTCTTGGTACAAAAGGTTCATTTTAAATTTTTCTTTAATTGCAGCACCTTTGCATAATTTAACCAAAAAGGAGTTTGCTGGTAAAAAATTTGTATGGAATGAACAGGCTGATGCTGCCTTTACTAAATTAAAGAATATTCTGGTCAAGGCTCCTGTTCTTGCTTGTCCCGACTTTAGTAAACCCTTTACAATTAGTTGCGATGCATCGAACACCGGTTTGGGGGCGGTCCTTTCTCAATCTGACGTTAATGGTATAGAACACCCTATTTCCTTTATTTCCAGATCACTATCTGCACAGGAGAAAAATCACTCCACAACCGAGAAGGAGTTAAATGCTATGATCTTTGCACTAGAGAAATTTAGGGGTTATATTGAAGGTTCGCCTATTCCTGTCAAGGTGATCACTGATCACTATAGTCTAAAATGGCTTACAAACTTAAAGTCTCCGTCGGGTAGATTAGCGCGGTGGGCGGTTAGACTTCAGCAGTTCAATTTTGAAATAATTCATAGGAGCGGAAAAGACAACATTGTTCCGGACGCACTGTCTCGTGACCCTTTACATTTTGACTTGATTAATCAGTCCTTTTCCACTTCCGACCGTTGGTACTTAAGTTTGAAAGAAAAAATTTTGGCTAATCCGGGAAAATTTCCAGCGTTTAAAGTTTGCAATGGTGTCATCTTCAAACACATTCAGAGCATGGAGGCTCTACACAGGTCTTATGACTGGAAGGAAGTTCTCCCAAAAGAGTGTAGGAAAAACGTCATCGTTCAAAATCACGTTCCGCCTTCTTGTGCACATTTTGGCATCTTAAAAACGTTAAATAGGATTAAACTTAAATACTACTGGCCAAAAATGGCTGCTGATGTGAAGTCTTTTGTAAGTAAATGTCATACTTGTTTAGGTTATAAAAGTTCTAACTTACTGCCTCCTGGTTTGATGGGTGACCCGAAACTGGTGCAAAGGCCGTGGCAAATGATTGCGACAGATCTATTAGGTCCTTACCCTAATTCTTACAAAAAGGGTTATACTTACCTTTTAGTGGTTTCTGATTTCTTTACCAAGTATACTAGACTTTTTCCACTTAGGAAAGCAACGGGTAGTGTTATTGCGGAAATTTTGGAAAATGATATTTTTTTTAAATTCGGTGTTCCAGATACGATTGTTTTGGATAATGGCCCACAATATATATCGCGTGACATGAAAGCGCTGGCCAATAAATTTCATATCCGTCACTTGTTTTATAATTGCAGATATCACCCGCAGAATAACCCTGTTGAGCGTGTAAACAAGGTGTTGGTAGCAGCCCTGGGTTCTTTTGTGGGATCTGATCACAGATCCTGGGCGTGCCATCTACCTGAAATTGAACTGGCTATAAACACTGCTGTTCATGAAGTCACAGGCTATACTCCGTTCTTCCTTAATTTTGGTAGAGAGATTGTAATTTCGGGAAATGACTACAAATGTGTAGACTTTAACGCGGAAGACATTAGATTCTCAAAACGCGATTCATGGGCATCTGATTTACATGAATTAAATGACATTTTCTCCCAAGTTCGCACGTCCTTAAGACAATCATACGAACGTAATAAGGTTCAATATAATCTGCGTCGTAGGGACGTTCAATATGAGGTTGGGGACATTGTCTGGAGAAGGTCCTTTGCTTTGTCAGACGCTGGTAGATACTTTTCAGCAAAATTAGCCCCCAAATTTATACGTAGTAAAATTATTTGCAAGATATCGCCGGTTGCTTATCAATTAGCGGATATGACAGGGAAACCCGTGGGAACTTTTCATGTTAAGGATATAATCAAGTTAGAAGAAGCTAACTGACCTTGGGGTGGGTTAATTGATAAACTATTTTTTTCTTATGTTGTAATCGTTATACTTTTATTTGAGAATTAATCCCTTTTCTCTTATTATATATTAGGTTATTGCTTGCCTTGCCCTCAGGTTTGCAATTTTTCTTGTGTTCTCTCATTGTGAGGACATGACTAGTATTTTTGTGTCTTCACATTGAGTGGATTTTTGTATAAGTTTTGTTTTGTCCTTGTGTAATGTGTAGTATGTGTTTTGGGGAGTAATTTGTCCATTCCGATTCAACGCGGGGGATTGACGTTTTTTAATCTCACGCATTGAATCCACATTTTTTTTTGGATTTAAGTGCAATCATTTTGTATTGAACATTTTGTAATCTCACGATTTGAATCCATTGTATCATTTTATGCGTTATCCTAGGGCAGTGAAGTTCACAATCTCAGTTGGCCACTGTTTTGTGCTATTTTTCTGTTCGAGGGATCTTTTAATAGCTGATTTTACTTTGTGAGATGATACTAATTGTTCTTTAATGAACTAAGTCCGTGATGGCGACTTGTTTTAAGGTACGGTTTGTCCTTTCTAGAGGGACATACTGTATTTCAATTATGGCATAGACGAAGCTGTATTTCGGTTTAACAGCTCTGTACCGAGGTTGTCCTCGTGTCATTTTAATTGTGTGCATGGTTGTTCTTTATATGTTGTTCTTTAGTACCTTAGTTTGCCTTGGTGTTGGTTGACTATTTTAATTCAATAATTTAGAAAATACTTCATGCAGTTTTCCGCGATAGCCTCAGATGCTCATAACATTCTATTTTTCTCTGGTTTTAGGAAACCATTGGCATGGTGTTTTCTATGATTTAGTCATTGTTTAATACACTTTTCAAATATTTTTTTAAAAATGTTATGTCATAATAATTAATTTATTTAGTGAGTTTTCACTCACTCAGGTTATTTGAGATTTACAGAATCATATTTTTAACATTTAAAAATTGCATCCTTTCATGAAGTTTTTTTTACTTTTATTTGCTCTTAATGTCCTTGGCTTGAATTATTATTAATATGATGTTTGTTCATATTATTAAGAATGTAAATGAGTAATTTTTTTTACATTTTCTTTTAACAAATACTATGCGTTTTCACATGCAATTGCTGTGGCTTCTCTCTGAGCTCAAGACAAGTCGCATCAATTTCATTTGGACTTAGCTGTATTTTTGTCAATATTGGGTCATCAATATATGGTTCTGTTTGAGCCGGTCACTTCTATCTTATTATGAATTTGGGTTTGTTTCTGGGATAACTTTATAATTTTTCATCTCTGCTCGCAGAGGGCAGTAACTGCAATGTGGGTTTAGACTTTACTATTTTCATTTAATAGCGTTTCTTTTAGCTTCAAATTTAACTTTTGTTGGGCGCTCAGCTTTCACTTTTAGCTAGACTCGTTTTTAAATTTTTTTTTTTTTTTTTAATAAATTTTGTTAGTCTTTACTACAGGTTATCTTTTCATTTGTTATTCTATTCAAGTTTTTGTTTACACTTTAGTAGTTGTTAAATTCCTTGCTCAGTAATCCATTTTGTCAAGCATAGCATACCTTTCTTTTCACTCGCCTCAAGGAAGTCAGTCGCCTTCATCACTCTTCGGTTCTTCACGTCAAGATAACTCAAGATAATACAAAATTTCATGATTTACAAACTTTTATCAATTCTTCGAGGAAGCAATTTTTGTTCAAGATCGAGTCTTCAGGGAAGCAACATTCTTCTACGGGAAGAGTGTAATAGGATACTACCTGGCCGTTCACTGCTATCAGAAAGAGGGTGCAGCTTCTCAAGATTGCATTTGTTGTCAACATTGGAGTATGGTGATACAATTTTTCGGGGCTCATTATCTTCGCCAAGCAAGTTCAATCTTCTTCACTGATGTCAGAAGAGGGTCATTCAGATATTCCATCAGCGAGAATTCTTCCTTCTACTTCCTGGGTGTTGGCGCTTCAATCCTTGCTCAGCGAGCACATCACGGACTTCTACAGAACGTGCTGGACTATTCTTCTAAGGCATTATCTGCATTTTGTGACTCTTTACCACTTATTGGACTTGGATTTGGAGGCATATGAAAAATATCAAAAAAAATTATCGTGCCGAAAATTTTTTTCCTTTGGAAGGGGGGTAATGTAGCAGTGCGTACTTCTGGACGGGCAGTTCCTACCCGATTAAGATAATCATTGGTCAACATTCTTCAATTGGCACGACTGTTTCAAGCTATTGGTGCAGAGCGCACTTCATCGACCTCAGTTGCTTGCTGGACTCGTGGGATTACGGTGTGTTCGTACAACGCTGGAACAATGAGGGTCTACTGTGCAAACTACGAAAGGTCTTTTTCACTTATAACTTTTTAACAATGTACTTATAATTCAATTAGGGATTACTCATTTTAACTTCTTGCGTAGTTATTCTTATAACTCGCTGGCGCCCGCTCAGACATTCCTTACAAGATTTTAATGTTTTAAATTTATTAATGTTACATGTTCGTTAGTCAAAGTCTTATCAAGATGGCGTTATACACACGTTTAGTCTTGACACGCCCGGAGATAGTTGTTTGATAGAGTCTCATGTTTATTTTATTTGCTTAATTATTTTATTAATGGTTTTAATAAATTAGAGTCTGTTGATATTTAAAATATTCTTTATTTAATCTTCCTTATCAGTTCTCATCACTACCTACCTACATTGAGTTATTGCGTGTGCGTAGATGTCTAGATAATTGTATTCGGTAATTTACCTATTAATGTCACAATTGAAAGATCCATCATTAATTAATACAATTATCCTTTCATCACCCATCCACGATAAAATGTTACAATTCTACTACTCATATAGAGATGTCAATAGAAAATGAATTGGCAAGGATACACCACAACCATACAATGGACCTAATTTAATGAGGAGCATGGCAGTACTACGATATTTAAAAGACGCTTATAGGAACAAATTGTGGTCCTAATTGGTTTTAACTTATTAAAATAATTTAGTTATGACAACCATTTCTTCCTATATTTAGCATATTTTAAATGTCGCAGTACTGCCATTTTCTTCATGGAGTCAGGTCCATTGTATGGTAGTGTATCCTTGCCAATTAATTTTCTATTGACATCGGTACACCCATGCATTGATTATAAATGGAACAGTAATTTTGATAATGAATTGAATAAATTTTTTTAATGTTCGTTACAATTAAGCCAATCAAAACATATATATTTGGCAATGGTTTCTTCAATAACGGGCACAAGATATAAATTTTCGCAATTATAATTCAGTACATACTCGACGACATAATGAATTTCAAGAGAGTTGATAGCAAATTTCTTATTGGGATCATATGGGTCACCTATGCAAGATATTTTACATCTATGTTCTGCCATCCCCTGTGCAGCAAGAGCAACGCTGCTGGTTGCAGAAAAGACATGACTGGGTCCTGCACTCATTTCTGGAAAAAAAATATCGTAGTTCTTAAAGAAATTGAAGTAAAGATTGACATATTAGACGAACAAAACTAACAATGCTATTCCCTTTTAAGTAATATAAAACAGATACAAAACGTAATTCGAAAATATTTTCCACCGAATCTGTATTTTTACAGTTCTGCTAAGAGCCAATACATTGCAAAATGAGAGGTTAAGATTAACCAAAATAAAGTATTTGTCTGTATCTAATGTCTCCCAAAATTGCCTGAGGGATTAGTTATGGATGAAACGCTTAAAACGAGATTAAAAATAGATTCGAACCTGTATTTTTGTCACCATGCGAATGAATTTATTTTGGTAAATCAACATATTTTTGAATACCAGGAAGATTGAGGGTAGGCAGTGCGTCTTTCTTTAAAGCTCCAGTGCGATTGCGTTTGCTGCTGATATTGAAATGACAACCACAAACTGTTGCATATGATGCTAAGATTGGACAATTTACGTAGTCAAATCTTCCCAATCTCCAACACCATTCTCGAAATCGACTTTCAGATGTTATGGCTGGAAACTTGTGTCGAATAGAGTCTCTGTCCAAACATCCTTTCACACAACAACAAGTTTTAATGACTTTATCGGTAGGCATTTTCACACATAAATCAAATGTTTCACACAACCAGATATTTAAAAATGTTTGACAATGATGACAAACAACGGCGTCTGTCAAACTTTGCTTTTAAAGGAAGTGAAATGGCGGGAAGCATGAGTCGGCCACCTAGCGACGAGAACACGCATTACACCGTTTGCGAACCCTCTCTTTCTGGCGCACGAGTCTTATGGTAAAGTGAGCGAGAAACAAAAAAAAAAAGCATCGCCTATGTCACAAACATAGATTTTTACCATGTCTATAATTTGTGTTGACGTTTTTAAGTTGAGTTATACCCCCCTGACCACAAAAACAAGATATTATAGACGCGAAATTCATGACAATATTACACTATGACGTGCCATGGACAAAAATATTTAACATAAAAGGTGGCATATACAGAAAAATATAATATAAAAGGCTCTACAAATCGAAATTATAACACGAGAAAGTGAAATAGTTTAGGCTTGACTGAATTTAAATATAAAACAAGACAATCACAAGATACGACACGAAACACAACCGAGTCCTTAAAAAACGTTAAAAAATGTTAAAATCACCTACGAGCGTTGCATCAAGCTTGCTCAAGATTGTGATAATAACGTTTAAATGCATAAAAATAATCAATTTTAAATTATCCGAATATGTAAGCTGATGCGTTTGGCCGCAACTGATTTGGTATTGTGATGGTCCATTGCAACCGACGGTTTACTCTCGGCCATATCCTGAAATATATTCAATTTGTTACATTTACCCAAGAGTGGTGCAACAAGCATACCCCAGATAAGATTGAGAAAATACTGTTTAAATGCATGTAATTGATGTCATTAAATATATACAAATAATATAAATCATCAGATAATCGCTGATGTAAAAAAATTGCATACTTTCCCAGATAATCTGACTGACGGTGAAAATCTGGCTCTGAAAATTTTCCTGAATTGCCGTCTCCATGCTAAGGGTCGTCGTACTAACAGTGGTTTGTCATTTAAAATATATTCAGTGTCCTAATTAAAAATATTATGGATTGCCCAGAAGCCCTTGCCCGTTTAGAAATGGCTACATTCCAGGTGGGAAGCATATACCACGGTAAGGGTTTTTACAATCAAGTTGGCAACACTGACTATTAATTATATCGAAATTGTTGACGCATTTTTCCTTCAGGTTTCATCCTGTTTCCAAATCTATCTTTACACAATATACCTTACACTTTTTAATCCTGCTTTATCGTCACATGCTTGTAATAGTTACTGGTAAGTTCAAATGCTGATATTTTCTATACAAAGCATTAATTACGGTAGGCATTCATTTTGCAAGTGGCCCTTTTTCCAAATCAAACTAAGCGACCATTTTTTAATTTGGACTACAGTTGTTAAAATGCAAAACTGCACTGTGTTAAATGTGAAATTTGTGCCAATCGGTAAGTTGGGTAATTCATTTAGCGTTTTCTTTGAAGAACGTTTAAACTCTCAATTTGACGTCTACCCAGTACCTATTACCAAGACGTTGATTCAAATAATAACAAAATATGGATTGCACATATTTTGTTATAAAAGCGTTATGTCGTATCCGATACACTGTAATATCTGTTAATATAAAGATAGTGAGTAATCCGACGATTTTCTTAACCGTTTTCAAATCACTTAATTTCAAGGTCACAATTAACATATGTACATTGCATAGGTCTTCACAGTTTTAACCGAATATTCCAACCGGATCAAAATATTCAAAGATCATGCAATTTATAGTTCCGTTATAACAATGTTATGTTTTTCAGGCATTTTCTTGGGCTTGAACCAATTATCGAACGTTACCACAACAGTGCCATGGATCTATTAAATCCAGATACTGTTTTCATCAAGAAGGAACCAGGACCCCATGAAGTGGTCGGATGTAAAATACTCTATAAGGATATAGATTTCGACCTGCCAGATGTAAATAAGGAATGTTCGAAGTATGCTGAGAGTACTTGCACAGCCAGTAAGTTGCGTTGTTTATATGAACAAACATTTAAATGTTCAATTTCGATGTTGGGGATCCATGTCCATTTTGAGATGTACCTACGTTAGGTTCTTTGGTATTTACCTCAATAAGTTTCTTTACGGATAACTGCCAAACTACAGCGAAATTCAGTTCCCGATTCCTCAAGTTTTCACTTCACTTTGTTTGGGACATAATATATTATCTAATAATATATCAACTTGTAAGTTAGAATACACAATTGATGCAAGAAAACATTATTCCATCGGCTACGAACAACGAAAGTCCGTACTGAAGGTGTGAAGGTTCCTTTTTGAAACATTGGTCCTTGAAGCGGACATCTGGGGTCGTTCTTATTTATCAAAGTCTCTTATCATGTTATTCAATGATATCTTCAATTGACAATTTTCAGAGAGGACGTAATAATTTGAAATGTGTAACGTGGAGTTATCGAAGTATACATTTATTGTTTGTCTTGTCATATTAAAATTATCAATACACGTACCATCAATTTGTTTTTACAGGTAGCATTTATGTGGATACTGTTACCATCAAGCAGGAACCAGGACCCCGAGAAGAATATGAAGGGGGAATTCTTTGCCTGGAAGTTGAAGACCTGCAGAATGTTAAAAATGAATGCTCAAAACGAATGGAAGGATTTACCCAGCCAGCAGGTAAAATCGATTACTCTGTTTCATTTCATAATTTCAAATATCCTTTTATTTTCTTTCAAAATTATCTGCTTTTTTTATTTCCTTTATTTTTTCCCAATTTATACAATTAGACATTACAGTTTTATAACAATAAGAAAGGGAACCCACTAAGGCGCAGCCTGTGCGTGGGTAATATAAGTGTATACATTATATTTTTATACCTAAAAATGACAGTAAGCATATAAAAAAAACGGTAGGATTATAATTAAAGTTAGTCTAAATAATTGTGCAAGAGGTGCATATTAAAAATAAATCAAAGTAAAAATAAAGATTGTAAAATAATATATATGAAGTAAAAGAACACAAAATAAAATAATAAATAACTATACAGAAACAAAATAGAAAAAGAGAAAAAAGTAAAAATTAAATTAATAATGCTTCAACATTTGCATTGTACAGCCACAACTTTAATTCTTTTTGGTATTGCGCTAGTTTAGTTATTACTTGAATTTTTTTTTGGAAATATATTAAAAGTGCGAGGTCCAATAAAGCTACTGTGAGTTTGCATTAGTTTGGTATTGGTTTGTGGGGTATAAAATACATGATTTCTTCTAAAGTTGATTTTGGGTTCATATTTTTGTAATTTGTTTTGGTTTTTCATGACATTTTTTACATAGACTTTTTCCGTATTTATTTTCAGACTTATCGACAGAGAAGCATCCTGCGAAAAAAAGATTGCTTGTCCCCATTGTAACTTCTTTTGCTATTATAAGTCACGTTTAAAACCGCACTTGCGCATCCATACTGGAGAAAAACCTTTTTCGTGTCCCGACTGCAACTATTCATGTTCTCAGAATGAAGATTTGAAGAAACACATGCTGACCCACAGTGGAGTAAAACCTTTTTCATGTTCTGACTGTAACTACTCATGTTCTCAAAAGGGATCTTTGAAGAAACATATGCTGATCCACAGTGGAGAAAAACCTTTTTCATGTTCCGACTGCAACTACTCATGTTCTCAAAAGGGATCTTTGACTATCCACATGATGACTCACAGTGGAGAAAAACCTTATTCATGCTCCAAGTGCAGTTATTTATGTTCTCTAAAGAGCCGTTTGATGAGACACATGCTGACTCACAATGGGGAATAACCTTTATCATGTTACGACTACAATAAATCATCTCCACATAAGGGAAGGCTGAAGGTACACAAGCTGACCCACTGTCGAGAATAAACCTTTTTCTTTTCGTGTGTTACTACTCATCTTCACAAAAGTGTGCCTTAATAAGACATGCTGATTCATTCGCATAATACAAGCTCGAAACAAGCGATTGGTCGTCTTACATCTGACGTCAAAGGGATTCGCAACGATTCAAAATTAAAACTTTTAATGGGCAGTTAAAATGTTTGGAGCTTTTGAATCCCCAGAATTTAACCTTAATTGTATATTATATTAATTCATTTGTTTTCTTTTCCAACTCAGAAGAACGCATTACTTTATTATGATTTAAGTCAATATTTAAATTAAAATGGCACCATAGAAGTACCTACCTATGAGGCTTATGTAAGAATAGCGAATGATTATGTATAGGGCTGTACTTGAATGTGACAAGATGGAGTGGGTTGTGTGGAGGATTATCCTCTATGCATTCCTTTGCGGGTAATCGGCGTTATGGGTAGTTAGTTAAAATCTGTTTTAATTGGCATAATCCAATCCGTCTATCCGTCTGCTTGCAGCCTCATAGGTTAAATATCTGGGAATTATCCTTACAGAAGACACGAAGGATATAAAAGGTATGGAACGACAAAGAGGAGCAATCAGTATAAGGACCGGAATGCTCTCAAGGCGGTTCTACCACTGCAGCGAAGATATTAGGTACTGCACTGCCCTATACATGTCAGAACTGTGGACACAATATCCAGTAGCGCAATGAGACAAGCTGAGAGTGTGCCACAACAACGCATACAGGCAACTTATGCAACTAGCAAGGTTTTGCAGTCTCCACGATGTTCACAGAAGAGAGGGTCCACCCTTCCACTGCCTTACTTCGCCACCGACTAGCCAGCTTCTGGACCGGACATGGCTGCTTCCGAGTGGCTCAGCTCTCCACTAAATGAGCGATGGATGCGGCGACCTCCCTGATGGACGATCATTTAATTTAATGTTTTTTTTTTATGTTATCGTGTGGTACCTATTGGGTTTTTATTTCTCTCTTGTATATACATATCATGTTAAATTTCAGACTGGGATTGCACTATCCTCCTGGTCCTGCTGGATTAAAAACTGTTGATTCGACTCAGATAATTTGTTTTCAAAAAGATGTAAATTATTCACCTAAACGTTCTTTAAAACCCAGTGATAAAGAAAACAGATCTACGTGTCAAGACAAAGTTATCAGTGAGTATAACCAAATACTAAGTCGCACAGCTTCATAAAAATACTGGCAACATTCCACAATATCACAAGAGTTTGTAGTATGAGGCCATCCCTTTTGGACTATTTTGTTGTTTTTTTTTGTATCCGAAAATAATTAATTTTATACAATTTTAGTAAGTTTTACGGGACATGAAAACACGTATATAAAGAAACTGGTAAGTTTTAAAAAAAATAGATAATTTTACCCAAAAAAAAACCGAAATACTATAAAACAGAAAACATTTGTTTTGTATTAACTCTTGACAGGCCAAGATGCCAAACAAAACGACCGTAACCATGTAGGTCTTCCGACGACCCCATACATTTTTGTCTTATGGGAACTATAAAAATCCCAATTATTCAGTCAATTAATGGTCACCCATGTATTTGTGATGAATTACTCTGTCTATTTGTGTTGTGCAGTATGATGACTAACTTTGTCCATATGTGTTGTGTAGTATGATGTCTTACTTTGTGCATTGTGTTATGCAGTATGAATAATTACTAAGTCAATTTGTGTTGTGCAGTATGATGACTATTATCATCTCGCTAGGACATTATTGTGTCATTGATGGGCGGCCACACAATTAAATAAACACAAATAAAACAAATAAACTTAAAATAATATTGAAAATGTACACCTACTAATTTATTACAAAAATTAACACGACATACAGCTTGGAAGTAGGTTTATAATTGGCTACAATAACATTCTATTGTAAACTATATAAGTATTACAAAGAACCAGTGGTGGCTTATGAGCCACAATAAATGGCTAACCATACTCACAATGATAATGGATTGTATGAACCATTTAACACAAAGGTAAATGAAAATAGGTTTATTGTAACAAATATATTAACATACCTGTTAGAGGTTAATTTATTTAATAAAACGATTGTCTAAAACTATAAAAGTTGTTATAGAGTCAGTATAGCGAAGTCCTTAAAACTGAATTAATGCCAAAATCAAATTTATAAAAAAATAAGAAAATATCGATGGTAAAAGAATCTGTATAAATTATCTGTAATACTATTTTTTTTATTATAATTCAATATATTAACGACTTGTGTGTGCTATTTTCACGTGAAAGTATTTAAAAAGTGTGAGTTTTCTTATTAAATTTGCAGTGTTTGGTTAATATATATATATATTGACTCATTTTATGCATTTTGTAAGAAAAGCACAATTAATCTCGGTGGTTTAAACTTAAAAAAAACATGGTTAATAAATATATGATGTACACAAAATTACAAAATTTCATAAAAATTAACCAACTTTAGGGCTTGTGCGGGAGACCTAAAATCCAATTTTTTATAAAAAAATCATTTCTTACTTATTTTTATGCTCTAATATTACTGTTTTTTAACTTGGAATAAGCACAAGAGTAACGATTTTTTTTTTTTTTTTAAATTGATATTTTTTGAAAAAAATTAAAACTTTAGGCCTTGTGCGGGAGACCTAAACATTTTTTAAAAAAATCCAAAACTTTTTGTGGTAAGTTGTGGTACCTAGTAGCAACTTTTTTTAAACTTGGAATTTGAAAACAAAAAAAAAAAGTTAAAAATCGATACACCCTAATGCACAGTCACAGCACTCTCTTTACGGAGAACAGAGGTTTGATCATCTCACTAATATCTAATGAGTTTGGAGGCCAAACGCTGGAATATTGT
The DNA here is from genome assembly GCA_026573805.1 of Hesperophylax magnus. NCBI lineage: Eukaryota > Metazoa > Arthropoda > Insecta > Trichoptera > Limnephilidae > Hesperophylax > Hesperophylax magnus. The sequence goes on from JAIUSX010000060.1 coordinate 3,620,095, forward strand.
GTACCAGCATATTTAATAAACTAAAAAATAAACTGCCAATCAATGTTTGTGTAAAATACTTTTTAATTTTATTATTTTTCGTTTCTAAAACATTAATTGATAACTTTTACTGCTTAAACTATTGTTCCTTCTGATGTTAACACAGTAAAAACAAAAACATTCACATTTCTATAAATTTAATATGTCAAATACTGCTTTATTTTCTTATTGAATACGACAACCAAATTTAGGGAGAACCAACAGACAAGCAGCTGTGTGGAATTTTTACTGAGCTACCTCTATTTTAGGGAGAACCAACAGACAATCAGCTGTGTGGCAACTTTACTGAGCTACCTCTATTTTATACTTAAATTGTGTGAAACGATTGTATTATAAAATAAAATCTTATTCGGCTGTGAGCACTTTTGGTTATATACAGGTTAACTTAAAATTGATAAACGTTGTACATGTAAATACATTTAAATGTATACTATAAAATAATGTAGAAACTATACGACAAATTTTCGCGTGCGATATGTTATACCGCTATTCGATTTAGTATTTTCATCGCTTTTGTTGGAACACGAAATGATGAAAACAAAAAAAAATCATTTTTCACTCAAAAGAACAAATTACGGCAGACAAATCAAGCAACATGGCGTAAAGACAAACTGCAAGCGAATGATGTATGCACAAGTTATTTCGCCCCGAATTTAAAACAGCCTGACCTTGACCCTAAGTATGCCTTAGAAGCTGCTAACCAAGCTTTCCATACAGATCATATTACTTAGGTTCTCACTTCCATGTTTTTTCTCGATTGTGGTTAAGCATGTGTTCGGTCAAATATGCCTTTCGAGAGAATGAACATTTTCATTTGGAACATGAAAAAATTTTGTCTCCAGTATGGGTCATCATGTGCTTCTTCAAACCCCCACTTTGAGAACAAGAATAGCTGCAATCGGAACACGAAAAAGGTTTTTTTCGAATATGGGTCAGCAAGTGTCTCGTCAAATCTCCCTTTCGTGAATATGAATATTTGCAGTCGGAACATGTAAAAGGTTTTTCTCTACTGTGAGTCAGCACATAACTTGTCAAATCTCCCTTTCGAGAACATGAATATTTGCAGTCGGAACAAGAAAAAGGTTTTTCTCCACTGTGGGTCAGCATGTGTTTCTTCAAATCTTCCTTTTGAGAACATAAATAGCTGCAAGCGGAACATGAAAAAGGTTTTTCTCCAGTGTGCGTCAACATGTGTCTCTTCTTTCGAGAAAATGAATACTTGCAGATGAAACACGAAAAAGTTTTTTCTCCAGTGTGGGTCAGCATGCGTTTCCTTTAATCTCCCATTCGAGAACATGAATTGTTGCAGTCATCATATGAAAACGGTTTTTCTTTAATGTGATTCAGCATGTGGTTCTTTAAATATACCTTTTGAGAACATGAGAAATTGCAGTCTGAACATGATAAAGCAATGTATGCTCAAATGCGGTTCTACCATTGCCTTATAATTGGACGAATAGTTACAATAGGGACAAGCTAATCGTTTTTTCGTATCATGCTTGTCCAAGAAGCTGAATTAGTTCAAATAATTACAAAGTAAATCGGCTTTACTTTCTTTCTGGTAAATTCTTTCCATGTACTTCAAGCGTTCATTTTTTACATCAGGCAGGTCTTTGTCTGTTTCTATATAAAGAATTCCCCCTTCATCTTCTTCTCGGGTTCCTGGTTCCTCCTTGATGGTAACAGTCTCCACATCAACACTACCTGGAAAAACAAAACAACAGTGTAGGTGCAGTGATCATTTGCATGCCAATATGAACAATTCACCTCCAATAACTTCACAAAATACATTTCAAATTATTATGATTGCTCTCTTCCAGAGATCCTGTACATGTCTTAATTTTTATTTTTAGAGAAAAGATTAACTATAAAAATATCATTAAATAACCATGTATATGTGTGAATTTGGATAAGACACTAAAGAAATAAGAAGAAACCCAGATATCCGCTTCAGGGACCAATGTCCCGAGAAGGAAAACCATTAGCTCTTGAGCACCTTCAGTGTGGAATTTTGTTGTTTATGGCAGATGGAACAATGTTTTCTTGCATCACTGTTATGTATATTTTCAATGTATAATACATGTTACTTATATCACGTCCAAATAAGTTTAGTAATTTTCTGTAAGATAAGTAAAAATGAATATTACCAAACAACCCTACGTATGGCGAAAGAGGTTCTGAATAAGCGTATTATGCAATGCCTGCGTTACATCTCAAAAAATAAATGGATTCCAAACATCGGAAGTGAACATTTAGATCTTTGTACATATACAACCGAACTTACTGGCTGTGCGAGTACTCTCAGCATACCGAAAGCTTTCCTTCTTTACATCTGGGAGGTTGACATCTCTATCCGTATAGGGTATTTCACCACCGACTCCTTCCTGGTGCCCTAGTTCCGACTTGATGGAAACAGTATCTGAATATAATAGATCCATGACACTGCAGGGGTGACGATCGGTAATTGGTTAAAGGCCAAAGAAACATACCTGAAAAGGAATATTATTGTGAAGGAACTTAAAATTGCGTGAGCTTTGCATATTTTGTTTCGGTTGGAACATTCGGTCAAAAACTGTGAAGGCGTATGCATTACAAACATTTGTCCTAATTGAAATTTTGACCTTGAAGTTAAATCTTTTGAAAACGGTTAAGACACTAGTCGGATTACACTAAATACGCAGGTATTGCAGTGTATTGGATCCGCCGTACCATTTTTAATTAAAAATCTGTAATCCATATGCGTTATAATTTGAATTTAGCCTTGAAAATACTAATCTAAAAATAAGTTGACGTCAAATTGACAATACGTTCCTCAAACAAAAAGCTAAGTGAATTCCCTTGGGCCAAACTTGCCGATTGGCGCAAGTTAAGCTAGTTTACATTTAAAACGGTGTAAACTTTAAACGGTTTAGGTACATTTAAAGTTTACATTTAAATTTCGCACAGTGCAGCATTTGAGCATACCGTAGTCTAAATTAAAGAAGAGTGGCCGCTTGGTTTGATTTGGAAAAAGAGCCACTGTCAAAATGAATACCTACCGTGATTAATACTCGTGTAGAAAAGTCAGCATTAAAACTTACCAGTAACTATCACAAGCATGTGATGATAGATATAACTGCCAGGGTAAAAATAGTGCAAGGTTATTTTACTATAAATGGAAACAGGGTGAAACTATTTGCAGTGAAGTACAATGCATCAACCAATTTAATATAAAAATTATAGTCAGTGTTGCCCATTAGGTAGATTGTTAAAAATCCTTAATCGTGCACCTTGGTACGAACTAGATGGAATTTCGCAATTCCTAAACGGGCAAGCACTTCTGGGCATTCCGAAATTTGTTTTTTAATTACGTCAGTGAATATAATATGGCAAATAGTCAGGGCTGTTTTGTAACAGTTTTTTATGTATCTGCTGTCAGATGTGTAAAGTAAGTTGTGCGTTTTTTTACCTCGATTAAAGTGAAGTCCTGCAAAAAGTTTGGTTATTACTAAGTTTCCAAGATTGATTTGTTAAACATTTTCGAATATTATTTTCACTGTTTTTTATTAATTCCCGAAAAAAAATACTGTAAGGTAGGAATTTTTGTTTTAAACTTAAATTGTTAGTACTACTTTGCAATTGACTGCTGATAGAAAATCGACCGCTCATATAATGTAAACATTTTCGCAGCTTTTTTGGTTGGTAGATAATATTTTTATTAATCATTTTACAATTAGCATAGAATAATTACGTATTCTCAGTTTCCGTTGGATTTAATATGATATGTAGTAAGTAACACAATGTACTACGGGAATAATATTAGGTTTTTCAAGCAATTCGAATTATTTTTGACGTTTCTCCGAATTGGGAATCGATTTACGTTTTGAGTGAATTTTGATTGTCTTGGACTGTGTGATGATTTTTGATAGAATTGTGTTTTACGTCGTAATGAATCGAAATATTACGATGATCAAAAAGATCGAGTTAACTAATCATCGATTGTGCCCTACGCTATACTGAAATCAAATAATAGAAATAAGCTTCATAATCTATGACTAATTATTATCTATGTTACTTACATAACCTATATTTGACCTATACCTTACCTTATATTTGTAGACAGTAGAAGCGTGCTCACGTGAGTGATTTATTTATATATGCATATGCTATGCTATCGTCACCTGCCAATCGTATCGTCCTGTTTTTCTGAACTATAAATATACATAATTTTTCTTTCACTGTTTAACCCACTCAGTTAAATTTATAATTCCATCCTTTGACAGTTATTGGTAAGTTCTAATGCTGATATTTTCTACCCAAGTATTTAGCATAATCAATTGCGGAACTGCGCTGTGGCTGACGCGACCATGCTTAACTTACATGACTTAAGGCTCGTTCGCATTGGTCGAGTAGTTTAGTCAAGTAGCTCGCTACTCGCCATTTGACTGACCAAAAAGCGTTCGCATTGGTCGAGTAGATTTCACGAGTGAAGTGTCAAATTGTAAGATGAACGGGCTGCAACGCAACAAAGTAAATAGGCTAATTAAGCTGATTGTAATGGATATTTTAGAAGAGGTGGAGGAAGAAATTAGTGAGACGAAAGTGAAAAAACTATGGATACGAAAATGGATTAATAGAAGAGATGCATTAGGAGCTACAAATTCTCTTCTGAAGGAAATGGCATTTGAAGATCCGAAAGAATACTTCGCGACTTTGAGAATGACTGAAAGCTGTTTTAATTTCCTTCTAATGAAAGTGCAGTCACAAATTCAACGCACGGATACCCTTTTCAGAAGTGCAATTCCCGCAAAAACCAAATTACAGGCAGTTCTCTACTTTTTTGCTACAGGATGTAGTTTAAGGACAATCACACATCTCTTTCGACTTGGAAAATCAACTGTTTCGGAATTCATTATAGAAGTTTGTGAAGCTATCTATGAATCATTAAAGGAATTTATCAAAGTAAGATTAAGAGCTGTTTCACACAGCTACAAATATAGTAGATGGCTTATTTCAGCATATCATTCGCCATAAATTCCCAATGGAACGACCACTGAAATAGCCACTAAAATAGGCCATCCCGCTATAATTATAGCTGTATCTAAAACGGTTCTAAATAAATTATAAATATAATTTGAGAAACATTTATTAATTTTCACATGGTTTAAATACTAAAATTTACATTAAAGTTATTCGATGTCATGGTTTTCATGTGTTTCAATTTCATATGTGTCTTCTGGGGGCTCATCTAAATAAATTACATCATCATAATACGAAGTATTACTACATGGAGAGTCTTGCGAATCATTTGATACTGGTGTGACTATCCTGGTGAATCTATTTTGCTCAGTTGAATTTTGAAGGTGTTGGCGTCGAATTCTGTTCATGTACAGTTGAATATATTCCTGGGTTTCAAGTGCCAATAGCAAGGGCAAAGATTTCAGTTGTAAGCCGACGTGTCTGCCGAAGACCTCAAACTCGTCTTCTTCTGTAGAGTTGGCAACCTCAGTTATCTCCTTTAGTTGACTCACCATACTCGAAAGTTGGGAAAGCCGCTTTTTTTTTGTAGGGGGTTTAGATACGGGTTCACGAAAAGAATTCATAGTAATTCTGCTTTCCTCAGTATCTGTATCCGTGTGTATAATGTCTTCCTGAAAATAAAGTAGAATGTTGTTTATATCGAATGTATACATTATTATAAATCTTTTTTCAGGTTCCCGCCACCACAGACTGGAATATCATTGAGAACGGATTTCGAAAAGAATGGAACTTTCCTGGATGCTGTGGAGCAATCGACGGCAAACATGTCGTCATTAAAGCACCTCCTGAATCAGGAAGTTTATACTACAATTATAAAGAGACAAACAGCATTGTCTTAGTGGCAGTTGTAGATCATAAATATTGCTTCAGTTATATAGACATTGGATGTAATGGGCGGGTTTCTGATGGAGGCGTATTTCGAAACTGTAGTTTGTATCAAGCATTAGAAAACGGTATTCTGCCAGAAGGGCATGTACTAGTTGGAGATAATGCATTTCCCTTGAAAGAATACCTTTTAAAACCTTTCCCAGGAAATCGATTAACATCAAAGCAAAAAAATTTTAATTATCGATTGTCTCGGGCCAGAAGAATAGTTGAAAATGCTTTCGGTATACTAGCTGCCAGATTCAGAGTGTTTGAGAAACCGATGCCCTACAGTCCTGAGAAGGTTGTTTGCATTGTAAAGGCGTGTTGCGCTTTACATAATTGGCTCAGAGAGACAAAATTACAGAACAAGCAGTTGGAATATACAGTAGACAAAGACAATTTTGATTCAGGAACTGTTATCCCTGGTAATTGGAGGGTGGAGCCAGAGCCTCAAGGATTGGAACCACTACCAAGTTGTCTGTCCAATCGTTCATCCCGAAGGTCTACAGATCTTCGAGAAAGATATGCAGATTACTTTGTGAACGATGGATCGGTACCTTGGCAGACAAGAATGGTACATTAAAAACTGATGTATAAACGATAGAATAGAATTGAAATGTACTTGCCAAGTTGCTTTCACTTTCTGTTAACATTGTATTAATGTTTCTGAGGGATCCATCTAATAGATTGAACCATTTGACTGATAGTGAATATACTGCGTCAGTTCCGGCACCGGAGGGTTTTGACTCCTTTATTTTTTTTAACTCCTGTGAGTAGGTAGATCTGAAAAGAAATTATTAATGATTAATGACTCTGCTACTACTTTAACATAAATTTATAATAATACAGGCACTTGTAATATACCATATAAATAAAAAAAACTTCACTAACCTGATGCTTTTAATTTTCGCTCTTATCTCCCTATCACCAAATCCAGGAATATTCATCCCTTTTTCTAATTCAGCGTATGCTGATTCCCTGATTTGTTTGATCTTATATCGGGGCGACTTTATATTCCACAAGCATTCGTGTTGTAAATACAACGTCACGAATTTGACAGTAGCGTTTTCGCTCCAACGACAAGACATTTTGGCGTGTTTTGACGGCTACTAATGCTATACTCGCTATACTGATCACTGACTAATGCAGCCAGTGACAATAGACCATCGATAAACTCTATAAATCTGCCATAGACACATGATGAGGGACGCTACTCGCCCGAAAAAATAGAACAGAATGGATTGACTTGACTAAATCGCTGACTAAACTACTCTACTAAATTTATGGTGTTCGCACGTGTCCAGTTACTAAATTACTCGCTACTTGACTAAACTACTGGACCAATGCGAACGGGCCTACACCAATCGGTACACGTAAGTTAGGAAATCCATTATTTTTCATTCTTTTTGAGAAACTTTTAAATGTCAATTTGACGTAGAAGTACCTTTTTATGGATTTGTATTTCGAAGGTTTAGATTAAAATAATAACAATTTCAAAAAAATACGGAATACTTGGTTGTACCGATATTTATTGAAAGCCGGTCGAATATACCGATGATGTCATTTTGTATAGAGATGTAGAGAAAGACGGCATCAGATTACGTTAATTATAATAATAATATTTAGATGATTTGTATAGCGCCGTTTTTGCGCAAAATCACCTCAAGGGCGCTGTACAATTATATAATACATTTATACAATGATCTATGTTATTACTAACTATATATGGAGATAATATACTGTACCATACTTGCCTGGTTCTGGTCACTTAAGATTAACACTTAATTAACATTAATAAATTGTTTATCAGCGAAATTTAGATACAGGATTTAGGACATTATTGGGCATTTGGATATAATTGGACTTTCTATCAGGAATGGTAAATATATTTTAAGGGTACGACAGCTTAAAAATGGAAGTTTTTAGTTTACACCTGAATTCTGTTGGACTTGTTAGGGATCTTAGTTCCGGAGGGAGATGCTCCGAAAGCGCGATCACCAAACTTAGTATTTGGTTTGCGCTTAGGTTCCATCAGTCTGCCTACAGCTGCTGATGTTGCTGATCTAAGAGTTGACTGCCTCAGACCAGTGTTTTCCGGCACGCATAGATCAGAGATGTAGGGTGGGGGCATTTGATTGATGGATTTAATCTTACCATTGATGACGATTCTGTCAATCGTTTTCAATTGTCTTAACTTAAATGTCTACTCAGTCAAAATTAAAACCTCTGTTCCAATTAATTACTAACACTTATTATTTGTTTATACAAAATATTCTAACCTACATAAAATTTTCATAGGTCATCAAATAAGAGTTGCGTTGTTGATACAACATTCTTTTTCCTGCAGTTTCAGGTGTATTTTTGGGATTAAACCTATTCCATAACCGTACCACAGTCTTGCCATGGATGTACTAAATCCAGAGAGGGTTTCTATCAAGATGGAACCAGGGCCCCAGGAAGAAGACGGAGGTAAAATGCCGAGTATGGATTGTGGCCTCCCAGATGTAAAGAAGGAATGTTTACAGTACGCGGAGTGTACTCTCACAGCCAGTATGTTGCATTGCATATGTAAAAATGTAGAATTAAAAAAAGTTATATTCAAAATTCATTTACATGTCAGATATTTGCTGATTGTTTCCCAGTAACGGTGTGATTTTTCAGTTTTGCATTTATTAATATTTTATTTTCTTTGCAATCTGACGATTTTAAGTAAAATAATAAATTGTACAATACGCTCAATTGTTTAACGAATACGTTATAAAAGAACAATAACAGAATGTGATCCATGGTTAATTTAGAAATAAATAAAATAAATAAATATCCCGTTAACACGTAATACCCGGAGGTTGAAAATGAAACACATGCGGCGGTGGTGGGTCCAGATTGACCCGGCTGAAATGATGAAATTAAATGGCTTTTTATGCATTTTTCGTTCATATTCTTACTTTTATATGATATTATTGTAGTTCCTCATTAACTCATAACATATCCCCTGTGTTTCTTGTATGAAGATGGAAGTTTTAGAAATTAGTATTCCGTAAATTTTGCGGTTCGTCGATATACAGCGGCGCGGACATCCCGCGCAACAGCTTATCAACGACTGAATCGACGACGGCCCTGACACGGCCGAGCGGGTGCCGGGTGACGGTCAGGGGAATGAGGAGGGCAGTGCGGGAGAGGGGGACAGGAAGCGTTCGTCAGCGGAAACAAACATTTTTATTTCTATAATTATTAAAATTTTCGATGGTGTGCATTTACAAGAATATCGTGTATTATTTAAAATACCAGAAATAAATCACTTATTTGATAATTTACTTGTGGCTGTACCTCTAATAGAAAGATGTGTAAAGAGAAAATAAATTCAATTTATAGCCATATTAAACGATGATTGCTTATGCAAATATTAGAAAATATTATATAATGGCATTCAAATTCAAGTTGAGTATTTACTTTCCTCACACATTTATTTGTCACAATTAAAACCATTGAATGACACACATTAAAAAATACTAAAACTTTTATTTTTAAACAAAACAAATTTAAATTAACAATTTTCATTTAAAAAAACGGAATAAAAGCAATATTCTAAATACGAAAATACAAAAATGATTCGACGATTAATAAAATTTATATACATACACAAAACACCAAATGGATTTATTATTACAAATTCAGCAGCAAAATAATTATACAGCACTACCAATTATAAAAAGTTTAACAGTTTTTTATTAGTTAAAATATATTAAAAATGCTAAAATTCAAAAAAATAATTCATCGATATATTATATCATTCAATAAATGTCATCGAAACGTATATTGCTAAGAATATAGCGGAAGCGATCTCTAGATAAAGCGGAGGGGAAAAAATGCTGCCGGAATAAATCCTCGGTAGTCCAAAGTTCGCTTAGTTCTAACTTTCGGCCGCGATTTCTTCCTGAAGCCAAAAGAACTCCAAAAAATGCATACATTTCTGTCTTTGTAATGTTAGGAAAGCTGGAATTTTTCAGATTGAGCTGACAGAATTTATTCGTATTTTCAATAATTTCCTCCACCATTTCATTTGAAATAAACAAATCAAAAGCATCTCTGATGGATATTATGTTCTGGCTACCGTTTTTCAATCCAGGGGTAGAAGAAATAATGTTATGGCTTCTGGTACGTGAGCTGGCTGGTGGCGCAGAATTCCATTGGAATCCGGAATTCGACACGTATAAATGTTGATCTGCAACGGATTCATTCGAATTTCCTACACTAACTTCATTATCACTCTTTTTTCCACTTTCAGATATTTCCTCTAATAATATTTCTTCCGGATCACTTTCAAATTCTGGATCTAATGTTTCGAATTCCAAGTCGCCATCATCACTGATCTCACTGTTCGAACGAAAGCAGCTTTTCGATCTCATTATCAGATAAATAATTTTGCTTTGCCATTGCGTTCGTACGCTACGAAAAAAAAAATTAAAACAAAGTCACAAACAAAAATCACAATACTAGAAATGTGCCCGAATGGTTGACAACATCTGCGCGGGACTGTGAGAGACAAAGACGGGAGGACAGAGCGAGAGATATGCTGTTTCGTCGGCTGCTCGAATTCAACTAAGAAGAAATGGAGTTTTTGCGTGTTTTTATACACAATTATTCTTATAACTTTTTTAAAACGTGTCCGATTTTAATCATTTTTGAGTCGAAATGTGGGTAAATATTTGATGAAAGAATAGACAAAAGGAAATTAGCCTAAACGACATATTTGCGGCAAAATCTTTTTTTTTTAAAACACTGGGTCAAACCAGACCCATCACCGGAGTCGAGGTGTTAATGTTACCAACTATCGACCGATTTCTCTAATCTCTAATATTGAAAAATATTCGAAAAAATTGTAAAATCTCAACTCATGGAATTTATTGAAAACAACAAAATACTTCACAATAACCAATATGGATTCCGAAAAGCGCGCAGCACACAAGATGCAATTGCAAACTTTACTTCACGCATATACGAAAACCTAGATAAGAGTAAAAAATGTTTAGGCATTTTCATAGACCTAAGAAAAGCATTTGACAGCATATCTCACTCAAAACTTATGGAAAAATTAGATAATCTGAACATTAAGGAGAATGTTGCAAATTGGATAAAAAGCTACTTAAAGAATCGCCCACAGTATGTCAAAATAAAAAATATATACAGCGATGAAGAGACGTCTGAATATGGAATCCCACAAGGAACGGTACTGGGTCCATTACTATTTATCTTATATGTAAACGGGATATTCTCACAGTCAATTCTAGGTAGTATAACCTCATACGCGGACGATACAGTACTCATTGAAAGTGATAATACATGGGAAGGAGTAAAACAAAAAGCAACAGAAGACATAAATCTACTCAAATACTGGTTTGATATAAACCTACTATCCCTAAATAGCGAAAAAACCCAAGTATTGCCATTCGCAATAAAAGCAAACGATATTCCACAAAACTTTGACATAATTATACACGACAACTTTAAAGAACATAATACAAATCACTGTACAATAAATTGTTCCACACTACAAATTACAAATAAAATTAAATACTTAGGAATAATAATGGACAAAAACCTTAACTGGAAAGATCAAATTAACCTTACCGTTAACAAAATAAGGAAATTAATTTATATTTTTCTGAAACTGCGTAACTTTCTATCATTGGAAAATTTAACTTCAGTCTACTACGCATTAGTACAATCGAATCTCCAATACAGTGTAAGCAGTTGGGGATCCGCATACAAAACTAATCTCCTACCTATTGAAATTGTACAACGTCTGATTGTTAAAATAATATTGAAAAAACCGAGAGATTATCCAACTCAACTTATATTTGAAGAATTTAAAGTACTAAAATTTAATGATCTTATCCGAAAAAACATAATAATTCAAATAATAAAAGAAAAACAAAATCACAGTTTTTCAACTGAAAGACGTACTCGTCAAAAACATATATTTCCAATACAAAAATGTAACACCTCATTTGCACAACATCATTACACATTTCTAGGCAAAAAATACTTTAATAACCTACCTGATAATATCAGAAAATCGAAGACGACAAAACCCTACTCAAAGCGATCAAAGAACATTTCAAGGTAAAAAATCAAAATAACGAAATTCGTCAATTAAATAATGTAACGTTATAAATCGTTAAATTGTACATTGTTGAATGTTGTTAATGTAACGTTATAAATCGTTAAATTGTACATTGTTGATATACACCTATATTTTTAATATTCTTAACTCCTTATCAATAAGAATACTTACATAAATAATGTTCATCTCGATACTCAACATCTCTTTTAAACACAAGCGTCTGCTTCCATAAAAGAGAAACATCAAAAAAATTGTGTTTACTAATTTTTCATCATTATTGTTAGCAAATATTATTATACATTGGAAACTGTTTTAATTATTACATAATAAAAAAATAAAATAAAAAATAATAATTATTATTATTTTTATTTAATGCCAGTAGGATTCGAACTGAGGTTCTCCGAAACTCAAAGTAATGGCGGGCGCTATCACCACTGGGATAAAAGCCGCTTTTATATTTGGGTAAAATATTTTAGTAAGAATCGTGTTAGCACTAGGATTTTGTGTATTTATTTAGAACAGCGTAAAAAAATATTATTATAATAATCGTATTTTTTTTTCTTGGAATCTTTGGGATTCTAACTGGGGTTCTTCCAATCTTGGTGAAGGTTTAGCAGGCGTTCTCACCACTGGGCTAAAATCCGCATGTGAAGTACCGTGAAATATTTGTAATATGAATTGACTTAGCACAGGTATTATAATAAGTAAATTAATGTTTATTTCGGCGACAACACCTGTCACTTCACAGAATTTGAAATAAGAATAAATACGACCGTTTAGACAAAGCTAACGTATCTAGTTCGCTTTACTGTTCAACAAGAAATCATTTACCGATACATTGATTGATTAATATGTATTCTAGACCCTGAAGGTGGGTGATTCTTATAAAGAGATTTTTTGACGTGCTTTCTGTTTGAATAGTTGTTTAAACGTTGGTGAAGAAAGCACGAACAATTGGGTATTTTTTTATTATACATTATACACTTTAAAAATAAGTTAAAAAGTCCCGATAAACTGCTTTTAAGCAGTTTTTCTAACTGGTTCTTTACATTATAAATCTTAATACATTGAATTTACAGTTACATTTTTACAATTATATGTATAAAACAAACAAATTTACAGAAATATAGCAAAAGTAAAATTATGAAAAACAAACATTACAATTTTAAAAGTAATTAGAATAACATATAATTGTAAGCTAATACATATGTATTCTTTCAGTAAGCCAAGTCTTCAGTAAGTTCACCAACTGTTTGTTTTGGGCATAGTTTTTAATTTCAGCAGGTAACATATTAATAACAACTGGGAATCATATAGTTTAACGTTCTTTATTTATAAATATTAGGGCCAGCAGATCTTCAACCTGTTGACTGTGCGAAATCCGGAACCTTGAACACAAATCACAATTAAATATGTACACAAAATTAAAAAAAAACATTGTTTCTAAAATAAAATTTAGTGCAAGCGATTTGGACACTGACCTTTATACAGTTTCTGTATACATAAGGCTTAAAATCGTTTTCAAAACTAAAGGCAAACACATTTCAATCCTATTAGTTGTAAACCCTTAACTAGGCAAGGATATCAAAAATGAAATTTTAATAGTTTAACCGTGTTATTAGGATTCTGGGTCTAAAACAGTTAATGAAAAAAAAGAAATAAAATAAATAGGTTTTAAATTTTCAGTAATATCAGAGTTCAAATGTTAACTACAGTGAACAATGCTAAATGCGGTTGGTAAAGTTAGATTTCAATGAAAAATTGTAGCCAATAAGTAGTTATCTGTATTTACTACTAATAATTACAAAAACAAGAACATTCCAACTTTTTTTTAAATGAAAGAATTTTCGTTTTATTCGAATAAAATCATTGATTATATTTGAATTGCAGCCTTTACAAACCCCACTTTAAAAAATAAAATAAATTCAAAGAAAAAAATAAAAATCCTTTCCAAAAACCAATACGGTTTTCGCAAAGACTGTAGTACTGCTGATGCAATTGCAACCTTTACCAATATTATATCAGATAACCTCGATAAAGGCAATAAACCTCTTGCTGTCTTTCTAGATTTGTCTAAAGCCTTCGACACTATTTCCCACCACATTCTTCTAAAAAAACTGCAACAGATTGGGATAGAAGGTACTGCCCTGAAATGGTTTAAAAACTACCTCACGCAGAGATCACAAACAACCGTCATCCACTCCGATCAAGAATACAGGAGTAAATGTTTACCCATCTCCTACGGCGTACCCCAAGGAAGTGTTCTAGGCCCGCTCTTATTTCTAATATATATGAACTCCTTGTTGAATTTGGATATTGAAGGTAATATAATATCTTTCGCTGATGACACGGTAATCATTTTTACGAGTAAAATGTGGAGAACAACAATTGAGAAGGCGAATTTTGGACTGAACAAAATTAAAAAATGGCTGGACTCCAACCTCCTCACCCTAAATATTAAAAAAAAACACAATATATACATTTTTCAATCCGAAAATTAACTCTCTCAGAAAACCTTCCTAAACTAATTATTCACACTTGCCCACAAAATCTAGACACTCCCCCACTATCTCTCACTACAAGCTGTTCATGCCCAATTATTAAACCGTCAACTGAAATAAAATACCTAGGTGTCATTATAGATAACCATTTACGCTGGGAGGCCCAAATCAACTCCATAACAAAAAGACTCCGTAAGTTATGCTATATTTTTTATTCTCTTCGATCAATCCTCGATATACAAACACTCAAAAGTGTTTATTTTGCTTTATTCCAATCTATAGCTACGTACGGCATTATAGGATGGGGAGGTTGTGCTGCATCCATTCTCTACCCTCTAGTGACTGTTCAAAAACTTTTGTTAAGGATCATCTTCAAATGTTCCCGTTCTTACCCATCAGAGCCACTCTTCAAGAAACTAGCAGTCCTGGACATTCGCCAACTTTATATTAAGATAGTTCTCATCCATATCTGGAAAAATGGTTTGATAAATTCTACTCAAAAAGATATACATACACGCTACTCAACGCATGGAAAATGCACAATCCCCATAACAAAAACCACTTTCTCACAAAGACAATACACATACATCGCACCAAAAATATACAATGCACTAAATAACGACTTCAAAAGATCCAGTACACTTACTCACTTTGCAGCCGGTGTCCAAAAATGGATATCCGGAAAGGGTCGAAATTTCTTTAAAGAATTTCTTTGAGGTATTTCTTTAAAGAATTTCTTTAAAGAACGTAGGTTATACCACCAATAAGAGTTTTTGTTTGTAAAGAACTATATATAATTACTATAATATTAATGGCCGAAAGTTTAAAAACTTTTACATAAACTACTTAAAACTGTTTGGCACCACTGTACCTACGGCATACAAGTTCCATGTACCTACTGTGCCACCTTAGCTACCAGCTGACTAAACCACCGTAACAATAATAATTGACTCCAGTGTTCAGTGTAATTCGCCGGACTTGAAACTAACTTTCTAACTTTGATTTATTTGTACAAAACTGCTGCAAAATAATGTACCTACCAATTTAATCAAGCACATATAAATTTCCATAGTAAAAATAATCCTTTCTCATTTGCCTACTCTATAGTACTATGTTTGATTTTATAACTGTATACTTTTTATATTCTTTTTTAGTATCTATTTTACTTTAGGGAAATCAACAGTTTACAATGTGGTTCATTAATACATATGTAATTTACCTAAACGAGATTTCCTCAAAATACTATTGTATTATGTATCTAAAAATAACACTTACAACAACTAAAAAATATTATATTATTATACTACTATATTATTATACTATATTATATTATTATATATATTATTATATTGTACTATTATATTATATTAATATCATGCTATTATATTTTTATATTCTACTGTATTCTTCCATACTTCCTTATATTACTATAGTCATTTACATTATTTTAAATATGTTATTTTATTTTATATTCCCGCACAATCTTTATGTTAATGTATAGAAAATCGACCACCATAACACGGGCATGTGCCTAGCATGGTGGTCGAAAAATTCCTCAATGCATGTAACTAATAATTTTATAGAATAAAGAAACTTTAAAAAAAAAAGGTTTAAATTTGTCGCTTCTGTTTTGTACGGAGAAAAACAATTACATTTTAATGTATCTGAGAGGAAAATCGTCAAATCAGTCATGTCATTGGAATTTTTTTCTGTCTGCCCAGGTAGTACGATCTCGAGCGATTGAGGTACCTAGCAGATGTGTTAACCAAATAATTCTCAAGGGTACAAGGTACGATTTCCACAGGGTAAACAGATAAAAAAATGTTCTAGAACGCACTAGTAGCTGCTGCATAGGTTTTTACAGTGAATTTAGAAGTGCAAAAATATTATGTTAACAATCATTAAATATATGACTGTACACATACTCATATATATTTTTATATTCGTGTTAGTAGTATGACATTATTATCTTTTTTACACATAAAGTTATATTTAAGTTTAAAAATAAATCAAATCTTTTACAATGCGATTCAGAACAAATTCAAAGAAATCGCAAGGTTATAAATATTGTGACCATTATAAAATTATACTAATTTTATATACTGGTAACTCTCTGGTGAAACATATCATATCTAATACTAGAATTTATTCTGTAAATAGTTTTCGTGAAGGTGAATGTTAACGCAAGGAACAAGAAAAATGTCCAGTCAAAGAGTCATAATTAGTAGAAAACGCATAATTACATACGAAAAAAAAACTGTGAGTGCGCATGCGTTTTTTTCAATCTCTCTTCAGTCAGTAAACGAGAAAGTTTTTTTTCAGCTGTCAGTCAGTTTTTTCTCTTCGAAGAACACTGTTAATAACTTGCGTATTTGCATTCGGAACAAGAACAGGGGTTTTTACTCCGCTCTGAGTCAGCATGTGTTCCAACAAATGTCCTATATGGGGGGTAAGGTGGCCTTTCCTAGAATCTGAATATGTGCACTTGGAAAATGAAAAAGGTTTGTCGCCACTGTGAGTCAGCATGTGGCTTTTTAAGATGTGCATTTTGAGAATATCCATAGATGAACAAGGAACAAGAAAAAGTTTTCTCCGTAGTGACTCAACGTGCGCTTCAGATTGCCTTTACAATAACATTAATATGTGCACTTGGAACATAAAACAGGTTTTTCACCACTGTGAGTACGCATGTGGCTCGTTAGGTCGCTCTTTCGATAACATGCATAGTTGCACAGGGAACATGAAAAACGTTTTTCTCCACTGTGAATCAGCATGTGCCTCTTCAGCTGACCCTTTTGACGACACGCATAGTTACACTCCAAACATGAAAACGGTTTTTCTCCACTGTGAATCGGCATGTGCCTCTTCAGCTGACTCTTTCGACCACACGCATAGTTGCACACGGAACATGAAAAAGGTTTTTCTCCACTGTGAGTCAGCATGTGCCCCTTTAGCTGACCCTTTTGACGACATAAATAGTTGCACACGGAACATGAAAAAGGTTTTTCTCCACTATGAGTCAGCATGTGGCTCGTTAGGTCGCTCTTTCGATAACATGCATAGGTGCACACGGAACATGAAAAAGGTTTTTCTCCACTGTGAGTCAGCATGTGGCTCGTTAGGTCGCTCTTTCGATAACATGCATAGTTGCACACGGAACATGAAAAAGGTTTTTTTTCACTGTGAGTCAGAATGTGGCTCTTTAGATGACCCTTATGATTACATGAATAGTTGCACACGGAACATGAAAAAAGTTTTTCTCTACTGTGAATCCGCATGTGTCCGTTTAGTTTGCTTTTTTGATAACATGCATAGTTGCACCCGGAACATGAAAATGGTTTTTCTCCACTGTGAGTCAGCAAGTGTGTCTTCAGGTTACCCTGTTGATAACTTGCATAGTTGCACTCCAGACATGAAAATAGTTTTTCTCCACTGTGAATCAGCATGTGCCTCTTCAGCTGACCCTTTTGACAACACGCATAGTTGCACACGGAACGTGAAAAAGGTTTTTTTTCACTGTGAGTCAGAATGTGGCTCTTTAAATGACCCTTATGATTACATGAATAGTTGCACACGGAACATGAAAAAGGTTTTTCTCCACTGTGAGTGAGCATGTGGCTCTTTAAATGACCCTTTTGACAACACGCATAGTTGCACTCGGAACATGAAAAAGGATTTTTTCGAATGTGAGTCAGCATGTGATCCGTTAGGCGACTCTTTTTATAACATGCATAGTTGCACACGGAACATGAATTTTTTTTTCTCTTACATGGGTGCGTACGTTTATTGCAAAATTTGACTTAGGAGAGGAGGAGTAGTTGCGATGGGGAGGAGTGAATCCTTTTTCGACAAAATGCGTCTGAAGATCTGTCAACAAATTTGAAAAATTAAATGGGTGAAAATGACTCAGTTATTTTCTAAACTTAGAGTAAATAAGCGAAGAAAGTTCGTGGAAAGGTTAAAATAATAGGAGAGTCCGAATCGTTCAAGTTTACAGTGAAAAATTGGTTTTACCTGCTGCCTTAGTAATTCTTCCATAGCGTTCTAAGCATTCCTCTTTAACATCCGGCAGGTCTATGTCAATTTTCATATAAATAAGCGCCGCTTCATCTTGTCGGGGTCCAAGATCCACTTTTATGGTGACTGTCTTCACATTAATGTTTCCTGGAATAAAAAAGGACAATAAATATAATGAATCTTTGCATGGCCAGCCCCGAACCAAACGGCGTGAAACAAATCAAACAGTCTGAATTAGTACACGCCGAGCAGGATATAACTGTAATCATTAAAATGATGATTTGTGTTTTTTTGTAGAGCGGTATTTATCAAAAATAATATCAAGGGCGATGTGTTAGGTTAAGTATTCGACGCCCGGAGCGAACTGCACTAATTGCGCCCGCATAGGGCGAACCTTGTATCTTCGTCAAATTGATATAAACGAGATTTTTTTTAATTGAAAAACAATAAACTATTCTTTTACGAATAAATTCCATTGATCAACAACGTCAATGTCAGATATAAAATGAGCTCAGAAATCCGCTTCAGGGACCGATTCTTCAAGAAGGAAAAACTTTTTTCTAGAGCACCTGTAGTATAGAGTTTGGTTGTTTTCGGTCAATGAGATATTGTTTTTACAATCAATATTTATGTATTTTTAACGTATAATACGTGTAATTCACATCATATTTCAAATAAAATTAGGTGAAAATCGAGGAACCGACAACTTATTATGAATAATATAATAAGGTTTAATGAGTGCTGTATTTTGGTATTTTCCGGCATGGACGCATATTAAGGTAAATACAAAATACACGTCATGTTTTGTAACCTCATGATATTTCAAAAGAGACATTGATTCCGGACATCCGAATTTAAAGTTCTATATTTTACACGTATGCAATGCTACAAACTGGTTGTCTGAGTACTCTCCGCATATTGCGAGCATTCCTTCGTTACAGCTGGGTGGTCGAAATATAAATCAATTTCAAAAAATGCAATTTCACCTCCATATTCTTCCTGGAGCCCTGGTTCCGTCTTGATGGATATAGTATCGGGATTCGGTGGATCCATGGTCTGCTTTGGTTATTGGTTTAATGGGAAAAAATATATCTGAAACAGAACATTGTTAAAATAAAATAAAATGATAAAATTTAAAAGTTAAATTTAAACAGGATACATGATTGTTAGCTCAACTCGTTAAATCATTCCTCCTTACGTACCCTGAAAAATTGAATATAACAACCTGCAAATCCTGATACGGGAACATTATCTTGGGGTGTGCATTGATAAACACCTAAATTTTATACAGCATATTCAAGATATTAAAGACAAAATCACCCCTTTAATTAGCGTACTTGGCCGGATATCATATCTGTTACCAAATAAAATTAAAAAAGGTCTTTATTATAGCCTCGTAAATTCACATTTAAACTACTTGATTGAAATATGGTTAAATGCATATGAAACATATATAAATGAACTACACGTAAAACAAAACAAAGTAATCAAAAAGCTATTTCAGTTCAAAGCTGGAACATCCACAGAAAAAAATATGTATGAAAACAAAACTATTAACATTAAGAAACTTTTTATGAATATAATACATGTCTCCTTATATGAAAAATAAATAATAAACTCATACATCCAAATACAGAAATCATTAAAACGTACCAAGTACACACACACTTTACACGGCAACAAGATAAAATACATTTAAACACCATACATACTCATTACGGCAAGCAATCCATTGGTTACGAGGGGAGCAACATACATAATTGCCTCCCAGACGAAATTAAAAATGAAAAAAGTGTAGGTAAATTTTAAAAAAAGTTGTTCAGTTTTAAGATCAATCAACAAAACAATGACCGTGAGTAAAATTGTTGTGTAATATATTAATGTGTAATGTATTAGTTTTTTCTAGTTAAATAAGTGAAAATGTAATTTTCTTTTATCTAGAATAAAAAAACATAAAAAACAGATAAAAAATAAAATGTGGTTTCGCTTGGAATATCCTGTCAAAATAACGAAGTCGTAGCCAAAACACATATTTGAAAACCTTGAAGATATGACAACGGTTAAGAGAAACGTTGTTTAGCGTGGGAAAACTATATATATATATATATATATATATTTACAATGTTTACCGCCATTCCGCTTTTAACAAAATATCTGTTAACCATATGTTTTTTGAGATCATTGTAATAAATGCCTTCGAAATGCTAATCTAATAATAGGTAGACCTCAAATTGACAGTTTAAATATTCCACTGTGACAAAACGCCCAATGATTCCCTAACTAAACTGGAATAACGGCAGCTACCAAATAAATAGCGATGAATATAAGAATGAGTACTTACTTTACCAATAACCATCACAGGCGTGGGATAGTATGTTTAACAGGAAGAAACGACTCTCGGAGAAGAAAGCACTTGTCAAAAATATTATTGGGTTATGCATAGACAAGAATGAAGTCATAGACAATTATTATTATTTTCATGGCGTACAGATAACTCAAAAAAAAATTCATGCAAATCCCCAATCTTTCAAGACAATTCATACCAACAAGTAAAATTTCTAACAAAAAATCCATTGGGCCCTAAATTACATGGTTTCTTAAAAATCCATAAAAGTGACAAACCTATTAGGCCCGTCGTGTCAAGTTGTAATTCTCCGAATTTCAAAACAGCTTCATTTATAACTGAAGTATTTAATAATTCTAAAGTGTTTGCTCCGAAATTCACCATTAAGAATTCATTCGCTTTGATTGATGAACTGAAAAATCTACATATTCCGAATAATTCAAAATTAGTCTCATTTGATGTTGTTAACTTATTTCCAAATATTCCCGGAGATGAAAGTAAAAGCATATTGTTCAAATTATTACAAAATTCAAAACTACCAAATAATTTCTCTAAGGAACTTTCTCACCTACTTAATGTTTATCTAAGTCAAAATTATTTCCAATACAATGAACTTTTTTATCAACAAACAGATGGCCTGGCAATGGGAGCTCCGACCTCTCCCCTCATCGCCGACATATTTATGGACAATCTAGAGAATAACATTTTTAACTGTAAATTGCCATTATTAAAGAATTTGTTATTGTGGAAGAGATATGTTGATGATGTTTTCTGTATTTGGACAGGTACTGAGCGCCAACTTGATTCCTTCCTAAAACTAATAAACTCTTTTCATACAAAAATTAAATTCACAATAGAAATAGGAACTAATTCTAGCTTAAACTTTTTAGATCTCACCCTATCAATCATTAACAATAAAATAGAATTTAAAATCTATCGTAAACCCACTTACACTGATACAACTATTAATAATTCATCTAACCATCCCACCTCCCACAAACATTCTGCTTTCCATTCCATGATCCATAGATTAGTTACCGTCCCGTTATCAAATTCCAACTTCTTATTAGAATTAGCGACGATTAAACAAATCGCGATTAATAATGGCTATAATGCAAATATGGTCAATAACATCGTCGATAATCTTTTTAATTTCTTATTTAGGATGTTATTGACCATATTTGCATTATAGCCATTATTAATCGCGATTTGTTTAATCGTCGCTAAGTAAATTTTTATTTAACAGCTCCCCCCATAATAATAATAAATCAACTAATAATAATCAACCTCAACAATGGCGTAGAATTTTGTACATCGATAATTTCTCTCAAAAAAGCATAAAAAACCTCCCACCAGATATCAAACCAGCTTTTTACACTAACAATAGTATAAGTAAATTTTTGATGAACGTTAAGGACAAAGAACATCGGTTAAATCACTCAGGTATTTACTCACTGCAATGTAGTGACTGTCCCGCGTTTTATATAGGCAAAACAGCGCGTAATATCAAAACACGAGTCAAAGAACACCTAAGATGTTTAACCAGTAATGGGTTCTCCGTATTTGCAAATCACCTCATAGCAACAAACCATACGTTCGACAAAAATACTGGCGTCAGTCTATTACATAAAAACGGAATAGGTCTTAGGTTGGATAACTTAGAAGCGCTAGAGTTAGTGAAAGCCAAAAACGTCAATAGCAAAGTCATCAACAACCAAATAAACCTAAATAAAAGTCCTATACTCAGATTGTTCCCTATTGACAAAGAACACTCGCCTCTCAATCTCCCACCTATTCCTACCTCTTCCACTGTAGCTCAGACTGTCCACCTACTGAGAAATCCACACATATTAATTTAATTTTTAGATTTTTAGTATTATACTGCCCTGATGAGGCTACGTGTTGTAGCGAAACCCGGTCGGCATTAAGTATTTACCTGTAAGTGATGTTTACAAAGTTATTGTTTAATTTTAAATTATAATGTCACATCACAAAGTAACCGCTTCATATGAAGAAACAAAAAAAAACATTTTCATCATGTGACTTTTGAACACATACACATTGTTCATACATATTCATCATATGATAATTAATCACGGTAATTCATAGGAACGGTTATTATTAAGAACGATCGTAACTAAGAATAACGATTTTTAAGAACATTTCATATTCAGCACAATTTGCGACTCATTCCACGCGAGTGAAAGTTAGTTCTGCCTCAAATTCTCAACAAAACAGTTCCATTATTTTATCTGGTTAATTATTGATGTGATAAGGGTTATTATTAATCTTAATTATATTTTCATTTGTGTTCCGAGTTTCAGCAGAAAAAAAATAACAATAATGTTTGCAACTAAATAATTTTGAGTTTTAATGTGAACATGTTCGTGATATTTGCAAGTAAATTGTTTATTTGTTTTTGACGTTGTTATGTAATTTTTTTTTTGTGTATTTATTTGCAGATATCGACACTTGCAGAAAGCCATTTCTTTGTGATTCTCTTTCGACGAGACCAATCCAAGTTACATTACTGCGCACTTGTCTACTAGAGGTGAGTCCTGTGAGTACTTTCCGATATTGGGTAAAATGAGTACACGTACAAAAAAAATACCTGGTAAAAATACCCGGTAGAAAATACTTCCAAATATTTTATACCTACTTTAAGTATCTGGGTACTGGGGACGGAGAGTGACGGGGACCTGAGGCGTGCTGAGGTACAAAATATTCTTAAATATTTTATACCTTCCATGGGTATCGGGGGACGGCGAGTCAACGGGGACCTTAGGCGTGCTGGACACTGAGAAGGGAAATTGAGGGGAAGGGAGGGGAGGAACAAGAAGGAATAATATTACTTACAGGTGTTCTAAATAAATAATGTTTGAGAGTTTTTTTTATATGATTGTTATTTTTTGTACATTCGTAGCGTAATGTTGTAAGGCGTATTACACTGCCTAGAAATTATTTATTAAGCATGAAACAGTAACATCATTTTAACAAAACATATATTATATGACCATGAAATTAAATTAACACGCTTTCCTACATTGCTGTCTGTAATATCATATCTACAGGTAACTTAGGTACTGTTAACTCAAAACCTGTTTAAAACGCCTCGACATCGGCAGCAGAATTTGGATTTTCTGGTTTATTCTAATCAACGCTAATACTCATTCCTATTCTTCCTGAAAGCATTAAAGCAGTGGATTAATATATTTATTGGTTTTGCCAATGTTTTAATTTCAATTGATCGATATGAATATAACACTTTTTCAACACAGTTATTTGGCCGGTGACATTGTTGATGAATTACATGAAAATTACAAGTCTTCTCTTCTACTAACCATTTTGCGTTGCTCTGAATACATCTTCGTAAAGATGGTAGACCCTGGTGTGGGATTTGATCAGAGTAAGTGCGCACAAGTAGTCAGCAATACCTAGGAAATTACCAGAATTTTTTAACACATCATAACCTCACAAAGATCTATATTTTATTTTCAAGACCTACGATTCTTGTTATTAAATGTTTATGCTGATTTTTTACCTGATAAATTCAATGCAGGAGCCTTTCCGTCACCTCTACCGCCATATTATTCCTGGAAGACTACTATTAAAAGTCAACTATTTCGTGACTTTATCTTCGAATGCGCTGAAAGCAAACCGTAATCTGCGAAGTATTTTTCAATAGTGGAGTTCGGCAGCTCTCCACTATATTGTAACGGATGTGGAAGATCCCAGTGGTACAAAGCCATCTCGCTAATATCGGATAAACAATTTAATAAAATCTCCACAACGGCGCAGTAACTACACAAAGTTGAGGATTTGAAGATGTCAAACACCATAAATAAACCATTCTATCAAACACCATGCCATAGACACTCAGCTGTCAACAGTTTTACTATAGACATTCACCATCAGACAATAGAGATTACCGTGGCTAAATACTCATAACTGTCCTTTTTCCTCGTACACTTTTCTAATAGGAAAAAGCGAAAACGCATCTGTATTTTACAGTGACGAAAGCAAAAATATTTCTTTGTCTCTTTTCTTCATATAACTTTCTAACCGACGAGAGTGAGAAGTCAGTAATATTTTAAAGTACGAAATACTTCAAGACCTGTGACAAAAATATTAAACTAAGTATTTTGGAACCAGGTATTTTGGAGATTTGTCACAAGTACAAAGTACGGCATGAATATACCCGGTACTTTTACTGGGTTCGATAAATACGCCTCTCCTCTTGTTCGAAGAACGAACAGGGGTTGGAATAGCCGCACTTTAAAGGGCTATTCCACACAGATAAAGTATAAATGAATTATATAGCTTGTGACAGGCGATGCGAAAACACAATGCATAACGTTAATTCACAATCAACTTACCGGGAGGAGATGGTGAAATCTGCACAGTGAGCATCATCTGTCAGCACTGGAACGTTTAGCGTGGTTGTTAGCACTCGTTATTTTGGTTAAATTGCGATAAAAAATACGTATTATGATTAATCCGATAAGACAACCGGGGATCGATATTTGACAGGACAAACGGTTTTTGTGCGACTGCTTGGCCCACGGCCTCCGTGGATCCAGCTGACATGTGCGAAATTTAAACTATACAGTTTAAATTCTGACGGTACGATTGGCTAGTACACAGCCTGTCAAAAGCAATCAGCGTTACGGAACACCTCTATTGTCTACAACTTACTGTCCCATAACTTTTTCGTCCATTGACATTGTTTTTATAATCTTTTGTTTAAATGTGAGTATATTCAAAACCAACCTAACAAATCGACAGTCCCGAAAAACCGTGTCAGATGTGCATGTATTGTATTTTTAGAATAAAGCTGTTTAAAGTTTCATTTGTGTATTTTAACTGTTTTTGAAATCAAGAAATGTCGTTTGTTAGATATATTGCCTATTTATTTAAATGGAGAAATACACTATCGAAAACAATAAAAATGCAGAAACGAAACTTTTTACACCTCTCCTGCCAATCTAAAAATATGCACATCTGACATTTTTCTTCGGTACCGTCGAAATGATGGGCTGCAGACATATTTTTTGTAACAATAATTTCATTCGGCATTTTATGATGTTACCTAGCATAGAATAAATAATAACAAAAGAAGTGCCTTGGGGGCGTGTTTCGTGATCCAAATATTTGCCTAATCGGTGCCTATGTTTTCCTACAAACACCTTTCGAAATTCAAATGAGATGGAGATCTACTATGTCAGGCTAGTGCATAAATAAACCAATCACTAGATTGATAACTTCGGCCTTTAATAGGTAGAAATTTTGTCCGCTGATGACGTCACTTTAAGATTTGAGTCATAAACAAACCATTCAGCAAAGTAGAGGAAACAAAAAAAAGCGCGGCCATAGACAATATGATCGATAATATTGTGCTATTCATCAGCCTAAAATATTATTTTTAAAATAAATATTAGAAATGTTAACAGATTCTCTCAGGACGAAAAGGCTCCAACTCACAAAGTGCGGTCCCGCGAAAATGAGCTATAAGGTATCTTTCCTTACGGCACATTTTCTCAGGACGGCGCTTTGTAAGTTGAAAATCTGTCGTCCCGAGGCCGTCGTAAAAATAACTCAAAATTATTTGAAATTTGAATTCCTTTACTTTAAAAAGGAAAAACATTTTCAAACAATTATTGTGCTTTTCTACGACAGCATTAAATGTTAACATTTCTCTGTTTATCAGAAAAATGAAAAACTTTGTTACATGTTGTGAAGTATTTTTTTTATTTTATTTCAGTAAGATAACAGAAACAGAAACAAATAAATTTATAAGCACAAAATACATTTTAAATGTTTACGAAGTCTGCAACTGATGCTTTTTCTGGTTTAAATATTCATTTGAGTCGCTAATATTGTTTTAAATCAGTGGTTCTTAACCTTTTTGGCTGGCGACCCAAGGTACGAATATATTTGAAGTACGCGACCCTAATCTAATTTTTTTATTTTTTTTCCATTGACATTCCATATACTATAAAATTTATACGATGTATTGGTAAAATTAGAAATAAACAAATTTATTTAAATGTTCTGTATTAAAATCAGACCAGCATTAAAACAGTTAAAAAATTTACAGCAAAATAATCAGTGACTACCCTGGTGTTGTATTTTTGAACAAAGATCATGTATACGTGGAGTTATGTTTATAGAAAGTGCACACCGCATGTCATGCTGAGGATCCAACCTATTCCTGTACTTATTCTTCATAACAGCAAGGCATGAAAATCCTGTTTCACATAAATAAGTAGTTGGGAAAGGTAGCAGGGCTTTTTCAGCTTCATTGCTCAGAACAGGCTTCCCAGATAATTGTGCCCAAAATTTTGTGAGACTCGTTCTGGCAAATCTCTCTTTTAAAAGTGCATCACCTTGCATTTCGAGCAATTCTTCTTGTAATCCAGCTGAATCGTTTTCAACGCCCATTACATCTACTTCAAATGGATTTCTTACCCAACTGTATTTCACGATATGGACATTTTGTGGAATATATCTTTCCATTTCATTTTCAAGTCTTCTCAAATGTTCTAAAAAAATAGGCATGGTCTCCACGAAAATACGGTTGCCATTAAGATTAAGATCTTCCAAAAACAAGTTTAATGTTGGAAACGCTGCCAATTGACATTGAGCAATTTTATTTTGCCAAAGTTTTGTTTTGTTTTTAAAAACAGTAATTTTTTCATAAATGTCTACTACAGTGCGATTTTGACCTTGCATTTCTGTGTTCAACTGATTCAAGTGGTGGAAAATATCACCCAAATATGCCAATTTAGCCATCCATTTGTTGTCACTGAAGCGATCAGCACATTCGTGTCTTTTATCTGTCAACAATATTTCTATTTCTGTTTTAAGAGAAAGAACTCTAGCTAGAATCTTTCCGCGGGATAGCCAGCGAATATCCGAATGGTATAATAAATTCTGGTGTTCTGAACCCATTTCTTCGCACATCAGTCGAAATATCCGAGAGTTCATAGCGCGTGCCTTTATGAAATTTATAATTTGTATTACGTCCTGTAACACCTGATGTAGATCTGGCTGCATATCACGTGTAGCCAAGTTTTCTCGATGTAAAAAGCAGTGTATTAAAACAACCTCTGGATTTCGTTCCTTGACTTTGGCACAAAACCCGATGCGACTCCCTATCATTGCCGGTGCTCCATCTGTACAGACTGCGAGACAATTGTCCCACAGTAATTGGTGTTCCACAAAGAACTTGTCTATTAAAAGAAATATATCAGCCCCAGTTGTAGTTTCAGAGAGCTTTTCACAAAGCAGGAACTCTTCATTGAAATTTTGTGGAGTTCTGTATCTTACGTACACCAACAGCTGTGGGAAATCTTCAATATCAACTGATTCGTCGATTTGAATTGAAAATTTGATGGCTTTTTTGAGATCCGTTATTAATTGTTCTAAAATATCTGATGACATTAAATCTATTCTCTTTTTCACAGTATCGTTTGAAATTGGCACCATTTCCAGCTTCTTCGCAATTTCATCTCCACAGACAGTTCTTGCCATGGCTATTGCAGCTGGTTTAATCAACTGCTCAGCAATACTATGGGGTTTTTTACATTGAGCTACTTTTAAAGCTACTTCGAAAGAAGCGTAGGTAGTTTTTTCTAACGAAACTGTTGCTGAACTTGATGGTGCATCAAGTCTCATGCGCTTTGTTTGTGTTTCTTTTTCTTTCCAAAAAGCAAGCGGTTTATTTGCGTACGTTGGATGGACTTTTTCGAGATGTCTCTTCAATTTGTTTATTTTTAGCGATTCATTTGAAAGAAGTTGCATACAAACCACGCATTGTGGACGTGGCACACCAGAGCGATCTTTTATTTCAATAAATCCTAAGGCTAAAAATTCTTGCTTGTATGTTAACATCCGTTTCGCCATGACTGTCCACAATTCGAAAGACTTACTGAAACAAAACCACAAATTATAGAAATATACTATTCTATTCGTTCATCGGCGAATTGTAGGCTAACAATGTCATTATTGGAAAAAAATATTTTACCTTCTTTCGATAACAGCAATCGCGAGTTGCACTTTTAATCTTCCACAATTGATAATCACAATTTTGTAGCACTTTGTAGTTGTCAACAAAGAGTGTATTGTAGTCAAGTATAAACGTTATTCACGTAAAACAGTATGAGAACGAGCGTGCAATCGTAAACAAACTCGCTAGCAAACTGACCGAGATGAGACGAGACCGACCGACCAGCGCGGTGCGGCGGGCGGCGCGGGTGGTGACCGAGCCGAACCGAGCGATGCCGACTGCGTGAGCCGAGCGGTGGCGATGGCGCGCACTCCTCGCTTTGCGCCCCGCGCCCTTCCGCCCATTAAAACAGAACTAACATGTCGCGATTGTGAACAATAGATGTCCTTGTTCTGAGAGTAGTAATAATTGTGACTATACTAGTTTAGTGACATCGATCGGGATATCAATACGCGATTTCCGCGACCCAACCCAAAACCTCTCGCGACCCAAATTTGGGTCGCGACCCGAGGTTAAGAATCGCTGTTTTAAATGATTAAATATTTCAATTTGAGGATTTAGTCATGAAGTTATTCAAAAAATAATATGAATACAGAATTCATGAGCACAAAACACATCTTAAATTTGTACAAAAAACTATAAATATTCTAACGCAGGGGAGCATCTTGTTTCCGTGTAGCGACTGAATTACTGCCGCTGAGTCCCACAGGAACAGGAACACTGATGTCTGAAAACAAAATGATCTTAGTGGTCAAAGGAAAGGAAGAAAATATCTGCATATTGGATAACAAGTAACATAGAACATATGTTTACCTTTGTAATCTTCCATGATCTTTTTGGCATAACGAACTACACCACTGGTACCCGGTAAAATGTTATCAAGCTCTGAAATATACATATTTACCGGGTTA
This sequence comes from Hesperophylax magnus, assembly GCA_026573805.1. Lineage (NCBI taxonomy): Eukaryota > Metazoa > Arthropoda > Insecta > Trichoptera > Limnephilidae > Hesperophylax > Hesperophylax magnus. Next base: position 3,649,925 of record JAIUSX010000060.1, read on the forward strand.
ACCAAAGTTCGTGAACTAAACATATCATATTGCAAGTAATTATGGTATTTTATGACATCACACCGTCCTGGTGGAACACGGATGGGGTCTAAATATAAATTCAATTCTTAGGTGAAATTAAATTACACATTACATGGAACACTGAAGACAAAGAAAGGGATATTTACACCTCTATTTCCGTCATAAGGGGTCCGATACTCTCTTAAATCTGAATAACTACAAATGCCGGGTAGATTTAAAGTCGGCAGTAAGAATCTTCGAAGGGATCCATTGGTATTTTTGTTTCTTTTTTACTTTTGTAACTTCCGTTTTTTTGGGTATTTATGACGAGTGGACTGGCTGTCTGTAGAACACTTCACGCAACACAGCTTCAACATTTTCACACAACAACAACTCATGAATTCACGAAAGCAAAGAACATAAATAAACCACTCACGCAAACAATCTGAATCTGTCAGAAGGACGCAACCATGACGCAATAATGGCGTCACATCGTTTCCGGGGGAAATGGAGCGTAGCTTTTCTCTCTGTTACACGGGAGAGGGTGAGAGACCAAACCACGACGGCTTTTCATTGGATAGTCTTGTGAAGACGTCATCAAAAAACCAAAAAAGTATCGGAGTTATACCCCCCTGATGTTAACTGTCGGTTGCGGAATCAGTTGTCTTCAGCCGCGCGATCCGGCGACCGTAGCACGCCCGTGGTTGGGGCTGGAACTATAGTGGTTCCGCTTAACACCACTTTACGTTGTTCGGGTCCATAGCGCTGGCATCGCCATTCTCACCGCAAGATTTATTATTAATGTTCAATATTTTTAATTTTTAATTTTTACAATACGACCTTCAAATAATTTCAATATAGCCTAACCTTGAGTGAAGGTTTATATTGCACTTGGGTCGCTGGCTTAACATTTTCCCATTTCAGATTTATGACTTGATGAGGGTCTAAAGCTAAATCTGCGGACTAATAGATGTATTTCTAGGTTGGCTTTCTATTTTTTTATGGCGGTTGCGAGCCATTCTAAATATTTAAGTCTATTAATACGAATTGCCGCCTCCATCTGCGTGTAAAATTACGGAGAACATATTCGGGCGCACGTCTTCAATTTGGTCGTTCTGTGAATTCAAGTCACGTAGATACCTAGGGACATATCATACTATTAGGAGAGGCGTAGGTATTTATCGTACACAGTAAAATTAAAGTAGAAATTATCATGTTTTTAAAAGGCCAGGTTTATGAAAATTATATTAATTGTATGACTTCATTCTTGTCTATGTATAACCTATATATTTTTTGACAAGTGATTTTTTTTTTGTGTATTACAGACTGTGTGTCCATTTACAATACACATATAACAATGACTACATACAGATGATACGAAACAATGAAAGAAAAAAGAATAGAAATAACAAGTTATAAATTGTGATTTTTGGCATTGAGATGCCTCTTGAATTCTACTATTAAAAATATCGATAGTCTTGGAGGCGTTGTTTAACAGCGCCATACTTCGTGTCATGCTATGCCGAGCCAGTACGTCCGTTCTGCCACGTGGGATACATAGCAGATCATGGTGCCGTCCATGGCTGTAGTTGTTCGGTACGAACAACTTATAGCATTCCAGAAGGTATGGGCTATCTATTAAATTATTGAGAATTTTGTACGCCGTTACTGCAAGGGCCCCACTCCTCCTCGAGTGGAGACTTTGGTAGCGCGTTTCGGCAAGCAAATCTTCGTGATGCATGAATCGCGGGTACTCTCCGTGCATTCTCAAATACATGTATCTCAAAAACTTTTTTTGAATCTGTAATTTTTCAATGTATTTTTGTTGGTATGGGGCCCATACAGCAGAGGTGTATTCAATTTTAGACCTTATAATGCAGTTGTACAAAGTCATCATTGCCTCGGGATTGGAAAATTGTTTGCAGATTCTTATGACAAATTCGAGAAGCTTGTAGCATGATGTCGTCAACTGCAATATATGGTCCGAAAACGTAAGTTTGGGATCAAAGACTACCCCGAGGTCCTAGATGGATTTTACTTTTGACAATATATCATTTTTGATGCAATAATCGAATTTGATAGGGTTTCTTGAACGTGTGTACGACAAAGCGACACATTTTATGTATTAAAAAATAGTTTATTTTCATCAGCCCATGATGAAATTGAATCTAAATCAGTTTGCAGTTTGACACAATCTTGACCATCACAAATTTTCTTAATTAATTTTAGATCGTCAGCAAAAAGCAGGCAAGTGGAATGCTTGATGCATTCTTGAATGTCATCAATTAAGATTATAAATAGTAGAGGCCCTAGGTTTGACCCCTGTGGCACTCCAGAGAATGCAGAGAATTCTCTAGACCTGTATCCGTCAATGCAAACATATTATTGTTTCCTATTCCTTTAATACGTGAGAAAAAAATTTAGGAGGGGTTTGTCGAAACCAATTCTATGTATTTTTCGTAGCGTCATGATCTACTCGGTCGAACGCCTTGGCGAAATCTGTGTAGATCACAATAATACATGTATTAATTAAAGCGCTAAGTGCCAAAAAGTAGAACTGCTTGCTGTAACAAAATTCTGATTTGTCTAATAAAATTATATGTGGCCTACCCTTTGTAAAAATGTTACTTAGTAGTATAGAACAATCTCGACGGCTTCCATAATTTAAAAGCATAAATGAATTTTGCATTTCTACATAATAAAAGTTTAAAACGGACAACGACGGTTACGGTGAAGTTCCAGAATAAGAATTTTATTTAAAGTGCCAACTCAGGGGCTCTGGCAGATCTAAGTGCACAACCTTCACATGGGGAAAAAGGATGTGCATATAAGTAAAACAAATCACTTATTTGTTTAATTTCATAAAAAAATATTCTGATGTACGAGTACATATTTATTTGAATGATTCAAACATAATAAAAAGTGTCGGTGTGTGAAAATTAAACATAGGAATATAACTTTTCATAAAACCTATAAACATATTTTAAAAGGAATACAGTGTTTCAAAAGTGGGTACCGCTCTACCAAACAAAATGCAAATTATAATAAACAGTTTAAGAAAATAATACAATACCTACCTACCAAATTATTTTAAAAAGCAATAAAATGTTTCACAAATAGGTACCTCTTTACCAAAAAAAAAAATACAAATATTAATTAAAAAAGTGTTAAGAAAAATAGACATAGTAACATGTTACATATTACACAATCATTAAAAACATTTTATATGTAATAAAATTTCTCACAAGCAGGTAAAAAATAAAAGACATAATTGAAAATATTACTTTAATAAATTAACCAAAAAAATTATAACTTTTGAATATCGATACATTACTGCTGCTCAAGTGCTCATTCAGTGAGATCTTGGTAAAATTTCTAATGTTGATCTTCATGCAGATAGGGTATCATGTTTCTTAAGTCTTTTTTCTTATCTTCTGTTATTCTACTGGTACATTGGAGATTGGGAAGATTATACATTCTTAAATTGTTAATCGTCTTATTTTTTCTTAGAAGTCTTGTTGTCTTCCACGCCTCCATTTCGTTTAATGATTCACGAACATTCACCACAGATGGATATTCCATGTCATACTGCAGCCATTGAGCTTTAGCAATACCCAATGTGGTAGTATTAATAAATTTATTAGTCGCGTTTTTTAAATCATAAAAATCCTCCAGTTTTATGGGCAATACATTGAACGGATTTATGTGTTTTGATTCTTTAATCATATTTTCCAAATCTTTTGGAATCATGGTGTGCGTTACTTTCTTCCGTTTCTCAATAAGGGCAAAATCTCTATCGCAGCTAAGGTATGACTGACCAGATATCAGGAACTTATGATTTATTTTAAAAAATACTCCTTTACTTTTGATTTTTGTTCTGCCCACAACAATTATCCTACCACAATGTGAGAATTTTTTTTCTGTAATATTTTATGTGAGCACTTTGAAAAGACATGATGCTATTTCATTGCCACCTCTTCCCGATATTCCCTCGTTCCATAGGCACATGTGGGCATTATTTGTGTCTCCAATATGAATGCCAAGGTTAAAATTTGACAATTGTCTGGAATAATACATCTGTGAATGCGTTAGTGTTGGTGTTAATAACACTAGCTGGAGATCTTTTGCAATTGTACAATTATCACTGGTTGGCATTTGAGACCGTGAAATATCTAAGCTCATGTCTGAAAGAGCTCTCTGGGCTTTTCTTTGTTGTAGCTCGAGAATCGTTTTATCGATTCCTTGGTTCCCATTGGCCTTTATTCGGGCGAAATAAAAATCACACATAGCACATGTATCAGTCCGTTTGCTACCAAATTTAAGGTTTTTAAATTCCCTTTTAAACTGATTGGAATAAAATATGTATGTGATTGACGATTGTGGATGTACGATTTGAAATGCTTTGTATAGTCTGTTAATATTAAGATCGGGACTTAAATATTCCTTCTGTGATCTTGACCGCCCGTAATGACTTAAGTCCCTGGGAAAAGAATTCACATGGTTTTTGACTAATTGGCGATCCTGTAACGTATATTTTCGCAATACATGTTTATTTCCTCGGTTCTCAGTATAGCTAGTAAAAACGTTTTTCGGAATCAATGCAAAAATTTCTGCAAAAGTAGCACGACAAACACTGGCAATATTTCCTTTTCCATCAGGAACTGTATAGTAAACGGTACACTGCCTTCTACTTTTCGTTGGGTCATCGTATTGTCCATGTCTTCGGCGTTTTATTTCCGCGATGTACATTTAAATACCCATTAAAATACCCATTTAAGTACCCATTAAATAAGTCCCCTGGCAGGTTTCCATTTTTAATGAATATAATCCAGTGAACAAAGCAGTTGATAGTATTTCACACACTAACTTAATAAAAAAAATAAAATTAATTGGAATAAATGGAACGGTACTATCCTGGATTATAAGCTTTTTGGAAAATAGACCACAGCAAGTAAAATTATTAAATGAATTAAGTGATTCCGAAAGTAATAACTTCTCGATACCACAAGGCACAGTTTTAGGACCACTTTTGTTCATATTATATGTAAATGATATATTTGAAGTTGCTAAATACGGTGAAATTGTCTCATATGCAGATGACACAGTGCTTCTTCTAAAAGCAAACACATGGTTAGAACTGAACAAAAAGGCTAATTCAGACATCAATGAATTGAAAACATGGTTTGACAATAACCTTCTAACGTTAAACTCTAAAAAAACACACTACGTACCATTTTTCATAAACAAACCAAATACGCCGCATGAAATAAACATTCGAATTCACTCTGCACCAAGCACTCAACAACACCACTGTAACTTACTATGTACTAATATTGAAATTAAAACTTCAACCAAATATCTAGGGATCACTATTGACCAATGCCTAAAATGGATACCACATATAACCATTCTCAAAAACAGAGTACGAAAATTAACCTTAATTTTTAGCTGCTTGAGACATATTCTAAATAAAGAACTACTGAGAATGACGTACTTCGCATTCTGTCAATCCATAATCCAATATGGCATAATAGGATGGGGGGGCGCCTATAAAACTCACACACAACCTCTTTACATTGCGCAAAAACTAATAATTAAAATAATATTAAAGAAATCATTTTTATATTCATCTGAACTCATTTTCAAAGAATTTAAAGTCAGAAAATTAAATACTCTTTTCCTGTATCACGCAACCTTACAAGTTTACAAAGATGATATCCTAAACAAAATTTAAAAAAAAAAAAAAAATAAAAGAAAAACAAAAACAAAAAATTAAAAAATTAAATAAAAATCTAAGAAACTAAACAAATAATACCTCATCCCATACACACAAGCAATTGCTTTTTATGGGAGAACATTGAAAAATAATAAATATTAATCATATCATAACATCTTATCTTATTACTAGTGAAATATATATATGTATATCACACATTGTAAATTTGTTTATTGAATAAATTGAATTTGTTTAAAAAAAAAAAAAAAAAAATTTTAAAAAAAGAATTACAAATATATGTGGCATTTGATTGTGAAATGACATTAGAGAGTAAGTAAGTAAGTAAACAAGAGATACAAGTACATAAGTTTCTATAGTTCAAATAAGGTAGAATAAGATTAAATTAATATTGATTAAAAAGATTTGATAGCATAGCCCTCTTGTACCTACCTTGCGTGCAGTTAAATAGATCTGCCACATCTGCGTATCTATTACTAACTTCATGCAACCTAGGTACAAGCGAGTGTTTGGAATACTCAGTCCTAATATTGTTGCATTTAAACAAAATTTTAGAACGAGTAGCTCTCGTGGGTATATGAAATTCAATAACGTTAATTAAATCAGGACTGTCTATACTACCATTTACAATTTTGAACATAAATATTAAGTCGGATATAATTCTTCGATCTGAGAGTTTTAATAAATTTAGATTTTTCATCAAGTAATTATAGTTTATATTTTCAATGGGAATACCGAGTTTAAAATTAATGTGTCTAAGGAGTTTATGTTGATTTTTTTCGATTGAATCTGAATGTAATTTGTAGTGGGGGGACCAGATCGAGGAGTTATATTTGACTTGACTACGAACCAGGGATGTATACAAAATTTTTAATGTTGAAATATTCTTGAAACCTCTAGAATTTCGAAGAATGAAGCCTAGCATTTTCAATCCTTTATTATTAATATTATTTATATGCGATATAAAGTTTAATTTAGAGTCGAAAGTTTTTTTTAATTTTTTTTTTTATTTATTCTTTAATATATTTGTTAAACAATGGTATAGTATATTGTCCTCCACGCTAGGAGTTCACCTGTGTTGTGGAGGACTTTAGTTATCTCCACGTCATTAATTTCTTCGACAGAGGTAAGGATTGAGTTATTGAGTTTATATGAATGAATAATTGGTTGATTTATTCTGTAAAATATTATTGAATAACACTTATTTATGTTCAGATGAAGTTTGTTGAGAACACCAATTAATTAACCTGTTCAAATTATTTTGTAGACAGATACAATCTTCGGCGCTTTTGATTATTTTAAATATTTTTAAATCATCTGCGAAAAGTAACGCATTAGTATCTTCATCAAATATATTTACAATATCATTTACGAACAGTAAAAATAATATTGGGCCTAAATAAGACCCCTGTGGTACACCACTGGTAGCTATAAATTGATTGGAAATGAACAAATTGATTTTTACAAGTAAAACTCTATCAGTTTGATAGCTAGCAAACCATTCTAAAAGTTTTCCGTCAATACCGAGCTTACGTAGTTTGATCAGGAGAATTTTATGGCATACTTTGTCAAAGGCCTTGATAAAGTCCGTATATATGGAATCGACTTGTGTTTTGTTAGCCAATGCGTTTGATATATAGTTTTCATATAACGAGAGATTTGTCAGAGTTGATCTACCCGACAAAAATCCGTGTTGATTCGGAACAATGAGATGGTTAATACATGGTGAAATTTTATCAAGTAATAGTTTTTCAAAAATTTTAGGAATTACGGATAGCTTACATATTGGTCTATAGTTAGTTACATCACTTTTATTACCCTTTTTAAATATGGGAGTTAGATAACAACGTTTTCAAATATCAAGGAAGCACCCTGTGTCAAGGGATTGATTAAATAATAGAAAAATCGGCTCAGCCAGTGAAGTAATGCAATTTATTAGGATATTGGGATGTACATTATCAGGTCCAGCCTTTTTGTTTTTGTCTAGGGATTTGATTTTACTTATAACGTCGTTTATATTGATGTGTATGGCAGGGATATGTAAACTCTCGTTAAGCGACGAAGGTGGTATATAATTGTCTGGGATATCTTCGTCATAGACGCTTTTAAAATAATCAGCAAAATAGTTAACTTTTACATTCATGTCAGTACTACTCTTTTCTTTGAAGTGCATTGAAAGGGGTAAACCTTGTTTGGAAACTACATAGAATAGATTATAGTTATCCTGGGGAAACTGCATAAAAAAGATTATAGTTTTCCTGGGGAAACGACAAAGAATAGCATGAGAGGTCGATGACCTATATTTTCTAAATTAAAACACAAATAAATTAACTGTAGCTTTTGATTAAAAAAATAATAAGGTTAAGTATTTTGGCCACAAATCCAATTTCAAGTTTTGTACGAGAAAAGGCCGATTTACACTTTGACTAATAGCAAGCGGTTAACGACAAGTGATAACTTAGTCCTGTAACACTAATTGAGCCCCTTTGACTAGTAGCAAGCGGTTAACGACAAGTGATAACTTAGTTCCGTAACACTAATTGAGCCCCTTTGACAAGCAGCAAGCGGTTAACGACAAGTGATAACTTACTTCCGTAACACTAATTGAGCCCCTTTGACTAGTAGCAAGCGGTTAACGACAAGTGATAACTTAGTTGCGTAGCACTAATTGAGCCCATTTGACTAGTAGCAAGCGGTTAACAACAAGTGATAACTTAGTTCCGTAACACTAAGTGAGCCTCTTTGACTAGTAGCAAGCGGTTAACAACAAGTGATATCTTAGTTCCGTAACACTAACAGAGCCCCTTTGACTAGTAACAAGCAGTTAACGACAAGTGATAACTTAGTTCCGTAATACTAATTGAGCCCCTTTGACTTGTAGCAAGCGGTTAACGACAAGTGATAACTTAGTTCCGTAACACTAATTGAGCCCCTTTGACTAGTAGCAAGTGGTTAACGACAAGTGATAACTTTGTTCCGTAACACTAATTGAGCCCCTTTGACTAGTAGCAAGCGGTTAACGACAAGTGATAACTTAGTTGCGTAGCACTGATTGAGCCCATTTGACTAGTAGCAAGCGGTTAACGACAAGTGATAACTTAGTTCCGTAACACTAATTGAGCCCCTTTGACTAGTAGCAAGCGGTTAACGACAAGTGATAACTTAGTTGCGTAGCACTAATTGAGCCCATTTGACTAGAAGCAAGCGGTTAACAACAAGTGATAACTTAGTTCCGTAACACTAAGTGAGCCTCTTTGACTAGTAGCAAGCGGTTAACGACAAGTGATATCTTAGTTCCGTAACACTAATTGAGCCCCTTTGACTAGTAACAAGTGGTTAACGACAAGTGATAACTTAGTTCCGTAATACTAATTGAGCCCCTTTGACTTGTATCAAGCGGTTAACGACAAGTGATAACTTAGTTCCGTAACACTAATTGAGCCCCTTTGACTAGTAGCAAGCGGTTAACGACAAGTGATAACTTTGTTCCGTAACACTAATTGAGCCCCTTTGACTAGTAGCAAGCGGTTAACGACAAGTGATAACTTAGTTGCGTAGCACTGATTGAGCCCATTTGACTAGTAGCAAGCGGTTAACGACAAGTGATATCTTAGTTCCGTAACACTAATTGAGCCCCTTTGACTAGTAGCAAGCGGTTAACGACAAGTGATATCTTAGTTCCGTAACACTAATTGAGCCCCTTTGACTAGTAGCAAGCGGTTAACGACAAGTGATATCTTAGTTCCGTAACACTAATTGAGCCCCTTTGACTAGTAGCAAGCGGTTAACGACAAGTGATATCTTAGTTCCGTAACACTAATTGAGCCCCTTTGACTAGTAGCAAGCGGTTAACGACAAGTGATATCTTAGTTCCGTAACACTAATTGAGCCCCTTTGACTAGTAGCAAGCGGTTAACGACAAGTGATATCTTAGTTCCGTAACACTAATTGAGCCCCTTTGACTAGTTGCAAGCGGTTAACGACAAGTGATAACCTAGTTCCGTAACACTAATTGAGCCCATTTGACTAGCAGCAAGCGGTTAACGACAAGTGATAACTTAGTTCCGTAACACTAATTGAGCCCATTTGACTAGCAGCAAGCGGTTAACGACAAGTGATATCTTAGTTCCGTAACACTAATTGAGCCCCTTTGACTAGTAGCAAGCGGTTAACGACAAGTGATATCTTAGTTCCGTAACACTAATTGAGCCCCTTTGACTAGTAGCAAGCGGTTAACGACAAGTGATATCTTAGTTCCGTAACACTAATTGAGCCCCTTTGACTAGTAGCAAGCGGTTAACGACAAGTGATATCTTAGTTCCGTAACACTAATTGAGCCCCTTTGACTAGTAGCAAGCGGTTAACGACAAGTGATATCTTAGTTCCGTAACACTAATTGAGCCCCTTTGACTAGTAGCAAGCGGTTAACGACAAGTGATATCTTAGTTCCGTAACACTAATTGAGCCCCTTTGACTAGTAGCAAGCGGTTAACGACAAGTGATATCTTAGTTCCGTAACACTAATTGAGCCCCTTTGACTAGCAGCAAGCGGTTAACGACAAGTGATATCTTAGTTCCGTAACACTAATTGAGCCCCTTTGACTAGTAGCAAGCGGTTAACGACAAGTGATATCTTAGTTCCGTAACACTAATTGAGCCCCTTTGACTAGTAGCAAGCGGTTAACGACAAGTGATATCTTAGTTCCGTAACACTAATTGAGCCCCTTTGACTAGTAGCAAGCGGTTAACGACAAGTGATATCTTAGTTCCGTAACACTAATTGAGCCCCTTTGACTAGTAGCAAGCGGTTAACGACAAGTGATATCTTAGTTCCGTAACACTAATTGAGCCCCTTTGACTAGTAGCAAGCGGTTAACGACAAGTGATATCTTAGTTCCGTAACACTAATTGAGCCCCTTTGACTAGTAGCAAGCGGTTAACGACAAGTGATATCTTAGTTCCGTAACACTAATTGAGCCCCTTTGACTAGTAGCAAGCGGTTAACGACAAGTGATATCTTAGTTCCGTAACACTAATTGAGCCCCTTTGACTAGTAGCAAGCGGTTAACGACAAGTGATATCTTAGTTCCGTAACACTAATTGAGCCCCTTTGACTAGTAGCAAGCGGTTAACGACAAGTGATATCTTAGTTCCGTAACACTAATTGAGCCCCTTTGACTAGTTGCAAGCGGTTAACGACAAGAGATAACTATTTAGGCGCTATTATCATCAACATAATGATACACTTTTATTTCTTAATGCTGATGTCATTCTCGGGCGTCTGCGACTTCTTCCACCATTCAATACTGTATACCACAACGTTACTGTTAAAAACATTACACTCCGTATCTCATTCCGGTTCAGAGATATGACTCTTAATAAGGCCCTACTCAACCATTGAAGTGCCCCATTCTTAATCTTGTTCATTACAATTACATAAATCAGTTATGATTTTTTTACAAATCTCCTCATTTGTAACACGGTCGAACGTGGTTTTTCCATACATACGCCTCAGTGATCTCATTTTAACAGCTTCTTTTGTACATCGCCTTACTACCACACATCATTTCTCAATTGGGCAGCGGGTTTGTGTACCGCCGCCCCGGGAACCATTGATTGGAAAACCAACACCTCTGCCAAGTCACCCCACCAGCTGCGTAGCGTGCCATATCGGAGAAGCTGCTTTGGGGAGACCCTTTGACCTCTCTAACTGGTCTCCCGACCCATCGCATCAGGAGGGATACATTCATACGTCCGTCACTCCTGGACACGCTGATCCTTAGATTCCTACCCAACCCTCATACCTCTTGCCTTCCCAGAATACGGCATCCTCAAAGATGACTCCTGTGTGGGGTGAATGTAAAAACAAAACAAAATTGGTATCAACACTCCATTGTGGTCTGCTAGCCTGGCGTCTTTTAACATTTATTCATATAATATTGTCATCAGTTGATGACGCGGTGCTGATTGCTAACAGTATGGAAGATCTACAGTCTCTCGTGTCTAGGATGAACCAAGTATGTATGATGAATGAGTTAATGATGAATGTAAGTAAGTCTAAAGTTACGGTGTTTGAAAGAGAGAGTACGAAAACAGTGTGCAATATAGTTGTGAATGAGGAATACTTGGAGCAGGTGGATGAGTTTGTGTATTTAGGAAGTGTGTTCTAGAGCAGTGTTCCGCAAACTTTTTGTGTTCAAGGTACACCTATCAAACCAAGAAATTTTAGAGGTACACCAAAAAAAAGCAATATTTATTTATTACTAAAATCAATATACCTAATACGAAAAGATGTTTATTGTGAAATGTGAGCCTGTTTAACTGAGCACAGGCGATCAAAATTTGGACCAATCGTTGATAAGGCTGCTCTCATCTCTTCGTTGATCGTCCTCAGGCGTTCTCTTTTTTTCGATTTAATAGTAAAATGAAAATTGAAAATCCCAATTCGCATAAGTAGGTTGTGGCAAATGGAAATATATTTTCAACAGCACGCTTTATAAGCAGTGGATACTCATTTTTTTATATGCAGCCAAAAATGTGCTAGCTCTAATTTGGAAATTTTTTAGTTTTTATGTCTATCAGTTTTTAACTCCATGAATTCTTCCTGCTCGTTTATCGGTAAGTGTCCTAGGGAAATGTTATCCGAGAGTGGATTTCGTACCCAGTCCATAGGTTGTAGGTCACACTTAGGAAAATAACAGTTCATTTTTTCTGCTAATAGCTCCGAGTGTTTCACTATCAAAGCCTGCACTTTGCTTCTGTTTCGGCAGTCATGACATTTAGAAACAATTCATTACTACCATTGACAGCGTGGCTGATCCATAATACCAATTTTGTCCGAAGAAGTTAAAGTATAAGGATTCCTGCAATGCATTTTTCTGTTGAGCTCATTTAAATGAGCGAATATGTCCGCCAGATATGCAAGTTTTGCTACCCATTCTTCTTTTTTAAACACAGAAGCAAAATCTGAACCCTAAGCCTCTAAAAACGTCTGGGACTCATATTTTAGCTCGTAAATCCGAAATAGCATTATTCCGCGAGAAAGCCAACGTACTTCTGTATGAACAGAAGTTACTAATGATCTGCTCCCATTTGATTTCTTATTATCTTCACAATACCTTGATTTTTTTCCGCGGCACACCAACTGATCATCACGATACACCAGTTTGCCGCGGTACACGCTTTGCGGAACATTGTTCTAGAGAGATGGGAAGGCTGACAGAGATATTGAAAGAAGGGCAAATGCTGGTAGGTAACTCCATTAATGGAGGACTGAACGTGGTTGGCGCTAACTAAACATTGTCCAAAGAAGCGAAGCTAGCTGTCCACAATGAAGTGCTGGTACCTACCCTGATGTATGGCAGTGAGGCATGGAACTGGCAGAGAAAGGATTAAAGTAGACTGAATGCTGTTGAAATGAAATCCCTGAGGGGTATGTGTGGTAAAACCATGTATGATCGTGTGAGAAATGTGGAGATCCGCAAAGAGTGCAAGGCTGATCTAAGTGTAATGAGTAAGATTAAGAAAGGGACGCTTAGATGGTTTCGGTATGTAGATCGAATGAGCAAAGAAAATAGTGTAAGGAGAATATATGATGCGAATGCGAATGGTAGCAGAAGTCGGGGACGCCCGAGGAAGACATGGCACGATCAAGTGAATCAGATACTCGAGTCGGGCCATGTCAAGCAAGAGTCAGAATAATAGAAGAGTATGTGTGAGACGATGTATGAATGTAGTTTATATTGTCTCCCTGGAATGTCACCGACTTCTTCATGTCTACTTCTGAATTGTATATCCTCCTAGCTCCCTTTTCTTCATACATTCGCTGAACATTCCCAAATGTGATCATCTGGGTGTCCCTTTCTCTATCTTATTCATCGGCCTACCATTCCTTTGTGATATGCGCACGTCTCAGTGATATCATCCATGTGCCACGTCACTCTCTACATGCCTGAACCATCAACACCAGTATTACCAAGAATAACACCAGAATGATGTGTTTCATCCCTCCTGCAACATTGGGGCCTAGGAGTCAACAGGTCAGTTTTATTTGAAATGGGTGTAGTTCACATTTCTAGAGATCATATTGTGTTCAGTGTGCTATGCTGTGTTTTAATAAATAAAAGTCTTATTAAATATGGGAACTGCATTCGTGAGACCTTCTAGTAAACTCTTTGGCTCCGACCCGGCGTGAACAAATACTATACTTTCCAGAGTTGCTGGAGTCATTTCAAGCAATGTTTCACCAGGGCTACGGCTCTGCGAGGATTTCTTTAAATAGATGTACTTTCTGATCTTTTAAATACACCTTTAGTTACCTTCATTGTCAATATTACTTCATGTTTGTATATTAAATATAATTATTATATTTGTGTCTGTGGATTTAATTTGACTGTAATTTTATTTAGTTAGCCAAGTTGTCCAAAGCTACCAGTCCAAGTCCCAGTGTGTTCCTCTATTCCTGGATATCATCAATGGATACTGATGTATTGAATAGCATGATGCTGTGTGGAGGCTTGACCACCTGCTCCACTCCAAAGATTACAATTCCATTAGAGGTACTACAAGACTACAGTAACTTACATGACTGTAGTCTTGTATTGGAAAACGGGACTAACAAAGCTGTGGTTCCCAGTCCCAGTCCCAGTGTGTTCCTCTATTCCTGGATATCATCAATGGATACTGATGTATTGAATAGCATGATGCTGTGTGGAGGCTTGACCACCTGCTCCACTCCAAAGATTACAATTCCATTAGAGCTACTACAAGACTACAGTAACTTACATGACTGTAGTCTTATATTGGAAAACGGGACTAACAAAGGCACAACTTGCACCAAATACATAAATGTAATAAAACGCACATTTCAAGATACACATTTATTGATGAATATGTATTAAAGAACCTACTTACAGGCATTACAACAGTAACAGTAATACATAACAAACATAAGTATAAACAAGTTACAAAGTAAACAGAAATGAGTTATTACAAACATCAATAATGATGTGGTTTTTTTATTTTACTTATTAAAAAATACACACTTTATTTATTTATTTATTAACGCCCTTTTTCGGAGCTTTTACATATGAATATTAAGAAATATACATTATTTATTGTACATAACTGAATTGCTTCATTAACAACATTTTATATTTGTTTAAAGATAAATTGAAGATGTCCACTGACTTGGTATAATTGTTTTCCTCCATAAGTATTCTGGGCAACGAAGAATACATATGTTAGTTAGTCCCAGAATTTCTGCACTGAAATAAATCCTGACTTCTAGTATGACGTTGTGGAATCCGAAAGCTTATCAATTCTAGCAATACCGGACTATCAACTAAATCATTTAGAATTTTATATAGAAATACCGAGTAAGTGAAAATTCTTCTGTCTGACAATTTGAGCATATTCATATAATTTAACAGAGTGTTGTTGTTCAACATAATTGCTGGAATACCCATTTTAAAATTTATAAAACATAAGAATTTGTTTTGTATTCTTTCAACAGCTTGTACAGGTATATTATAATGTGGGTTCCAGACAGGAGAATTGTACCCAAGTTGACTTCTTATTGACTTGAAAAGAAAATGATGAAAATATAAATAACAATTTTAAAAGTCTTAGAATAATATATCATTGTAAGCTAATACAAATGAATTGTTTCAGTAAGCCAAGTCTTCAGTAAGTTCACCAATTGTTTGTTTTGGGCACAGTTTTTAATTTCAGCAGGTAACATATTAAAACAACTAGGAATCATATACTTTAACGTTCTTTGTACATATTTATTTGAATGCTTAGGTACAATAAGTCCTTCATTAAATTTAAAACGAGTATTATGATTGTGTTCTAGCCTGTTTATATATAAAGGGTTATGTATGTGCTGAAATATAATTTAAGTACTACAGAATTGCTCTCACTGAAAGAATTTTGAGACTCTGATAGAAGTATGGAATATAATGCCTTGCTAATAATTTAACCAATGAATTTTGCACGGATTGAACATGGTCGATATTAGTTTTACAGGAAAATTCTCAAGCTGTTATTCCATACCTTATAACAGATTCAACTAGAGATAAATAAATTATTCCAAGTGTACAGATTGGAACAAAAAAATTAAGTTTATACAATCTGCTTACAATAGATCTTAGTATTGAAAAAACTTTGTTTATTTGTATTTCCCACTTGCAAAAGCAATCAATATTGACACCTAAATAAACATATTCTTTATCTAGTTCCATATTTTCACATGTACACATTGCAGGAATACCATTGTGTAAGCAATCTGAGGTATGGGTCTTTATTTCTGGTGTAATATATACGTTAACATTAGGGGATCTTATTTGTAACAATTTAGTTTTTTTAGCATTTATGATTAAGCCAAAGTCATGAGACCATTTTAAGAGTTCAATGTAGTCTTTTTGTAAAAGGTCTATACAAGTTTGCAAATCACTGCTAGAAATCACTAAAGCTGTATTATTCGCATATACAAGGTGCTTTACATATCTAAAAATTTATTTAATAAAAGATACATATATAATGTACAGAATTGGACCTAATATGGAACCTTGAGGAACGCTGGCAAAAAAAATCTTTTTTTTTGTATAAAGACTTTAAGAGTTATAATTTCATGCATCGGTTGTTTAAGTAATTTTCAAAAAGTTTTAGTAGTATTCCTCTTATTCCTATAATTTCTAGTATTTTAAGTAATTTACCATGATCAATATTATGAAAGACTTTTGAGTAATCTATAAATAAGACAAATGTATGTTTTTTACAGTTTAATTCATTATTTATCATGTTGGCAAATGTTTAAAGCAGCAATTCTGTACTCTTTTAAAACCGTATTGATTAGTATCTATTATAGAAACGATTAGTAATTTCCTAGTGATGGTAAGATACTAATTGGTCTGTAGTTACCCAATACAGTGTGGTCACCTCCTTTATATATAGGTCTTATAATACTTCATTTTAAGTGATGGGGAATTTTAGCTTGAAATAAGATTCTATTTATAAAATGGGTTATAATCGGAGCTAAGATTAAAATATGTTTTTTTAATATCTTTCATCCTGATATTATCAATTCCTGGTGAAGAACTCTTCATTTGTCTAACAATACTTTCTATATCCGCCGCTGTTGGCCTCGGTTGCTTTGAGGCATCTTTTCTGGTTTAAATTCAATTGGTTGCAAGAATATAATTAACATTATCAAGAATTCAACGGCCGATTTAGCCATTTGAGAAGTGTCTGTTGTGTTCAGAGACTATACTGTTACTGAAACTAAATGTAAGTTATTAAATACAATTTGCCTCAATAATAATATTATTATCAGATGTAGGATAGGTACTCTTATAAAGATACAGATCCATTCATGTATTGAACAATGCATAAATACAAATAAACAACATAAATCAATAAATAGGAAATTAGTTTTCATAGAACAATAGTACTAACAGAAGAGGGACTAATATAATACATTTAATTACGAATATAAAACACCTGTTGTCTGTGTCTGTGTCTGTGCTTTACCTACATGTACATCAAATGTAATATGTCTCGCCGACCAATAATACTTGTGTGTTTTGCTTGCTCAAATAACGCATCCATACCAAGTACTTATAACTAATGGCCTTATAACAAGGGTTCTTACGTCTGTTTGAATTCAATTGTTTCAACTTATTAAGTCGTGTCGCGGTCTCTCAGCGAACACAAACAGTGTTAATCACGGTGAGATCATTCAAATCAATAAAAGTGAAAGAAAACAACAAGAAATGCTCAAATGACCTCACGATGGTGAAGTACAAGAAATATGTCGCCAAGGACAGTGAATTATACAAGTGCAGCGACTGTGGTTTCCACAAATTTCCAAAACATCGCTATTCCTGTAGGTAAGGAATGGATTTGTGCTAACTGCGACCGAGATAATAATGCAAATATAAACATCACACAAGAGCACAAGACGAGCAGCAAGAAAATATTACAGAAATGAAGCAAATTCTAAATTAACATTATGTATGCAAGACATGGAGACACTCGCGCAGTCGACTTATCTAACAAATAGGATGAACTGGTGTCACTACATATAGAGTTAGGGAAAAAACTAAAAGAAAATAAACTTAACTAAAATACCTAGAATACCGGATACAAGAGATAGAACAAGTGGACAAAAATTGTAACGGCGAAATATTTGGTCTTGAGATGAAAAAAGACGAAAATATTGGAAAAACTGTCAAAATAATGGCAGAGAAATTGAACGTAAATAATGAAAACATTGAAAAGGTGTGGAGACTTTACGAAAGAACATACTCCAAACCAGCAAACGTAATTATTAAATGGAGACGAATGGATAAAACAAAGGAAAACTCCACTGACGAACAATGACAAAATGGAAATAACGGCAGAATATGAAGAGTGATATAAACGAATATATTTAATATAAAAATAAATAACAAAACACGTTTCAAGTCTATTTGCTCAATTATTAAATCCACGCCATGGAAGATTCAACACTATTTGAAACACATACAATTATCAACCAAATGTATTGTTCCATTAACATAAACATATTGGATAGTAAAAACAGTGTAATTACAGAATATTTAAATGTACTCAGTGAAAATGCTTTAGAAAGTGTAATATTAGATTTGACTCATATTGCAATACGTAACCACTATAACACGTCATGTATTGTAACTAATCAAATCATTATGTAACAGGACTAGCAATAGGTACTTCAAAAAGATTTACATTAAATTAATACCTTTGTATATTGAAAAATTGTAAAAATGACGGATTTCTTACAATCAAACTGAATACTTTTGTAAAATACAAATGTAAAAAACAACTGAAGAAAGGTCTATCTGTAACTCTGCTTCAATGAACTCTACAACTCGGATTTGCTTTGAATTTAGGTGTCATTTTCAAAATTGGAACTCATTGTGTACCATTTTAGTATTACCCTGGCGAAAGAGCACCATTCAAAATCGAAATTTTGCTTGAAATGGCTTTAGCTGTGTTTGGTGACCAGACCTGAATACTATAATATACTTCCCCTCCCCACTATACTCTCACTGTTGGGACTCTTGTGCGGTACTCACTTTAGAAAATAAAAAAAATGAATGTAGCAGATTTAGTAATCAACATGATGATAATTTAAAAAATTTATATACATTTTATCTTCACGAGCAATAGCCTAGTATGGTAGTTGAAAATTGTAATGTTTAAAATAAAATCTGTAAAATATTAGAAAAAAAATATTATTCTTATTTAAATTCGAAATCCGGATATTTTACTTTAAATTCTGATAAATTGTCCTCTATTTGACTTTCTTTAAAGGCTGCTCCTTTATTTACTAAAGCCTCCACTATAGACCATTTACCCTCCCCAATAGCCTCACTAAGAGTTTTACCACCATCCGCATTAACATCCACTCCCCTCTCCAGCAGCAGCTGCACGACATCCAAGTTCCCTTTCCGCGATGCCTTAGTTAGTGCCGTCTCTCCCTCACTGTCTACCCTGTGAGGGTCCGCCCCCTGCTGCAAGAGGTATTCTACTACCTCGAAAGATCCCCCTTCTGCCGCGCTATATAGTGCAGTTAAACCCCACCTATCTATATAGTTGATTTCAGCACCCTTTTCAACGAGATACTTTACAGTTGGTAAGTCTTTACTCCCAACCGCATACATCAGAACAGGCTGGTATTCATAGCCTGTAAGAATGTCTGCTCCGTGCTCCTCCACTAAGTACTTTACTATATTCGGTTTACCCCGCCTAGCAGCTATATGTAAAGGAGTCCACCCCAAGTTATAACTCCGTGCCATCAATTCAGTAAAGGGAACAACAGTTTGCTTCTCGAGAAGTTTAACCATATTGAGGCCGCCCTCCCCTACAGCAAGGTGAAGGGCAGTTTCCCTATTTAAGCTTTTTTCCCTTATATTCAATAATAAACAATAACGATCAACATTATTTTTTAATTCCTTTAAGAATATCTTTTTAAGTAATTTAATATTATTTTTTTCAACAGCCTCTCTTAATGGTGCTTTTACTGATTTAACTTTTTTTACTTTATTAATTATTCCTGAGATACAACTTGAGGTAATAACTTGACAAAATAAATTAATAACATTCGATTCTATCTCGATTTTTTTATGACGGGAGATAGAAAATAAATGTTTTAAAAATAACTTTACCACAGTTTCATGAGAATTTTCAATATCCGGATTAGATAAATCTGTTTCCACAGTTTCAACAATGGATACAAAAGCTCCGTTAAATAAACTTGCAAAAAAGATCTGTTCCTTAGTTTCAACAGAACAATTTTCGGTACAGTGTAATAAAATATTTGTTGTTATTTCGTCCAATACTAACTTATCTCCACTCAAATCACGTTGTTTAGGTATATTTAACAAATTCAGTGCTGTTTTGTGCTCAAAATCATATTGTGTCATAAAAGAGGCCAACGCCTTTTGTGTACTGAATCCACTGATTAGAAATGTGACAATGTGTTCGTTTTTTTCTATAACTGCAATGTGCAGAGCTGTTTGGTGTTTCTCGTTCTTAAATACCGTTCTGTCTTCAAGCCACAGTTGACTTATGCATTTGGCGTTTAATTTAAGTGCAGTCTTTGACATTGGTGTTTCATTTAATAGCGCATTCATGAAATGTCTGATGATCCTGCTGTCCGGATGAAGCAATATTTGAGGGAAAACTATTTGTTTGAAAAGTTCATACCTGCAATGGAGCGTTCGTTGATGGAGCCAGTGGACCACCATTACCGCGCAGCAGTACTCCGCGTAAGTACGGTGGACAAATTGGAAATCTCCCTCGCGATTTGTTTGAATCAAACCAACTCTGTTTAATTTATTTAGCCACTTTTCTTCAATGGAGTCAAAGTACTTAACATAAAAATCCGGAAAAAATGTTTTAAATCCAAGTTTACCGTGCATTTCGGTTATACTGTCAGTAAAAAAATGTATTATAAGTTCATCCGCAGCTGCGCCTAGAGATGTTTTATCATTAAAGTAAATTTCATATTTTAACGAAATAAACTTACTGTAAAGATTTGACGCAGTTTCAATGTTGATTTGCTTAAATAAAACTTCGCGAGACTGATGCAACATATCCCTTGTCGGCCTGAATACTTCCGTTAACATCCTCAGCTGCAGGGGAACCCCCATGAAGCTGGTTGTGTCTGAACCGAGAACTAGCTTTGCTTGTCGTAGCACCTCTCCGGCGTAGTCCTTTAGTTGTCTCTCTCTCACTCCGTTATCTTCCAGCTCAAGAGAAAGACAGGAACCCCAAATCCTAACTAAAAAATTATGTTGCTCTTCTTCATTAAATGGTACAAATAATGTACAAAAATTACATAATTCCTTTTCTAATGAACTTTCCAAATATTTACGAGCTGTCAAGAATATTTGGACTGTTGGTATATTTTTAAAGAAAATAAGGAGCTTGATTATCTTCTGTTTGGCACTCGCTTTGTCTTTATCTTTAACATAATCATCCAGCTCATCAAATCCGTCTAACAGTATTACGACCCGCTTGGAATGTTTCTTAGTTACTAACAAATACTTTAATAAACTGACAGCCTCAGAGCGACACTTGCTTAACAGAAACTTTGCTACGCTTTCAGGAGTCAGCGGATCTGATAATTTATCTCTTATATGCTCTTGGAAGTGTTTCAATTCTAAATAGATAACCCATGGTGCATCCACGAGTCTTGACAAGTTGGCGAGAGAAGTTGTTTTCCCCATGCCTGGTTCATCAGCTATGATTACCAAGTTTCTGTCTGTTTTGCTCAAATCTGCTTCAGTTACCGGCTTACTGGAGTCTGTGTACATACGGGGTATCAGGCTCTCCACAGACCCGTGGGAATATCGCCACTCTAGTTTATAGCTTTCCTCGCTTCGACAAATTTTTACAAAATGGATACGTTTACTAACATAGTTTTGAATAACACTAACCTCTTCTTCTAGGGACGCAACAAGTATATTATCTGTGAACTCTTCCTTTTTAACGCAATTCTCTACCAATTTTATGAGTAACTTCTTGTTTACCTCAGTGTCAATAACAAACAGGTCATCGGCATGTTCAGTTTCTGCAAACTCCTTCACGTCAATATATGCTCTATGAAGAAATTTCCTGTCTAAATAAAAACGTTTATCAAATATTTCCTTGCAGTACACATATCTGCCTAACACTTCTAACAGGTAAATGCATTTATCCTGGTTCTTCTTGCAGATATCTCTATAGAAAAGTTGCACATCTCCCTCGACGGCCTCAGTCTCCAGGACCTCGTGGCTCAACCCACTCATCACCACCAGGATGTCAGTGTCGGAGGACTTAACATAATTAATAAAGGATTCTAAACTAATTTTTATGTTTAATTTAAAGAAAGGCATCTGTATATCGCTGAGGGTGGGACGCGTGTCCTCTAAGGCAATAGTATAGTTTTCGATTGTTGCAAATTTTTTCAAGGTGTCTGAACTTAGGATCTGATCTATTTTACAAACTGAACGTTCTTCTCCTAGGAAACTTTCAAAACTATACTCTTTACCCCCCATAGTTATAACATTATCTCGATTATACATTACTGTTTGTGAGTCAGGAGTTAGATCCGAAAAATTAATATCGCTGGAAAAGTTAACTGTTTTAGGGAATTTAGATGAATCGGATGTGTCCATTGACTCTGACACAATCAATATAAGTTTCAGTGATTTGGAATATACGTCTTTAATTAATTGTTCACATTCAGTAATGGAGGAAGAAGTGCAGTCTACCACCATCAAATAGTCTTTCTCAACGGGCCAACCATAAGTTAGAAGTTTTTGCAGCTGGGACCATCCTATAAATGTGTATAGTTTCTTACTAATACATTTGCTTCTTCCTTCTCCGTCGCTGATTTGATGAAGGATGTTCCGAAGTTGGCTCATCTTGAATGCAACATCTTTACTACTTGTGACTAGGCAAAGAACGCGCTCATCGGAAACTAGGAATTTGTTGAAACCGTCGGAACCCGTAAAGTCCAGCCAACACTTGGGCAACGAATCGAGGTAGCTCTGTCCCTCCACGTAGTAGATGAAGTCTGTATATTGATTTAAATCTTTAATCTGATCCTCTACAACCTGCACGAAGTCCTTCTTCAGCCAGCGCATCAGCTGCTTCAGGCGCCTGCAGAGTTCCGCCAAAGACTCGCAACTTATTGTTCTATTATAATGATCCAAAATAAAATTGGGGAGCAATTTGGTGCTCCCATTATAACCAAGATTATTATTTTTGACAAATTTTTTTAGAATATTCAATTCGCTACTCTGTTTCTGTAATATATCCATTCTGTAAAGCATTGTCAATTCGACTTCTGAAAAAACTGTAAAATATTTAAAGTTTTCTTGGGTTGTGACCTTATACCGCAAAACTTTTTTTAGGGCTTTAGAATTAGTAACTTGTGCTTGTCCGTGGTAATTATTCTCCCACTTCAAGATCTTAAAAAGTTTCTTGTATTCATTACAGCTTTTAGCCCAATCCAACACTTCGCCAATAATAAATTTATCATTTTTAAAGTCATTGACAAAATTACTCATTGAATGAGACTTAAAAGTATATGTAATGGTCTTAGCAATCCACGTGAAGTTGGATACATCGTTACGAATGCGATACATCCTTCCGAGATGGACACCGCAAGTGTTGATATGGTTGGGGGCCGACAGGAAGAGAGTTATGTCCAGCCCATCTAAGCGGGGTAAATTCGTCCCATACCTGTCGTAAAGATCATCTAGTACTCGGGTCAACATATCCCGGGCCCCCGGACTATCAAAACCAACGATCTTCGCGTGTATACCGACCCCGGGGTCATTTTTTAAGATAGTTTGACTTTCTTCACGTGTACTGGCTAAATACTTGACAGAGAAAGCAGTTATCTGAGCAAGCCACGCCCCCAGGGAGTGGCCCGTAAGTGTGAGTGTGTAGTGTGAGTGTGTATCCAGTTGATTGTTTGCTTTAATAATGACTTTACGTATCGAATCCACAAAGGTTATAGCGGAATTCATACACGATGTATACTTTGTGCCGAAGATTCCTATAAAGTCTGTGTACACTGCTCCAGAGCATAAAGGATCGGTTCCGCGATGGGCCACCACGACTTGCTGCAAAACGGTGTGATAGAAGGCGGCACCGCTGTAACCATTGGTCCAGCCGGAATTGTTGGCGGTCGTCAGAAGTCTCCAGCCATCTAACTTACCCGACAATATCCGAGTCCCGTAGTCTGCATCCTTTTCTCTGCTATTCTTCTTGGTGTAGATGAGGTCGGCAAACATAGCCAGGGTTTCGTTGCTCGGGTGTGGCTCCACATTCAGTAGGTCATCTGGACACGGCTCCAAGGAATCGAGGAGGGCATCTACCAGTTGTTGCAATCGCTTAGGTGTCAACAGCATTTTTTTGTCAATTTTTATAACGGCTTTTCCTGTTCCTGAAACACATAGTATTATCATGCATTAGAAACATCATGATAGTAAACTTTTCTCTTTAAAAAACCTACATTTAATAAAAGCGTCATTACTATTTATGTTACCGTCTATTTCTAGTTAGAAAAACGTAATATGTAAATATACATAGACGCACAACTACATAGCCCGCGCTTCGACCGTATATCACAAAGATGCCTTCACTGCGCTAAAGAACATACAATACATGTACATGCAGTGGAGCCTAATGGAGTAAAGCACTAGTGCTATTCTACCGTGGTAAGTAAATACACAATGTCTTCCTAGAGACTAAAGACGGTTTAAAGGCCTCGTCTGATGGAGCATCCTTCTTGCCATCTGTAGCTTACAAGTATCTGTACATGGTAGGTACAAACAAACAAACATACCTTTAAGAGACCCCTTCTGGCTAGCAGAGTCACTTCCTTCCAAGTTCTTGTCCCATCCTCTCGCCTCGTCTGATACAGCAACCTTCTCGCCAGCCTTGACCACCTTTTTAGGTGCGCGTTTCGGGAATTTGAACATTTCCTCAGCTTTGGTCACTGAAATATAACAAGAAAAGTACAACTAAAAACTGAAACTTTAGCTTTCAATTAGCACAAGAAAAGTCAGTAATGCCTTCCTATAAGTCCTCCGTGGTGGAGGAGTAAGGCTCTCGACTAGCAATCTGGAGGTCGCAGATTCAAATCCTGACGTGCTCAACTTAATTTTATTTTATTAACTTGTGATATTTCGCAATTTAATCATTTTAATTAATTTAAGGTACCCATATTTGTGGCAGGTTCCAGAATGGCAGATTCGCTGTCTGTCAGTATCGCCCTGGTGTAAGGCCACCATACCATTGATACGTTGCTTGAAATACATGTTCGGTGACTAGATCTGAATAGCCAGATACTTCCCCACCACCTTCACTATCACAACACACCCCGCATGGGGATGTCATAGTCTACCTGGCTGCAGACGGTTGGAACTCTTTAAAAAGAACAAGTAAATGGGGGAAGAGAACCTATCTCTTAGAGAGTATCTCTTGGGACGACTGACACCTGAATACTCCTATATCCGTAATTCTATTAAAACATCATTTAGCATGAAAAGGCTAAAAACATAATATAATATTAATATTGATGCATTTGAGGTCAACTTGGTTAATATTTAATTAGTTGGTCTTGATGAGGACGAAATTGATAATTATGCGAATGAAGTAAACTGCTTCTAGTTTAAAAACAGAGAATTAAAAAGGAGAGCGAACTATAATTAGCCTCAATACAGGATCGCCTAATGAGGTAGATTATGCACTTAACACATTTGCGGGAAACGAGAAAACTCGTCATACGCCTTTTTACAGCAAGACGCGGGAGACGAGTTTACTCGTTTTGTTGCGCAAAGCGGTAAGGAGCGGGAAACTTGTTAAAAAGGGGTTCCAAATGGGTGCGGGGTCATGTGTTTTCTATTGTCGAGGGTACCCGTCAATACAATGAGTTTGAAACACAACAAAAAATTTTAAAAAACGCGGTACATGTGCAAGTTTTGCAATGTGCCCCTGTATAAAGGAAAGTGTTATGAGGTTATAGTTTTTTTTTATATATATTGAAAATTTCTAAATAATCTTGTAATTTTGTATGAATAAATTTCGATTGTGAAATACAGTTTTTTCTATAATTCCCAAGAAAGTAGAAAGTTTTTGTTCATAAAAAAGGGAATTACACATACATTGCTAAGTAAATAAATAGAGACATCTTTTTAAAGTAAAACGCTGAAAGTTTCATCGAAAAATATCAAATAGATCATAAGATATGAATATTTTGCGGAAAGTCTAATATTTTAAAATATAAAAAAGCACCCGCGCTTCGCCCCCAATTTGGCGGTAAAATGCCCGACCATATAGTGTTAAAATATAGTATATTATGCCATTTCTATATAACACTTTTACAAACATATTTACTTTTTCTTCTATTAGAAACTGCTACTAACTTACATATAGTTATATAACTTAATAATGATATATTAAATATTCTGTAATTTTTTGATGAAATAAATAATTAAAAAAAAATAATGAAGTACATTGAAGCCTGCACCCTTCAGGCCTCTGGCATATGCTGTCAGAGTGTGAGTGTTTTTCGGCTTTGCAATATATTATATATAAATAGAGGATTACATTTATTATTAGAAATAAACATTTAAAAATGGTCGTCTGAAGACTGAACTTAATTAACTGATAACCAAAAAGAACACTAATTTCAATTATAAACATTATAATTACGTCACTTCTTCGTCGATTAATATGAAAATAATTAAAAAGAATTCATGAAATTTCACACATTTCTTTAAAAGTGCGGTCAGAAGTTTTGGTTTATGGAGGTGGACAATTTAATTCTTATGTAGTAAACGACGATAAATTCAAAGTAGCATCCTACTTATTATTAAAAATATGGAAGGCGATATATTCAAAGTAGCACTTGACTGTCTGAAATGCGACAAGTGGAGATTTTTAATAAGAATAAGTTCAATTTGAAGGAGCATCTAACTTTAAAGAGTGCTGTAAATTCGAAGTAGCATCCTATTTCCTATTAAAAAACTGAAAGGCGATATATTCAAAGTAGCACTTTGCTGTCTGAAATGCGACAAGTGGTGATTTCTAATAACAATAAGTACAATTCGAAGGAGGTTTCTATTTTAAAGAATGCTGTAAATTCGAATAAGCAACATACTTCCTATCAATAAACTGAAAGGCGATAAATTCAAAGTAGCATCCTACTTACTATAAAAAAACTTGAAGGCGATATGTTCAAAGTAGCAGTTTACTGTATGAAATGCGACAAGTGGAGATTTCTAATAACAATAAGTAAAATTCAAAGGAACATTCTATTTTACAGAATTCTGTAAATTCGAAAAATCAATTAACTAAAAGGCGATAAATTCAAAGTAGTACTTTACTGTCTGAAATGCGACAAGTGGAGATTTCTAATCAGAATAATAAAATTCGAAGGAGCATCTAACTTTAAAGAATGCTGTAAATTCGAAGTAACATCTTACTTCCTATCAATTAACTGGGAGGCGATAAATTCAAAGAAACATGCTACTTACTATTAAAAAACTGAAAGGCGATATATTCAAAGTAGTACTTTGCTGTCTGAAATGCGACAAGTGGTGATTTCTAATAACAATAAGTACAACTCGAAGGAGCATTGTATTTTAAAGAATGCTGTAAATTCGAATAAGCAACATACTTCCTATCAATAAACTGAAAGGCGATAAATTCAAAGTAGCATCCTACTTACTATTAAAAAACTTGAAGGCGATATGTTCAAAGTAGCACTTTACTGTCTGAAATGCGACAAGTGGAGATTTCTTATCAGAATAATAAAATTCGAAGGAGCATCTAACTTTAAAGAATGCTGTAAATTCGAAGTAACATCTTACTTCCTATCAATTAACTGGGAGGCGATAAATTCAAAGAAACATGCTACTTACTATTAAAAAACTGAAAGGCGATATATTCAAAGTAGTACTTTGCTGTCTGAAATGCGACAAGTGGTGATTTCTAATAACAATAAGTACAACTCGAAGGAGCATTGTATTTTAAAGAATGCTGTAAATTCGAATAAGCAACATACTTCCTATCAATAAACTGAAAGGCGATAAATTCAAAGTAGCATCCTACTTACTATTAAAAAACTTGAAGGCGATATGTTCAAAGTAGCACTTTACTGTCTGAAATGCGACAAGTGGAGATTTCTTATCAGAATAATAAAATTCGAAGGAGCATCTAACTTTAAAGAATGCTGTAAATTCGAAGTAACATCTTACTTCCTATCAATTAACTGGGAGGCGATAAATTCAAAGAAACATGCTACTTACTATTAAAAAACTGAAAGGCGATATATTCAAAGTAGTACTTTGCTGTCTGAAATGCGACAAGTGGTGATTTCTAATAACAATAAGTACAACTCGAAGGAGCATTGTATTTTAAAGAATGCTGTAAATTCGAATAAGCAACATACTTCCTATCAATAAACTGAAAGGCGATAAATTCAAAGTAGCATCCTACTTACTATTAAAAAACTTGAAGGCGATATGTTCAAAGTAGCACTTTACTGTCTGAAATGCGACAAGTGGAGATTTCTTATCAGAATAATAAAATTCGAAGGAGCATCTAACTTTAAAGAATGCTGTAAATTCGAAGTAACATCTTACTTCCTATCAATTAACTGGGAGGCGATAAATTCAAAGAAACATGCTACTTACTATTAAAAAACTGAAAGGCGATATATTCAAAGTAGTACTTTGCTGTCTGAAATGCGACAAGTGGTGATTTCTAATAACAATAAGTACAACTCGAAGGAGCATTGTATTTTAAAGAATGCTGTAAATTCGAATAAGCAACATACTTCCTATCAATAAACTGAAAGGCGATAAATTCAAAGTAGCATCCTACTTACTATTAAAAAACTTGAAGGCGATATGTTCAAAGTAGCACTTTACTGTCTGAAATGCGACAAGTGGAGATTTCTTATCAGAATAATAAAATTCGAAGGAGCATCTAACTTTAAAGAATGCTGTAAATTCAAAGTAGCATCCTACTTCCTATCAATTAACTAGAAGGTAATAAATTCAAAGTAGCATCCTACTTTCTATCAATTAATTGGAAGGTAATAAATTCAAACTAGCATCCTACTTCCTATCAATTAACTGGAAGGCGATAAATTCAAAGTAGCATCCTACTTACTATCAATTAACTGGAAGGCGATAAATTCAAAGTAGCATCCTACTTACTATCAATTAACTGGAAGGCGATAAATTCAAAGTAGCATCCTACTTCCTATCAATTAACTGGAAGGCAATACATTCAAAGAAGCTTCCTTCTTCCTATCAATTAAATTGAAGGCGATAAATTCAAAGTAGCATCCTACTTATTATTAAAAAAATGGAAGGCGATATATTCAAAGTAGCACTTGACTGTCTGAAATGCGACAAGTGGAGATTTCTCATAAGAATAAGTACAATTCGAAGGATCATCTAACTTTAAGGAATGCTGTAAATTCGAAGTAGCAACCTACTTCCTATCAATTGACTGGAAGGCGATAAATTTAAAGGAGCATCTTACTTACTATTAAAAAAACTAGAAGGCGATAAATTCAAAGTAGCATCCTACTTCCTATCAATTAACTGGAAGGTAATAAATTCAAACTAGCATCCTACTTCCTATCAATTAACTCGAAGGTAATAAATTCAAACTAGCATCCTACTTCCTATCAATTAACTGTAAGGTAATAAATTCAAACTAGCATCCTACTTCCTATCAATTAACTCTAAGGTAATAAATTCAAACTAGCATCCTACTTCCTATCAATTAACTGAAAGGCGATAAATTCAAAGTAGCATCCTACTTCCTATCAATTAACTGGAAGGTAATAAATTCAAACTAGCATCCTACTTCCTATCAATTAACTGGAAGGTAATAAATTCAAACTAGCATCCTACTTCCTATCAATTAACTGGAAGGCGATAAATTCAAATTAGCATCCTACTTACTATCAATTAACTGGAAGGCGATAAATTCAAAGTAGCATCCTACTTACTATCAATTAACTGGAAGGCGATAAATTCAAAGTAGCATCCTACTTCCTATCAATTAACTGGAAGGCAATATATTCAAAGAAGCTTCCTTCTTCCTATCAATTAAATTGAAGGCGATAAATTCAAAGTAGCATCCTACTTATTATTAAAAAAATGGAAGGCGATATATTCAAAGTAGCACTTGACCGTCTGAAATGCGACAAGTGGAGATTTCTCATAAGAATAAGTACAATTCGAAGGATCATCTAACTTTAAGGAATGCTGTAAATTCGAAGTAGCAACCTACTTCTTATCAATTGACTGGAAGGCGATAAATTTAAAGGAGCATCTTACTTACTATTAAAAAAACTAGAAGGCGATAAATTCAAAGTAGCATCCTACTTCCTATCAATTAACTGGAAGGTAATAAATTCAAACTAGCATCCTACTTCCTATCAATTAACTGGAAGGTAATAAATTCAAACTAGCATCCTACTTCCTATCAATTAACTGGAAAGTAATAAATTCAAACTAGCATCCTACTTCCTATCAATTAACTGGAAGGTAATAAATTCAAACTAGCATCCTACTTCCTATCAATTAACTCTAAGGTAATAAATTCAAACTAGCATCCTACTTCCTATCAATTAACTGGAAGGTAATAAATTCAAACTAGCATCCTACTTCCTATCAATTAACTGGAAGGTAATAAATTCAAACTAGCATCCTACTTCCTATCAATTAACTGGAAGGTAATAAATTCAAAGTAGCATCCTACTTCCTATCAATTAACTGGAAGGCGATAAATTCAAACTAGCATCCTACTTCCTATCAATTAACTGGAAGGTTATAAATTCAAACTAGCATCCTACTTCCTATCAATTAACTGGAAGGTAATAAATTCAAACTAGCATCCTACTTCCTATCAATTAACTGGAAGGCGATAAATTCAAAGTAGCATCCTACTTACTATCAATTAACTGGAAGGCGATAAATTCAAAGTAGCATCCTACTTACTATCAATTAACTGGAAGGCGATAAATTCAAAGTAGCATCCTACTTCCTATCAATTAACTGGAAGGCGATAAATTCAAACTAGCATCCTACTTCCTATCAATTAACTGGAAGGCGATAAATTCAAACTAGCATCCTACTTCCTATCAATTAACTGGAAGGTAATAAATTCAAACTAGCATCCTACTTCCTATCAATTAACTGGAAGGTAATAAATTCAAACTAGCATCCTACTTCCTATCAATTAACTGGAAGGTAATAAATTCAAAGTAGCATCCTACTTCCTATCAATTAACTGGAAGGCGATAAATTCAAACTAGCATCCTACTTCCTATCAATTAACTGGAAGGTAATAAATTCAAACTAGCATCCTACTTCCTATCAATTAACTGGAAGGTAATAAATTCAAACTAGCATCCTACTTCCTATCAATTAACTGGAAGGCGATAAATTCAAAGTAGCATCCTACTTCCTATCAATTAACTGGAAGGCGATAAATTCAAAGTAGCATCCTACTTACTATCAATTAACTGGAAGGCGATAAATTCAAAGTAGCATCCTACTTACTATCAATTAACTGGAAGGCGATAAATTCAAAGTAGCATCCTACTTCCTATCAATTAACTGGAAGGCAATATATTCAAAGAAGCTTCCTTCTTCCTATCAATTAAATTGAAGGCGATAAATTCAAAGTAGCATCCTTCTTATTATTAAAAAAATGGAAGGCGATATATTCAAAGTTGCACTTGACTGTCTGAAATGCGACAAGTGGAGATTTCTAGTAAGAATAATACAATTCGAAGGTGCATCTAACTTTAAAGATTGCTGTAAAATCGAATAAGAAACCTACTTCCTATCAATTGACTGGAAGGCGATAAATTCAAAGTAGCATCCTACTAATAGTAATTTAATAAGCTGCCTGAAACGGGTAAAAAGCTAGTCGTTCAAAATAGTTTATTTCATGCATCCGTCTACTATTTCAGGATTTATTATACATATTTGCTATTATGCTGTGTATCCTGCTTCTATACACTATTCACTATACAATAAATACTATACACTATCCTGTTTAACTAACACACTGTAGCTAAGAGTAAAATACAATTTATATACAAATTGGCAAAAGTCCACTAGGGCAATAGGTCGTCAAATAATAAATAAATTTAGTTACCTTTAGTTACTTAGAACTTGCTTCTGTGGGAGTCCAAAGTGGAGACCTTTAAAGAGAAAATAATTTAAATACTAACTATGAAAAATAACTCATTATGCAAAACACATTTTTAAGAACTTTGAACATTCTTTTACAATATATGAAATATGTTTATATCAGAGATATGTAATTATCTGAAGGATTTCTCACTAATCCTTTTTAATGGGCGTTAATATATTATTATTTGTTTAACCATACACTAATGTTTATAAGACAAGGTTTTTATGCAAAGCACAAATGATAACAAATTATTATAAACATTAATTACACGCCTGAAATATCCATTCAAATTGAAAATATCTCCAAAGTATAAATAAATGTCGCCGACGGGAATTGAACCCGCACCTTCTGATGTCCGTTCAGGTGCTCTGGACCACTGAGCTACGTCAGCTTATTCCTAACCCGCCGATGGGTCGAGAGACCAGTTGGAGAGGTCAAAGGGTCGCCCCAAATTTTCTAACTTAACTATCGGCAAATATAAAAATAAAAGAACAGACACATCTTCGACTTCAGAGGATTTATATACATCATATTCCAATCCTTATAACATCTTAACACATTCATCAAAACATAAATATCCTCACTTATTCGAATGAGGATTGGACATTGTTCCGCTCCTTTTCACCTTTTCAAAATTCACGTTCTTGACTCCTCAGATTGTACATTCTGTGGTCTAGAAGTGGGAACTTTAGATCACATATTTTTTGGTTGTCCCTCTCTAAACAAATATCCTGAACTCGATTTCAATCTTGCATATGATTTTGAAATTTGCAAATTAAAAAAAATGAATATTTAAAATACCTTCCCTCTCTCCATAATGTGAAATGATGTCCTAGAACACCCTTGAAGGGTGAAAGCCAGAAACATTTGGAACAAAACATCTGAACACAATTTCAACGAACCAGCATTCATCAAAATAATGATTTAAAACTGAATTCTTCCCCTGGATATGAAAATAAAAAATCGACTCATTTTGTAAACGACTAGCACACATCATAAACATAAGTTTCGAAAACGACAACTTTCCCATAAATTACAAAAAAAAAACTATTATTACTCCTATATTTAAATCTGTTGACCCCAATCTAAGCCACATCGCCAAAATATTTGAAAAAATTATTTATTTATTTATTAACGCCCTATCGTGCTTTTACATAGTAAGTTTACAGTATATATATGTAAGTGTAACATGTACATGGATAAAATAGCTAAATATAATTTACTCATAAGGTAATTAGAAAATAATATGGTAAAGTTAATCAAAGTATGAAGGCAAGACAATGATAAAACAATTGCTCAAATTTAAAATATATATATATATATTTTAAACTCAAATCAATAAGGATTCAAAAAGATTTGACTATCATTTTACTGAGGACTAAAGATGCTATCATAGATATAATATTTCAGGGCTAAAGATGCTATTTAAATTTAAATTCATAATTTTCCGCCGCCCGAAATGCAAAAAGTTTTCTTTTATAGTAATTAAGGCGAATATAAAGTTTTTTTCTAAAAAATATTCGTAATAAGCGTGTCAGGCCCTATCCAAAAATTACCTAAGTCAGTTATATTTAGAATATAATCAAGTAATTTATTTAACTATTCAGTATTTTAAATATGTTCTCATATAAGTCCTAAACGACATTAAAATTGCGATGAATTTTAACAATATTTCTGAGGTATTTTAAATTCAATATAGATTTCTTATTTTTTAAGTTGAAACATCGATATTTCTAAACAATTAAATTTTAATAGCTAACATGAAAAATGTTTTAAAATAAACTTACTGAAACATTTTTACTCGAAACCTAAATAATATGTAGATAATACCATATTTAGAAAACATTTCCTGTTGTTTACAAATTTAAGAAGAAAACTATCATATATTATATATATTCAAAATTGTATAAACTTTATGAATTAATTTCCGACAAAGGAAATGTCCAAAAGTATTCTTAGATTTTGAACTCATTTTGTATCAAAACAAATATTAATATCGGAATAACAAGTTCACAGATACCTACAGAAGGTATCAATATTACTTAAAAACATCACTGTGACGAATTTCTTTATAAATATAGTAATTTAATAATTAACACAATTAACACATCCCATATCAAATAACTCAACAATTTAGCGTCGAATAAAATCAGATTTTTTCAATCACGAATGCACGGACAGGAAGAAACCTTTACATATTTCTATTTATAGAGTCCATAACTAACTAAATCATTAAAAAATCAAAATTAAACGCCCAAAATAACTATGAAAAAGGATAAATAAAAACCGTAACTATTAACTAGAACGCTTTGCTTTGTGTGGCTAACGGTCACATACCATAACAACAATGGCGGACAAATAGTGATTGGGTATAATACAATTCGAATTTTCACAAAATCTCGAAACCCTAGCGTAAACGGGGTCAGTTGAATATCAATTTAAAATGAATTTATAAACACGTTTTCTAATGTTTTAAAATCAATTATTATGGACACTTTTCTAATTCTTATATTAACACGTGCTATTTGCTGTAAATAATACATGTGCAGCTTTTTGTGTTGCATTAATTAGGTAACTAGGATTGTAGTTATTTCGTCGATTGAAGATCAGTTGAAAGTAATAAGGGAGGTGAGTTAAAAAGCAGTTATTAAAAATGATTTATTTTAATACATTCTACTAACGCAGCATTATTTATTTAATCATTATTAATTTAATTTGGTAAGATATTCTGTTTATATTAAAACCTTTTATACTTTTGTAATAAACAACAGTAATAGCAAATAACATTACTTTCTTTCAACACCTT
Organism: Hesperophylax magnus; assembly: GCA_026573805.1. NCBI lineage: Eukaryota > Metazoa > Arthropoda > Insecta > Trichoptera > Limnephilidae > Hesperophylax > Hesperophylax magnus. The sequence goes on from JAIUSX010000060.1 coordinate 3,684,727, forward strand.
TCTCATACAATTTACACCGTCCAACTATATTTTTTCAGGTAAAAAACATATTATATATTATATAGTATATATGTGGTATATATTTTTAATATATGTATATATGAATTATGTATATATATATTGTCTCATTTTATGCCTTCTATAAGAAAAGTACAATTAATTCCGGTGGCTTAAACTTAAAAAAAACATGGTTCATATATGTACACAAAATTACAAAATTTCATCAAAATTAACAAACTTTAGGGCTTGTGCGGGAGACCTAAAATCCATTTTTTATTTAAAAAAATCGTTTCTTACTTATTTTAATGCCCTAATATTACTGTTTTTTAACTTGGAATAAACACAAAAGTTACGATTTTATTTTTTTAAATTTTAAAAAAATTTGATATTTTTTGAAAAAAATTAAAACTTTAGGCCTTGTGCGGGAGACCTAAACATTTTTTTAAAAATCCAAATTTTTTTGTGGTAAGTTGTGGTATCTAGTAGCAACTTTTTTTCAACTTGGAATTTGAAAACAAAAAAAAAGTTAAAAATCGATACACCCTAATGTATAATGGTTAATATGAAGAATTTATAAATATATATGCTATAAATATTATAACGTGCTTAGTAGCAATTATCTGATGTATTGATTAACAAACTAACTAATCGTCACGACGTTTCCCGAAGGGGTCAGCAGATAAAATTAAAACGTCACACATTTCTGTCTTGACATACACTATTCTTTATATTACTAAATTTACAAAACTACAAAATCGTATTTTCAAAATTAAATTGTAATGATTGAGCACATGAGATGTATCTTTCATATTCTCCACAAAATAGTTGTACACAAATATAATATTACCGAAAAGATTATAAATTTAGAACACAAATTACAGTAAATTATAAATGGTAAAAAAAAAATCGGGTGTAAATGAGTGTTGAAATGTGAAATACTCCAGAGTAAAATTATTCATGATTTATGAACTCGAATTTGCTTTGAATTTAAGTGTCATATTCATAATTGGAACTGGTTGTGTGAAGAACATTTCAGATAAGCGATAAAGTAAGTTCATACCCATAATATAATATTTCCACAGAAGATTATTTGAACATAATTTATTTCATAATTAGAATAATCTTTTCTATTGGAATAATCTTAGGAAGGCAGTTTAACTACAAATATACTGAAATAAGATAGCTTTGTTTAAATGAAAACATAGTATTACTCGAAAGGCTGTCATAAAAACTGAAGATTTTTTATTTATTTATTTATATTATATGTAAACGTTACAAAAAGGAAGATAATAAAACATTTAATATTATTACTGTCAGAATAAAACTAACATCCTTTTTTATGTTAATCGTCTTATACAAGGTGTCCGGGGGGTAAAGTGCATTTATTTCGGGATTCTAGATGATTGTAGAAGTAAAAAATATGAACTATTTTAGGGTTTTAATGGTTTTTTATAAACGAAAATATTCTTTCATCCGTGTTTTTTTATCCATATTAACCATTTAACTTTTTAACCTGAAAACTAACTTAAAATGTTGGAATTTAGAAAAATGTTTTTCATCTTTTTATGTGTACAACACCTCCCGTTAGTGCACTTTGCTCCCCGGACACCTTGTATTCCTACTATCTTACCTATATTTCTGCATTATTACGAATGGATGAAATAAATAATGCTGCGTTAGTTGAATGGATTAAAATAAACAATTTTAAAAACTACTTTTTAACTAACCTCCCTTATTCCTTTCAACTGATCTTCAATCGACGAAATAACTACAATCCTAGTTACCTATTTCATGCAACACCAAAAGCTGCACATGTATTATTTACAGCAAATAGCACGTGTTAATAAAAGTTATTTTAAAATTGTCTATAATAATTGATTTTAAAACATTAGAAAACGTGTTTTTAAATTCATTTTTATTTGATAAACAACTGACCCCGTTTACGCTCGAGTTTGGAGATTTTGTGAAAATTCGAATCGTAATATACCTCATCACTGTTTGTCCGCCATTGTTGTTATGGTACGTATACATTTGCGAACCTTAACGGGAGCCGATCCACGAATTACGGTAAAGGAACGAAGCAACTGCAAGCGGCGTTTCATCGTTTCGGCGTTCTCTTCTTAATTTTGTAAACAAAGGGAATTTTTTTCTAAATATGGTATGACCTACATATTATTGACGTTTCTAAGTAATTTTTTTTCTTCACATTTTCATGTTAGTTATTTAAATATTATTTGATAAGAAATGTCGATGTTTCAACTGTAAAAATAAGAAATCTATATTGAATTTAAAATGCCTCGGATATTTACTTAAATTTCATGGAAATTTCAATGTCGTTTGAGACTTATATGAGAACATATTTAAAATACTGAATGGTTAAATAAATTACTTGATTATATTCTAAATAAAACTGACTTATTGTGCATTCACCAGATGGTGAATGATGGTGATTCGGGATTAACTTCAGATGAAGATAATCCCGAAAGCAACCTCTTCACCTACGATATCTAACTAATATCAGGAGATATTTGAAGAAGGGGCTAATATTAACTAGACTTCACTAATCTAGACATCTCACCATTGGTGTCTGCCAATTTTTACAAATTGAAAAGTACAAACCAAAAACACTGTGTCCACGGATACGAAAACATCAAATCGAATTGCTCAATTTCAATACTAGAAGAAAGAAAATCTTTCAAAAATAGTAAATCACTTCCAACATAAATAAAATTATTTGGAATCAATTAAAAAAAATAATTAAAAAATTTTTTTTTCGAAAGATAGTAAAAACAAAATGGAAGCCGACTCCGCTGTAAAAGGGAGAGAAGCAAGTTTAACCATTTTAATGAAATTCATCTCCACATTCGATGGAAATAGGAAAGGGCTAACGCCATTTTTATTAAACTGTGAAAGAGCGATTCAACTGGTTCAAGAAAACCAAAAATAACTCTCACTTTTCTATATTTTATCACAACTAACTGACAGGACACAAACGACATGTTCTAATAAAATAATTGAAAATTTTGATCAACTAAATGAATTCTTAAAAACTAATTTCTGATAATCAAAAAGTCAAACACACCTGCTAATAGAATTACAAAGATGTAAACAAAAACATGGAGAAGATTTGGCAGCATATATTTTCAGAATAGAAACATTTGTCAAGGGATTATAAACTTCCATCAATCACTCGAACATTAATCGAGATGAATTGGAAGGAAGATGCGCCAGTACAAATGACTTGGCTTTACAAACATTCATTAATGGTATAAATACAAACATTTCTGAACATTTAAGGGAGCAGATGTCTAAAAATTTAATTGACACCTTTGACGAAGAAAAATTGATTGTTATAGAAGAAATAACAATAAAAATCCCAATAAAGTGTACAACTTTTGATCAAAGGAAAAACCCCAACTTGCCCGAATAAACATTCTGTTAAAAGAAAGGACATCTGGTAGATAACTGTTTTTTGAAATATCCAAGTAAAAGGATAAACTTTAAAAGAGGAACACCCTCAACTTCTCATGCAATTAATCATTTAAACGCGTACGGATCCACGTCATGCATCACGACGTTGGAATAGAGAACATGACTGATGCCAAACCAACAATTACAACTAACCCTACTAAACCCAATGTACAATATGGTTATGAAATATGCTGTAAAATATTTGTGTTGTAAACATTAACAGAGAAAGACTATTAAATCTGCCAAATGTTAAAATACCCTTTGGTAATAATAATACCAATTTTAGTCTCTCAATAGACACAGGCGCAGCAATATCACTCATAAAAAGAGTTGTATTTGATAAAAATAGTGTCCGCTAAATAAACAAAAATAATTAACTAAAACATATAAAAATCGGAGAAACCGATACGAAACAGACGTAACTATTGAAGTTAAATTTAATGAAAAAATAAAATAAATAACGTTTTACACGTTATATCTAACATCAACATAGAATATGACGGAATATTAAGAACGACTTCCTGACTAAAAATAAAACAAAGATAAGTTATGAAAAAACCAATTAATTATTTTATATAAAATAACAATCGAATTGTTCTGTACACGCTTCAAACAAGATCAGAGAAGTTTCACAAGTAGTTAAAAATAGAAACATCAAAAAAGGCATTTTACTGGACTTTGAAGTAATTAAAGGAGTGAAAGTTTCTCACACACTCACTAATGTAGACGAAGACAGAAGAGCATTGATATCGATATTAAACATAACGGAAAATACTGAGAAAAATAACGATAGATTCCTTCTTACAGGAATGCGATAATTAATTTAAAATTAGCACATTACTAACAAGAATGAGTTTAATTCAAAGTAGCATCTTACTTGGAATTATTTGAAATGCGATAAAAGTGGCACCCTACAAACTGGAATGCGAAAACGGACCATACACTGTCTTGCTTCATTCACATTCAAAGATCAAATCATGAATATTAAAGTGAGCCCATACTCCTTTCTTCATTCACATTCAAACATTATACATACCAATCACTATTTTTTAATTGTTTGCCTGCAACGGGTAAAAAGCTAGTCGTACAAGGTAGTTTATTTCATGCATTCGTCTACTATTTCAGGATTTATTATACATATTTGCTATTATGCTGTGTGTCCTGCTTCTATACACTATTCATTATACAATAAATACTATACACTATCCTGTTTAACTAACACTGTAGCTAAGAGAAAAAACAATTTATATACAAAGTCCACTAGGGCAATAGATCGTCAAATAATAAATAAATTTAGTTACCTTTACTGCTGACTTAGAACTTGCTTCTGGGGGAGCCCAAGGTGGAGACCTTTAAAGAGAAAATAATTTAAATATTAAATATGAAAAATAACACATTATGCAAAACACATTTTTAAGAACTTTGAACTTTCTTTTACAACATATTATATATATGTTTGTATCAGACATATGTAATTATCTGAAGGATTTCTCAATCCCTTTTAACGGGCGTTAATGTATAATTATTTTTTAACAATTCACTAATGTTTATAAGACAAGGTTTTGATGCAAAGCACAAATGACAAAAAATTATTATAAGCACTAATTACACGCCTGAAACATCCATACAAATTGAAAATATCTCCAAAGTATAAATAAATGTCGCCGACGGGAATTGAACCCGCACCTTCTGATGTCCGTTCAGGTGCTCTGGACCACTGAGCTACCCCAGCTTATTCCTAACCCGCCGATGGGTCGAGAGACCAGTTGGAGAGGTCAAAGAGTCGCCCAAAAAATGTCTAACTTAACTATCGGCAAATATAAAAATAAAAGAAGAGACACAGCTTCTATTCAGAGGATTTATTTACATCATATTCCAATCCTTATAACATCTTAACACATTCATCAAAACATAAATATCCTCACTTATTCGAATGAGGATTGGACATTGTTCCGTTCCTTTTCACCTTTTTAAAATTCACGTTCTTGACTCCTCAGATTGTATATTCTGTGCTCTAGAAGTGGGAACTTTAGATCACTTTTCTTTGTCCCTCTCTAAACAAATATCCTGAACTCGAAGACTGAACTTGATTTCAATCTTGCATATGATTTTGAAATTTGCCAATTAAACAAAATGACTATATATAAAATACCTTCCCTCTCTCCATAATTTTAAATGATGTCTTAGAACACCCTTGAAGGGTGAAAGCCAGAAACATTTGAAACAAAACATCTGAACACAATTTCAACGAACCAGCATTTATCAAAATAATGATTTAAAACTGAATTCTTCCACTGGATGTGAAAATAAAAAAATAAAATCGACTCATTTTGTAAACGACTAGCACACATCATAAACACAAGTTTCCAAAACGAAAACTTTCCCATAAATTACAAAAAAACTACTATTACTCTATATTTAAATCTTTTGACCCCAATATAAGCAACATCGCCAAATATTTGACAAAATTATGATAAAACAATTGCTCACATTTATAAAACAAAAGTATATTTTAAACTCAAATCAATAAGGATTTAAAAAGATTTGAGTACCAAAGATGCTATCATAGATGTTATATTTAAGGACTAAAGATTCTATCATTGATGTAAAAATTGTATCAAAACAAATATTAATACATCTTGAAAACAAGTTCACAGATACCTACAGAAGGTATCAATAGTACTTAAAAACATCACAGTGACGAAATTCTTTATAAATATAATAATTTAATAACACAATTAACACATCCCATATTAAATAAGAAAACTTTTTAGCGTTGACTAAAATCAGATTTTTTCAACCACGACAGGAAGAAACCTTTATATATTTCTATTTATAGAGTCCATAATAACCCAAATCAAAGTAAAAAAAAAAATCGAAGTTAAATGCACAAAATAACTATGAAAAGGAATAAATAAAAACCGTAACTATTAACTAGAACGCTTTGGTTTGTATGGCTAGCGGTCACATACCATAACAACAATGGCGGACAAACAGTGATGAGGTACAATTAAATTCGATTTTTCAAAAAATCTCGAAACTCGAGCGAAAAACGGGGTCAGTTGTATATCAAATTAAAAAGAATTTATAAACACGTTTTCTAATGTTTTAAAATCAATTATTATGGACGCTTTTCAAATTCATATATTAACACGTATAATGCTGTTAATAATGTTAAATAATTCATGTGTAGCTTTTTGTAATGCATTAATTAGGTAACTAGGATTGTAGTTATATCGTCGATTGAAGATCAGTTGAAAGGAATAAGGGAGGTAATTTAAAAAGTAGTTTTTTAAAATGTTTTTTTAATACATTCAACTAACGCAGCATTATTAATTTAATCCATTCGTAATAATGCAGAAATATAGGTAAGATAGTAGGAATACAAGGTGTCCGGGGAGCAAAGTGCACTAACGGGAGGTGTTGTACACATAAAAAGATGAATAACATTTTTCTAAATTCCAAAATTTTTCGATAGTTTTCAGGTTAAAAAGTTAAATGGTTAGTATGGATAAAAAAACATGGATTAAATAAAATTTTCGTATGTAAAAACAATTACATTTCTAAAATAGTTAATAATTTTTACTTCTACAATCATCTAGAATCCCGAAATAAATTCACTTTACCCCCCGGACACCTTGTATAAGACCAATAATATAAAAAAAAGAAAATTAGTTTTATTCCGACAGTAATAATATTAAATGTTTCATTATCTTCCTTTTTGTAACATTTACATATAATGGTATCCTCACTGGGATCTCCCGTGTGAGGATTTCATTTAAATAATTTTCATAAAATCCAGTATGGATAATATGAAGTAATTATAAATATTTATTATTTATTTATTTATTAACGGACATCGTCCAAATTACAAAATAATAACACGAATAAAGTAAAATGAAAAATACAGGAGTAGACAAAGGTACATGAAAGCAAAGACATATGGTAGATATAATATAAGAAAATAAAATGACAAGTCGAATCAAGTCAAGAATACGCCGTGGGTCAGGACCACAGGACACTTATAATATTCCGTCACTTGTTTAGCGACTGGCAAAAATCATTCAGACTTATCCCAAAAAAGTTAAGGTTTTGACTTGAGTTGACCAGTCTACACATTCTGGACAATGGTGAATAATATCCATAATTAGTCGAATGATGGTTGAGGAAGAGCAGTTCATTATTTCTGAGTCTTTGCGAGGGGACATTGGAGGGAATGAGTTGCAGTAGAGTAGGTGAATCAATAATACCATTTATAATTTTGAAGAAGCAAATGAGGTCATTTCTTTCCCGACGGACTTCCAAAGGAGAGAGGTTTAGAGTTAGTTCAATTTCAACATATGAGTATTTGCCTTTTTCTAAACCTAGCCTTCTAGCAATCCCTCTTAAGAACCGATGTTGAACAGATTCAATGCGTCGAATGTGGACAGCATAAAAAGGAGACCAAATAACACAAGCATATTCAAGATGGGGGCGAACCAAGGAGCAGTAAAGAGTTCTAAGGGTATTTACGTTTTTGAAGTCCGAAGTGATTCTAGTGACGAAACCAAGTAGTTTGAGCGATTTATTAACGATTGCAGTTATGTGATCCCGAAAAGAAAGCTTGCTATCAAGAGAGACACCAAGGTCTTTAATAGATGTAACAGTTGCTAAGCAAACATTATTAAGTTTGTATTCGAAGACAATCGGTTTTTTTGATCTATAGAAGGACATAATTTTGCATTTATCGACATTTAGTTTCAAGCAATTAATTTTACACCAATCATTGAAAGAGTCGATATTCGATTGGAAAAGAAGGCAGTCATCGTGATTTTTTATTATCTTTAGAATCTTATTGTCGTCCGCAAAAAACCAAAAGCGTGTATGAGAAAAAATACTAATAATGTCGTTTATAAACAAGTTAAAAAGAAGCGGTGCTAGATGTGCTCCTTGAGGTACGCCGGACGTTACTTCAATAATAGTAGACACAAAGTTGTTTAATTTAACTCCTTGTTTTCTATTGCTTAAATAAGAATTAAAGAATGATAGCAAGGGGTTTCTAATACCGATAGCATATAGTTTGGCCATAAGGATTGAGTGGTTTACTTTGTCGAAAGCTTTAGAGAAGTCGGTATATAGAACATCTATTTGTGAGTTATCTTGTAGACCATTGACGATGGAATTGGTAAAGGATAGTAAGTAATAATATAGTAATATATATTATTATAAAAAATATGACGTGCTTAGCAGCAATTATCCGATGTTATTGATTAACAAACTAACTAATCGTCATGCCGTTTTCCGAAGGGGTCGGCAGATAAAATTAAAACGTCTCCCAACTCTGTCTTGACATACATTGTTCTTTATATTACTAAATTTACATATCAAAACTACAAAATGGTATTTTTAAATTAAATTGTAATGATTGAGCACATGAGATACGCAAAGAAATATGTATTTCATATAATCTTCAAACAAATGTACCCAAATATAATATTACAGAAAAGATTATGGAATTAGAACACAAAATTACAGTAAAAATAATAAATAATAAAAAAATCAGGTGTAAATGAGTGTTGAAATGTGAAATACTCAAGAGTAAAATTATTCATGACCCATGAACTCAAATTTGCTTTGAATTTAAGTGTCATATTCATAATTGGAACTGGTTGTGTGAAGAACATTTCTGATATTCGATAAAGTAAGTTCATACGCATAATATAATATTTCCACAGAAGATTATTAGAACATAATTTAATTCATAACTAGAATTATCTATTCCATTGGAATAATCTTAGGAAGGCAGTTGAACTACAAATATACTGAAATTATATAGCTTTGTTTAAACTAAAACACAGTATTACTTGAAAGCTGTCATAAAAACTTCATTTTTATACCAGATTTATTTTATGCTTTTCATATATTTTTTTAAGTCTGTAGAAATAAATATTATTTTTTAATGTTAAAAAATAAAATTTTATTTCAATACATTTTTAGATTGTGAACGAATTTCGAGTTACAAATTACGATAATGATTCGCCCCATCACTAAAACTAGACAAATGATCCCAGCTAATAGTGAAAATGTAAAATTTCGTGATCATTCATAAAAAATAATTTCGGGTATGATTTAAATTTGTTGAACGAACCCCATATTTTTCTTGAATAATGATTAATTAATAATATATACTTTCACGATATTCACATAAATATAAACCAAACACTGCAAATTCAATACGAAACTTCACACTTTTTCGCGTGAATTTGAAACACATTAACTTTAAACACGCTATTATGGTATGATTATTTCATCAAAACAAACCAAAAATAACACACATAAGTCGTTCGTATATTAAATTATAATAAAACAATAGATAACATTGACATTTTGTAGAAATAATGACCCAAAACACAATTCCATCACGGAGCTCTATCTGTGACTTTAACGGTCAACGGAATAATTCCGCCAATTTGTAATCATGCACTTTGTTATTTTTTAGGTTCTTTTTCCTTGGAATCGAGTATAAATATTATGGAAACATAGAAGAATAATTATTTTTATTTCTAACTGCAATCACATATCTCCGCATAACAAAAAATATATATAAAATACTTTCAATTCTTGTTCTAATGTTAATATTCGTGTTATTAGAGATATGGCACTGTTCTTAGGTCTAACACAGTGTAATAATGTTCATAATATAGGAGGTCGTACGTTGGATTTGGCACTGTCAAATGTGTCTGACATCTGTGTTGTGAGAAGTACCGAAATTCTATTACCTGTCGATGTTTACCATCCACCACTAGAAATATGCATGTCTAATCTTAAACCAATTCCTATCGTAAAAAAGGTAGTAGAAACTCGTAATTTCAAAAAAGCTGACTATGTTAAAATTTCAAATTTCCTTAAACAGACTGACTGGTCATTCTTTGATAGCGACGATGATATTAATGTACACCTTAAAAAATTTTACTTCATCGTTAATTCTGCAATTGAACAATTTGTTCCTTTAACGACTTACAGAGAAACTCTATACCCAAAATGGTTCTCAAAAGACCTGATAGACTTAATTTACCTTAAAAAATTATCTCATAAGAGATTCAAACAAAGTCGCCTGGCCATCGATTATACTGCGTTTCAAAAATTGAGGGCAGAGTGCAATAAGCTCTCCGCAAAATGTTACAAAAATTACATTAGTGATGTCGAAGGCTCTATCATGGACGACTCAAATTTCTTTTGGAAATATGTTAAATCCCAAAAAGAAAATGGTACTTACATACCTAGTAGTGTGTCATTCGATTCTAAATTATCCCAAAATCTTCAGGAAACTGTTAATCTTTTTGCTGATTTTTTTAGCGGCGTTTACATTAATGCAAGTGAAGACAGCAATATTTCGTGCTTTGATTTGGTTGAAACTCTTGATATATCTGACTGTAATGTAACCATAGACGATATTATATCTAAGCTGAAGAGTCTTGATTCCCGAAAATCCGCAGGACCTGATAATGTTTCGCCCAGGTTTTTAGTAAATTGTATGCATACATTGTCATATCCTATTCATAAGTTATTTACAAAGTCACTCTCATCAGGTGTATTCCCGGACCTTTGGAAGTTTAGTCTTTTAACGCCCATTTTCAAAAAAGGTAATAAGAGCGAAGTAACAAATTATAGGCCAATATGTATAATGTCTACTTTACCCAAACTTTTTGAAAGCCTAGTACTAGATAAGTTGATATCCCGAATCAATCGAACCATCTCTCCCCTTCAACATGGATTCATTAAAGGTAGATCTACTCTTACCAATTTGATATTGTACACGAATGATATTGTTAATGCCCTTAATGCATCACATCAAACTGATTCCATATATACTGACTTCAGTAAGGCATTTGATAAAGTAAACCACAAAATATTATTACGTAAACTAAAATTGTTGGGAATAAGAGGGAGTATGTTGGAATGGTTTAAGAGTTATCTATTAGGAAGGTACTTAGCAGTCAAGATAGATTCGTTTACTTCTTATACATTTGCTGCCTCGAGCGGAGTACCACAGGGATCTCACTTGGGCCCAATATTATTTTGTTTGTTTATCAATGATATTGTTAATATTTTTACTAATGTTAAAGTCCTGTTATTTGCCGACGATCTGAAGATATACAGAATAATCAAAGACGATGACGATCGCGCAATTTTGCAGTTGAACCTTAATAAACTATGTGCGTGGTGTTCTGTCAATGATTTGCAACTAAATTTAGGTAAATGCCAGATTATCAGTTTTTACAAAGGCAAAAATCCACTTAATTTTTCCTATTTTATGAATGGTGCTAATCTTCTTCGTGTATCACAGATTCGTGATCTTGGTGTTATATTCCACGAGAGTCTACAGTTTAACGAACACATCGATGAAATAACAAGCGATGCGATGAGAATACTTGGTTTTATTTTGAGAATGGGAGCAAATTTTAAAAGTATGTCAACATTAAAACATCTGTATTGCTCGTTAGTACGAAGCAAATTAGAATACAATTCCACCGTATGGTCACCGTACTACAAGGTCCATTCTCAATCATTAGAAAAGGTACAAAATAAATTCCTTCGGTACATTAATTTTAAAATGAAAATTCCAATCGAATTTATAAATTACAATAACTTGCTTGCTGAAACTAAACTTCTTAAATTATCTGATAGAAGAGTGTTAATTGATTTGCTATTTTTATTCAAAATTATTAAATCTTTAATTGACAGCCCTAATTTGTTGGAACTTATTTGCATTAATGTTCCTGCTAGGCAAACTCGCAGTAAAGATACTTTTAAATTTAACAAGAACCTCAACACTAATTATTCTATTTTTTCACCAATTCCTAGAATTCACAACCTTGCGAATAAATACTGTGAACTTATAGATATATTTGGTTTTGACAATTTTGTGAGCTTTAAAAGGCAACTTATTTCGATTCTATCGGCTAATAATTAACTTTTATAGCTTTAATAATTTTATTACATCTTCTCCCATTCAAAACCTTTCAAGTAAATTATATCCATATTTGTTTGTTTTTTATTTGCTCTACTATACACTTATAATTGTATGCTTATACCTACTAACTACTTTTTATACATAACACTATGTTCCATCTCAGATCTTATTATTTCTTATTCATGTCGATATTGCTAAATTCTATTAGTTTTTGCTTTTTACAGGTGCAACTCTTATTTTGTTATTTTTTTTTTTTTTTAAATCTCTGTTATAATGTTCTTTACCTCACGAGTAAGTTACACTCTAATTTATATTGGTTTATCGATTTGTTAAACACACAATTAATACTGGGTTTAAACACACCCACTTACTTACTTTTTATGTTGAACTTTCTTTTACTTACTATTTCATGCTTGGGTATATTTTATATTGAATCCATCTTATTAGTGTTTTGCTAATTTGCACAAAATTTTATTATATGTGTTGCTTTCTTACAATTAACTCCATTTATCTTCTTATGTTCAATTATTGTAATCAATGTAAATGTATATTTTCATGTAAAAGCCCATTAGGGCGTAAATAAAATAATAAATAAATAAATAAATAATGTACGGACCCACCGATCAGATCTGTCCTTCCGAGGCTAAAAAATAACAAAGTACCTACGTGATTACAAATTGTTGGAATTATTCCGTTGACCGTTGCAGTGACAGATAGAGCTCCATTGTGTTTTTGGTCATTATTTCTACAACATGGCATGTAATCTATTGTTTTAGTATAATTCAATATATTAACGACTTATGTGTGCTCCTGTTGGTTGGTTTTGATAAAATATTCATACAATAATAGTACCTATGTTAAAAGTGAATGTCTTTCAAATTCACGCGAAAGTGTTTTAAAGGGGTGAGTTTTTGTATTGAATTTGCGGTGTTTGGTTTATATTTATGTGCATATCGTGAAATTATATATTATAAAGTTAAACATGGGGTTTGTTCAACAAATTAAAATTATACTTTTTAATTTTTATGAATGATCACGATCAGCTGGGGTCATTTGTCTAGTTTTAGTGATGGGGCGGATCATTATCGTAATTTGAAACTCGAAATTCGGTCACAATCTAAAAATGTATGGAAATAAAATTTTATTTTTTAACATTGTAAGATAATATTTATTTCTACAGACTTACAAAAATATGAAGGCAAAAAATAAATCTAGTATAAAAATGAAAAATCTTCAGTTTTTAAGACAGCTTTTCAAGTAATACTGTGTTTTAGTTTAAACAAAGCTATCTAATTTCAGTATATTTGTAGTTCAACTGCCTTCCTAAGATTATTCCAATAGAATAGATTATTCTAATAATCTTCTGTGGAAATATTATATTATGCGTATGAACTTACTTTATCGAATATCAGAAATGTTCTTCACACAACCAGTTCCAATTATGAATATGACACTTAAATTCAAAGCAAATTTGAGTTCATGGGTCATGAATAATTTTACCCTGGAGTATTTCACATTTCAACACTCATTTACACCTGATTTTTTTATTATTTATTATTTTTACTGTAATTTTGTGTTCTAAATTTATAATCTTTTCTGTAATATTATATTTGTGTACAGCTGTTTTGTGGAGAATATGAAAGATACATTTATTTGTGTATCTCATGTGCTCAATCATTACAATTTACTGTTAAAAATACCATTTTGTAGTTTTGATATGTAAATTTAGTAATATAGAACAGTGTATGTAAAGACAGAGTTGTGTGACGTTTTCATTTTATCTGCCGACCCCTTCGTGAAATGGCATGACGATTAGTTAGTTTGTTAATCAATAAATCAGATAATTACTACTAAGCACGTCATAATATATATTTATAAATTCTTCATATTATCCATAATACATTTTTTTTAATTATTTAAATGAAATCCCAGTGAGGATATTATTATATCCAAATGTTACAAAAAGGAAGGTTATAAAACATTTAATATTATTACTGTCCGAATAAAACTAATTTCCTTTTTTTATATTTTATTAAAATCACTTTCAACTTAAATAAAAAAATTATAATTATTTAAAAAAAAGGAATTTATAATTTTAAGAAAGTAAACAAAACAAAGACTCCGCTGTAAAAGGGAGAGAAGCAAGTTTAGCCATTTTAATGAAACTCATTTCCCCATTCGATGGAAATAGGAAAGGGCTAACGCCATTTTTAGTAAACTGTGAAAGAGCGATTCAACTGGATCAAGAAAACCAAAAATAACTTTTACTCTTCAAGGCACAAACGGCATGTTCTAATAAAATAATTGAAAATTTTGATCAACTAAAACAATTCTTAAAAACTAATTACTGAGAATCAAACAGTCAAACATACCTGCTAATAGAATTATAAAATTGTAAACAAAAGCATGGAGAAGATATGGCAACATATATGTTCAGAATAGAAACATGTGTCAAGAAATTATAAACTTCTATCAATCACTCGACCATTAATCGAGACGAATTGGAAGGAAGATGCGCCAGTACAAATGACTTGGCTTTACAAACATTCATTAATGGTATAAATACAAACATTTCTGAACATTTAAGGGAGCGGATGCATAAAAATCTAATTGACGCCTTTGACGAAGAAAGATTAACTTCACTTTAAAATAGTACTCAAAAAATAAATTTAAAATATTGTAATCATTGCAATGAGGATGGACACGTACGTGCAAATTGTTATCGAAGAAATAACAATAAAAATCCTAATAAAGTGTACAACTTTGTACCACACAATACAACTTTTAATAAGAGGAAAAACCTTAACTTGCCCGAATAAACATTATGTTAAAAGAAAGGACATCTGGTAGATAACTGTTTTTTGAAAGATCCAAGTAAAAGGATAAACTTTAAAAGAGGAACACCCTCAACTTCTCATGCGATTTATCATTTAAACGCGTACGGATCCACGTCATGCATCGCGACGTTGGAATAGAGAACATGACCGATGCCAAACCAACAATTACAACTAACCCTACTAAACCCAATGTACAAGATGGTTATGATATATGCTGTAAAATATATGTGTTGTAAACATTAACAGAGAAAGACTATTAAATCTGCCAAATATTAAAATACCCTTTGGTAATAATAATAGCAATTTTAGTCTCTTAATAGACACAGGCGCAGCAATATCACTCATAAAAAGAGACATACTTGATTAAAATAGTGATCGCTAAATAAACATTAATATTACCTAAAAAAATTAAAAACGGAGAAACCGAATCCGACTGCGAAACAGACGGAACTATTGAACTTAAATTCAATGAAAAAATAAATCATGTTTTTCACGTTATATCTAACATCAACATAGAACATGACGGTATATTAGTAAACGACCTCCTTACTAAAAATAAAACAATGATAAGTTATGAAAAAAAACAATGAATTATTTTATGTAAAATAACAATCAATAACAATCGATTTGTTCTGAATACGCTTCAACTATGATCAGAGACGTTTCACAGGGTTAAAGTTAAAAATAGAAATATCAAAGAAGGCATTTTACTAGACTTTGAAGTAATTAAAGGAGTAAAAATTTCTAACACACTCACTAATGTAGACGAAGATAGAAGAGCATTGATATCGATATTAAACATTACGTAAAATACTGTGAATAATAACTGTAGAATCCTACTTACATTAATGCGATAATTATTTTAAAATAAGCACATTACTAACAAGAATGAGTTTAATTCAAAGTAGCTTCTTACTTGAAATTATTTGAAAAACTTAAAAAGTAGCACCCTACAAACTGGAATGCGAAAAGAAGGCATAAATTTCTTGCTTCATTCATATTTAAGATCAAATCATGAATACAAAAGTAAGCCCATACTCCTTGATTCATCCACATTCAAACATTTAATCACTCTCTATTGTTCTAATTGGCTGCCTGCAACGGGTAAAAAGCTAGTCGTACAAAATAGTTTATTTCATGCATTCGTCTACTATTTCAGGATTTATTATACATATTTGCTATTATGCTGTGTGTCATGCTTCTATACACTATTCACTATACAATAAATATTATACACTATCCTGTTTAACTAACACACTGTAGCTAAAAGTAAAATACAATTTAAATACAAATTCGCAAAAGTCCACTAGGGCAATAGGTCGTCAAATAATAAATAAATTTAGTTACCTTTACTGCTGACTTAGAACTTGCTTCTGGGGGAGCCCAAGGTGGAGACCCTTAAAGAGAAAATAATTTAAATATTAACTATGAAAAATAACACATTTGCAAAACACATTTTTAAGAACTTTAAACTTTCTTTTACAATATATTAAATATGTTTATATCAGACATATGGAATTATGTGAAGGATTTCTCATTAATCCTTTTTAACAGGCTTTAATATATTATTATGTTTTTTAACTATACACTAATGTTTATAAAACAAGGTTTTGATGCAAAGCACAAATTGAGATTGTAAATATACCTTCAGGTGTGCCCCAAGGATCTCACCTGGGACCGTTGCTGTTCACAATTTTCATCAACGATATTATAAAATGCTTTAATTATGCAAATATTCTACTCTTCGCCGACGATATGAAAATATTCTTTCCTTTTAATTCTATTATTGACTGTTATAAATTACAAGAAGATCTATATAGACTTGATGACTACTGCATTATCAATCATCTCAACATGAACACCTCAAAATGTTATGTGATTACCTTCACTAGAAACAAAATAAAATTTGAACATAACTACTACATAGCCAGTCAAGTACTTAAAAAGGTTACACAAATTCGTGACCTAGGTGTTCTGCTTGACAGTAAACTTACATTCGAGGCGCATGTTGACATGATTGTGAAGAAAGCCCTTAGAATGTTAGGATTCTTATTCCGTATTGGAAAAGAATTCAATAACATTCAAACACTTAAAATATTGTATTTTTCTTATGTTCGTAGTCATCTTGAATTTGCTTCTCAGATATGGAATCCTCAATATAACATTTATGTAAAGCGCATTGAAGCCATCCAAAAAAAATTTGTCAATCATTTAAATTTTAAGATGAATATTGGTAACCACGGGATTAACAGCTCGATGGAATATTATGGACTAATACCATTAAAAACTAGAAGAGACTCCGCAGATATAATATATCTCTATAAAATTATCAGTGGCTTTATTGATTGTTCGCCCCTTTTGTCTGAGATTAATTTTAGAGTCCCTAGCTTTAGAACTAGAGATAAGTCACTTTTTCATCTTCAAAAATGCTCTACTAATCTCAGACAAAACGCTTTTATTTTCGAGCTTGTACCCTATAAAATAAGAATTTTAATTGTATTGACATATTTTCGTGTAGTTTAGGAACATTTAAAAAAGATACCTTAGCTATTATTAAATAATAATTAATAACATACTGCAAGTTATTATGTTGTTGATATGAACCCTGTCCAGTTACAAGTGACTCATTTTATAAACATCTGTTCAGTTTAGTTGTAGGTATATACATATATTGGTGATTATTGGTGTTGTGTGAGGATAAAATTGATATTTTGTAATTTACTTGTGTTCTTATATCCGATGTTATGTTTACTTTATTTAGTATTTTGTATTTTCTGTAAATATTTTTTGCCCACGGGTACTGGACCCTTAGTTTGTTATTATAATTATTTTTTTAAGTGAAAACCTATCATTAGATATTATTTGTATTTTTTATAAGTTAATTATTTAAAGATGTAAAAAATCTGTTGGTTTTCCTAAATAAACAAAACAAAACAAATTATTATAAGCATTAATTACATGCCTGAAATATCCATACAAATAATAATTCTACGAAATATCTCCGAAGTATAAATAAATGTCGCCGACGGGAATTGAACCCGCACCTTCTGATGTCCGTTCAGGTGCTATGGACCACTGAGCTACGTCGGCTTATTCCTAACCCGCCGATGGGTCGAGAGACCAGTTGGAGAGGTCAAAGAGTCACCCAAAAAATGTCTAACTTAACTATCAGCAAATATGAAAATTAAAAAGAAGAAACACATCTTCGACTTCAGAAGATCGTTTTAAGGAAAGGAAGGAGAAGTAGTTCTGGACATGAACAAGGTATGAGGGTGGGTAGGAATCTAGGGATCAGTGTGTCCAAGTGTGATGGACGTATGAGTATAGCCTTCCCCGCTGCGGCGCAAGGAGATGGATCGATAGACCAGTTGGAGAGGTCAAAGGGTCGCGCCAAAATTTCTAGCTTAGCTATCGGCAAATATAAAAATAAAAGAACAGACACATCTTCGACTTCAGAGGATTTATATACATCAGATTCCAATCCTTATAACATCTTAACACATTCATCAAAACATAAATATCCTCACTTATTCGAATGAGGATTGGACATTGTTCCGTTCCTTCTCGCCTTTTCAAAATTCACGTTCTTGACTCCTCAGATTGTACATTTCGTGCCCTAGAAGTGGGAACTTTAGATCACATATTTTTGTTTGTAACTCTCTAAACAAATATCCTGAACTCGAAGTCTGAAATCGATTTCAATCTTGCATATGATTTTGAAATTTGCCAATACAAAATGAATACATAAAATACCTTCCCTCTCTCCATAATTTTAAATAATAACCTAGAACACCCTTGAAGTGTGAAAGCCAGAAACATTTGAAACAAAACATCTGAACACAATTTCAACGAACCAGCATTCATCAAAATAATGATTTAAAACTGAATTATTCCCCTGGATGTGAAAATAAATAAAAAAACGACTCATTTTGTAAACGACTAGCACACATCATAAACACAAGTTTCTAAAACAACAACTTTCCCATAAATTATAAAAAAAACTACTATTACCCCTATATTTAAATCTGTTGACCCCAATCTAAGCCACATCGCCAAAATATTTGACATAATTGTGATAAAACAATTACTTAAATTTATAAAATAAAATTATATTTTAAGCTCAAATCAATAAGGATTTAAAAAGATTTGAGTACCAAAGATGCCATCATAGATGTTTCATTTAAGGACTAAAGATGCTTTCATTGATTTAACATTTGAGGACTGAAGATACTATAATAGATACAACATTTGACAACTTATAGATTTAACATCTGAAATATTATATATTATACATCTTCACGTAATGCAAAAATGCACTGGAATATTTGTCGACTTAAGAAAAGCTTTTGACAGTTTATCAGATTTTAAGCTTATATTCAATTTAGCGAACATTGCTATAGCGAAATAGTGCTTAAACGTAGAGAGCAATTTTTGAAGTTAAATTTCTTTCTGAGCGGTTCGCAGACCACGGATTTTGGCATCCCACGGAGAACTAACTGTATTGGGACCTATTTTATTTATTATGTACGTCAACGACATTTTTAAAATCCATATTAAATCAAAAGTTATTTGACATGCCGATGACAAAGCATAATTAATTAAAGACGGGTTGTTTATCAAAATTTAAACAATACCTTAAATATTTGATTTTGAAGTTCTATGAAGTGAAGTTCTGTGAAGTGAAGTTTTGTGAAGGTTCTATTCAAGATCTATTTATATTTCAGTTTTATGAAACAACTGACTGATTATGATTATGATAACAGAACTGGAATACAATCTTCACAGGACTTAAAATCATCAATTAAATTTTATGAATTGATCAAATATCTAGCATAAACTCACTAATAACAGATAGGTATATGTACAATCTAATGAAATTTACTAATAACAGGTGGGTAAATGTACAATCTAATAAAACTCACTTATAACAGATGGGTATATGTAAAATCTAATAAAACCAGATTGATTGTACCGACAAAGAGTTCACAGAATACGAATTATTAGGAACAGGAATACTGACCATAGACAAAGGTAAGGTAATGTTTGTAACCACAGATCGACCTAAGCATAGTTCTACAAATATCTATCCGAAAAAATATAACAAAGCCTTGCCACTAAAGAACTCCATCAAATAAAGAATGAGAGTCATATTGTACTGTTAAAATATAACAAAGCCTTGCCACTTAAGAACTCCATCAAATAAAGAATGAGAGTCATATTGTACTGTTAAAATATAACATAGCCTTGCCACTTAAGAACTCCATCAAATAAAGAATGAGAGTCATATTGTAATGTTAAAATATAACAAAGCCTTGCCACTAAAGAACTCCATCAAATAAATAATGAGAGTCATATTTTACTGTTAAATATTCAAGTTACTTTGGTACAACAATGTACTTATTAATCGGCATAATCGTGACTTACATGTCTTCCCGAATAGATAAAAGGACAAAAAGAAATTGCTGTAGTCAAGATGGAATTTGTTTAAAAATATACAATCAGTGTAATACAACTGGAACTACGAGGACCTATCCAGCTCTTTCATTTAACAGTCTAACAAATAACAGAGAAAGTATAGACATAAGTACTTCCGAGGAAAATATACCAATAGCTTCGGAAAGACTTCGGAGAGAAAATACTTACACATAAAATTAAATTAAATTCTCAGTCTACCACTTTTCAAAATGTACACTCGTTATATTATAACCACTCTTATGTAATGATAAACAACTACTGACAAAAATTGTCAAAACGTACTACTTTACGATGTTAATTGAATGTATGTATTTTTTTATAATGAAAAGCCATTATGTATTATATAATATCTTTAGAGTATTCAAAAGACCTATCAATATAAAATATGTTAAAAAATATTATTGTGCAATAATACAATATTGTTGTGTCATTTAATAAAAGATATGGAAAAAATAATCCTATCGCAATTATAAAAAGGATGAAAACTAAAAGGCTTCTTAAGTGTAATGCTAAATCACTATTTTGATTAATCTTTATAACGAATTGGTGAACATTGTGAATACCAAAAAATATGCTTAAGATAAATTGAAGGTTTTCCTATCGTTTCGCTTCAGAAGAATACAAATAAAAAATAAATTACTCAATAAAAAATATAAATATAAACTACAATTTTTTTTTTCAATAGAAATGTATGAACGCTTAAAGGAGACAACTTTATAACAATACAGTATAATATCTAAGATTATCTGTGACAGTTTCAATTGATCAACTTTTTTACTTTCTTATAAAATTATTTATAAAATAAATAAACACCAGTTTTGTGCTTGAAATCGTACGTATCTAGAAACCGTTTGTCAAGCGATTTTAACACCTATTACCTACAATATAAGGTATACCAAGAAAATACATATTTTTGACTTGTAGCTTCCTCTTAAAAATACTAAACCACAAGTCTTTGGTAACCGGACCCATTGACAATATAATACATTAAATCATATATGATATTCTATTGATAATGTAAAATTTTATAGAAATTAATCATTCTAATTTAGAGATATTAATCATTCTACTTTATAGAAATGAATCATTTTAATTTATAGAAATTAATCATTCTAATTTAGAGATATTAATCATTCTACTTTATAGAAATTAATCATTCTAATTTATATAAATTAATCATTCTAATTTAGAGATATTAACCATTCAACTTTATAGAAATTAATCATTCTAATTTATAGAAATTAATCATTCTAATTTAGAGATATTAATCATTCTACTTTATAGAAATTAATCATTCTAATTTATAGAAATTAATCATTCTAATTTAGAGATATTAATCATTCTACTTTATAGAAATTAATCATTCTAATTTATAGAAATTAATCATTATAATTTAGAGATATTAATCATTCTACTTTATAGAAATGAATCATTTTAATTTATAGAAATTAATCATTCTAATTTAGAGATATTAATCATTCTACTTTATAGATATTAATCATTCTACTTTATAGAAATTAATCATTCTAATTTATAGAAATTAATCATTCTAATTTAGAGATATTAATCATTCTACTTTATAGAAATTAATCATTCTAATTTAGAGATATTAATCATTCTACTTTATAGAAATTAATCATTCTAATTTATAGAAATTAATCATTCTAATTTAGAGATATTAATCATTCTAATTTAGAGATATTAATCATTCTACTTTATAGAAATTAATCATTCTAATTTATAGAAATTAATCATTCTAATTTAGAGATATTAATCATTCTACTTTATAGAAATTAATCATTCTAATTTATAGAAATTAATCATTCTAATTTAGAGATATTAATCATTCTACTTTATAGAAATTAATCATTCTAATTTATAGAAATTAATCATTCTAATTTAGAGATATTAATCATTCTACTTTATAGAAATTAATCATTCTAATTTAGAGATATTAATCATTCTACTTTATAGAAATTAATCATTCTAATTTATAGAAATTAATCATTCTAATTTAGAGATATTAATCGTTCTACTTTATAGAAATTAATCATTCTAATTTATAGAAATTATTCATTCTACTTTATAGAAATAAATCATTCTAATTTAGAGAAATTAATCATTCTAATTTAGAGATATTAATCATTCTACTTTATAGAAATTAATCATTCTAATTTATAGAAATTAATCATTATAATTTAGAGATATTAATCATTCTACTTTATAGAAATGAATCATTTTAATTTATAGAAATTAATCATTCTAATTTAGAGATATTAATCATTCTTCTTTATAGATATTAATCATTCTACTTTATAGAAATTAATCATTCTAATTTATAGAAATTAATCATTCTAATTTAGAGATATTAATCATTCTACTTTATAGAAATTAATCATTCTAATTTAGAGATATTAATCATTCTACTTTATAGAAATTAATCATTCTAATTTATAGAAATTAATCATTCTAATTTATAGAAATTAATCATTCTAATTTAGAGATATTAATCATTCTACTTTATAGAAATTAATCATTCTAATTTATAGAAATTAATCATTCTAATTTAGAGATATTAATCATTCTACTTTATAGAAATTAATCATTCTAATTTATAGAAATTAATCATTCTAATTTAGAGATATTAATCATTCTACTTTATAGAAATTAATCATTCTAATTTATAGAAATTAATCATTCTAATTTAGAGATTTTAATCATTCTACTTTATAGAAATTAATCATTCTTATTTAGAGATATTAATCATTCTACTATATAGAAATTAATCATTCTAATTTATAGAAATTAATCATTCTAATTTAGAGATATTAATCATTCTACTTTATAGAAATTAATCATTCTAATTTATAGAAATTATTCATTCTACTTTATAGAAATAAATCATTCTCATTTAGAGATATGAATCATTCTACTTTATAGAAATTATTCATTCCAATTTATGGAAAATTACATTATTCAACTAAGAAGACGTACTAATTTTAGAATATAAATCAAATTATGATAGATTTCATTTTAGAGGGGAGGTGTTATGTCCCCCAACATGTACCAATGCATCTTGCTTTCATTTCCTCATTATATGTAATATAATAATAATTAATGTTCGGCTTTTCCGGAAACTATAGAACATATTATATCGGGATGTTCTGTATTAGCGCCGTCCGAGTATACATTTAGGCACAATAAACTTTTAAAAATAATTCACCAAAGTTTTTTAAGAATGTAAGCGTAATGAGTAAGATTCAGAAACGGACCCTTAGATGATTTGGGCATGTAGAGCGAATGAGCGAAGAAAGGAGTGTAAGGAGAATATATAACAGAAATGTGAATGGTAGTAGAAGTCAGGAACGCCCGAGGAAGACATGGCACGATCAAGCGAATCAGATACTTGAGTCGGGCCATGTCATTATTCACAATAATAGAAGAGTATGTATAAGACGATGTATGAATGTGAATGAGACGTGTTGATTAGTTAGTTAAAAACACCTTTGTAAAAGGTTACTTCAAGTGGTTCGCAACAAAATTTAAATTTAAATAAAAATTTCGTTTTCCAAAATTTCACATTTCAAAAAATATTGCAAATTGAATATAATTTTCAATTTTTAAAAAAATTTCTGATTTCAAAAAAGTTTCATATTTCCTAAAATAATGCAAATAAAAAAAATCAAATTTCAAACAAAAAAATAATTTAAAAAAAAATTTCGAAAAAAATCTAATTTTGCAACAAATTTCACTTTTCAATATAATCATATTACCAAAAACCTCAAATTGTTCCCTGCTTCATCATTATTAGTTGCCTGCAACTGGAAAAAGAAAAGTGTTGGCACACACTCCTTGCCTCATCCACATTCAACACTAAATCACATATTAGTTTAACGGAGTAATTTGTACCTATTAGTTGCCTGCAACGGGCAAAAAGCTAGATAATATTAATTAAGAAAACTGTTTTCAAATTAATATTTTATAATTTTAGAAACAATAAATTAACAGACTCTGAATTCTGTTTTATTTATTAAATTACTGACAAACATTTATTAACTTATTTAAAAAATTTAATTTAATTGTTTACGAAAAGTACCCG
Organism: Hesperophylax magnus; assembly: GCA_026573805.1. Classification (NCBI taxonomy): domain Eukaryota; kingdom Metazoa; phylum Arthropoda; class Insecta; order Trichoptera; family Limnephilidae; genus Hesperophylax; species Hesperophylax magnus. The sequence goes on from JAIUSX010000060.1 coordinate 3,709,562, forward strand.
AAAATTAATGGAATAGATAATTTCATAAAAACAAAATATTTATCATATTTGTGTAGCTTGGTTATACCTTTTAACTGTCCCAGGGCTGTCACAAGCATATAGTTAATGTCCACGAAGGCAAAATAAGGTCTACAATGTAAATCTTATTTAAATTGTTTTTTGAATATGTAAAAGTAAAACATAAAACTGAACTTAATTGAAAAATTCTACAAATTAAACTTGAAAACATTAAATAATTACAACAACCAGGTTTAGGTTGAGGTGTTACCGCAGATCAAATGTTACATTTTCATCAATGTTACAATTTCATCAAATGTTACAGTTTCATCAAATGTTACAGTTTTATCAAATGTTACAGTTTCATCAAATTTTACGATTTCATCAAAAGTTTTAACTTCATAATTTTTTACGATTTTATCAAAAGTTTTAACATCATCAATTTTACAATTACATCAAATGGAACAATATGCTACTCGCATATACAAATGTTCAGTATGAACAAATTATTTTAGTGTAAATGTGCAGCCCTGATAAGTATTATTAGATCATTGTGGCACTCCTTAAAAGCATGCGTCACTGGTTAGCTGCCTTTCTTATCTCTACATACTCCGTTACGAGATAATCACTACGGGTGTTATCTGTCCCTACCCATTTCAAAGTAAACTGATATCCTAAAGTTACATAAGACGCCACTCCTAGTTCCACAAAAAAACTGTTTTTGAAAATGGTTGTTTGATTTCAAATGAAGTATGGAAAAATGGAAATAAATCAAAACACACACCTGTATCCGCTTATATCTCCTCAGTGCTGCCTGTGTGTTGAGTTATACCCACACGTACATATATAGAGTGTTAATGCAGGTCCTTGACTTATATTAACCAATGATTCCTGACATTATTTCGAGTAAAAATTTCTTCAGTGAATTTTCACGTTTTTTTTTGTATTTAATTTTTCAATTTTTTGTTCACGAATAATGAAATAAAAAATTCTTCGACATATCGTCAGTCGAGTAACCACCCAAGCCCTCCCACCAACCCTAGCTGTCTAGTGGTATCTGATCACTTAGTTAGTAATAACAGATAATATCAGGAATTAGTGGTTAAAGTAAGGAACGTAGATGTATTCATAAATAAACAAATAAAAACTCACCTCAAATAATATCGGACACAAATTAGACTTCCAAAGTAAAAAATGTTTATCGGGATCACTTCTGATCTGCCACGGGAACACACTGAATTTGAAACAGAATTGAATCACAAATCAAAAGGAACAAGTTGGTTGTAGATAATGCAAGAACACAGAGAAGTGAGGAAAGAATGCTCAAAGTGATTTGCGAGGGTTGACTGAGTGGCTTGCGAAGCCATTTTGTAAATCCGTTATCTTGCTTATCTCCTTATCGATATGACAGGGCCGGTTCCACGATATGCACGCGCCCCAGGCACTCACTTCCGATATGACAGGGCCGGTTCCACGATATGCACGCGCCCCAGGCACTCACTTCCGATTATGTTTTAAGAATTTCTAAAAATAATATTTTTAAAATAAGAATACTTTTTTGGCTACAACAACATCAATGATGTAATTTTTTGATAACGTTAGCACTCTACTGTCTACACTCTACTTCCACTGGAAGTAAGTAAATTGCAGGGAGAAAGTAAAAAAAAATACATGCATTAGTCATTAGTAATAAACATAACATGTGTAAATTTGGAAAAAAATGAAATAAATTAGAAATAGGTTGTTTTTAAAATAATTTCTGGAGAAACTTTTTTTGGTGAAGAAAATGGTAAATAAATGAAAGATTGGTTATTTTTCAGATAAATTAATGGAGAAACAGATTTTTGTAAAAATATATGTAGATAAATGAGAAATAGGTTATTTTCTGATAAATTCAAGAAGAAGCAGATTTTTTAAAAGAAAATGATAAAAAAATGAAAAATAGGTAATTTTTCAGATAAATTTCAGTAGAAACAGTTTTTGGAAAAAATTATAAATACACAAGATATTGGTAATTTTTAAGATTAATATTAAGAAAATGGTAGATGAATGAGAAATTTGTTGATTTTCAGATTAATTCAAGAAGTAACATAATTTTGGAAAAGAAAATAAGATTTAGGTGGTTTTTCATATTTATTCAAGTAAAAACAGATTTTTAGTGAAGAAAATGAGAAATAGGTTACTTTTCAGATTTATTCAAGTGAAAACAGACTTTTGGCTAAGGAAATTACCGAGATTGAGATGTTAGTTTAGTTTAAAGAGGAATTTAGTTAACATATATTCCTCTAATAATGATGTTTTTTGTGACATATAATATATACTTACATTTTAAGATCCATTGTTTGCCAATGAGTGTAATGTTTATATGTTTCTAATACTATTAGCACACAGGACGATGTAAGATAACTTAAAATTAATAAAAAAAACATTTTAAACTGTAAATAAATGAGATACAAGTTATTTTTCGATTAATTCTAGATGAAACCATTTTTGGTAAAGAAAATGGTACATAAATGAGCAATAGTTTATTTTTCAGATTAATGAAAGAAAAAACAGATCCTTTTCAAAATATTTTATCGAAAACAACTTATGGTTTGCTAGGTAACAGTAACAGTAGGTATAATAAATGACAGTAAAATTATACTTAAAAAGAAAAGATAAAAGATTTTATGAGCAACTTGGAGTAGATTCTGCCTTAGGGTTTGTAATCCCGCAATTCCGTATCCAGCAATCCCGCAGGATTTGTACAATATTTAATCCCGAGGATTAGAGAGATTTGTTTGTGCGGTATTTGCGGAATTGAAATTTACACTAAATTGTTTTGGTTTACTGTTCATGTATGGGTGACAGGACTCTCCATAGGTAGTGTTTATTTTTACGATCTCATTTTTAATCGAAGTCTTCCTAAAATACTTATCATGTTACTTTTAAACATGAAAAATTTATGAAAACATATTTTTATAATATGATTAACTGAGAAGATGATGAAAAGATGACAAAAAACTTCTTAAATGACTTCCACTGTCACATTTTCTATGTATTTTTATAATGTTCTGGTATAAAAGATAATTTATACCAAATAAAGAAAAATGAAAATAAATGTTGGCACTATCTAAAAATCTCGCGGGATATCACAGGATTTCTAAATTCTATCCCGCAATCCCGCGGGTTTTTGAAAAGGTGGGGGTTTTTCAAACCCTAGTCTGGATCTGCCGGATATTCGATGAAGCAAAAATGGTTGCCACAAACAGAAAAAAATTACAAGATTTAACATTTTTAAAGAATAAAAATTGAATTGAAAAAAAAGTCGTTAATAAAACGACCTCAGTTGTCAGATCGACTACAGTCACTTGACGACCTTAGTTGTCAGATCCTAGACTACAGTCACTTGACGACCTCAGTTGTCAGATCCTAGACTACAGTCACTTGACGACCTCAGTTGTCAGATCCTAGACTACAGTCACTTGACAACCTCAGTTGTCAGATCCTAGACTACAGTCACTTGATGACCTCAGTTGCCAGATCGACTACAGTCACTTGACGACCTCAGTTGTCAGATCCTAGACTACAGTCACTTGATGACCTCAGTTGTCAGATCCTAGACTACAGTCACTTGACGACCTCAGTTGTCAGATCCTAGACTACAAATCAAGAGGAAGCGGGCTTAAGTTTTGGAGCAAATACATTTTATTTATTGAGGAAGAAAATAAAACTAATGAATTTAAACGAAATATGAAACAGAACAACACAGAAAATAAATATGTAACGGTCTCAGCTGGGAATCGAACCCTGGATCTTTGTCTTACCACTCGGCTATTGGAACCTAATTATTATACTTCATTTAGCTGTACCCCGCCAATCGTTGTTGTGGCTCAATCTGTCTGTGCAGATAGAGAAACAATAGCGCGTGTTGTTTATCGTCCAATAGATGACGCTGTTTTAAAAACACATTTTTTCCCCTCTCACAGGTGACACCTACATAGGTATATATAAACACACGCTTATTCAAATGCAACGTTTTGTCAAAATTTCAAAGCAATCTGTGAATAAATTTAGGTGCTTTAAGATTTTGAAGAAACGAACTTTGACATTTTTACATATATAGATAAGACAGAGATCCTGGGTTTGATTCCAAGTTAAGACCGTTAACTTTTTAATTTTTCTGTGTCTTGTTCTGTTTCATGTTTCGTTTAGATTTATCAATATTTATAATCCATAAAACCATCAAAGTTATTCCAACAAAATTGAATATTTAATTGAATACAAATAACATGTACATGGTAGGTACATAATAAAGTTTAGCATCAGTCATAAAAACCTCAAAAACTGATGTAAATACGATCTACACGGAACCTCAAACCAAACAATCTTTTAACATGATCAGGACAAATAAAAATGAAATCTTACTGATCATATCTAACCTTAAGTCTAAAGCAGCAGCTGGTTCCGATGGTGTAACCTCTCTCCTTCTCAAAAACTGCAATGGTGAACTGGTGGATGACCTCGTTTACTTAATAAATCTCTCTCTATCAAAGGGTATATTTCCAGATAAACTAAAAATTGCAAAAATTATTCCTGTACATAAAGATGAATGTAAAAAAAATGTCCAAAATTATCGTCCAATCTCTATACTTCCAGCTATCTCTAAAATTTTTGAATGTGTCATTAAAGAAAGACTACTGAAATATCTCGAACACAACAAAATTCTCACGTCAAAACAATATGGTTTCAGACGACGATCTAACACTAAATGTGCAGCCTTCGATTTTATATCAAATCTGCAGAAACATATAGATGACGGTGATTTTACGGCGGCAATATTTATTGATCTAAAGAAGGCGTTTGACACGGTGGATCATAATGTATTGATCGAAAAACTGAAGCATTTGGGTATTGTTGGTACACCTCTGGAGCTTTTCCGATCTTATTTATCAAATCGCTTTTCGGCAGTAGAATTTGGAGGAGAAATGAGTGAATTAGGTAAAATAACATGTGGAGTACCACAGGGATCAATTCTTGGACCGTTGCTATTCCTAATCTACGTGAATGACATAACAAAGTGGGGTATTAAAGGAACTATACAACTTTATGCTGACGATACGGTAATTTTTTACAATAAACTGAACCTAGCGGAGCTTGAAACGGAGATGAATGCTGATATTTCCCATCTCACAAACTGGTTGAGAATAAACAAACTAACTCTTAACGTAAAAAAAACCCATTATATACTTTTCGGTAACAAGAAAAATTTCAGCCTCGATATTAAAATTGGAGACAACTGCCTCGAAAAGAAAATGAACACAAAATATTTGGGTCTGATCGTAGATTCCCAACTCTCGTGGGATCTCCATATAAATCATATAAAAGAGAAAATTACCCCTATAACTGGTGTACTATATAGGCTTCAAGGATTACTAACCATTCCTTTACTAACTTCAGTATACTATGCCATGGTACATTCACACCTTTCCTATCTCTGCTGTATCTGGGGTTTTGCCTCAAAGAAATTGATAGCTGACCTGCAGGTGGTTCAAAACCGAGCTCTCAGAAATGTGTTTGAACTTCCATGGGACACTCATGTTAGGGACATCTATTCAGTTTCTGGTATCCTTCCAATTACAATCCTTCCTAAATATGAAATCACAAGCACCATCCTACAAATTACCAAAAAATCAACTCACACCAACATCAAGCCACTTTACAATCAAGACATCCACAACCACAATACTCGAAATAACAATAAAATCCGCATTCCTCAAACACACACTACAAAAATGGGTTAAAATCACTGAACTATATTGCCTATACACTATATAATTCGTTCCAGATATGTACAAATACACCCACCATAGTAAAAAATTGCAAAGCAATGCTTTAAAAGAATATTTTTTAACTACATTTAAAAATGAAAATATATAACTGTGTTTTCATTTCTTGTTGTATCATATCCATTTTTTTTTCTTTCTGTACTTGTTTTCTATTGTTGTTTGTTCTACTTAACGTGTCATTATTTTAATTTTTAATTTTTATGCTGTATTGAATGTGAAACTTATATTTGATATCAAAATACCGTTGTAAAATTGTACCTACTACCTCCTACATATGAATTGTAAGTTTCTCCTGTCCTAAAATGAGTTCTGTAACTCATCGGGATTGCTCTAGCAAGAAATAAACACAATAAAAAAATAAAAAAAAAAATAAAAAAAAATATATATATATATTATCAGCGAATGGTTCCATAGTATCTTATCAACTTATCAATATTGATTTTATTCCTTCGATGGATATTTGTTGGGAGTCCAAAGTCAATGTGGCAAAAATTATTATTATGCGAGTATGAAACGTTAGAAATTTACCAAAAATCAAATATGAAGATTATCGCCTATATGTTTAAATAAAAATATAAATGTTCGTTTGTTCAAAATCTTAAACAAACGAAAGTTTTTCACCGATTGCATTCAAATTTTGACACAACGTTGCATTTGAATAAGCGTGGTTTTTATATACCTATATTATATACACGTCACCTGTCACAGTTAAGAACTTTTTCAGCGCCATCTATTGGACATAAAATCAACACGCGCTATTGTTTCTTTATCTGCACAGATGCAGATTATATAGTAAAAACTTCAAAATTTTCCCTTCAAACAATTGTTCCAAGAAAGTCATATTTTGGACAATGTCTAAAATTTATTTATTGGCGTTCTAACAATCAAATAAAAAATGATAAACGTTCTAGCTAAAGACATAGCACTTCTGTATTTGCAGTACCCCATTGCAAAACCAGATTAGCCAAAAGACATATTCATTTTATTGCCTCTCAAATGTACAACACACTAATTACAACTTTTCATGAGATATTGACTATTATAAAAAACACACCAAATCTTGGCTAAAATACACTGAATAAGATAGATTTTTCTTATAAATCAACCGTATTTTTACTAGCCCTTGGTTTTGTTTTGATTGCTCAATACATATTTTTATAAAAGTTCTTCTTTCTAAAACATCAGTGGGAACTAGATACCATATTTGTATGTCGAGTTTTTATTTGTAACTTTTATCTTCAAATAAAATGTAGGTACACTTTAAACTTAAACCGTTTACATGTTATAATCTACTATAATATATTTCTACTCTTTCCAAGACGTTTTCCTGGGTTTTTGAGTTTCCAGGAAATCCAAATGGAATAACGATGTTTTACTGTTGTGTAAAGTATTATTCCGTTAAACTACAAATAACCAGTTTGTCAACAGGATGTACATGTTCAATTACAATGTAAATATAGATATTATTGTAAGTACTTATAAGATATTCAGATTATTATTATTGGCACACGTAATCTAAAATAACACTAAGGACGGGTTGTTTCGGAGAATTTGAACAATTCATCAAATTTCAACGTTCATTTTCGGGTTCTGTGAAAGACTTATTCAAGTTCTGTTTTTATATCATTGTAGGCTAGTTGCTTGACAAAACTGAAATAAAAACAGAACTTGAAAAAATCTTTCACAGAACTTGAAAATGAACGTTGAAATTTGATGAATTGTTCAGATTCTCCGAAACAACCCGTCCTTAATCTACATGCCAATGAATAATGGCTATTGATTGATAGTGATGATTTGTATAACGTATTTCTACTTATGAGCCATGCTTTCAGCATATATCTGAATCTATTTGGGAATTTACGTTGAACATTTTGGGCACCTTATATTCTAGGGTTCGCTGTCCGTGTGTATTGTTATATTTTGGAAGAAGCAGCCTTCATTCTTTGTGAACCTAGTCTTGTGTTCATGTTTCAATTTATTTTTATATTCAGAGTCAGATATATGATGAATCAACAGTTTATCCCATAGTAAGCTCTGCACAAGCAAGATATTTAAGTTTCGATCTAGCAATGAAATGTTACGTCTTTGTTAAAAAACATGTTTTGAAACTAGTAATTTAACCATATACTTTTGTACTGATTGTAGGTTATTTAAATAAGTTTAGCTAGAATGTCCCCTAGTGGTTATTCCTTATCGTAGAGTTGATTCTTCGAGTGATAGGTAAATAATAAAATATTCACAGGAACGAAACACTTCAGTTTATGTGAATCATTTAGTAGTTTGCTATTTATGGATAGGCTTGCGTCATGTGACCGTTTTATTAGGAACGATAAGTCTTGTTGCAAACATTTAATAGCAACGGATCATCAGATATGACTAGGGTTGCCAGATGTCCGCTTTTGGACCGGACAGTCGGCTGTCCGGTTTAGAAAATTTTGGAAAACCGGACAATAGAATGGTATGATTTAAGATTTTCACGGCCAAAAGTATTATAGTGATTTGTTTTTGGGGTATTATGCCGTGTTGCGCTACCTCTTTCTTTGGCCAACGTTTCGGACTGTATTGCAGTGTCCATCATCAGGGCAGATGTGTAATTTACAAATTAACAAATTTTTACACATCTTTTACACATCTACCCTGATAATGGACATTTAAAAAAACAAAATGTTAAAAACAAATGAAGTTTTTTTTCGCTTTAATTAATATTATGTTTTTATTAATAAAAATGTTTAAAGAATGGTTTATCTGAGGATTAAGCCATCCTCCCCGGGGACTGGAATCAACCGCGCTGATAACTGAGCCAGATCCCAATTTGGAAGGACCGACATTTATTGCTTATATTAACTGTTGTAATGTAATACAATGTCAAATAAATGCGTACATGTCCACGTGTGTGTATTTCCACTAAAATGTATTATCATCGGCAACGAGTGTATCTACCGAGTTTCAGCTCGATTGGGTGTCAGGCAGTGGGTTAATTTCCACTTCCAAGAATCCACTTCATTCATTCAAGATAATGAATTTCGATTAGCTGTATTTAAAAAGTATAATATTTTGGTCACAAAAAATACAAATATCAGAAAAAACCCAAACTTCAACAAAAACAAAATGCAAACCCTCACCGTTCTTTGCCACTCTTCAAAAATACAATATTTGGGTCTAGAAATGTTGGACGTAAGCGCCAGACTGGTTTTGATTTATTTTGTGAATAATTTAATAAGAACGAAAAAAAGTTAATCAAGGGAAACAGTCGCAAATAAACGTAGCCATAAAAAGTATTTTTTAAAGTTGTTTCTTATAACAGTTCATATTAAACTCATGAAAAAACATTTAGTAGCTTGCAATAATATTTTTCATGACGTAATTAACAATTTTATTTTAATTCTGATCAACAGAAACGATAGAACAAGCTTCAATGTATCCATATCATATGTTTTTGTATTTATAACCTATACCGATTCGTTGTAAAGATTAATCTAAATAATGATTTCACTATAGCTTTTCCTTAACTTTAATATCTAAGTGCCATGCTTGACTTAAATAATTATTTATTATTTATACTTCTGATTGTTCCAATATTATGACAACCCTCAGGGCAATAAATATTTTCATCATTGGGTAATTAATGATGACTCTAAGTATACATTTTTGACATTTCTGACACAATAAATATTTTTAAAACAGAATTTAGCAGAATGACCAAAATAATGACATGAACTGCATTTGACATTGACAGCTGGACATTTGAAGCGATGACGTTGAACAAATCTTCAAAAGGGAATATCATGACTCTTTGACGTTGACTGGAATTATGACGATGATGGTGAGTTAACCACGCTAACAACTGAGACAAATCCCCATTTGGTAGGACCGAAATTTATAGCGTATATTAATCGCTGTAATTTTTTTTTTTTTTTTTTTAAATATATTTCTTTTATATAAAAACATAAATATGTTTAACTAAAAAAAAACTAATTACAATAAAAATGTTTTCTTATCAACGTAACTACCCAATTCAATAGAGAAAAACGTTTCTCGTGGTCGATTTGGGGAGTAGTGCCATTACAATAATATTGGGTAAAGAAAAGAAAGAAAGTTTTTATTTACAAAGTAAGAAATAAACAAAATGTAGGTATAAAGCATGCTAACAAAATAATAGATAATGAAAATAGACTACAATAGCTGTTACTAAATTAGATACATAGTAAATGTAAATAAATATTTTCATATATATAATATCATTGAACATTAATTTAAGAATAAAAATAAAATAATATTATTACATTTCGATTAATAAGATTAAGTAGGTGGTATAAGTACATGGAGTTATTTTATTCTTTTGGAGTAAACAGAGCTGATAATATTACAAGCGAAGGTACATAATAAATTGCGGCAATAATCTGTTGGTAGCTCGAATGCTGATATAATATTTTAAGAGGATATGGTAAAAGAAGAAAAATATTTATTTTTTGTTAATAATATTTTATGAAATTAAATAGTTAATTATATACTGAGTATGTACCATTAAAATTTGAATTTGATCAATTACTACTAAAATGTACCTGTAATCAGAAGATATGTAAAAAATCAAATGAAAACTTATAATTATTATTTGGTTGATCAAGAAGTTGTTCCAATTTCAGATAAATGCACATATGTTCACTTATGTGCCACCAAAATGCATTATCTTTAGTCTATCTGCCGAGTTTCAGCTCGATTGGATGACAGGTAGTGAGTTAATTTCCACTTCCAAGAATCCACTTCATTGATACATTCTCTCAAGAAAACGAAAGTGAATTTCAAATAGATGTATTGAGAAGGTATAATATTTTGGTCACGAAAAATAATAATATCTCAAAAAACACAAGCTTATCCTCACGGTTTGAGAACTAAAAATGCTCCGAGACAAAGTAATGTCAACACGGAAAAAACCGTTAAAAAACTGGCAAAGATCTAACGTCTGTTCGTTGCCACTCTCCGCGGGCTTCTAAAAACAGAAATACTAGAATTTAATACAATGTTTCAGTCAAAAAATGGTTGTCGTAAGCGCCAAAGCGGTTTTTAATTATTTTGTGAATAATTAAATAGTAACGGAAAAAAGTTAATCAAGTCAAGTGGTAGCAAATAAATATAAAACAGTTTTTTTTTTTTAAATTGTTTCTTATACGAGTTCATAGTAAACTGATAATAATGGTTTTTATTTATTTTGTGAATAATTTAATAAGAACGAAAAAAAGTGAATCAAGGGAAACAGTCGCAAATAAACTTAGCCATAAAAAAATATTTTTTGAAGTTGTTTCTTATACCAGTTCATATTAAACTAATGAAAAAACATTTAGTAATTCGCGAGAATATTTTTCATGGCGTAATTAACAATTTTATTTTTATTCTGATCAAGTCAAGCGATAGAACAAGCTTCAATGTATCCATAGTATATTTTTGGTATTTATAACCTATACCGAATCGTAGTGATGATTAATCTAAATAGTGATTTCACTTATATCTTCACCTTAATGATAACTGTCAGTACGATCTTTGAAGTGTATTTTTACAAAAATAAATATTTTTTTAACATGTAATAACATATGAGAAATAATACAAAAAAAGAGAAATTTCCAATAAACTTGTTTGAAGTAGTTTGTCAAAGGGTGCTTTGAACGATGAAAAGAAAACAAAACTTATTTTACAAAGATAACAAAATTAAATCGTTGAGGTCAACATTAATAGTATGTAAAACACTAAAAACTATGTATACTTAAATGCATAAGAAATATGTAACAAAATATAATATACTGTTAAAGGTAAAACTTATAAAAACTATTGATCGTGTAAAGATAAGATTTATCATCTGTGTCCCGGTACGGCTATCGGTATGAACAAACATCTTATTATTGAAGACAATATTAGCAATTCACATCTGTGTCCCGATACGGCTTTCGGTATGAACAAACATCTTATTATTGAAGACAATATTAGCAATTCACATCTGTGTCCCGATACGGCTATCGGTATGAACAAACATCTTATTATTGAAGACAATATTAGCAATTCACATCTGTGTCCCGATACGGCTTTCGGTATGAACAAACATCTTATTATTGAAGAAAATATTAGCAATTCACATCTGTGTCCCGATACGGCTATCGGTATGAACAAACATCTTATTATTGAAGACAATATTAGCAATTCACATCTGTGTCCCGATACGGCTATCGGTATGAACAAACATCTTATTATTGAAGACAATATTAGCAATTCACATCTGTGTCCCGGTACGGCTATCGGTATGAACAAACATCTTATTATTGAAGACAATATTAGCAATTCACAAACGAAAAATACTGGCGCATCTGGAACTTTCGCCCAAGACTTGCCGGGCCGCTTCTCTACCAGCTGCTAATATTGTCTTCAATTATTAAATGTTACAATTTGAGGTTTTACTCAATAAGTTATTCCAAATATAAAATGAAATATTAATTTTACAATAATCATTTGGTCATTGAATGAATTGCAATCAAAACAGGCGAGTCGATTGATTGATTGCCGAAATGATCCAAAAATAACAATTTGTAAATCTGCCGATAAAATTATTATCTCTGCGGATTACAAAATTATACGAATAAAATGGGGCCGCTTTAATCCAGTATTTCTTTGGATTTCTTTGATCAACTGAAAACGTTTCAACAATAATAAAGTCAAGTTAAGTCTTGGATCAATCATTTTATTATCTCGAGAAGTTTTCTAGTAATCCAATACTACAGATAAACGGTGGCCATGGCCGGTATTTTTAACTATTATTGATGGCGTGTTTAAATATTAATTTAATGGACTTTATACCCTTCAACGTAATATAATTTGAAGAAAATGTGTTAATATATAAAAATTTCGTGTCACTGTGTTCCCAATGAGTCAAAAAACTCATTGTAGGACGGGAGGAATTTACAATACAAGGTGGGAGTTAATAGGTACAATTTTACATTGGTATTTTGATATCAAAATTATATGTTTCACATACTAAACAGTACAAACATATAAAAAGGAGGTTTAATAGAGAAAACAGAAAGGGAAACAGACAGGGATATGCACATAAGCACAAAGCCAAGGTAGGAATTTACAAACATGTACTTAAATTATTATAAGCAATAATTAGTCGCCTGAAATATCAATACAAATTTAAAATATCTCACGACTTAATAAATGCCGCCGACGGGAATTGAACCCGCGCCTTCTGATGTCCGGTCGGACGCACTCTGGACCACTGATCCACATCGGCTTATTCCCAACCCGCTAAATAATCCAATATGGACACTAGGACGCCATCTAGTGAGAAATTTAGCACAAGCAAAGCCTTTCCTGCAAAAATAAATTAGTTTGTTTACAGGTGGAAAAAATATAATGAGCAGTAATTGTTGATTGAAGTATTAGTACATGTTGAATTATAGCTCAGTGGTCCAGGGCATCCGACCGGACATCAGAATTCAATTCCCGTCGACGGAATTTATTAAATCGTGAGATATTATCAATTTGTATTGATATTGCAGGCGTCTGGCAATAATATTTGGTTATCCTTTGTGCTATGCATAAAAACTTTGTCTTATAAACATTAGTTAACCATTAAAAAAAATTGAAAACATTTACTTATCCACTAACACATTGGTAAAAATAGATAAGGATCGATTACAAATACAGATAAAGGAGAGAGAAAGAAACAAGACAAAATACAACACGACTAGAATTACTTATTTTCGATTTTATATGTTTTAAAAAATATTCTTTTAAAGCATTACTTTGTAAATTCTGTCTGTTTTTATACATACCTACATAAAGTGTAGGGAGACTGTTTAACTTGGAAGTGAATGGTTAAAGAGGTCGGGGACGCCCTAGGAATACATGGCACGATCAAGTAAAATAAATACTTATTTCAATACAACAATAATATTATTTCCTCTTTAAAATTGCACCCAGTTGTCAGGTATTCTAGAATAATTCACAAGCTCAAAACAACCCCGACCAACGCCGGCTACTTTAAATAAATATACAGTACTCTTGAGGCACGTTCCAGAGTGGGAGATACTCTCAGTATCGCTCTGGTGTAAGACCACCATTCCGAATTGAAACATTGCTCGAAATGGCTTTAGCCGTGTTTGTTGACCAGATCTGAATAGCAAAAGACTATAATACCATCAGATAGATTCTTCTACGGGTAGCCAGAGAGGATGGAGCGCCAAACAAGGCGGTCTGGACATACTCCAGGCTTCAATCACATTCATAGATCGTCTTATACATACAAGTCTATAGGTACCTACACTATGTCATTCATGGCAATAGACTATAATACCATCAGATAGATTCTTCTGCGGGTAGCCAGAGAGGATGGAGCGCCAAACAAGGCGGTCTGGACATACTCCAGGCTTCAATCACATTCATAGATCGTCTTATACATACAAGTCTATAGGTACCTACACTATGTCATTCATGGCAATAGACTATAATACCATCAGATAGATTCTTCTGCGGGTAGCCAGAGAGGATGGAGCGCTAAACAAGGCGGTCTGGACATACTCCAGGCTTCAATCATATTCATAGATCGTCTTATACATACAAGTCTATAGGTACCTACACTATGTCATTCATGGCAATAGACTATAATACCATCAGATAGATTCTTCTGCGGATAGCCAGAGAGGATGGAGCGCCAAACAAGGCGGTCTGGACATACTCCAGGCTTCAATCATATTCATAGATCGTCTTATACATACAAGTCTATAGGTACCTACACTATGTCATTCATGGCAATAGACTATAATACCATCAGATAGATTCTTCTGCGGGTAGCCAGAGAGGATGGAGCGCTAAACAAGGCGGTCTGGACATACTCCAGGCTTCAATCATATTCATAGATCGTCTTATACATACAAGTCTATAGGTACCTACACTATGTCATTCATGGCAATAGACTATAATACCATCAGATAGATTCTTCTGCGGATAGCCAGAGAGGATGGAGCGCCAAACAAGGCGGTCTGGACATACTCCAGGCTTCAATCACATTCATAGATCGTCTTATACATACAAGTCTATAGGTACCTACACTATGTCATTCATGGCAATAGACTATAATACCATCAGATAGATTCTTCTGCGGATAGCCAGAGAGGATGGAGCGCCAAACAAGGCGGTCTGGACATACTCCAGGCTTCAATCACATTCATAGATCGTCTTATACATACAAGTCTATAGGTACCTACACTATGTCATTCATGGCAATAGACTATAATACCATCAGATAGATTCTTCTGCGGGTAGCCAGAGAGGATGGAGCGCCAAACAAGGCGGTCTGGACATACTCCAGGCTTCAATCACATTCATAGATCGTCTTATACATACAAGTCTATAGGTACCTACACTATGTCATTCATGGCAATAGACTATAATACCATCAGATAGATTCTTCTGCGGGTAGCCAGAGAGGATGGAGCGCTAAACAAGGCGGTCTGGACATACTCCAGGCTTCAATCACAGTCATATATCGTCTTATACATACAAGTTACTACAATAATATTCGGTCTGTTCAGACGCACAATAATTTGTCTTGACATAAATACATAAATTAAAGAGTTTTAGCGAAAGCTATATTCTAATGTCGGTTCCGTGAAGTGTCGAAGTGTTTATTTTACGTTTAACCATAACGACCATAGCGAAATAAGCTTAAACAAATAACTGATTACGCTAAGTACCTTCCCTCACCGCAGTGCGTAGTGTATCGGCCAGTGAGGTACCTACTAACACTCGCAGTGGTTTCCACAGGCTAAATCAAGGCTGACTCACTAGCCATATCGGCCAGTGAGGTACCTACTAACACTCGCAGTGGTTTCCACAGGCTAAATCAAGGCTGACTCACTAGCTATATCGGCCAGTGAGGTACCTACTAACACTCGGAGTGGTTTCCACAGGCTAAATCAAGGCTTACTCACTAGCCATATCGGCCAGTGAGGTACCTACTAACACTCGCAGTGGTTTCCACAGGCTAAATCAAGGCTGACTCACTAGCTATATCGGCCAGTGAGGTACCTACTAACACACGCAGGGGTTTCCACAGGCTAAATCAAGGCTGACTCACTAGCTATATCGGCTAGCGAGGTACCTACTAACACACGCAGTGGTTTCCACAGGCTAAATCAAGGCTGACTCACTAGCTATATCGGCCAGTGAGGTACCTACTAAAACACGCAGTGGTTCCACAGGCTAAATCAAGGCTGACTCACTAGCTATATCGGCCAGTGAGGTACCTACTAACACTCGCAGTGGTTTCCAGAGGCTAAATCAAGGATGACTCACTAGCTATATCGGCCAGTGAGGTACCTACTAACACACGCAGTGGTTTCCACAGGCTAAATCAAGGCTGACTCACTAGCTTTATCGGCCAGTGAGGTACCTACTAACACACGCAGTGGTTTCCACAGGCTAAATCAAGGCTGACTCACTAGCTATATCGGCCAGTGAGGTACCTACTAAAACACGCAGTGGTTCCACAGGCTAAATCAAGGCTGACTCACTAGCTATATCGGCCAGTGAGGTACCTACTAACACTCGCAGTGGTTTCCAGAGGCTAAATCAAGGCTGACTCACTAGCTATATCGGCCAGTGAGGTACCTACTAACACACGCAGTGGTTTCCACAGGCTAAATCAAGGCTGACTCACTAGCTATATCGGCCAGTGAGGTACCTACTAACACACGCAGTGGTTTCCACAGGCTAAATCAAGGCTGAGTCACTAGCTATATCGGCCAGTGAGGAACCTACTAACACTCGCAGTGGTTTCCACAGGCTAAATCAAGGCTGAGTCACTAGCTATATTGGCCAGTGAGGTACCTACTAACACTCGCAGTGGTTTCCACAGGCTAAATCAAGGCTGACTCACTATCCATATCGGCCAGTGAGGTACCTACTAACACACGCAGTGGTTTCCACAGGCTAAATCAAGGCTGACTCACTAGCTATATCGGCCAGTGAGGTACCTACTAACACACGCAGTGGTTTCCACAGGCTAAATCAAGGCTGACTCACTAGCCATAATTGCATGGGATTTTTGGAACCATATAAAAATGAATAAAAATTCTCAATATCGATTCCCAATATAGATGCACAGACATACATTTCTCTGGCAAAAGATTCAGTCAATTTGCTGACCAACATGATCATGGATCCAAATAATAAATTCAAAAAAGAACGTACCGCAAAAATAATTCCTATTACCAACGATATACTATGAACAATATGCCAAATGGCAAACCTCGAGGGTGAGTTAACAGCTCTTAAAAGTACGACCCCAAATGTGTGTACCCCTTCAATTTCACAAACCCAAAGTGTCTGTGAAATACAAAAGGACCAAAGTTACAGAGATGAAAAGTTGATTATTCACAACATTCTAGAGAATAAATCACTATCTCAGATATAATCAACGAATAGCGACATAGCATCTGTCAAGAAAATAATTTCCGACATTGAAATGTCAACAACAAACCTAGACCTAAAAATTTACAGATTGGGTAAAAGGAATGTTGACAAATCAAGAGAAATAAAGGTCGAGTTTCCGGAAGCAATGTGGCCGAAAATTTTACTAGGCAAGAAACATACTTTGTTGAAAAACAATATAAGGTTTTACAATGATCAAAAAATTTTACAGCAGAAGCAGTTATCTGACCTAAGATATGAAATTGAAAAAAGAAAGACCTCTGAGGAAATGGACATCACAATAAAACACATTAACAATAATTCAACAATTGTCAAAATGTACACAAAAAACTAAATTCCAAAATAAAAATTGTCTATCAAAACGTACGTGGACTCAGAACTAAATTACAGGACCTGAAATCAACCTTACCTACCTTGGTCAACGACTCTTACGCCTTCACTGAGACATGGCTTATTAAAAATTTAGACAATATAGAGTTGGGTTTCCTTTTGTAACGTATTGTATCCCGTATTAATAAAACTTACCGTATCACCGGTTATTTGCTCTACTTTAACTTGCAGCAATATAGGGAATGAAATGAATATAGCAATATTTATTGTGATAAACAAGGGGTATTTTTGAGATTTAACTTGAATACAAGAGCAATACTTATATTTAAATCATCAGGGGTGGTTGACTACTAGACAGCCAACGTAAATTGAATTCGGCCTCGATGTTTAACTCGTATAATTATATTGACTATGAATTCTAAAATAAACATCACCACTGAGCGCCAGTCTAGAAAGCTTATCTAAACAAATTTATATTCATGGTGATATCTAAGAGATGTGTCTAATTCATGTGGATTAATCAAATTTGTCTCACGTGTGCGTATTAATCTCCGACATTCAAGCAGCCCGTTCCCGATGTACTCTCGCCACCTGCCACGAAAACCAACTGACGGCTTCTCTGGAATTCCACGCTCGGCTCTTGAAATCAACGAGTGGCGGCTAGAAATTCTATGACAACGCGTGTCTAGAAATCTTGTTAAGTGAGCGGACAGTTCCTACCGCTACATTACCCCCTTGGCCAACAGAATTTCTGCAAGAAATTCCACTACGCCACCTGGCGCCTGAAGTCGCATGACAGAAGAGTGTCGCAGCTTCCAAAAGTATCTTGAAGCCATCCTAGAAGACCAACATGAAGACGTCCAAGGAGCCATTCCCACAGAAGAAATAATTTCAGTACCCTCCATGTTACTTGAAGACGGTTTGAATGTCAGACTGGTGAGGTATACTGAAGTAAAAGTGGTGCCATCCGTAAAAGCGGTTCCAATTGAAGAGAGACTTCTGCATACTCAATGCCACTTAGCTTCAAAATTACCAGCATACTGTAGACGTCCCGAGAAAACTGAAGAGCCTTTCTTGAAGAAGTTCCAATTGAAGAAATGTTTCTGCATACTCAATGTGATTTAGCTTCAAAATTACCAGAAGACTGTTGACGTCCCGAGAAAACTGAAGAGCCTTTCTTGAAGAAGTTCCAATTGAAGAAATGTTTCCGCATACTCAATGTGATTTAGCTTCAAAATTACCAGAAGACTGTTGACGTCCCAAGAAAACTGAAGAGCCTTTCTTGAAGAAGTTCCAATTGAAGAAAGATTTCTAAATTGTAGGTTAGAGATGGTTGTAACCGATGACTGATGTTGAGATCCAGAAAGAATTCCTAATAACACGTGAGACCTACTGATGGATATACTAAAACTTACAAGAAAAATCACCATGTTTTGAAAGATCTATGTTTTGAAAAAAAGAAATAAGAAATACAATATTAACCATGATAAACAAAATTTGAAAGCATAAGAGAAAAACTCTATTTTAAATTATCAATTGATCTCCACCTTATGTAGTTACTGCTGAAAATATATAAATATTGAATTGAAATATTAAATAATAGTATACTGCCACCTATAGAACCCTAGAAAAGCAATATCCAAGAACCAAACCTCGAAAGATTTATCATTGAAAATTATTATTATTATTATTATTTTCTTTTTTTTTTTTTTTTTAAAGAAAAACAAAAAAAAAATTAACTGTAAACATCTGAGATTCATCCCATGATAATGATCATTAGAAATAATTAAAACTTCTGTTGAATAAGTTTGTTAAAATTCTAAAAAAAATAGTATTCCTCATAATTAAAATAATATTAAATTCTATATAACACAAATGTGATAGCTTTTAAACATGCAACAGAATTTCCTAAAACTCTGGAAAAATAGATATTATGAGCTTCTGTAGCTATCATTTTCAATGTACATATTTATCTGGTGAGGAAAGTTAAACCTCCTCTGGAGAGCAAAAATAACTCAAAAAAAAAAACTTAATATTCTAAGACAAACACTACACACATGTTGAGACTAAATAATACACACAAGATTAGGATCATCATACTTGTGAGAAGTATACATTCCAGGGATCAGAATGAACACTTCTAACAACCACGTTGTTATGCAAAAGACATTACCGTTCCTTTCCTTTTGTAATTATAAAAAACAACAATGTCAAATACAAATCCAACATGTCTGATATTTCTCAACTCTACCTAATCAAAGTATGGTCGTGATGGCCAGTCACTCCCACACTCTGACAACACTAAAGAAAGATAAAAAAAAAAAAATATATAATAATGACAACACAATTACAATACCCAACAAATACAAAACACAATCACCACAAACATTCAACGTAAGGACACAAAGCGCAATCGTGTTCTCACGATGAATGTAAGTTTGCAAACATAATGTCGGTTTATGTATGCCACACAAAAATAGCGGTACTACAGACCGAAATAAAATCTCACCAAGAGAACAAAGTTTTGCTAGAAAAAAGATTATTATGACACAGAACCATCAACTTGTTCTACTTTTAGCATATCTTTCACATGAAAGGTACCCAGTGCCTTCCCATTCATGTCAGCTAATTGATACGCAACCGGGGAAATTTTTCCTACCACCTTGCTTTTGATGAATTTTGGTGCAAGTTTAGCAGAAAAATGTTTGCTCGCATCTGAAAGAATGAACGATCTTCGCCAGATGATATCACCCACTTTGTACTGAATATCCCTGCGACGCAGGTTATACTGACGCTTATTGCGTTCATAAGACTGTCTTAACGATGTGCGCACCTGTGAAAAGATATCATTTAATTCCTGCAGATCAGCAGCCCAGGTGTCACGTTCTGAAAATTTAATATCCTCAGCATTGAAATCAGCATCTGCATATTCCTTACCTGAGATGACAATCTCCCTACCATAATTAAGAAAAAACGGCGTGTACCCTGTGACCTCATGCACTGCAGTATTTATTGCTAATTCAATTTCCGCTAAATGGTTCGCCCATGTTCTGTGGTCAGAACCAACATAAGAAGCAAGGGCTGAAACTAGAACCTTATTGACGCGTTCCACCGGATTATTCTGCGGGTGATACCTACAGTTGTAAAACAAATGCCTAATGTTGAATTTTTTAACTAAAGCCTTCATGTCCCGTGAAATGTACTGTGGCCCATCATCCAAGACGATGGTGTCCGGTACCCCAAACTTATAAAAAATTTCATCTTCAAGAATGCTAGTAATGTTATTCCCAGTAGCTTTTCTCAGAGGGAAAAGTTTGGTATATTTAGAGAAGAAATCGGAAATAACCAATAAATAAGTGTACCCTTTCTTGTATGAACTCGGATAAGGACCTAGTAAATCCGTCGCAATCATCTGCCATGGGCGTTGGACTAATTTGGGATTTCCCATAAGCCCTGGTGGAAGCAAATTAG
The DNA here is from genome assembly GCA_026573805.1 of Hesperophylax magnus. NCBI lineage: Eukaryota > Metazoa > Arthropoda > Insecta > Trichoptera > Limnephilidae > Hesperophylax > Hesperophylax magnus. Next base: position 3,730,663 of record JAIUSX010000060.1, read on the forward strand.
TGCTTTTATAACCTAGGCAAATTTGACATTTGTTAATAAATTGTTTCACATCTGCTGCCATCTTGGGCCAATAATATTTATGCCTTATTCTATTTAACGTTTTCATTATACCAAAATGAGCACAGACCGGAGGAACGTGGTGTTCTACAATAACATTCTTTCTAGCTTCTTTAGGAAGAACCTCCTTCCAATCATACGACCTATGAAGGGCTTCCATACTTTGAATGTGTTTGTAAATCTTATTATTCACCACTTTCCACGCCGAAAATTTGTCAGGACTGGCAATAATTTTTTCTCTTAATTTGATGTACCATTTATCAGATGTGTCAAAGGTTTGAGCAATGATGTTAACTTGTAAGGGGTCGCGCGATAATGCATCTGGAATTATGTTGTCCTTTCCTTTACGGTGAATAATTTCAAAATTAAATTGTTGAAGCCTTACTGCCCAACGCGCCAACCTTCCCGAAGGTGATTTTAGGCTAGTAAGCCATTTGAGACTATAGTGGTCCGTAATTATTTTTACCGGAATTGGTGAGCCTTCGATATAGCCCCTAAATTTTTCTAACGCGAAAATCATGGCATTTAATTCCCTTTCTGTAGTGGAGTGATTTCTTTCTTGAGCCGATAATGATCTCGATATGAAGGAAATGGGGTGTTCTATTTGGTTATCATCATGTTGGCTAAGAACCGCACCGAGGCCAACACTTGATGCGTCGCAGCTAATTGTGAAAGGCTTATTAAAGTTAGGACAAGCGAGAACAGGAGCATTTACCAAACAGGATTTCAATTTCTCAAAAGCCGCCTGAGCTTTCTCGTTCCACGCAAATTTTTTCCCCGCGAATTCTTTCTTTGTTAAGTTATGTAGAGGAGCGGCAATAATAGAAAAATTAATAATGAACCATTTATACCAGGAAAGAACTCCTATAAATCTACGTAGGCTCTTTTGAGATGTAGGCGTTGAAAAGTCAACAATTGCTTTTACCTTATCTGGATCGGTGCGAAGCCCTTTGTTGTCAATGACAAAACCCAAATATTTCAGAGAATCTCTGCAGAAAACCGATTTATCTACGTTTATCGTAAGGCCCGCGGCCTGTAATTTCTGTTTAACCTGTCTCAAAAGATGTAAATGTTCTTCAAAAGAAGTGCTAATGATTATGATGTCATCAAGATAACAGAACACTTTGCCGTCGAACTCTTGGCCAAGTATCTTGTCCATTAACCTAGACATTCGCGAGCTAGCACCATGTTAACCGAATGGCATTGTCACAAAATGAAATAATCCTCTTTTAGGAATTGTGAACGCGGTTTTTTCTTTTGAGTTCTCGTCTAGAGGTATTTGAAAGAATGCGTCATTCAGGTCTAAAGTGGTTAAATAGCGTGCACCCCCCAGACTATTTAATATATCAGAAATGAACGGTGTCGCGTATGCATCACGCTTAGAGTTTGCATTTAGGACTCTACTGTCAAGACATAATCTGTAAGTGCCATTCTTCTTGGGTACCAAAACTATAGGGTTATTCCAAGAGCTATTACTAGGTTCCACTACCCCAAGCTCTAATAGTCTGTCCAATTCTGCGTGAACTTTCGGAAGTAAATGTGGCGAGATAGGATAAACTCGTTGTTTTATGGGAGAAGTGTTACCTGTGTTTATGACATGTTTTTCTAATGATGTCCTACCTAATCGATTACCCGAATAGGAAACATATTCGCGAATTACGCTATCTAAAGCAGAGCGCTGAGCAGTGTTTAAATTTGCTGCATTGTCTAAACCTATAACCTCAGTTTTGCATTTCGTATTGTCTAGCTCACTTGAGGACATCATTTTCGAAATTTTCGGACAAATATTGAAAACCTTCCAAAAATCACAGCCTAGAATAATGTTAGCTTTAATTTGAGGCATAACTACAAAACTGAAAGATTTTTCTACCTTATCTAAACGGACCGGAACCGTAATTTTATAAGAACATAACACAGAATGCCCCGTAGCAGATACTAATGAAAAACTAGAGTCTAATTTGGATAGCTTGAAGCCTTCATCTAAAAACCTACTATGAAAATTGTTACCTAGAATAGAAACGTGTGAACCAGAGTCTAATAAACCAGAGTAAAAAGAATTACCTACTTGGAACGAGACGTGAGGTCGACCGTCCCTGTTGGCCGCTCCCGCCTCGCCCGAAGCACGCAAATCTTCATAAAATTTTCTTACAACTGCCAGCCAGGAAACCCATTCTCCGGAAGCGACCTTGGCGAACGCTGACGTCTTGGCGCTCGCCTTCGGGAACTCCCGGGCAATTAGTTTTTTGGACGACGGCAACCGCAAGCTGGAGACTTGACCCCCGGCCTACCGCAACGCAAGCAATGCACGTTCCTGGAAACATTATTAGACGGGCTGAGATTATCATAGTGTACATTACGCTGATTATTCCTTAAATTGGGATTAAAATTTCCATCGTTAACATTACGTTGTTTGTTTCTGAAATTAGGATTAACGTTGCCAGAATTCCTACTTTTATCCCTATTCGGAATATTATTACAACCACCAGAATTAGAATTCAAGGAATGAGACACAACCTGAGCAGATCTGTCATTTGAACGGCTGTCCGCCAATTCTATCATTTTACCTAGTCTCTTAAGAGAAGAAATGTCTGGAATTGTTGAAAGCGCCAGCTTCTGTATATACCTGGGCAACATATTACAGCGCAAAATCTCTAATAATTCTGACTCAGGAAGTTTAGAAGATAAGCGATTATTCAAAATCAAAATCCGTGTTATAAAAGAACTTAGATTTTCTTTTTGTAGCTGAACTCTAGATCTTAGCTCTGCCAATAATCGTCTTTCTTGATCTAGAAGTTCGAACTCGTCTTTCAGTCCTTCAACGATCTCCTCCCAAGAGGTGAAAGAAGTACGATTAACCCTGAAAAAAAGGAGTGCATTTCCTGAAAATAATTCAACAGCTGAAGAAAAAAGTGAAACTCTACTCACGTTTCTAGCGAGAGCTAACTCTTCGACTCTTTCTATGAAATTGCGAACATCGGATGATCCATCATAAGAAATGTCCCATTTGTAAACCAGTACTGATGCTGGATTAGGAACAGAGGCAGCTGTCGATGAGAACGAGCTGCTTGAAAATTAAAACACGCATAAAAACAATCCACCACGAAACGACACATAATTTAGTAAAAGTTCGTACAAATCGGAAAAAAAACATCGCTGGCCAAAATTCAAATCACGGTTCGATTAGCCGTTGTGCGCCATTTCGTAACGAGATTGTCACCACATATTATATTAAACTCACCGTATTCTGGTAATATGCTCCACCATAGCTTGTAGCAATAAGGGGTATTGAAAAGAAGACTCAGAATATCAATTGTGATATAAAAATATGAATGTAAATTTAATTCAAACCTTAAATACAAGAGCAAGACTTAAATTTAGAAAATCAGGGGTGGTTGGCTATTTGATAGCACAACGTAATTTGAACTCGGCCACGGCATTTACTCGTAAAATTATATTAACTATAAAGCTTAAAATAAGACATCACCACTGAGCGCCAGTCTAGAAAACTCTTCTAAACGAATTTATAAACATGGTGATATCTAAGAGATTATGTGCCTAATTCATAAGGATTAATAAAAGTCTCACGTGCGTGTTTCAATCTCCGACGATCAAGCAGCCCGTTCTCCGATGTCCTTTCGCCACACGCCTCGAAAACCAACTGCCGGCTTCTCTGGAATTCAACGCCTAGCTTATGGGAGTCGCTATATGCACAGCGACTAGTCGACAGGGGGCGTGGCCAACATATCCGAGCATACCCGAGCTGTTCCGAGTTGCAAAATCAGTGAAACGCGGTGGCCTGCTCGCATCAAGGCAAGAAAAACACTACGCTAAGTTTGTGTAACATGGTTTGTGATTCAAAAGAAAGTGTCCCCTTAATACCGCCTGCTCGCGTCAAGGTAAGAAAAACATCCCAGTTTTCAATTAGTTTAGCGGTTTCGCTAGGTTTGTGTAACATGGTTTGTGATTCAAAAGAAAGTGTCCCCTTAATACCGCCTGCTCGCGTCAAGGCAAGAAAAACATCCCAGTTTTCAATTAGTTTAGTGGCTACGCTAGGTTTGTGTAACATGGTTTGTAATTCAAAAGAAAGTGTCCCTTTTATACCTATACTTCACTTCGGGTATGCTCAGATATGTTGGCCACGCCCACTGTCGATTAGTCGCTGTGCATATAGCGACTCCCCCTAGCTTATTTGACTCCTCCGAGTGGCAGGTGTAATTTCATGCCAACGCGTGTCTAGAAGTCTTGGTATGTCAGGGGATGGTTCCTACCGCTACAATGTAATAGAATTAGCAAACTTACTTCATAATAATATAAACAGATATATAGATGTAGAACCAACAGTTAGACCAAAATTACCAAAATTGCGTACGTCAAAGAAATTATCTAAATTAATTTTTGAATTAAATAACATAATTTTACCAAAAATCATATTTGACGAAATTAGTTTTTTAGATCTTCATACATAGATAATTAAAGATTTTAGATCATTATACGTATACGCTACTGCTATTACTGTTTGTAATAAGTAAGGAATTAAATGATCATCCTCTGATGACAGATCATATAATTATAGCCAGAATGGCAGATCAGATTAGAAAGTGATGTAGTATTTTTAAGAAGTAACATAGCTAGAGTAATAGAATATAAAAATGGGAATAGAAGTTGGTAAATTTTGAGACATGTAGATGAAATTGGGAGAAAATTTGGTTATAATATAGATAGTCATAATAATGAAAATATAATCAATGATTTATTGGATTTATTATAAAAAAACTTAGGCGTAAAAGCTAGTAGATTAAAAAGATTTAATTATACGTATAATAAAAAAATAATAACAGATTATTCCAGAAAAATGAAAAAAATATTTTATTCCAAACTTGACGATAGACAAAATATTACTTCGAACAATAATATTCCGTTGCCATCTGAATCAGATATGCGCGATTTTTGGACTAAAATTTGGAGTAAAGATATAAAACATAACGAGTCAAGAATTCACATTGAATGTGAAACTTATATTTGATATCAAAATACCGTTGTAAAATTGTACCTACTACCTCTTACATATGAATTGTAAGTTCCTCCTGTCCTAAAATGAGTTCTGCAATTCATCGGGATTGCTCTAGCAAGAAATAAACACAATAATAAAAAAAGTCCCTGGATAGAAAATCAAGAACTCAATTTTTCAGGCATTGAACAAATGAGTTTTTTTAATATATTGGTTGAATTGTTAACCAAAATTATTAAAAATACTCATAATTGGAAAGCCACGGGTTGCGATTGGATACATCATTTTTGGTACAAACGCCTGACTACTTTACATCCTCTTTTGGCAAAAAATCTTTCTAAATTTGTCAGTCAACCACAAAATTTTCGAAATTTTCTAACTAAAGGCATTACTTATATGTTGCCCAGAAGCAAAAATATTAATAATCCCTCTCAGTACAGACCCATTACATGTTAACCGACAATATACAAAATTTTAACCTCTTGCTTGACAAATTTAATACATACTCATTTGGATGAAAAAAATATTTAATATCTGAACAACAAAAAGGTTGTCGCAGAAAACATATGGGATGTAAAGAACAATAAGTTATTGATTCTGTAATTCTAAAACAGATTCAAGCTCGAAAACGTAATTTACATAGTTGCTATATAGACTACCAAAAGGCTTTCGATAGTGTCCCGCACTCGTGGCTGATCAAAGTATTAAATATATATAAAATTAACCCCATTATTATTAGCTTTTTGGAAAATATTATGTCCTTTTTAATACCAATTTACTTATCAATTTAATAGGTAAGAAAATAGTAATACTGGGCATTTCAATTAAAAGAGGAATTTTTCAAGGAGACTCATTGAGTCCTCTTTGGTTTTGCTTAGCATTGAATCCTCTATCTAAAATGTTAATTAAAAGCAAGTTTGGAATAAAAGTTAAGTGTAATACAAGGGAGAGTAGTACAATTTCGCATTTATTATTTATGGATGACATATAATTATTTTCGAATTTTGAACAAAATTTAGAGAAAATGATCGAGGTAGTTAAAAACTTTTCAGATGATATCAAAATGACTTTTGGTTTAGATAAATGTAGAACGATCCATATAGAGAAAGGCAAAATTGTAGATGGGGACGAGAGTATATTTGGAAATTTCCAAATTACTAGTATGAAAAGGGATGATGTTTATAAGTATTTAGGATACCCACAATCAAATAGATTAGACCATTCTAGTATTAAAAATGAAATTAAGATTAAATTTCAAACTGGGATCAGGAAAATTTTAAAATGCAATCTATCTGCTAAAAATTTAGTAAAAGCAATAAATACTTGGGCAATACCTCTATTAACGTACTCATTTGGCATAGCTAAATGGTCTAATACAGATTTAGATAACTTAGAAAGATTAATTAGAACTATGCTAACAAAGTTTAATTGCCATCGTCCAAATTCAGCTATAGAACGAGTTAATTTACCTAGAAATTTAGGAGGTAGAGGTATAGTCAAAATGACTTCTTTGAAACATTATCAGGTAGAAATGCTAAGAACTTTTTTTCCATAGGAAAGCTCATAGCTCAGAAATGCACAAAATAATTTGCAAGGCAGATAGAAATATTACACGTTTAAATTTATACGATGAGAATGCCAACATTTTTTATAAATCCCAGCCAGGAATTATTAGATTCCTGGTCAAATAAAATTTTACACGCAAAACACTTCAATTATCTCAACCAAACGTATGTTGACAAATTTTCGACAAACAAATGGTTGAGTATTGGAGAGTTGAGCGCAGAAATAGAAGGATTTATGCTTGCCATTCAGGAAAGAGTCATTAATACTAAAAATTATAGAAAGCATATAATCAAAGATACAAATCAAATTGATGATTTGTGTAGAAAATGTTTGGCTTTTCCGGAAACTATAGAACATAATATATTTTATCGGAATGTTCTATATTAGCACCGTCCGAGTATACATTTAGGCACAATCAAGTTTTAAAAATAATTCACCAAAGTTTGGTAATTAAAAATAACTTGATTGACTGCCGTAATAGAGTACCATATTATGAATACGAACCAAATTCATTTTTAGAAAACGAATTTTATAAAATTTATTATGATAAAACTATTCTAACAGACCGAACGAGTAGTCATAATAGACCCGATATAGTTTAACATGACAAAATTTAAAAAAATAACTTATATCATTGATGTCGCTATTCCAAATTCCTGTAATATTCAAAAATCTGTTAATGAAAAAATAAGAAAATACACAGATTTAGGAAATGAAATAAAAAGAATTTGGCATTCTCAGACTATAAAAATATTACCATTCGTTATTTCGGCTGCTGGCATTATACCTAGCTCTCTCATTAAAAATTTAGGCGTATTAGATCTATCAAAAAAATTATATATAAAGATGCAAAAGTCGGTCATTTTGAATACATGTAGGATAACGAAAGATTTTTAAAATATTTATGTTGAGGGATCAGTAGGATTTATAGGCCCTGTTGGAAGTTCTACCGTGCCGAACCCTCTGATATGAAAATATCTGGAGTCGGTGAATTATTTTTCCATTTGATCTCTGGTGAGTTGACGTGTTGTTCTTGTAATCTTTTGTATTTATTTTGCTTATAAAATGCACTTGCATAGTGTTGATTGACTAGCTGATCATTTGTGGAAAAGTGAGTGGAAGGGTTTAGTTTTTCCTATGGGGAAGATTTAACCCGGACAATAAAATCGGAAGTTAAAAAAAAAAAATGTTTATTCCAGAATGTGGGGAGATAGATATATTTGTATAGACCAGTAATTCCCACGGTGGGGCGTACGCTCTACCGGTGGGGCATAACTCCTCAGAGGTGGGGCACCACGCTTCAGAGATGAAACAGGTTGGCATTCCACATATGAAGAGGAATACTCGTCGGTCATACAAAAAAATTTCTGAGATGTGCAAAATTGAAATATACGCAAAATTTTACTTAAAATATAATGAAACCCGTTACAATTTCATTAAGTATCTAAAAAGACAGAAACTGTGCACGATGTAGACAATATACTGCTTAATTGTTTAGTACACAATGTAATTGGTTTCTCATTAAAGTAAATTTCTTAATTCCAAAATATTCCAAAAAAATAACGTATTATTTGGTTCTGATGTAAAAACGGATTCCAGGTTTTTATTTATTTACTTTAAGAAACAAACAGCTTTTACATAATATACAATGATAAATATATATATACAAGTTAACTGAAGTCAAGCCACAGATTTTTCTTGTGCTTAAGATCATTGGAAATGAAGTTTTAATAACTTAAAATTAATTTTGTATAAAAGGAAGGGGAGAGGAAGAGAAAAATAGGAAGAGGATAGGAGATGCTCCCGATACATTCCTTACTCTCATATTAATAATCGATCGTACGCATTACTTCATATCGATATTTATTTAGGTTATTACCAAAAATGTCAATGCTGTAAAATTTTGTATTATATTGTTCACATATACGAGGAATTGGGGAATTTTTTCGAATATTTGTTCTACACTAGGGTAAATAAAATAAATCAGATTGTCGGGTTGATCTAGACGGAATATGAAGATTTATTAAATTGGTAAGTTTTGGTGAGTCCAAACCATTATTTATGATTTTAAACAATAAGATTTGATCAAAAATTAGACGTCGTGTTTGGAGGGAGTTAAAATTATGAAATTTAATGGATTCGGTATAATTTGAGAAGTGTAAGTTTAGTTTATAATTTATGTTTTTAAATGGGCTTGGTATAAAGCAGTACAGATCGTTGTACAGTGTTCCAAGTGCGGGCAAATATATGAGGTGTAAAGGGAATATAGAGTGTTTATTTTGTGGAAGGGTTTTGCTATGCGAATTATAAATCCCACCATTTTATTGGCTTTGTTAATGATTTCATCAGTGTATTGGATAAAGTTTATTTTAACATCCAGTGTTACCCCAAGGTCCCTGATTTATTTTACTTCATTGATGTGTGTGCATTTTAGTGTGTATACAAAGGATATTTTATTTTTATTACGTGTAAATGGTAATTTATTGCATTTCGCGATGTTAATTTTTTTAATTTTTTTTTTATGTGACACCTCACAAGAGCGTCCCTGCCTGTGCAGTGCACAGACAGGGGAAATATGTCACCACCCGGTTGGGCGGCGTTGTGAGGCGGAATAAGGTAGGGGCTGTAGGAAGAGATTTGTTAATGCGGGACTTGAAGAGGCTCGGATTATAGGAGGGAGGAAAAACAGATGCCTGTAGCTCGTTCCACATACGAGCCGACTTACACAAAAACGAGTCGTAAAAACGGCCCGTTCTCATGAAGCCAACGTCAACCGTGAACGGGTGTACATTTCGTGTCCGTTGAGTTTCGCGCACGTGCACCGGTGCATCAGGAATCAATGCTGCTAGCTCCTTGGAGCAGGCTCCATTGAAATACCTCTAGAACAGACACAGCATGCCTACATTGCGTCTATGCAATAGAGAGGGCAATCGGTCTGTTAACAACGGATTGTCAATCAGACGGATCGCTCTCCTTTGCACAGATTCAAGCAGGTTTATTTAGTATTTTGGGGCACCGTCCCAAAGGTGGCTCCCAAATTCAATAGTTGAGCGGACTTGAGACTTGTACAAGGTCAGCAGCTGGTCACTGTTGAAGAATCCCCTAGCCCTGTACAAGACGCCCAACTTCTCGGAGGCCTGATTTACTCGGGCTTCTATGGATCCCCGATACTTGAGCCGGTCTGATATAGTAACTCCAAGCATTTCAATGGAGTCTTTATTGGAGAGAGTGCTCCCATCAAATTGCACCAGACAGTCATTGATCTCCCTCTTTGCCGAAATCAGACACGCTTGGGTTTTTGAGACGTTGAAACTGACCAAGTTGGCCTTACCCCAGGCACGAACCATCTCGAGGTGGTGATCAATTTTTTGCTTCAAAACTTCCCGAGCTGTTCGGACATCATAGGTGGAAGGGGGCCTGTAAAAAAGATAACCCTCGTGAACGGTGCTGTCATCAGCGTAGCAGTGAATTGGTGCACATTCAACGAGATCGTTGATGTGCAATAAAAACAGCGTCGGAGACAGCAAAGATCCTTGTGGCACCCCCGCATTGATTTGGTGCGGTGAGGAAGAAGAGCCGCCAACCACGGTTTGAATTGTTCTTCCCCTCAGAAAGTCCGCAATCCAACTATGCAGGGTTGGGTGGATCCCATACGATGGTAACTTCCCGATAAGTGCCCGGTGCCAGACTCTGTCAAAGGATTTGGAGATATCCAACCCAACGGTTTGAGTTTCACCAAAACGCTCCATGTACCGCCCCCAAATATGCGTCACATATCCGAGTAGATCGTCACACGATCGGTTTCGTAGAAATCCATATTGCCGATCGCTTAGGATATTGTTATTCTCGAGATATGTGAGCAATTTGTTGTTAAGGCGAAATAGGTAGACTTGACCTGAAATTTGGCATTTTTGAGGCCACTTTTAGACGTATGGACACTTTTCTAGAAAAAAACACATATTGATTTCGAAAGATCGTTATTTTATCTTAACCACGCTAACAACTGAGACAAATCCCCATTTGGTAGGACCGAAATTTATAGCGTATATTAATCGCTGTAATTTTTTTTTTTTTTTTTTTAAATATATTTCTTTTATATAAAAACATAAATATGTTTAACTAAAAAAAAACTAATTACAATAAAAATGTTTTCTTATCAACGTAACTACCCAATTCAATAGAGAAAAACGTTTCTCGTGGTCGATTTGGGGAGTAGTGCCATTACAATAATATTGGGTAAAGAAAAGAAAGAAAGTTTTTATTTACAAAGTAAGAAATAAACAAAATGTAGGTATAAAGCATGCTAACAAAATAATAGATAATGAAAATAGACTACAATAGCTGTTACTAAATTAGATACATAGTAAATGTAAATAAATATTTTCATATATATAATATCATTGAACATTAATTTAAGAATAAAAATAAAATAATATTATTACATTTCGATTAATAAGATTAAGTAGGTGGTATAAGTACATGGAGTTATTTTATTCTTTTGGAGTAAACAGAGCTGATAATATTACAAGCGAAGGTACATAATAAATTGCGGCAATAATCTGTTGGTAGCTCGAATGCTGATATAATATTTTAAGAGGATATGGTAAAAGAAGAAAAATATTTATTTTTTGTTAATAATATTTTATGAAATTAAATAGTTAATTATATACTGAGTATGTACCATTAAAATTTGAATTTGATCAATTACTACTAAAATGTACCTGTAATCAGAAGATATGTAAAAAATCAAATGAAAACTTATAATTATTATTTGGTTGATCAAGAAGTTGTTCCAATTTCAGATAAATGCACATATGTTCACTTATGTGCCACCAAAATGCATTATCTTTAGTCTATCTGCCGAGTTTCAGCTCGATTGGATGACAGGTAGTGAGTTAATTTCCACTTCCAAGAATCCACTTCATTGATACATTCTCTCAAGAAAACGAAAGTGAATTTCAAATAGATGTATTGAGAAGGTATAATATTTTGGTCACGAAAAATAATAATATCTCAAAAAACACAAGCTTATCCTCACGGTTTGAGAACTAAAAATGCTCCGAGACAAAGTAATGTCAACACGGAAAAAACCGTTAAAAAACTGGCAAAGATCTAACGTCTGTTCGTTGCCACTCTCCGCGGGCTTCTAAAAACAGAAATACTAGAATTTAATACAATGTTTCAGTCAAAAAATGGTTGTCGTAAGCGCCAAAGCGGTTTTTAATTATTTTGTGAATAATTAAATAGTAACGGAAAAAAGTTAATCAAGTCAAGTGGTAGCAAATAAATATAAAACAGTTTTTTTTTTTTAAATTGTTTCTTATACGAGTTCATAGTAAACTGATAATAATGGTTTTTATTTATTTTGTGAATAATTTAATAAGAACGAAAAAAAGTGAATCAAGGGAAACAGTCGCAAATAAACTTAGCCATAAAAAAATATTTTTTGAAGTTGTTTCTTATACCAGTTCATATTAAACTAATGAAAAAACATTTAGTAATTCGCGAGAATATTTTTCATGGCGTAATTAACAATTTTATTTTTATTCTGATCAAGTCAAGCGATAGAACAAGCTTCAATGTATCCATAGTATATTTTTGGTATTTATAACCTATACCGAATCGTAGTGATGATTAATCTAAATAGTGATTTCACTTATATCTTCACCTTAATGATAACTGTCAGTACGATCTTTGAAGTGTATTTTTACAAAAATAAATATTTTTTTAACATGTAATAACATATGAGAAATAATACAAAAAAAGAGAAATTTCCAATAAACTTGTTTGAAGTAGTTTGTCAAAGGGTGCTTTGAACGATGAAAAGAAAACAAAACTTATTTTACAAAGATAACAAAATTAAATCGTTGAGGTCAACATTAATAGTATGTAAAACACTAAAAACTATGTATACTTAAATGCATAAGAAATATGTAACAAAATATAATATACTGTTAAAGGTAAAACTTATAAAAACTATTGATCGTGTAAAGATAAGATTTATCATCTGTGTCCCGGTACGGCTATCGGTATGAACAAACATCTTATTATTGAAGACAATATTAGCAATTCACATCTGTGTCCCGATACGGCTTTCGGTATGAACAAACATCTTATTATTGAAGACAATATTAGCAATTCACATCTGTGTCCCGATACGGCTATCGGTATGAACAAACATCTTATTATTGAAGACAATATTAGCAATTCACATCTGTGTCCCGATACGGCTTTCGGTATGAACAAACATCTTATTATTGAAGAAAATATTAGCAATTCACATCTGTGTCCCGATACGGCTATCGGTATGAACAAACATCTTATTATTGAAGACAATATTAGCAATTCACATCTGTGTCCCGATACGGCTATCGGTATGAACAAACATCTTATTATTGAAGACAATATTAGCAATTCACATCTGTGTCCCGGTACGGCTATCGGTATGAACAAACATCTTATTATTGAAGACAATATTAGCAATTCACAAACGAAAAATACTGGCGCATCTGGAACTTTCGCCCAAGACTTGCCGGGCCGCTTCTCTACCAGCTGCTAATATTGTCTTCAATTATTAAATGTTACAATTTGAGGTTTTACTCAATAAGTTATTCCAAATATAAAATGAAATATTAATTTTACAATAATCATTTGGTCATTGAATGAATTGCAATCAAAACAGGCGAGTCGATTGATTGATTGCCGAAATGATCCAAAAATAACAATTTGTAAATCTGCCGATAAAATTATTATCTCTGCGGATTACAAAATTATACGAATAAAATGGGGCCGCTTTAATCCAGTATTTCTTTGGATTTCTTTGATCAACTGAAAACGTTTCAACAATAATAAAGTCAAGTTAAGTCTTGGATCAATCATTTTATTATCTCGAGAAGTTTTCTAGTAATCCAATACTACAGATAAACGGTGGCCATGGCCGGTATTTTTAACTATTATTGATGGCGTGTTTAAATATTAATTTAATGGACTTTATACCCTTCAACGTAATATAATTTGAAGAAAATGTGTTAATATATAAAAATTTCGTGTCACTGTGTTCCCAATGAGTCAAAAAACTCATTGTAGGACGGGAGGAATTTACAATACAAGGTGGGAGTTAATAGGTACAATTTTACATTGGTATTTTGATATCAAAATTATATGTTTCACATACTAAACAGTACAAACATATAAAAAGGAGGTTTAATAGAGAAAACAGAAAGGGAAACAGACAGGGATATGCACATAAGCACAAAGCCAAGGTAGGAATTTACAAACATGTACTTAAATTATTATAAGCAATAATTAGTCGCCTGAAATATCAATACAAATTTAAAATATCTCACGACTTAATAAATGCCGCCGACGGGAATTGAACCCGCGCCTTCTGATGTCCGGTCGGACGCACTCTGGACCACTGATCCACATCGGCTTATTCCCAACCCGCTAAATAATCCAATATGGACACTAGGACGCCATCTAGTGAGAAATTTAGCACAAGCAAAGCCTTTCCTGCAAAAATAAATTAGTTTGTTTACAGGTGGAAAAAATATAATGAGCAGTAATTGTTGATTGAAGTATTAGTACATGTTGAATTATAGCTCAGTGGTCCAGGGCATCCGACCGGACATCAGAATTCAATTCCCGTCGACGGAATTTATTAAATCGTGAGATATTATCAATTTGTATTGATATTGCAGGCGTCTGGCAATAATATTTGGTTATCCTTTGTGCTATGCATAAAAACTTTGTCTTATAAACATTAGTTAACCATTAAAAAAAATTGAAAACATTTACTTATCCACTAACACATTGGTAAAAATAGATAAGGATCGATTACAAATACAGATAAAGGAGAGAGAAAGAAACAAGACAAAATACAACACGACTAGAATTACTTATTTTCGATTTTATATGTTTTAAAAAATATTCTTTTAAAGCATTACTTTGTAAATTCTGTCTGTTTTTATACATACCTACATAAAGTGTAGGGAGACTGTTTAACTTGGAAGTGAATGGTTAAAGAGGTCGGGGACGCCCTAGGAATACATGGCACGATCAAGTAAAATAAATACTTATTTCAATACAACAATAATATTATTTCCTCTTTAAAATTGCACCCAGTTGTCAGGTATTCTAGAATAATTCACAAGCTCAAAACAACCCCGACCAACGCCGGCTACTTTAAATAAATATACAGTACTCTTGAGGCACGTTCCAGAGTGGGAGATACTCTCAGTATCGCTCTGGTGTAAGACCACCATTCCGAATTGAAACATTGCTCGAAATGGCTTTAGCCGTGTTTGTTGACCAGATCTGAATAGCAAAAGACTATAATACCATCAGATAGATTCTTCTACGGGTAGCCAGAGAGGATGGAGCGCCAAACAAGGCGGTCTGGACATACTCCAGGCTTCAATCACATTCATAGATCGTCTTATACATACAAGTCTATAGGTACCTACACTATGTCATTCATGGCAATAGACTATAATACCATCAGATAGATTCTTCTGCGGGTAGCCAGAGAGGATGGAGCGCCAAACAAGGCGGTCTGGACATACTCCAGGCTTCAATCACATTCATAGATCGTCTTATACATACAAGTCTATAGGTACCTACACTATGTCATTCATGGCAATAGACTATAATACCATCAGATAGATTCTTCTGCGGGTAGCCAGAGAGGATGGAGCGCTAAACAAGGCGGTCTGGACATACTCCAGGCTTCAATCATATTCATAGATCGTCTTATACATACAAGTCTATAGGTACCTACACTATGTCATTCATGGCAATAGACTATAATACCATCAGATAGATTCTTCTGCGGATAGCCAGAGAGGATGGAGCGCCAAACAAGGCGGTCTGGACATACTCCAGGCTTCAATCATATTCATAGATCGTCTTATACATACAAGTCTATAGGTACCTACACTATGTCATTCATGGCAATAGACTATAATACCATCAGATAGATTCTTCTGCGGGTAGCCAGAGAGGATGGAGCGCTAAACAAGGCGGTCTGGACATACTCCAGGCTTCAATCATATTCATAGATCGTCTTATACATACAAGTCTATAGGTACCTACACTATGTCATTCATGGCAATAGACTATAATACCATCAGATAGATTCTTCTGCGGATAGCCAGAGAGGATGGAGCGCCAAACAAGGCGGTCTGGACATACTCCAGGCTTCAATCACATTCATAGATCGTCTTATACATACAAGTCTATAGGTACCTACACTATGTCATTCATGGCAATAGACTATAATACCATCAGATAGATTCTTCTGCGGATAGCCAGAGAGGATGGAGCGCCAAACAAGGCGGTCTGGACATACTCCAGGCTTCAATCACATTCATAGATCGTCTTATACATACAAGTCTATAGGTACCTACACTATGTCATTCATGGCAATAGACTATAATACCATCAGATAGATTCTTCTGCGGGTAGCCAGAGAGGATGGAGCGCCAAACAAGGCGGTCTGGACATACTCCAGGCTTCAATCACATTCATAGATCGTCTTATACATACAAGTCTATAGGTACCTACACTATGTCATTCATGGCAATAGACTATAATACCATCAGATAGATTCTTCTGCGGGTAGCCAGAGAGGATGGAGCGCTAAACAAGGCGGTCTGGACATACTCCAGGCTTCAATCACAGTCATATATCGTCTTATACATACAAGTTACTACAATAATATTCGGTCTGTTCAGACGCACAATAATTTGTCTTGACATAAATACATAAATTAAAGAGTTTTAGCGAAAGCTATATTCTAATGTCGGTTCCGTGAAGTGTCGAAGTGTTTATTTTACGTTTAACCATAACGACCATAGCGAAATAAGCTTAAACAAATAACTGATTACGCTAAGTACCTTCCCTCACCGCAGTGCGTAGTGTATCGGCCAGTGAGGTACCTACTAACACTCGCAGTGGTTTCCACAGGCTAAATCAAGGCTGACTCACTAGCCATATCGGCCAGTGAGGTACCTACTAACACTCGCAGTGGTTTCCACAGGCTAAATCAAGGCTGACTCACTAGCTATATCGGCCAGTGAGGTACCTACTAACACTCGGAGTGGTTTCCACAGGCTAAATCAAGGCTTACTCACTAGCCATATCGGCCAGTGAGGTACCTACTAACACTCGCAGTGGTTTCCACAGGCTAAATCAAGGCTGACTCACTAGCTATATCGGCCAGTGAGGTACCTACTAACACACGCAGGGGTTTCCACAGGCTAAATCAAGGCTGACTCACTAGCTATATCGGCTAGCGAGGTACCTACTAACACACGCAGTGGTTTCCACAGGCTAAATCAAGGCTGACTCACTAGCTATATCGGCCAGTGAGGTACCTACTAAAACACGCAGTGGTTCCACAGGCTAAATCAAGGCTGACTCACTAGCTATATCGGCCAGTGAGGTACCTACTAACACTCGCAGTGGTTTCCAGAGGCTAAATCAAGGATGACTCACTAGCTATATCGGCCAGTGAGGTACCTACTAACACACGCAGTGGTTTCCACAGGCTAAATCAAGGCTGACTCACTAGCTTTATCGGCCAGTGAGGTACCTACTAACACACGCAGTGGTTTCCACAGGCTAAATCAAGGCTGACTCACTAGCTATATCGGCCAGTGAGGTACCTACTAAAACACGCAGTGGTTCCACAGGCTAAATCAAGGCTGACTCACTAGCTATATCGGCCAGTGAGGTACCTACTAACACTCGCAGTGGTTTCCAGAGGCTAAATCAAGGCTGACTCACTAGCTATATCGGCCAGTGAGGTACCTACTAACACACGCAGTGGTTTCCACAGGCTAAATCAAGGCTGACTCACTAGCTATATCGGCCAGTGAGGTACCTACTAACACACGCAGTGGTTTCCACAGGCTAAATCAAGGCTGAGTCACTAGCTATATCGGCCAGTGAGGAACCTACTAACACTCGCAGTGGTTTCCACAGGCTAAATCAAGGCTGAGTCACTAGCTATATTGGCCAGTGAGGTACCTACTAACACTCGCAGTGGTTTCCACAGGCTAAATCAAGGCTGACTCACTATCCATATCGGCCAGTGAGGTACCTACTAACACACGCAGTGGTTTCCACAGGCTAAATCAAGGCTGACTCACTAGCTATATCGGCCAGTGAGGTACCTACTAACACACGCAGTGGTTTCCACAGGCTAAATCAAGGCTGACTCACTAGCCATAATTGCATGGGATTTTTGGAACCATATAAAAAAGAATAAAAATTCTCAATATCGATTCCCAATATAGATGCACAGACATACATTTCTCTGGCAAAAGATTCAGTCAATTTGCTGACCAACATGATCATGGATCCAAATAATAAATTCAAAAAAGAACGTACCGCAAAAATAATTCCTATTACCAACGATATACTATGAACAATATGCCAAATGGCAAACCTCGAGGGTGAGTTAACAGCTCTTAAAAGTACGACCCCAAATGTGTGTACCCCTTCAATTTCACAAACCCAAAGTGTCTGTGAAATACAAAAGGACCAAAGTTACAGAGATGAAAAGTTGATTATTCACAACATTCTAGAGAATAAATCACTATCTCAGATATAATCAACGAATAGCGACATAGCATCTGTCAAGAAAATAATTTCCGACATTGAAATGTCAACAACAAACCTAGACCTAAAAATTTACAGATTGGGTAAAAGGAATGTTGACAAATCAAGAGAAATAAAGGTCGAGTTTCCGGAAGCAATGTGGCCGAAAATTTTACTAGGCAAGAAACATACTTTGTTGAAAAACAATATAAGGTTTTACAATGATCAAAAAATTTTACAGCAGAAGCAGTTATCTGACCTAAGATATGAAATTGAAAAAAGAAAGACCTCTGAGGAAATGGACATCACAATAAAACACATTAACAATAATTCAACAATTGTCAAAATGTACACAAAAAACTAAATTCCAAAATAAAAATTGTCTATCAAAACGTACGTGGACTCAGAACTAAATTACAGGACCTGAAATCAACCTTACCTACCTTGGTCAACGACTCTTACGCCTTCACTGAGACATGGCTTATTAAAAATTTAGACAATATAGAGTTGGGTTTCCTTTTGTAACGTATTGTATCCCGTATTAATAAAACTTACCGTATCACCGGTTATTTGCTCTACTTTAACTTGCAGCAATATAGGGAATGAAATGAATATAGCAATATTTATTGTGATAAACAAGGGGTATTTTTGAGATTTAACTTGAATACAAGAGCAATACTTATATTTAAATCATCAGGGGTGGTTGACTACTAGACAGCCAACGTAAATTGAATTCGGCCTCGATGTTTAACTCGTATAATTATATTGACTATGAATTCTAAAATAAACATCACCACTGAGCGCCAGTCTAGAAAGCTTATCTAAACAAATTTATATTCATGGTGATATCTAAGAGATGTGTCTAATTCATGTGGATTAATCAAATTTGTCTCACGTGTGCGTATTAATCTCCGACATTCAAGCAGCCCGTTCCCGATGTACTCTCGCCACCTGCCACGAAAACCAACTGACGGCTTCTCTGGAATTCCACGCTCGGCTCTTGAAATCAACGAGTGGCGGCTAGAAATTCTATGACAACGCGTGTCTAGAAATCTTGTTAAGTGAGCGGACAGTTCCTACCGCTACATTACCCCCTTGGCCAACAGAATTTCTGCAAGAAATTCCACTACGCCACCTGGCGCCTGAAGTCGCATGACAGAAGAGTGTCGCAGCTTCCAAAAGTATCTTGAAGCCATCCTAGAAGACCAACATGAAGACGTCCAAGGAGCCATTCCCACAGAAGAAATAATTTCAGTACCCTCCATGTTACTTGAAGACGGTTTGAATGTCAGACTGGTGAGGTATACTGAAGTAAAAGTGGTGCCATCCGTAAAAGCGGTTCCAATTGAAGAGAGACTTCTGCATACTCAATGCCACTTAGCTTCAAAATTACCAGCATACTGTAGACGTCCCGAGAAAACTGAAGAGCCTTTCTTGAAGAAGTTCCAATTGAAGAAATGTTTCTGCATACTCAATGTGATTTAGCTTCAAAATTACCAGAAGACTGTTGACGTCCCGAGAAAACTGAAGAGCCTTTCTTGAAGAAGTTCCAATTGAAGAAATGTTTCCGCATACTCAATGTGATTTAGCTTCAAAATTACCAGAAGACTGTTGACGTCCCAAGAAAACTGAAGAGCCTTTCTTGAAGAAGTTCCAATTGAAGAAAGATTTCTAAATTGTAGGTTAGAGATGGTTGTAACCGATGACTGATGTTGAGATCCAGAAAGAATTCCTAATAACACGTGAGACCTACTGATGGATATACTAAAACTTACAAGAAAAATCACCATGTTTTGAAAGATCTATGTTTTGAAAAAAAGAAATAAGAAATACAATATTAACCATGATAAACAAAATTTGAAAGCATAAGAGAAAAACTCTATTTTAAATTATCAATTGATCTCCACCTTATGTAGTTACTGCTGAAAATATATAAATATTGAATTGAAATATTAAATAATAGTATACTGCCACCTATAGAACCCTAGAAAAGCAATATCCAAGAACCAAACCTCGAAAGATTTATCATTGAAAATTATTATTATTATTATTATTTTCTTTTTTTTTTTTTTTTTAAAGAAAAACAAAAAAAAAATTAACTGTAAACATCTGAGATTCATCCCATGATAATGATCATTAGAAATAATTAAAACTTCTGTTGAATAAGTTTGTTAAAATTCTAAAAAAAATAGTATTCCTCATAATTAAAATAATATTAAATTCTATATAACACAAATGTGATAGCTTTTAAACATGCAACAGAATTTCCTAAAACTCTGGAAAAATAGATATTATGAGCTTCTGTAGCTATCATTTTCAATGTACATATTTATCTGGTGAGGAAAGTTAAACCTCCTCTGGAGAGCAAAAATAACTCAAAAAAAAAAACTTAATATTCTAAGACAAACACTACACACATGTTGAGACTAAATAATACACACAAGATTAGGATCATCATACTTGTGAGAAGTATACATTCCAGGGATCAGAATGAACACTTCTAACAACCACGTTGTTATGCAAAAGACATTACCGTTCCTTTCCTTTTGTAATTATAAAAAACAACAATGTCAAATACAAATCCAACATGTCTGATATTTCTCAACTCTACCTAATCAAAGTATGGTCGTGATGGCCAGTCACTCCCACACTCTGACAACACTAAAGAAAGATAAAAAAAAAAAAATATATAATAATGACAACACAATTACAATACCCAACAAATACAAAACACAATCACCACAAACATTCAACGTAAGGACACAAAGCGCAATCGTGTTCTCACGATGAATGTAAGTTTGCAAACATAATGTCGGTTTATGTATGCCACACAAAAATAGCGGTACTACAGACCGAAATAAAATCTCACCAAGAGAACAAAGTTTTGCTAGAAAAAAGATTATTATGACACAGAACCATCAACTTGTTCTACTTTTAGCATATCTTTCACATGAAAGGTACCCAGTGCCTTCCCATTCATGTCAGCTAATTGATACGCAACCGGGGAAATTTTTCCTACCACCTTGCTTTTGATGAATTTTGGTGCAAGTTTAGCAGAAAAATGTTTGCTCGCATCTGAAAGAATGAACGATCTTCGCCAGATGATATCACCCACTTTGTACTGAATATCCCTGCGACGCAGGTTATACTGACGCTTATTGCGTTCATAAGACTGTCTTAACGATGTGCGCACCTGTGAAAAGATATCATTTAATTCCTGCAGATCAGCAGCCCAGGTGTCACGTTCTGAAAATTTAATATCCTCAGCATTGAAATCAGCATCTGCATATTCCTTACCTGAGATGACAATCTCCCTACCATAATTAAGAAAAAACGGCGTGTACCCTGTGACCTCATGCACTGCAGTATTTATTGCTAATTCAATTTCCGCTAAATGGTTCGCCCATGTTCTGTGGTCAGAACCAACATAAGAAGCAAGGGCTGAAACTAGAACCTTATTGACGCGTTCCACCGGATTATTCTGCGGGTGATACCTACAGTTGTAAAACAAATGCCTAATGTTGAATTTTTTAACTAAAGCCTTCATGTCCCGTGAAATGTACTGTGGCCCATCATCCAAGACGATGGTGTCCGGTACCCCAAACTTATAAAAAATTTCATCTTCAAGAATGCTAGTAATGTTATTCCCAGTAGCTTTTCTCAGAGGGAAAAGTTTGGTATATTTAGAGAAGAAATCGGAAATAACCAATAAATAAGTGTACCCTTTCTTGTATGAACTCGGATAAGGACCTAGTAAATCCGTCGCAATCATCTGCCATGGGCGTTGGACTAATTTGGGATTTCCCATAAGCCCTGGTGGAAGCAAATTAGTGCTTTTATAACCTAGGCAAATTTGACATTTGTTAATAAATTGTTTCACATCTGCTGCCATCTTGGGCCAATAATATTTATGCCTTATTCTATTTAACGTTTTCATTATACCAAAATGAGCACAGACCGGAGGAACGTGGTGTTCTACAATAACATTCTTTCTAGCTTCTTTAGGAAGAACCTCCTTCCAATCATACGACCTATGAAGGGCTTCCATACTTTGAATGTGTTTGTAAATCTTATTATTCACCACTTTCCACGCCGAAAATTTGTCAGGACTGGCAATAATTTTTTCTCTTAATTTGATGTACCATTTATCAGATGTGTCAAAGGTTTGAGCAATGATGTTAACTTGTAAGGGGTCGCGCGATAATGCATCTGGAATTATGTTGTCCTTTCCTTTACGGTGAATAATTTCAAAATTAAATTGTTGAAGCCTTACTGCCCAACGCGCCAACCTTCCCGAAGGTGATTTTAGGCTAGTAAGCCATTTGAGACTATAGTGGTCCGTAATTATTTTTACCGGAATTGGTGAGCCTTCGATATAGCCCCTAAATTTTTCTAACGCGAAAATCATGGCATTTAATTCCCTTTCTGTAGTGGAGTGATTTCTTTCTTGAGCCGATAATGATCTCGATATGAAGGAAATGGGGTGTTCTATTTGGTTATCATCATGTTGGCTAAGAACCGCACCGAGGCCAACACTTGATGCGTCGCAGCTAATTGTGAAAGGCTTATTAAAGTTAGGACAAGCGAGAACAGGAGCATTTACCAAACAGGATTTCAATTTCTCAAAAGCCGCCTGAGCTTTCTCGTTCCACGCAAATTTTTTCCCCGCGAATTCTTTCTTTGTTAAGTTATGTAGAGGAGCGGCAATAATAGAAAAATTAATAATGAACCATTTATACCAGGAAAGAACTCCTATAAATCTACGTAGGCTCTTTTGAGATGTAGGCGTTGAAAAGTCAACAATTGCTTTTACCTTATCTGGATCGGTGCGAAGCCCTTTGTTGTCAATGACAAAACCCAAATATTTCAGAGAATCTCTGCAGAAAACCGATTTATCTACGTTTATCGTAAGGCCCGCGGCCTGTAATTTCTGTTTAACCTGTCTCAAAAGATGTAAATGTTCTTCAAAAGAAGTGCTAATGATTATGATGTCATCAAGATAACAGAACACTTTGCCGTCGAACTCTTGGCCAAGTATCTTGTCCATTAACCTAGACATTCGCGAGCTAGCACCATGTTAACCGAATGGCATTGTCACAAAATGAAATAATCCTCTTTTAGGAATTGTGAACGCGGTTTTTTCTTTTGAGTTCTCGTCTAGAGGTATTTGAAAGAATGCGTCATTCAGGTCTAAAGTGGTTAAATAGCGTGCACCCCCCAGACTATTTAATATATCAGAAATGAACGGTGTCGCGTATGCATCACGCTTAGAGTTTGCATTTAGGACTCTACTGTCAAGACATAATCTGTAAGTGCCATTCTTCTTGGGTACCAAAACTATAGGGTTATTCCAAGAGCTATTACTAGGTTCCACTACCCCAAGCTCTAATAGTCTGTCCAATTCTGCGTGAACTTTCGGAAGTAAATGTGGCGAGATAGGATAAACTCGTTGTTTTATGGGAGAAGTGTTACCTGTGTTTATGACATGTTTTTCTAATGATGTCCTACCTAATCGATTACCCGAATAGGAAACATATTCGCGAA
Source organism: Hesperophylax magnus (assembly GCA_026573805.1). Lineage (NCBI taxonomy): Eukaryota > Metazoa > Arthropoda > Insecta > Trichoptera > Limnephilidae > Hesperophylax > Hesperophylax magnus. Next base: position 3,754,442 of record JAIUSX010000060.1, read on the forward strand.
TTACGCTATCTAAAGCAGAGCGCTGAGCAGTGTTTAAATTTGCTGCATTGTCTAAACCTATAACCTCAGTTTTGCATTTCGTATTGTCTAGCTCACTTGAGGACATCATTTTCGAAATTTTCGGACAAATATTGAAAACCTTCCAAAAATCACAGCCTAGAATAATGTTAGCTTTAATTTGAGGCATAACTACAAAACTGAAAGATTTTTCTACCTTATCTAAACGGACCGGAACCGTAATTTTATAAGAACATAACACAGAATGCCCCGTAGCAGATACTAATGAAAAACTAGAGTCTAATTTGGATAGCTTGAAGCCTTCATCTAAAAACCTACTATGAAAATTGTTACCTAGAATAGAAACGTGTGAACCAGAGTCTAATAAACCAGAGTAAAAAGAATTACCTACTTGGAACGAGACGTGAGGTCGACCGTCCCTGTTGGCCGCTCCCGCCTCGCCCGAAGCACGCAAATCTTCATAAAATTTTCTTACAACTGCCAGCCAGGAAACCCATTCTCCGGAAGCGACCTTGGCGAACGCTGACGTCTTGGCGCTCGCCTTCGGGAACTCCCGGGCAATTAGTTTTTTGGACGACGGCAACCGCAAGCTGGAGACTTGACCCCCGGCCTACCGCAACGCAAGCAATGCACGTTCCTGGAAACATTATTAGACGGGCTGAGATTATCATAGTGTACATTACGCTGATTATTCCTTAAATTGGGATTAAAATTTCCATCGTTAACATTACGTTGTTTGTTTCTGAAATTAGGATTAACGTTGCCAGAATTCCTACTTTTATCCCTATTCGGAATATTATTACAACCACCAGAATTAGAATTCAAGGAATGAGACACAACCTGAGCAGATCTGTCATTTGAACGGCTGTCCGCCAATTCTATCATTTTACCTAGTCTCTTAAGAGAAGAAATGTCTGGAATTGTTGAAAGCGCCAGCTTCTGTATATACCTGGGCAACATATTACAGCGCAAAATCTCTAATAATTCTGACTCAGGAAGTTTAGAAGATAAGCGATTATTCAAAATCAAAATCCGTGTTATAAAAGAACTTAGATTTTCTTTTTGTAGCTGAACTCTAGATCTTAGCTCTGCCAATAATCGTCTTTCTTGATCTAGAAGTTCGAACTCGTCTTTCAGTCCTTCAACGATCTCCTCCCAAGAGGTGAAAGAAGTACGATTAACCCTGAAAAAAAGGAGTGCATTTCCTGAAAATAATTCAACAGCTGAAGAAAAAAGTGAAACTCTACTCACGTTTCTAGCGAGAGCTAACTCTTCGACTCTTTCTATGAAATTGCGAACATCGGATGATCCATCATAAGAAATGTCCCATTTGTAAACCAGTACTGATGCTGGATTAGGAACAGAGGCAGCTGTCGATGAGAACGAGCTGCTTGAAAATTAAAACACGCATAAAAACAATCCACCACGAAACGACACATAATTTAGTAAAAGTTCGTACAAATCGGAAAAAAAACATCGCTGGCCAAAATTCAAATCACGGTTCGATTAGCCGTTGTGCGCCATTTCGTAACGAGATTGTCACCACATATTATATTAAACTCACCGTATTCTGGTAATATGCTCCACCATAGCTTGTAGCAATAAGGGGTATTGAAAAGAAGACTCAGAATATCAATTGTGATATAAAAATATGAATGTAAATTTAATTCAAACCTTAAATACAAGAGCAAGACTTAAATTTAGAAAATCAGGGGTGGTTGGCTATTTGATAGCACAACGTAATTTGAACTCGGCCACGGCATTTACTCGTAAAATTATATTAACTATAAAGCTTAAAATAAGACATCACCACTGAGCGCCAGTCTAGAAAACTCTTCTAAACGAATTTATAAACATGGTGATATCTAAGAGATTATGTGCCTAATTCATAAGGATTAATAAAAGTCTCACGTGCGTGTTTCAATCTCCGACGATCAAGCAGCCCGTTCTCCGATGTCCTTTCGCCACACGCCTCGAAAACCAACTGCCGGCTTCTCTGGAATTCAACGCCTAGCTTATGGGAGTCGCTATATGCACAGCGACTAGTCGACAGGGGGCGTGGCCAACATATCCGAGCATACCCGAGCTGTTCCGAGTTGCAAAATCAGTGAAACGCGGTGGCCTGCTCGCATCAAGGCAAGAAAAACACTACGCTAAGTTTGTGTAACATGGTTTGTGATTCAAAAGAAAGTGTCCCCTTAATACCGCCTGCTCGCGTCAAGGTAAGAAAAACATCCCAGTTTTCAATTAGTTTAGCGGTTTCGCTAGGTTTGTGTAACATGGTTTGTGATTCAAAAGAAAGTGTCCCCTTAATACCGCCTGCTCGCGTCAAGGCAAGAAAAACATCCCAGTTTTCAATTAGTTTAGTGGCTACGCTAGGTTTGTGTAACATGGTTTGTAATTCAAAAGAAAGTGTCCCTTTTATACCTATACTTCACTTCGGGTATGCTCAGATATGTTGGCCACGCCCACTGTCGATTAGTCGCTGTGCATATAGCGACTCCCCCTAGCTTATTTGACTCCTCCGAGTGGCAGGTGTAATTTCATGCCAACGCGTGTCTAGAAGTCTTGGTATGTCAGGGGATGGTTCCTACCGCTACAATGTAATAGAATTAGCAAACTTACTTCATAATAATATAAACAGATATATAGATGTAGAACCAACAGTTAGACCAAAATTACCAAAATTGCGTACGTCAAAGAAATTATCTAAATTAATTTTTGAATTAAATAACATAATTTTACCAAAAATCATATTTGACGAAATTAGTTTTTTAGATCTTCATACATAGATAATTAAAGATTTTAGATCATTATACGTATACGCTACTGCTATTACTGTTTGTAATAAGTAAGGAATTAAATGATCATCCTCTGATGACAGATCATATAATTATAGCCAGAATGGCAGATCAGATTAGAAAGTGATGTAGTATTTTTAAGAAGTAACATAGCTAGAGTAATAGAATATAAAAATGGGAATAGAAGTTGGTAAATTTTGAGACATGTAGATGAAATTGGGAGAAAATTTGGTTATAATATAGATAGTCATAATAATGAAAATATAATCAATGATTTATTGGATTTATTATAAAAAAACTTAGGCGTAAAAGCTAGTAGATTAAAAAGATTTAATTATACGTATAATAAAAAAATAATAACAGATTATTCCAGAAAAATGAAAAAAATATTTTATTCCAAACTTGACGATAGACAAAATATTACTTCGAACAATAATATTCCGTTGCCATCTGAATCAGATATGCGCGATTTTTGGACTAAAATTTGGAGTAAAGATATAAAACATAACGAGTCAAGAATTCACATTGAATGTGAAACTTATATTTGATATCAAAATACCGTTGTAAAATTGTACCTACTACCTCTTACATATGAATTGTAAGTTCCTCCTGTCCTAAAATGAGTTCTGCAATTCATCGGGATTGCTCTAGCAAGAAATAAACACAATAATAAAAAAAGTCCCTGGATAGAAAATCAAGAACTCAATTTTTCAGGCATTGAACAAATGAGTTTTTTTAATATATTGGTTGAATTGTTAACCAAAATTATTAAAAATACTCATAATTGGAAAGCCACGGGTTGCGATTGGATACATCATTTTTGGTACAAACGCCTGACTACTTTACATCCTCTTTTGGCAAAAAATCTTTCTAAATTTGTCAGTCAACCACAAAATTTTCGAAATTTTCTAACTAAAGGCATTACTTATATGTTGCCCAGAAGCAAAAATATTAATAATCCCTCTCAGTACAGACCCATTACATGTTAACCGACAATATACAAAATTTTAACCTCTTGCTTGACAAATTTAATACATACTCATTTGGATGAAAAAAATATTTAATATCTGAACAACAAAAAGGTTGTCGCAGAAAACATATGGGATGTAAAGAACAATAAGTTATTGATTCTGTAATTCTAAAACAGATTCAAGCTCGAAAACGTAATTTACATAGTTGCTATATAGACTACCAAAAGGCTTTCGATAGTGTCCCGCACTCGTGGCTGATCAAAGTATTAAATATATATAAAATTAACCCCATTATTATTAGCTTTTTGGAAAATATTATGTCCTTTTTAATACCAATTTACTTATCAATTTAATAGGTAAGAAAATAGTAATACTGGGCATTTCAATTAAAAGAGGAATTTTTCAAGGAGACTCATTGAGTCCTCTTTGGTTTTGCTTAGCATTGAATCCTCTATCTAAAATGTTAATTAAAAGCAAGTTTGGAATAAAAGTTAAGTGTAATACAAGGGAGAGTAGTACAATTTCGCATTTATTATTTATGGATGACATATAATTATTTTCGAATTTTGAACAAAATTTAGAGAAAATGATCGAGGTAGTTAAAAACTTTTCAGATGATATCAAAATGACTTTTGGTTTAGATAAATGTAGAACGATCCATATAGAGAAAGGCAAAATTGTAGATGGGGACGAGAGTATATTTGGAAATTTCCAAATTACTAGTATGAAAAGGGATGATGTTTATAAGTATTTAGGATACCCACAATCAAATAGATTAGACCATTCTAGTATTAAAAATGAAATTAGGATTAAATTTCAAACTGGGATCAGGAAAATTTTAAAATGCAATCTATCTGCTAAAAATTTAGTAAAAGCAATAAATACTTGGGCAATACCTCTATTAACGTACTCATTTGGCATAGCTAAATGGTCTAATACAGATTTAGATAACTTAGAAAGATTAATTAGAACTATGCTAACAAAGTTTAATTGCCATCGTCCAAATTCAGCTATAGAACGAGTTAATTTACCTAGAAATTTAGGAGGTAGAGGTATAGTCAAAATGACTTCTTTGAAACATTATCAGGTAGAAATGCTAAGAACTTTTTTTCCATAGGAAAGCTCATAGCTCAGAAATGCACAAAATAATTTGCAAGGCAGATAGAAATATTACACGTTTAAATTTATACGATGAGAATGCCAACATTTTTTATAAATCCCAGCCAGGAATTATTAGATTCCTGGTCAAATAAAATTTTACACGCAAAACACTTCAATTATCTCAACCAAACGTATGTTGACAAATTTTCGACAAACAAATGGTTGAGTATTGGAGAGTTGAGCGCAGAAATAGAAGGATTTATGCTTGCCATTCAGGAAAGAGTCATTAATACTAAAAATTATAGAAAGCATATAATCAAAGATACAAATCAAATTGATGATTTGTGTAGAAAATGTTTGGCTTTTCCGGAAACTATAGAACATAATATATTTTATCGGAATGTTCTATATTAGCACCGTCCGAGTATACATTTAGGCACAATCAAGTTTTAAAAATAATTCACCAAAGTTTGGTAATTAAAAATAACTTGATTGACTGCCGTAATAGAGTACCATATTATGAATACGAACCAAATTCATTTTTAGAAAACGAATTTTATAAAATTTATTATGATAAAACTATTCTAACAGACCGAACGAGTAGTCATAATAGACCCGATATAGTTTAACATGACAAAATTTAAAAAAATAACTTATATCATTGATGTCGCTATTCCAAATTCCTGTAATATTCAAAAATCTGTTAATGAAAAAATAAGAAAATACACAGATTTAGGAAATGAAATAAAAAGAATTTGGCATTCTCAGACTATAAAAATATTACCATTCGTTATTTCGGCTGCTGGCATTATACCTAGCTCTCTCATTAAAAATTTAGGCGTATTAGATCTATCAAAAAAATTATATATAAAGATGCAAAAGTCGGTCATTTTGAATACATGTAGGATAACGAAAGATTTTTAAAATATTTATGTTGAGGGATCAGTAGGATTTATAGGCCCTGTTGGAAGTTCTACCGTGCCGAACCCTCTGATATGAAAATATCTGGAGTCGGTGAATTATTTTTCCATTTGATCTCTGGTGAGTTGACGTGTTGTTCTTGTAATCTTTTGTATTTATTTTGCTTATAAAATGCACTTGCATAGTGTTGATTGACTAGCTGATCATTTGTGGAAAAGTGAGTGGAAGGGTTTAGTTTTTCCTATGGGGAAGATTTAACCCGGACAATAAAATCGGAAGTTAAAAAAAAAAAATGTTTATTCCAGAATGTGGGGAGATAGATATATTTGTATAGACCAGTAATTCCCACGGTGGGGCGTACGCTCTACCGGTGGGGCATAACTCCTCAGAGGTGGGGCACCACGCTTCAGAGATGAAACAGGTTGGCATTCCACATATGAAGAGGAATACTCGTCGGTCATACAAAAAAATTTCTGAGATGTGCAAAATTGAAATATACGCAAAATTTTACTTAAAATATAATGAAACCCGTTACAATTTCATTAAGTATCTAAAAAGACAGAAACTGTGCACGATGTAGACAATATACTGCTTAATTGTTTAGTACACAATGTAATTGGTTTCTCATTAAAGTAAATTTCTTAATTCCAAAATATTCCAAAAAAATAACGTATTATTTGGTTCTGATGTAAAAACGGATTCCAGGTTTTTATTTATTTACTTTAAGAAACAAACAGCTTTTACATAATATACAATGATAAATATATATATACAAGTTAACTGAAGTCAAGCCACAGATTTTTCTTGTGCTTAAGATCATTGGAAATGAAGTTTTAATAACTTAAAATTAATTTTGTATAAAAGGAAGGGGAGAGGAAGAGAAAAATAGGAAGAGGATAGGAGATGCTCCCGATACATTCCTTACTCTCATATTAATAATCGATCGTACGCATTACTTCATATCGATATTTATTTAGGTTATTACCAAAAATGTCAATGCTGTAAAATTTTGTATTATATTGTTCACATATACGAGGAATTGGGGAATTTTTTCGAATATTTGTTCTACACTAGGGTAAATAAAATAAATCAGATTGTCGGGTTGATCTAGACGGAATATGAAGATTTATTAAATTGGTAAGTTTTGGTGAGTCCAAACCATTATTTATGATTTTAAACAATAAGATTTGATCAAAAATTAGACGTCGTGTTTGGAGGGAGTTAAAATTATGAAATTTAATGGATTCGGTATAATTTGAGAAGTGTAAGTTTAGTTTATAATTTATGTTTTTAAATGGGCTTGGTATAAAGCAGTACAGATCGTTGTACAGTGTTCCAAGTGCGGGCAAATATATGAGGTGTAAAGGGAATATAGAGTGTTTATTTTGTGGAAGGGTTTTGCTATGCGAATTATAAATCCCACCATTTTATTGGCTTTGTTAATGATTTCATCAGTGTATTGGATAAAGTTTATTTTAACATCCAGTGTTACCCCAAGGTCCCTGATTTATTTTACTTCATTGATGTGTGTGCATTTTAGTGTGTATACAAAGGATATTTTATTTTTATTACGTGTAAATGGTAATTTATTGCATTTCGCGATGTTAATTTTTTTAATTTTTTTTTTATGTGACACCTCACAAGAGCGTCCCTGCCTGTGCAGTGCACAGACAGGGGAAATATGTCACCACCCGGTTGGGCGGCGTTGTGAGGCGGAATAAGGTAGGGGCTGTAGGAAGAGATTTGTTAATGCGGGACTTGAAGAGGCTCGGATTATAGGAGGGAGGAAAAACAGATGCCTGTAGCTCGTTCCACATACGAGCCGACTTACACAAAAACGAGTCGTAAAAACGGCCCGTTCTCATGAAGCCAACGTCAACCGTGAACGGGTGTACATTTCGTGTCCGTTGAGTTTCGCGCACGTGCACCGGTGCATCAGGAATCAATGCTGCTAGCTCCTTGGAGCAGGCTCCATTGAAATACCTCTAGAACAGACACAGCATGCCTACATTGCGTCTATGCAATAGAGAGGGCAATCGGTCTGTTAACAACGGATTGTCAATCAGACGGATCGCTCTCCTTTGCACAGATTCAAGCAGGTTTATTTAGTATTTTGGGGCACCGTCCCAAAGGTGGCTCCCAAATTCAATAGTTGAGCGGACTTGAGACTTGTACAAGGTCAGCAGCTGGTCACTGTTGAAGAATCCCCTAGCCCTGTACAAGACGCCCAACTTCTCGGAGGCCTGATTTACTCGGGCTTCTATGGATCCCCGATACTTGAGCCGGTCTGATATAGTAACTCCAAGCATTTCAATGGAGTCTTTATTGGAGAGAGTGCTCCCATCAAATTGCACCAGACAGTCATTGATCTCCCTCTTTGCCGAAATCAGACACGCTTGGGTTTTTGAGACGTTGAAACTGACCAAGTTGGCCTTACCCCAGGCACGAACCATCTCGAGGTGGTGATCAATTTTTTGCTTCAAAACTTCCCGAGCTGTTCGGACATCATAGGTGGAAGGGGGCCTGTAAAAAAGATAACCCTCGTGAACGGTGCTGTCATCAGCGTAGCAGTGAATTGGTGCACATTCAACGAGATCGTTGATGTGCAATAAAAACAGCGTCGGAGACAGCAAAGATCCTTGTGGCACCCCCGCATTGATTTGGTGCGGTGAGGAAGAAGAGCCGCCAACCACGGTTTGAATTGTTCTTCCCCTCAGAAAGTCCGCAATCCAACTATGCAGGGTTGGGTGGATCCCATACGATGGTAACTTCCCGATAAGTGCCCGGTGCCAGACTCTGTCAAAGGATTTGGAGATATCCAACCCAACGGTTTGAGTTTCACCAAAACGCTCCATGTACCGCCCCCAAATATGCGTCACATATCCGAGTAGATCGTCACACGATCGGTTTCGTAGAAATCCATATTGCCGATCGCTTAGGATATTGTTATTCTCGAGATATGTGAGCAATTTGTTGTTAAGGCGAAATAGGTAGACTTGACCTGAAATTTGGCATTTTTGAGGCCACTTTTAGACGTATGGACACTTTTCTAGAAAAAAACACATATTGATTTCGAAAGATCGTTATTTTATCTTGTAAAGTAAGATGTAAAATTTTGAAAAATAATATTATTTTCATATCATAATAAAGTGTTACCGTTGGACGAGGCGCAGATTTGTTGCATTTTCAAAGGTGAAGTTGTATTATACAACAAATATTTCAAATCATATAATAATACAGTATAAACAATCAATAAATTATCTATCATATGTATGTATAAGAATTTTGTTTTTATTTCAAATAAAATTACTAATAAATAAATCCGAGCACGCGTTTTGTGACGAAAATCCCTCAATTGGACTATTTATTTATGGTCTTACAAATTGGTATAGTTCAGATTTTTTTAGAAAAATAATTTACCAAGACATTATTGAAACATTAGAAATAATTTATGACCAAAAAATATATTCTTAAAGTACATAATAGTAATTAATTTCGATTCGCGTTTGTTGTTTGTGATTACCCCGGCGCAAACCGAAATTTTATCATTCCCCGCTGCGACAGGGCGGCGAGCGGACGTCTATTCCACGCCAGTCTACTTGATAACATTTTATAGAAATTCCTCGCTTAAAAATGAGGAGGAAAATACCCTCGGAAAAAAGTTTTATTAGATAGCACAAATTACGACATCAAAAACGTACGTGGGAGATATATTTTGAGAAAAAACAAAGGTTAGTGATATTTAATTATCCGTGTACATTGTACGTACTTATATGCTACAGAGTCGTTGGAAAAAATCAGTCAGAATAAGCACATATTTTTTATAACATTTGGCGATAATTTTGTGTTGTTTAATTTCCAGTAAAAAGAATCAACTATGGACAGGAGTTTATGTCTGTCATCGTTTTTTCATGTATAAATGTTAAAACTTATGCCAAAGTACGTGAAACTGTTTGTGATTGGTAGACAAAAAGTGCCACTAACCAAATGAATTTCGATTCGTGATGTGCGATTCAAATCATTTTTTTGTTCATAATTTCTATTTTATTGTCCAATTCACTATTACATTGGTATAATTCAACATATTTAATATTTTTTGTGTTACTTTTTGTCAGTTTCATAATGTCATATTGTGAATTGAGAAAAAAAACAAGGTTATTTTTGACATACTAACCTATGATTTTTCAATCGAAATTTACTCGTGAATTTAATAACATTTCGAAAATTAGACGAGTCAGGTCGCAACGTTAATTATGAAAACAAATACATGAAAGCGATACAATATTATGCAATCGCATAACTACATATGTAGGTAGGTACCGTAGAAAATAGTTGGAAATGAAACCTAGTTTTAATATATATATACTACTTAAGTTGTAAGGAATAAACCCTATTTTCAATGTCATACATATCAAATCAAGTAATACTTTAAAGATAAGTATTAGAAATAAAACATACCGGTAATACCTTTCGGACAAACGAATAAATAAGTAAAACAAAAGATTTTTACTCACCTTTGGAAAACTCGTGTAAAATATTAAAAAAAAACAAATTAAACAAATATTTGATTTTTTTTTTAAATGTATATTCATATTTTATATCTACCATGTCAACAAACTGCACTTGTATTTATTTATGTTAACTCACTCCGACGTATAATTTACAAATATGTATGTAACTATTTATTAGGAAGAAAGCTACAACCAAGAATTTAACATCAATAATTGTTATTTCATCGGAACCATGCTGTAGTTTTCACAGCCGCGCGAGTGTACTGCTCGCAGCGGAATGAATTCGGTATTTCTGTCTCGGTCTAAAAAAACGTCCGATCGCGAGACCGTCTTTTAACGAAATTTGAATTCTCGTCTGCTGGTTAAACCGCCTTAACCACCCTTTCTAATACCTTCGAGAGTATGGAAGTGATGGCTATGGGGGGGTAGTTAGAAGGGTCGGAGCGGTTCCCCCTTTTTTGGGATTGGGTGGACGATTGCCTTTTTCCAAAGATCTGGCACCTTTCCACCTTTGAGAGATAGCCTAAATAATTTCGCGAGCACTGGAGTAATTTCTGCAGAACACCTCTTGAGGACCAAGGCAGGTATTCCGTCCGGCCCACTGGCTTTGTCGACTTTTAGCTCGTTCAAGACTCGGAGAACCTCTCTGTTCCGGATCTTCGGTTCCTCCATTTGAAAACCGCAGTGCGGAATGGAAGGGGGAGTCTCTCCGTTATCTTGAAGAGTTGAGTTTTCCGCGAAAATTTTGCCTAATAATTCAGCTTTCTCGCGGGCTGAGTTAGCCAGCGGACCATCAGGCTTGGTCAGAGGTGAGAAAGTGGTTCTACAGAAATTTATTTCGATCGAGCTAGCGAGTGACCAGAAAGCACGGCTACCAGTGGGGCAGTCAGCCAGCTTTTTCGCAATCCTCTGGTCGTGATCGCTTTGAGCTCTATTTACAATCTCTCTTACAATCCCTTGCCCAAATTCGGTATTCCGAAAGGTTATTCATGGAGCTAATCTTCCGGAGTGCATTAAAAGCCGTATTTTTGAATCTGACAGCAAGTAACAAGTTTGTTTAATTCACAATAGACGAAAAGACGATTGAGATCCTCTTGAAGTTTTATGCAGTCGTTGATTGATTTAGTAACTCAGTACATCTTTTTATCATCTGCACATGCTAGGTAATTAGCATGTAAAAAACATTTGTGAATATCGTATATTTACACATTAAATAATAATGGGCCTAAATGAAAACCTTGAGGTACACCGGAGGGCACAGAGAAGAAACTGGACTTTGTTCCCTCAACTAAGACACTTTGAAGTCTACTCCAAAGGTATGAAGTAAGCCACCGGAGTAAGTCACCATGGATGCCTAATTGTTTTAATTTTTGAATTAGAATGAAATGGTTTACCTTATCGAAGGTCTTAAAGTAATCAGTGCAGATTACATCTACTTGGTTTCTATTGTCCATATTGCACATTAAATATTCCGTAAAATTGACCAAGTTTGTTAGTACTGATCTTTTTTGAAGAAATCCGTGTTGTTGTTTTTGTATATTACGAACAATTGTTGTGTAAATTTGATCGTAGACAATGCGCTCAAAAAGTTTACTAAATGCCGTGAGTATTGAGATTGAGCGGTAATTTTCAATATTCATTTTTGAGCCTGTTTTATGAATAGAGATAATATTAGCTTCTTTAAACTTTGTGTGTCTTTAAACTTTCTTTTAGTGACATTATAAATATGTTAGTTAAAGGGTAAGAAAGATTTTTGGCACATTTTATGATGAAATATGGCGAGATACCGTCACTACCAGAACCCTTACTAACATATACATTTTTAAGATATTTATTGATAGTTAGAATGTCAATATTTATGTAACCAATCGAATAATCATTATTCACATAAGTAGAACTATCGATTGTGCTGATATCTTTCGTACCCATATCGCTTACGTAGGTGGACTAAAAGTGTTTAGAGAATAATTGACATACTTGATGAGCGCCGGTGCTTTAAGGTGCGTTATTTGTGGGATGCCAGTTGTTTTACTTTTGTTTTTAGCGTAATTCCATAGTATTTTATTATTATTCTGAATATTAGATTCAACTGAACTTATTTATTGATTAAAGCAATGCTTCTGTAGGTGTTTTTGTTGTGTACGTTTGATAGCGAACTCAATGTTATCTATTGGATCATTATAGGATTTCCATTTTTTATGAAGTTTTTGTTTTTCTTTGATGATTTTAATTAGAGGAGCTGAATACCAGTTTGGAATTTTTTTTTCTTTTTGACGAGGCGTTTGGGGACAAATTTGTTGATGGTATTATTAAAGATGTTATAAAAGGAATCAAGTACTTCTTTTTTGTTTTTGGGGTGTTATGCCGTGTTGCGCTAACTCCTTCTTTAGCCAACGTTTCGGACAGCATTGCAGTGTCCATCATCAGGGCAGATGTGTTATTTGAGGTTGTGTTAAAATGTGAGCTTATGTATAAGGTTGTGATACCGTGTTGCCAGCTCCAACCCTCTGAGCTAACATTAACGAATTATTTTTTATTTAAAGTGGGTCTTCGTTTAGCTCTGGTGTAGCCGTCAATTACCGGATACTAAGAACTATTGAGCTTAGCTCCATCGTCTCTATTAATGTTTACGGGATTTTTATGTATTTCAATGGCCTCCGTAATCAGCCGTGCTCTATAAGCTTTGGGTCTCCCCAGGATTTCAGGAACAAATCCAAAGTAATGCCCGGTGTCAATCAAATGCTCGGCAATTGCCGATTTGTCAGGGTGGCCGAGTTTACAGGCTCTGAAATGTTCTGAAATCCTTTTGGAGATAGTCCGCTCTGTCTGGCCTACATAGACCTTGTCACATCCGGAATAGCTGAGTTTATATACTCCATCTGTTTTCAGAGGAAACTTAGTCTTTGCAGACCTCAGTAAGTCCTGTATCTTTGTTGTTGTTCCGAAGACAGTCTTGATATTTTCCTTTCTCAATAGCCTGGCAATTATGTCTGTCACATTGTGCACATAAGGCAGGAAGGCACAGCCTTTCGACTCTTGTTCAATTCTGTCTTGTGCAGATTTGGCTCTTATGATTTGCCTTGTCTGACTTGCTGGGTAGCCGTTACGCTCCAGTGCATCAGTCAGCTTCGTAAGTTCCGCTCCGATTTTATGTTCTTCACATATTCTGGTCGCTCGGGTCACCAATGTATGGGTAAGTCCTCTCTTCAGCGCTGGGTGGTGGTGCGAATCAGCGTGTAAGTACCGATTAGTATGGGTTGGTTTCCTATATACAGTATGCCCTAGGCTACCATTGCTTTTTCGCATCACCTCCACATCTAGAAAAGACAGGATTTTATCGTCGTTTTCCAGTTCCATTGTGAATTTAATTTTTCTGTGGAGAGAATAAAGATGGTCCAGGAATTCGTTTAGTTTTTCCGTTCCATGAGGCTAAATGGCGAAGACATCGTCGACGTAGCGCCACCATACTTTAGGGACAGCCGAAGCTGTGTCGAGTGCCACTTCTTCAAACTTCTCCATAAAAAAGTTGGCTAGTACTGGCGATAACGGACTCCCCATCGCAACTCCGAAACGTTGGCTAAAGAAGGAGTTAGCGCAACACGGCATAACACCCCAAAAACAAATAACAAAAATACTTTTGCCCGTGAAAATCTTAAATCATATCAAGTACTTCGTCAATGTCTGCATTTTTTGAGTAAATGACAAGTCTATCATCGACAGATGTCGGTTGATTAATTCCTAGTCGGCTTTTTCAAACACGCAAAGTACTTTAGGAGGAGCGTAGATAATTGGGAGTGTATCTATTTGTAATATAATTTTAAGCGATGGGTGGTGTGAGTCTTCACTGACAAGAGGATTGAATGCACGACATACATGGCATTCCTCATTACAGATGATTAAATCTAGGATTCGGTTATTGAAATATTTTATGTGATTATATTGTTTTAATTCGGAGTAATAAATTGTCAGTAAGTGAGGAACTAATTGTATTTAAGTTTAAAGGTGTTAAGTGTGAATCATGCATTTCCCATATTATGGTGAGAGAAAATATCATAAAACGTTGTTGGCCAGACAGGAGGTATGTATACAGCACATATGATGGGATTGAGAGAACTTACCGGAATAGATACAAAGATTTTTTCAATCTGATTTTTTCCCAGTCATCGAGACGGGAAGCTGAGAGCTCCTTGCGCACTGCTACTAGCACACCGCCTCCGTCCATCTTACCAGTAAGTATACGGTCCCTATCTAGTCGGAACACCGTGTACCGTGAATCTATGAATTCAGCCGTATTTACACTTGCTTCAAGCCACGTTTCAACTAGAACTATAACATCATAGTTATTCGATGAAATATTAATAAGTAGCTCCTGAGTTTTGGTCTTCATACCACCATATTTCTGGTAATAAACGGATAAAGATGATGAGGTCATTTTATGAGTGTAAATGTGCCTGTCGACTTATTCCACAATCGTGAGAGCGGTGCATTAATTAGGACGTATGAAGCATCAAAATTATATATGAAACAAAGATCACTTAGTGTAAAATATGTCAACATTGTAAGATCTTAATGAATATGCAAGAGATATGATAGTGCTATATGATTATGGAGGTATTGCGCTGCAAACAAAAATATTAAGTTATTTTCATATTATCAAAAATATTAAACAGACGAATGAACAAGGGTACAAGATAGTGTAAAAGAGTTGGCATCGACAGCAGCAGTAACTAGTGTGTTGTTGAAGTCACATATTTTGTTGATCTTGAGTGCTAATTTTGTTAAGGTCTCCCTCATGACGGATGGTGACCACTCGAGAGAGATCATTCCTTTTCGCCAGGATACTGTCACTCCGCACCCATACGTATTTATAGCCGTTTTCTTTTCCGGCGGCACGTGTTTTTGCAAAGAGTATTTTATTTTTTATTGTCAGGTCTTCATTTACATAGAAAATAGTGGTGGGAGCGCCAAGTCCTAGTAGGCCTGTTGTGAGGCCGCGGCGAGTCATTACCGCAGCGATGACATCAGCTGTTCCATTTCATCATGAGCGTCTCTGATTGATTCCATTTCCTGTCTTGGGCTGGAATTTTCTTCCTGAAGAACAGTTACACATCCCATAATTTTGGTGTACCGGTCCTTCCACTCATTTGACAGCGCGTCCAATTTTTTGATGAATGGCGTCAACTGCGAGCTTACTTTGTCGTGAGCTGGACGACTATGTTGCGTGGCCGGTTGGAGGGCGACGAGTGACCGCGAGCGACGCGGTGCACCGCTACCACAGCGCCACTCGGAACCGGGACGTCAATAATGGACCCTGGGATAAAAGCCGCATAAGTATTTTGGTAAAAATTTTAGTAAGAATCGTGTTAGCAATAGGATTTTGAGTATTTATTTAGAAAGGCGTAAAAAAATATTTTTACTATAATCGTAATTTTTTCTTGGAATCTTTGGGATTCTAACTGGGGTTCTTCCAATGTCGGTGCAGGTTTAGCGGGCGTTCTCACCACTGGGCTAAAATCCGCATGTGAGGTACCGTGAAATATGTGTAATATGAATTGACTTAGCACAGGTATTATAATAAGTAAATGAATGTTTATTTCGGCGACAACACTACCTGTCACTTCACAGAACTTGAACTAATCACTTGAAATAAGAATAAGTACGACCGTTTAGACATAGCTAACGTAGCTAGTTCGCTTTACTGTTCAACAGGAAATCATTTACCGATACATTGATTGATTATTATGTATTTTAGACCCTGAATGTGGGTGATTTTTAAAGAGTGATTTTTTGACGTGCTTTCTGAGTGAACATTGGTGAAGAAAGCTCGCACGATTGAGCATTTTTTTATTATACATTATACACTTTACAAATAAGGTAAAAAGTGCCAATAAACTACTTTTCAGCAGTTTGTCTAACGGGTTCTGTACATTATAAATCTTTTAATATTGAATTTACAGTTACATTTTTACAATTATTTATTTATTTATTTATTTCACGAATATGGGCTTTTACATACATACATATAAAAAAAAATTACGAAATTATACATGAAAATAGTGCAGGCAACTATTTAAAACAATTGCCGAAAAATAACTATAAAGTCAAAATATCACTGAACTTGATCTACACAGCATGCAGGCACAAAATATACATTTTTTCTGTTTCAGTTGACAAAATTATTATGTGTTAGTCAAATTAAATACCTTTATTAAAATATTCCACTACTTGATGAAAAAAACTTCAATAGGGTATGCTTATAATATATTATTGAAATTGATGTACTAAATACATCAACAACATCGTAGTATTTGTTTCCTAGCTGTTGAATCCGTCGCATAGGAGTGTGATATTGGGACGTTGATATAGAATTGCTACAATAATATGGTAGGTACTTTCTTGTAACCGACCTGCTTGGAGTATGAAAAGAGATTACATATAATAAATCAGGGGTATCAAACATTGAATTAATAATTTTATACAAACAGGTTAAATCGGAAATAATTCTGCGATCAGATAATTTTATTAAATTTAATGAACAAAGTACGTTATCGTAATTTAGGTTTTCTCTAAGAATGACCATTTTTAAATTTACATATCTTAAAAATTTATTTTGGATTCTTTCAATCGCATGTGAATGAACCTCATAATTTGGGGACCAAACCGTGGAATTGTATTCTACATGACTCCTTACTAGTGACATATATAATGTTTTTACAGTATTTACATAATTGAAATCACTAGATACCCTTAAAATAAATCCCAAAATTTAGCTTTATTGGTTATTATTTCAATATGCTTGATAAAGTTAAGTTTCATGTCAAACCAAATGCCTAAGTCATTAATTACCGAGACAGATACTAACGTCATATTTTTAATGGAATAATAAAAAAATATTGGATTCTTTATTCGATGAAACCTCATAATTTGGCATTTGCTTATGTTAAGTTGCAAGCGGTTATCACGACACCATATAATTAATCTCGAGAAGTTATTTGATAATATATGGCAATCGTTAATGTATCTGATTGCTTTGAATAATTTCAGGTCGTTTGCAAACATTAACACTTGAACATCATTGAAAATATACAATACATCATTGACAAATAATAAAAACAGGATTGGACCTAAGTGTGACCCCTGGGGAACACCACTCGTAGCAGTGAATTTGTATGAAAATGTACCATCAATTTTAACAGCCAGTAATGTTTCAGTCAAGTAACTATAAAACCACTTATACAGTGAACCTCCTATACCGAATTTATGGAATTTCATCATCATCACTTTTGGCTCTACAACCCCTGGTGGGTCTTGGCCTCCTCAAGAGTCTTCCTCCACTCATCTCGGTCCCGCGCCAGCTCTCTCCAGTTTCGAAGCTCCAAGGCAGACAAATCTTTGAGGACGTTGTCGCTCCATCTTAACCTTGGCCTTCCCAGGCTCCTTCTCCCTATCGGTCTTGAGCTCAGCAGGGACTTTGGTTCTTGATGCTCGGTCATTCTCTCCACATGACCTAGCCACCGAAGTCTTCCCAGTTTTATGAATTTTGTGACGTTTAGCTCCTTAAACAGAGTATAGAGCTCATTGTTATAACGTCTGCGCCTAAATCCATTTTCTAGAACCGGTCCGAAGATGCGCCTCAAAATTTTCATTTCAAAAACGTCCAGTGCTCGCTCATTCTTCTTAGTTAGAACCCACGTTTCGGCTGCGTACGTAAGCACTGTTCTAATTAGTGTTTTGTACACTAATACCTTGGTTGTTCTGGAAAGCAGTCTGGGTTTTATATGTTTTTGTAGGCGGAAATAGCAGCGGTTTGCATTCACGATGCGCTTCTGGATCTCCTCTGTAGTGTTGTTATTGTTTGTTATCAGGGAGCCCAGGTATGTGAATCTTGGTACCGTTTCAAAATTTTGGCTTCCACATACGAGAGATG
The DNA here is from genome assembly GCA_026573805.1 of Hesperophylax magnus. Taxonomy (NCBI): domain Eukaryota; kingdom Metazoa; phylum Arthropoda; class Insecta; order Trichoptera; family Limnephilidae; genus Hesperophylax; species Hesperophylax magnus. The sequence goes on from JAIUSX010000060.1 coordinate 3,772,692, forward strand.
GGGTTTGTTGGGTACATCCTACGGCAATGTATTTGGTCTTCTGCTGGTTTATTACAAGACCCATATTTTTGGCAGAACTTTCAAGATTTATGAAGGCGTCTTGTAAATCATCATGATTTTTCGCAATTATGTCGATATCATCAGCGTAAGCCAATAGTTGCACAGAGTTGTCAAATATCGTTCCTCTTTTCTCAATGCCTGAGTAACGAATAACTTTTTCTAAGGCTATGTTAAATAAGAGGCAGGCCAATCCATCTCCTTGTCTCACCCCGTAGAGCGCTTCAAATGGTTCGGACAGATCACTGCCAACCCTGACTCTACACGTTACTGGGGACATTGTCAGTTTCACCAGATTGATCAGCTTACGCGGTATTCCAGACTCACTCATTGCATTATACAATGCGTTCCTATTAATACTGTCATACGCGGCCTTGAAGTCTACAAAGAGGTGATGAGTCTCGACATTGTATTCTAACGTTTTTTCTAAGATCTGTCTCAAGGAGAAAATTTGATCAATGCATGATTTGCCTGGCCTGAAGCCACATTGGTAGTTGCCAATAATTTCCTCAGACATTGGGAGCAATCTTTTGTACAAGATGTTAGACATAATTTTATGGCCGGTATTTAACAACGTTATTCCCCTATAGTTACAGCACTCGAGTTGGTCGCCCTTCTTGTGTAGTGGACAAACAATTCTTAGTCTCCACTCTTCGGGCATCTATTCTTCTGTCCATACTTTTTGAATTAGGTTATGCAGGTATTGAGTAAGCTCTCCACCTGCTGCTTTAAATAATTCAGCCACCAGCTCATCTGACCCGGAGATTTGTTGTTTTTCAGCTGTGTTTTGCCTGCTTCACTTCCTCCAGCGAAGAGGGTTCAGTATTGTCATTGTACGAGTCATCTCCTATGCTCTCCACCGTGTTGTGCTCCACTTCTGCCGAGTTTTTATTGAGAACCGTATCAAAGTGTCTCACCCATCTCCTCAGGATGTCAGGCTTTTCACTCAGTATCACTCCGTTCTCGTCTTTGCATATATTTATTTTTGGCTTAAACTCAGCTCTCATGTTATTTACTTTTTTGTAGAAAAGCCTACTCTCATTCTTAAGCCTGAGTGCTTCAGCCTCTCTAATTTCTTTTTGTAAATATTCACGTTTCTTTTTCCTGTGCAACTTCTTTTCTCTCTTCCTTGTTTCCCTATAGGTGTCCAAAAGTTGTCTTGTGCAGTCTTGTAGTAACGTTTTTTGGTAGAGTTCATTTTTCTTTTTCGTTACTTCTGCGCAGTCTGAGTCAAACCAATGGTTTCTTCTGACAGGGGTTTCTTTACCCAGGGTTTCGAGAGCAGCTGTTGTTAAAAGGTTTTTGCAAGCCGTCCATTGTGAGTTGATATCATTTATGTCACACTCCGCTATCCTGTTGAGTCTAGTTCGAAACTCCATTTTTGTCGCGGGGTCTTATGGAGTTTATTCAGCAATAACTCATGATTGACTTTTTCGAACGCCTTGCTAAGATCGGTATAAATAGAGTCAACTTGACATTTACTAGACATGGAATCAGATAAATAGTTTTAATAGGTTAACAAGTTAGTAAGGGTAGATTTGCCAGTAGAGAAACCATGTTTTTTAGGAGAAATGACGTGGTTTAATCGGAAAATAACTTGTTGGAGAAGAATTTTTTCAAAAACTTTAGAAATCGTTGATAAAAGGCACACCGGTCTGTGATTAATCACCTCGTGTTTATCGCCTTTTTTTTAAATAGGCGTAAGGAAGCTGAATTTCCATTTAGTAGGAAAACATCCTGTTCGTAAAGACTGATTAAACAGCAAATATAAAGAATACGCCAGATTGGTAGCACAATTATTCAAAAATACAGGAGTTATTTTATCTGGTCCACCACTTTTGCTTTGATCTAGAAATTTTAGTTCTGTCAATATATCATTATATTCTATGTGGATAAAAGATAAATTAAGATTATGATCAGTAGTAAAATTTGATACTAGAAGAAACTGGTGTCTCACATTCATAAACGCTTTTAAAAAAATCAGCAAAAAGGTTAGCAATACTTTGAGTGTCTAGTGATTATATGTAAAAAACAAAAAAAATACAGAAATATACCAAAAGTAAAATGATGAAAAACAAACATATCAATTTTAAAAGTCATTAGAATAATATATCATTGTAAGCTAATGCAAATTAATTCTTTCAGTAAGCCAAGTCTTCGAAAGTTTAAAACCAATTGTTTGTTTTGGGCACAGTTTTTAATTTCAGCAAGTAACATATTAATAACAACTGCGAATCATATAGTTTAACGTTCTTTAGTTGACTTTGGGAAATTCGGAACCTTGAACACAAATCACAATAAAATATTTACAAAAAATTATAAAAAAATTGTTTCTAAAATAAAATTTAATGCAAGCGATTTGGACACTGACCTTCGTACAGTTTCTTTATACATAAGGCTTAAAATCGCTTTCAAAACTAAAGGCAAACACATTACTATCCTATTAGTTGCTAACCCTTAAATAGGCAAGGTAGCAAAAATGAAATTTTAAAAGTTTAACCGTGTTATTAGGATTCTGGGTTTAAAATAGTTCTTGAAAAAAATAGCAATAAAATAAATAGGTTTTTAAATTTTCAGTAATATCAGAGTTCAAATGTTAACTACGGTAAACAACGCTAAATGCGGTTGTTAAAGTTAGATTTGAATGAAAAATTGCAGCCAATAAGTAATTATCTGTATTGACTACTAATAAGTTTCTGTTTTGTACGGAGAAAAATATTTACATTTTAATGTATCTGAGAGGAAAATCGTCAAATCATTCAAATCAATGGAATTTATTTCTGTATGCCTAGGTAGTACGTTCTCGAGCGGTTGAAGTACCTAGCAGATGTGTTAACCAAATAATTCTTGTAGGTACAAGGTGCGATCTCCACAGGGTAAACAGAAAAGAAAATGTTCTAGAATGCACTAGTAGCTGCTGCTACAGTTCTACAGTTTTGAATGTGAATTTAGAAGTGTAAAAATATTATTTGAAAATAATTAAATACATTACTGTACACATATTCATATATATTTTTATATTCGTGTTAGTAGTGTGACATAATTATCTTTTTTACACATACATTTACATTTAAGTTACACGTACATTTAAGTCTAAAAAAAAAATCAAATCTTTTCCAATGCGATTCAGAACAAATTCAACGAAATCGCAAGGTTATAAATATTGTGACCATTATAAAATTATCAGATCTAATACTAGAATTTATTCTGTAAATAGTTTTCGTGAAGGTGAATGTTAACGCAAGGAACAAGAAAAGTGTCCAATCAAAGAGTCTTTTCGAGAAAATGTTCCCATATTAAAATAAACAGCGAGTGCGCACGCGTTTTTTTCAATCTCTCTTCAACCAAAAAACGAGAAAGTTTTTTTTCAGCTGTCAGTCAGTTTTTTCTCTTAAAGGAACACTGTTAATAGCTTGCATAGTTGCACTCGGAACAAAAAAAGGGGGGTTTTCTCCGCTTTGAGTCAGCATGTGTTCCAACAAATGTCCTATATGGGGGGTAAGGTGGCCTTTCCTAAAATCTGAATATGTGCACTTGGAAAATGAAAAAGGTTTGTCGCCACTGTGAGTCAGCATGTGGTTTTTAAGATGTGCGTTTTGAGAATATCCATAGATAAACAAGGAATAAGAAAAAGTTTTCTCCGTAGTAACTCAACGTGCGCTTCAGATTGACTTTACAATAACATAAATATGTGCGCTTGGAACATAAAACAGGTTTTTCGCCACTGTGAGTCAGCATGTGGGTATTAAGATGGGCGTTTTGATAAAATTAAACGTTTCACACGGGACTTGAAAAAGGTTTTTCTCCACCTTGAGTTAGCATGTTGCACTTCAGAAAACATGTATAGTTGCACACGGAATACTAAAGATGTTTACCTACGATGTGAGGGAGCATATGGCTCTTCAGTTGGCCCTTTTAATAACATGCATAGTTGCATACGGAACATGAAAAAGGTTTTTCTCTACTGTGAGTCAGCATGTGGAACTTTAGTCGACCCTTACGATAACACGCATAGTTGCACAGGGAACATGAAGAAGGTTTTTCGCCACTGTGAGTCAGCATGTGGGTATTAAGATGGGCGTTTTGATAAAATTAAACGTTTCACACGGGACTTGAAAAAGGTTTTTCTCCACCTTGAGTTAGCATGTTGCACTTCAGAAAACATGTATAGTTGCACACGGAATACTAAAGATGTTTACCTACGATGTGAGGGAGCATATGGCTCTTCAGTTGGCCCTTTTAATAACATGCATAGTTGCATACGGAACATGAAAAAGGTTTTTCTCTACTGTGAGTCAGCATGTGGAACTTTAGTCGACCCTTACGATAACACGCACAGTTGCACAGGGAACATGAAGAAGGTTTTTCGCCACTGTGAGTCAGCATGTGTGCCTTCAGGTTACCCTGGTTATAACTTGTATAATCGCACTCCAAACATGGAAGAGGTTTTTCTCAACTGTGAATCAGCATGTGGCTCTTTAGCTGACCCTTTTTACAACACGCATATGAGCACACAGAACAAGAAAAAGGTTTTTCTCCACTGTGAATCAGCATGTGTCTCTTCAGCTGACCCTTTTGACAACACGCATAGTTGCACTCCGAACATGAAAACGGTTTTTCTCCACTGTGAATCAGCATGTGCCTTTGCAGCTGACCCTTTCGACCACACGCATAGTTGCACTCGGAACATGAAAAATGTTTTTCTCCACTGTGAGTGAGCATGTGGCTCTTAAAAGGACCCTTTCGACAACACGCATAGTTGCACACGGAACATGAAAAAGGTTTTTCTCCACTGTGAATCAGCATGTGCCTCTTCAGCTGACCCTTTTGACAACACGCATAGTTGCACTCCAAACATGAAAACGGTTTTTTTCCACTGTGAGTCAGCCTGTGGCTCGTTAGGTTGCTCTTTCGAGAGCTTGCATAGTTGCACACGGAACATGAAAAAGGTTTTTCTCCACTGTGAGTCAGCATGTGGCTCGTTAGGTCGCTTTTTTGATAAAATGCATAGGAGCACACGAAACATGAAAAAGGTTTTTCTCCCCTGTGGGTCAGCATGTGCCTCGTTAGGTCGCTCTTTCGACAACATGCATAGTTGCACACGGAACATGAAAAAGGTTTTTTTCCACTGTGAGTCAGCATGTGGCTCCTTAAATGAGCCTTATGTTTACATGCATAGTTGCACACGGAACATGAAAATGGTTTTTCTACACTGTGAGTCAGCAAGTGTGTCTTCAGGTTACCCTGTTGATAACTTGCATAGTTGCACTCCAAACATGAAAATAGTTTTTCTCCACTATGAATCAGCATGTGCCTCTTCAGCTGACCCTTTTGACAACAGGCATAGTCGCACTTCGAACATGAAAACGGTTTCTCTCCACTGTGAATCGGCATGTGCATCTTCAGCTGATACTTTCGACCACACGCATAGTTGCATACGGAACATGAAAAAGGTTTTTCTCCACTGTGAGTGAGCACGTGGCTCGTTAGGTCGCTCTTTCGATAACATGCGTAGTTGCACAAGGAACATGAAAAAGGTTTTTCTCTACTGTGAATCAGCATGTGCCTATTTAGCTGACCCTTTTGATAACACGCATAGTTGCACAGGGGACATGAAAAAGGTTTTTCTCCAATGTGAGTCAGCATGTGGCTCGTTAGGTCGCTTTTTCGACAACATGTATAGGTGCACACGGAACATGAAACAGGTTTTTCTCCACTATGAATCAGCATGTGCATCTTCAGCTGATCCTTTCGACAACACGCATAGTTGCACACGGAACATGAAAAAGGTTTTTCTCTACTGTGAATCAGCATGTGCCTCTTTAGCTGACCATTTTGATAACACGCATAGTTGCACAGGGGACATGAAAAAGGTTTTTCTCCACTGTGAGTCAGCATGTGGCTCGTTAGGTCGCTCTTTCGACAACATGTATAGGTGCACACGGAACATGAAAAAGGTTTTTCTCCACTATGAATCAGCATGTGCATCTTCAGCTGACCCTTTCGACAACACGCATAGATGCACACGGAACATGAAAAAGGTTTTTCTCTACTGTGAATCAGCATGTGCCTATTTAGCTGACCCTTTTGATAACACGCATAGTTGCACAGGGGATATGAAAAAGGTTTTTCTCCACTGTGAATCAGCATGTGCCTCTTCAGCTGACCCTTTTGACAACACGCATAGTTGCACTTCGAACATGAAAACGGTTTCTCTCCACTGTGAATCGGCATGTGCTTCTTCAGCTGACACTTTCGACCACACGCATAGTTGCATACGGAACATGAAAAAGGTTTTTCTCCACTGTGAGTGAGCATGTGGCTCTTTAAATGACCTTTTAGAATGCACGCATAATTGCACACGGAACATGAAAAAGGTTTTTCTCCACTGTGAGTGAGCATGTGGCTCTTTAAATGACCCTTTTGAATACACGCATAGTTGCATTGGGAACATGAAAATGGTTTTTTTCCACTGTGAGTCAGCATGTGGCCCATTAGGCGACTCTTTTTATAACATGCATAGTTGCAGACGGAACATGAAATTTTTTTTTCTCTTACATGGGTGCGTACGTTTATTGCAAAATTTGACTTAGGAGAGGAGGAGTAGTTGCGATGGGGAGGAGTGAATCCTTTTTCGACAAAATGCGTCTGAAGATCTGTCGACAAATTTGAAAAATAACATGGGTGAAAATGACTCAGTTAAACTTATTTCCTAAAATTAGAAAAGTTAATTTTAATTAATTTATAAGCGAAGTAAGTTCGTTGAAAGGTTAAAAAAATAGGAGAGTCCGAATTGTTCAAGTCTACAGTGAAAATTGGTTTTACCTGCCGCCTTGGAAATTCTTCCAAAGCGTTCTAAGTATTCCTCTTTAACATCCGGCAGGTCTATGTCAATTTTCATATAAGTAAGCGCCGCTTCATCTTGTCGGGGTACAAGATCCGCGTTTATAGTGACTGTCTTAGCATTAATGTTTCCTGGAATAAAAAAGACAATAAATATAATGAATCTTTGCATGGCCAGCCCTGAACCAAACGGCGCCAGGCGCAAGTTTAATGTTGGCTGCTCTAACAGTCTAAATTAGTACACGCCGAGGCAGGATATCACTGTAATCATTAAAATGATGATTTGTGTTTTTGTTATATCAAAAATAATATCAAGGGCGATGTGTTAGGTTAAGTATTCGACGCCCGGAGCGAACTGCAATAATTGCGCCCGCATAGGGCCAGCCCTGTATCTTCGTCAAATTGATGTTAACGAGAATTTTTTTAATTGAAAAAAAAAAACTATTCTTTTACGAATAAATACTATTGATCAAAAAGGTCAATGTCAGATAAAAAATGACCTCAGATGTCCGTTTCAGGGACCGATTCTTCAAGAAGGAAAAACCTTTCTCTAGAGCACCTGTAGTAGAGAGTTTGGTTTTTTTTTTTTTTTTTTTAGAGTAATACCGCACAAGAGTCCTAACTGCTCCCGTCTGGAGCCAGTGAGACTATGGCATCCCCAATTGGGGTATGTTGTGAGGCTGAGGGTATTGGGGAGGGGAGGGAGATGGGGAAGAGGAAGGTGGGGAAGTACCTGGCTATTCAGATCTGGTCACCAAACACGGCTAAAGCCATTTCAAGCAACGTTTCAATTCTGAATGGTGGTCTTACACCAGGGCGATACTGAGAGTATCTTCCACTCTGGAACGTGCCGCAAATATACTATATATTATTTTAAATTAATTAATTGTGAAATAACACAAATTAATCAAATAAAATTTATTTGCGCACGCCGGGTTCGAACCCGCGACCTTCGGATCTGTAGTCAAAAGCGTATGCCACTAGACCACGCCGGCCGTCGATTTTTTGGTTGTTTTTGGTCAATAAGATATTGTTTTTACAATAAATTTTGATGTATTTCTAACGTATAATACGTGTAATTCACATCATATCTCAAATAAAATTAGGTGAAAATCGAGGAACCGACAATTTATTATGAATAACATAATAAAGTTTAATGGGTGCTGTATTTTGGTATTTTCCGGCAGGGACACATATTAAAGTAAATATCCAATACACCTCATGTTTTATAAGAAATGATGTTGTGCACAAGTGTGTGTCCTGTTTGCACGACATTTCAAAAGAGACATTGATTCCTGACATCCGAATTTTAAGTTCTATATTTAACACGTAAGCAATGCAACAAACTGGCTGTCTGAGTACTCTCCGCATATTGCGAGCATTCCTTCGTTACAGCTGGGTGGTCGAAATCTAAATCAGAAAATGCAATTTCAGCTCCATCTTCTTCCCGGAGACCTGGTTCCGTCTTGATGGATATAGTATCTAGCTTCAGTAGATCCATGGTCTGCTTTGGTAGAGTTTGGTTATTGGTTTAACCCCAAAAAATATATCTGAAACAGAACATTGTTAAAATAAAATAAAATGATAAAATTTATAAGTTAAATTAAAACAGGATACATGATTTTTAGCTTAACTCGTTAAATCATTCCTCCTTACGTACCCTTAAAAATTGAATGTAACAACCTGCAAATCTTGAAACGGGAGAATTATCTTGGGCTGTGTATTGATAAACACCTTTAAAAAGCAACTTTTAAATAGCATATTCAAGATATTAAAGATAAAATCACCCCTTTAATTAGCGTATTTAGCCGGATCTTATTTCTGTTACCAAATAAAAGTCTATATTATAGCCTCGTACATTCACATTTAAACTACTTGATTGAAATGTGGTTAATTGCATATGAAATATATATAAATGAACTACACGTAAAACAAAACAAAGTAATCAAAAAGCTATTTCACTTCAAACCGAGAACATCAACAGAAAAATTATATATGAAAACAAAACTATTAATATTAAGAAACTTTTTATGAATATAATACATGTCTCCTTATAAGAAAAATAAATAATAAACTCATACAACCAAATACAGAAATCATTAAAACGTACCAAGTAAACACACACACACACGGCAACAAGATAAAATAGATTTAAACACCATACATACTCATTACGGCAGGCAATCCATTGGTTACGAGGGGAGCAACATACATAATTGCCTCCCAGACGAAATAAAAAATGAAAAAAGTGAAGGTATATTTAAAACAAAGTTGTTCAGTTTTATGATCAATCAACAAAACAATGATCGTGAATAAAATCGTTGTGTAATATATTAATGTGTAATGTATTAGTTAATTCTAGTTAAATAAGTGAAAATGTAATTTTCTTTTATCTATAATAAAAAAAAAACATAAATTTTTTTTTTTTAAATGTGGTTTCGCTTGGAATATCCTGTCAAAATAACGAAGTCGTAGCCAAAACACATTTGAAAACCTTGAAGATATGACAACGGTTATGAGAAACGTTGTTTATCGTAGGAAAACTATATATATGTTAACAATGTTTACCGCCATTCCGCTTTTAACAAAATATCTGTTAACCATATGTTTTTTTGTGATCATTGTAATAAATGCCTTCGAAATGCTTATCTAATAATAGGTAGACGTCAAATTGACAGTTTAAAGATTCTACTGTGACAAAACGCCCAATGATTCCCTAACTAAACTGGAATAACGGCAGCCACCAAATAAATAGCGATGAATATAAGAATGAGTACTTACTTTACCAATAACCATCACAGGCGTGGGATAGTATGTTTAACAGGAAGAAACGGAGAAGAAAGCACTTGTCAGCCAGGGTTGCCAACCGTAAAAAAAATTCCCTCGTACGGATGCAGCTAAAAATCTCGTACTTTGACTTTCAAACCTCGTACCAGGGATGGTATGCCCAAAATAATTATTTCCCAGATTTCGAGGCGAAATTTCCCTAGAATTTCCCTACATTTCGCAAACCTTGAACAAAACAAGATCTTGGCAAACAAAACCCGCTTCGGGGGGGGGGGGGGGGGGTAGGATTTAGGACTTTTGGGTAATTTTCTAGGCGGAGTCATAGTGGGCGAACGGTCAGTGTTTTCGTTGTTATCACTCATAGCGATTCTTTTATTACACCTCTAAACAATTGGACGAAACAACGAAAAGACTAGGTATTTAACAATAAACATATTCTTCTTTTCAAAAACTTCAATTAGCTACACGTACTAACGTAGTACAACTAAACACGGCCGGCATGCAATAAATGGAACTCGTAAAAAACAGAGATAGTAGAATAAGTTTTTAGATTCTCACGGCCAAAAGCATTTTTGTTGTTTGTTTTTGGGGTGTTATGCCGTGTTGCGCTAACTCCTTCTTTAGCCGACGTTTCGGACAGCGTTGCAGTGTCCATCATCAGGGCAGATCCGGTAGATCCGAAGATGTGTGAATTTTGGTTGTCGAGTTTGTGCTTATTAGGCCACAAATAAATAAGCACAAACTCGACAACCAAAATTCACACATCTTCGGATCTACCGGATCTGCCCTGATGATGGACACTGCAACGCTGTCCGAAACGTCGGCTAAAGAAGGAGTTAGCGCAACACGGCATAACACCCCAAAAACAAACAACAAAAAAGAGATAGTAGAAATTTGCGCTCTGTGTCACAGCGACGACTAATGCGAAGAACGAACGAACTGTTTTATTATTCAGGGATTTCAATAATTTTATTATTCGGGAATTTCTCGGTTGATGGGATAACTACCATAGACAATCATCGCGCAAATACGGCAATGTAATTTTAGATGTAAGAAGTTCCTACAAGTTCTGATAGATGGCACTAGTTTTTACTATAATAGTGATGTAAAATGTTCGCATAGCCATAGGTATTATCAAAATCTCGTACATGATTGTACGAGGTTGATAGTCTCCTCGTACCTCGTACGGAAGGCCACAAATCTCGTATTTGTACGAGGAACCTCGTACGTTTGGCAACACTGTTGTCAGCCCTTGTCTAAAATATTTATTGGTTATGCATAGACAAGAATGAAGTCATAGACAATTATTTTAATTTTCATGTCGACCAGATAACTCAAAAAAAAAAACATTTTCATCACGTGACTTTTGAACACATTCATATTGTTAACATATATATTCATAATATGTTAATTAATCACGGTAATTAATAAGAACGGTTATTATTAAGAACGATCGTTACTAAGAATAATGATTTTTAAGAACATTTCATATTCAGCACAATTTGCGAGTCATTCCACGCGAGTTAATGTTAGTTCTGCTTCAAAGTCTCAACAAAACAGTTCCATTATGTTACCTGGTTAATTATTGATTTGATAAGGGTAATTAATAATTTTTATTATATTTTCATTTGTGTTTCGAGTTTCAGCAGAAAATAATAATAATGTTGTTTGCAACTAAATAATTTTGAGTTTTAATGTGAACATGTTCGTGATATTTGCGAGTAAATTGTTTGTTTGTTTTTGACGCTGTTATGTAAATATTTTGTTTGTGTTTTTATTTGCAGGTATCGACTCTTGCAGAGAGCCATTTCTTTGTGATTCTCTTTCGACGAGACCAATCCAAGTTACAGTACTGCGCACTTGTCTACAACTTACTGTCCCATAACTTTTTCGTCCATTGACATTGTTTTTAAAACCTTTTCTTTAAATGTGAGTATATTCAATAACAAACCTAACAAAATGAGAAGTTTCTGGCAAAAAACTAGAAACTTTTCTGTGCCTTTGTAGATTTACAAAAAGCATACGACCAAGTCGACAGGAAAAAGCTATGGAAGGTGTTGTCCAAGTATGGAGTGAATACGAATCTGACTCAGGCAATTGCGTCTCTGTATGAGGGAAGCGTTGCATGTGTTAGGGTAAACGGTGGTTTTACGGGGTGGTTTGATATCACAAAAGGTGTTAAACAAGGCTGCGTAATGTCACCGTGGTTATTCAATCTATACATGGATAATTGTGTGCAAGAATTGAAAGAGGTGGGATTGGGCGCGAATTTGAATAATTTGAAAGTATGTTGCCTGTTGTATGCTGATGATGCGGTGCTGATTGCTAATAGTATAGATGATCTACAGTCTCTCGTGTCTAGGATGAACGAAGTATGCATGAAGAATGAGTTAATGATGAATGTAAGTAAGTCTAAAGTAATGGTGTTTGAAAGAGAGAGTACGAAAACAGTGTGCAATATAATTGTGAATGGGGAATACTTGGAGCAGGTGGATGAGTTTGTGTATTTAGGAAGTATGTAAACGAGAGATGGGAAGGCTGACAGAGATATTGAAAGAAGGGTAAATGCAGGTAATTCCGTTAATGGAGGACTGAACGCCGTCGGCGCTAACAAAAAATTGTCCAAAGAAGCGAAGTTAGCAGTCCACAACGGAGTGCTGGTACCTACCTTGATGTATGGAAGTTAGGTATGGAACTGGCAAAGAAAGGATGAAAGAAGATTAAATGCTGTTGAAATGAGATCCCTGAGGCGTATGTGTGGTAAAACCATGTTTGATCGTGTGAGGAATGTGGAGATCCGTAAAGAGTGCAAGGCTGATGTAAGCGTAATGAGTAAGATTAAGAAAGGGACGCCTAGATGGTTTGGGCATGCAGAGCGAATGAGCGAAGATAGGAGTGTAAGGAGGATATATGATGCAAATGTGAATGGTAGCAGACGTCGGGGACGCCCGAGGAAGACATGGCACGATCAAGTGAATCAGATACTCGAGTTGGGCCATGTCAAGAGTCAGAATAATAGAAGAGTATGTATGAGACGATGTATGAATGTGAATGAGGCAAGGAGTGTGTGCCAAGACCGAGTTGTTTGGCGGTCTGTCCTCTCTGCCTACCCCTGCTGGTAAACGGCGTGATGGTTAGTTAGTTAGTTAGTTTAACCTAACAAATCAACAGTCCCGAAAAACCACGTCAGATGTGCATGTATTGTATTTTTGCAATAAAACTGTTTAAAGTTTCATTTGTGTATTTTAACTGTTTTTGAAATCAAGAAATATTGTGTTGTTAGATATATTGGCTATTTACTTAAATGGAGAAATACATTATCGAAAACAATAAAAATGCAGAAAAGAAACTTTTAACACCTTTCCAGCCAAACTAAATCTGACATTTTTCTTCGGTACCGTTGAAATGTTGGGCGGCAGACATATTTTCTTTTTTAAATTGAACATTTTTTGTAACAATAATTTCTTTTGGCATTTTATGATATTACCTAGCAAAGAATAAATCATAACAAAAGAAGTGCCTTGTGGGCGTGTTTCGTGATCCAAATATTTGCCTAATCGGTGCCTATATTTTCTTACAAACATCTTTTGAAATACAAATGAGATGGAGATCTACTATGTCAGGCTAGTGTAAGAGAGACGGAATGCTAGGCGGTTGGGCAACATGTAACACTTGTTTCATTTGGGAGGAACTCGTAATGTTATATTGTTTATTCTATGGTACGTAGTGTTATTCCTTGTTGGCAATCTAACTATGAAGTTTACCTTTCCTTATTCCATGTCCGTGTAGCTCGTAATTTTTAGTTAATTTTCTTTGAGGTTCCATAGAAATCATCCCTGTGTCAATTTTATGTGAAAAAAATCATTTAGGATATCATTATACCCTCCTTAGCTTTGACATTAGGTCCTAGATATTATATTTTATGTAGAAGATTCATTTGAGATGTAATTATGTCGCTTCTTCTTAATGTAAAGTACCCATTTTCAGTGAATAGTTTATATTCTTCTTTAGTTATTCTTGATTCGAGTTGCAACATACTTTGAACGTACATATGTGCTGATTTTGCGTATGGTAAATGTCCTGCCGGGTGGAAAAATGGAAGCATATCAACAATAGTATTTAGGTTCATTTTCCGATTCTCTGACTTCTCTGCAAATATAAATCTAAGCATGAGGTCGATACAATGTAGAAGGTAAAGCCACAACTTGGCAGTCCTACTCGATGATTCCTTAATCCTGTCTTCACTTGCTTCAGTATATGAAATCGTCTCTTTTAGATTGTCATCATTATTAACCTCCTCCATATCTTTTTTCCACGTAACACGTAAAATCTTAATACATATTTTCTATTTGTCTTAATTTCCCATCAATATCTCGGTATTCTTCTCTGATAACGTGGACAAGAGACGCTGCTGTTAAAGTGTAGGCTCTATTTGCCCGAGAATAATCATGTCCCTGAAGCATCTGAATTACTGTTGAGGACGCGTAAACTGATTCCCATAAATTTCCCACATACCTTTATTTAAATAATAAGTTACAAACAATCGTACAACATAATATGACTGTTTAGCCAGACCGGGGCACGGCGGTTGGCTGATAATGAAAGCGCTTCATTGGGTAGGGGAAAATATTTATATTCCCCCCCTCCCCTCCGAACTAAAACTGGTAAATAACAATAAAAATCTTCAACGTTAGATGAATTTGTTATAAAAAAAGCAAACACATGAATTAATCATTACTTTCCTAAGGTTTTTGTAATTTCTCGCCGCGAACCGCTGCGCGTTCGAGCCGCCGCGCGCCGTGCTCCTTATTAACAGCCTACGTGCCTTATTATAAATTAAAACCCATCATTATATACATTATTATATAGCTAGAAATATTGTCTACAAGTTTTGTTGATTTATTTTTTTTTCGTTAACAGGCTCAGAAAAAAGTTATGTGCAAATATATTCTGAAATACTATTTTAAAAACTGATATTTTTCCTTTACTAATAAATTGTAGAGATTGTATAGCTTTTCTTGCAAAAATGAGAGAATACAATACATTTATAGCCATGGAGAGAGGTTGTAGATATAAATCAAATCATAATAGATATATAAACAATAGAGACATAAGTCACAACAAATTACTGTACAAGCTTAACAAAATATTAATTATAGATAATGCTAAAATGTGGAAAGAAAGTTTCCTGAACCATAGAAATCAATATGTAAAAATAAATAACACTCTCAGTGAAGCGAACACAAGTGACTTTGGAATACCAAAAGGCACCATTTTGGGCCCTCTTCTATTCATATTATTTGTGAATAATCTTTGAATTACCTTTAACAGGAAAACTCATTTCATATGCAGATGATACTGCAATTATATTTCTAGTGAATTCATTGAATGAACTTGAAATAATTGCTAACAATGATATCAATACGTTAAAAGAATGGTTTGATAAAACCTTGTTATCATTAAATATTGAAAAAAACATATTATATAATTTTTAGTTTAAACAAAAAAATAATAATATAAAAAATGCACATTAAAAAAATGTACTTGCCAAAATAATGACTGTTTAGGCATAGCAAATAAAAATGAAATTAAATATTTAGGTGTAATAATAGATAGTAACCTTAAGTGGAAAACTCACATAAACAATATCATAAATAGATTAATAAAACTCATTTACATATTTATTAGTCTAAGAAATATACTTAAATTAAAAATATTTACTACGCTCTAGCCCATTCAATAATATAGTATGGTATCGTTGCATGGGGGGGGGAGCTTAAAAATCATCACTTTTACCGCTGGAAATCACTCAAAGGCTGTTAATAAAAAAAATTATAAAAAAAACCATCAGACTACCCAACATCACAACTTTTCCAAGACTTTCAAGTCCCACCACTCAAAAATACACATACAAAAAATACTCTTCTTCAAATCCACAAAGATCTGTATAAGAAGTTACACCATGCCATGGTTCGTGTTGAGAGCAATAGGCAAAATACAATGGGTCGCTTATGCACTCCATTAATGCACTCTAGTTTGGCACAACACTATTACACGTACACTGGAGTGGTGTGGTTTAATCAACTAACGACATAGATAAGGTTAGAACCGGAATATAATAAATTTAAAAATAAAAAAACTTCACTACCTACCTTAAATAATTTAGTGAATTAGAATGACGATGACATCTCACTATATAACTTTTAATATTATTATTTAAAAAACAGGTTTTTATGATTTTTTTATTCTATTTACCTTCATTCCTTATTTACATACATGTGTTATTTACATTTATAGTGATTTACTCTTTCTTATTAAAACTGCTTATGTTTTACGCATGCCTACTTTATCAATACCTAATACTGTTGTTCAAACTATTTTTTGATATGTTATTAGTTATTATTATACGATTTAGACGCTAACATTTTGTAAATTTAAAGTTCCTACGAAATTCCTGTTTTTATGTAACTATATAATAATATGTATGTAACTATATATGGAATGCTCCGTGTATATATTGATAAATATATTTGTATAAATGTATGTGTATGTGTAAGCAAATATATGTACCCGCCTCAGAACAGAAATCTTCTAGTGAGGCGGATTACTTTCATGTTTGTAATATTGATCACGTTATTGCAAGAAACGCCCGGGTGACAATTATAAAGCATATTATATTCATTATATGAATTTTATGATATTGTTGATTAAATCACCGTAAAAATTTTTTATTTTGAAAACAACAGTTTATAGATGTATATGTGTAATTTACCTGAGAAATTAATGATTGATTACATTACTAAACTAACACATTATAGCTTTAATAATTATACAGAACAGCTAATACATTTTATTTAAAATTACAACAAGAATTACCCCATTATGCATGTACTTTGGTTTATTTGAAAAAATAATAAATTTTAAACACATTTTTAATTCACTTTAAAATTGAACTTACGTAGGAAATACATCAAGTTTAATATATGTTTGTAATTCGCTAACACTAAACTGGCTTTACATTTTTATCACAAAGAACTAACAAGCAATATTTTAGACACGAAATTATATAATTTCACTAATTTCGGCGACCATGTCGTTTCAATTATCTTTTGATTCTTGCATTCCAAAACATATTTTTTATGCATCTTTTATATGATAACAGACTTTATTCATCATTGATATAAAAATCACCATTTCTTTATCTACGCAGGCGATATATTAGAAAATTTTGTTCAGCATTAGTGGCAGTATTGTTACATTAATATGAGTATAATATGATTCTAGTTGGTCTACAAGGAACAAGATAATTTATCAGCGATACTAGTTCAGGCGATTCAAATCAGTTACTGTTCATTTTAAATAAAAAATATTAAGTACATATTCGTTTTAACGATAAGAGTCGCAATTTTTTGATAGTGTAAATGCGTCCTGCCCATCACCAAAAGGGACCACATAATCTTCCTTCCCATCTACTCCCGTTCTACGTCTCTTTATCCTATACCTATGTATGTTGTAATAAACTGACATCACTTATATTTTCGCACTTGTATAATTAATATTAGCAGAATGTTAATACTTTGTAACGATTATATTCTTCTTTGTATGGCCCGTATATCAGTCAGTCCCTATCATCGCTATGAGAGATATTTTATACTTCCATCAAGTTACTCCCTGGCGGGAGCCCTTGCAAGTGATATGATTAAAAAAAATACCAACATACCATTATGTAAATTAATTTGAAAGAAAAACTGTCATTACTGTCTAGTACTTAATATTCATAGAATCCATTTGGCGTTCTTAAGGAACATTTAGACTATCAAGACTTCATACTTCCTATTTTTATTACAGTATTTCGAAGAAATTGATTAAAATTATACCGGATTATAAAAAAATGGACTTCGTGACTTCTTATTTGGATAAAAACGGAACGATAATACCGATGTATCTTTATATATGGAGTCATCTGATCATTGACAACGATTTTGACAGAATATTCCAAGCGAAACAAAATATTCGAAGCTAATACAAATTAGAATATCGTAACAACAATGTTCTGTTTCAGGTATATTTGTTTGGGGTTGAACTAATAACCAAACGCTGTGCCATGGATTTATTAAAGTCAGATACTGTTTCCATCAATACGGAACCAGGGCCCAAGGAAGAAGTTGGATGTGAAATGCCGCATACTGATATAAATTTCGATCTCCCAGATGTAAAAAAGGAATTTACGCACAATTTAGAGAGTACTCGGACATCCAGTTAGTTTCATGGCATATTTTATGAAACATATTTAGATGTTCGGAATGCGAGTCGGATTTGAATTGTCAGGCAGACGAGACATGTGCTTGTTCACATCGTCCTCTCTTTCCATAAATACGCCTTTTTGGTATTTACTGTAAATGTATTTTTGTCTGAAACAGCCAAACTACAACTCTTTTTGAACATAATATTTAGTTTTTGTGAATACCGCTGTTAAGTGTTCTATTACACATTAAGTGAACTGTAAAACCAATTTATAATAAAAAAAAACGATAATTAGAAGCTCATTCAATTGGTTCTGAATATCACGGGAATAAGTGGAAAGAAGGAAACAGCCTACCTGAATTCCCATGAATCCGGGCATACGGGCTCTCGATGCACTTGCACTTGGTGAATTTTCCTCCACAACGAGATGAACGAGAAACGAGTGAATTTTGGTATTTGCATGTGAACGACGACGAAACTAAGGTGGCACCTTCTTATTGTACGACACAAATTCGACTGCTTTTGCGACAATTAGTGCACTATAAATGTTCATAATCTCCAATGTGGGCAGGGCTGTTTTTAGGGAAGGAGATGGATAGTATAGGAAAACTGCTAGGTAATATTCAAAAGCTGTTTCAATACTAAACATTCCGCCCGCCTTAAGGAAATGTACAAATTTTCTCAACAATCGACATAAAAAAAGAAGATCAACAATATATATATAAACTAAAGTTAATGCAACGAAAACTAAAATTAGAGACTAAATTAATAGAACAAAATTTATTCGATAGGTAATCGATATAGTTTCACCACGGGGCGTTTAAAAACACCCTGTGGCGTACGAACTGAAACGACACGAACAATTTTATCAGCGCCAGGAAATAATTCAATATCTCGCCCAACGGGCCAACGCATGGGCGCAGAATGTGAGTCGTCAATCATTACTAGATCGTCGATTTTCAGATTGGGTGATGATGACGACCACTTGTTCCGTTGTTGAAGAGTGTGTAAATATTCTTTTTGCCAACGATTCCAAAAATGTTGAGACATTTGTTTCAATAATTGCCAGCGCGATAAACGGTTCATTGGTACGTCCACAAAATCTTCTTCAACAACAGAAACTTGAGGGGCTCCAATCAAAAAATGCGCTTAACATCGCGCCAATAGGACGAAAATTTAAGATTGCCTCGATACGAGTCAAAACAGTGTCTAGCTCTTCAAAAGTGAGTACTTGATTTCTCACCACCCTTTTCAAATGATGTTCAGTTGATTTAATTCCAGCCTCCGATACTCCGTTAAAGTGTGGGGCGGAGGGAGGATTAAAGTGCCAGATAATTGAACGAGTGGCAGTAGCGTCCATAAATGTGTTATTGTTTTCAGGTAATCTTAAAAATTTAGAAAGGCCTGTATGATTTCTATTGGCACCGACAAAGTTGGTACCACAATCGCTATAAATGTTTTGGCAGAGTCCACGACGAGAAATGAATCGATCTAATGCTGCTATAAATGCTTCAGTGGATAGATCTAACACTAATTCCAAATGAACGGCTTTGGTCGATAGACAAACGAAAAGACATAAATAGGCTTTATAGGTTTTAGCACCGCGATGCCTACTTTCGCGGACTACAAACGGACCTCCATTTAAAAATGGACGACCTTCTCGAAAGCGGGAAGCGGGCAAGTTACCCATCAAGGGTAAACTACCACGCGGGTTGTTTTTAAAACAAGAGATACATTTGCTCAAACGATGTCGAATAACGTTACGAGCCGAAATTATCTAATATTTTAATGATAGTATAGATTGCATTGCACGCGGACCAGGATAAAGGTACAAACGATGGTAATAATCTATTATAAAAGTTGTTAAATGACATTATACCATGCTATGGTAAAATAATAGAATTTCTAGAGGTTTCTGACACGACTTGTGCAAAGCGAAGACGTCCGCCCATCCTTAATATTCCAAATTCATCGATAAAGGGAGCAAGCCTTTGCAGTTGCGGTGAACACACATTATGCGAGATTATATTATCTATATCTTGTTTAAAATAAATATTTTGAACGAATTTAATGCAACAGGTCAAAGATAAATTAATTTCTTTCGACGAGAGAGTGTTGCAACTTATCTTTGATTTCAAACTTAATCTATTAATAAATCGACGACACCAAGCTATAACCCGTAATAAATTCAATAGTGATGAAAATTTCAATAAAAAATCTTGGTCACGAGTTGATACATTAGTTGATAATGAAATTAGATTCTTCGATTTATACTCTGGTATTTGTTCTACTGGAATATCTTGAGGTTTAACAAAGGACCACTCCTCTACGGTTGACGATATAAAGCGTGGACCATACCACCTGATGGTTTCAATACGATTTGCAATGAAAGTTTGCAAACGGAACTTAGGTGTTTTTAACCACGCCAAGACAATAGTAGAATCGGTAAAAGCTATAATGTTTTCTATTTGAAGTCGATCTTTATATACTTCTTTACAATAGGTTAACAGCTTTGCCAACAAAACTGCTCCAAGCAGTTCAAGCCGTGGAATAGATATCACCTTAATGGGTGCAACTTTCGATTTAGATAGTAAAATGTGGCTTGAAATTTCTCGATTATTGATCACAATCAAATAAACAACTCCACAATATCCTCTTTCAGAGGCGTCTGAAAAATCCAAACAAGAATACAAGAACTTTTTTGAGACGTAGTAACAAAGCGATCAATTTTTAAATCGGATAGGGAAGGAAGTTCCATTATATATTTTTTCCACTTCAAACTCATTTCCATGGGGATTACCTCATCCCAACCAAGTTGCATCTTCTACAATTCTTGCTTGAAATATTTAGCGACAAAAACGACAGGGTTTATGAATCCCAATGGATCATATAATCGTGCTATGGTTGATAGCATTGTACGTTTGGTACAGTGGTAACTAAAAGCATTATTAATTTTATATGTAAATTTATCGAGCCACGGGATCCATTGAATACCTAATATATTAATATTTTTCTTATCACCGTCAAATTCAAAACTTAATGGTACTTACCGATAATTAAGAGGAATGTCTTCTAAAACATGTAAGGATAGTTGCTAGTCCATTTTCGTAATTCAAAACCACCCTTTTGAAGTAATGCATTCAACTCCATGATGTAATATCGAGCGCTTTCCAAAGTTTGCGCACCACTGACAATGTCATCTACATATGTGTCATTAATTAATATGCTTGCAGCCTTTGAATAGTAAGTACTTTCATCAGCTGCTATTGATGCAATGTTCGAATAGCTAAGAAAGGGGCACTTGCTGTCCCATATGTGACCGTTTGTAATTCAAATTCTTTTACGGGATGATTGCGCAACTCCCGCCATAATATATGTTGATAGTTACACGAGTTTGAATCCAAGAGAATTTGTCGATACATTTGACGTATGTCAGCTGTAAAAACGACTTTGTGTATACGAAAATTACACATCAATTCGACTATGTCCTTTTGTAATTTTTTGACCCACCAAAAGTATATCATTCAATGCAATACCCGATGATGTTTTGGTACTTGCATCAAAAACGACTCTCAAAAGAGTTGTAGAACTTGTCTCCTTGATTACGCCGTGATGTGGTATGAATTAGTTTCCAATTGGTGACCGAGATGGTATTTCAATCATGTGTTCCAAAGTTAAATACTCTCTCATAAAAGAAATATATTGGTATTTGAGATCAGGATTTGCATCCAGCTTCTTTTTTAAAGGCATGAAGCGCGACAATGCGGTGTCATATGACTTTCCCAATTTCTCTGGGCTTTCCTTAAATGGTAAAGCTACGACATACCTCCCGTCTTTGTTACAGTAGGTATTTTCAATATACAAGTTTTCACACCGAATTTCATCAGGGGATCGAATTTATTTCAAAGAGGGGACATTTTCTATCTCCCAAAAACATTTAAGTTTATCCTCAATTGAGTCATCCATTGAAGTAAAAAATGAATTTATCGAATCGTTTGACGATCCGACATTTCCCATTAAAACCCATCCTAATGTTGTTTCGATGGCAATAGGTTCATTTTCTTTGCCGACCAATTTAACTGGGCCTAATAATGATGCAAAAATATTACTTCCGAGTAAAATGTCAAT
Source organism: Hesperophylax magnus (assembly GCA_026573805.1). Classification (NCBI taxonomy): domain Eukaryota; kingdom Metazoa; phylum Arthropoda; class Insecta; order Trichoptera; family Limnephilidae; genus Hesperophylax; species Hesperophylax magnus. The sequence continues at coordinate 3,794,751 of JAIUSX010000060.1, forward strand.
TGCTGATGGCAAGTAGAAGGTTGGGTCTCCTAAATATAAGTCTTTTAATATGTTGCCAGTCATGTTCAACGATATGAGACGATGGCAAGTACAATGAAATGTTATTGATAATAAGGAAATCTGTAGTAATACCAGACTCCTTCGAGGCGACAGGACGAAAATTTGTTTTTACCAATCCGTTTGATCCAATTGTGCGAGTGCCACCAATACCGATGATAGATAATGAATGATTACTTGAACGAGAAAAGCCAAGGCGTTTTGCACACTCCTCCAAAATGAAATTAGCCTGACTCGCCGAGTCCAAAGAATCCTTGCTTTTTGAAAAACACCATTTTTTCCTAATATTTCCACGTAGGCTGTGGACAACAGTACCGATTTACTATTTTTATTGTTGAACGTTGTTAACGCAAGTGGTTCCGAATTTTATTGATTTTCTGAATTTTCCTGATGTTCAGAATTTTCAAACATATTCTTTGGAAAATGCAATAAGGTGTGATGTCTAGCTTGTACCATGATTTCTTGGTGTAATATTTCTGAAAAGGTGTGTAAAACATACATCTCAAGTGTAGTGCAAAATTAAGTAAGGAAATCTGATATTAAAGAGCTGTGTGTAATGCTAAGAACAAATTTATTGAGGTTATTTTCCATAATTCTTTATCATCCATTAAATTACAACATTAATCAAGTTAGTTGGCAAGAGACTCTACATTTACTATGAATATCAGGGCATGTTCAGATGGTTAAACTAAATCTGACTAGTGATGCGAATTTACAATTCTAATATGCTAATCTGTGGGTATAAAAAATTAAAAGGTTAAAGTTTCAAATCTCTAATAGTAATCTTGCTTTAAATACATAGGGAGCCAGTTCTTCCTAATTAACATATGAATAACAAATTTATAATTATAGTAAACCATATTGTGAATTCTAAAATAACATGATGACAATCGCTCACGTGTTTCTAATGGCGCAAAACCTCTTGAGAATCCGTTCCGTGATGCAGATCCTGACAGCTGTCCAACCATAAATATACCACTCTCTAGATCGATATCTTCGGGCTTTTTGTATGTAACGGAATTATACAGTACTTACTTATATAGTACTAGTAGAATTATATAATACTTACCCACCTCTTTATGACCATCAGAAATATTCTCTCTGTAAAAGATATGAAATCAATATACTATTCCATGTGTAATTCTTTACTCGAATATGCATCCCTAGGTTGGGGTGGCTGTGCCAAAACAATATTAGACTCGCTGGTTAAAGCACAGAAATCACTACTAAGAGTCATCCTCAAAAAACCATTAAGGTACCCCAGTGATGCATTATTCACGGAAATAAAAGTTCTCGATGTTAGACAACTGTATATTAGAAAGATTATATTACTTGCACAAAAACAACGTCAGCACTTCCCTTCCATCGACCACCTTCACGACACCCGACTTTCAAGGAATAATCCAACAGTCCCAATAAAAACCACGACGTCCCTTGGGCAACGGCAATTCTCGTACTTAGGACCTTAATTATTTAATATCATTCCTAATGCTTGGAAAACAAAAAGTACAAATGTTTTGCGCAAATTGGTCAACGACTGGCTCCTTGATTTAGGGAGGGTAAAAAGTGAAGATATGTTGATCAATAGATATTCTCATTATAAAAAATATATATGTACATTATTGTCAAAACACTGATACATAATTTTTTAAAGTACATACAATACAAAAACACATATTTATCACCTCTGAACACAATTGTCAATTCTGTATTAATCTGTACTTTATTTATCAATGCTATCGATTATTTTCTAATCATTCAACTATATTATAAACTTATAAACTACCCTTCCCATTTTTTTTACCTTACAACTCCTGAGGTGATCTGTCTTTTTTTACTACTATCTGGCTGTTATTTACTTTACCGGTTTTGTTTTATATTAAGTACTAAATTATAATATGAACTAAACTTGTCAATTTGACTGGCCTAAAACAGGATCCATTCCTAGTTGGCTAGTCAAAGTTTCCGCATGTTTAATTGTATGATTTTTATGCGAAATTAATTTATTATTATTATTACTTAACCACAGATATACAACCAGTACCAACCGTGCGGAGCAGAGCAGTAGACAAGGTAGAAGAAACTCAATGCCATTTAAAAAAGAGGCGACCATAGACAACATAATTGCTCTCAGCCTACTCTATTCATTCACTAGCCCAAAAAAACTATTATAAAAATAAAAATGTCCTTGAAGCAGAAAAATGTTGAAATGTTTTCCGAGGGCAAGGTTCATCTGACTAAGAAAATGAACTTTTACAGTTTATTTCCTTAAGATGAAACTTGTTAATCTGAGAAGAAGAAACCCAAAATTACAAGAAAAATTCCAAAACATGATTGTCCGACAGTACGACGATGAATTCCGACATTTTTCTGCCTATTTTGAACTCATTGTTACATATGTTTCAAAACTTTAATTTCACCAAAACAGTTAGACAAAACAGGATAACACTAATCAATAACATGAATAAGTTGGTCGATATAATAAATAACATTTATACGTTGTGGAGGAAGACATATGCCAAGTATGTTACGTAATAACCTAAAAACTGTCAATTCATTTTAAACTTGCACTTACGTAGGTAGGTTGAATATATGTTTGTAACTCGCTAACACTATACTGGCTTATATTGTAATTTTATCACGAACAACTTTAACACGCAATATTTTCGACGCGAGATGATAGTATTTCGGCAGCAAATGACAACCCGCGTGTATAAATAAACCACTCTCATTTTGTTGGATTGATTTGAAAACTGTCAAACGGCAAAATTCCGTCATCTCTTTCTGTTACACGAGTCATTATGGTAGAGAGCGAGAGATCAAACCAATCCTTCTGCTCTAACCAATGAGATCTGAGCTTTTAGCCATATTATTCGTTTTCTATAAGAATTTTGAGGTGGGCGTGGCGGTTTCAAATGAGTTTCAAGGCCAAAGCTGAGATAAATGCCCCTGTGTCCAACCTCTCTAGAACTGGCTCGAAATCTATGATTATGTACTCGGCCGTCGCTGTGTTCATAACTGCACGCTTGTTAAATGAATAAGTCCTTCTCAAGCGCTTGACTCCGGGGCGAGTAGTTTCAAATCGTTACATTACTCCCTTCCCTTCAAGGCCCTCCTGGCGCCTTTATACATTTCAAGACAGGAAGCTTGCTGATCATGCCAATAGGTGATTTGCTCTGGAAGAATTGATTTCAGAATGTACCCTTGAAACCAGGTAATTTATATCCAATATGAAGGTCACGTACACGGTCCAGGTCTTGAAGGCAGAAGTAGTGATTATCAGCTTAGAGGTTTGTTTGGTGACTGTATGAAAGCGAAACTCCTCCTCCTAATCTGGCCATGATGAATAGAAAGAAGATTATCAGTTTTTTTTGTTTTTAATGAGTTTTTTTTATTCACAATGTACATTTGTTACGTATAAATTTTTATAAAATTAGCGACCGGTTTCGACACGTACAAAATTTATACGTAACAAATGTACATTGTGAATAAAAAAAACTCATTAAAAACAAAAAATGTCTAGAAATTGTTACATAGTGAATGCCAAAGAAATACAAAAAAAAGAATATAATCAGCTTAGAGGTTTGTTTGGTAACTGTATTAAAGCGAAACTCCTCTTCCTAATCTGGCCATGATGAATAGAAAGAAGATTATAGGCTTAGAGGTTTGTTTGGTGACTGTATGAAAGCGAAACTCCTCCTCCTAATCTGGCCATGATGAATAGAAAGAAGATTATCAGCTTAGAGGTTTGTTTGGTGACTGTATGAAAGCGAAACTCCTCCTCCTAATCTGGCCATGATGAATAGAAAGAAGATTATCAGCTTAGAGGTTTGTTTGGTGACTGTATGAAAGCGAAACTCCTCCTCCTAATCTGGCCATGATGAAATTCTGGGATGAGCATCCAAAGAGTATACAGACGAAGGCTGAAGATCAAGGTAGAAGAAAAAGGTTGAAGTTCAATTTTGATAGTCTTTATTCTTGATATTGTCCAGTGCAGATGACGGGTCCATTTTATGTAAACATGTCCATATGAATTTGAAGTTCTTCCTTCCATGTAGATTGTAATTGTTTTGGCCAAAAGCAGCAATGAATTCCACCGGACAGTATATGTTAAGGTCTTGAATTTGTAGTGATGATTGCGATTTAACGTTGATTTTAATTCTTGATGTTGCGAAGACTAAGCTATACTATAAAATGGTTTACTGATGAAAATAAGAAAAAAAAAATAAGTTAGAACTGATTTTGAATTATTATTTTTTTTTCTTTTTTTTTTTTTTGTAAATCTCTAAGAATAAAGAACCAATTAACATTCCATGATTCGATCAAGAACAAGGTTTTGATCGAATTATCGAATGCTAGTTCGACTTGTTGAGGTCATTCCGAGCTCCAGAATGACCCCCGCAACCCGAAGAAGGAAGCTTTATTATATTTAAAATAAAATTACCCGAATAGTAAACCGACGTTGGCATATGCCACATGCATTTTATTTGTGTTGAGGATTTCAAATCTCTCTATTTAATTAATTTCATATTTACTCTAATTTGTAAGGACGAAGAACAACATAAAATGTGAATCCAAAAAAAACCCAAATGGATAAAATAAGCACTACCAAAAGAAATTACATACAAAACCGTTGGCTGGGTTTCGTAACTTCCTAAAGTTACTAAATAGATATTCTAAGCATCTGATTGCTATCATGTGATGAAAATAGTAACCCAATGCCAAAGATTCTGTATGAACTCTTCGGTTTGCCTTATAGCTCAAAGCAACATAATAAATATTACAAACTATAAATCATTAATTCAATTATAAGAAAATTGAAACCAATATCCAGCAGATCCTGCAAGGAATATACATACTCATTTGATAATATAGATTAATGAATGGGATAACCCAAATTAACATTAATAATTTGATAAATATAGGCACGGTAATGTACCACATGCAATTGAAAATGCACTATTTCTCCAGCTTATAGTATGTAACATCCCCAAAGGGCATAATGAAACAGAACAAGACAACGAAACCGAACAAGATAACGAAACATAAAACCCAACTGTATTTTACTATAAACTATCTTGAAGATATGCCCACCATTCCGGACTAGAAAGCGCATCTTGAAAACAGTTAATTACATAACCATTTCAAAATGAATATGATAAAAGTACATATGAAAATCATCAAAATCCCAAACGGATGTACAATGTACTCACACACATCCAAACTTATTCAAAATTTGATGACTTGAATATATAAATTTACAAAATTTAGTATTATGTACATTCATATGCACACATTAAATGCGTAAGGGTAAGGGTAGGTCACCCTTGCACACTGAACAAGTATAAAAAATAGCAAGATACATATATTAGTAATACCTGGACACGGACTAACAAAATAACTTCCTAAACAAATATAAAATTGCATTCAATGTGAGAACATTGTTCAAGTTTTAGTCATGCTCTCACGTTAAATGGAATCTTTTAATCGCTTCCATTATTGCGCATAATGAAAACAAAAGTATATAAAATAATTAAAATACGCTCCTGACCTACACGACGTTAATCTGAGATTTCATGTTTGATTATATCCTTGATGTGAAAGGTTCCCACAGGTTTTCCATTTAAATCAGCTAAAATGTAAGCAACTGGTTACTAGCGTCTGAAAGAACGAACGATCGGCGCCAAACGATGCGCGATGTCACCAATTTCATATTGTATGTCCCTACGACGTAGATTATACTGAGTTTTGTTCTTTTCATGCGACTGCCTTAGAGACGTACGAACCTGTGAAAAAATATCGTTCAATTCGTCCAAATCCGAAGCCCAAGAATCCCGTGCGGCAAATCTGATATCTTCGGGGTTGAAGTCTGAAGACTTGTAGTCGTTTCCTGAAATAATAATTTCCCTACCAAAGTTTAAGAAAAAGGGAGTATATCCGGTGACCTCATGTACTGCTGTGTTAATAGCGAGTTCAATTTCATGTAAACAATCTGCCCACCTCCGATGATCACCACCGACGTACGAGCTAATAGCAGACACTAACACTCAGTTAATTCTTTCAACCGGATTATTTTGCGGGTGATATCTACAGTTGTAAAAGAGGTGTCTTATATGAAACTTGTTAACTAACGCTTTCATGTCTTTTGAAATATATTGGGGACCATTATCCAGAATTATTGTATCAGGCACCCCAAACTTGTAAAATATCTCATTTTCTATGATCTCAGCAATATTCTTTCCAGTAGCTTTTCTTAATGGGAAAAGTTTAGAGTATTTTGTAAAGAAGTCAGAGATTACTAACAAATATGCATAGCCTTTTTTGTAAGAGCTGGGGAAAGGACCTAATAAATCTGTAGCAATCATTTGCCAAGAACGTTGAACTAATTTGGGATCACCCATTAGACCTGGTGGTAACTGATTCGTACTCTTATGACCCAAGCAAGTGTGATATTTGCTAATGAATGATTTTACGTCGGCCGCCATCTTCGGCTAGTAATATTTCTGACTAATTCTATTCAAAGTCTTCATAATACCAAAATGAGCACACGAAGGAGGTACATGATATTGCGTTATTAAATCTTTCCTAGACTCTTTAGGTACCACTTCTTTCCAGTCATACACTCTGTGTAGAGCTTCCATACTCTGTATGTGTTTGTACAATACTCCATTATTAACTTTCCAAGCATGAAATTTATCTGGAAAAGCTAGAATATTTCTACACATTTTATCGTACCACGATTCTTTGGTTGGTGTAGTTTGTCCTACTACAGCTAATTCTACGGGATCACGTGATAATGAGTCAGGCACTATATTATCTTTTCCTTTACGGTGTTCCATAATAAAATTGAATTGCTGTAACCTGACAGCCCATCTTGCTAATCTGCCTGTAGGAGATTTAATATTCACTAACCATTTTAGACTGTAATGATCTGTTATTATCTTAACCGGTATGACAGAACCTTCTATATAAGCTCTAAATTTCTCCAGAGCAAAAATCATTGCATTAAGCTCTTTCTCTGTAGTTGAATGATTTCTCTCTTGAGCACTCAGATACCTACTAATAAATGATATAGGGTGTTCTCTACCCGAATCGTCTACCTGCGTCAGGACCGCCCCTAGCCCGGTGTTGGATGCGTCGCATGATATGATGAAAGGTTTTTCAAAGTTAGGACAAGCTAAAACAGGTGCGCTCACTCAAATATCTTTAAGTTTTTTAAAAGCTATATCTGCCTGACTGTTCCATTTAAATTTGTTTCCCGTAAATTCCTTTCTTGTTAAATTATGCAACGGAGCTGCTATTATGGAAAAGTTACAAATAAACCTTTACGCACTCTGTTCTAAATGTTTTTGCTATCCAAATTATTTTAATTATGTTTACATTCTTTATATAAATTTTCTAATCCATTCAACACCTTCATTTCTATTAATCCAATTAATTCTAAAAATTTTAGTGTCTTATTATAATTCCTAAAATATTTATAATTATGCAATTCTGTTAAAATTTCTAATTTCGAAATTTCAATTTATTCTTCCTTTTTATATGATTATTTTAATATTTCAAAAATATATTATCTGTCTGTTCATCTTTTTTAACTATATTGATTACACTATTGGTTCGAGAGGTTTTTATTATCCAAATTACTTTAATTATGTGTACATTCTTTGGGTATCCTTTCTAATCCTTGCAATACCTTCATTTATGTTAATCCATTTCATTCTTAAAATTTTACTGTTTTATTATATTTCTTCAATTCACTATACATATGTTATTCTTTTAAAATTTCCAAATTCTACATTTTTATTTATTCTGATATTTTATATGATTATTTTACTTGTTATAACTCATATATCTGTTCATATTTTTAACTATTTTTTTTACACCATTGATTCTAAAGGTTATTATCCAAATTACTTTAATTATGATTACATTCTTCATGTACCTTTTCTAAACCATTCAATACCTTCATTTATGTTATTCCATTTCATTCTTAAAATTTTAATGTATTATTATAATTCTTCAAATCACTATAATAATGCAATTTTTCTTAAATTTCCAATCCCTACATTTCTATTTATTCTTATATTTTATATCATTATTTTACTTGTTACAAAACCTATAATCTGTCTGTTCATTTTTTTAATTATTTTATGTACACTACTTGTTTTAAATGTTTTTACTATCCAAATGATTTTAATTCTGTTTACATTCTTTCTCTACATTTTTTTTAAATTTATTTCGCATTTAAACCCGCTAAACTACTTATGTAGTTTGTCAGCAGGGACATAGAGACAACATTTATACACTCATAAGATACAATTTGAACAGTACATAATTACATAAATTGGTTACATTGCAGAAAAGTTTAAATAGCAGCATAAAAGCCTTATATAATAAGCAAGTAAAAATAACTGTATGAACAAATTAGTATTATCAACAAGTACATCAATAGTTTCATAAATAGAGGTAGGTAGTCAGGTATTACAAAATAATTGTTTTTCCATTTTCTAAGAATACGAATTCCATTTCAGGGGCATCAGTATAGATCATTATTATCCAATAACCATTTCCTTAGATTATATTTAACATTAGCAGTATACATGTTATTATTTTTAATTGTCATTGGTAATAGGTTAAAAATTTTGGGTACTATATAGTTTAAAGTTCTTTCACCATATTTATTAGTACATTTCGGAACTACCAGTCCTTCATTTTGAGTGAATCTTGTATTATGTTTATGGAAAACTCTTTCCCTATACAAGGAATCAGACAATATAAGATGTTGACTTACAATATTATAAAACAATAATCCTCTGACAGGTAAAACGTTAAGAGACTTGTATATTAATTTAGTGTCGCTTCTGTGTGCATTGGTATATTTATGGATTAACAATTTTGTGAGAGAGTTTTGTAATGTTAGGATATAATTTATATTAGTTTTACAAGAATGTCCCCAAGAAGTAATTCCATAACGTATAGTGGATTCAGCCAGAGATAAGTAGATTAACTTTTAAGTACTTATAGGCACGAAATATTTTATTTTATCCTACCCACAATAGCTCGTAGACGTTTACAAACATTAGCAATGTGTACATCCCATTTCATGTAGCAGTCAATAGTAACACCCAAATATACATAACTTTTGACAAAATCAATGGTTTCACATGAACAGGGCTGTGCAACATTTTTATGTATGCAGTCAAATGTGTGTGTATATAATGAAGGAATTACATTACATCTGGCGTGTGGAGATCTGATGTGCATAATTTTAGTTTTTTTGGCGTTTATAAAGAGGCCTGCATCATGCGACCATTTCAGTAGGGCAATAAAATCATGTTGCATAAGGTTCATTGCAGTAACCAGATCTTCGTGCGATATTACGAGCGCCGTATCGTCTGCATATACAAAATGTTTAACGAATGAAAACAATTTTCTCATAATTGAGAGATAAATAATATAAAGGGTTGGCCCTAGAATTGACCCCTGTGCAACACCTGTTGAGATATATTTTCTTTTGCTAAATTTTTTAAGAATTTTTACTCTTATTTGTCGATCAGTTAGTAAATTTTTTAATAAAACTAGCAGCTTTCCTCTAATTCCTATTGCCTCCAGTGTTTCTAATAGTTTATTTGTATCAATGGTATCAAATGCCTTAGAGTTATCTATGAATAAAACCAACACTTGTTTTTTTAGATTTAATTCATAAATTATGTGATTTGAAAATTCCTGAAGCAGCATTTCCGTACTTTTTTTCTTTTGAAATCCATATTGGTTGGGATCCAACAAAGAGAAAGATTCTAGATATTTATTAAGTTTTATGGAAATGTATTTTTCAAGTATTTTTTCTAGGGCTGGCAATATGCTTATTGGCCTATAATTTTGAATATCTGTATGTTTGCCCCCTTTGTAAATTGGCCTAATGATGCTACTTTTTAGTTCATCTGGTATTACTGCTTGCGATAAAATTAAATTGATAAAGTGTGTTATAACAGGCCCTAAAATATTAATATGTGTCTTAATGTCAAACATTCGAATGTTGTCAATCCCTGGTGACTTTGAATTGTTTAATTTGCTAACAATAATATTGATTTCTTGGCAAGTAGCTCTGGGTAGGTACATACTATGTTGCACTTCATTCGGCCTGACGGTCGATGCTAAATAATCACATTTATGTATCATAGAGCTAACACTATTTGCAAAATATTCAACAAACTTATCTGCTACGGTTTCTTCATTATTCGTATTTAACATATATTTCGAGATTATTTCGTCACAACTTTTGGACTTGCGTCCTAATAATTTATTTATTTCATCCAAAGTTTTTTTTGTATTTCCAAAAAAATTTTTGAATTTATTGTTAAAAAAGGTAGACTTACATTTAATAATTTCTTTTGTCACCTTATTTCTGAAAGTTTTATATTCCAATTCAAAGAATTGATTGCTAGGAAAATTCTTCCACCTTCTGTACAATGAATCTTTTTTTAATGTTTTCTAAGATATTAGAAGTTATCCGAGGTTTTATTGACAGAGGTCTTTTTTTGGGTTTATAATTCATAACGATTTTACTCTGTTCATAAAAATTCTTAAAGTTGTTTTTAATTTTACTATACAGTATATTGCAATCTTGTTCCTCAAGCAAGGAGTGCCACTTAAAATTATGAATGTTTTTGTCGATTTTGTTTTGCGATAAAAACGAAATTCTTTCCCCGTGTTCTGGGGCTTCTTTCCTTGCACTATATTTAATATTAACTGCAGTTAAAAAGTGATCTGCTATAGTAATATTATTACATACCTACACATTAGGAAAGAGAATCGCTTTGTTTACATCCACTGTTAAATCGGACAAATATGTGGTCTAAACAAGTACGAGTAACTTTTCCTGCTAAAACTGCTTCTCTAGTTACGTCACAAATACATTTGATTAAATAATTATCCGACATTATATTTTCATATGCCATAATAATAGGGTTTTGACAATTTAACAAGTCTAGATTAATATCTCCTATAAGTAAAACATTTTCTTTGGGGCTTATAGTATGCAGAATGGCAGATATTTCATTAAGAAATTGTGTTTGGCTAGAGTTGGGGGGACGGTATATTGCTATGATGTTTAAAATACTCTTGTTTGGAAGTGTCATAGAGCCAAGCACACATTCAAAATGATTTGTTTCTATTGTTTTCTGTTGAAATGTGAATTCATTTCGAACATATAGCAATATACCTCCTCCAGATTTTTTAGTTCGGCAATAGTTGTAACAATTAAATCCAGGAATATTATACAGACAGACAAGATTCGGTGTTATAGCCGTTTCACATAACAATAACACATGAATATGCTTCCAACAAGTATTTAAGTAGACATTCAAAGTATCCCAGTATTTATAAATCGATCTAACATTCAACTGAACAATATTAATATTTTCCATATTGTAGTTGCTATGAAACTTTAGCCAATCACAGAAATTATGAGTATTTTCGTAATCTACCTCGTCATCTTCTTCAATGTAATTAGACGCCATAATCAATAGTTGCAAAGTCCTTGGCAAGGGCAGCCTTGTAGGCCGGGCAGGAGTCCTTGTCTCCAGTCGGATGTGCAGCGGGCTTCCAAAATCTTGTACAGGTGGCGCAGACAGGCTCGGCGGCAGTTTATCCGGGCGTGACCTTCGCCTGCGCAGTGTCCACATCTTTGCTGGTCCTTGCAAAACTTGAAGGAATGTCCGATCATTTGGCACTTGGAGCACACTGTAAGTCCAATGAAGTCACGAACACGGCACACATTCCAGTCCACAAAGACTTTCCCCTGCTCCACCAGCACGTGACGAATGTGTGCAGGAACCTCGAAGACCCGGTGGCAAGTTGATCCAGTTCGAGCGCCAGCAAGGTGACTTAGCTTGCAACTTTTTACTGCGAAATCTAGGCCTGCTTTGTCCTGGGCTCCTGCTAAGGCATTTTTCAGGAAGCACTCGTCCGTTAGGTCACGAGAAACGTTGAAGAAGATCACCCTTAGAAGCCGTTTTGTTGGTAATCGAGCGCTTAGAGTGTCCGAGTTTGCTAGACATGGGGTTTTCAGAATTTTATCCTGATCTTCTTGTGTTGCAGTATGGATTACAAGGCCTTTGTTTCGGATACTCCTAATGCCCGTCACACGGATTCCAAGTTCTGATGGTCGTAATGTATCTTTTAGTAGCTGTTTCGTATCGTCGCTATCTTTTGTAGAATCCAGCTTTGGGAAGATGCATACAGCAGGTTTGGGGGTCCCAACGTTAAGTCCTGAGCGGTTGATTGATGGTATCATCTTCTGTGGGCCATTTTTCACAATATCGGCAAACGATAGGCTTGCTTCCGTGGAATCGGCTACTCTACGCATCACTGGTCCTAGATCCGACTCCAACTGCATTATTTTTTCTAACCTGTGTTGGTTTTCTGATTTTTCAATCGCGATCTCTCCCTTTGCCACTATTAATTTGGCATTGACTGTTGCCAGATCAGCTTTGAAGCCCTCTCGTTCCAATAACAGCTGTGAAACTGATCTGAATACAGCGGATACACATGCGCTTATCCGTAGTTGTTGGTCCTTTGAGACTCTTGACTGCTTTTCAGCAAGGACATCTTGGAGTGCTCTTAGACTTGCTTCAGTGTCGTTCAGTATCTGGACTGAGGACACTGGGATTTCACTCTCATTTTCAGACACGTCGGAATAGTCCGATGCTCCGTCAGATTCCCCATCTTCAACCACTGGAGAAATCATTCCCGGGGCCTTTTTTTGTAATGGGGATGTCATCATGTCCAGCATTCTTTTTTTACGCCGATGGCAGCATTCATCAGGCATCGGTGGGATGGACATTTCAATGAGAACAAACACACAATCTTAGGTTGTTTTAAAACTTTCGATAAAAATGTTTAGAATCCGCTAGAATAGTATTATTTTATTACTGTTTTATCAAATAAACTTTTTTGGCACTTAAATTTTCCATATAAATACTGTTTGCACACGAATTCGGAGGTTTTTTTTAGTTTTTTTGCAAGAGCAAAGTGTAAACACAAACTGTTGTCACTGCGATTATTGTTACATGTTGTTATTGTTACACCTCTGTTAATATATTCAATACCTTCATTTATATTAATCCATTGCATTCTTAAAATTTCCATGTCTTATTATAATTACTCAAATCACTATTATAATGCAATCCTATTAAAGTTTTCAATTGTACATTTCTATTTATTCTTATATTTTATATGATTATCTTGTTTGTCATAAAACATACATTCTGTCTGTCCATATTGGATATTTTTAAGCATTTTATTAACTTATTTGTCGCAAATTATTGTTATTTTTTTATTCTTCTTATTCCCCTGATTGGTTTTGCTATTGATATTTTATTATTCTTAATTCTCTTATTTATTAAAGTTATATAAGATGGTAATAGTGATATCTCTTGATTTTATTCAAGATTCACGTACAATCATAGATGCATACACAAATAACGCTAACTTTATGAAAATTATTTCAACATACAAAACTATTGCTGAAGCAATTGCTATATCCTTAAGAGCAAAAAGGTTAATATAAATGCCCTATAAAAATGGATCCTGTAACTACTAAAATGACAACTAACAATTCGAACCTATCAATATACCATCAAAACATTAGATCAATAAACAAAAACTTTGACCAATTTCTCATCCAACTCGAACTTACTAAAATCAAATATAATACAATTATCCTGACAAAATGTTGGCTAACACCTTCTTATACTCCCAAAATTATTCTTGATTACACTCACCACCAAACCATAAATCACTACAGACAAAACGACGGTATAATAGTATACACACTAAACAATACTCATAACGCGTATAACATCAAAGAAATTACCATTACAAATTCAAACTGTCTCCAAATAACATACAACTTCAACACATGTATCATCGCACTTTACCGCTCTCCTTCTAAACCAAATATCTCTTTATTTTTGTTTGACTTAAATAACTGTCTTACTGAGCTAAACAAAATAAAGAACTTAGTTTTAATTGGAGACCTCAACATCAACATTCTGAAATAAATAAATAAATATTTAAATACAGTAATGTTTCATGGAATGGTAAGCACTATAAATTCACCAACTCGATGTACGCAATACTCCTCTTCCTGCATCGACCATATTATGGTAAAATCTTCCAATCTATACACCTCTGAAATTCATACGTCATCAATTACAGATCACTGTGCCACCTCCTTCACAATGGGTTCCAAACACAATGTACATAATAAAGCTTCAACTACAACAACTAAGAAAAGAATTGACTATGACAATCTGAACAAAATGATTAAATCCAAATCCTGGGACATACTACATAATATAACAAACACAGAGGATGCCTGGAATTACTTATCTAACTACCCACAAGACACCCTTAACCAAAACACCAAAATCACCACCAAAAACATTCCTAAAACTATCAAACCCCTTAAACCATGGATAAACCATACAATTATTAACTGCATTAGGAAACGCAACTCCTTTCATAAAAAATGTGCCACGAATCCATACGATATCACACTCCATATTTTCTACAAAAGATACAGAAATATTTGCACACAAGTAATTAGGAAAGCCAAAAATTTATACTATAGTAAGAAAATTTCCGAATGCAACAATGACCCTAAAAAAATATGGAGAATCCTCAAGGAAACAACCAATTCACACAAAGCTACCGACGTCTTAAACTCTCTCAACATGAATGATAACACTGTACACGTTACATCGAACCCTAACACAATTGTCAATCATGTAAACCATTATTTTGCAAATATAGGGTCAGAATTAGCAAAAAAAAATCACAACAGATAACAATACACCTAACAATAGAGACCCCTCTGCCAATGATGAAGTCCCAACACGTTTTGTTCTTAAAACGGTTACAGAGAAAGATGTTTCTGTAGCAATAAACTCTCTCAAAAACACTTCATCTGCCGGCATAGATGAAATACCAAACACTGTACTTTAAAAACTTGCCCCTGGTATAATTCAACCAATAACTCATCTTCTTAATATTAGCTTCCGCCAAGGCCTTTTTCCCACTATTCTAAAACAAGGTCTTATTATCCCAATTTTTAAAACAGGTTCTAAACTTGACATCAGCAATTACCGTCCAATTACGTTGCTCAATTCCCTTTCAAAAGTATTTGAAAAGATCGTGAATAATAGTCTGATGGAATACCTTGAAGCCAACAACCTTCTATCGCGTCGTCAATTTGGCTTCAGAAGACATAAAAGCACTAACGATGCCATAACCACAGTAACTGACCATATTTCTGGCCACCTAGATAAGGGCTCGAAATGTCTATCGGTATTTCTCGACCTCTGTAAAGCGTTTGATACAATCTCACATATCAAATTCGAACGCAAAATGTTCAATATGGGTATTAGAAATAAAGAACTAGACCTTCTCTCCAGCTTCTTATCTGGCAGAACCCAATGCGTTAAACTCGGAACAACAAAGAGTCATTTTTTGCCAATTAATTATGGTGTCCCACAAGGCAGTGTTATAGGTCCAACGCTCTTCCTAATATATATAAATGAGTTGTGTAACCTAGATATCGATGCCACTATTGTCAGTTTCGCCGATGACACAGTCCTTCTATTTCAATCAAAAGACTGGCCTACCGTATACGCCAAAGCGGAAGAAGGAATTCAAAAGGTAAAACATTGGCTCGACTCTAACACACTAACTCTTAATATACCTAAAACAAAATACACACTATTCAGTCTCATAAATAAGTCAAACCTAAGTCTAACTTTTAAAATACACAAATGAAAAAATTCATACCTTAACCGGAATTGTGACTGCCCATGCTTAGAACAAGCAAACAATATTAAATATTTAGGTATAACGTTTGACATAAACCTTAATTGGAAACAACATATTCATAACACCACGAATAAAATCCGCAAATCTATATACTTTTTCAAACAAACACGCAATTTTATTGACCTTAAACTTTTAAAATCAGTCTATTACTCAATATGCCAATAACACATAGAATACGGAATTCTAGCTTGGGGTAATGCTTCTTCTAGTGCCCTCGACCCCATTATAAAAGCACAAAAATTAATGATTAAAATAATCCTTAAGGTTCCTCTTTCTACCAGCACTGATACGATCTTCAATACTATCAATGTTAGGGACATAAAACAGCTGTATGCAAGATCCATCTTGGTCAACTTACACCAGAACAATAAATCACTATACAAACCAACACAAACTATTCACAATACCCGAGCCAAAAACAACGAACTTCTTCAAACTCCTTTTGCTAAAACCTCATTCGGACAAAGACATTTTAAAAACATAGCTTGCAAACTATACGATACACTACCAACTACGATCAGACAATTAGAAACAATGACAAAATTTAAACACGAAATAAAGAAATGGATTGCAATCACAGGGCGTCCCACTATTGCAAGCATATGTAAACCAAATTGCACATAGACAACAAGTACTATTTACACACGACCAAATTCAAACTTAATTAAAATGATCTATTTATATTTTCCCACATTTGTAATGAACACAATCTTAACAGGATTAACCCAACCGTTCTTTTGATTGGATTGAAATTATTTTGTATTATTTTTATATTTTGTATTTACCCTCATTGATATTCACTTAACTATATGTATATACATCGATGTACTCTATGTCTGTCTCGACATAGGTTTACCCTAG
Organism: Hesperophylax magnus; assembly: GCA_026573805.1. Lineage (NCBI taxonomy): Eukaryota > Metazoa > Arthropoda > Insecta > Trichoptera > Limnephilidae > Hesperophylax > Hesperophylax magnus. The sequence goes on from JAIUSX010000060.1 coordinate 3,811,542, forward strand.
TGAGAGAGGCATCGAAAAACCACTTGTAAAAAACTTTATATAGATAAATAAATAAAAAAAATAAAATAAAAAATAGACTTTTCTTAAACTATAATAAAACATTTTACCTAACTTTTTTATAAAAACAGTAAAAAAAAACCTCCCAATAACCTTAAAATTAGACTACATAATGCTAACTGTAATAAAGTAACATGCACCTCTTGCTTTGAAATTGGAGAAATTGAAAAGATCAAATATTTGGGCATATATATTGACACAAATTTAAACTGGCAACAACAAATTAATAACACCGTTTCTAAATTAAGATATCTGACGTACATATTTTATAGACTTAAGGAAGTACTCAATGTTGACAAATTGAAAATGATTTACGGTATATTAGGATGGGGTGGTGCAGATACATTTATAAAACCACTACACATAGTAAAAAATCATATTATCAAGGTTATATATAATAAAAAGAGGACATTTTCGACTGATCAATTGTACAAGGAATCTCAACTATTCAATCTCCGTAAACTATTTTTACTTCAAAGCCTGAAATATGTCATGAAAAACCAAAATAAATTTCAAAAATATGAACCCAAAATCAACTTTAGAAGAAATCATGTATTTTATACCCCACAAACCAATACCAAACTAATGCAAACTCACAGTAGTTTTATTGGACCTCGCACTTTTAATCTACTACCAAAAAAAATTCAAGTAACAACTAAACTAGCGCAATACCAAAAAGAATTAAAGTTGTGGCTGTACAATGCACATGTTGAAGCATTATTCATTTAATTTTTACTTTTTTTCTATTTTGTTTCTGTATAGTTATTATTATTTTATTTAGTGTTCTTTTAATTCATATATATTATCTTACAATCTTTATTCTTACTTTGATTTATTTTTAATATGCACCTCTTGCACAATCTTTTAGAATAACTTTAATTATAATTCTACCGTTTTTCTTTATTATGCTTACTGTTTTTATTTTATTTTTACTGTTATATATTTTTAGATACAAAAATCTAATGTATTAACTTATATTACCCACGCACAGGCTGCGCCTTAGTGGGTTCCCTTGCCTATTATTATAAAACTTGTAATGTGAAATATATAAATTGGGAAAAAAAAAAGATAAAAACACTTATAATACCCACACTCAGGCTTCGCCTTCGTGGGATTTTTTTTTTTAATTATGTACATTTTTATCAATATTTTTTATACATTTTTCAATATTTTATGTAACCATGTATGCATAAAAAAATTCAAAAAAAAAAAAAAAAAAAAATCACTCATTCAAGAATACGAATAATTGCAGTCGTAACATGAAAAAGGCTTTTATTCACTGTGAGTCAGCATGTGTGTCGTCAAATGTACCCTTTGAGAAAATTAATACTTGCACTCGGAACATGAAAAAGATTTTTCTCCAGCGTGGGTCAGCATGTGACTTTTCAATGCTCCCTTTCGAGAACATGAATAATTGCAGTCGGTACACAGAAAAGGTTTTTCTCCACTGTGGGTAAGCATGTGTCTTGTCAAATTACTCTTTTGAGAACAGGAATAGTTGCACTGGGAACATGAAAAAGGTTTTTCCCCACTGTGTGTCAGTATGTGGCTCGAAAGACTAGCCTTACGAGAACATGAATAGTTGCACTCGGAACAGGAAAAAGGTTTTTCTACACTGTGGGTCAGCATGTGACTTTTCAAATCTCCCTTCTGATAACATGAATAGTTGCACTCGAAACAGGAAACAGGTTTTTCTCCACTGTGGGTCAGCATGTGCCTCGTCAAAGATCCCTTTCGAGAACATGAATAATTGCAGTCGGAACACTTTAAAGGTTTTTCTCCATTGTGGGTGAGTATGTGGCTCGACAGACTACCCTTTTGTCTGCATGAATAGTTGCACTCGGAACGGGAAAAGGGTTTTTCTCCACTGTGGGTCAGCATGTGACTTGTCAAAGTTTCCTTTCGAGAGCATGAATAATTGCAGTCGGAACATTTAAAAGGTTTTTCTCCACTGTGGGTAAGCATGTGTCTTGTCAAATGACTTTTTTGAGAACATGAAAAGTTGCACTGGGTACATAAAAAAGGTTTTACTCCACTGTGGGTCAGTATGTGGCTCGACAGACTACCCTTTTTAGTACATGAATAGTTGCATTCGGAACATGAAAAAGGTTTGTCTCCACTGTGGGTCAGCATGTGAATTATCAAAGCTCCCTTTCGAGAACATGAATAATTGCAGTCAGAACATATAAAAGGTTTTTCTCCAATGTGGGTAAGCATGTGTCTTGTCAAATAATTCTTTTGAGAACATGAATAGTTGCAATGGAAACATGAAAAAGGTTTCTCTCCACTGTGGGTCAGCATGTGTCTTGTCAAAGCTCCCTTTTGAGAACATGAATAGTTGCACTCAGAACATGAAAAAGGTTTTTCTCCACTGTGGGTCAGCTTGTGACTTGTCAAAGCTCCCCTTCGAGAACATGAATAATTGCAGTCGGAACATTTAAAAGGTTTTTCTCCACTGTGCGTAAGCATGTGTCTTGTCAAATTACTATTTTGAGAACATGAATAGTTGCACAGGGAACATGAAAAAGGTTTTTCTCCACTGTGGGTCAGCAAGTGTTTGGTTAAAGTTACCTTTTGAGAACATGAATAGTTGCAGTCGGAACATAAAAATCGTTTTTCTTCGCTGTAAGTAAGCATGTGTCTTGTCAAAGCTCCCTTTTGTGAAAATGAATAACTGCAGTCAGAACACGAAAAAGGTTTATTTCTACTGTGAGTCAGCATGTGTCTTGTGAAATTTGACTTATGAGAGCAGGAGTAGTAACACCGAGGACAAAACAATCGTTTTTCCACAGGATCTGTCAAGAATTTGAAAAAAAAACGGATAAAGGCTCAACAAGTCTTATATTATTTGCTATTACGCAGAAAATTCGTAAAAACGTTATTAAAACGGGATAAGCACGAATTGATAAATCTTACAATAAAAATCGGTATTACCTTCTGTCTGGGCAATTCTTTCAAAACGTTCTAAGCATTCCTTTTTAACATCCGGCAGGTCTATGTCAATTTCCATATTTGGACACCCCCTTTCATCTTCTTCTCGGAGTCCAGGTTCCGCTTTGATGGTAACAGTCTCCAAATTAAATCTACCTGTAAAAAATACAACAATTCGTGAATTGATCATTGATATAAAACAAAATATATATTCTTAAATTAATAAAAAGTAACGAATAAAGATACCATTAGAAGCAGGATTTCGTTTAAAGTGTTTAAGGTCAATGAAGATAATATAAGAATGACCCCCGATGTCTCTTAGGGACCGATGCTTCAGGAATAAAAAGCGCTGCTCTTGAGCTCTTTCAATACGGTTGTTTTAAGTTGATGGAATCTAGCATCAATTATTGTAAATCAAAGTACAAATACACGTGTTTTAAGGGTGCAAGTTGCGGAGCGGGAACTTCCTTATTCCGCACTACACCCTGTAAAATATCACTTGATACTTACATCATGTCCCAAATAAAACGGGGTGAAAACTTGAGGAATCGACAGCTTATTTGGAGAAATATAATTAAGTTAAAAGAGTACCGTAATTTGGTAGTTTCCGGCAAGGACTCATTTTAAGGTAAATTAGTTTCGACAAGAGAGGGTGTTGTGAATAAGCATAATCTGTTCTGTTCGCACGACATTTCAAAACGCACATGGATTCCGAACATCCAAATTAAACATCCTACAATTTTAATATATTCAATGAAACTAACTGGCTGTCTGAGTACTCTTTGCATATTGTAAACATTCCATCTTTACATCTGGGTTGTCGAAATCTATATCCGCATACGACAATTCACCTTCGCCTTCTTCTTGGGGCCCAGGTTCCGTCTTGGTAGATATAGTATCTCGATTTAGTAGATCCATGGCACTGCCGTGGTAGTTAGGCAATTGGTTTAACTTCGAACAAACACACCTGAAACAGAACATAGTTGTAACGGAACTCTAATTTGAATAAGTTTTTAATATTTGGTTACGGTTGGAATATTCTTTCAAAACAATAAAGTCATAGCCAAAACACAAATTTGGAAAAAATGATACAAATTGTGAACTTGAAGTTAAGACAACGCTTGAGATAATCGTTCTCAATCATCGGATAACTCTGTATTTGGTATTTATATAATAAATCTTCTCGTATATCTAAAAATAAATCGCTATTCTGCTTTTAACAAAATACCGGTAATCCATATATTTGAGATTATTTTAATAAATGCCTTCAAAATACTAATCTTAAAATAGGTAGACATAATATCAACAGTTTAAACGTTCGACTATTTACCAACAAAGCGCCAAATGATTCCGTAACTAAACTGGAATAACGGCCGCTACAGAAATGAATAGCAATGAATATAAGCAATCTTACTTGCAAATACCTGCCTCAGGTTCGATGAAAAAATGACGTTAATTTCGCGAAATTATCCATAGATAAAAACCACTCACTAGACACAAGACCAGTGTTTCCTACTCCCGCGAATCTAACCATCCCCATGTCCCACCTCAAATGCGTCACAATATTTTCGTATGCGGCAGGAGGGTGTGTCGCTATCGAATTTCAGAGAAAAAATGTTAAGCGTCATACGACTGCACGTATTACTGTAGTATTTTAAAAAACATGCAAACCTACCGCCCCCTCCCGATTTTACCTCCCGTCTCCCCCTCCCATACTCACAATCCCTCAATCCCCCGGGGAGAGTACCCCCCACCAACTTGAATGAGGGGTCGCGAATCGTCACACTGAAAATCCCGATGAATTCATTCTCATTATTTTCTTCTTGCATGATATTTTTTTCGGTTCATAGAGGATTTCTAAGGAACAGATTTTCAAAAATTTTCATCACAAAAAGTACCTTTTTAAATTGAGCCAATGGTCAGTTAAATGTAAAACTATTAAAATAAAAACGAGATTAATTACAAATTACTATGCGAATTGGTTAAAAAATGCGCCTGTCAAAAATATTCGCAAAAAAATTAATTTACAATAATTGTAAATTAATTTTTTTGTACAAATACAAACAAATAATTATTGTAGAATATGAATCTAAAAAAATGTCATTTTGTCCTGCGAAGCTGTAAGTCTTAAGCGCCCAAGTTACCGATCGCATAAAAACGCTACCACAATATAATTTATTTCAGCAGTCTTTGGTAAAAAGTAGCTTTAAACCTTATAAAGGTTGAGAACCCTTAACTTTGATTTTCGATTGAATACAAGATTGCGCAGTACATTCTGTCACATTTTGACTGGCAATTTCTTAAACGTTTACATTCTGTTGATGTTGCGGTAGAGTATTTTTATTATATTTTAACAAGTGTTTTTGATTTATGTGTACCAATTAAGAAGTCAATAAATGTAAGTGCAACCTACACGGCATGGTTCACAAAATCAATTATTATTGACAAAATAAAAATCAAATATGGGCGATTTCAGAATCACCTAAATCCATGAGGTTTTTGATGTTGTAATAGTACACTTTGAATCACAAAAATCACAAAAAATGTTGTAATTTCCGGCTCGCAAACACAAAACACAAATTATAATGATAAAAACGTATAAACATATGAATCACAATTCTCAATATATCACAAAACCAGGAAAAAGTTATTTTAATACGGTTAGATCACAAGAAAAGTTTCGAAACTAAGTAATTTACAGTTTGACATAATACTACATTAAAAAACATTGTACTGAACATCTTTGCAAGTCTGTCAATCTGTCAATCGACTGTAAAATGTCGACTTCCTCTCTGCGGTACCTTAGGGAAGGATTTGCAATTGAAACACAACTTTGCGAATGTCGTCGGACAAACGACTGATTGGGCCAGTTGTTTGCATATTTATTCAGTTAAAATTCAACAGTTTCTACACGTGTTAATATGCAGCAAGTATTCTTATCTCGAAATAGGATGCATGAGAGCATTAAGGAACTTAGAAAAAATATCCGAAATTTAATTACTTCCGTTAAATCCTATTTGACAAATGATACGTGTCCGGTGATAAGCATCATAAAGAATTTGGCGCGGCGTCGTAATTGTACGATAATAGATAAATATTATTTTCCTTAATTATTTCAATAATTATTAAGGTACATCCACCTGCTGTCCGGTATAAAAATAAAATACATCAAATTCAAACTCTAATGTTCAGATATTACAACATGTTACAACTCTACTCAAGGGAAGTTAATAATTAATATTATTCAAGTTAAAGAAAAGGAGGAACGAGTAAAAAAGGAAGTTACTTAGTTACAAAACACTCTTAAAATTTATTTTTAAAAAAAATGTACAAAGAAGGGTTAGTCTTAATCTAGCTTAATACTAGTTGTAAATTATAGTTCTTATCTGGAGCCGCGGATCTCCACGTTCGCACTTATCACCGACACACACAAGCGGCAACTTGGGTTGGATCCGAAGGGCGGAGTCGGCAGGCAGCGACTCCTGAGAGGGCAGCTTCCTCGTAGGGATATCCTCAGCGCCGCTCCAAAGGGGGAGAGCAGGAAGTTTCTCGGCGGAGGCGAGACGGTAACTTCTGCTAGGGCAGCTCCCTGGTCGGAAGAGCCTCGGTGCCGCTCCAAAGGGGGAGAGCAGGAAGTTTCTCGCGCGGAGGCGAGACTGTAACTTCTGCTAGGGCAGTTCCCTGGTCGGCAGCTGCCTCGACGCCGCTCCAAGGGGGAGAGCAGGATGATGACTCCCAAGATGATGACTGTCGAGTGCGGAAATGTGAACTGTCGAGAACTAGGCGAGATCGTGACCGCCGAGAGGGCAGCTTCCTGGGTGGAGGCGCCACGGCGGCCGCCCCAAGGGGGGGGGGGGGCGAGATGATGACTGTCGGGTGCCAAAAAAAATCAACTGTCAACTGTTTGACTCGGGACTGTTGGTTGCGGAATCTGTCTTCAGCTGTTGAGGCGAGATGAGAACTGCCGAGAGGGCAGCTTCCTCGGCGACCGCCCCAAGGGGCGGGCGAGATGATCGCTCTCTGACTGGGTACTGGGTACTCAGTGTTACCGAAACTAAAAATTCAAAATCGGGAGAATTTTTGCCTAAAAATCGGGAGAAATCGGGAGAAATTTGAAGAAATCGGGAAAAATCGGGAGATGACTAGAACTATTATAATAAAAATTCTCCCTTGTCAACAATCCGAATCCCGTTTACTATTTCCGAAGCAGACCATTAACAGCATTCAAACAAGTAACGATTTTTGTCCTCGGGATGTGTCTACGATTAAATGAAACGAAACAATCTTTTTATTTTCAATTTTAATAAGCAACCATCCAATCACCTCAAGAGCTTTTTCTTCATATCACCTGGCTTCACATGTAAACATTCCGCTGTCACCCAATAGTTAACTGTTTAGCATTCTTTATTATGAAATACCTACTAATTTAGCAGATGAATTAGCAAAAAAAAATACAATGCAAGAGCGAAAATAAAATTGTGGAAATTGTTACTGCTATGGAGTAATTAGGAGTTATATTAGATTAAGATTTAATTTTTATAAGCATGCTGCGCATTTACAATAGAAACTTGGGTACAAGTATCTCTTTTCTGGGAAGAATTATTCAAAAGTTGTTCCAATAATCTGCGATTACAGTATATACTCGTAACTCCAATTTTAGCCCATATTTTAACAACTGTCCAACGATTCTTTTCTGGTGAAATGACAGAGAACAAAGTAAGTTGCAAATTGTTCAAAATATAGCAATGTGAATAATACTTAGGCGAAATAGATTTTTAAAGTAGCCAAAATGTTACAGGAGCTAAATTGGCTAACAGTAAAACAGAGATATTGATGACGTTGATATTTATAAAGAAAATTTAATAATACACAATGTGTTATCGAAATAATAAAGATAACTTTAACGTGTTTCGATAGAATATTACACCATATAGGAATAAAAAATGTCAATGTACTGCCAGAAAGCATAAAAATAACACCTATCGGTAAATGGAAGAGAGAATGCAAGAACTATCTAGTTATCTTTAAAGATAACATATAAGAATTCAATATTATAGTAGTATAGAGATATTGATGACATTGATATTTATACATAAAACTTAATATTACACAATTAAAAAAAAAAATTATATGTACGAGGAACGAAGAACCAAAAAAGCGAATCGAGGCGTTACGTAATAAATTCTAAACTCTCGCTCGTAAAATTCATAGATTATCGGTTTGTATAGGTCTAATACATACATACACCGGTCGGTGGCCGAGTGTGTTCAATTCCTGGGCTGGGTAAGTCCTCCATCACAACACAAGCAACATTTTTGGCTTACTGTGGTGGTAGTAGGAGATTTTCAAATATTATCAGGTTATTCGTAACCCGGGAATGTTTGTCTTTCTTTAAAAAAAAAAAAAAAAATGCTTATATAATCAGTATTCTCTAATTATTCTTGTTAATACCCTATTCGGGGGAATTTTTTTTTTGCCAGAGACAATTTTTTGCCTGTTTAGCAGACCATAAACAAAGAATCGTCGAGTGACGACGATTCGCTGCTTGCTTTGAAAAATCGGGAGATATTGATGCCATTCCGGTAGATCGGGAGATGAAGTGAAAAATCGGGAGATCTCCCGAAAAATCGGGAGCTTCGGCAACACTGTGGGTACTGTTGACTCGGGACTGTCTTCAGCTGCGCAATCCAGCGACCGTAGCGCGCCTGTCGTGGGGTGCTGGAACTAAAGTGGTTCTGCTTTACACCACTTCGGTATGTTGTTTGAGTCCATGGCGCTGGCATCGACATTCTCACCGTAGTCGTTATTATTATTTTAAAAGATGCTAAAATGACATTTGTTCAAAAGACCTTCAAACAATTACAATATAGCCTAGCCTTGGGCGAAGGTTTTTTTATTGCCAGGTCGCTGGTTTAACAATACACCCATTTCGGATTACGACTTGATGGGTCTAGAGCTAAATCTGCCGACTAATGGGTGTATTTCTAAGTTGGCTTTCTAAATTTTTATTGCGATTTCCGGCCAGGCTATTGACTAATTATTTAAGGTCTAATAATATCCGACTGCCGCCTCCATCTGCGTGTAAAATCACAGAGACAAATGCTGGAGCACGTGTTCACTTTGGTCTTTCTGTGAATTCAAGTCACCTAGGGACATATCAAACAAATTATTAGAAATCCGCGAAAAAAACGTAAAAACACGTACGCGTCGAAATCAATTGTTGAATATTTCTGTGTATGTCCGAAATTGTTCCTCTGACGTCATGCAAAATAAATACCGGCCGATATCTCTGTCGATAATTTTGTAAAATGGTGTAAAGTTACAGGAATATGCCCATAGATGGCAATACGATGCATATTTACAGATTCGAGATTTAACTATGCGTCGTCCATAGCCGTCCATACTCCTTTGGCAAAAGTATGTACCGTCGTTCATTAACGTCCATACTTTGTAACGAGATTTTGAATGAATAAATGAAAATATGTCAAAGTTGTAGAGTTTACTTAGGTATTTCATGCATCAATCTTAATGTTCTTGGTATGAAATTATGATATACCGTGTTATTTAAATGTATATCTAATATGTCCAGAACAGATCTAAATGTCTTGTACATTTCGGTACGTCATTAGGCTAGCTTTAGGCTTGTAAGTTTTCTCGTAAATTTACGACTTCTAGCCAATGGGCGTATTGGATTTTTAAAATGCAATATGCCCATTGGCTAGAAGTCGTAAATTTACGAAAAAACTTACAAGTCTAAAGCTAGCCTTAGGGTAAATGTAAATATTTCCAGGTTACTGACTTGATTTATGTGAATTCGTTAATAGCACAGGTAAGGTGCCTATATGGAACGATATTCAAATTGTTTCTCTCACTGGAAATGTTCACTTACATTGTTTTATTCATTTCCAAATACAGCTGTAATAACATCTTGAATTTGAAGTGAAAAATGTTGACATACCCCTATATCGCGCCAAAAATATCGAATCGTCCCAAATAAACATTTTATTAAACAAATTAAAAAATTAATTTATTGAAGAACACATTTTGGGGAAAAAGCTTTAGTCGGACGTAGTCGGAGGCATGACGGTGACCATAAACAAGGTGACAGTTGGTTTTGTGTTTGTCATATTTTTATATATATATTTTTTTTTGTACAACAGAATACTTTTTCCAATTAAAGTACAATTTTACATATGTCAGCATTTAGCTAGGTGACTCTTCAATATTTGTTTAAGTCATTTAGAGAACAGTCACTTATATCAAAAGTCTTAGCAAGTTTGTTGAATATCATAGCATCCCAAGAGGAATGGGCTATCGATAAAATTGTTCTTATTTTGAAATACATAATAGCTAAACTTGCTTTCCGCCAATATTATAGTAGTTGGTACCACTCGCGTGGAATGACTCGCAAATTGTGCTGAATATGAAATGTTCTTAAAAATCATTATTCTTTGTTACGATCGTTCTTAATAATAACCGTTCTTATTAATTACCGTGATTAATTATCATATGATGAACATGTATATTAACAATATGTATTTGTTCAAAAGTCACACGATGAAAATGTTTTTTTTTTTTTGAGTTATCTGGTCGCCATGAAAATTATAATAATTGTCTATGACTTCATTCTTGTCTATGCATAACCTATAAATATTTTTGACAAGTGCTAATAAGTGCTTTCTTCTCCGAGAGCCGTTTCTTCCTGTTAAACTTACTATCCCACGCCTGTGATGGTTATTGGTAAAGTAAGTACTCATTCTTATATTCATCGCTATTTATTTGGTAGCTGCCGTTATTCCAGTTTAGTTAGGGAATCATTGGGCGTTTTGTCACAGTAGAATGTTTAAACTGTCAATTTGACGTCTACCGATTATTAGATTAGTATTTAGAAGGCATTTGTTACAATTACACAACCAAAAACATATTGTTAACATATATTTTGTTAAAAGCGGAATGGCGGTAAGCATTGTAAATATATAAATATAGTTTTCCCACGATAAACAACGTTTCTCATAACCGTTGTCATATCTTCAAGGTTTTCAAATATGTTTTTTGGCTACGACTTCGTTATTTTGACAGGATATTCCAAGCGAAAGCACATTTTATTTTTTTTTAATGTTTTTTTTTTATTCTAGATAAAAGAAAATTACATTTTCACTTATTTGACTAGAAAAAACACATTAATATATAACAGAACGATTTTATTCACGACCATTGTTTTGTTGATTGATCATAAAAGTGAACAACTTTTTTTTTAAATTTACCTACACTTTTTTCATTTTTAATTTCGTCTGGGAGACAATTATGTATGTTGCTCCCCTCGTAACCAATGGATTGCTTGCCGTAATGAGTATGTATGGTGTTTAAATGTATTTTATCTTGTTGCCGTGTAAAGTGTGTGTGTACTTGGTACGTTTTAATGATTTCTGTATATGGATGTATGAGTTTATTATTTATTTTTCATGTAAGGAGACATGTATTATATTCATAAAAAGTTTCTTAATGTAAATAGTTTTGTTTTCATACATAATTTTTCTGTTGATGTACTAGTTTGAAGTGAAATAGCTTTTTGATTACTTTGTTTTGTTTTACGTGTAGTTCATTTATATATGTTTCATATGCATTTAACCAGATTTCAATCAAGTAGTTTAAATTTGAATTTAGGAGGCTGTAATATAGACCTTTTTTAATTTTATTTGGTAACAGATATGATATTCGGCTAAATACGCTAATTAAAGGGGTGATTTTATCTTTAATATCTTGAATAAGCTGTTTAAAAGTTAAGTGTTTATCATTGCACAGCCCAAGATAATTCTCCCGTATCAGGATTTGCAGGTTGTTATATTCAATTTTTAAGGATACGTAAGAAGGAATTTGTTTTAATTTAAATTTTTAATTTTATCATTTTATTTTATTTTAACAATGTTCTGTTTCAGATATATTTTTTGGGGTTAAACCAATAACCAAACTCTACCAAAGCAGACCATGGATCTACTGAAGCCAGATACTATATACATCAAGACGGAACCAGGGCTCCAGGAAGAAGATGGAGGTGAAATTGCATTTTCAGATTTAGATTTCGACCACCCAGCTGTAACGAAGGAATGCTCGCAATATGCGGAGAGTACTCAGACAGCCAGTTTGTTGCATTGCATACGTGTCAAATATAGAACTTAAAATTCGGATGTCCGGAATCAATGTCTCTTTTGAAATGTCGTGCAAACACGACACACACTTGTGCACAACATCCTCTCTTATAAAACATGAGGTGTATTGGGTATTTACCTTAATATGTGTCCTTGCCGGAAAATACCAAAATACAGCACTCATTAAACTTTATTATATTATTCATAATAACTTGTCGGTTCCTCGATTTTCAGCTAATTTTATTTGAGATATGATGTGAATTACACGTATTATACGTTAAAAATACATAAATATTGATATAATAAATATTTGCACACAAGTAATTAGGAAAGCCAAAAATTTATACTATAGTAAGAAAATTTCCGAATGCAACAATGACCCTAAAAAAATATGGAGAATCCTCAAGGAAGCAACCAATTCACACAAAGCTACCGACGTCTTAAACTCTCTCAACATGAATGATAACACTGTACACGTTACATCGAACCCTAACACAATTGTCAATCATGTAAACCATTATTTTGCAAATATAGGGTCAGAATTAGCAAAAAAAAATCACAACAGATAACAATACACCTAACAATAGAGACCCCTCTGCCAATGATGAAGTCCCAACACGTTTTGTTCTTAAAACGGTTACAGAGAAAGATGTTTCTGTAGCAATAAACTCTCTCAAAAACACTTCATCTGCCGGCATAGATGAAATACCAAACACTGTACTTTAAAAACTTGCCCCTGGTATAATTTAACCAATAACTCATCTTCTTAATATTAGCTTCCGCCAAGGCCTTTTTCCCACTATTCTAAAACAAGGTCTTATTATCCCAATTTTTAAAACAGGTTCTAAACTTGACATCTGCAATTACCGTCCAATTACGTTGCTCAATTCCCTTTCAAAAGTATTTGAAAAGATCGTGAATAATAGTCTGATGGAATACCTTGAAGCCAACAACCTTCTATCGCGTCGTCAATTTGGCTTCAGAAGACATAAAAGCACTAACGATGCCATAACCACAGTAACTGACCATATTTCTGGCCACCTAGATAAGGGCTCGAAATGTCTATCGGTATTTCTCGACCTCTGTAAAGCGTTTGATACAATCTCACATATCAAATTCGAACGCAAAATGTTCAATATGGGTATTAGAAATAAAGAACTAGACCTTCTCTCCAGCTTCTTATCTGGCAGAACCCAATGCGTTAAACTCGGAACAACAAAGAGTCATTTTTTGCCAATTAATTATGGTGTCCCACAAGGCAGTGTTATAGGTCCAACGCTCTTCCTAATATATATAAATGAGTTGTGTAACCTAGATATCGATGCCACTATTGTCAGTTTCGCCGATGACACAGTCCTTCTATTTCAATCAAAAGACTGGCCTACCGTATACGCCAAAGCGGAAGAAGGAATTCAAAAGGTAAAACATTGGCTCGACTCTAACACACTAACTCTTAATATACCTAAAACAAAATACACACTATTCAGTCTCATAAATAAGTCAAACCTAAGTCTAACTTTTAAAATACACAAATGAAAAAATTCATACCTTAACCGGAATTGTGACTGCCCATGCTTAGAACAAGCTAACAATATTAAATATTTAGGTATAACGTTTGACATAAACCTTAATTGGAAACAACATATTCATAACACCACGAATAAAATCCGCAAATCTATATACTTTTTCAAACAAACACGCAATTTTATTGACCTTAAACTTTTAAAATCAGTCTATTACTCAATATGCCAATCACACATAGAATACGGAATTCTAGCTTGGGGTAATGCTTCTTCTAGTGCCCTCGAGCCCATTATAAAAGCACAAAAATTAATCATTAAAATAATCCTTATGGTTCCTCTTTCTACCAGCCCTGAATTTCACTCTTTCTACCAGTCAGAATTGTTGACAGATCTGAAGACCTATCCTGTGGAAAAACGATATTCGTGCCCCCATTGCAATTTCTCTTGCTCTAATACGACACAGTTAAAAATACACTTACGTACTCATACTCGAGAAAATCCTTTTTCATCTTCCAACTGCAACTATTCATGTTCTCGAAAGGAGCAATTTTCGATACATATGCTTACTCACAAAGAAGAAAAACCTTTCTCATGTTTTGACTGCATCTATTCGTGTTATCATAAGGGAGATTTAAATAAACACATGCGGACTCATATTGGAGAAAAACCTTTTTCATGTCCCGACTGCAACTATTCGTTTTCTCAAAATGGACATTTGAAGAAACACATGCGGATTCACGGTGGGGATAAACCGTTTTCATGTTCTGACTGTAAGTATTCTTGTCGCCAAAGGGGAGATTTGAAGACACACATGTGGACTCACATTGGAGAAAAACCTTTTTCATGTTCCGAATGCAGCTATTCTTGTTCTCGAAAGGGAAAATTAATGAGACATATGATGACCCATGGTGGAGATAAACCCTTCTCATGTTCTGACTGCCAGTTTTCATGTTATCAAAAGGGATATTTGACGAGACACATGCTCACTCACAGTGGAGAAAAACCTTTTTCGTGTTCCGACTGCAACTATGTGTGTTATAGAAAGGGAAATTTGACGAGACACGTGCTGACTCACAGTGGAAAAAAACCCTTTTCATGTTCCTACTGTAACTATTCATGTTCTCGAAAGGGAAATTTGACGAGACACATGCTGATTCACGGTCGATAAAACCCTTTTTTTATTTGTTTTTACATAATTATTTTTAACAATGTCTTCCCCACTGGGATTTCCCGTGCTAGGGAATACATATTTTGTATTTTATTTTATTCAATTAACCTTTTTATATAATACAATTCCTACTACACCGGTTAAAATGTGTGCTTCCTTTTTTGAAATATTTTAATTTCTTAAAACTTAGAGTTTACAGTGTAGATCTTATAGCTAATATAGATATTTTAAATTAAACTTTTATCACTTGGATATTACACAGGTTGTTTCACTTCAATCAGTCTGCGTTAAGATTAAATATTCTATCAATTTTGTGTCTACCTGTATCCCTGATCCATTGTTTTATGAATATTTGAATATATTGACATTTGTAAGTTGTGTAGGAGATTAGTAATCTGTTGTAAAGTTTTATGCCGTAGTTAATAGAATTTCTTGTGTCTGTTTTTGCTTGTCGGATGTTTTTTTGATTGTAAGATCTAGTGATTTTGAAAGGTACGTTCGTTAGTAGGTCAAGTGTGTCATTTTGTGAATATAAATAAGTATGGTTTTGGCATAGAGTTGTATAAGTGACGTGATGTTTAGATTATTAAAAGTCACAACAAGTTCTGATAATTACTTGGAGTAGTATTGTCAAGATGGCTTTTTGCATTATAATTAGGGGATTTAATGTGGCATTATTTGCACTTCCCCATCCAATTATTCCATATTCTAATAAAGTTTGATATATGGCCATGTAAATTCTAATGAGTTGTCTTTTTTCAAGAACGATTTTGATTTTTTTTAAAGCATATAAGTATTTATATTTGTTAGTTGTTTTCAACCCATTTCAGATTTGTTTCTATTTCTATGCCTAGATACCTTATGTGGTTGACCTTTTCTAATAACGAACAGTCGCATAGCCGTTTTATATCTTGGCAATTATGGATTTTTTATATTTAAGTTCGATAATTCATCTTCCGTGTTGCTTATTTTGAAAGCAATATATTTAATTTTCTTCCTTTTCATGGTAAGTGTGTTTCAGTTTAGCCATTCCTTGATTTGTATAAAGCAGCTACAGCTTTGTTAAATGTTTTCTTACAGTTTTCTTTATTTGTGAGGATAGCGGTGCCACCGGCAAAACTTATAATTTCACCATCTGTTTTTATATTGCACAAGTGGTCAATTTCAATTAAAAACAAGATCTGACACAAAACACTACCCTGGGGCACACCTAATTTATTGTCAAGTGGTTGGCCAGTGATATTACCAATTTTTATAATCTGTTTTCTATTTGTCATGTAACTCTGCAATAATCGTATTTTTGCAGAGTTAATATGTCATTTCTACGATGTCAAGTTTTTTTAAAAGGGTACTTGCAGTTAATGGTGTCAGAGGCTTTTGAAAGGTCGATGAATGTTCCTATGAATGTTCTTCCTGTTTCTAGATTTTTTTAAATGTTATGATAACTAGTGCAATGGCAACAATTATTTTACAAGCAATAATTGTTCGCCTGAAACACTCATCCACATTGAAAAATCTCCTGATAAAAGATACATGACGCCAACGGGACTCGAACCCGTGTCCCTTCGATTTCCGGTCGACAGCTCTGACCACTGAGCTATGGCGGCTTATCTCTTGTCCTTATCTTGTCCTTTACAAAAATAAATTAGTTTAAAAAAAATATTAATGCAATATCATTTTTAAATATTATGTATCGATTGAACCACCCCGCAATTCGCACATGACATTTGAACAAATTCGGCTGGTTTTAAAATCAAACAATAATGCCATTATTTCAATAGGAAACATTTCTAATTTTAATTGTACTCATCAAAATATGTTTATTAGTCTTAAAAACGCAGGATTCGAAGTTCATATCGTTGTATTTTTATAAGAAAACCTCATTGAAATGAGTACAGATTTGGAATAGTATTACGGGTGAACTGACTTACTTTAACGTCTTTTCTTTAGCTCGTTTCCAATTTTCGGGGTTGATTAGGCACTTGCGAGCATTAGTAATATCCATTTTATCCAATTTTGATCGATATAGTGCTGGTAAACTTAAATAAATCTCAAATTTCGTCCAAAAACTGTCAACCTTCTTTCACATTCGGCGGTTGGTGACTGACTGTCAAAACAACAGCCGCCATGACACTTTTGTGATGCTTTTGTATTGTATGTCCGAGTTTGTTGCGAACATGAGTAGCAAGTGTCCGCTTTTGAAACAAAGTGTAAACTTTAACATGCGATTTCTTGTATTTATAGTCCGTTTTTGATAGACTTTCCCAGTTATTCAGTAAGAGAATCAGACATACTACCATAATCAATCAAAATATGCATTTTGGAAAAAGTGGCGTATGTACCACTTTGATACTGAGCTCCTCAGATGTTTCAATAGTTTTGTAGAATAGTTTCAGGGAAAGGTCATAAGGAGTGTTTTTTTACTTGTTGATGGAGTTTGTCCCTTTTTCTTCTACACTTAATCAAATAAAACTATTTATTCATATTTTTAAACAGATTATATTTTTTAATATTCTTGTGTATTGGATCTAGTTATGTAAAAATATATATTTTGAGTAAAAAAATAAAATATTTATTTTAAATGGGTTCCGTGATAACTCAACACAGTGACAATTAATCAGACGTTAAAAAAGTGATATCAATCTAACCTACGTAACATATTTAACTTAACTTTTATTTCATCACTTTTCATGACTTAATATCACTTTTTAAAGGTGTGTTGAAAAGTCATTGTGTCGAGTCATTCCATTGAAATTTTTTTAAAGTATTTTATACTAAGAAGTTGAACATTGGTCAGTCTTATGGGTGTGATTTTTTTTTCAAAATAATACACTTATGACGAAAAATTTCCTTTGTTATGATAGTCCTCAAAGAACCCACAACGCATTAAACTTTTCGGGTCCAACAACACTCGCGATTTAGAAATATCACAACGACAATCGCTAACAATAATTCATTCGCAAATATTGGGAAAAACGTTTTATTGCCAACACTTCAAAATGGATTCTTCATAATCTATAGAACCATTGGCATTTAACATTTGAAACACATATGTCACTTGCATGTCCGTTTTACGTTTAAGAAGAAATATTTGAAAATAAGGTATACTTTAATATATAACTACCGTTTTTAATGCCCATTTTGTTAACACAAAATTTAGATTAAGGTGACCCAATCACAATACCTTGATAACGGAGATTTGCCCCGCAGCTCACATTTCGATTAAGAACTACTGAAATTGCCTTCATTTTTATCACCGCACATTTTTATTGGCTGCTATCTTTATGTATGATCGCAAGATTCAACCCAAACTAAATGCAAACTAGACAATTAGATAGAAGCTACATAAAAATACATAGTTGTTTTTAATGTGCGACATGTATTGACTTTATCTGCAAGTCTAGGATGATTTTTTTTTAACTTTATTTATTCTCATTTCTTTACACATATAAGAAATAGTATATAAAAACAAATAGTATAAACAAGAAATGAAAACCCACTAAGGTACTGCCTGAGTGTGGGTAATATAAAAACGATTACTATATTTCCAAGTACCTAAAGTATAAAATAAAAAAGTACGAAAATGTTTTTTTTTAGATATTATAAAAAGTAAAGAGAAAGCAATATGTACTTCAGTTTAGAAAGTTACAGAAAAGTAAGCCCCAATTTGTAATATTTAAGTATTGAAGACAGTATTTGCAATTTACTCGAAAACGAAAGCTCAAATCAAAAAAAAAATATTCTACAAAATCGACTCCAAATGTGATGTAGATTCATCAGTTTTCCGCTTGTACAACGAGTTTCCGGACACCGTGTATACATAGTTTTTTTACTTGCTGTACCCCTGTCTCATGTATCATTATTTTTGTGCAGATAGAGAAACAAGATGTGGGCGCAATTGGAGCAGTTCGCTTCGGGCGTCAAATACTCAACTTAACAAATCGCCCTTGATATTATTTTTGATAAATACCGTGCTACAAAAAACCAAAAATCATAATTTTATTGATTACATTGATATCCACCCTTGGTGTATACTAATTAAGTCTGTTAGGGCAGCCAAAATCAAACTCGCGCCTGGCTCCGTTTGGTTCAGTGCTGGCCATTCAAAGATACATTCTATTTATTCTCATTTTTTATTCCAGGAAGCATTAATGTTGAAACAGTTACCATAAACGCGGATCTTGGATCCCCACAAGATGAAGCGGGGCTTACTTATATGAAAATTGACATAGACCTGCCGGATGTTAAAAAGGAATGCTTGGAACGCTTTGGAAGAATTACCAAGGAAGCAGGTAAAACCAATATTCATCGTAAACTTGAAAAATTGGGCATTTCCTATTTTTTTTAACGTTTCTACGAACTTACTTCGCTTATTTATTCTAGTTTAACTGAATCATTTTCATCCATGTTATTTTACAAATTTGTTGACAGATCTTCGGACGCATTTTGTGGAAAAAGGATTCACTCCTCTCAACCGCAACTACTCCTTCTCTCCTAAGTCAAATTTGGCCATGAATTTTCAACAGCGAAATCCAAACGTACACATGCTGATTCACAGTGGAGAAAAACCTTTTTCATGTTCCGTGTGCAACTATGCGTGTCGTCAAAAGGGTCAGCTGAAGAGCCACATGCTGACTCACAGTGGAGAAAAACCTTTTTCATGTTCGGTGTGCAACTATGCATGTTATCAAAAGAGCAACCTAACGAGCCACATGCTGACTCACAGTGGAGAAAAACCTTTTTCTTGTCCCGTGTGCACCTATGCGTTTCGTCAAAAGGGTCAGCTGAAGACGCACATGCTGACTCACAGTGGAGAAAAAGCATTTTCATGTTCGGAGTGTGACTATGCAAGTAATCAACACGGTAACCTGAAGACACACATGCAGACTCACAGTGGAGAAAAACCTTTTTCATGTTCCGTGTGCAACTATGCATGTTATCAAAAGAGCAACCTAACGAGCCACATGCTGACTCACAGTGAAGAAAAACCTTTTTCATGTTCCGTGTGCAACTATGCATGTCGTAAAAAGAGTCATCTGAAGAGGCACATGCTGACTCACAGTGAAGAAAAACTTTTTTCATGTTCCGTGTGCAACTATGCGTGTCGTCAAAAGAGTCATCTGAAGAGGCACATGCTGACTCACAGTGGAAAAAAAACACTTTCATGTTCGGGGTGTGACTATGCATGTAATCAACAGGATAAACTAAAGAGACACATGCTGATTCACAGTGGAGAAAAACCTTTTTCATGTTCCGTGTGCAACTATGCATGTTATCGAAAGTCCAACCTAACGAGCCACATTCTGACTCACAGTGAAGAAAAACCTTTTTCATGTTCCATGTGCAACTATGCGTGTCGTCAAAAGAGCAACCTAACGAGCCACATGCTGACTCACAGTGAAGAAAAACCTTTTTCATGTTCCTTGTGCAACTATACGTGTCGTAAAAAGAGTCATCTGAAGAGGCACATGCTGACTCACAGTGAAGAAAAACTTTTTTCATGTTCCGTGTGCAACTATGCGTGTCGTCAAAAGAGTCATCTGAAGAGGAACATGCTGACTCACAGTGGAAAAAAAACACTTTCATGTTCGGGGTGTGACTATGCATGTAATCAACAGGATAAACTAAAGAGACACATGCTGATTCATAGTGGAGAAAAACCTTTTTCATGTTCCGTGTGCAACTATGAATGTTATCGAAAGTCCAACCTAACGAGCCACATGCTGACTCACAGTGAAGAAAAACCTTTTTCATGTTCTATGTGCAACTATGCGTGTCGTCAAAAGAGTCATCTGAAGAGGCACATGCTGACTCACAGTGAAGAAAAACCTTTTTCATGTTCCGTGTGCAAATATGCGAGCTGTCGAAAGGATCAGCTGAAGAGGCACATTCTGACTCACAGTGGAAAAAAACCTCTTTCATGTTTGGAGTGTGACTTTACAAGTTATCATCAGGGTAACCTGAAGACGCACATGCTGATTCACAGTGGAGAAAAACCTTTTTCATGTTCCGTGTACTCCTATGCATGCTATCGAAAGGGTCAATTGAAGAGCCATATGAAAACCAAAAATCAAAAACCTCTTTGATGTTACTTGTTTAACAAAACATGTTATCTGATGTGCCACATGCTGACTCACAGTGGAGGAAAACATTTTTCATGTTCAAAACGCCCATCCAAAGGCCCACTTGCTGACTCACAGTGGCGAAAAACCTGTTTTATGTTCCATAAGTCCACATATTAATGTTTTAAAAGGCAATTTGAAGCACAAGCTGATTCACTGCAGAGAAAAACTTGTTCTTGTTCCTTCTTCATCTATAGATGTTCTCAAAAAGCCACATGCTGACTCACAGTAGAGACACACCTTTTTAATTTTCTAATTGCACATTTTTAGTTTCTAGGAAAGGCTATCTTACTTCTATGTAAGATTTGACGGGTTTCCCATAAGAGTTGTTATTTTGATATTCAATCGTAAAAGATCAATGGTTTCGTTGCTTGTGCGGCACGTAGCGCCGTCTTTTTGAAAGTAAACGTTGTCCAGTTCAATACCATCCAATTCCTGCCATAAAAAAATCATTAATCACATCTCGATAGCGCAATCCATTCACTGTTACTGTTGCTGCAGTCTCATTTTCGAAAAAGTAAGGTCCAATGACTCCACCGGACCATAAACCGCACCAAACAGTCACACGTTGAGGTTAGAGATAGAGAGGCTTTTCAAAAATAACTCTTGGGTTTTCCGAGCCCCAGATACGACAATTTTGCTTGTTGACGAAGCCACCGAGGTGGAATCGGGCCTCATCACTCAAGATGATTTTTCGATGGAATTCCGGATCATTTTCACGCATTTCAAGGACCCGTTGTATAAGCGTGTATCATTCCATATTTATTAATGGCATGATTCATATTAATAGTTTCTACTTGTCAAATGTCAAAAAATGACAGCTTCAAAAGTAACATCTACCGAAATAGCGGGCTATTCAAAATAACTCCTCTAATTGGAAATATTGGACATTTGATGAATCACATGCTGACCCACAGAGGAGAAAAACAATATTTCTTGTTCCGAGTGCAACCATGCAAGTTATCAACAGTATACCCTGAAGAGAAACTTGCTTACTTACAGCTAAGAAAAAACTTTTTCGTTTTCTGGCTGCAATTATTCATGTTCTCAAAAGAGAGATTTGAAAAAACACCTGCACACTTACTGTGAAGACTAGTTTGTTTCATATGCAATTATGTATTTCCTCGAAGAGACTCTTTGACTGGATACTTTCTTTCTTCCTTGTGTTAACATTCTTAACGAAAACTATTTACAAAATAAACTTCTAGTTATAGACATAATGTTTCACCAGAGAGTTTGTATATAAAAGATGTATCATTTTTTATGGTCAAAATATTTATAACCTTTCGATTTCTTTAAATTTGTTCTGAATCGCATTGTAAAAGGTTTGATTTTTTTTCACTAAAATGTACGAATTATGTGAAAAAAAGATAATTATGTCATACTACTTACACGAATATCAAAATATATGTGAATATGTGTACAGTAATGAATTTAATTATTTATTCAAATAATATAATTACACTTCTTAATTGACTGTAAAAACACAAAAATATCTATCACTTCTAGCATTTCATGGTATTAAGCCCATAATAAACTCACCAACAAGAGTAACTCCAAACAAATCAAGCTGTATTGATCATATTATGGCGAAATCAAAATGAAAACCACATGGAGCAGCTTTTACTACTGGCATAACGGACCATTTTGCAATGTTGATGAAGTTTATGAGCTTAACTCTTAAAAATATTTCAAATAGTAATGGAAAACCAAAACTTATTGTTGACAACAACCTCTTGAATACCAAATTAAAGGAGGAATCCTGGGATACAGTACTATCAACGAACGACGTCAATCTGGCAACAGATAGAGCTAAGAGCGATCACGACCAGAGAATTGCGAAAAAGCTGGCTGAGTGCCCCACTGGTAGCCGTGCTTTCTGGTCACTCGCTAGCTCGATCGGAAGAAATTTCTGCAGAACCACTTTCCCACCGCTGACCAAGCCTGATGGTCGGCTGGCTAACTCGGCTCGCGAGAAAGCTGAATTATTAGGCAAAATTTTCGCGGAAACTCAACTCTTCAAGATAACGGAGAGACTCCCCCTTCCATTCCACACTGCGGTTTTCAAATGGAGGAACCGAAGATCCGGAACAGAGAGGTTCTCCGAGTCTTGAACGAGCTGAAAGTCGACAAAGCCAGTGGGCCGGACGGAATACCTGCCTTGGTCCTCAAGAGGTGTTCTGCAAAAATTACTCCAGTGCTCGCGAAATTATTTAGGCTCTCTCTCAAAGGTGGAGAGGTGCCAGATCTTTCGAAAAAGGCAATCGTCCACCCAATCCCAAAAAAGGAGGACCGCTCCAACCCTTCCAACTACCGCCCCAAAGCCATCACTTCCATACTCTCGAAGGTATTAGAAAGGGTGGTTAACAACAAATTGCTCACATATCTCGAGAATAACAATAACCTAAGCGATCGGCAATATGGATTTCGTCAAAACCGATCGTGTGGCGATCTACTCGGATATGTGACGCATATTTGGGGGCGGTTCATGGAACGTTTTGGTGAAACTCAAACCGTTGGGTTGGATATCTCCAAAGCCTTTGACAGAGTCTGGCACCGGGCGCTTATCGGGAAGTTACCATCGTATGGGATCCACCCAACCCTGCATAGTTGGATTGCAGACTTTCTGAGGGGAAGAACGATTCAAACCGTGGTTGACGGCTCTTCTTCCTCACCGCACCAAATCAATGCGGGGGTGCCACAAAGATCTGTGCTGTCTCCGACGCTGTTTTTATTGCACATCAACGATCTCGTTGAATGTGCACCAATTCACTGCTACGCTGATGACAGCACCGTTTACGTGGGTTATCTTTTTGACAGGCCCCCTTCCACCTATGATGTCCGAACAGCTCGGGAAGTTTTGAATCAAAAAATTGACCACCACCTCGAGATGGTTCGTGCCTGGGGTAAGGCCAACTTGGTCAGTTTCAACGTCTCAAAAACCCAAGCGTGTCTGATTTCGGCAAAGAGGGAGATCAATGACTGTCTGGTGCAATTTGATGGGAGCACTCTCCCCATTGAAATAAAGACTCCATTGAAATGCTTGGAGTTACTATATCAGACCAGCTCAAGTATCGGGGATCCATAGAAGCCCGAGTAAATCATGCCTCCAAAAAGTTGGGCGTCTTGTACAGGGCTAGGAGATTCTTCAACAGCGACCAGCTGCTGACCCTGTACAAGTCTCAAGTCCGCTCAACTATTGAATTTGGGAGCCACCTTTGGGCTGGTGCCCCAAAATACTTGATAAACCTGCTTGAATCTGTGCAAAGGAGAGCGATC
The DNA here is from genome assembly GCA_026573805.1 of Hesperophylax magnus. Classification (NCBI taxonomy): domain Eukaryota; kingdom Metazoa; phylum Arthropoda; class Insecta; order Trichoptera; family Limnephilidae; genus Hesperophylax; species Hesperophylax magnus. Next base: position 3,835,768 of record JAIUSX010000060.1, read on the forward strand.
CGTCTGATTGACAATCCGTTTTTAACAGACTGATTGCCTTCTCTAATGCATAGACGCAATGTAGGCATGCTCTGTCTGTTCTACAGGTATTTCAATGGAGCCTGCTCCAAGGAGCTAGCAGCATTGATTCCTGATGCACCGGTGCACGTGCGCGAAACTCGACTGACATGAACTGAACACCCGTTCACGGTTAACGTTGGCTTCATGAGAACGGGTCGTTTTTACGACTGGTTTTTATGTCAGTCGGCTCGTATGTGGAACGAGCTACCGGCATCTGTTTTTCCTCCCTCCTATAATCCGATCCTCTTCAAGGCCGGCATTAACAAATCCCTTCCTACAGCCCCTACCTTATTCCGCCTCACAACGCCCCCCAACCGGGTGGTGACATAGTTTCCCTGTCTGTACACTGCACAGTCAGGGACACTCTTGTGAGGTGTCACATAAAATATATGTATGTTTCGAAAGAAATGGATATTTTAAGAAAAAAATGTGCCAAGGAGCTTACTGATCATTTTTACACGGAGCCGTTCGGGTTGTGTAGGTCGAGACGCGTAATTTGATACCCATATCGTATGTACGGTTTTTGTCACCGGCACTCTTGAAAAATCACAGGGAGTTTTATTTTGGAAAAAGAATTGCTCAATTAACACGCAAAATTTTTAATTTTTTAAATAAAACAATAATTGCTGCCGTTTTGGTCATACCAAAGCTGCATGCAGATCTCAACCCAGATGTTTTAAATGTGGAGAAAACCACGCAGCTGACCAATGTCCTTCTTCCTCCTCACCTAAATGTTTTAACTGCTCAGGCTCACATACAGCTATCAACACTTCTTGCCCAGAACAATCTCGCCAAAAAAATATTAAAATTTCTATGGCCTCTCAGAACTTGTCTTTTCTGCAGGCTTCTAAACTATTCCCGCCTGTCAAAAAATCATTTGCTGAGGCTTTATCCAGCAACTCCTCATCCAACCCTCTTCCCTCCACTACAACAACTTCTTCTCGTTCAACTAAATTCACATACAAAAACGCTATCTCTAAACCGGCTCCTGGATACGATCAGCAACAACACAACTCACTGCTCTTAAATCCCAATGGTTCACCTCTTTCAAATGCCACAAATGGGTGTGCAAATAATTATAATCCCTCCTCAATGAACTCTCTTAAACTTTCTGAAAAACTCTCCCAAGACAATTCTTCATTTATCCAAACTCTTATTATGCTTCTAATTGACCTTATTTCTTCTCAAACTAATCTACCGTCCAACGCTGCTACTATTATTTCCACATTAAAATCATTTATTCAAAATGGCTCTTCAGGATGTCAGAATACTTCAGTGGAATAGCCGAAGTGCTATTTCTAACAAATCTGATCTCCTTAACCTATTAAATTCCAACTTTATTTCTTTGGCTGCTATCTCGGAGACTTGGTTTACTCCATCCACCCACTTTAATGTGGGAGGGTATTCCTGTCTCCGCGACGATCGCCCGGAAGGTTCGGGAGGCGGTGCTGCCCTATTTATTAAAAAATCCATACCATTTTCCCCAATAAATAATATCAAACCCCCCAATACTGACTTCCAAATGGTTGCAGCTAAAATAAAGGACACATCCTTTATTTCAGTCTATCTTCCCCCAACAGCCCACTTCAATAAACAAACTTGGTTGCAAATTGTAAGTCAACTAAGCCCTCCTTTCTTTATATTAGGCGATTTTAATGCCCATTCCCCCGTCTGGGGTTCTGCTTTCTCCGACCGAGATGGTCGAAGTGTGATGGATTTCCTAGATCAATCCAACCTTTTCCTTTTGAATGATGGATCTCCTACTAGGATCTCACGCCCCAGCACAAACCCCAGTGCAGTGGACCTCTCGATATGTTCTACTAGTCTGGCTTCTCTCTCCTCGTGGGTGGTGTCCCCCGACCCTTGCTCCAGTGATCATTTCCCGATCATCATTACTTATCAAACTTCTTTCCAATCGGACAAGTCTCATATTTCGACAAAGATTAAAACGAAACACACCAAATGGGATGAATTTAACTCTCATATGGACAAGTTCCTACTACATTCACCCGCCACCGATATATTTTCCGTCAAAGATGATTATAATAACTTCAAATCAATGCTCATAACTGCAATAAATAAATCAAATCCTCCCCCTAAAACTAAATCTCTCAAAAAACTCCCTCCAACTCCCTGGTGGGATGAGGAATGTTCCAAAGTAGTAAGAATTCGGAAAGCTAAATCTCTTTCCTATCGTTACAATATGACTATGGAGAACTATCTTATATACAAAAACGCTGAATCCAATGCCAAAAGGGTATTGAGGTCAAAAAAAAGATCCGGGTGGTACAACTTATGCAGTTCAGTATCTCCGAACACTCCAATTTCGGAAGTTTGGTCTATGATCCGAAGATTTCGATCCTCCTTCAGTTCACCATCTCCTCGAGCGTCTCATTCTAAATGGATAGATGAATTCTTGGACAAAATTGCCCCCCATTCTGTTCCTAACTTAGATGAAATAACGCCCATCTATAATACTCCCATGTCTAATCATTGGTTAGACTCTCCATTCACCTTAATTGAGCTAAAAAATTGTTTATCAACAGTCAAGGACTCATCTCCAGGCAGAGATGGTATACCTTACAGCATAATCAAAAATAGTAATGATAATGTTCTAAACCACTTCTTAAGCATCTTAAATAAAATCTTCCAGACTGGTATAATGCCTGATGACTGGAGTTCTCAAATAATCATCCCTATTTTAAAAACAAACAAATCTCCAAATTTTGGATCCAACTACAGGCCAATCGCTCTTTCATCCACCCTCAGTAAACTTTATGAAAAATTAATTAAAAACCGATTAGAATTTTTTGTCGAGAGTAAACAGCTTCTCTCTCCATCTCAATTTGGATTTAGGAAAAAAAATCCACTCAGGATAACCTTGCCATCATCAGCACTGATATTAATTTATCAATTTCTAAACAGGAAGTTTGTCTTGCCGTCTTTATAGATATAGAAGGCGCCTTTGACAATGTTTCCATCCCAATCCTGAAAAAAAAACTTCTAGGCCTTGGCCTTCCCCCCATGTTTGTCCAATCAATTATTAATCTATTTCTAGATAGAAAAATTTTCATTGAACTTCCAGATATTTCTCCTCAAAGTAGGTCTATTTGGAAGGGTTTACCACAAGGCGATGTATTGTCCCCCTTACTGTATAATATATACACATATGATATGCATGTCACTTTTCCCCCACAAATAAAAATTATCGAGTTCGCAGATGACATAGCTTTCTTCTTATCATCCAAAATCATCCCTCTTGCCGTCAAATATCTTAACGAAGCCATGAATGCCCTTTGCACATGGCTCACGTTAAATGGTCTTGAACTTTCAATCCAAAAGACTCAGTGTGTCACCTTCTCAAACCGCCATAAAAACCCCCCCGTTCAAATTTTATTTAAAAATTCTCCAATCTCCAACGCTTCTGAAGTAAAATTTTTGGGAGTAACATTTGATAGGAAACTTAAATGGTCTTCCCATATTAATAATTTAGTTACTAAATGCGAAAAAATTTTAAATATCATCAGATCATTATCTGGCGTTTGGTGGGGAGCTCACCCTACTTGCATTAAGTTGCTTTACAATGCACTTATTCGAAGCCATCTCGACTATGCCTGCCCACTTTTTAGTACTGCCTCAAAAAATGTACTTAATAAATTAGACAAAATTCAATCTAAATCTTTGCGAATAATAACTGGAGCGATGCAATCGTCACCCATCAATTCCCTTCAAGTAGAATGTTCTGATCCTCCTCTTTATTTAAGGCGTCAACTATTTGCTGACAAATTTGTTCTTAAATGTTTAAATTCTAAATGTCATCAGGTTATCCCCAGCGTCTCGTTGTTCATTGACTCAAACCATTCATCTACAATCAGAGCTTCAACTAAACCTATTCCTGACATCTGTAAAAATTTTAAGTCTCTCTCAGAGCTCCACATCATCCAAAATGATTTACTTCCCTTATACAAACTAAAATATAGTCACGTCACCCTATCCCCGACAATATTAGAAGGGATCGGAATCTTTAAAAGTCATTCCAATCTCCCGGCCCAAACTGTCAATAATATGTTCAATGACATTATTTTATCTAAATGGCCCAACTTTTCTCTTTTATTTACTGATGGATCCAAATCTCCCGACTCTCCTAACTGTGGTATAGGTATTAACGTTTACCACAATAATTCTAATGATAGAATATTTCATTCAATTTCAAATCAATTTTCAATATTTTCAGCTGAGTGCATTGCAATAATAGAATCTCTCAAATATATAATCAAAAATAATTTTGAACATTCCCTCGTTCTCTCTGACTCTTTCAGTTCCCTCCAAAAATTTAAATCCAGTCCTCTTCTTCATCCTGATGATCACTTTGTATGCCTTATTCGAGTGATGATAGCATCCATTCAAAGCTCTGGTAAAACTGTAACTCTGATTTGGATTCCTGGACATGTTGGTATCATGGGTAATGATATTGCGGATGCCTTGGCAAAACAAGGAGCGTCCAACCCTGTTGTTACCCTCGTAAACCACATTCCCTTATCTGACATTTTTTCCATCATCAAAGAAAGATCCCGCAATGTTTGGTCAGAGTATTGGCACATTGCTAGTCAATCCAAGGGAGCCTGCTATGCCTCAATACAAAGGACTATTCCATCAAAACCGTGGTTTCAGCAATTCCCTCATTTTTCCAAAATAGAAATTTCTTCACTCATTCGAATGAGGATCGGACATTGTTCCGTTCCTTCCCATCTTTTTAAAATTCACGTCCTTGACTCCCCAGATTGTACATTCTGTGGTCTAGAAGTGGGAACTTTAGATCACATATTTTTTGGTTGTCCCTCTCTAAACAAATATCCTCTCTTCTATCAAGCCTTAACTAAAATTGCCTCCCCTCCATTCAACATTTCATCTCTTTTAAGTCTGAACTCGACTCCGATTTTCATTATAATTTTGAAATTTGCCTATTTAAATAAAATTAATATTTAAATTCACCTTTCAATACACCTTTCTCAATAATTTTAAATGATGGCCAAGAACACCCTTGAAGGGTGAAAGCCAGAAATAATGGAAAAAAAAAAATAAAACAATGTTTATATATGTAATATGTATGTTTGCATATGAATGAAACAATGAGTGTGTGACCACAAATGTATTAAAATATATGTTTGTTTGGAAAGAAATGAATATTTTGAGAAAAAAAGTGCCAAGGAGCTAACTGATCATTTTTTCACCGAGCCATTCGTGTTGTGTAGGTCGAGACGCGTAATTTGATACCCATATTGTAAGTACGGTCACCAACACTCTTGAAAAGTCCAAGGGAGTTTTATTTTGGAAAAAAACATTGCTTTGTAAACACGCAAAATGTAAAAACTTTTAATTGAAAAATTTATATTAAAAAAAAAAAAAAACAATTAAATAAACCGATTTTAATAGTAAATTATTTTCCCAAACTTATGTGCTCCTGGTAGATAACAGCGTCCTCGAGGTAATTTTTGGCAGAAATGGCTTTAAAAGTATTATCATTATGGAGGAAAAAAGTTGAAATTTCAAACTTAATTTAATTTTAAAAAAATTTTACCGAAAAAATATTTTCATAACACAATTAGGTACCTACTCGTTAAAAAATAAAGAGATAAAAACTTTAAATATGAATGGCTCCCGGGGCGACGGTACCCATGCCCGCCTCCCAAATTAAAATGATTATATTACAAACACTCAAACTGGAAAAATTTTTGCTAAAAAAAATGTTTATTTTACAAAACAATTAACATCGCTTCACCCTATTAACTTCTGCGTTCCTGGTATAAATTATAAATGTGCGTGACGCTATTGATGTAGTTTTTCACTACGGGGCGACGGTACCCGTGCCAAATTATTTTTACCAAACTTAATTTTATTTCGTTCAAATTTATCGATTTTAATGATAAACTGCCAAAGTAAGTACCAACACAGATTTTATCGTTTCTTTGAATTCTCCACCCTAAAATAATAGTACAACACTTCGCTGCTAGTCTATGATTGGCTGATTTCTGATTGGCCAAAAGCCCGACTGTTTTAAAGTGGCATTTTTTTGTTAAAATAGCTAATGTCAAACTTTAGCCGGTTATTGTGATACATTTTGAACCGAGCGCCATTTGTAGGACGGCCGATTAACGTTCCTAAACCTTCGGACGATGATTTTTTTGGAATATTTTAACCGTAGCCTCCATTTTTTCGACGGAATTCAATCATCAGGTTGACCATGTAAATTTGATAAAAAAAGCGAACCACGTGGTTTTGAGTGACCACGTGACTATTTTTTTCCAATGATACCATTATGCAAACATTTCCACTTAAATTAAACCTCTTTCCCTAAAAATTTTAAAACTAACTAACTTTAATCTTAAAACTTTTTGTGAAATTTAAAAAAAAATCAACGATACCTGATTAAATCAGACCCGACGTTCGATCAAAATCAATCGTCTTTTTAATTTACGTTTGGGTAATGCGAAAAACGAAACATTTTCGAGCAAAAGGCGCACAAAATTTTTTTAAAATCATTTCAATAAAAATATAAATGGTGAAGGAGAAAAAGTTTAACAGATCGATGGCGATCGATGAAAACGAAACATTGAGAAAATTCACCAAAATTTGGCCGTTTCGAAACCTCGCGTGTGGCAACACTCACGGCGAAACGTCGATTTGAAGCTGTGCTGATTAAACGGCCGCAAATCACCTTTTTGTGTGTGAGGCCATCCCGGCGGCCGAAGAGTGTACTGCGTCACTTTCGTATGGCGCGCCGCGAGCGCTTCCAGTTTCCGCCGCCAGAGGTTCCTCGAATTTTCGTCAACATCTTGCCCGAACGAATCTAATAGTAAACATTTCCATACAAACTCCGGATTACTCGCTTTTTCGGTAGAGTCTATCATTTTCATTTTGTATTGATTGTAGTTCTATGTTATACCATTTATTTGTTCTTCTTATTTTACTAGTTTGGATTGGTATTAGCTAGCCAATTACTTCTTGAAAGATATTTATTAATGATTTAGACTTTTCATTAAATTCTATTTGATGAAGTTCATCTATATCACCCAGAAGTTCAATTAACCTTTTACTGTTATATTTTTTATAATTTCTGTATTTTATTAATTTGCTGGTTTTCGTATTAGTTCTTTTTGTGTTATCTGTAATGTGGATAAGGTTATGGTTGGTTATTTTTGGCTTATCTAGAACTTTTACATTCAAATCTAATCTGTTGGATATGACAAGGTCAATTAACGTCCAGAATTTATCTATTTATCTTGTCTCATTTTTAATAAGTTGTTTCATTCCCGATGCTTGGATAATTTTTTTCAATCTTTTAGGTTTTAGATACCTATGTATCCTTCATATTTTTTAAATTTATAAAAGTCACCAGTTAGGATATTAGTTCTCTTTAAATGATAGAAAGTCTTTGGTACTTGCATTTGGAGAATGGTAAATTACTCCATAGCTAGTATCCAGCAGTTCTTTACGTATTGTATGTGAGAAACAACTTCATTTAATGTCTTTTTTAATAAAAATTATTGCTCCCTCTGTATGTCTACTGTAGGAATCACAGCGTATTGTTGTATATCCTTGAAAAATAACTTCACTGTCTTCAATATCGTATGTTATGTGAGTCTCGCTTAACATTACAAGTGTAGGATCATTTTGTTCAATCAATATCTGGATTTCTTCATCATTCGATATCAGACTCTGAATATTTAAATATATGATTCCTTGCAGTTGGTTGCTTTTTATAAAAAAATAACCTTTTTCTTCTCCAATTCCAATTTTCTTTTGTGTACTGGACATTCAAAGCTCCACACCGGGTAATTTGAATCTAGGTTTATCTTTAACTTGTTTTTTAGTATTTGTACAATTATTACACTTTTTTGTTCCTCAATAGCCGTGCATTCTTCGCTTTTATGACTACCTGTAGATTTAGGGCATACAAATGAGTCTTTTTTACATTCGCTCCCTTTGTGGTTGAACCCGTAGCATTTATAGCAGCGTTTAGTGTCAAATATTCTGACCCTTTCCCATCCAATATTTATTTTTTGCATTCGCAACATTATTCCATCTGTTTGTGTATCTACTTCCAAATTTATTATATTCTTCTCCTGTTTTTAATGTCTTGTTTTTTATTACAGTTACTTCCATTTTTTGTGGTTCTTCTGGAAACTCATTCTGAATTTTTATGTTCTGAACGATTCCTTTTTCATCCATTTTATGTGTTACTCCAACGATTTTTATTGATGAGAATCTTTTATCCGGGATCTTCGTTGTATATTTTTCACAAAACTTTATTTTATGTCTTCCTGTAGTTTTTCAAAAGGTAAATTGACTATTTCTACAAGTAACAATAATTTTACCATCTTTATCCTCCATCACTCCTGTTTCAATTGGATCCATTTTGTTTTTTAATATCCTCTTCGGTTTTTTCCGTGGTCTTGTTACAACTTTACTAAGGGGAGTCTAATATTAACACTATTCATGTAAAAAAGGATGAACTAGTTAAAAAAAAGAAAAAAGAAGTTACGTAGTTACAAAATTTTTAACATTTATTAAAAAATGTATAAAGTTAAGGGTTAGTTTAAATCTAGGCTTAATACTATTCCTAATTCCAATTCTTAAAATTAATTGACGGTTTCCTTAATTCTAATTAATTGTTAGTTCAATGACTTTGAAAAGTTGTTTCGCGTTACGAAATAAACCAAAAAAATAATTGTTCAGGCACTTCCCTTTACGATGATTCTGGATTCTACACGTTCGCACTTATCATTGACAACACAAGCGGCAACTTGGGCTGGTTCCGAAGGGCGGAATCAGTTCAGCCTGGGCCAAGGCTCCAAAGGGTGGAGTCGGCAGGCAGCGACTCCTGATAGGGCAGCTTCCTGGGCGGAAGTCTGGCGACCACTCTGGCTTCCTGGGTGGAAGTTCGCGGGGTTACGGTAAGAGCCTGGGCGACCACTCCAAGGGGGGGGGGGGCAGGAGGTTCCTCGGCGGAGGAGAGATGATAACTGCTTGTTGAATCATCTCGGTCTTCGGCTGCGCGATCCGGTGACATTCGCACCCCTGTCGTGGGGACCTAAAACTGTCGTGGTTCCGCTTTATACCACTTTGTTACTTTGTTCGGGTCCATGGCGCTGGCATCGCCACTCTTACCGCTGATGTAACTGGTTGGCTCATTCTGATTTCCTGATCAACTTAATGTTCAAAATCTTGATAAATATTAGGATCTTAATATTATGCACACATACATTTAATTGATATCTGGTTGCCAATAAAATTTTAATCTAAGTTTTCAATTATACTCTTATATCTAGATTAATAGCTATGGTTAAATATTTCTAAGATACATAATTATAAAACCGTCGATTTACTCAAGAAAGGCGAGCCCAACAGAAGTGAAAGCAGTGCAAAAAGGATACTCGTTCAGCCGCCCCAAGTGCTACTATTTTAACCGAGACCACCAGTGATACCGCAACTTTGGAACCATCAAAAAAAGTGACCAACAAAGCTTCAACGCCCACCTCCCAACCATCAACTAATCTAGAAGAAATGCAAGAGTTCGTCATTTATAAAACGACTAATCTGAAAAAAAAAACAAAATGATATTTTGGACCAAAATAATAAAATTCCAGAAAATATACAATTCATGAGTGCGCAGTATGAGGACTTTCTTGCCAGAATTCGTAACATGGAGCAACGGAATGATGAGCTCACGAAGAAGAACGCCGTTTTGGAAGATATCGACTCCATCTATCGGTCAGCTAAAAAAAAAATAAACAGAATCATCCGAGAGAAATAATTATCAAATTAAAGACGAATCTAGCTAGAAATCAGCTGCTAGCAGATGTGAAAAATTACAATAAAAATCAACAAAATACCGAAGACAAACTTAACACATTGAACATTGGAATTGCCGGTCCTCGCTCGCCCATCTACGTTTCCGAACAACTGACCTTTCGATCAGAGCAGCTCTGGTTTAAGACACGCCAATATGCCAAGGAACGTATGTTTCGATTCGCGTGGGTTAAAGGAGGCAACATATTTATTAGAAAAGAGGCGGGAACAAATGCTATTCTCATTTCCGATGAATCAAAATTGTCAGCACTATTATAAAACTGTACCAATTTCGCTCTCGAGGTATATTTCGTCTCGCTTGTTAACTATTATATTTAGTCGTTGTTCCCGCTTCATCAAGTCTATTGCTTTCCACTGCCTGCTAGGAACTTGTATTATCACCAGCTTCATAGTAATTTTAGGTGTCAATAAATCTAAATTAGAAATTGTATTAAAACTTATATTATGCGAAAGTTTATCACAGCACCACACTAATCTAAAATATAATAACTATGTTACGCAATACTACATTTTTTTTAAATAAACTAACTATGTTTCGTTTACCATATGATAATTATAATGATTCCGATATAAATTATAACACAAATGTTATTTATGATTTAAATAATCTAAACAAAAACAATTGGGGCTCATATAGTCTAAAAATCATACATCAGAATATCAGAAGCATTTCAAAAATCGATGATTTTTTATTATTTCTAGATCAATTTAATTACTCATTCGATGTTATAATTTTGTCGGAATGTTGGATAAATAAAGAATACACCTCCAAAATTATACACAATTACTCTGAATACCACACTAACATAAGTTTAAATAAATCTAGTGGGATAGTTGTTTACATCAGAGACGGAATACAAGCAAAAGTAGATGAAATTTTATTATCACAAGCAAACTGTCTGAAAATTGTTTTGAATAACAACTTATGTATCTTTGCAATCTACAGATCACCCGCTTTCCAAAATATCGACACTTTCTTGAGCTCACTTCAAGCAATCATCAATAGTTCAAAAAAAATAGAACGTCAAATCATCATAAGCGATCTCAATATTAATACTATTCCCGAATACCACCGTCAATATAACGATTATGTATGCCTGCTTACTGAAAATGGATTCATTCAGTCAATTATTAGCCCTACTCGAGAACAGGGCATGAGTAAATCTTGCCTAGACTGTATCAATGTTAAAAATGTTAACCTAATCGACTCATTTGTTTTTCACACTACAATTTCAGACCATTACACCACAGCTCTCTGTCTTAAAAACAAACCTCCCACTGATGCTAAAATTAAATATGTCCCTCGAACAAATTACAATAACTTACTCTAAGACTTGCGATCAGAAAACTGGCAAAACGTTCTAAACCAAATTAATACTGACTCAGCAATGAATGAATTTATCACAAAATTACATTCATATATATCTAAACACACTAGTCACATACACATAACAAATAATCAGAGATGTGCTAAATGGGTACTCAAAACCATTTGAAATGCAAAATGGAAATGGGTCAAAACTTTTCCATTTGAAAATGCAAAATGGGTTTTGGAAAAGCATTTCAAATGCAAAATGCATAATACCTATTTTCAAAATGCATTGAAAATGCAAAATGGTTTCTCAGGTCAAACAATTAAAAAATTATCGAATTTTTAAACAATTTTTTCATTTAATAATGGACATCAATGTAGAACAAACATATTATATGATTGTAAATCCAAAAAAACCACGACTAGAGATTATGAAACCACAAAAAATTTGCGCGGGACTAATATTGCCATGTTGCCAACGTAAAAACATAGAAACTGCTATCTAACATTTAATATTACAGCGTCATGGCCCTATGTTCACGACCTATTTGAATCAGTATTTTTTGTAATGGTATCACTCAATTGCCAGGGCTCAGGGAGCAACTTGACAAATGGAAATTATCTCTCATAGCGAGGTTGAGGACCGACTGATATTTGGGGCTTATGATAAAAAGATGAGTAGAGAAAGTAGGAAGAATGTTGCAAAAAAGCATTTAAAATGGAAAATGCATTTTAAATGCAAAATGCAAAATGGTTTTTAGAAAAGCATTTTTTTATTTTTTTTTTTATTTTTTTTATTTTTATTTAACAATTTTTTTATATAAGATAATGTGTCCTTACTGTCCTTACCTTATTTAAAATGCAAAATGGAAAATACCCATTTTGCATTTTGCATTTCCATTTGAAATGGATTTATTTGAAATAAAGAACATCTCTGCAAATAATCAAGTAAAACTCACACCTTGGATCTCCCCTGGCCTTGTCAAATCTATTCACAGAAGGAATCAATTACACGAAAAGGCGAAAAGATGTCCTGAAAATATTTTAGTACAAGCTCATTATAAAAAGTATAGGAATTTATGTAAACATTTGATTAAATCGACTAAAGAAAATTATTATAAAAAAATTATTTACGAAAATAACTGTACGCCAAAACGTCTGTGGGAAGCTTTTCGTAATATATCTAAAACAAAAATTAATAAATCTTCCGAAATTAAATCGTTGTACATTAATAATATAAACTGTTCAGACCCAAAAATTATGGCAAATTTTGCCAATAATTATTTCACTTCAGTGGGAGTCACTCATGCGAAAAAAATTCTTGATAAACTTAATACTACTGAAATTGATCTCGCTAAGTTTACTACCTCTAATTTCGGTCATAAAATAGACATTATCCAAACAACGACAAACAAAGTCATGAAAATAATTGACGATCTTAAGTCATCAAATGCTTGTGGTCCTGATCAAAGTCTCATCAAATCTGTTAAAACTTATTAAATCCTCAATTGCAATACCGATCGCGTTCATTTCGAATCTAAGCTTTAAATCAGAAATATTCCCCAATCATTTAAAACATTCAGTAGTTATATTGCTTCACAAAAATGGTGACAAATCGCATGTACATAATTACCGGCCAGTTTCTTTGCTAAATTCGGTCTCGAAAATTATTTAGAAAATTGTAAAAAATCGCCTTAGCACATATCTGGAAGAAAATAACATTATTTCTAATAGACAATACGGCTTCCGACCAGGTTTAAGCACAGAAAATGCTATCGCTAACCTGACAAAAATCTTCTCTTATGATATTGATGGAGGAATTAAATGCACTGCACTATTCCTGGATCTCGCCAAAGCGTTCGACACCATATCACATAAAATTCTGTTGAAAAAACTACAGTGCGTTGGAATACAGGGTCAACTATTAAAGTGGATGGTTAGTTATTTAGAAAACAGAAGCCAAAGAGTGAACATTAATGATACTCTAAGCGATTCAGCAAATATTAAATTTGGTGTACCTCAGGGAAGTACTCTAGGGCCAATTTTGTTTAATATATATATATAAATTAATGAGCTATGTAACAGTTCCCTTGCCGACCACATTATTACCTTTGTAGACGATACGGTCTTGTCATTTGAAGGTAAAAACTGGAATGAAGTTCACAGTAAAGCAGAAGCTGGTATAAACAGTGTTAAACAATGGCTAGATTATAATCTACTCACACTCAACACGGAGAAAACAAAATTCATCCGCTTCAGTGCAACTCAAGCGGGACAACCGAAAGAAACACAAAACATTATTATACAGCACTGCAATAACCTAACTACTTGTAATTGTAACACCCTAGAATGCGTAGATAGTATAAAATATCTAGGTATTATGATAGACAAATTTCTGAGATGGGACCTACATATAGACTCAATTTCCAGAAAAGTCAGAAAACTTACTCATCTTTTCTTGGGCATTAGAAATATTCTCTGCATAAAAGATCTGAAATGTTTATATTATGCTCTGTGTAACTCATTACTTGAATATGCATCTTTGGGATGGGGCGGATGTACCAAAACAATACTGGATCCCTTAGCAAAAGCACAGAAATCACTACTAAGGGTCATCCTAAAAATACCATTTAGGTACCTCAGTGATGTATTATTCGAAGAGATACGAGTTCTTGATGTAAGGCAACTATACATAAAAAAAATTATATTACACACTCAAAAACAACGTCACCACTACCCTTCCATTGATCATTATCACGACACTAGACATTCAAGGAGGAATCCAGTTGTTCCACCTACTACTATGACATCCTTAGCCCAAAGACAATTCTATTACCTTGGTCCAAAATTATTCAACCTCTTACCCGATTTATGGAAATTGATAAGCATAAGCATTCTGCGTAAACTAGTTAATGTTTGGCTTCTAGACTTAGGAAGAGTCGAAAGCGAACTTATGATGACCAACAGATAAACAAAAATGTTCTGTAGGTACTCACATTTATTCATCGTTATTGGCAGTTAAATAAAAAATTCCTACCATTCATCTGATTGATACAATGCGATTGATAATGTTTATACAATATGTTGTCATGTACCTTGTGTACATTTTTCTTGATTATGTATATTATATTATATGTACCTTGATTATGTAAATTAATACACAGCATAGTAACAGCGAACAAATTAGGAAACCCACCTAATATTTTTCTTATATTGTAACTATAAATTGAATTAATCCAATATGTTATCATGTACCCTGATACAGTGTTCCTTAATTATGCATATTATTACATGTACCTTGATAACATTTATCAGGCTTTTTCATAAAAAAAAGATAAAAAAACTAATATTCGGGTGTACAAATATGTTTGAAAAAGTTTTTATTTTGAATACTTTGAAAAATATATATGTATATAGACTATATATTACTAGCTTAACTATTAATGTAAAGTATGGAAAAATAATTCATAACAGCAGCTTGTACAAATGTTAACTAAATCAGGCAATTTGGCTGTCCTAAAACGGGAAAATTTCCTAGTTGAACAGCCAAAGCTTCCTTAATATGTATGTTATTATTTGTATCTAATAAATAAATAAATAAAATAAATAAATAAATAGACCTTCAATTATTCGCCAAATAGCCCAGCCTTGGCCGAAGGTTTTTATTGCCCTAGGGTCGCCAGCTTAAAATTTTCCCATTTCAAATTACTAACTTTATGTGGGTCTAGAGCTAAATCTGCAGAACAATAGATATATTCCTTGGTTGGCTTTCTAATTTTTATGACGGTTGCCGGCCAATCTATACAACTAAATTTTTAAGTCTAATAATACGAACTGCCGCCTCCATCTGCGTGTAAAATTACGGAGAACATATGCGGGCGTACGTTTTCAATTTTGTCGTTCTGTGAATTCAAGTCACGTACATACCTAGCCTTTAACTGTGAACGCCGGGTCTCATAGGCCCAGCCCCTTCTTCGATTTCTCGGAATAAACCCCTTCCCAGCGCGTGCCAACCCCGCGCGTCTCAGTAGCTTCAGTTTTAGTTGTGTTTGGACCAAGGAGGGAGAAAGTCGCGTCGTCTGGCACTTATCACGTGAGAAATAATCATTTTAAATTTGATCAGGGTCTGTGAGACCCGCTGACTATAATTTCCATACAAATATACTCGGGCCTATATGACCCACCTACTATAATTCTCTTACATTTTAATATTATAATCTTTTTTAATTTGTTCTAGATTTTGAAAACCAAAGGGCGGACAGTAGTGATCCGTGTACATCAGCTGTGAAACGTGATGCTCAACCAACAAAAGAACATTCCAGGCGTAAAGTAATGCTTGTACACAGCCAGTTTGTCTTCAGTGTTCCAAGCCTGTATGTTCTGAATGCCAGTGATTTTACATAAGTTTGATCCTTGTCAGAATTTTTATTTTATTTCTTTCAGAAGTTTTTTTTATGAGGTTTTGTTACTGTTTTCTTTATTAGCTAGGAAAATGATTAGTTTTGATGTATGTGATACCTACTATAATTAAGGAGCCATAATATGATCTCAAGTCAATTAACCACTCGAACGATCGCGCGTCAAAAAACTTTTTTCTCCGATTGCTCGCGGTTTTATGGCGACGAATTTGAATATTTTCCGCCAACATTAAAAAAATCAAACCTTCGAATTTTAATACGAAGACATAAAACTGATTGTAGTGCTATACAGCCAATGAATTTACCTATATTTT
Source organism: Hesperophylax magnus (assembly GCA_026573805.1). Lineage (NCBI taxonomy): Eukaryota > Metazoa > Arthropoda > Insecta > Trichoptera > Limnephilidae > Hesperophylax > Hesperophylax magnus. The sequence goes on from JAIUSX010000060.1 coordinate 3,851,742, forward strand.
AATAATTATTCTATATTTTTAGAATTGATAGATAAATTATTAAAAAATCTTAAACTTTATAAATGCGCGAAGTTAGCGTTTTTGTGATTTGAAATTGCCGCCAGTGGCAGTTTTAAATATCTTTATAGAATATTTTCTACGTTTTTATGTTCTCTATGGCCTGTTTGATAACCACAAATGCAAGAACGTAATAGAAAAATAATATTTTGTACGTTATGCTCTCTTCAAAAGTTTGGTTAGAAAATATTTTTTTTAAATTTGAGTGCGTGACGTGTCAAAATTGAAATCACTGTATTATACTATATAATAAATTTACCACAAAAACTGGTATAACGTTAGGAAGATACATTAACTGTCTACAATTATTAATAAGCATAGTCGCCGTGTTGGCTTTATTTTATCCATTTGATGAATTATACAGAGAGCCTATTTCACGATGTCAAAATCATGGTGCTACTTTTTAAATAATTGTAAATTAGAACTGGAGATTTGTAACCATGTTTTTATATAACGTGCAAAACGAGGAAAAGGCTTAAAATGAGATATATATCATAGATATAAACATTGCCAATATTTCAGGGGGATACTTTGAAAGTTGATGAAATTCACCAATATTTGACGAAAAATCACTTCTGACAGCTACCTTAAGGTCAATCTACATAGAGTAAGACGAGAGTGAGACGTGAGTATGCGGAAAGAAATGATTAAGTCCAGCCACCCAGGCCATCATAATTGATGTTCAAACAAATTTAATTAAATTTATAAATTTGAATTTCATAACTAAAAAACCAAAAAAGAAAAAAATGAATTAAAAAAAACCCCTCAGCAAATCTATATTGTAGTGTGATATGGCTTCATGCAATCATAGCATAATGCCACATCACACACATCACACTTTGTAAGGGTCCTTTTGAAAATGTAATTTATGTTATTTATTTACGGCAGAATCGAACGCATTGCCTCACTATCTACCTGGTCTTGTCTACTAAAGTCTATGGGAGTTAGGTGAAACGTTGATAATATTATGATAAGGTATTGGTGGCATGTATCCTCATCGCTCTCTTCGTGGTCGACGTCGCTCGCTTCGTCATCCTAGTCGCTCGATCTGTCCATATCCATTTCTGAAACAACAGAAAACCCAAATTAATTGAATGTGTCTATATTACGATAACCCACTGCCTCTGGTACGGCTTATGACTCGCAATACGATGGTCGCGGGATCAAATCAAATAAATTATATTTGAATAATTAGTGTTATTTTCACACAAAATTCATTTAAAATAATATATATTATATTTGCGGCACGTTCCAGAGGGGAAGATACCCATAGTATCGCCCTGGTGTAAGACCCCATTGAGAATTGAAACGTTGCTTGAAATGGCTTTAGCCGTGTTTGGTGACCAGTTCTGAATAGCCAGGTACTTTTCCACCTCCCTCTTCCAAACCTCCTTCCCCTACCCGCTACCTTCAGCCTCACAACATACCCCGATTGGGGATGCCATAGTCTCACTGGCTCCAGCTGAGGCTCTTGTGAGGTATTCATATAAAAAATAAATAAAAAGTTAATCAAATACTTGAGGCGGGCAATGTCAGGAGTCAGAATAGCACAGTCAGGTAGGTATGGAATGAAGAAAAGAGTGTGTGTGCCAAGATCGAGTTGCATGGTGGTTCATCTTCTCTGCCTACCGAAATGGCGTGAAGGTAAGTTAGTTAGTTTTATAACTCACGGTTTCCAAGTACAGACTCTTCTAGTACAGCTGCCTCGTCCACGTTACTGTTTCTGCCCATGTCTGACTCTGAAATAAAAGAAAACACAAATTTACAGTACAATTTGGATATAATGACTTTGCATTTAACGGTCTACTGTTTTAAGTGACGATAATGTAAACTCTAGTAAGGTTTCATAGCTTTTAGTAGGAAAACGTATCCGTTTAAAGTGACCAACTACAAAAAGCGACCTATTTTAATGATAATTTGTCCGGTTACAAAACCCACCTACCAATACAGCCTCGCTTTTGACTAGGAAGCTCGACACAATGAGTCCCGTGAAGCGAAAGTGTTTTTTCAATTTAAGAAAAAAATGCTGTATTACACCGTTTAGAAGCCGGTGAATCAAATGTAATCCTCGCAAAGAAGTTCGGCATGTCTTATTTCTCACTCTGCAATACCCGTTACAGAAAAAAAAGATGTGTAATGATGCATCCACGTCATAACAACAATACATTTTGTATGTTTGTTATGTAGAATTTTTAAGTACTATGCTTATTTCCTGCCAATATACCAACAGTGAAACTGTGGTAGGGATATCAATATAAAATATAGATAATTGATTTTATATTGAGCCCCTGGTATGACATTTCAAAAAATAAACTCACCGTTCCCAAACGCCGACAATTCTTCGTAGAATGGCACGTCCACCCAATTTTTAAGTACTATGCTTATTTCCTGCCAATATACCAACAGTGAAACTGTGCTAGGGATATCAATATAAAATATAGATAATTGATTTTATATTGAGCCCCTGGTATGACATTTCAAAAAATAAACTCACCGTTCCCAAACGCCGACAATTCTTCGTAGAATGGCACGTCCACCCACAGCTCGCTGTGATAGCCGGCCTCCGGAGAGAAGAGTTCCCCACTCCGCGATGTGCCAGGTAACGGCTCGGGAGATGCTGCACGGATAGGCATAATTGGTGCATTGGGAGCCGTTGATTGGGTCTGTGCGGGAGTGGAAATCCACGGTAGTGGTACGGGTCGTGGCAACGGTGAAGGCGTCCCTTGTGAAAAGGGACACGTTGTTCTCTCCGGAGATGGAATTCTGAAAACATTTACATAAATCATATAAATTGTTCTCATTCACGTGTGAAACAGTAAGTACAGTATGTAAATAAACAATAAAATTAGAACTCTGTAAAATATGCACTGAATGTGCCAAATGCACAGAGCGCTGATCTTACCAACTCTCACTGTAAGAGTGGAACGCTGTCAGGAAAAAACAATAATATTGTATCAAGCATCTAAATACGATTACTTACTTTTGTTTAGTTTTTCTTGGAGGTGCGGTAGGGAGCAAAATGCGCGCCGCCTGCTTCTTGAATTTTCGGCTTTCCAGCTCTAGCCGGAAGGAAGCAGGCAGGGACCTAACAGCCTTTAGGGCCTTGACGCGATCCTCTCGCACCAGTAGCAAAGCAGGGTCGCTGTTTAAATAAATACAAATATATGATGAGTTCAACGGCCACAGCAAAGTACTTTCATAAAAAAGCATTAAAAAATACTAACACTCCAGATGAGGCTGCAATTGCAGATCTGCGTTGACGTCCACGTGCAGGTAGTCTGGCACCAGCTCGTACCCCACCTCTCCCTCTTCCTCTGCCTCCTCTTGCAGTCAGCACCACTCTATATATTTTAAATTGAAAACACTTAATGTAAGTACTTAAATGTTTAAATTTTGTTAAATATTGCACTAATATAAAATTTGAAAATAATTATTGGGTCGTGGAGTGATCCCTTTCCCTGGACGACAGCTGTTTCTGCACAAATTTGGTAAAAGTAAACAAATTAATTAATTATACAACAAAATTACTAAATTTTTATTGTGTGACGAAGGCTTTACACCATTTTACATGTGAAAAAGAGTCAACTTTTTGACATATGACTTAAAATAATTGGTTGGAAAATATCTGTATTAATAATGAACCAATTCAAATAAAACTTATATATATCTCTTTGTTTTGAATCACTGTGATGGAATATCTATATTTCAAATGCGCGAGTGCAGTATTTAAGACATTATTGTAAATCAAAAACAGATGACGTCTTCAGTTGACGTAATCTTACACAAAAACTTCAACCAAAACAATATAACACAAACAAACGAATTAAAAACGCATTTCAAAGATAGATAAGTCAATCATGATTACACAGATATATAATTATGCGTTAAAAACCCAATAAATTAATTACTTACGGCATTTTAGGAAGAGTCCAAAATTTGGTGAATGTTGAAAATTTATAATTTTGTTTTTTGACAGGACGCCATAAAAAAACCGCGAAAACTCGTTAAATAACACTTCAAATGGGACTGGGACACGGTCAAGCGGCTTGATCGCAAGAACGTAGTTTATTGTCTATGGCACTTTGTGTCAAGCATTTTGACCGTGTACCGAAGCTGGCTTGCAAGCATTGCGCAATTCTACGTGCTTGCGGCGGGGCTTGATGCGAATTTATATTTTTGTGGGAATAGACAAACGACAATAGACAAATAAATATCACGTATCATAAACAATGATATAAATTGAATAAAATTGTTATAAAATAGGTACTTAGTTATCGTTTTTGTGTTCAATTTGTAGAAATCCATCTAATTTAAAAATTCTGGAAGTATTTTAGTATTTTTTAATAATTATGACAGCGGTTTTCAAGGTCATTAATAATCAAACTGTAGAATAAATAATTTTCTGAATTTTCAATGGAGAAAACATATTTTTTTGTATGAATACCGCACAAGATATTCATACAAAAAATAGCTGTAGCCTGTAATACACTTTGCAAATGCTCATGGGTAAAGCGGTACCTTAACTTGTACCATTCTTGACACCAAATTCGTTTCTTTTTATTATTTTATTCAAACATAAAGCTAACGTAAGAGCCAAGAACGCTTTGTCTTTGACAGATTCCATTTTGCCGCGAGTCACGAAATGACAGGAAGGCATAGAAGTACATATACATAGACCACCACGAAATCAAAGGAAGGCGTGGCCATGCTTGACGGAGAGGCTTGATGCGGGCTGTCAAGCCGCTAAGCATAGACAATAATAGACAACAATAGACAACAATAGAAAAAAAAACTACGTGCTTGCGATCAAGCCGCTTGACCGTGTCCCAGTCCCAAAAGACGGGTGCGCCTGTTCTCACATTGCTGGAGGGTTGGGGGCGGAGCTACGAAGTTTGCCGAGTGAACACGAAGGCTCAAAGCGGCTCGGAACTACGAAGTTTGCCGAGTGTACACGAAGCGTGTCACATAAAACAACTTATTGTAGGTAGATATAGAATTGACAATAATGTTATGGACATGGACCATTTTACAAAAATTTGAAAAAATAGTAAAACTTTTACAATCGAATGTGTAGGTAGAACATTAAGGTAAACTTATTAACACATATTTTCAAGAAGACATACAAGTTCATCATATTAATGTCAATTACAATTGGTTACTACCTACTCCTATAATCCAAATAAAAAATGATTTTGGCAGAGTAAATAACATTCTGTAATCAAATATTTTGTGCATTCGGAAAGCTGCTTCTTACTGAAATTTAATTTTCTTATACTACATATTAGTTTAGATTAGATTGAAAAGGATTCAATATTATGATGATTACATAAACAAATCCATCATCACAGTACTTACTGTGTAAAGAGCCAAAAGTGTAATCAGAGGATAGACTGCACATTAACTATTGTCTAACCATTTTTCAAGTTATAAAATGAGGTCCCTGAGGCTGTTTTCCGAATTTTGATTACCTATTTGTGAAGATCCAGACAGAATGTAAAACTAATGTAAGCTTAATGAATAAGTTTATAAAAGGGATGCCATTAAATACTATGGTTGGGACAGGTCAAAAGGATAAATGAAGGAAGTCACTTGAATCAGGTCATGACAAGAGTCACAAAAACATAAAAGTAAGAATGTGAAAGAAGCAAGAAGTGTGTCCCAAGACAGAGTTGTGGTTCAACTTATTCGGTAGATTACAAGTTGTTCAAAAGAAGTAGTGTTTACAGAAAATATCAAGACAAATAAAATAATCAATCATATTCATAAAAGCGACTTTATTAGGTAATAGAAAATGTAAAAAATATAATATTAAGTATGACAATCATTTACCAGTATCACAATGCCATGAAATACAATATCCATCATATTCCTAGTACTAAGCAGAATCATGCAGAAATCTAACCAAAATAAAGAGTTTTTTTCACAACATAAAACAAAAAGCTAAGAATAGCCATCAAACCTTACAACTATTGTGACTTGCACAAAGTGATATAATTATTGAGATTTTTAAAATTATGAGTTTGAAGATGACAAGCAGAAAGCAGTTTTACACTCCCGTACCGGACGGGGGGATCACACTTACACTAACGAGAGTTTTATGCTATATCTAAGTTGTTTTTTACACCACGTACTCTGTAATTTAGTTAATCCTAAAAAAACTATTTGGTTATCGATCTGCATTTAAAAAATATATATTTTATTTCTAGTTTCTTAGATATTAAATAATTTGTACAAAATTCCGGCAAAGTTCCTGTCCCCTGCCCCGCACCTCAGCTTCGTAGCATCGGCTAAAATTCCCCCGTCCCCATCCCCACTATCCGCTCACCACCGAGAACGATCCAGCGAGCTACGAACTGGACCGTAAAAGTTGCATTTTATGGAAAGGGCTAACTCCCGGTCGCGTACACTGCACTACTGGTATTTCCTTTTGCGATGCTAAAATGTTCACTTGCCGGACAAAGATCGGCCTGCCTAGCTTGCATCCGGTAAATGTTTCATGTTTAGAGACAACATTAAAATTATATCTGTCTCTGTTTCTCACATGGAAAAGAAATCGGTCAGAAAGAGATACATATTTTGTATACATTTTTAAGTAATTTGAAGGAACTTGAATAAAAACAGAGTACTATATGGTTAAAAAGTCTATCGCAAACGTCTTTTAAATTTTATATTGGGTTATAGTTGCTAATTCTCTTAATTTTCGTGGTAAATAATAATCTGCAAAACCGGACTAGTTTCGCCCTGCTATGGGCATCTTCAAACTGGTAAGTAGTTCATTCATACCTACTTATGAAATGGTGTTTATAAATTAATATCTATTTCAGGATTGTAAAATATTTATTCTGTACTTTTAATATTAGAATTTATGTAATCAGTCGGCATGTATTTATTGCAGTTTCTTACGGCATATTTACCAATGTTTTAAATTAGATCATAAAATTCTATGGTTTTAATCAATTTGTGTGAAAGCCGCACAAGAGCCCCAACAGTCCTATCCAGTGGAACTATGGCATCCCCAATTGGGGTATTTTGTGAGGCTGAAGATAGTGGGGATGGGGAGGGGGAGGATATGGGTAAGACAAAGGTGGAAGTACATGCATATTCACATCTAGTTACCATATAGGCTTAAGTCATTTCAAGCAACGTTTGGATTCTACATGGTGGTCTTTCACTAGGGCGATACTGAAAGCATCTACCGCCCTGCAACTTGATATTATATATTTTTTTCTTTCATAAATATTACAGCATCCGTTGTCGAAGGGTAAGGCTCTAGACTTGTAAACCGGAGGTCGCGGGTTCAAATCCCGGTGTGCGCAAGTAAATTTTAATCTTTGTGATATTTCACAATTTACTGACTAGAATTCATTTAGGTTGTTGCTTGAAATAACTTTGACCTTGTTTGGTGACCAGTACTGAATAGCCAGCTATTTCCCCAACTTCCTCTTCTCCATCTTCTTCCCCTCCTCACTACCATTAGCCTTACAAAATACCAGTACCGGCTCGTGACTTTTGGGTCTACTATTAATTGTAATATTATCACTCTTTCAAATTTTATTTGATTGATTTGTGTTATTACAAATTAACCCGGAGGCTGCCGTGCGCATCTATGTTTGATTCAAGATTCCGAGCTCTCGCTGCCACGCGCAAACATACATGATTTTAATTTCAACTTGCGATATCTCGGAACTTTCTGTATAGATGGCGCAAAACTCGGGCTTAAAAAATAATTTGAACTTTTATCTAGCGACATCTCTACACAGATGTGACAAATGATTTTGTTTATATAATAAAAGACCTCGTCAAACTGGAGACTACAATATTTCCCCTGCCAGTGTTTGAATTCCCCGCGCGCGCGTAGCTGTGTTAGTGCTTCACGTGGTTCCTTCTTATCTCGACGGTTCGCGAATACTTAGAATCTGCAACGAATCATGGTTCTAACTTTATTATTTTAACAAATTGTTTTTATTAACTAGTAATATTTTTAGTGCAAATAACATTTGTGTTAATCAACATGTTTTCTTATTTTAAATGAAATAAGTTGTTATATCCGCCTTTCGAGTGAAAAATAATAATTTAAATTTTATTTTAATTATCTGTGTTTGGAAACTAATTATTGTGTTAATTTGTCGTTTTTCCTAATATTTTATTTTGTGTAACCCTCCATCATGGCTCGACGTGACTTGTCTGATGACCAAATAAGAGAATATTGTCTCGATCTTGACTCTGACTGTGAATTTAGTGACAGTGAGTGTGATTCCGCCAGTGAAGTAAGCAGTATAAATGAAGGAGTACACGCTGAAAATATTGTTGAATCTAATGATCAACTCTTGGACAAACCCAGCACGTCAAGTCAGACTGGTTTTGACATGAACACTTGGACATCGGATCATTTTGTACCGATTATTCACGACTTCGATGATTTCCCTTCTGGCGTAAACTCTTCTCCTCTTTTGTCGGAAAATTCCGAGGAAGTGAATTTTTTTGAGCATTTTTTAAATACAAATATTATGACTGATATTGTATCTCAAACTAATAAATATTACGCAGCAACAATACAGAAAAAAGTTGTGTCTGAACAATCAAGGCTTCGTAAATGGGTTGATACTTCAATTAGTGAGATGTATGTATTTTTTGCCATATCAATGCTGATGACACGAAATAAACATCATTCAATAGAAGAGCATTGGTCGACAGATCCTCTTCTTACGAGTGACATTTTTGATAAAACGATGCCCAGAAATAGGTATCAAATATTACTGAGCATGTTACATATTTCTGACCACGATACACAAATTCCTGGCGACAAATTGCACAAAATAAGATTACTCGTTAATCCGACTCGTAAGATATTTAAAGAAACTTTTACTCCCTTTGAAAATCTTTGCATCGACGAGAGCATGGTTGTTTTTAAAGGACGATTAAAATTTAAACAATTTATTCCTTCCAAACGCCACCGGTTTGGGATAAAAATGTTTGTTTTGTGTGATGTACTGACGGGTTATGTTTTAGATTTCATTGTTTATTGTGGTGATGGAACCGACGTCACTGATAATCAATGTATAGGCGCCTCGGGAGCTGTTGTGACAACTCTACTTAGAGATTACCTAGATAAGGGACACAAACTTTATGTTGATAACTGGTATACCAGTCCTACACTATTTAAATACCTGCATGAAAATAAAACCAATGCTTGCGGAACGGTGCGAAAAAATAGGAAATACATGCCAAAATTTGACAAACTGAAGAAGGGGGAAATGGTAACAAAGAGCTGCGGGCCATTGATGGCTCTAAAATGGCATGATAAGAGGGAAATATACATGCTCAGCTCTTTACACGACAACACTATTTCCCCAACGGGAAAAACAAATTTAAGAACGGGACAAACAATATGCAAACCCAATTGCATTCAGGATTACAATAAGCATATGGGTTTAGTGGATAAGGCAGACATGATGTTAACTGGAGTAAGTTGCTTGCGAAAGTCCATTAAGTGGTATAAAAAGCTTTTTTTCCATATTATTGATTTATATCTGTTAAATTCTTTTATTGTACACAACAGCATAAAAAATTCAGGTATGAGCTTCCCCGATTATCAGTTATGTGTGATAAGACAATTAATCGCAAAACACCACAAAAAAACTCAACTCGACTCAACTCCTCATTCGTCTCATCATGACACACCATTACGTCTGCTTTCAAAAGAAGTTGTAAACCATATGCCTGAGCCAATACCGGCAACATCAAAACAATCCAAGCCATACAGAGCCTGCCATGTTTGTGCGAATACAAAACTTAAACAAAGCCGCAGAAAAATGGCTCGATATATGTGTTCCCAGTGTAATGTGGCATTGTGTATTCATCCCTGTTTTAAAGTCTACCATTCGAATAAAAACTATTAACATAAATAATACGATAAGAAACTGTAAATAAAAGTTGAATAAATAATGAAGCTTAAACAATAATATTATCACAAGTGAATCGTGTGAAATGGTGAGCCGTCGCAGTGGTCCCACTACAGAGACGTGAGTACTGATATTACTATAGTATGTTTGTATGTGTTGGTGAGATTACTGATTTGATAATGGCGGCGGGTCGAAGTTTGTTGATGTTTCATAGATAGTTTTTATTCGTCAAATAATGCATCAATTCATAAAGATATCTTGCTTAGACTTTTCAAGAGTGTCACGTAAACAAGTTTTTTTTGTTTTGGTAATGATTTACAATCTCTAAGTGCTGAGGATAATAAATAATGAGGCAATATAAAAAATTCTAAAAACCCTTGGCGTGAGAGTATCTATCTGTGTTTACATTCGGGCAGCAAAAAGGTTAATTAATTAAAATAATATATAGTATATTTGCGGCACGTTCCAGAGTGGAAGATACTACCAGTATCGCCCTGGTGTAAGACCACCATTCAGAATTGAAACGTTGCTCCAAATGGCTTTAGCCGTGTTTAGTGACTAGATCTGAATAGCCAGGTACTTCCCCACCTTCCTCTTTCCCTTCCCCACTTACCTTCAGCCTCACAACATCCCCCAATTGGGGATGCCATAGTCTCACTGGCTCCAGACGGGAGCAGTTGGGACTCTTGTGAGGTATTCACTATAAAAAAAATAAAAAAACTCTAGTACACCTAAAAGTTCCGAGCCGCCACTCCAACATACCCCATTTGGGAATGCTATAGTCTCACTGGTTCCAGAGGATTAGATAGGAGCAGTTGGGACTGTTGTGGTGTTTTACATAGAAAAATCAAAAACAGGAATATCTGAGGTTACAGTAAAATATAATTTACTCCACGTTTAAGTTCTAAAAATACCTTTTTTTTCCACTATATTTAAAAATTCGTTGTATTTCGAACCCCTCGACATACAAACGAACCCATTATTTATGGTAAGGCAAACACTACGATTTGACCCTAAATGTAAATATACTACTTAATATCATAAATTAGGAATTATAACCTTCACTAACATCTAAATATTCCATAATATTCGAAATAACATCCGTACCTAGTTTAGTAGTGGTAGGTTTTTTAAAACTTAAAAATATGTATTTATAAATAGATCCATCATTTACGGACCAACCTGTGCAATAAACTAGCTACGCTGTAATCGCCAATCGCCAGTCGACATTCAGAATCGAGGAGTTATGCTCGTTATCGGCCCGCCTTCCCTGTTTTGTATGGAAAAAGGCGCATTATTATCTAAATTCATTAGAATATTAACTCCGACTTTATTTATGAAAATATTTTGATAATTACTTCTGAAACACTTTGAATATACTCCCCTCTAATTATTACTAAAACAAATTACACAATATTATGCCATTAACATCCTTTAATAAGCAAAACAAATTGGGGTCCCTAGTGACCCCCCTTCGGATCTTATGTGATTTTTTTTCTCTCCGGGACGAAATCCAAGCCACAAACATTGAACAATGGCGATAACTTAAAAATAGCATTTAAATAATGGCAAAACTAATGTGATTTACGTACATACATAATGAATCACTTAAATAAAAATAATAAAAATCAACTGGCTCAATGTTAATGGTAAATACGGTGGAGGTAAATTCAGTCACGCTTGATTCTTGTCATCCTGAAGATATATAATTTATTCAGACAAATCGGAAGCGCTCAGAGCAACCACCGTGAAGTTGACATTGTTGCGATCCCTTTCCATGAAGGTGCGGCAGACCTTGGCAGAGTCTTCCAGGAGCGTCTCGGGGGTCGTGTCTCCATGGTTAATCGGGAAGGACTTGCGCCCGTCCAGCTCGTACAGTTTGCCATCTTTGTGCACAAACGCGATGAAGTGGTGGTTGACAGGATCGTTTTCTCCGGGAGTGTTGGACTGGCCTTCCTTGGCCAGCTCGAAATGGGCAGAGACTACTCCCTCGCAGTTTTCAAGCAGAGAACCTCTGGCGGTGGAGTCCAGTTCTTTGGCATCGTCCAGGAATTGCTTCAGCCAGCCGTCGAAGAGTTGGATATTGTCGGTGTTGTTCGCGATGCTGTGAAGTAGGGCGACGGTTCCACACGCATTCTGAACAGTTTGCTTCATGTGGAAAACGTTCTCGGATATAATTTGAGCATTTTCAGTTAGTTCAGATTCCTCCTTCTTCCTTAAATAATACAAACATAACCTTCAAATATCAATACAAACTACCAGAGCTAGCTACCTTCGTGTACACTCGGCAAACTTCGTAGTTCCGAGCCGCTTTGAGCCTTCGTGTTCACTCGGCAAACTTCGTAGCTCCGCCCCCAACCCTCCAGCAATGTGAGAACAGGCGCACCCCCAAAAGACAGGGTGCGCCTGTTCTCACATTGCTGGAGGAATGGGGGCGGAGCAACGAAGTTTGCCGAGTGAACACGAAGGCTCAAAGCGGCTCGGAACTACGAAGTTTGCCGAGTGTACACGAAGGCTGGCAACAATCAACTTGATTTTGAATAATTTGTTTGAAGTCTTGAAGTTTGACTGTGGTTTGACGTTCGAAAATCTCTCAAGTATGAGGGAGATTTTGAGTTGAAAGAAACGAAACATGGAGGTCGTTATTAGTAAACATTTACAAGACATAATCAACCCTACGGACGAAAATAAGTATTATTCTGGATACTTCGACAGCCAGGAGAAATAGGCTGCATTCAATACTGACTTGAAGGCTTCAGGGTTTTCATTCTCAACCAGAACCAGTTATGGTAGAAAAGGTATGTAGCCCTACCCGACTACAATCACAGAGCGTGCAGCGTCTAGCCCTGCCCTTTTGGCAAACATAAACTAATTTGTATTCCTTTTTTTTTTTAACCTAACCTAACCTAACCTAACCTAACCTAGCCTAACCTTCTACTTCCTGGTTACGAAACCATTACTAGGATAGGTTATTGTACTTTTTATTACTAACCTCCAACTTACCTAGCTCTGGTAGTTTGTATTGATATTTGAAGGTTATGTTTGTATTATTTAAGCTTTCTGCCAGAAGCCTGACCTCACAATTGTTATTTAATCTTATATATTCTAGGTTTTCCGAATAAAATCACAAAGTAGAAGAAATTTGTGTTTAATCCGTGACCTATCCTGATATTCCTTTACGATAGGCCTACTTCACTAGTAACTCTTAAGATCATTTAAACTTGAATGCACTACTTGTATTTTTATGACAAAGTGCCTTCTTCGATGTAATTGTTATGCAGTCTTATGGAGAAATAACAACCAACCAAGAAAGCCAAGTTCTCATTGTCACAGGTTTAAATTTGCCGGGCAGATATGAAGTGAAGTTCGGATTTCGTAGCTCCGCCCCCAATCCTCCGGCAATGTGAGAACAGGCGCACCCCAAAAGACAACGGATAAGTTCATAGACAAAGAGAATATATTATCAGCTATTCGATAAAACAAGTAGCTGGCCATATAAACGTTTTAAATAATTACAATAAATATTTTACGAATGGTAGAAAAATCGGTCCATTTTTGGACCGATATCAATCGCAAAAAAATAAAAGTGGTCGATTTTTCGACCGAAATCGTTCCAGTGGTTAAGACTGAAAACTGACTAGGTTTGTTAAATTTGGAGATAATTATTAAAATATGAATAAAAGTTGATTATTTTTATTACTCGCTCTTTTATTTATAAATACTTTATACATATAAACTCCTTGCTAAATTGATTGTCAGATTGGTCCAGGTTTGAAAATTAGAAGAATTTTATGAAGGGGTCTGTGTGACCCGACGTCCATGGGAGTGTGATTTTTTTTTCACGTCCATAGTTAAGGGCTAGGGACATATCAACTGTGTGTACAAAATTGCATTCTGTCTAATAATAAGTAGGGAAGGTTATTGATAAACTAAAATTGATCATTTTAATAGTAGCGAAAAAGCACCCCGAAGGCGCTCCATAAAGAATCTTAAGGTAATGAATGTATTTTATTTATGGTATTTCCTTATAATTAGAAGAATTTTTAGAATATTTAGAATGTAAATATTGTAATTTAACGTCATATGAAATTCTAAAAATTCGTTGTCATTCACATCATTATAATAATATTAGATCATTGCTATCTGCAAGTAACCAATAAGCATTATCATAAATAAATAAATCTCAGCATCATTGTCAGAATGAAGACCTAACTAACAAAATGTTGCCATACCTATGTACCGTGCTTTGTCTATGCCCCCCCCCCTCACTCCACCCTATCATAATCTGGCTCTGTCCACAGCTAGTACTCCCGATGAAGTCAGATCAATTAAATCAATTAATCACTTGATTCTTTTGATGTTTCGAACATGTAAATGTTTCGATCCATTCCATAACTACGAACGATGAACTACTAAATCTACCAATATCCAGTGCAGATGCATTTCTGACAACATAATGCATTTAGTACATTGAAATCGTTTCTTTTCATGGTTAGTAATTCTGATATTTTATTTTATTTATTTTTTATATTGGGAACCAGACAACCCATTTTTTTTTCTCTGAAATTCAATAAACCCCTCCTGACATATATGAAAATATTGTGACACCTCACCTCATTTGAGGTTGGAAACTTCAACACATGATTTTGGAAATTGATAACCTTATTCAAACTCACTCTGATATTGTGTCTTACTCAACACTAGAAGTAAAGAATTCTCGGATTATCGATTTTTTTTTTAAACACTAGTATAGTACTTAGGAAATTATACATCTATGGACGATTGAGCGGATTGAATGTATTTTTTTCTTAAATCGCCTTAAATTGAGGATCTGCATTCCCTGCAGTAAATAAAACGCAATTTGAATGAAATTACTATGAACCTGAAATACTAGATTCATGGAATTAATTATTGTCTATGAAAACATTATTGTCTATGCATAACCTGCAAATTTTGTTAACCCATGTTTTCTAAGCCGACACTGGTTACTTCCTGTAACTAAACTCTGTTTAACTTAATCCCAAATTGTGATAGTTATTAGTAAGAAGGATTGTTTATATTCCAAACGATTCTCTCAACCTTTGTCATAACTTAAAAGTCACAATTTGTATAATTTTTTTCTTAATAAGTGTCTTGGCAACGACTTCATTGTTTTGACAGAATATTCCAATCGTGACCAAATTTTAAAAAAGTCATTTAATTAGTGTGACGTTAACACTGTGTTCTGTTTCAGGTATATTTGTTTGAGGTCAAACGAATTACCAAACGCTACCTCAGCAGTGCCATGGATCTACTAAATCCAGAGTCTATATCTATCAAGACGGAACCAGGGCCCAAGAAGAAGGCGGAGGTGAAATGTCGTATACGGATATGGATTTCGACCTCCCAGATCTAAAAAAGGAATGTTCGCAATATGCGGATTGTAGTCGGTCAGCCAGTTAGTTTCATTGAATATATTGAAAATGTAGGATTTTTAATTTGGATATTCGGAAACCAAGTCCATTTTGAAATGTCGTGAGAACAGGACAGACTATGTTTGTGCACAATACCCTCTATTGTCGTGCATGAGTATATTTGGAATTTATCTTAAAATTCGTCCTTGCTGGAATCTGCCAAATTAGAGTACTCTTTTAACTTAATTATATTGCTCCAAATAGGTTGTTGATTCCTCAAGTTTTCACCTCGTTTTATTTGGGATATGAGGTAAGTTTCAAGTGTTATTTTACGTGGTGCAGTTCGGGAACTTCCTTATTTAAAATACTTTATATTAAAATACGAAAATTAGTGTGAAATAAGGAAGTAGAATACTTTAAACAAACGTGTATTTTAACTTTACCTTTATTGATGCTAGATTCCATCGACTTAAAACAACCGTATTGAAAGCGCTCAAGAGCATCGCTTTTCCTTCTTGAAACATCGTTCCCTGGGGACATCTGGAGTCATACGCCTAAAAAGGCTTTTACATAAATTGATACAAGAAGCAGTGTACATTTGAGAATATATGTATTATATTGGAAATCATAAGAGTATATAGATGTAATCCATCATAAAGCACGTACAACGTATATTTATGAATTCACAAATATAAATTTGTGATTAAAAGAATAATAGAATATTTTGAAAAATATATATTTTTTTAAACTTAATATTTAACAATATAAGTAAAACGTAAGAGCAACAAAAAAAATAAAATTAAAACCACACTACATATAAGACAATACACTAAAACTACACTAACAACGCCACTCTAATTTGTAGTATTCAGCAGTCAGTAAATATTTCAGTAGTACCTCCATACTTGTTGCCCAGATCATTCACCTTATTGGTCAGTGAGTGTGTTTGTGTTTTTATTTTACCGTCAATTGACCTTAAATACTTTTTTACAAAATTCCGCTTCTACGCGTTTAATCGATGGTATCTTTATTCGTTTTATTTAAAAATACGTTTCGTTTCGTATCAATGATCAATGTACGAATTATAATTTTGTTTTTCTAGGTAGCTTTAATGCGGTAACTGTTCCCATGAAGCTGGAACCAGGACCCGGAGAAGAAGATGAAAGAGGTCCAAATGTGGAAATTGACATAGACCTGCCTGATATTAAAAGGGAATGCTTAGAACGTTTTGAAAGAATTTCCCAGACAGCAGGTAAAACTGATTTTCATTGTATGATTTATCAATTCGTGCTATCCTATTTTATCAACGTTTTTAGGAATTTACTGTGCTTATCTACACTTTTTGTAAGTAATAAAACTTATTGAGTATTAAACCTTTTTTCTTTTTTTATTGCCAGTTTTGAAGACACATCCAGTGGAAAAACGATCATCTTGTCCTCATTGTAACTACTCCTTCTCTCGTAAGTCAAACTTGACAAGACACATGCTGACCCACAATGGAGAAAAACCTTTTTCATGTCATGAGTGCAACTATTCATGTTCTCTTAAGGTAAATTTAAAGAGACACACGCTGACACACAGTGGAGAAAAACTATTTTCATGTTCCGAGTGCATTTATTCATTTTCTCAAAGGAGTAATTTGACGAGACACATATGATGACACACAGTGGCGAAAGACCTTTTTCTTGTTCCGAGTGCAACTATTCATGTTCTCAAAGGGGTGATTTGACGAGACACATGCTGACCCACAGTGGAGAAAAACCTTTTTCATGTCATGAGTGCAACTATGCATGTTCACGAAAGACAAATTTGACCAGCCACATGGTGACCCACAGTGGCGAAAAACCTTTTTCTTGTTCCGTGTGCAACTATTCATGTTCACGAAGTAATGATTTGACAAGACACATACTAACTCACAGTGTAGAAAAACTTTTTTCATGTTCCGAGTGCAACTATTCATGTTCTCAAAGGGGTCAATTGACGAGACATATGCTTACTCACAGTGGAGAAAAAAAAACCTTTTTCATGTTCTGAGTGCAACTACTCCAGTTCTCGAAAGAGTCATTTGACGAAACCCTTGCTGTTTCACAATGGAGAAAAACCTTTTTCATGTTCTGAGTGCAACTATTCATGTTCTCGAAAGAGTCATTTGACGAGACACATGCTGACTCACAATTACGAAAAACCTTCTTCATATTCCGATTGCGGTTAATCATTTTCACGAAAGACAAATTTGACGTGCCACATAGTGTTTCACAGTGTAGAAAAACTTTTCTCACGTTTAGAGTGTAATTATTCATGTTCTTAAAAGGGTCTTATTGCGAGCCCCATGCTTACCTACATAGAATAAAAACCTTTTTCGTGTTCCAAGTGCAACTATTCGTGTTCTCGAAAGGAAGATTGGAAGAAACACGTGATTACTCACTGATGAGAAAAAAGTGTTTCATTTTCCTAAAGCAAAATATAGTATTTAGCTAAGCCGCTATGAAATAATTTATTTTATATTTCCGGAAACTGAAATACGTTCTTCTTATTACTGTCCGTCTGACAAAAAGTATTTTTTTTAATCGTAGATACGTAAAAATACGAGCGTCGACATAAAATGTCCGTATTGAGTGAGTCCCTATTTTCTATATATTTACAAAAATCAAGTGAAGAAGTGACATTTTTCAGATCTTTGTTTTCTCTACCTATGCGAATGAATTAACTAAAATATATTTATAAACTCTGACTTATTATTATCTTTGTTATTTACACAACCTAACATTGTGGACAAACTTTCTTTTGTCATCTGCCAATCGTTTCATTCTGTTTCTACGCGCAAATTTTACACAATATCCCTTACACGGTTTAACCCACACAGTTAAATTTATCATCCCATATGTTGCATCCGAACGCGTTTCCGAATTACAGCTTCAGGTAAACATGAATAATGAACTATAAATGAATTGAAATGAACTGAATGATGTCTGTTGGAATTGAGTGATCATACGTGTAAGAAGAAAACAAGGTAGGCCAATCACTGACCACGAAGAAGCACACATCATAAAGTAGTTAGTTCAAGCACAACACAATCACATGAGTTCCACCGCGATACCTCGGGGTAATCATTGTAGCCACAACACAATAACTACTTGTATAAGCTTATACAATAACAATATTAAGCGTTGTTAAAATCAATGAAAGAGACGTAAAGCTTCTATAATATCAATTTTAATTTTAAAATACTTGCATAATATAATGTTATTTTAATCAATTCATTATTTTGACAACTGCCTATTTATGTGACCGAAAATTAAATGGGTGTAGTTAGTGTGGAATAATAATATTAATTATAAGACATTATAGTTAACTACAATACAATGACAACAATTGGTATCAGTTCTTATTTTTAACGTTTTATTGTTGAATCAAAATCTATTATAATATGAAAAAAAGTTTTACACTTTAAAAACATTACTCTGCGAAACTAAAATTAGTGATCATTTACTAACTGACCAAAAAAATAAAACAAAAATAAAATAAAATAAGGTACAAAGGTTGATATTATTTTTGTTATTATAGAAACAGAAGATAGAAAAAATATAGAAATAGAACTACATTTTAAAATACACATTTTTTTCACAATAAGATCATAAGAAATATTTTTATACTTTCTAGAATCTAGATAAAACAAATATCATGCCCCACATAAAAAATGCGAGGAAAAAAATTAAATTAGCTGTTAATATAAAAAAAATCTGTGTTTCAAAAAAGGTTTGTTGAATTAATTCGGATGAAATAATTACGCTGCAAACTTGGATTTTTTTGAAGAAGACGGTTGTTCACTTTGCAAATCATTTTCACTACTATTGTCATAATTTAAAATATTGATGCCAATGTATTTAAAAAAACATATGGGAGGGGATCGAATAATAGGCTTGACTATGGGAAACGGCGGACTAATGACCGAGCCTTTCCACGCGGTGGCTTCGGTTAGTAGTAGTACTGAGCAAACCAATCCGAAACGAAAGCAAAATCAGGGTTGGCACATTGATATTTGGCACTGCTCTAATATTTTTTTACGTTAAATTGTAATGTATTCCGGCAATGTCCTCTAGGTATTTGTTTTGATATTGGATATGAAAACCACGGCTCTTTTTATATTGCTCTCTTACTCCGCTCCACGGTTAATACGCAATATTTCAGTTTCAAATAAATGGAATTAGATTAAGTCGGGGGAGACGAAAAAATATGCACTTTGAAATTTTATTTCTTTTATTAATTAACTTACGCGATATGTCAATTAGTAGGTATGCGGCGCCGTTGTTGTCGCCGTTGTTAAATAACGTAATTCTACCGAATAACGTAATTCTATCTATAAAATATTTCATAGACACTGCTGCCAATCACACAAAATTTAGTATTGCCATGTAAAATTAATAATATCATCATATATAATTCATTCATGTAAGTGAATGTATTATTTATAACAAATAATCAACATAAAATTAAATGTAATAATCCGAATTAACAACCAAAAGGAATAAAATGTGATTAAACCTATTCCGTTTGGGTAGTTTAGGTTAGATTGGGCAGAAGAACATGGAAAAAAGCTATTAGAATTAAATCACAAACCAGTCTATACAAACCTAGCGCAGCCCACAAACTATTTGAAAACTGGGATATAACACTAAATGGGACGCGAGTGGGCGTTATTAAATGGGCAATTTTTTGTTATAGAAAATCACAGTTAGATTAGGTTAGGTTATGTTTATAATTTTATTTAGAATTAAGGAGATTTTATTGAATTAGTTCGTAGGTAGGTACTGTACCTACACCCGCCCTCTGGCTAGGAAAATAACTAGTAGGTACGTTTGTTTTTATTTTCATAAGAATTTATTTTGTGTGGTTGGTATTTCCAGCAAATGTCATATTACTTTGTATTTGCTATGAAATCTCGCGAACAAATGGAATATGGCGTTATGATTTTGGTTGACGACCGGTGTATTATCGTATATGTGAAATGATTTAAACGAAATTAAAATTTGAAGTGTATATTTTTTTAGGTTTTCCCCAACATTAAGAATCACTTTTAGTAATAATATAACTAAATTCAAGTATCAATTCAAATAAACATTCCATATTTACCGTGAAGCGGATTTCGTAACGTTTACCAAAGTGTGTTATGTTTTGTTATGAATTAAATTATTAATAAAAATGTATTTTAATTATCGTTGAATGTGCCAACCCTTATCATAAAGCAACATTTTTTTATGGTTTTTACCCGGTTTCAGGGCAAATATCAATTCGTTTCAGAATTGTGATATAAATTTTTAACTTATTAACTGCCAACTTTATTTTCGATTTTAATAGAAGTATTGTCATGTTTTTTTCTTTTCAATGTAACTATGTACAAAAAGTTTTTTGAAAAGTGTCATCAATTTATTGATAAAATTGATGAGTTCAGATTCTTTTTCGAATAAAAATGGTCCAATTTAAAAAAGTCCATATTGGATTTATTAATCCATAAGGAATTGTGGTTTGAAAAGCTCGAATTGAATGCAGATATACGAAGCGTTGTCCATAAACCATGCAATTTGCCCTTTGTTAATTTTACACAGACTCTAGAAGCGGCCGTCAAACGCGTAGCACAGTCCCGAATGGCACTAGCCCTACCCCTCCCCTTACCCCGCGGGCTCCCATTCATCCAAAAATCACGCGAAATGAGCGTGTGTTCGAAATTAATTTTAAAAAATAGGTTGCCGTTCAAAATTTTGTTGGATCTTTGCAGAAATCGTTTTTACGTAGCTATCCCATCAACTTGGCGTAAAAAAATTGGACGGAGGATTTTTTCCGGAGCGATATTTTTAACTGATATCAAAAAAGCATGTTCCAAAAAAAAAAAAAGTTGGATCTTTTGATTAAATAAAGCAAACATCAATATAAAGACACTCCGAGATCAAAAATTGGAGAGAGGAATTTTCCCGGCAACAGTAGAATTAAAAAACAAATCTCTTAAAAAAAAACACTTTCCCTACAAAAATATTGTTGGATTTCTATTTAATCGGGTGGATATTAATTAATACTAACAATATGTGAAGAGTTCTCGAAAGAAGTACCTTTCCAGCGAGAGTTATATTTTTTTTTCAGTTTTTGCTAAAAATAACTAACTTCCCGTTATATATTTTGTTGGATCTCTTGTCATTCGTCATCCCTAAATGATACTCCACGTGACTGCAAAAATTTCATCGACGCACATTGGGGCGACTTCATGTAACGCGTTGGCTGAAATTCAGAAAATCAAATGTTCTTTACAATGAAGCAAGTATGCTAGTTTTGAAGTTCATTAAGTGTTGCATAATAACCCCGAAGCGTTTCGCCCTAATCGCGATACTGACGGGAAGTGATCAGTTTGAACTTGACCTTTGTGCGGGTGACTGTGTCAGTTTTCGAAAGCGCGTAAATTTCAATACTTTTCAAGTTTATAAAAAGCAAAATCTATCAAGTGTACAGATCCAATCCAATATGGATACGATGTCTTATGGTATGCACTTTTATTATATTATAGTAGTTATTGATACCCTCATACTATATGTCATAAATTTAAATTAAAACAAACACCTATTTGATTGAAATATTTTCTTGTAAATATATTAAACATAGAGGTATATAGTTTAGAGTTCCACGAGATCCCGTCATATTTTAACTGTTTTTATATAGTTTAGTATCTAAGCTACAAGATTTAATTATAAGTAGTTGCAAGTATGCATAATTTTTTTTAATTATAGTACTTGAAAGTGAGGACTATCAGTTTTCATAAAAAACAGTTGTAGTCTAATAATCAATGTGTTTTGTTTTAGATACAATTTCTGACGTAGTTCTTACGAGATTCGAATTATACAAGATTATGAAGAATTCTGGCGTTAAGAAATTTAAAAGTAAAATTCCTGAAAAAACACCTCTTAGAACTTACTCATTGTCAACTCTTTAATCAAAAATAACTTTTGAATGAAAAAGCTGCATTCTGTTCTAAATTGAAAACCAAATGGTTGAAGTGTCACAGAATCCATGACTTCTTTTTATTAAATAATAATTTTTATTAAAAGAATGGCTCGAATATAATAAGAATTAAGAATTATAAACCTTTACCAGAAATAGTAAAAACAAAAAGAGGTCGACCCACACTGTCATTTGATATGTCGTCTGAGCGTACGGAACGTCATAAAACTATACTATTGCGATCTAAAACATCTAGTACTGAGTTAGCGTTTGCTAACCACATGAGTTTTCGATTGGCAGGCAAAGCAGCAGCATCGACTGTAGTCAAAGACGTCACGTTAAGTACGCCGACCAGAGCAAATAAGTACAGAAAAGCTTTTACCGATAAAACCCAAAACAAAAAGGTATTGAGTGGTGATGAAGCACTCGCTTTGATTGTAGATGCCAAACTTAGTCGCTACCAATACAATTTAATAAGAGAAAAGGATAAAGAGGTATTTCCTTCATACAAAATTGTACAAGGAGCTAAGAAAAAATGTTACCCATTAAGTGAATTCATAACGGTCACGGAATCTTCAGCGGAAGTGAAATTGCAACAATTGCTGGATCACACTGCTGAGCATTTAATACAAGTTCAGCAGCCGGACAATGAAGACAATTTCAAAAGAAGTACTGAAAATGCTAAAGACACCAGACCCTAATACGACTACCAGGAATGATTCGATAGTTGAATCAAGTAGTGATGACGATAGTATATTGTATATTGAAATAAAGTGAGCATTTTGACTGATTTAATTTATCTTATATTATTCAATTTTATATTTTTGTACTAAGTATGCGTGACTTTACGAACATTTTTTTTCACTTATTTTTATCAACATGTCTATACGGAACTGAAAATCGAAAAAGATTTGATGTCATTGCAACCACTGATTTGATGCCAACTTTCGGGGTCATCGGCCCCATTGTGCGACGGAGGAATTAATGTTTGGGTTAGCCTCATTTTGAGCCTTTATTGACTGGCCTAAATCTGTTTTGATAACCTGTGAGAGAGCCGTAAATTCCCGCGTGAGCGATTAGACCTTTCAAAAACTTACGTAACAAAAACTTCTGTAACTTGGTATAAATTACGCTAAGCGACTTATGGTGTCGTTTACACTGGTAAATTTGTCGTAAGTCGCTTACGTGAGCAACTTACAGGAAAAAACTTACTTACGTGAATTGTGTACTAAAGCAAAAATAAGTAATATTTTGTGCATATACTATCTTTCTTTTAAAGTTTTTGTGCGTTCCCCAACCATCTGGAACCAGTACGACTATGTCACCTCGATTGGAGTATGTTGCGAGGCTGAAGGTAGTTGGAAAGGGAAGGAGATGAGAAAGAGGAGGATGGTTAGGTACCTCACAATCCAAATCTGTTCACCAAACAGGGCTCACCCTATGATATTGTCTATGTCTGTTTCTTATCGATTGCCTTTACTTGATAACCTCTTAATCTCTATAATATGTTATAGAACAAAGATTATAACTATGAATAATAACAACGATTGTTTAATTCATCTGAATTTACATGTTTTACTTTCTAACTATATAATTCATCACAACATATTTATATTCATACATCTCTATGACATTGTACACCTTACCATTAACTATTCATCAGTGGAAAGTTCATAATTGGCATAATTAATAATTATAGTATCATTATACAGGGTGTCCGGAAACTCGTAGTACAAGCGGGAAACTGGTGAATCTACATCACATTTGGAGTCGATTTTGTAGTATATTTTTTTTTGATTTGAGCTTTCGTTATCGAGTAAATCGAGTTTGAAGTTGATTTTTTTTTTTTTTTTTTTTAATCAAATTCTTATAAATTATTACTGAAGATCAAAGTACCCAACTAATTAAAACTATTTGAAAGTAAAACAAATGAAGAAACTTGGGTTTGAAGCATTATTTTGAAATCACCCTTCATTTAACCCGGTGTTATCATAAAATATTTCTGCTCTGCAGGGTTAAAACATCTGTTGTTCAACCCTAAACACCAGAAAAAACTTTAACCCTAAAATAGCCGAAAAATATTTTTTTTTTTTTTTTTTTGTGAAAATGCTCAAATCAAAAAACTTTATGTTTTTTTGGGTTCCCCATGTGGTGTAGATTCTCCAGTTTCCCGCTTGTACTACGAGTTTCCGGACACCGTGTATAATTAAAGATTTGCTGTTAACTTTTCCAAATAAATTAATAATTTATTCAATACTGATAGCAATAATAAAACGCTAAGTAAATGGTTATGATAAAATAAAAGAATCTTCACGGTCTAAGACAAAAGTAACATGTAATATTCAGTAAGGTTATATCGCGTATTGAGCAGTTCAAATCCCACCCGTTGGCTGTTGGCAGTTGGGACCGGGGGCTGCCTCTCCTCTCCTGTGCTGGAAGCAGGTCCAGTCAATCCCTTCTTTACCGGCCGATACGCACGGCAGTTGGAGTAGTTTCCCTGTCGGCCGACAGAGCGCATCTCTGGCGGCATAAGAGCGAACCAAATGACTGTGGCGCCAATATTTGAATATGCAGCTAACAATACATTATAAGATACGGATATATTAGCCACCGGTCAGTGGCTTAGTTGACGTCACGCTTGAGTTCCGCCTTCTAGGTACATTATAAGATATGATCTTTAATCTATAGGTACATTAGAATATTTAATTTTAACTCTAAATATTATTAAATATAATTTTTAATCTAAACAATATAAGACATAATCTTTACACTATACATTATATAATATGATCTTTAATATAAACATTATAAGATATAATCTTTACTCTATACGTGATAAGAAATAATCTTTACTCTATAAATTTTACGACATGATACTTAATCTAATTTAATCTAATCCTATAAATGTATGTATACATATTATATACATTTATATATTTTTTCTATACTTTCCACTCCAGTATGCCTTACAACGTAATTCAATTCATCTCAATCTCAATGAGACGGTATGTAGCACTTCACTGAGAATTCTGTACTTTTTTCTACGCATTGCAGGGAATTATAAACAAAATCGAAGCAATTCAAAACAAATTTCGAAAACATCTTTGTTGCAAGTCATTTTTAAGAATTAATAATTATGAAGAAGTAGCTTCATACTTTAAAATTGATTCACTGAGTGTGCGGAGGCTTCATATGGACGCACTATTCTTGTATAAAGTAGTTATCAATAATATTCAATGCCCAGAGTTGCTAAATAAGATTCCATTCAATGTACTTGCACGTTCAACACGTACTTGTGTCCTGTTCAGGATTGATCAATGCAAACCGAACTCTAAGCAGAATTCTTGCCTGAACAGACTATGCAATAATTACAATAGCGTTTTATCCAAAGTTGATATTTTCAGTTGTGAACTAACCAAATACAAGAGGTCCATAAAATAATGTTTCTCTGATGTTAATTTTAATTTTTTTTTAACTTTTTTAAAATTTTTTAATTTATTTATTTAAATTTACATAGTAGAAACATATTTCAAACAATAGTTAACATGTTTTCCTTTACAAGAGTCATAAACTCGTGTGTAAAGGGAAAAAATAAAAACTAAACATACGTATGTAAATATAATTAAAAAAAATCATAAAAACATGTTTTTTATGTAATAATATATAGAGTTATATAGTGAGATGTCATCGCCATTCTGATTCGCTATATTATTTAAGGTAGTGAAGTTTATTTTATTTTTAAATTTATTATATTCCGGTTCTAACCTTATCTCTGTCGTTAGTTGATTAAACCACACCACTCCAGTGTACGTGTAATAGTGTTGTGCAAAACTGGAGTGCATTAATGTAGTGCATAAGCGACCCATTGTATTTTGCCTATTCCAAAGTCACTTGTGTTCGGTTCACTGAGAGTGTTATTTATTTTTACATATTGATTTCTATAGTTCAGGAAACTTTCTATCCACATTTTAGCATTATCTATAATTCCTATTTTGTTAAGTTTGTACAGTAATTTTTTGTGACTTATGTCTCTATTGTTTATATTTCTATTATGAGTTGATTTATATCTACAACCTCTCTCCAAGGCTATAAATGTATTGTTTTGTACATTTTTCGTTTTATATGATTTAAGATTTTCACGGCCAAAAGTATTTTTTGTTATTTGTTTTTGGGGTGTTTTGCCGTGTTGCGCTAGCTCCCTTTTTAGCCATCGTTTCGGACAGCATTGCAGTGCAGCACTGCAATGCTGTCCACCACAAAAACAAAACATAAAAAACTTTTGTTCTGTATAACTTTTTGAATTCATATTCCTTTCTTACAAAATTTAATTTACTTATTCCTTATTATGCTGTCTCACTAGAGGTATAGACACAATGAGGAAATCCATAATTGGTTTGTTTGGCTATGTAATATTTATGTACAATCTGAAATAAATGTAATCTGTCGATATCCCGAAAATCAATAAATAAATAAATAATGTGCTTGACTAAAAGAAACAACACTCAGAATGGAGAACCTTGGGAAGTGGCGGTGTGTGGGTAGTGAGGTGATTTTACTGAACCGCACTCCTGACCCGGACCCAAGATGAACATGTTCACCGCTTTCATTCATAATACCATACCAGTGTCAACGCACCCATTTGCTGGATTAGTTAGTGGGGGTATTAGATTACCAATATATTATCACAATGATTTTTTATTTATCTTCATTTTACTATGAACCCTTGGAGAATCTTTTCCAGAACTGTTGATGTTGTTGGGTTCCTGTTTGGTAACCACCATTGTTCTTGTCTTTTGGTTCTCCCGAACAGAACACTGAGTTACGCGGCATGCTCCGTTCGAGATGTGATTGTTGTGTTGTTTGGGCTGCTACTGCTTGCAGATATAATACCAATAGCAATTACATTCATAATTACATCTCAAATGAATCTTCTACATACAATATAATATCTAAGACCTCATGTCAAAGCTAAGGAGGGTAGGTATAATGATATCTTAAATGATTTTTTTCACATAAAATTGACACAGGGATGATTTCTAAGGAACCTCAAAGAAAATTAATTAACAATTACGAGCTACACGGACATGGAATAAGGAAAGCTAAACTTTATAGTTAGATTGTCAACATGGAATAACACTACGTACCATAGAATAAACAATATAACATTACGAGTTCCTCCCAATTTTTTTTTTTTTTTTTTTACCTTTTTTTTTTTTTTTTAAAAGAAAGACAAACATTCCAGGGTTACGAATAACCCAACAATGTTTGAAAATCTCCTACTACCACCACAGAAAGCCGAAAATGTTGCTTGTGTTGTGATGGAGGACTTAGCCAGCCGAGGAATCGAACACGCGACGCTCGGGTGAGACCCAAGCGCTATGCCCACTCAACCACTGACCGGTCAAACAATGAAACAACATGAAACAAGTGTTACATGTTGCCCAACCGCCTAGCATTCCGTCTCTCTTACACTTGCCTGACATAGTAGATCTCCATCTCATATGAATTTCGAAAGATGTTTGTAGGAAAATATAGGCACTGGTTAGGTAAATATTTGGATCACGAAACACGCCCCCAAGGCAATTCTTTTGTTATTATTTATTCTATGCTAGGTAATATCATAATATGCCGAGTGAAATCATTGCAAAAAAATGTTCCATTTAAATAAATAGCCAATATATCTAACAACACAACATTTCTTGATTTCAAAAACATTTAAAATACATAATTCAAACTTTAAACAGCTTTATTGCAAAAATACAATACTTGCACATCTGACATTGTTTTCCGGGACTGTCGATTTGTTAGGTTTGTTATTGAATATTATACTCACATAAACAAAAGGTTTTAAAAACAATATCAATGGACGAAAAAAGTATATGAGACAGTAAGTTGTAGACAAGTGCGCAGTACTGTAACTTGGATTGGTCTCGTCGAAAGAAAATCACAAAGAAATGGCTCTCTGCAAGTGTCGATAGGTACCTGCAAATAAATACACAAACAAAATATTTACATAACAGCGTCAAAAACAAATAAACAATTTACTTGCAAATATCACAAACATGTTGACATTAAAACTCAAAATTATTTAGTTGCAAACAACATTGAGGAATGGGCTATCGATAAAATTGTTTTTATTTGTAATACCTACATAATAGCTGAACTTGCTTTCCGCCAATATATTGGCAGTTACTACCACTCACGTGGAATGACTCGCAAATTGTGCTCAATATGAAATGTTCTTAAAAATCATTATTCTTAGTTACGATCGTTCTTAATAATAACCGTTCTTATTAATTACCGTGATTAATTATCATATGATTAATATGTATGTTAACAATATGGTTTTGTTCAAAAGTCACATGATGAAAATGTTTTTTTTTTTAGTTATCTGGTCACCATGAAAATTATAATAATTGTCTATGACTTCATTCTTGTCTATGCATAACCTATAAATATTTTTGACAAGTGCTAATAAGTGCTTTCTTCTCCGACAGTCGTTTCTTCCTGTTAAACATACTATCCCACGCCTGTGATGGTTATTGGTAAAGTAAGTACTCATTCTTATATTCATCGCTATTTATTTGGTAGCTGCCGTTATTCCAGTTTAGTTAGGGAATCATTGGGCGTTTTGTCGCAGTAGAATGTTTAAACTGTCAATTTGACGTGTACCTATTATTAGATTAGCAATTCGAAGGCATTAATTACAATGAACACAAAAAAACATATGGTTAACAGATATTTTGTTAAAAGCGGATTGCGGTAAACATTGTAAATTTATATATATATATATATATATATATATATATATATATATATATATATATATATATATATATCTATATATATAGTTATAGTTTTCCCACGATAAACAACGTTTCTATTAACCGTTGTCATATATTCAAGGTTTTCAAATATGTGTTTTGGCTACGACTTCGTTATTTTGACAGGATATTCCAAGCGAAACCACATTTTATTTTTTATTTTTTTAATGTTTTTTTTATTCTAGATAAAAGCAAATTACATTTTCACTTATTTAACTAGAAAAAACTAATACATTACACATTAATATATTACAGAACGATTTTATTCACGATCATTGTTTTGTTGATTGATCATAAAACTGAACAACTTTTTTTTAAATTTACCTACACTTTTTTCATTTTTAATTTCGTCTGGGAGGCAATAATGTATGTTGCTTCCCTCGTAACCAATGGATTGCTTGCCGTAATGAGTATATATGGTGTTTAAATGTATTTTATCTTGTTGCCGTGTAAAGTGTGTGTGTACTTGGTACGTTTTAATGATTTCTGTCTTTGGATGTATGAGTTTATTATTTATTTTTCATATAAGGAGACATGTATTATATTCATAAAAAGTTTCTTAATGTAAATAGTTTTATTTTCATACATAATTTTTCTGTGGATGTTCTAGTTTGAAGTGAAATAGCTTTTTGATTACTTTGTTTTGTTTTACGTGTAGTTCATTTATATATGTCTCATATGCATTTAACCAGATTTAAATCAAGTAGTTTAAATTTGAATTTACGAGGCTGTAATATAGCCTTTTTTAATTTTATTTGGTAACAGATATGATATCCGGCTAAATACGCTAATTAAAGGGGTGATTTTATCTTTAATATCTTGAATAAGCTCTTTAAAAGTTAAGTGTTTATCAATGCACAGCCCAAGATAATTCTCCCGTATCAGGATTTGCAGGTTGATATATTCAATTTTTAAGGGTACGTAAGGAGGAATTTGTTTTAATTTAAATTTTAAATTTTATCATTTTATTTTATTTTAACAATGTTCTGTTTCAGATATATTTTTTGGGGTTAAACCAATAACCAAACTCTACCAAAGCAGACCATGGATCTACTGAAGCCAGATACTATATCCATCAAGACGGAACCAGGGCTCCAGGAAGAAGATGGAGGTGAAATTGCATTTTCAGATTTAGATTTCGACCACCCAGCTGTAACGAAGGAATGCTCGCAATATGCGGAGAGTACTCATACAGCCAGTTTGTTGCATTGCATACATGTAAAATATAGAACTTAAAATTCGGATGTACGGAATCAATGTCTCTTTAGAAATGTCATGCAAACAGTACACACACTTGTGCACAACATCCTCTCTTATAAAATATGAGGTTTATTGGGTATTTGCCTTACTCTGCGTCCTTGCCGGAAAATACCAAAATACAGCACTCATTAAACTTTGTTATATTATTCATAATAAGTTGTCGGTTCCTCGATTAACATCGGGATATTATGTGAATTACACGTATTATACGTTAAAAATACATACATATTGATTGGAAAAACAATATCTCTTTGACCGAAAACAACCAAACTCTCCACTACAGGTGCTCTAGAGAAAGGTTTTTCCTTCTTGAAGAATCGGTCCCTGAAGCGGACATCAAAATGCAATTTTTCAATAAAAGAAATTCTCGTTTATATCAATTTGACGAAGATACAGCGCTGGCACTATGTGGTCGCAATTGGTGCAATTCGCTCCGGGCGTCGAATACTTAAACTAACACATCGCCCTTGATATTATTTTTGATAAATACCGCTCTACAAACAAACACAAATCATCATTTTAATGATTACAGTAATATACTGCCTCGGCGTGTACTTATTTAGACTGTTAAGGCAGTCAAAATTAAACTCGCACCAGGCGCCGTTTGGTTCAGGGCTGGCCATGCAAAGATTCATTCTATTATTCCAGGTAACATTAATGTGAAGACAGTCACCATAAACGCGGACCTTGGACCCCGACAAGATGAAGCGGCGCTTACTTATATGAAAATTGACATAGACCTGCCGGATGTTAAAGAGGAATGCTTAGAACGCTTTGGAAGAATTACCAAGGCAGCAGGTAAAACCAATTTTTCACTATAAACTTGAACGATTCGGACTCTCCTATTTTTTTTAACCTTTCTACGAACTTACTTCGCTTATTTACTCTAATTTTATAAAATTAGTTTAACTGAGTCATTTTTACCTATGTCATTTTTCAAATTTGTCGACAGATCTTCAGACGCAATTTGTGGAAAAAGGATTCACTCCTCCCCATCACAACTACTTCTCCTGTCCTAAGTCAAATTTTGCAATAAACGTACGCACCCATGTAAGAGAAAAACCTTTTTCATGTTCCTTGTGCAACTATGCATGTAATCATAAGGGTCATTTAAAGAGCCACATGCTGACTCACAGTGGAGAAAAACCTTTTTCATGTCGCCTGTGCAACTATGCGTGCTGTCGAAAGGGTCAGCTAAAGAGGCACATGCTGATTCACAGTGGAGAAAAGCCGTTTTCATGTTTGAAGTGCAACTATGCGTGTTGTCAAAAGGGTCATTTAAAGAGCCACATGTTCACTCACAGTGGAGAAAAACCTTTTTCGTGTTCCGTGTGCAACTATGCGTGTTATCGAAAGAGCGACCTAACGAGCCACATGCTGACTCACAGTGGAGAAAAACCTTTTTCATGTCGCCTGTGCAACTATGCGGGCTATCTAAAGGGTAATTTAAGGAGCCACATGCTCACTCACAGTGGAGAAAAACCTTTTTCGTGTTCCGTGTGCAACTATGCGTGTTTTCAAAAGGGTAATTTAAAGCGTCACATGCTGACTCACAGTGGAGAAAAACCTTTTTCATGTTACGTGTGCAACTATGCATGTTATCGAAAGAGCGACCTAACGAGCCACATGCTGACTCACAGTGGAGAAAAACCTTTTTCATGTCGCCTGTGCAACTATGCGTGCTATCTAAAGGGTAATTTAAGGAGCCACATGCTCACTCACAGTGGAGAAAAACCTTTTTCGTGTTCCGTGTGCAACTATGCGTGTTTTCAAAAGGGTAATTTAAAGCGCCACATGCTCACTCACAGTGGAGAAAAACCTTTTTCATGTTCCGTGTGCAACTATGCATCTTATCGAAAGAGCGACCTAACGAGCCACATGCTGACTCACAGTGGAGAAAAACCTTTTTCATGTCGCCTGTGCAGCTATGCGTGCAATCTAAAAGGTAATTTAAGGAGCCACATGCTCACTCACAGTGGAAAAAAACCTTTTTCATGTTCCGTGTGCAACTATGCGTGTGGTCGAAAGGGTCAGTTGAAGAGCCACATGCTCACTCACAGTGGAGAAAAACCTTTTTCGTGTTCCGTGTGCAACTATGCGTGTTTTCAAAAGGGTAACTTAAAGCGCCACATGCTCACTCACAGTGGAGAAAAACCTTTTTCATGTTCCGTGTGCAACTATGCATGTTATCGAAAGAGCGACCTAACGAGCCACATGCTGACTCACAGTGGAGAAAAACCTTTTTCATGTCGCCTGTGCAACTATGCGTGCTATCTAAAGGGTAATTTAAGGAGCCACATGCTCACTCACAGTGGAGAAAAACCTTTTTCATGTTCCGTGTGCAACTATGCGTGTGGTCGAAAGGGTCAGTTGAAGAGGCACATACCGATTCACCGTGGAGAAAAACCGTTTTCATGTTTGGAGTGCAACTATGCGTGTTTTCAAAGGGGTCAGCTGAAGAGGCACATGCTGATTCACAGTGGAGAAAAACCTTTTTCTTGTTCCGTGTGCAAATATGCGTGTTGTAAAAAGGGTCAGCTAAAGAGGCACATGCTGATTCACAGTGGAGAAAAACCGTTTTCATGTTCGGAGTGCAACTATGCCTGTTGTCGAAAGGGTCAGCTGAAGAGCCACATGCTGACTCACAATGGAGAAAAACCTTTTTCATGTTCCGTATGCAACTATGCATGTTATCAAAAGGGCCAACTGAAGAGCCATATGCTCTCTCACATCGTAGGAAAACCACTTTAATATTCCGTGTGCAATATACATGTTTTCTGAAGTAAAACATGCTAACTCGCGGTGGAGAAAAACCTTTTTCAAGTCCCGTGTGAAACATTTAATTTTATCAAAACGCCCACCTTAATACCCACATGCTGACTCAGTGGCGAAAAACCTGTTTTATGTTCCAAGTGCACATATTCATGTTATTGTAAAGGCAATCTGAAGCGCACGTTGAGTCACTACGGAGAAAACTTTTTCTTGTTTCTTGTTCATCTATGGATATTCTCAAAACGCACATCTTAAAAGCCACATGCTGACTCACAGTGGCGACAAACCTTTTTCATTTTCCAAGTGCACATATTCAGATTCTAGGAAAGGCCACCTCACCCCCCATATAGGACATTTGTTGGAACACATGCTGACTCAGAGCGGAGAAAAACCCCCTTTTTTCTTGTTCCGAGTGCAACTATGCAAGTTATCAACAGTGTTCCTTGAAGAGAAAAAACTGACTGACAGCTGAAAAAAAACTTTCCCGTTTTCTGGCTGACGAGAGATTGAAAAAAACGCGTGCGCACTCACTGTTCTTGAAAAGACTCTTTGACTGGACACTTTTCTTGTTCCTTGCGTTAACATTCACCTTCACGAAAACTATTTACAGAATAAATTCTAGTATTAGATCTGATATGTTTCACCAGAGAGTTACCAGTATATAAAATTAATATAATTTTTTAATGGTCACAATATTTATAACCGTGCGATTTCGTTGAATTTGTTCTGAATCGCATTGGAAAAGATTTGATTTTTTTTAAATCTTAAATGTACGTGTAACTTAAATGTAAATGTATGTGTAAATAAGATAATTATGTCATACAACTAACACGAATATAAAAATATATATGAATATGTGTATTTAATTATTTTCAAATAATATTTTTACACTTCTAAATTCACTTTCAAAACTGTAGATTTGTAGCAGCAGCTGCTAGTGCGTTCTAGAACATTTTCTTTTCTGTTTACCCTGTGGAGATCGCACCTTGTACCTACGAGAATTATTTGGTTAACACATCTCCTAGGTACTTCAACCGCTCGAGAACGTACTACCTGGGCAGACAGAAAAAACTTTTATTGATTTGGCTGATTTGACGATTTTCTTCTCAGATACATTAAAATGTAAGTATTTTTCTCCTTACAAAACAGAAACTTATTAGTAGTAAATACAGATAATTATTTATTGGCTACAATTTTTCATTAAAATCTAACTTTACCAACCGCATTTGGCGTTGTTCACCGTAGTTAACATTTGAACTCTGATATTACTGAAAATTTAAAAACCTATTTATTTTATTGCTATTTTTTTCAAGAACTGTTTTAGACCCAGAATCCTAATAACACGGTTTAACTTTTAAAATTTCATTTTTGATATCCTTGCCTACCTAAGTGTTAACAACTAATAGGATAGTAATGTGTTTGCCTTTAGTTTCGAAAGCGATTTTAAGCCTTATGTATAAAGAAACTGTATAAAGGTCAGTGTCCAAATCGCTTGCACTAAATTTTATTTTAGAAACAATGTTTTGTTTTAATTTTGTGTAAAAATTTTATTGTGATTTGTGTACAAGGTTCCGGATTGCCCAAAGTCAACTAAAGAACATTAAACTATTTGATTCCCAGTTGTTATTAATATGTTACCTGCTGAAATTAAAAACTGTGCCCAAAACAAACAATTGGTGAACTTTCGAAGACTTGGCTTACTGAAAGAATTCATTTGTATTAGCTTACAATGACATGTTATTCTAATGACTTTTAAAATTGATATGTTTGTTTTTCATCATTTTACTTTTGGTATATTTCTGTAATTTTTTTGTTTTTTACATATAATCACTAAACACTCAAAGTATTGCTGACCTTATTGCTGATTTTTTTAAAAGCGTTTATGAATGTGAGACACCAGTTTCTGCTAGTACAGTATCAAATTTTACTACTGATCATAATCTTAATTTATCTTTTATCCACATAGAATATAATGATATATTGACTGAACTAAAATAACTAGATCAAAGCAAAAGTGGTGGACCAGATAAAATACCTCCTGTATTTTTGAATAATTGTGCTGCCAATCTGGCGTATCCTATATATTTGCTGTTTAATCAGTCTTTACGAACAGGATGTTTTCCTACTAAATGGAAATTCAGCTTCCTTACGCCTATTTTAAAAAAGGCGATAAACACGAGGTGATTAAGTTGACTCTATTTATACCGATTTTAGCAAGGCGTTCGATAAAGTCAATCATGAGTTATTGCTGAATAAACTCCATAAATTCGGTATAGGAGGTTCACTATATAAGTGGTTTTATAGTTACTTGACTAAAAGATTACTGGCTGTTAAAATTGATGGTACATTTTCATACAAATTCACTGCTACGAGTGGTGTTCCCCAGGGGTCACACTTAGGTCCAATCCTGTTTTTATTATTTGTCAATCATGTATTGTATATGTTCAATGATTTTCAAGTGTTAATGTTTGCAGACGACCTGAAATTATTCAAAGCAATCAGAAACATTAACGATTGCCATATATTATCAAATAAATTGTCGAGATTAATTATATGGTGTCGTGATAACCGCTTGCAACTTAACATAAGCAAATGCCAAATTATGAGGTTTCATCGAATAAAGAATCCAATATTTTTTGATTATTCCATTTACAATATGTCGTTAGTATCTGTCTCGGTAATTAATGACTTAGGCATTTGGTTTGACACAAAACTTAACTTTATCAAGCATATTGAAATAATAACCAATAAAGCTTTGAAAATGTTGGGATTTATTTTAAGGGTATCTAGTGATTTCAATAATGTAAATACTGTAAAAACATTATATATGTCACTAGTAAGGAGTCATGTAGAATACAATTCCACAGTTTGGTCCCCAAATTATGTGGTTCATTCACATGCGATTGAAAGAATCCAAAATAAATTTTTAAGAAATGTAAATTTTAAAATGGGCATTCCTAGAGAAAACCTAAATTACTATAACGTACTTTGTTAATTAAATTTAATAAAATTATCTGATCGCAGAATTATTTCCGATTTAACCCGTTTGTATAAAATTATTAATTCAATGTTTGATACCCCTGATTTATTATATGTAATCTCTTTTCATACTCCAAGCAGGTCGGTTACTAGACAGTACCTACCATATTATTGTAGCAATTCTATATCAACGTCCCAATATCACACTCCTATGCGACGGATTCAACAGCTAGGAAACAATTACTACTTTCAATATATAAGCATACCCTATTGAAGTTTTTTTCATCAAGTAGTGCAATATTTTAATAAATGTATTTAATTTGATTTGACTGACACATAATAATTTTGTCAACTGAAACAGAAAAAAAATTATGTTTTGTGCCTGCATGATGTGTAGATCAAGTTCAGTGATATTTTGACTCTATAGTTATTTTTCGGCAATTGTTTTAAATAGTCGTCTGCACTATTTTCATGTATATGTAATTTCGTAATTTTTTTTTTATATGTATGTATGCCCTAATAGGCGTTAAATAAATTAATAAAAAAATAATTGTAAAATTTATTTATTGACTTATTTTATTTATTTATTTATTTATTAGATACAAATAATTACATATATTAAGGAAGCTTTGGCTGTCCAACTAGGAAATTTTCCCGTTTTAGGACAGCCAAATTGCCTGGTTTAGTTAACATTAGTTAACTAAACCATATAATTGTATAAACATTATCAATCACAAAAATTATCAATCGCATTGTATCAATCAGATGCATGGTAGGAATTTTTTATTTAACTGCCAATAACAATGAATAAATGTGAGTACAGAACATTTTTGTTTATCTGTTGGTCATCATAAGTTCGCTTTCGACTCTTCCTATGTCTAGAAGCCAATAATTAACTAATTTACGCAGAATGCTTATGCTTTTCGATTTCCATAAATCGGGTAAGAGGTTGAATAATTTTGGACCAAGGTAATAGAATTGTCTTTGGGCAAAGGATGTCATAGTAGTAGGTGGAACAACTGGATTCCTCCTTGAATGTCTAGTGTCGTGATAATGATCAATGGAAGGGTAGTGGTGACGTTGTTTTTGAGTGTGTAATATAATTTTTTTTATGTATAGTTGCCTTACATCAAGAACTCGTATCTCTTCGAATAATACATCACTGGGGTACCTAAATGGTTTTTTTAGGATGACCCTTAGTAGTGATTTCTGTGCTTTTGCTAAGGGATCCAGTATTGTTTTGGTACATCCGCCCCATCCCAAAGATGCATATTCAAGTAATGAGTTACACAGAGCATAATATAAACATTTCAGATCTTTTATGCAGAGAATATTTCTAATGCCCAGGAAAAGATGAGTTAGTTTTCTGACTTTAGTGGAAATTGAGTCTATATGTAGGTCCCATCTCAGAAATTTGTCTATCATAATTCCTAGATATTTTATACTATCTACGCATTCTAGGGTGTTACAATTACAAGTAGTTGGGTTATTGCAGTGGTGTATAATAATGTTTTGTGTTTCTTTCGGTTGACCCGCTTGAGTTGCACTGAAGCGGATGAATTTTGTTTTCTCCGTGTTGAATGTGAGTAGATTATTATCTAGCCATTGTTTAACACTGTTTATACCAGATTCTGCTTTACTGTGAACTTCATTCCAGTTTTTACCTTCAAATAACAAGACTGTATCGTCTGCAAAGGTAATAATGTGATCGGCAAGGGAACTGTTACATAGCTCATTAATATATATATTAAACAAAATTGGCCCTAGAGTACTTCCCTGAGGTACACCAAATTTAATATTTGCTGAATCGCTTAGAGTATCATTAATGTTCACTCTTTGGCTTCTGTTTTCTAAATAACTAACCATTGTAATGGACCTGTTTGGGGTAAAAGGACGTAAAGAATTTTTTTTTCATAAATTAAAATACGTTCAGAGAATAGGGAGAAACGAACAGACTACGGACATCTTTGGGACATACTAGAAGCTTTATTGTAGAAACCTACGTCGGTAATAGGTGTTAACCACGTAATAATTGAAAAGGGGCGTCATGGGACTCAACGAATCAGATCATTCCCAAAATCAATTAAATAATTTTTCGCCAATCACGGAGATTAAGGGCGGTCTAAGACACGATACACTCGAGATTGATTTACTGTTGGGTTAACCTTGGGATCTGGTCCCACGACACGTGCAAAGGCACTTGAGAATTGACCATAAATTTACATTCTAAGACAGAAACGTAGCGATACCCAACCATCGATAACGAAAAAAGGGGGGGACGGTTTGGTGAAAGAAGAGGGTGTTTTAGGATGTTTTGGTCCGGAAGACATATTACGAGTTGATCCTGTTAGAGAGAATTGTTTTCGTTCGCTGGAATTCTGAGTGCTTTTCAAGTGGCCACATTGGACACGAATTTTAACTTAAGATAGGTCGTTTGGCCGAAATGGCCTAATTAAATTAACACGGGGGAGATGCAAGTTGGGTAATTAAGAAAAGACATAAAAGTTAATGGGTCACGAAGTCTTTGATTAACGATCAAAATTTTATGACCTTTTTTGCGCGTAAACAAAGTTACGAGAATAATATATTGAAATTCCTAGATGAAGCGAGAAAGAGTATATGGGTTGGGCTAAAACTAGACGCAAAAAAACTGTAAAAACAGGGATGTACTGGGCGTAGATCACCGAAAAGAAAGGACCAGGAATCGAAAAGAAACCCGAAAGGTAGTTTAGCTCATGATGGAAGAGGTTTCAACGACTCGGGTAGTGGACAGCGATGGGTTACGAAAGATTACCAGAAAAGATGCGGCGGATATCACGAAAAGAGTCAAAACAGGTAGGCGAAATTACAAAAAACGTGTCGAATCAAATTTCGGAACGAATGCCTACGTATGTCATCACCGAGAGGAAGGTATATGTGTCCTGGGATCACCCACGGATCGTGTAGACACCGATCAAATGCTAGAAGGCAGCACACAAGGAAGGATACTGTATTGCGCAAGCGCTGGACATAATAGGTGGAAAGCTTCCGTTAGTTGGGATAATTTATCGATTATATTATCGATATCAATAGCGAATTTCTCGGAAAGATTTCAAAAACAACGATATAGAAATGAGCTACACCTAGTCTATAGGCCGGAAATCAACCAATATTACGGACACAACACGTGTACGAGAAAAAAAATAATCAAATAATTTTACATCGCCGTATATCATTTACGGGAAGGCGCCCGGAGGTCTGACCACCGAGTACGCGCCTGTACCCGCCTCGACGAATTGGTAGGTGTCTACCTCAAATCGGAAGGCGGGAACCAAAAAAAACTGAAACGGGGTTATGCAATTCTAAACTTAACGGGGAGTGAAACCTCGAATGCATAAAGACGAAAGTCGCACAAATTTTAAGTCGATTTATTCGAAACAAACATTATTAAATAGCGTTGTTTGGAGGAAATTGGGGGCTTTTTCGTTCTAACTTGGTTGGAGTCGGTCTTCGAGATCTTTGGCGTCGCGACAGTTTTGGCGTGCGATTTTTAAACTAAACTGATAGAGTTTTAAATGTAGTGAAGTTGTGAGTTTAGAAAATCGAGGTATTTTCATGAAGTTAGAGTGCTTTTAATATTAATTGAAATAATTGAAGTGTTTTAAAATTTAATTAGATTCAACCAAAGAAAGGGTAAACTCATAATTAGACAATACCAAATTCACGGGTTGGAGTCTCTTGGTTTGGACTAATATAGAACGATGAAACTCAACTGCAGTAATGTTTAATAATAACGCGTGTGCCATTAGAGGAGGAAAAAGTAGAGAACCATAATAATTATCAAATGACCTGACGAAAACGGCTAAGACAAAGTTCTAAAATTTTTGTGAAATTGAAGAGACAGCGTACATTAATCAAAAAATAATAATAAAAATCGTGTAGAAACGCGGCGAATGAATTTACTCGGAGAGAAGAATTTAATAAGAGCTAAATACATCATTCGTAAATCACATGTGGACCTTCTGGTCAAAATTAATAATAATTAATTTCCAATATATAAAACGTAGAGTAAATTGCTCATTTGAATTGGGGGTATAGACAGTGTTTTTCCTTGCGAACACGGGAAGGATTTTAACGGTCTACACGATATAAGAATTGAGTGAAAAAATCGAAGTGAACGTGGCAGATAATATATGAAAGGTTCTAGGGAGGGGAAGGGGGTTTTGGGTAGATCTCGGCAAATACTTACTTAGATACTCTAAAATAGTCGATAGGGAGAGATATCTAGACTAGGTACAGTGGAGGCCAACAAATACCTATGCATGTCAACTATCAACTTACGGTTAGGGAGGAAGAGATATTCTATTGAAAGAAATGATCCGCTTAAACATTCCGAAATCTAGTATTCGGTAATTTATGTGCTATCTACGGGGCGGCGTATGAAAGTAGAAATTTTAGCTAGAAAATTAGATCCAATATGGTTATAGTTCCTACTGGCGAGTAGACGGGTGACATAGATAATCGATTTCGAATTTAATACGAACCCTTAACGGCTTAGGGGCTTCTACATCCTACCTACAGCCCCTGGACGTGGATTAATGTACATGTCGTCGATATCCCGACTGGACTGGTAATATAACGATTTTGGGTGAGTGATCTTGCATGAATATATATTTCCAGAACGTTAAAATTGCGACGAAGATGGGGCTGCAACTGATAAAATAGTATCACATTTAGAACTGTTTGCTTGCTTCTAACAGCTGTGTTTAGCACGAGGCCAATGACCTACTTATTTGTAAGCAGTTAGTGGCGACACACGACCCAAAAGGAAGAAAAGGGACCCCATAAATCACTCGACGTCCGTGCCTGACGACAAAAGTCGTACATTCTACCGAGTTGGCAGCCGCGCAGAGGCACCTCAAATCAACATGGAAGCGACTAGCTGCAACCAACTCATGCTCAAAACAAATAAAAAAAATCAAATTAATAATATTTGTATAACCTTATATGTTCACTAACAAATACCCGAATACCTTTGGCCTCGGCTTAGAACTCGCCGTTGGAGTATGTTGTCCGTAAGCTGTCTTGGGAAGCACACAACTTCCCCAGCTCAGAAGATTTTCTACTTTCCTCATCACGCGATTTCGGGGCGTCAACGTTGTATGGAGAATCACGAAGAGTTCGGAAGGTCATCCCTTTTCGCGGAGCCGGGTCGGTTGAGAGGACACGAGAGGCAGTATGAAAATTAATGTCAAGTTGGAATGTTTGGGCCTTGGTTCGCTGCGAAGGCGTTTAATTGAACGGGCTCCAAGTCTTTCAAAATCGCGTGGAGGGGACGTCGGCGTGATGAACGAGGGTTCAAAATCGGAGGACGAACACATACTAAAGCGGGGTTTACCCGGAGGTTGATGCAACTCGACTGGAAATCCCTCGAGATCCTTTGCAGCATCCTTCGTGAGGTGGATAGTAGGTCTGGCGGCTAGTGGACGTTGAAAGCCTCACCAGAACAAACCTATTTGAAACATGCACGCGTTTAGCATCATGACAAGGGACGCAATGAAAATTCCCCTTTTACAGTCAGTAAAGTAGTCCGTCGGAGGAAAGGGGGCGGGGTGATTTGGGATATTCCAACAGGTGTATTACCTCTCCCTCTGACGTGAGCGGTCCGGAGGTGTCAGGGCGACTATAAGAAGAAGTTAGACCAGACCTCGGGGAAAGCCAGACACGTATTGGTTCTTGGGGTTTTGCATTTGGAAGAATAGCGACCATTTCATTTGGGGCAGTGAGGTGCCGACCCAGTTTGCAAAAAACCCTTTTTTTCGTCATTCAATCCGTTCCCATCTCCTTTTTCTCCCGTTTCCACTCCCATCCGCAACATCCAAAGTTTACTAACCACAGCTAAATTCATCTATCTAGTTTCAGTACACCATTACAGAGGTCAACGAGGGAGTCCCAGTACTTATGCGGAAACAACACCCTATTCAGCGGAGGTTTTAATAGCGCGTACACACAAAGGGGGGGGGAGGGGTACGGTTCTATGTCACAATCTAGAATTTATAAACACGGGGACATTAGATAAGGGCGGGGATACAAGGCAATTGTAGAGATATGATAGAAACTGTTAGGTCAATTAGTAATAGAGTCCAGTATTCGAAAGTTAGGTGAGACACGTACTCGTTCCTTGTAGAACTCGCTGAGGGTCGATGGACGTTTTCCCCACACTTTGGCTAAAAAGAACCGGGAGTTACCATGGAAAGGAGACATTAAATACCTACCACCCCATAACGGTGGGCTTCGAATTAACAAATCACACAACGTGAAGTTAAGGGATTTATTGTAGATCAACCCCAAAGCGAAAGCCTTATTTTACTGTGTGCAATATCACAGGGGCGGGGGGGGGATATTCAGAGTTAGCTAGGCTCAGCACGATATCATTTTGCAAAAGCGAAACTGAACGCTGGAGAGAAAGAGGTACAAAAACCTCATTCAAGCGAGTTAGTACAATTAGGAGGTCGAGTCAACACACCATCCACTTTAAAAGTTGACCCTGTATTCCAACGCACTGTAGTTTTTTCAACAAAATTTTATGTGATATAGTGTCGAACGCTTTGGCTAGATCCAGGAATAGTGCAGTGCATTTAATTCCTCCATCGATATTATTAGAGATGATTTTTGTCAGGTTAGCGATAGCATTTTCTGTGCTTAAACCTGGTCGGAAGCCGTATTGTCTATTAGAAATAATGTTATTATCTTCCAGATATGTGCTAAGGCGATTTTTCACAATTTTTTCAATAATTTTCGAGACCGAATTTAGCAAAGAAACTGGCCGGTAATTATGTACATGCGATTTGTCACCATTTTTGTGAAGTAATATAACTGCTGAATGTTTTAAATGATTGGGGAATATTCCTGATTTAAAGCTTAGATTCGAAATGAACGCGATCGGTATTGCGATTGAGGATTTAATAAGTTTTAACAGATTTGATGAGACTTTATCAGGACCACAAGCATTTGATGACTTAAGATCGTCAATTATTTTCATGACTTCGTTTGTCGTTGTTTGTATATTGTCTATTTTATGACCGAAATTAGAGTTAGTAAACTTAGCGAGATCAATTTCAGTAGTATTAAGTTTATCAAGAATTTTTTTCGCAAGAGTGACTCCCACTGAAGTGAAATAATTATTGGCAAAATTTGCCATAATTTTTGGGTCTGAACAGTTTATATTATTAATGTACAACGATTTGATTTCGGAAGATTTATTAATTTTTGTTTCAGATATATTACGAAAAGCTTCCCAAAGACGTTTTGGCGTACAGTTATTTTCGTAAATAATTTTTTTATAATAATTTTTTTTTGTCGATTTAATTAAATGTTTACATAAATTTCTATACTTTTTATAATGAGCTTGTACTAAAATATTTTCAGGACATCTTTTCGCCTTTTCGTGTAATTGATTCTTTCTGTGAATAGATTTGACAAGGCCAGGGGAGATCCAAGGTGTGAGTTTTACTTGATTATTTGTTATGTGTATGTGACTAGTGTGTTTAGATATATATGAATGTAATTTTGTGATAAATTCATTCATTGCTGAGTCAGTATCAATTTGGGCCAGAACATTTTGCCAGTTTTCTGAACGCAAGTCTTCGAGTAAGTTATTGTAATTTGTTCGAGGGACATATTTAATTTTAGCATCAGTGCGAGGTTTGTTTTTAAGACAGAGAGCTGTGGTGTAGTGGTCTGAAATTGTAGTGTGAAAAACAAATGAGTCGATTGGGTTAACATTTTTAACATTAATATGGT
Organism: Hesperophylax magnus; assembly: GCA_026573805.1. Lineage (NCBI taxonomy): Eukaryota > Metazoa > Arthropoda > Insecta > Trichoptera > Limnephilidae > Hesperophylax > Hesperophylax magnus. The sequence continues at coordinate 3,895,692 of JAIUSX010000060.1, forward strand.
CTAGGCAAGATTTACTCATGCCCTGTTCTCGAGTAGGGCTGTTAATTGTCTGATTGAATCCATTTTCAGTAAGCAGGCATAAATAATCGTTATATTGACGGTGGTATTCGGGAATAGTATTAATATTGAGATCGCCTATGATGATTTGACGTTCTATTTTTTTTAACTATTGATGATTGCTTGAAGTGAGCTCAAGAAAGTGTCGATATTTTGGAAAGCGGGTGATCTGTAGATTGCAAAGATACATAAGTTGTTATTCAAAACAATTTTCAGACAGTTTGCTTGTGATAATAAAATTTCATCTACTTGTGCTTGTATTCCGTCTCTGATGTAAACAACTATCCCACTAGATTTATTTAAACTTATGTTAGTGTGGTATTCAGAGTAATTGTGTATAATTTTGGAGGTGTATTCTTTATTTATCCAACATTCCGACAAAATTATAACATCGAATGAGTAATTAAATTGATCTAGAAATAATAAAAAATCATCGATTTTTGAAATGCTTCTGATATTCTGATGTATGATTTTTAGACTATATGAGTCCCAATTGTTTTTGTTTATATTATTTAAATGATAAATAACATTTGTGTTATAATTTATATCGGAATCATTATAATTATCATATGGTAAACGAAACATAGTTAGTATATTTTAAATAAATGTAGTATTGCGTAACATAGTTATTATATTTTAGATTAGTGTGGTGCTGTGATAAACTTTCGCATAATATAAGTTTTCATACAATTTCTAATTTAGATTTATTGACACCTAAAATTACTATGAAGCTGGTGATAATACAAGTTCCTAGCAGGCAGTGGAAAGCAATAGACTTGATGAAGCGGGAACAACGACTAAATATAATAGTTAACAAGCGAGACGAAATATACCTCGAGAGCGAAATTGGTACAGTTTTATCATAGTGCTGACAATTTTGATTCATCGGAAATGAGAATAGCATTTGTTCCCGCCTCTTTTCTAATAAATATGTTGCCTCCTTTAACCCACGCGAATCGAAACATACGTTCCTTGGCATATTGGCGTGTCTTAAACCAGAGCTACTTTGATCGAAAGGTCAGTTGTTCGGAAACGTAGATGGGCGAGCGAGGACCGGCAATTCCAATGTTCAATGTGTAAAGTTTGTCTTCGGTATTTTGTTGATTTTTATTGTAATTTTTCACATCTGCTAGCAGCTGATCTCTAGCTAGATTCGTCTTTAATTTGATAATTATTTCTCTCGGATGATTCTGTTTATTTTATTTTTTTAGCTGACCGATAGATGGAGTCGATATCTTTAGTTTCGATCGAGGATTTTGTAGTCTGGCAGATGTTGAACATTACGTCTTGTAATTTCTCCCCTTTGATTTCAGGAATGCCTCTTATTTCGGCATTATTTGCTTTGAGGGCACGCTCCTGAAATTCTAGACCATTCTCCAGGACAGTAATTCTGGCTTCCAAAACGGCGTTCTTCTTCGTGAGCTCATCATTCCGTTGCTCCATGTTACGAATTCTGGCAAGAAAGTCCTCATACTGCGCACTCATGAATTGTATATTTTCTTGAATTTTATTATTTTGGTCCAAAATATCATTTTGTTTTTTTTCCAGATTAGTCGTTTTATAAATGACTAACTCTTGCATTTCTTCTTGATTAGTTGATGATTGGGAGGTGGGCGTTGAAGCTTTGTTGGTCACTTTTTTTGATGGTTCCAAAATTGCGGTATCACTGGTGGTCTCCGTTAAAATGGTAGCACTTGGGGCGGCTGAACGAGTATCCTTTTTGCACTGCTTGCACTTCTGTTGGGCTCGCCTTTCTTGAGTAAATCGACGGTTTTATAATTATGTATTTGAGAAATATTTAACCATAGCTATTAATCTAGATATAAGAGTATAATTGAAAACTTAGATTAAGATTTTATTGGCAACCAGATATCAATTAAATGTATGTGTGCATAATATTAAGATCCTAATATTTATCAAGATTTTGAACATTAAGTTGATCGGGAGATCAGAATGAGCCAACCAGTTACATCAGCGGTAAAAGTGGCGATGCCAGCGCCATGGACCCGAACAAAGTAACAAAGTGGTGTAAAGCGGAACCACGACTTTTTAGGTCCCCACGACAGGGGTGCGAATGTCACCGGATCGCGCAGCCGAAGACCGAGATGATTCAACAAGCAGTTACCATCTCTCCTCCGCCGAGGAACCTCCTGCCCCCCCCCCTTGGAGCGGTCGCCCAGGCTCTTACCGTAACCCCGCGAACTTCCGCCCAGGAAGCCAGAGTGGTCGCCAGACTTCCGCCCAGGAAGCTGCCCTATCAGGAGTCGCTGCCTGCCGACTCCACCCTTTGGAGCCTTGGCCCAAGCTGAACTGATTCCGCCCTTCGGAACCAGCCCAAGTTGCCGCTTGTGTTGTCAATTATAAGTGCGAACGTGTAGAATCTAGAATCATCGTAAAGGGAAGTGCCTGAACAATTTTTTTTTGGTTTATTTCGTAACGCGAAACAACTTTTCAAAGTCATTGAATTAACAATTAATTAGAATTAAGGAAACCGTCAATTAATTTTAAGAATTGGAATTAAGAATAGTATTAAGCCTAGATTTAAACTAACCCTTAACTTTATACATTTTTTAATAAATGTTAAAAATTTTGTAACTACGTAACTTCTTTTTTCTTTTTTTTAACTAGTTCATCCTTTTTTACATGAATAGTGTTAATATTAGACTCCCCTAAGTAAAGTTGTAACAAGACCACGGAAAAAACCGAAGAGGATATTAAAAAACAAAATGGATCCAATTGAAACAGGAGTGATGGAGGATAAAGATGGTAAAATTATTGTTACTTGTAGAAATAGTCAATTTACCTATTGAAAAACTACAGGAAGACATAAAATAAAGTTTTGTGAAAAATATACAAGGGAAGATCCCGGATAAAAGATTCTCATCAATAAATCGTTGGAGTAACACATAAAATGGATGAAAAAGGAATCGTTCAGAACATAAAAATTCAGAATGAGTTTCCAGAAGAACCACGAAAAATGGAAGTAACTGTAATAAAAATAGGTTGATAGCCTCCTTTATAATCTTCCACTGTTGTTTAATGTTATCATTGACTTCATCCAATTTTCTTCTGTAGTGTGCTTGTTTTGTTGTTTGTATTATCTTTGTACACCAATTCCGATATCTTTTGTAGTATTCCAACAGTTCTTTGTTATAGATTTCTCTTCTACATTTATTGTGCGATTTATCAAGTGTTCTGAGGCATTTGATTATTCCAACATTTATCCATGGTTTTACAACTTTTCATATGAGTTTTCAAACATTTAATTAAATTATCTTTTTTATTTGTTTTTATTTTATTTTTTTATGTGACACCTCACAAGAGTGTCCCTGCCTGTGCAGTGTACAGACAGGGAAACTATGTCACCACCCGGTTGGGGGGCGTTGTGAGGCGGAATAAGGTAGGGGCTGTAGGAAGGGATTTGTTAATGCCGGCCTTGAAGAGGCTCGGATTATAGGAGGGAGGAAAAACAGATGCCGGTAGCTCGTTCCACATACGAGCCGACTGACATAAAAACGAGTCGTAAAAACGGCCCGTTCTCATGAAGCCAACGTCAACCGTGAACGGGTGTTCAGTTCGTGTCCGTCGAGTTTCGCGCACGTGCACCGGTGCATCAGGAATCAATGCTGCTAGCTCCTTGGAGCAGGCTCCATTGAAATACCTGTAGAACAGACACAGCATGCCTACATTGCGTCTATGCATTAGAGAAGGCAATCAGTCTGTTAACAACGGATTGTCAATCAGACGGATCGCTCTCCTTTGCACAGATTCAAGCAGGTTTATCAAGTATTTTGGGGCACCAGCCCAAAGGTGGCTCCCAAATTCAATAGTTGAGCGGACTTGAGACTTGTACAGGGTCAGCAGCTGGTCGCTGTTGAAGAATCTCCTAGCCCTGTACAAGACGCCCAACTTTTTGGAGGCATGATTTACTCGGGCTTCTATGGATCCCCGATACTTGAGCTGGTCTGATATAGTAACTCCAAGAATTTCAATGGAGTCTTTATTTCAATGGGGAGAGTGCTCCCATCAAATTGCACCAGACGGTCATTGATCTCCCTCTTTGCCGAAATCAGACACGCTTGGGTTTTTGAGACGTTGAAACTGACCTAGTTGGCCTTACCCCAGGCACGAACCATCTCGAGGTGGTGGTCAATTTTTTGCTTCAAAACTTCCCGAGCTGTTCGGACATCATAGGTGGAAGGGGGCCTGTCAAAAAGATAACCCACGTGAACGGTGCTGTCATCAGCGTAGCAGTGAATTGGTGCACATTCAACGAGATCGTTGATGTGCAATAAAAACAGCGTCGGAGACAGCACAGATCTTTGTGGCACCCCCGCATTTATTTGGTGCGGTGAGGAAGAAGAGCCGTCAACCACGGTTTGAATCGTTCTTCCCCTCAGAAAGTCTGCAATCCAACTATGCAGGGTTGGGTGGATCCCATACGATGGTAACTTCCCGATAAGCGCCCGGTGCCAGACTCTGTCAAAGGCTTTGGAGTTATCCAACCCAACGGTTTGAGTTTCACCAAAACGTTCCATGTACCGCCCCCAAATATGCGTCACATATCCGAGTAGATCGCCACACGATCGGTTTCGACGAAATCCATATTGCCGATCGCTTAGGTTATTGTTATTCTTGAGATATGTGAGCAATTTGTTGTTAACCACCCTTTCTAATACCTTCGAGAGTATGGAAGTGATGGCTATGGGGCGGTAGTTAGAAGGGTTGGAGCGGTCACCCTTTTTTGGGATTGGGTGGACGATTGCCTTTTTCGAAAGATCTGGCACCTTTCCACCTTTGAGAGAGAGCCTTAAATAATTTTGCGAGCACTGGAGTAATTTTTGCAGAACACCTCTTGAGGACCAAGGCAGGTATTCCGTCCGGCCCACTGGCTTTGTCGACTTTCAGCTCGTTCAAGACTCGGAGAACCTCTCTGTTCCGGATCTTCGGTTCCTCCATTTGAAAACCGCAGTGTGGAATGGAAGGGGGAGTCTCTCCGTTATCTTGAAGAGTTGAGTTTTCCGCGAAAATTTTGCCTAATAATTCAGCTTTCTCGCGAGCCGAGTTAGCCAGCCGACCATCAGGCTTGGTCAGCGGTGGGAAAGTGGTTCTGCAGAAATTTCTTCCGATCGAGCTAGCGAGTGACCAGAAAGCACGGCTACCAGTGGGGCACTCAGCCAGCTTTTTCGCAATTCTCTGGTCGTGATCGCTCTTAGCTCTATTTGTTGCCAGATTGACGTCGTTCGTTGATAGTACTGTATCCCAGGATTCCTCCTTTAATTTGGTATTCAAGAGGTTGTTGTCAACAATAAGTTTTGGTTTTCCATTACTATTTGAAATATTTTTAAGAGTTAAGCTCATAAACTTCATCAACATTGCAAAATGGTCCGTTATGCCAGTAGTAAAAGCTGCTCCATGTGGTTTTCATTTTGATTTCGCCATAATATGATCAATACAGCTTGATTTGTTTGGAGTTACTCTTGTTGGTGAGTTTATTATGGGCTTAATACCATGAAATGCTAGAAGTGATAGATATTTTTGTGTTTTTATGTTCTTCAAATCTAGAGTATCCATTTAGTCCCCACATAATATAATCTCCTTATATTGCAAGGATACAGAGTCAAGTAATTCATCCAATGAATCGAGAAAGTTATCTATATTAGTCTGAGATGGAGACCGATATATAGCTATTAAACATATTGTATTGGAAAATTGCATTTTTAAGCAGTTGGCATTGGGGAGAGAAATTTCCTCAACAGTTACCTGAATGTTTTGCTTTATATAGATAGCTACTCCATCATTTTGCAAATAGTTCATCTTTGTTTTGTAGACTACATGGCTGTAGCTGCTGCTACAATTCTATAGTTTTGACAGTCAATTAAGAAGTGTAATTATATTATTTGAATAAATAATTAAATTCATTACTGTACACATATTCACATATATTTTGATATTCGTGTAAGTAGTATGACATAAATATCTTTTTTTCACATAATTCGTACATTTAAGTGAAAAAAGAATCAAACCTTTTACAACGTGATTCAGAACAAATTTAAAGAAATCGAAAGGTTATAAATATTTTGACCATAAAAAATGATACATCTTTTATATACAAACTCTCTGGTGAAACATTATGTCTATAACTAGAAGTTTATTTTGTAAATAGTTTTCGTTAAGAATGTTAACACAAGGAAGAAAGAAAGTATCCAGTCAAAGAGTCTCTTCGAGGAAATACATAATTGCATATGAAACAAACTAGTCTTCACAGTAAGTGTGCAGGTGTTTTTTCAAATCTCTCTTTTGAGAACATGAATAATTGCAGCCAGAAAACGAAAAAGTTTTTTCTTAGCTGTAAGTAAGCAAGTTTCTCTTCAAGGTACACTGTTGATAACTTGGATAGTTGCACTCGGAACAAGAAATATTGTTTTTCTCCTCTGTGGGTCAGCATGTGATTCATCAAATGTCCAATATTTCCAATTAGAGGAGTTATTTTGAATAGCCCGCTATTTCGCTAGATGTTACTTTTGAAGCTGTCATTTTTTGACATTTGACAAGTAGAAACAATTTTTTATTTTTTTTTAAATTGCCGGAAACCCGGGCGTTTATTGCAATTACATGTTTAATATAACAAATGTGAAAGTAACCCGCCTCACTAGAAGGTTTCTGTTCCGAGGCGGGTACATATATTTGTTTACACATACCTACACATACATTTTTTATACAAATATAGACATATATCAATATATACATGGAGCATTCCATAAATAGTTACATTCATAAGTAGTTAAGAAAAAAAAAGAAGACAGGAGTTTCGTAGGAACTCTAAATTTACAAAATCTAAATCTTAATCTTATATTAATAACATATCAAAGAATAGTTTTAAACAACAGTATTAGATATTAGGAATGCGTAAAACATAAGCAGTTTTAATAAGAAAGAGTAAATCACTAAAAATGTACATAACACATGTTTGTAAATAAGGAATGAGAATTAGACTAAGAAGGGATTGCTAGTAATTTGCTGATGCGTGCTCTTTTTTTATGTAGTAACCATGTGTTGAAATTTTTAAGTAAACTGTTTGGGTGTTTATGAGTGTTGCAGTAAGTGGTTTCTTTTAGGAAGGTGTTGAAGATGTAAGGTGCTAGGAAGGAATCGTGCTTTTTGGCAAAGGTTGAATTAATTTTTGGCACTTGAAGTTGATTATGTGATTTTGCCCTTGTGTTATGTGGGTGAGTTACGTGGCATGGTGAGGATTTTATGCAGTTTATTTGAACAATTTTTTTAATATCTAATATAGTTTCCTAATATCTAGTAAATTATTTGTAATTAGTAGATTTTCCGTTGGATGCATATAAGGTTTTTTGAACATAATCCTAATTAATGTTTTATGCGTTGTGTTGAGGGGCTTATAAAACTTGTCAGCGGCTCCCCCCCAGGCTGATAAACCGTACGTTAAAAGGCTTTGACATAGCGCGAAGTAAACATTTTTTAATTGTTTTTGATATGAATCATGCCATTAATAAATATGGAATGACACACGCTTATACAACGGGTCCTTGAAATGCGTGAAAATGATCCGGAATTCCATCGAAAAATCATCTTGAGTGATGAGGCCCGATTCCACCTCGGTGGCTTCGTCAACAAGCAAAATTGTCGTATCTGGGGCTCGGAAAACCCAAGAGTTATTTTTGAAAAGCCTCTCTATCTCTAACCTCAACGTGTGACTGTTTGGTGCGGTTTATGGTCCGGTGGAGTCATTGGACCTTACTTTTTCGAAAATGAGGCTGCAGCAACAGTAACAGTGAATGGATTGCGCTATCGAGATGTGATTAATGATTTTTTTATGGCAGGAATTGGATGGTATTGAACTGGACAACATTTCCTTTCAACAAGACGGCGCTACGTGCCGCACAAGCAACGAAACCATTGATCTTTTACGATTGAATATCAAAATAACAACTCTTATTGGAAAACCCGTCAAATCTTACATAGAGGTACGATAGCCTTTCCTAGAAACTAAAAATGTGCGATTGGAAAATTAAAAAGGTGTGTCTCTACTGTGAGTCAGCATGTGGCTTTTTGATGTGCTTTTTAGAACATCTATAGATGAAGAAGGAACAAGAACAAGTTTTTCTCTGCAGTGAATCAGCTTGCGCTTCAGATTGCCTTTTAAAACATTAATATGTGGACTTATGGAACATAAAACAGGTTTTTCGCCACTGTGAGTCAGCAAGTGGGCCTTTAGATGAGCGTTTTGAACATGAAAAATGTTTTCCTCCACTGTGAGTCAGCATGTGGCACTTCAGATAACATATATTGTTACAAACGTAACATCAAAGAGGTTTTTGATTTTTGGTTTTCATATGGCTCTTCAATTGACCCTTTCTTGAAAAAGGTTTTTCTTCACTGTGAGTCAGCATGTGGCTCGTTAGGTCGCACATTCGATAACATGCATAGTTGCACACGGAACATGAAAAAGGTTTTTCTCCACTCTGAATCAGCACGTGTGTCTTCAGGTTACCTTGATGATAACTTGTAAGGTCGCTATCATGAAAGAGGTTTGTTTACACTGTGAGTCAGCATATGCCTCTTCAGCTGACCCTTTCGACAGCACGCATATTTGCACACGGAACATGAAAAAGGTTTTTCTTCACTGTGAGTCAGCATGTGGCTCGTTAGGTCGCACTTTCGATAACATGCATAGTTGCACACGGAACATGATAAAAGTTTTTCTCCACTGTGAATCAGCATGTGTCTCTTTAGTTTATCCTGTTGATTACATGCATAGTCACAATCCAAACATGAAAGTGCTTTTTTTTCACTGTGAGTCAGCATGTGCCTCTTCAGTTGACTCTTTTGACGACACGCATAGTTGCACACGGAACATGAAAAAAGTTTTTCTTCACTGTGAGTCTGCATGTGTGTCTTCAGGTTACCGTGTTGATAACTTGCATAGTCGCACTCCGAACATGAAAATGCTTTTTCTCCACTGTGAGTCAACATGTGCGTCTTCAGCTGACCCTTTTGACGAAACGCATAGTTGCACACGGGACAAGAAAAAGGTTTTTCTCCACTGTGAGTCAGCATGTGGTTCGTTAGGTTGCTCTTTCGATAGCATGCATAGTTGCACACGGAACATGAAAAAGGTTTTTCTCCACTGTGAGTGAGCATGTGGATCTTTAGTTGACTATTTCGATTACACGCATAGTTGCACAGGGAACAAGAAAAAGGTTTTTCTCCACTGTGAATCAGCATGTGTGTCTTCAGGTCACCCTGATGATAACTTGTTAAGTCGCACTCCAAACATGAAAGAGGTTTTTTTCCACTGTGAGTCAGCATGTGCCTTTTCAGCTGACCCTTTCTACGGCACGCATATTTGCACACGGAACATGAAAAACGTTTTTCTTCACTGTGAGTCAGCATGTGGCTCGTTAGGTCGCACTTTCGATAACATGCATAGTTGCACACGGAACATGAAAAAGGTTTTTCTCCACTGTGAATCAGCATGTGTCTTTTTAGATTATTCTGATGATTACATGCATAGTCACACTCCAAACATGAAAGAGGTTTTTTTCCACTGTGAGTCAGCATGTGCCTCTTCAGCTGACCCTTTCTACAGCACGCATATTTGCACATGGAACATGAAAAAGGTTTTTCTTCACTGTGAGTCAGCATGTGGCTCGTTAGGTCGCACTTTTGATAACATGCACAGTTGCACACGGAACATGAAAAAGGTTTTTCTCCACTGTGAATCAGCATGTGTCTTTTTAGTTTATTCTGTTGATAACATGCATAGTCACACTCCAAACATGAAAGAGGTTTTTTTCCACTGTGAGTCAGCATGTGCCTCTTCAGCTGACCCTTTCTACAGCACGCATATTTGCACACGGAACATGAAAAAAGTTTTTCTTCACTGTGAGTCAGCATGTGGCTCGTTAGGTCACACTTTCGATAACATGCATAGTTGCACACGGAACATGAAAAAGGTTTTTCTCCACTGTGAATCAGCATGTGTCTTTTTAGTTTATTCTGTTGATTACATGCATAGTCACACTCCGAACATGAAAGTGTTTTTTCTCCACTGTGAGTCAACATGTGCGTCTTCAGCTGACCATTTTGACGAAACGCATAGTTGCACACGGGACAAGAAAAAGGTTTTTCTCCACTGTGAGTCAGCATGTGGTTCGTTAGGTTGCTCTTTCGATAACATGCATAGTTGCACACGGAACATGAAAAAGGTTTTTCTCCACTGTGAGTGAGCATGTGGATCTTTAGTTGACTATTTCGATTACACGCATAGTTGCACAGGGAACAAGAAAAAGGTTTTTCTCCACTGTGAATCAGCATGTGTGTCTTCAGGTCACCCTGATGATAACTTGTAAAGTCGCAGTCCAAACATGAAAGAGGTTTTTTTCCACTGTGAGTCAGCATGTGCCTCTTCAGCTGACTCTTTCTACAGCACGCATATTTGCACACGGAACATGAAAAAAGTTTTTCTTCACTGTGAGTCAGCATGTGGCTCGTTAGGTCGCACTTTTGATAACATGCATAGTTGCACACGGAACATGAAAAAGGTTTTTCTCCACTGTGAATCAGCATGTGTCTCTTTAGTTTATCCTGTTGATTACATGCAAAGTCACACTTCGAACATGAAAGTGCTTTTTCCCCACTGTGAGTCAGCATGTGCCTCTTAAGCTGACGCTTTTGACGACACGCATAGTTGCACACGGAACATGAAAAAGGTTTTTCTCTACTGTGAATCTGCATGTGTACGTTTGAATTTCGCTTTTGAAAATTCATGGCAAAATTTGACTTAGGAGAGAAGGAGTACTTGCGGTTGAGAGGAGTGAATCCTTTTGCCACAAAATGCGTCCGAATATCTGTAAACAAATTTGTAAAATTACGTGGATGAAAATGATTCTGTTAAACTTAGAGTAAATAAGCGAGGTAAGTTCGTAGAAACGTAAAAAAAAATAGGAAATGCCCAATTTTTCAAGTTTACGATGAATATTGGTTTTACCTGCTTCCTTGCTTATTCTTCCAAAGTGTTCCAAGCATTCCTCTTTAACATCCGGCAGGTCTATGTCAATTTTCATATAAGTAAGCCCCGCTTCATCTTGTGGGGATCCAAGATCCGCGTTTATGGTAACTGTTTTAACATTAATGCTTCCTGGAATAAAAAAATGAAAATAAATAGAATGTATCTTTGAATGGCCAGCACTGAACCAAAAGGCTAAAGGCGCGAGTTTAATTTTGGCTGCCCTTACAGACTTAATTAGTATACACCAAGGGTGGATATCAATGTAATCAATAAAATTATGATTTTTGGTTTTTTGTAGCACGGTATTTATCAAAAATAATATCAAGGGCGATTTGTTAAGTTGAGTATTTGACGCCCGAAGCGAACTGCTCCAATTGCGTCCACATAAGGCCAGCCATGTATCTTCGTACCATTGATGTAAAACGAAACATTTTTTTAAATTAAAAAACAATAAACAATTTTTTAACGAATAAAGATACAATAAAAGCTGGAATTTGGATAAGAGTTTTAAAGGTCAATATCAGATAAAAATGACCACAGACGTCCACTTGAGGGACCGATTCAACACGAAAGAAAAACCCTGCTCTAGTGCACCTTAAGCAGGGAGTTGTAAGTCAATGGAATAGTTTTTTCTAAATCAATATTAATGAATTTTTAACGTTTAAAAAATACGTGTTATTTACATCAAGTTCCAATAAAATTAGGGGAAAATAGAGGAACCGACAACTTATTGTGAATAGTATAATCATGTTGCTGGATTTTGGTAGTTTCCGGAAAGGACGCATTTTAGGGTAAATACCCAATACACCTTTTGTATTATAGGAGAGGATGAAACAAGTATGTGTCCTGTTTGCACGACATTTCAAAACAGACATGGATTCCGGACATCCGTATTTAAAGTTCTATATTTTACACGTATGCAATCCAACTACTCTCTCCATATTGCAAGAATTCCGTCGTTACAGCTAGGAGGTCAAAATCTAAATCCGAAAACGCAATTTCACCTCCACCTTCTTCCTGAAGCCCTGGTTCCGTCTTGATGGATATGGTATTTGACTTCAGTAGATCCATGGTCTGCTTTGGTAGGATTTGGTAATTAGTTTAACCCTGAAACAAAACAAAGTTGTAACGGAATTCAGTTTTTAAAATTTGGCTTCTCAAGTCGTAGCAAAAATACAAAATAGAAAACCTTGAAGTTATGACAAAGGTTGAGAGAAACGTCGTTTATCTTGGGAAAACTCTTTATTTATTTACCGTCTATGTCTACCGCCATCCCGTTATAATCTACCTGTGATTTAACAACTGTTATCCGTATATTTTTTATCATTTTAATAAATATATTTGAAATACTAATCTTAAAATAGGTTGATGTCATATTGACAGTTTTAAATATTCTGCTGTGACAAAACGCCCGACGATTCATTAACTAAACTGGAAGAACGGCCGCTACCAAAATGAATAGAAATGAATTTAAGTATTATTTCTTACCACTAAACATCACTTGCATCGTATAATAAGTTTAACAGGGCGGGATAAATAGAGTGTGGAAACAGGAAGAATGAAGAACTTGTCAGAAAATATATAGGTTATGCATAGACAAGAATGAAGTCATAGACTATTAATATAATTTTCATGAACTCGGCCATTTAAGAAAATTTTAATATCTACTTTAATTTTAATGCGTACGATAAATATGCCTCGCCTAGTAGTAGTACAGTAGGTGTATATTAATCATTTACCAACAAAAAGGGCATTTATAAAATTATTTTTTATCAAGACATATAAGAATCGTGGCTCCCTTCTTATCAGAACCAAGAAATTCTTTTTTCTGATAAAGAGTACATTACCAATAATGATCTTCAATTTAATATCCTAATTTATATGTATAAATTTAACTCTTATTAAACGAAATAAAAAATACTGTGTATTTCATTTTAATGTTAAAGTCAGAGAAATGTCAAAATTCGATAAAGTCGTAAAAACCACATCTTCATATTTCATATTTTATAGTCTAAGAACGGGTTGTATCGGTGAATTTTAATAATTCTTCAAATTTTAAAGTTAATTTTCATGTTCTGTGAAAGATTTTTTTAAAATTCTGTTACTATTTTAGTTCTCTCAAGCTACTAGCCTATGAAGATAAAATAACATGATTTCAATAGGACTTTCACAGATCCTTAAAATGAACCTTCAAATTTGATCAATTGTTCAAATTCTCCGAAACAAACCTTTCTTATAAATGATTTCAAATCAAATCCTTTATTTAGAGGATTTCAAATTTCTAGTAATCTTAATTTCTTTTGGTTGTTATATTGTGGCTCTTGACATGGCCCGACTCAAGTATTTGGTTGACTTGATCGTGCCAGGTTTTCCTCGATATAAAAAAATATAGTGTATAACCAAATAAACCTATATAAATAATGCGAAATATAGGAACCTAGTTTTTATCGATACTTTTATAAATGTATGACTTTAGTTGACATTTTATTCTCTTTTTGTCTTTAGCACTTTCGTGATTGTGTCTCAAAATAATCTGTCTTTGAATAAACTCTTAAAAATTACCTTTCCTTTAAGGATATCAGATATTCCTTAAAAATATAGTTGTAAATGGCATTCTATTCTCTAAGTCTATATACTCCATCAGGTAAGTGCAAATTAGAGAAAATTCTTGTTTTCATGGATTCGGAGATTTTTCAGCGCTTTTCAGAAAACGGGCGTCCCGACGTTTCCTGATACTTTTATTATTTTCAAACTGTTTTATTAATGTAAACACTTCAAACCGTTCTTTTTATCAAACTAATGTAATAAATAATGTAATGACGTTTATTATTGTGACTGAGTCAATATTTTCCACTGTCAAGCCTGATGACTTTTGCGGCTGTCGTAGAATCATGATCACACTGGCAAATAATGTAAATTATTCGTTACGATGTAAAAAGCGTTTAAACAATGTGACGCTAACAGATCTTTCATTGCACAAGAGTCACTGTAATGAAGCAGATTGCCGAGCAATTTTTTACTTAAACTTTTTATATCCGCACATCATTAGGCAGGTAGCGAGTGACAGGGCAGTGTAAGCACAGCACATCCATAAATCAACTATCTATAGATTGATAACTCCGCCCTCTTTCCATACGTTTGCTTTCGTTAAGTTTTAACCATAGATCTGGCAAATTTGAATACACCACGCATCGCCGACGTCACAGCACACCATCGACAAAGGATAGAGGAAATTTAAAAAAATGGCGCAACCATAGACAATTTAATTCTGCTTCGGAACCTACCTAAAACCCAATTCATTAGTGTGGTACACGGTACCTACCTACGGGCCGCGAGGTGCGGGGAGCACTTCGGCGGTAGTCTGTATTGTCATTAGGTATTTTGTAGTCTCACAGTTAACAAGCAATAAACGATCTCTGTAATTATTTAACCAGCCTTACGTATTTTATCAATCCTGAATCCAAGCCCCCTTTTAAGGTGAATCTACAGGATACTAAAGTGGCGACGAGGAAACTTAGTCATTAATAAAACAGTGGCGAAGTTTAAAAGAATTTACGCGGCAAACGTGTTGTTAAAATTCATGAAATTCGGAGAGTATTCACCTGATGGCGGTGCTCTTTTAAATGTGACGGACGGGGAGTCTCGCAACATTCATAGAACAGGATCGTAGAATCTTTGAAAGATAAGATTGAAAAGAATTCAGCGGGGAGCTGAATTTGCGAAACCAGAATCAAAAAAATTTGTTCAAGATAATCACGCGGGAGCGGGGTTATCGAGAAGAGGATAAATATTCAGCGGGGAGCTGTATATATATATATTTCAAACCATAAGAAGCCGGGGGCTGAACAACAGCAGCACAGCGGGAGCTGTATTGGAGCAAGGAGCAGCTGAGAGCGGATCCTTGTGAACTATCGGTCGAGAGCTATTCTTGGAGTACAGCCGAGGTTAAGAAGGAAAATCTGCAACAGGAGGGAGTAGATTACCAGAACCAGAGCTTCAACATCATTGACTTAAGTTAAGTCCGTAGTTTGAGTTTTGTGTTGATAATTTTTTTTTAATATTGTTGTAATTTTGCTGTAAAATCATGGCTCAAATCAAACCATTAGAGACCTTCAGTCACAAGACAGATTGTTTCGGGGTTTTCAAAGCAAGATTGGAGAATTACTTCATATTATATGATGAGAAAATTTCTGCCGAAAAGAAACGTGCTATATTCTTGAACGCTTTGGAGGAGGAAACTTTTAAATTATTGATTGAGTTGGTTACTCCTAAAAAAATAAATGATGTCACAGTAGAAATTTTGTGTGAATTTTTGGGTAATTATTGTGAAAATGTTACTTTGTTGTTTGAAGAAAGATCAAAATTTTATAATGTAATTAATGAATCGGAAGAAAGTGTTAAAGAATTTGCGGCACGGTTAAAAAGTTTATCCATTGTTTGTAAATTCGGTACTAGATTTGAAGATAATTTAAAAGATTTATTCATTTGTAAAGTGACAAACCCTAAAATTAAAGAACGGTTATTAATTGAGGGCGAAAAAAATTCGTTTGAGAAATTAATTTCAATCGCAGCGTGTTTAGAGGCTTCAGAAGCAAATTTTAAAGATGAAAAAGTGTGTTATCAAGTAGCTAGTTCACGTTCAAGATCAAAAAGTCCGAAAAATAATCCATCAGTATCGAAACATCGAAGTGTTTATTTAAATTCGAGGCATAGTAGAAGTTCATCGCGCGATAGTAATAATTTTAAACCGAAATTGAAGAATCTAGATTCGGAACAGAAAAAGTGTTTTAATTGTAATAAATTCGGGCACTTTAAATCAGAGTGCAAGGTTGTGAATAATAAATTTTCGAAGTGTTTTAAATGCCGTCAAAAAGGTCACATTGCTAAATTTTGTAGAAATATTTCGTGCATTAAAAAAAAGATTTTTGTCTCAAGTATTAATAAGAGGATTGAACCGTATATAATTAAATTGAAAATAAATGATATTTCATTCGAGGCAATGATAGATTCAGGAGCGGGAATAAGTGCCATACCCGAACGTATCTATAAATTATATTTTAAATATGTTAATTTAATGCCATTTAATTTACACTTAGCGAGTTACGATAACAAGCCGCTAAAGGCGAGCGGTAAAATAAATTTATTGGTTACATGGAATAATAATCAACAAAATTTTGAATTTGTGGTTATTGAAAATGGTTCGGATTTAATTTTAGGTAGGGATTTTATGGAATTATTTGGGATTAGCATTAGTTTTTTGAATAATTGCACGGTAGTAAATAATTTTGGTGCTAATGAAGAAAGCAATTTAGATGTCGATAAGTTGAAAACACAATTTGGAGACGTATTAACGAATAAATTAGGGAAATTTAATCAACATAGGGTTGAGCTGGAATTAATAGAGGGATTTCAGTCAAAAATGTGCAATGCAAGGCAAATACCTTTAGCTATTAAAGATAAAGTCGAACATGAAATTAATAGACTTGTTTCAGAGGGAATATTACAATCAGTAGAAACGAGTAGATATGCATCTCCCATTGTTGCAATAATTAAGAAAGATGGATCAGTTAGGATCTGTGGAGATTATAAATTAACAGTTAATCCAGGTTTGGTTGTAAATAAATTTCCAGTACCCGTAATTACGGATTTATTGACACAAATCAGTGGAGTGGTAATGTTTTCTTAATTAGAATTGAAAATGGCATATTCACAATTACAGTTAAGTGAAGGTAGTAGAGATATAACTACCATAGCTACACACATAGGTTTATATAGATATACTCGACTGGTGTATGGTTTGAATGCAGCGCCAGGTATATTTATGCGGGTTATGTTTAATTCATTGCAAGGTTTAAACGGAACAATTATATTTTACGATGATATTTTGATTACGGGCAAAACAGTTGCGGATCATAATAAAAATTTAGTAGCAGTTTTGAATAGATTGAAACTTTGTGGTCTCACGGTAAATGAAGAAAAATGTGAATTTTTCAAAACAAGTATTGAATACTTAGGGTACTTTATTTCGAAGGAAGGTTTGAGACCATTAGAAAGTAAAGTTAAAGCAATAATGGAGTCAAGTAGTCCATGTAATATTAACCAGTTAAGAAGTTTCTTAGGTTTAGTTAACTATTATAGAAATTTTATTCCGAATATATCTAGTTTGTTAGGACCTCTATATAAATTATTAAAAAAAAGATTCGGAGTGGATTTGGTCAAAGGACTGTGAAAATGCAGTTTTAGAACAAAAAAGAAATTTCTTCTGATTGCGTGTTAGTACATTTTGATCCACGTATACCAGTAAAATTAGTAACGGATGCATCCTTAGAGGGATTGGGTGCGACAATTTTACATACTTATTCAAATGGTAGTAGTAGACCTATAGCGTTTGCATCAAGGAAATTGACAGACACAGAGAGTAAATATAGTATTTTAGATTTAGAAGCAACAGCGATAGTGTTTGCATTAAAAAAATTCTTTGTATATTTATACGGTAGGAAATTCAAATTAGAATGCGACAATCAAGCGTTAGTACGAATTTTGTCAGAAAAGATGGGCATTCCTGTGTTGAGTGCTAATAGATTGCAACGTTACAGTTTAATTTTGGCGGGGTTTAACTATGAAATTGATTACGTAGCATCAGAAAAAAATTGTTCAGATTTTTTATCAAGATTACCAACAGAAGAGACAAATAAATCGGAGGATTTATATATTGAGAAGCTGAGTTCCATTAATTTTCAGGATATTGAAAAAGAGTTGTTATTTTATGTTGGTGATAACTCTCAGGTTCCATTAAATGTTGACAATTTAAAGGAAACCACTATTAAAGATGACGTGTTATCATTGGTAAAACAATATTTACGGCAGGGTTGGCCAAGGAAAATTCCAAAAGATAGTGAGTTATGGGCTTTTTGGAAAATTAGAGATGAGTTGTCTTTAGTAGAAGATTGTATTTTTTGGGGACATAAAGCCATCATTCCAAATTCTATGAGAGGGGATTTGTTAAATATGTTACATTGTTCACATTTAGGTATAGCTAAAACTAAAGGGCTAGCAAGAGGTTATTTCTGGTGGCCAAAAATGGGCAAAGATATAGAAAATTTAGTTAGATCATGTAAAGAGTGTCTGGAAAATCAGGCGAATCCACCTAAAACACCTTTACAACATTGGCCGATTGAGGAAAAGCCGTGGACAAGAATACATATTGATTTTTTTGGTCCCATGGCTAATAAATTTTTTTTAATTATAGTAGATGCAAGTACCAAATGGATAGAATGAATTAATTTAAAACAAGCTAATACGGATAATACTTTAAGGGAATTAAAGAGGATGTTTGCTCAATTTGGTACTGTTGAAACTATTGTATCGGATAACGGGTCTGTTCTCTGTTCAGAAGAATTTAAGCGTTTTTGTAAAGATAGAAAAATCCAGCACATCACTTCTCCTGTGAATCATCCGCAGATTAATGGGTTAGCTGAAAACGGAGTTAAAACGTGTAAAAATTTTTTTAAAAAGATTTTACATAATGGGGGGTTACCGAGAGACGTCGATGATAGGTTAACCAAATTCCTAATTGATTATAGAAATACCCCAAATATCACGACTGGTGTAGAGCCAGCGGTGGCTATGTTAGGACGTCGATTAAGGTCCGTGTTTGATTTCATTTCTCCAGCGATTGCGGAAAGGAGGGGGGAGAGGTGTATGACGGATAAATTAAAGAGTAAAATATTAGTTAGTAGAGAAAATCAGAAAAAGAGTTATAAATCTAAAAAAAGAAATTTGAATATATTTGTGGTGGGGAAAAAGGTGGTGACTAAGGATTTTAGAGGAAAAAAAGGTTGGGTGGTAGGTATCATTAAAAAAAGAATTGGATTTAATACCTACTTAATTTTCATAAAAGACACAGGGCAAATTTGGAAAAGACATGAGGATCAACTGACACCAATGAGTGTAAGGTGGAATCCTAAAGAGCGTGAAAAAGTGTATAGTGACGATCTAGGCTCTGATATGAGAGTATCAGACCTAGACCTTTCCCATTATTTTCGGAAAGGGGCTAATGGGTCTTCTCCTCTGTTTCAGGAACCACCGTGGCAGTCTCCTTGGACTGGAAGGCTGCGGCATAGAAAAAACTAATGTGTAACAACATATAGATAATGTATTACTATTATTATTATTCTGCTATATATGATAACTATATAAATATGTTGTAAACAGGCTCAGGTAAGATGTAAACCTGGTAGGAGTTCTCCTCTTAAGTGGGGGAGAATGTGGTACACGGTACCTACCTACGGACCGCAAGGTGCGGGGAGCAATTCGGCGGTAGTCTGTATTGTCATTCGGTATTCTGTAGTCTCACAGTTAACAAGCAATAAACGATCTCTGTAATTATTTAACCAGCCTTACGTATTTTATCAATCCTGAATCCAAGCCCCTTTTAAGGTGAATCTACAGGATACTACACTACCATCTGTACTTTCCCCAGAATAGTTAATTATATTCAGAGAATTGATTAACCTTTCCTCATCTGTGGTGTGTATTTACTACACATTGCTTCTAATAACTTTAATAACTCTATAAATATAATAAATTCTGGGTTAAGATTTTAGGTATTCCTCCGTTATACATTTATGCACTGAATTAAAAAAATAATATATTACATATTTTTCAAATTCAATTGAAAATCAGAGTTTTTTGTTAAAAATCGGGAACAAATACACCAATACAATCAACCGTGTGATACTAAATACGCGAAGAGTGTGAAAGGAAATGACACGCTATTGATGTCCCGCTTTAATTCGCTATGCGGGAACATGAGACATCCACACTTCTGCAGTTGTAGTTTTGATTTAGACTATCGATACCTACGACCGCACAACTGTGTCTGTGCCAACCGCCAGCCGCGCCGCTAGGCAGTTGGCAGTTGGCCGCGAACCGTCGTTAGATGTGGACCTCTCGCACGTTTCTTTAGCATCTGCCGATGGTTTTTTCATGTTTTCAGCAATTAAATTACAATTATTATCACTTTTGATATAAAATATAATAAACATAATCGATTAGCTATGAATATTCATATTTTTCCGATACTAAATCGCTTATTTTGAGATGTGTATTGACTACACAGCACCGTAACGCGTGTATTTTTTTAGCACAGTAAGGGAAAGGTTAATTAATCGTATTTTCAGGACAATTTTTTCGCCTTTAGAAACACTCCGTATGGTCTCATCGAAATTGTTGTGTCTCCCTTACTGTCATATGATCTAAATGGTGTTAGAAAGAGAAAACACCACGCTTCGTATTCAAATCAATAAGTTAACCGCAGAGGAATTAAAATGTACACCTCTATGAAATTAAAGGTTCCGACCGCAATTTGAGAAAAATTAATGAATTATTTTTAAATGAAATGACTAAACGTGAGTTGAAAGAATTGTTTATAATAAATTGTCTAAAAAAATATGGGTTTTTTTTTCATTTTCACCAATTTTAGATCAGGGTTTAGATAAAAAAACGAAAGGTGAGCCATTTTTGAAGTTTTTTTACGTTTGAATTACATTTTTTTGTTTAAAGTTTTAGTTGCTGTGGCTCAGTCTATCTGTGCAGATAGAGAAACAAGAGTGTGATGCTTTTAAAAGATGGCGCTTTTTTCAAAAAAAATATTTTTTTACCTACCGCAGGTCACAAAATAATAATAATAATATTGGGAAGATTTTTATAAAGCTGTTTTTGTGCAAAATCACCTCAAGGGCGCTGTACAAGTAAATAATACATTTCTACAAAGAACGTTATTACTAAACAACTTTGTTATTACTGACAAAATAGCATGTTTTTACCTGTCAAAGGTGACATCTACATAATATAGGTATGTAAAAACACAAGCGGATTCGAATGCAACGTTGGGTCAAAATTTCAAAGCAATCGGTGAAGAACTTTCGAAGATTTAAGATTTTGAACAAACGAAAATTCACATTTTTATTTATATAAATTTCTAATAATAAAATTTGAAAGCTTATTTCAACAACAGTAGGTACTCACCTTCCGGATACATCCAGAAATATTTAATTTATTTGGAATTTACGGCAAAGCGGAAATACACACAAATTCCACGACCTTCTGACAGTTTCTTTAAAAAATATAAGGGTCAATATGCCAAAGGCTTGAGGGGTTGAGGATGCGTTGGCGTTCAGGAGGTTAGTAAAATTTCGTACAATTAGCCTTCTATCAATATCACTATCAGCCTCTAAAAATAATACATTATAAAAGCACACGCTGCGGTGAAAAACATATTCTACATAATACATAAATGTACTTACCGTAAATGAGAAACCAGTGGAGATTTGCTCAAAAACTCTTTCCCGCATTTGTCACAGCAGAAGGTTTGACCTACTCCGTGTACAGCGTAAGTGTGTTTCGCTGCCTGCCTGCAAAAATGTAACTCACATTTCACACACCTCGAATGGCATCAACAACTGTTATTTACAATTAAACTTAACGGCCGTTGAGCCAAAGTTCCAAATGCACAAACTCGCTGTTTCCAATGCTGTCTACCATCACACTGAGCGGAAATATTGCTTGTGTCGTCATTGTGATGAGGAATTCAACTCACGAAGCAGGCAATATAGATACCACTTCCCCTCTGCCATAGGTCAGCTCAAGTGGCAAGCTACAGCCGGTAACTGTTCATGGGGTGAGGTTTGTCTGAATACATCTGCCCATCAGTTGCGTGGCGGGAGATCCTTTGACTTCTCCAGCCGGACTCTCTTCATCCATCACCTTGCACCGCAGTGGGAGGGATAGATTCATTCGTCCGTCACTCCTGGACGCACTGCCGCTGGATTCCTACCCATCCTTTATACCTTTTTCCTTCTCAGAACTTCCACCCTTTCCTTTTCTTAAGAAGACCCTTCACAATCATCCCCAAGAGATGACATAAGGAAATTCCTTCGCTTGATTTTGTACTTTCAACTATGTAGTAAAATTATGAGGGCGGATTATTGATTCGAGTAGTTGTGGGATAATCTGAGAGAGTACTGTCATAAAAATACTAAAGTATACTTGCTTGAAGTTTTGTCCACAATCAGAGCAACTGTTGGATTCCCCCACATGTTGCTGTAGATGTTCAGTCAGTTTTTTCTGAGGCCAGAATAACTGGCGGCACACTGGACATGATAGACTACCAGGACTCTCTGGATCCAGAGAGGCTACAGCCTCCTCTTCAACTCTATCCACTCCAGACTTCTGCGGTGCTTCTGGAATAGATACATTTTGGAAATCAGTCATATGTTATATTAGGAGATCCTGTGTTGAGGGTTTTTAAAGGAAAGTAAGGAGTGCCATGTCATAGGAGGGTGGAAACACGAGAGACTGGCATATCATTCCAGAGTCGAGCTGTTGAACTCAAGAACGATCCATTCTCATGTGACAAATTACAACCGTATAAAAATGTTGGGTGCGCGTTAAGCATGTTTTCCGACTGCACGAATCAATGACACTAGTTCCTCGGAACATCTCCAATTAAAATTCAGGTACAAGGACGGAATCCCAATTTGACTGCTGTATTCTAAGGATTGCTGTTTGTTAAAATAGACAGTTGTTTTGTAGGGCTCCAGACCAAAGGTGGCTCTGCCTAACTCACAAATAGTAATAATTTAAGTGAAGTTTACAAACCTTTAACATCTAAAATACCATTAATTCGTCTTTTAATGTTTTTACATTTTGTCTTCCGTTTTGTTTTAATTTCTCTTTTGACAATACTTTTAACACCTTCAACAAATTTAGATTTTTCACAATCATCAAAATTACTGTCGTCTTCTTCAAAATGTTCTGATAAAGTATTATTTTGTTCTATTCCAATTTCAAATTCAATGTCACGTTCCACATTCAAATTTTCTCCTTTAAATTCAATTTGGTTTCCATTTTTGCTTTCCGTATCTCCCAATACATCTTGTGTTAAGTTCTTTAAAGGTTTTGCACCATGTGAAATGGAACTAATTTGCACCAGACTTGGGGAATCCACTTCTTGTGCAAATATGCTTACACATTGAGTGTTAGATCGTGAAAGTTTTACTCCCAAATTCAATTCTGCTCTTTTTCGTGTAATGATCTCCAAATTGACCTGTTGACAATAAAAATGTGTATCGTGTCCCTTCGATTTCCGGTCGACAGCTCTGACCACTGAGCTCTGACACGGGTTCGAGTCCCGTTGGCGTCATGTATCTTTTATCAGGAGATTTTTCAATGTGGATGAGTGTTTCAGGCGAACAATTATAGCTTGTAAAATAATTGTTACCCTTTGTGCTATGCATAAAAATCTTGTCTTAAAAAAACATTAGTTTACCAAAAAATAATAATTAATATTTGACAAGTTCAAGTATTTCACCTAAAAATGTAGACAATTTGTCTCGACGCCATCTAGTGAGAGAGTTAGCACTTACAATGCCTTTCTCATATAAAATAAAGTTGGTTGTTTTCAGGTGAAAAAATGTAACAAGCAGTAGTTGTTGAATGAAACACTAGCATATATTGAATAATTTCGCGGGTAAGAGATAAGCCGCCATAGCTCAGTGGTCAGAGCTGTCGACCGGAAATCGAAGGGACACGGGTTCGAGTCCCGTTGGCGTCATGTATCTTTTATCAGGAGATTTTTCAATGTGGATGAGTGTTTCAGGCGAACAATTATTGCTTGTAAAATAATTGAATCATGTTTAGCATAAAACAGTCCATTCCGCTTTACTAGGACACATTGGCCCCAAACATTTCGTCCCAAATAAGTGAAGTTAATCTACTGACTGTGGTGACATCCGTAATCTTGACAAAAAAACAACAGGCAAACAAATAAAGTATAATTTATTCCAAAGTCATTAGAGAAGCTGCACACATCAAATAAAAAGTATTTTCTGAAGAAATATTTATCACAAGCGATTTTGTACTTATTCTTCACTTAAAATTCCAATAGAAAACATTAATTATGTAAATTTGATGAATGAACTTAATTTAATTACGCTGTCTGACAGAAGAACCATTTCAGACCTAATTTTATTATACAGAGTCATGAACAACCTTATTGACAGCCCTGCCATCGTTGCTGCTATTAAACTCTATGTACCGACAAGAAATACTAGACAAAATACAACATTCTTTTGCGACACATATAAAACCAACTATCAGTCAAACTCACTTACCAATAGGATGCATGATTTGGGCAACAAGTTTGGTGGTATTATAGATATATTCCATGATTCCCTTTATAATCTTAAATTCAAATTAAACCAACACTTTGTGGAATCATACAAATTATTGTAATAGATTTAACGATTAGATATGTTATTGTAATGTTTTATATTATATTTTGTTCTTTGTTATTGTTAAATATTATGTTGTTTAAAATGTTTCTTTACGCCATATTCTTCAAAAACTACTTGTATATTTTTTTAAAAATTCTTCACTTTTATAACTCTTAGTATAAATTCAAACTCGATAACTTATGTAAAACTTATTTATAATCTATGTAAAAGCCCCTATGGGCGTATAACAACAATAAATAAATATCTCTATTTCTTTGCACATAAGGTGAAATAGCTTACATCTGATGATGGACACTGTAATGCTGTCCGAAAGGTTGACTAAAGAAGGAGGAAGCGCAATAAGGCTCAAGAACCAAAAACATAATCACCATTATACTGCTCTGAAAATGTCAAATCTTTATAATACAGCAATGTTTAAATAGATTAAATAATACATTGATAATACCTTTTGTCCGGAGAGAATCTCAAAAATTATCCCATAATTGCTTTTCGATGAAAAAACATCTACTTCTGTAGACAAGCAACATTGGCAAAGTCGAAAATCTAATGTTTCCACATCGTTTGCCATCTTTATGGTTTGTAGTTCAAAAACTAAAACACGGATCGGTCTTTATCATTTCTACACATCTGTCCCGATGATGGTACACTTCAAAGCTTCCCGAAACGTTGCCTTAAATAAAGAAGGAAGAGCAAGACAGATTTATACCACAGGAGTTTGAAAACAACACTATTCTTTAAGTCGTTAGAATCATACACGAATCAATCAAATCTACTTTTTAAAGCGTTTAACATTAACCGCTTCTGCGAATAAAAAAACAAAAACAATCTTCCTCATTAAGAATTTAAGCATTTAATGGAAACAATGCAGGCGTTATTATTATTAAATAATTTGTTATAGAAGAATATTATTGATTATTGCTTGACATATCGTGTATATTGAGTCAAAACCATAAATAAACCACTCTCTAGATCGATATCTTCGGGCTTTTTGTATGGCGCCATTTTGTCACCCCCTTAACCACAGACGACCACAGATAAAACGGTCGTATGGTCCAGACAGGTAAATATATTGTGGACCATAAATAAATCTCAAGGCCATTTAAAAAGTGCAAACATAGACAATATGACTGCACACAGCTAACATCGTTCATTCACTAGCCCAAAAAAATTATATTTTAAAAATAAAAATATTGGAATGCAGTTAAAGGAAAATAAAAAAAACCCACAGCTATGCACACATAAAAATACTTTTTATTTTCAAAAAGACAATGGACAGTAATACAAAACAGGGTCAGTACAACCGATGTATTGAGCATTGATTTATCATTGAAGTAGAAGATAATACTAATATATCTAAACAAAACATGAAACAGAACAAGACACAGAAAAATAAAAAGTAACGGTCTCAACTAGGAATCGAACCCAGTCTTACTGCAACAACTTAATAGGATTTAATTTGACCTTGCACAAAAATACAAGAATATATACACAAAATACATATTCAACAAATGTAAGTGTTAATTATTATTGCCACAGCACTAAAAGTTATTCAAATTCTCCTGCAAGGGTTTCATATAATTTCCTCAGCTTTGTCGTCAGCAAACATCATGGAAAATGCTGGTTAAATCTGAATACTTACATGATGCAATTCTGGAGAGGTTTAAATGACCTTGTTTGATGTAATCGTGGCTTTTTTTAGCAGTTTTAGCATCCTAATACGTGGTATAGTATCGCGTCGGAATACGGATAGGTCTGAAAAGGAAAATTAATTAAATTATTAGCCAATGAAGTACATTCAGGAATTAGGAACATTGTATCAAAGAACGAGAGGTTAGTACCTGTATTTGACAACGGTTCGGGTCCTTCTTTCAGTTGGTGGAGATAGACAGGATATTATAAATGATGACTGGAAGATTAAGCGTTGCCAAGCATTCTTCTTTAATCCCAAAAGTACCGTATTTTTGCTTTCAATTGCGAAATGACAGCCACAAACAAACGTATTTCTTGCTGCTTCTTGCTAGCACGATTATCGAATCCGTCTGAGCAACCTTTAACACAACACGGCATTAATTTATCACCTTGAAGAATTCTATCACGCAACATTATTTTTAGATGGGTTAGACGATTTTCAAAATTCAAAATATTTACGCTAAAAACTTCAACTGACTGACTTTCGAAATGGCGTCTTGGTAATTACCGTTTAATTTATAACGCAGCATAACACATGCTTAGCTTCTCTTTCTGTTACACAAGTCGCTATGGTAGAGAGCGAGAGATCAAACTACAATTTTTGCTCTGAGCCAATGAGATCTGAGCTTTCAGCCACAACAGTTTTGTCTATAAGAATTTGGGTTGAGGATAACTCCTCCCATCAGGGTTACAAGGTTATGCGAGAGTTATACGCCCCTGGTCAAAACTGACAGATGTATTATTGTATTCCATAGAAAACGATAGATATGAGCTGTGTTTCTAGTGATGAGTAGAATCGAAACATTTGATTGCGAAACGTTCCCGGATTCGACATACAATTAATTATTAATAGGGTTTTGGCGTTTTAGGAGGGTCAGCGTTTCTTTAATATAACAACCAAGCACGAGGGACATTTACTCACAAATCCTCTTTAGTTATATTGAATTATGTATTTTTTATTGAAAGTTTAGTTTAAAAAAGACTTCATCTTTAATTTTCAATTATGTAAAATTATTATTGTGACAGCTGTATCGACTTTTAAATCCATTCTCAAACTGTTTGAATTTATTATTAGTTGTAGTTCTGTGTTCTATGAACAGTGGACCTCGTGTTTCAAAAAGTATGATTCTAATTTTCAATTATAAATTAATCAAAACCAACATTTTCTCTAAAAATTATAAGATTTGTAACTAGGTACAATACCGACCTACTTAATTATAAACCAAAAATATTTAATTTAACTTTTTTATATCAAAAAAGAAATTATACAATTTTACCAAGAATCGTCACTAACTCAATTATAGTTAATTTTTTTAATCTGTTCAGGCAGGATGCAATAGGTATAATATTGACAAAATGCGAATGAGAACGTCGAAATAAAGACGACGATTTAAAAAGTAAAAAAATAATCCTTACTAAAAAATTAAAACGGACACCATCTTGAATTGGAAACGGATCCTAAAAACAAATTCACAGACAGATAAAATGCAAAACAGGACTTTGCTACGTACAGTCAATTATTAACATTTAGAAAAAAAGAAAAGGTTGGTTATTTGAGTGCAAATAGAAAAAATACATACAAGCGGGTAGCTGATGAATGTACATCACATACATTGAGAACCCGATTTTTTTTTAATCTGTTTTAGATTTTTTCTTTGCTTAAATTTTTTTCGGCTACTAAAGATTTAAAACTTAACTAAACCCAAACTTTAAGAACCTTTGCACCTGGGTTTACGTTTTGACGCATTTTAACCTTTTCAGATCTAAAATAAAACTGTGAGCGGTAGAACATATTTGATGCTTAAGGCCCGTTCGCATTGGTCGAGTAGTTTAGTCAAGTAGCGAGTAATTTAGTAACTGGACACGTGCGAACACCATAAATTTAGTAGAGTAGTTTAGTCAGCGATTTAGTCAAGTCAATCCATTCTGTTCTATTTTTTCGGGCGAGTAGCGTCCCTCATCATGTGTCTATGGCAGATTTATAGAGTTTATCGATGGTCTATTGTAACTGGCTGCATTAGTCAGTGATCAGCAGGGGGGTATAACTCCGCTTAAAAACGTCAACACAAATTATAGACATGGTAAAAATCTATGTTTGTGACGTAGGCGATGCGTATTTTTTTTGTTTCTCGCTCACTTTACCATAAGACTCGTGCGCCAGAAAGAGAGGGTTCGCAAACGGTGTAATGCGTGTTCTCGCCGCTAGGTGGCCGACTCATGCTTCCCGCCATTTCACTTCCTCTAAAAAACTGTAAGAAAAGTTTGACAGACGCCGTTGTTTGTCATCATAAAATTGTCAAATATCTGGTTGTGTGAAACAGTTGATTTATGTGTGATAAATAACATTTATGTGCCTACCGATAAAGTCCTTAAAACGTATTGTGTGAAAGGATGTACGGACAGAGACTATTCGACACAAGTTTCGAACCATAACCTCTGAGAGTCCATTTCGAGAATGGTGTTCAGCACGTATCATGACTACATCCTAAAAGGTATTCTATACTGCATCAGCCTATAATAATAATAATATGTTTTGTTAATTCGGTTAATCTAATAATTATATTTATTTCAGAGCGTAACATCTCAACCAGCAGCGTACCCGTTGCTGCACAGGGGATGCTAGTAGAAAATGAAGGTACCTACATATCTGTTTTATATTACAAGGGAATAGTTTTCTTCGTCTAATATGTCAATCTTTACTTCAATTTCTCAAGAACTATGATATATTTTTTACAGAAATGAGTGCAGGACCCAGTCGTGTCTTCTCTGCAACCAGCAGCGTTGCCCTTGCTGCACAGGGTATGGCAGAACATAGATGTAAAATATCTTGCATAGGTGACCCATATGATCCCACTAAGAAATTTGCTATCAACGCTCTTGAAATTCATTATGTCGTCGAGTATGTACTGAATTATAATTGCGAAAATTTATATCTTGTGCCTGTTATTGAAGAAACCATTGCCAAATATATATGTTTTGATTGGCTTAATTGTAACGAACATAAAAAAATTTTATTCAATTCATTATCAAAATTACTGTACCATTTATAATCAATGCATGGTGTACCGATGTCAATAGAAAATTAATTGGCAAGGATACACTACCATACAATGGACCTGACTCCATGAAAAAAATGGCAGTACTGCAACATTTAAAATATGCTAAATATAGGAAGAAATGGTTGTCATAACTAATTTATTTTAATAAGTTAAAACCAATTAGGACCACAATTTGTTCCTATAAGCGTCTTTTAAATATCGTAGTACTGCCATGCTCCTCATTAAATCAGGTCCATTGTATGGTTGTGGTGTATCCTTGCCAATTCATTTTCTATTGACATCTCTATATGAGTAGTAGAATAATAACGAAAAAATAAATATACAAGTCAAATATTGTTATCGTTTGTAATTTTAAGCCAAATATTCTCTGATGCGGAGTTTACATTATTCAGTTTGGCTGTATTAGTCTGCAGCCCATTTTCAGTCACCGACTAGTGTTAATAAAAAAATAGTCGAATTAGTTTATTTCATATGTCTAGTTTATATATAGTTCTACTTTTTTATTACATACTTGACATCATAATGAATATTCTCTCAACACCTTCTATTTTACTCTTGTATTTGGTGTTTTTTTATTTGTTATTATTATACCCTATTTATTTATCAGGTGCCAATATATATTGTTAAAACAATAACCTATTGTTAAATTTACTTTTCTGTTTACACTGTTACATTCTTTATGTTGTGTACTATTCCTAAGTTAAAAATATCTAAAAGGCATATAAAGTTTTTTAAACTAAAAAGTATTATATACTTACTATTTATATATGAAAGGTATAAATATTTAAGTAATAAGATAAGTAGGAGGGAAACAAAAATAATAATAATGTAATTAGACGCTAAAACAGTAGGTTGAATCGTTGACTGCCTTATTGACAATATTTTTTTCAATTGCCGTTGGATGTTGAAAGAAAATAACTCATTTCCAACAGCTAGTTTTATATTGATACAGTAATTTCACCTTTTAAATGTGTTTTGTGCTTATATTATTGTATTTCATGTTTATATTTAAAAAATAAAATTATTGTACATGTAATTATGAGTTTGCTTTTCAGCTTCCTTCTGATAAAACGCTGTCCTGAGAAAATGAGCTGTAAAGGAAGTTACTTTAAAGGTCATTTCTTTCTTAGGACAGGGCTTTGTCAGATGGGACCTTGTGGTCTTGGGTGACATTTTACTTATGTTTTAGGCTAATGAATTGGGTTTTAGGTAGGTTCCGAAGCAGAATTAAATTGTCTATGGTTGCACCTTTTTTTTAAATTTCCTCTATCCTTTGTCGATGGTGTGCTGTGACGTCGGCGATGCGTGGTGTATTCAAATTTGCCAGATCTATGGTTAAAACTTGACGAAAGCAAACGTATGGAAAGAGGGCGGAGTTATCAATCTATAGATAGTTGATTTATGGTGATCAGTATAGCGAGTATAGCATTAGTAGCCGTCAAAACACGCCAAAATGTCTTGTCGTTGGAGCGAAAACGCTACTGTAAAATTCGTGACGTTGTATTTACAACACGAATGCTTGTGGAATATAAAGTCGCCCCGATATAAGATCAAACAAATCAGGGAATCAGCATACGCTGAATTAGAAAAAGGGATGAATATTCCTGGATTTGGTGATAGGGAGATAAGAGCGAAAATTAAAAGCATCAGGTTATGAAGTTTTTTTTATTTATATGGTATATTACAAGTGCCTGTATTATTATAAATTTATGTTAAAGTAGTAGCAGAGTCATTAATCATTAATAATTTCTTTTCAGATCTACCTACTCACAGGAGTTAAAAAAAATAAAGGAGTCAAAACCCTCCGGTGCCGGAACTGACGCAGTATATTCACCATCAGTCAAATGGTTCAATCTATTAGATGGATCCCTCAGAAACATTAATACAATGTTAACAGAAAGTGAAAGCAATTTGGCAAGTACATTTCAATTCTATTCTATCGTTTATACATCAGTTTTTAATGTACCATTCTTGTCTGCCAAGGTACCGATCCATCGTTCACAAAGTAATCTGCATATCTTTCTCGAAGATCTGTAGACCTTCGGGATGAACGATTGGACAGACAACTTGGTAGTGGTTCCAATCCTTGAGGCTCTGGCTCCACCCTCCAATTACCAGGGATAACAGTTCCTGAATCAAAATTGTCTTTGTCTACTGTATATTCCAACTGCTTGTTCTGTAATTTTGTCTCTCTGAGCCAATTATGTAAAGCGCAACACGCCTTTACAATGCAAACAACCTTCTCAGGACTGTAGGGCATCGGTTTCTCAAACACTCTGAATCTGGCAGCTAGTATACCGAAAGCATTTTCAACTATTCTTCTGGCCCGAGACAATCGATAATTAAAATTTTTTTGCTTTGATGTTAATCGATTTCCTGGGAAAGGTTTTAAAAGGTATTCTTTCAAGGGAAATGCATTATCTCCAACTAGTACATGCCCTTCTGGCAGAATACCGTTTTCTAATGCTTGATACAAACTACAGTTTCGAAATACGCCTCCATCAGAAACCCGCCCATTACATCCAATGTCTATATAACTGAAGCAATATTTATGATCTACAACTGCCATTAAGACAATGCTGTTTGTCTCTTTATAATTGTAGTATAAACTTCCTGATTCAGGAGGTGCTTTAATGACGACATGTTTGCCGTCGATTGCTCCACAGCATCCAGGAAAGTTCCATTCTTTTCGAAATCCGTTCTCAATGATATTCCAGTCTGTGGTGGCGGGAACCTGAAAAAAGATTTATAATAATGTATACATTCGATATAAACAACATTCTACTTTATTTTCAGGAAGACATTATACACACGGATACAGATACCGAGGAAAGCAGAATTACTATGAATTCTTTTCGTGAACCCGTATCTAAACCCCCTACAAAAAAAAAGCGGCTTTCCCAACTTTCGAGTATGGTGAGTCAACTAAAGGAGATAACTGAGGTTGCCAACTCTACAGAAGAAGACGAGTTTGAGGTCTTCGGCAGACACGTCGGCTTACAACTGAAATCTTTGCCCTTGCTATTGGCACTTGAAACCCAGGAATATATTCAACTGTACATGAACAGAATTCGACGCCAACACCTTCAAAATTCAACTGAGCAAAATAGATTCACCAGGATAGTCACACCAGTATCAAATGATTCGCAAGACTCTCCATGTAGTAATACTTCGTATTATGATGATGTAATTTATTTAGATGAGCCCCCAGAAGACACATATGAAATTGAAACACATGAAAACCATGACATCGAATAACTTTAATGTAAATTTTAATATTTAAACCATGTGAAAATTAATAAATGTTTCTCAAGTTATATTTATAATTTATTTAGAACCGTTTTAGATACAGCTATAATTATAGCGGGATGGCCTATTTTAGTGGCTATTTCAGTGGTCGTTCCATTGGGAATTTATGGCGAATGATATGCTGAAATAAGCCATCTACTATATTTGTAGCTGTGTGAAACAGCTCTTAATCTTACCTTGATAAATTCCTTTAATGATTCATAGATAGCTTCACAAACTTCTATAATGAATTCCGAAACAGTTGATTTTCCAAGTCGAAAGAGATGTGTGATTGTCCTTAAACTACATCCTGTAGCAAAAAAGTAGAGAACTGCCTGTAATTTGGTTTTTGCGGGAATTGCACTTCTGAAAAGGGTATCCGTGCGTTGAATTTGTGACTGCACTTTCATTAGAAGGAAATTAAAACAGCTTTCAGTCATTCTCAAAGTCGCGAAGTATTCTTTCGGATCTTCAAATGCCATTTCCTTCAGAAGAGAATTTGTAGCTCCTAATGCATCTCTTCTATTAATCCATTTTCGTATCCATAGTTTTTTCACTTTCGTCTCACTAATTTCTTCCTCCACCTCTTCTAAAATATCCATTACAATCAGCTTAATTAGCCTATTTACATTGTTGCGTTGCAGCCCGTTCATCTTACAATTTGACACTTCACTCGTGAAATCTACTCGACCAATGCGAACGCTTTTTGGTCAGTCAAATGGCGAGTAGCGAGCTACTTGACTAAACTACTCGACCAATGCGAACGAGCCTTTAGTGACAATTGGTAAAGTTTTTTTTTCTCATTTTATTTTTATTTATTTTTATTTTATTAATACAAGACTTAGAGGGTACATATGGTTTTTGTGATATTTCACCCTCCATGCTAGGGATGACCCTGTGTTATGGAGGGTGAATTTTACAGTTTTTGAAAGAATAACATTAATTAAACAAGTAAGTATACATAAAAGATCTACAATCGTAATGGTTTTTAAATGCAATGAAAGTATGAGATTTATTTGTTTGATTATAACTATGTAGATAATTATAATGGTGGAATGGATTACATGTATAATCAGAGTTACGCAAGTAAGGAACGTAAGCGTTGGTGTTGAGGGTAAGTGGTGTACATATGACTTGTTGTAGTTATGAGCACTGATGTGTGAGGGGTTAGTTTCACTTGTGGTTATTGCTATGATGTTTTTGTGTTTATGGATGAACCTGGTAAAATGATAGGAATTATTTGAGTAAGTGGTGCCATAGGTGTTTAAAGATGATAATGGTAGTGAGAAATTTTTACAGTATCTATACATAGTTCTGTCATAACAGAGTTCAATGACATTTTTATTGGTGTAGGTGGTGACTTTCTGGTACTTAGATAATAATATTTTGGTATTGCAGGGTAATAAGCAATGTTTACATAAAGACTGTTATAATACAAAGATATAATCATTAAGTAATATTTAGAGAGAGAGCAAGAATTGTGGCTATAGTATGCTGTTTTTTTTTTATATTTATAGATAATGAGAGTGGTGTGATTGAAGAGGATTACGATGTTGGCAAGACTAGGAAAAAAATAAGCCTGGATAATTTGGATTTACTAAGTTACAGTTACGTGTAATGATAGTAATGCTATTGTTAATTAAAATATGTTTTTAGTGGTTAAAAAGGTATAGAGTGGCGGTACTTGGAAATGTGTACATGATGACATTAAATATAGGCATATCGTGTATCGTTAGTCATATAAGTTGACTTTTCACTCGTTCAATATCTCCTTCATTGTGTATTGATATTATGTTCGAGTCGCCAGTCTGCCTAAGTAAGATACGGCCAGATTTTACCCATATGTATTTGAATTGATGATCTTTAGCAAATTCTTTTGTCTGGGCCAGTAGAAATTTGCCTTTTGGAGTTATGTGTTCCGAGATGTAGATTCTATTTCTTTCCTGCGAGAATCCAAGATCTACTGTGTTAAGCTTGTTAAGATTGCTATTAGTAGATTTTATATATGATTTAATCTTGTCTAAAAAGGTGTCTCGTGCTTGGGTGGTATTGAATGTCACTATAATGGATCTCGTGGTTTTTTCGGATGTTTTTTGTCCCAGCCTGCAGATTTTTATGATTTCGGTATTCAGAGGAGAAGAGGTGTTATTGTGGTTAATAATTTTTGATATTTTCTTCATTAATTCCATGTTGTTTTCAGCGGTTGTCTCGGGAACGCCTCTTATATCGATGTTACAGAGAAGGCTTTGATACTCCAGTCGATCAATTTTTTCATCTTGTTTGGAGATTATGTTTTGTAAGACAGCATACTGATTTTTTTAATTCGATTGCTTCAGAGTTGATTTTTACATTTGATTTTTCGACAGTATCCAGACGGTTCTTCATTTCTTGTTGTTGGTCAGCAACAAATTGAATGGATTTTATGATTTCGTTGTTCAATTGGACGATTGCTTCATATTTATTTAGAAAAAAAATTAATTTTTGCTCTACAAGATTCATTACTTACTTCATTTTTTAATGTTTGAATTTCCGATGTGAATATTTCTGTAGTTAGGATGGTGCGATGAGCGCCATTACTTTTGAAGTTGTTGCTAAATTATTTTAGAAGAGTATTAGATCTCAGAGTTTCACATAAATAAATGAATCGTTCACCGCTTACAAAAATTGAAATTGTATTCAATTTAAAAAACTTACACAAAAAATCGGAAAAAAACATTCGGCTGAGATTGAACATAAACATAATATTTAAAAAATACATAGACATGTGAATATTAGTAGACCTGCCCTAAGTGATTAAAATCGTATTATTCCCCACTCCCCATACCGGTTCCATTGGAGCCGGCTGGGCTCGCGTATGGCTTCCCGTGAATCTTGAGAATGTGACGTCATCATTCTTGTTCGAACTAGCGTCGAGCTATGGTCGAGGCATTTTACGAAATAACACGGCAAAATGGTGGCTTAGCTATGAAAACTTGTAAAAATAGAGGTGAAAAAGAGGATAAACCCAATTTCCGTATTACATTCCATATGTAAGCATTATTTTAAGCGTAATTACATCGTATAATATGGATCAGTTTGTAGAAACATATACTATCACATCGAAATATATCTGTACGCATCGTTGGTTACTGGGAACTAAATTATGAACACTTATAAAAGTGTCTAAACTAAATACGTAAACAAAATATTCGACTCTGAAAATAGAAGAAATTTTTTTTTGCCAAATTTGGACTTCGCAAATTTGTTCATAACGTGTAAGAATGTCTATTCATTCAAAAGCAGATTTTACTTTTAAGAACTAAATGGTGATATTATAATGCGAGATGCCTATTTACTGTCAGATTGATTTATTGACGAATCACAGTCAGCTTTACCCCCTTCGTTCTTCAACAGTTGATTTTACCCCTCACCTTTAATTTCTAGTCTATATATTCATATGTCTGTGAAAAAATATAAAAATGGCTACCGCATTAACTAGTAGGCGCCGAACGAACTTAAAAATTGAAATCCATTAGAAAATCTGCAAAAAACTACCGTTTTTGGAAAAATCATCATTTTACGGGCCTAGTTGCAAGACTTGGGTTCGGATTTTAAAAGCCGATTTCTCACACTCTATGGCATCGAACGAACTTCAAATTTGGAATCCTACAAAAAATTGTGGTGTGAATAAAATCTGCATAAACTACGTGGTCGAGGTCAAGGCCCTCGACTAATAAGCCGGACGTCACGGGTTCAAATATTACACTGTAGGTAGGTTGACGGCTTCCGTGTTCCAGGTTTAGGCTCTCGACAAGTAAGCCGGACGTCACGGGTTCAAATATTACACTGTAGGTAGGTTGACGGCTTCCGTGTTCCAGGTTTAGGCTCTCGACAAGTAAGCCGGACGTCACGGGTTCAAATATTACACTGTAGGTAGGTTGACGGCTTCCGTGTTCCAGGTTTAGGCTCTCGACAAGTAAGCCGGACGTCACGGGTTCAAATATTACACTGTAGGTAGGTTGACGGCTTCCGTGTTCCAGGTTTAGGCTCTCGATAAGTAAGCCGGAGGTCACGGGTTCAAATTCCGGCCGCAAGTAAATTTTATTTGATTTATTTACTGTTGTTTTACAATTTATATCAGTATAAAATATCTTCTATTTATTAAAAATCTCTGAAAGTTCTTCACCGATTGCTTTGAAATGTTGACACAACGTTGCATTCGAATACGCGTTTGTTTTTATGCACCTGTGTTATATAGATGTCACCTGTGACAAGTAAAAACAAGTTTTGTTTTTTAAAAAACATCGCCATCTATTACAAAAAATGATTTTCTTTAAAAGCCTTCTGCTTTTTTTTTAATAAAATAATCTGTTGGACGTAAAAGCAACGCGCGTTATTGTTTCTCTATCTACACAGGCAGACTGAGCCACAGCAACGCGTGGTGGTGCACAGCTAGTATTTGCGTCAAGTTTCTGAGTCGAAGATACTCCCAGTATCGCCCTGGTGTAAGACGACCATTCAAAATATTGAAACCTTACTTGAAATTGTTGCTTTAGCCGTGTTTGGTGATCATATCTGAATAGCCAGGTACTTCCTCCTCATAACACACGCCAATTGGGGATGCCCTAGTCTTTCTGACTCCAGACGGCTCGGAGCAGTTGGTACTCTTGTTCGGCTTCAGATAAAAAGGTACCCAGTTTACCGTCTGCTTGTATATTGTACACACGACGAGGAACACGGAGACGAGCCACGCCGAGCCACCCCGAGCCACGCCGAGCCGCGCCGAGCCGCGCCGAGCCGCGCCGAGCCGCGCCGAGCCATGCTGAGCCACGCCGAGCCAACCAGTTTGAAGTACCCATCGAGTGAACAACTCGACTCCGCATTGACCGCTCCATCCTAATAAGTATGTCATTAGTACGTGCGTGTTTTGTTCAAGAGATGTTACAGTATTCATTTTTAATTTGTCTTTTATGAAGTATTGGTTTTTACCCGACATCGAATCACTAGAAACTGATAAACCCAAGAAGTGCGATTTGAAAACAAACTGATGTCACCAATGTAAGTATAAGTACAGGGTTTTCCAATAAGTGGTGTTATTTTGATATTCAATCGGAAAAGATCAATGGTTTCGTTGCTTGTGTGGCACGTAGCGCCGTCTTGTTGAAAGTAAATGTTGTCCAGATCAATACCATCGAATTCCGGCCATAAAAAATCATAAATCATCTCTCGATAGCGCAATCCACTCACCGTAACTGTTGCTCCAGCCTCATTTTCGAAAAAGTAAGGTCCAATGACTCCACCGGACCATAAACCGCAACAAACAGTCACACGTGGCGGATAAAGAGGCTTTTTAACAATAACTCTTGGGTTTTCCGAGCCACAGATGCGAAAATGTTGCTTGTTGACGAAGCCACCGAGGTTGAAATGGGCTTCATCACTCAAGATGATTTGCATTTGATTCATTCAAGTGAATTTTAATAATTTCAATGCGTTGTTGAAGCGTGTATCGTTCCATTTTTGTTAATGGCGTAGTTTTTACTTGTCAAATGTCAAAAAATGACAGCTTCAAAA
This sequence comes from Hesperophylax magnus, assembly GCA_026573805.1. Classification (NCBI taxonomy): domain Eukaryota; kingdom Metazoa; phylum Arthropoda; class Insecta; order Trichoptera; family Limnephilidae; genus Hesperophylax; species Hesperophylax magnus. The sequence continues at coordinate 3,933,674 of JAIUSX010000060.1, forward strand.
GTAACATCTACCGATATAGCGGGCTATTCAAAATAACACCTCTTATTGGAAAATCAATTACTATAACTAAGAGCATTGACATTGGCCCGGAGAGGTCAATACATTTGATTATTTATTTATTTATTTATTTATTTATTTATTTTTCCATGTTCTCCGTAAAACGGTTATTCACCAATACATTATGGAGAAGATTACAAATTAGACAAAAAGTATAGCAAAACACATAAAAAGGTCAGTTTCACTACTTTGTGACATACGTCAAAAGATAATTGTTAAACTGCCTGTAGGTTACGTTAAAAATGTCGATGGTCAATGCAGACTCGTTGAGCAGTTCAGTCGCTCTGTTGACTGGGGCGTTCTGATAGGCAGAAGTCCTCGCTTTTGGAGCATAAAAAAGGGTATGGGACCTTCCACGAGTATACTTGTCTGGAACATATAAGTTAATCTCTTTCAAAATAGGTGGATTATGTATAGTTCCAGAGATTATCTTAAAAAAATGTTTTCCTAAAAATATTTTTCGGCGGGCTTCTAATGTATTAAGATCGAGCATTCCTGCTAAGAATAAGGATGGATACAGGAAAGGGTAGTACATATATTCCCTCATATATAGGTAACGCATGAATCTCTTTTGTACTTTTTCTATTTCGAGAATATGGTTTTGCTCAGAAGGGGCCCAAATAATGGAGCTATATTCCAAGATACTGCGAACAAGTGCTTCATACGTTCTTCGGATTGCGATTCCGTTGGTAAATGATCTTGAATTACGAAGAACAAATCCAAGCATTTTGTTGGCACGGGAGACAATATCAGATATATGGGATTTGAAAGAGAGATTTGCTTCAAAAATTACGCCAAGGTCTCGAATCTCATTTTTACGTGTTAATTCATGTTTATTAATGTGGTAGGGGAACAGGAATGTATCTTTGGACCTTGTAAATGTAACGATACTGCATTTCTGAATACTGAAGGGTAAGTTGTTCAGTTCCGACCATTTGACAAGAGAATCAAGATCGTTCTGCAGAAGAATGGAATCGATGTAACTTTTGATTGCTTTGAAAAGTTTTATATCGTCAGCAAAAAGGAGATATTTTGAGTGGTTTATAGTGTTGCCAATGTCATTGATGAATAAGAGAAAGAGAAGGGGTCCTAGATTCGATCCCTGGGGAATCCCGGAGTTAGTTTTGTATTCGTGAGAGATATGGTGTCCGTAACTGACATACTGACGACGATTGCGTAAGTAGCTAGCCACAAAAGCGAGGAAATTCTGAGAGAATCCGATGTCACTTAATTTTTTTAATAAAATATCATGGTCGACTTTATCAAATGCTTTCTCGAAGTCTGTATAAATCACATCAACAGGTACAAAATTTTCAAATGAATTATTAATATAGGTAATGAGATTCATAAGATTCGTTGAAGGTGACAGTGTGGGACGAAATCCGTGCTGATTTTCGGTGAGTGCGTGTTTTGTTTGGTTATATATCTGTGAATAAATTATGGTTTCTAAAAGTTTTGCGGGTGCTGACAACACAGCTACAGGTCTGTAATTATCTATTTCTGACTTTTTTCCTTTTTTATGTATAGGCGTTACTTTCGTTAGTTTCCACATTTCCGGAAAGATATTTTTGCGAAGTGATAGGTTAAAAATATGTTTTAGAGGTTGAACAAAATAACTTGCATATCTTTTGAGGATTATAGGTGGAATACAATCTGGGCCGACGGAGTATTTAGGTTTTAGCTTATGGAAAGCTGTAATAATATCGTCATCGTTAATTTCATGAATTTGTACAGGTAAAGAGTTAAATGACGATGAAGCTATAGAGGATATGTCAAGTTTGGGGATATTGTCGCTAAATACTGATTGAAAATAGTGTGCGAAACCTGCGGCGATCTCAGACGATCCATTATATTTATTGTCTTTGTAGTCCATGTGGTTAAGTTTGTCACAGCCGCGGCGTTTATCGTTAGTGTAAGACCAAAATCGAGTTGGGTCTGTTATTATACTGTTCTCGGCCTCACGTGTAAAGTCAGTGTAGGCCTGACCAATTAACCGTTTGATTGATTTTCGCAAAGTTTTAAAGTTAGCTAAGGCATGTTCGGATTTTGTTTTTTTCCAAAGATAGTGCATTTTAGTTTTTTCTCGTATGAGGTGAATGATTTCCCCACTAAACCATTTCGGATATTGTCTAACATCTTTGAGCATACGTGTAGATCTTTTCTTAAAACAAATGTTGAAAATATTATTGAGCTGTTCATAAAACATTTCGACAGCTAGATTTACGTCAAGGCAATCGTAATGATTCCAGTGATGTTGTTCTAAGGCATTCTTAAGTGTGTTATCTGAGCATTCGTGGAAAATCCAACCCATGTTTATGTCTGGAGGCAATGTGTCTGTTTGTATATGTGATTGAGTTGTGTAATCGAATGTGAATGAAAGTGAAGGGTGATGAATATCCTCTCTGACTAATGGGGAGTCATGACGGCAGATAACAGCATTTTTAGAATTTACATTACTTAATACTAGGTCTAATTATGAAATGATTACAAATATATATTCATTTAATTTGCGTTATTTCACAATGTATTCATTTAATAATAATACACAACTGCTAACTGATGTTTAGCTCAACCCGTAAAATCATTCCTCCTCGTGCACCCTTACAAATTGAATATGGCAACCTGCAAATTTTTTTTTTTTTTTTTTTATATTAACTCCACACAGGAGGCCCTTAAGAAAATAATTTTCCTCAGGGTCTATGTCATCTTTGGGGATGCTGTGTGGAGGGTCTTTTTGTGGAGAGGAAGGAGTGAACATGGGTCTTGAAGAGTCCCATGTTGTAGGAGGGAGGAAACACAGAGGCCGGCAGTTCGTTCCACAGCCGAGCTGTTGAACTTAAGAACGAATCGTAGAAGCGACCCGTTCTCATGTGACAAATGTCAACCGTGTACAAATGTTGGGCGCGCGTTTGGCGTGTATCCCGACTACGCACCGGTGCCGAAGGGATCAATGACGCTAGTTCCTCAGAGCATCTTCCATTGTAATACCGATAGAACAAGGACAGCATACCTACTTGACGCCTGTGCTCTAAAGATTGCAGTCCGTCCGTTAAGATTGGGGAATCTATCAAACGGACCGCCCGTTTCTGCACAGAGTCAAGGGTTTTAATCAGGTATTTAGGGGCTCCGGACCAGAGATGGCTGCCAAATTCGACAGTAGGGCGCACTTGCGATTTGTACAGGGTCAGCAGTTGTGTACTATTAAAGTATCTGCGGGCCCTGTACAGTACGCCCAGCTTCTGAGAGGCCAGCTTTACTCTGGCTTCGATGGAGCCCCCATACCTGAGCTGGTCACTTATAGTTACACCAAGCATATCAATGGAAGGCCTGTTCGGAAGATTGCTTCCGTTGAAGGAGACTAGGTTATCATTTAGATCCCTTTTAGACGTAATCAGACAGGATTGGGTCTTTGAAACATTAAATTCGACGAGATTATTTTTACCCCAGGAGGAAATACTCTCGAGATAACCGTCCATTCTCTGCTTCAAAGCCCTCCGAGCCGTTGGAGTTTGTGTGCCCTTTGGGGGCTTGTCAAACAAAAAGCTATCATGAACTGTACTGTCATCCGCGTAACAATGAATCGGTGCACATGTCAAAAGGTCATTGATGTGCAACAAAAACAAAGTCGGAGACAGAACCGATCCCTGTGGGACGCCAGCATTTATAGAGTGTGAGGATGAGGTGAAACCGTCAGCAACTGCCTGAATCGACCTATCCCTTAAAAAGTCAGCAATCCATGTACACAGGGATGCGGGAAGTCCGTAAGAAGGCAATTTGTTGACAAGTCCTCGGTGCCAGACCCGGTCAAAGGCCTTGGATATGTCTAGTGCGACCGTTTGGGTCTCACCGTGACGTTCCAGGCACCGCCCCCAAACATGCGTTACATACGCGAGAAGATCACCGCACGAGCGGTTCCGCCGGAATCCGTATTGACGGTCGTTGATAATTTTGTTCTTCTCGAGGTATGTGAGCAGTTTGTCGTTGATCACACGTTCCATCACTTTGGACAGAACTGATGTGATCGCTATGGGGCGGTAGTTGGCCGGGTTGGAGCGGTCACCTTTCTTGGGAATAGGGTGAATGACCGCTTTTTTCCAACCAGAGGGCACAGTGCCACACTTCAGGGACATTTTGAAGAGCTTTGTCAAAACTGGAACTATTTCCGCAGCACACCTCTGCAATACCAGGGCAGGTATTCCATCAGGTCCACTAGCTTTGTTAACATCGAGCCCCCGTATAACGTGGAGTACATCTCGATGCCGGATCCTCAGCTTTTTCATATAGGAGCCGCAGTGAGGAACCGACGGCGGAACAGCACCTCCGTCATCGAGGGTCGAGTTTTTCGCAAACATTTTCCCTAATAAGTTAGCCTTTTCGGTGGCGGTGTTTGCTAGTGAGCCGTCAGGTCTGGTAAGAGGTGGCAAACTGGGTTTGCAAAAATTCCGACCTATTGAGCCCGCAAGGGACCAGAATGCTCTGCTGCCATGCGGGTAGGCAGCCAGCTTTTTGCTGATCTGCAGGTCGTGTTCGAATTTTGACCTATTAATGATTCTCTTGCATTCCTTTGCCGATTTGTTGTATGCTGATCTGCTTTCGGGCGTTCGAGATGTGTTGTAGGCTCGGTAAGCCGCGTTTTTTCGTCGAACTGCTTCGGAGCATTGTCGACTGAACCACGGCTTTGAGCCCACACCAGTTTCTTTAGTAGTCGATTGTATGAAGCCATCCATCGCCGATTTGATGACTTCACCAATCTCCTGGGCACATCTTGAAGGGTCCGAAGTCCGAAAACAAACAGCTGACCACGGAAAAGCGTTGAAATGGGCCCGCATACCGAACCAATCTGCTGACCTATAGTGCCACACTTTTCTCCTCAGCCTCTCATTGGTTGGTCTGAGGCTAACGGGGATTGATGTTGTCACTAGGCAGTGGTCAGATGATCCCAGAGGCGCTGTGACGTTAATCTTATAACCCTGTGGCACAGTAGTTAAGAATAGGTCTAACAGATTGGAACGGTGAGTCTGGACATCAGGAACCCTTGTAGGCTCCTGAACCAGTTGCTCTAATCCGTAGCAAATGGCAAAGGATTCCGCCTGTCGGCCAGCCGAGTCCGTTGGCCCTGAGAACTTCAACCATGGTTCGTTATGAACATTGAAGTCCCCCAGAACAATAAACTCGGCCGAAGGGTAGCGGGGCAAGAGATCATCAATAGTGTCTCTCAAATGTTTGAAGAGCTCGTCAGTGTCTGATTCGCTATGGTTCGGTGAGCGGTATAGACATGCGTAGAATCTTGCCGTACTGGCAAGATTGACGCGCACCCACATTACGTCGAATCTGGAGTTTTCCAGACTCAATAGTCGCACACAGTTGACGTCAGCTCGACTATAGAGGCAGACTCCTCCTTTGGGTCTGAACTTGCTTGCAAGGGTAAAGCCCGGGCAGTCCAGATAGGAGGAGTCTGGCGGCTCGGCTATCTGAGTTTCGGATAGGAAAAGAAGGTTGGGACGTTGGGACAAAAGATGGTGATGAACAGAATTTAAGTTAGTGTGCAGACCGCGAATGTTGGCAAAATTTACCAACAGTTTTGGCCCGCACCGGGGACGCCTGCTACTCGCCGCTGTAATGATGTTAAGTTTGTTTTTATGTATATTCATGATTTTAATTAATTAATTTTTTTGTTTTTAAGGGTATGAAGTGAAAGGAAGGTCTGGAATGGAAAGGTATGAGGGGTGGGTAGGAATCTGGGGTTCAGGCTGTCCAGGAGTGATGAGCGTTTGGTTCCAGCCCACTCACTGCGGTGCTAGGCGATAGGCTGGGAGAGTCCGGCTGGAGAGGGCATCCAATGCGCCCCAAACGCTGCTGCTGGGTCCCCTCCGGTCACGAACCGGCACAACAGCAGTGGCAGGGTTTTTTCACTCGCTGATGGGGCAGCCCACCCTTAGTCGTGAGCCTGAGGGTCGGGCCCCTGTACTATCGAGCGGCCCGGACAGCGGTAACCGGTTGTAAAGGGTCTCCCTCAACCAGCATCTCCCAACCGGCCCGCCACGCAGAAGGTGGGCCGACGCACCCGCCACCAAGACCTAGGCAAACCTTAACCCATGAACCCGGGCACCCCTGCTAAGTCACCAAACGTAGCGAACCACTTGGGGTGACCTGTGGCAGAGGTGTTGGTCATCCAGTAAATGGTTCCCAGGGCGGCGGTACCCATTCCCGCCTACCAAATTGAAATTCTGGTACAGGAGAGATATCTTGGGATGTGCATTGATAAACACTCTAAACAGCATAATATTCAAGATATTAAAGATAAAACCACCCCTTTAATTAGCGTATTTAGCCGGTTATCATATCTGTTACCAAATAAAATTAAAAAGGGTCCATATTACAGCCTCGCACATTCACATTTAATTACTTGATAGAAATCTGAGGAAACGCATATGAAACATACATAAATAAACTACAGGTAACACAAAACAAAGTAATCAAAAAGCTATTTCAATTCAAACCTAGAACATCCACTTAAAAGTTATATATGGAAACAAAACTGTTTACAATAAGAAAATTTAATTTATACTGTACATGTCTCCTTTACAAAATAAATAATAAACTCATACAAACAAATACAAAACTAATTAAAAAGTCCCAAGTACACACACACTTTACACGGCAACACGATAACATACATACTTACCATGGCAAGCAATCCATTGGTTACGAGGGGGGCAATATATATAATTGACTTCCAGACAAAATTCAAAAACGTATAGGCACATTTAAAAATAAATTGTTCACTTTTATGCTCAATCAACAAAACACTGAGAGTGGATAATATCGTTATGTAATGTATTTATGTGTAAAGTATTTAAGTAACTAACTAACTAACTAACTAACTAACCATCACGCCGTTTCCCCGCAGGGGTAGGCAGAGAGGACGGACCGCCAAACAACTCGGTCTTGGCACACACTCCTTGCCTCATTCACATTCATACATCGTCTCATACATACTCTTCTATTGTTCTGACTCTTGACATGGCCCGACTCAAGTATCTGATTCACTTGGTCATGCCATGTCTTCCTCGGGCGTCACCGACTTCTGCTACCATTCACATTTGCATCGTATATTCTCCTTACACTCCTTTCTTCGCTCATTCGCTCTACATGCCCAAACCATCTAAGCGTCCCTTTCTTGATCTTACTCATTACGCTTACATCAGCCTTGCACTCTTTGCGGATATCCACATTCCTCACATATTTAAGTATAATGTATTTATGTGTAATGTATTAGTTATTTCTAGTTAATTAAGTAAATTGTAATTTTCTTTTATCTTTTTTTTTTAATTTTTTTATGTAGTAGCTATATTATACATTTTTTTTTACATTTTTATAAGAATATATGTATAAAAAAAATAGATGTTGATTATATTCATAGTCCTCCTCACTAGGAGATCCTGTGCTGAGGGGGACTAGGTTTTGGATAAGTTATTCAGCGACTTCTATGGTATGACTCCATGTTTTGGGTAAGGGTTTCCAGAAACTTCTACGACGATGTTTTAAATATGCTAGTAAGTTCTTTTTCCGGTAATTCCTTAAGCCAAGATTTTATGTTCTTAATGCAGTTGTTTTTTGTTTTGATTTGTTTGATACTAAGTGGGAGTTTGTTATATACCTTTACTGCTAAAAATTCAGAGCTTCTTTGTCCAAAGGTAGAGTTACACTTTGGTATAGTTAGTATCTCTGTTTGTTTGGCTCTGGTTTTATGAGTATGTGAGGTGTTTTTCTGAGAATTATTTTTGAGGTGTTGTACCAAAATGTTTTTGGCATAGATTTTCTGTATGCTTGGAACGTCAAATTGTTTAAAAATTTCTGTTGTTGACGTCCTTATAGGAACCTTTAGTATGGTCTTTATGATGCAATTCTGAGTTACCTTCAGCTGTTTTATATGTTTTGATACTGCTGAGCCCCATCCTATTATTCCATATTCCAATTTGGAGTGGCATAAAGCATAGTAAACTCTCTTTAAATCCCTAGCTGACAAAATGTTCCGTAATTTTTTGAAGAAGTAGATGAGTTTAGTTAACTTTTTTGAAGTTCGATCAATGTGTGAATCCCAGTGTAGTTTATCGTCAATTTCAATACCAAGATATTTTATGCTTTTGGTTTGAGTTATAATCGAGCAGGAACATTGAAGAAATTTTTTTTGACATTCATGTAGTTTGAGTATATGCTCATTCATTGGTTGTCCTCTTTTGTTTTTGGAGAAAATTAAATATCTAGAATAGAAACTTAAAAAAAACCTTGTATAAATCGTACGCCGACCGTTGAACGTGGCAACCACCTCCGGACTGGAGCTCTAAAATATCTGAAAAGAAAAACTTTGACCCGTGCGGAAACGGGCGGCCCGTTTGATATATTCCGCTATCTTAACGAACGGACTGCAATCTTTAGAGCACAGGCGTCGCATTGTTCTACCGGTATCTCAATGGACGATGCTCCTAGGAACTAGTGTCATAGATCTCTTCGGCAACGGTGCACGAGAACGGGTCGTTTCAACGACTTGATCTTGAGTTCAACAGCTCCTATACCATGGGCTTTCAAGATCCAGGTTCACTCCTTCCTTTCCCCAAAGATACCACCCTCCACAAAGCAACCCCGAAGATGACAGGCCACGAGGGAAATTATTTTTCTCAAGGCCTCCCGTGTAGAGGCACGCTACAATCTAAACGTTGCTTAAAATGGCTTTAGCCGTGTTTGGTGACCAGTTCCGAATAGCCATATACTTCCCCACCTTTCTCCCTTTCCATTAACTTCAGCATCATAACTTACTTAGACTGGGAATGCCATAGTCTCACTGGCTTCTGATGGTTGGGAGCAGTTGGGACTCTTGTGCGATATTCAGTAAAAAATCATAATGAAACGTCATAAATTTTACAAAAAATGTTGAAAATTCAAATGAAATCTTGTTTCGGAGTATTTTAAGCAATAGGAAAATCCCATCATATTTTAATACTGAGAAATAAATTAAAAAATATAAACACGTGACTTTGGGTTTTTTTGGTATTAGTAGTACAGAGTCTCTGTGTTGATGTAAAAAGGCAATAAATTAATCTAACCTTATTCTTCTCAGTTTTATGGTGAAATAACTTACTAAATCAGGGTTGTACCAACTCTTCTAAAAAATATTAAATTAATTTGTATATTGATTATTATTAGATATCGGATTATTTGCGCTAAAAAAGTCAAAATATGCAGTTCAAAGTGAATACCGCGTTACTTGTAGTTCTGTGAATAGTTGTAGACATCGCATCTGAAAAAGTATGTTTTGAATATTCTCTTCTTCAAATAGTATAAAATATAGTCGGTATCCGCGTCTGTCTGTTTATGCGCTTAGTTCTTCTTAACTTAGAGAATTTTTTCCGGAAGGTTTATTGTGTACATTAATTTTATATTGTATTTATTGAAAGTAGAGAAAAGTCGATATTTTTTAACCAATTCATAAAAAATTACATTGCTAACGCTGGCTAAACCGTATGAGATACATCAGAATAATGTAGGTACTACAGAATTATATATCTTAAAAAAGTCTACAGAAAAGTCCATAATGGTATTTGTCTCGCTTAATGCCCTTCCCCCCTCCTTCCACTTCTTCTTTCCAATTGTAATCTATATTTAATTTTTGACTTCGGTGTATACTTCGTTCAAAAACAAAGTTATTTGTTTTTTAATAAAATAAAGTTTAATCAGATAACATTATTTTATCTATTTCCGTTGTATATCAATGCAAACGTCCACAATAAAATGTAAACATTATATTTATTAATTAATTGGACAATTTGCATAGCGCCGCTTTTGTGAGATATCACCTCAGGGGCGCTATATTGAAATAATCTACCTTTATATATAGATTTTTACTCTCCTGATGAAAGTGTATATATAATCTAACTTTAAGCTTAATAAGGTACAGTAACAGTTGTAGGTAAAAAAATTACCACCAGTTGGAGTAAAATTAACACCTTTTAATTAAACCGACTGCTAATCTCATCTCACAATTACCCTCCTTTTATTCATAAACACGGGTACAATTAATCAATATGTAATAATCTATTAATTCATACAAATTTGTTATACCTATCTTTAATTGTTGTGACAAACTATACGATATTGATTCAACTTATAGACATTGACGGTTGTAACACATATTTAAGCACTGCAAGGCTCCTATGAGCCAATTATATTAGGTCCGATAACAGTTAATATCAGTTTTAGACATGTAGTCAATAATAGTGTTTCATTTGAAATAATCCATCACAAATACGTAAAATTTCATTTATTCAAACAACTGTCATTCTTATTATGCGTAAATTTAGCATGTTATTATTCATTATCTCCTTCCTGTTCCGTGTTTTAACAATAAACACCCTCTCTCTGTGAATGATCTAATATCTATCTTTTAAATGTAACTGTTGTTAGTATCACTTAAACTGGGCGAAGCCCAACCAAGTGCCGCCTGCAGGGTCTAGCAGCAAAAACCCGCGGAGCGGGTTTTTAACTGCTAGTATTTAAATATTGGCGCCAGTTATTTGGTTCGTTCTTATACCGCCAGATGTGCGCTCTGTCGGCCATCTACAGGCGTGCGTATCGGCCATATTGAACGAACGCGTGATTTTTATAAACGTCAAACATAATCACGTAATTGTGGATAATTTTCACTGTAATGTAATTAATCCAATGGATTATGAACTTTCTAAGACATATTTTCTTCGATATTATCCAAAAATTGTATGAGCAGAAACGATATTTTTGAAGAAATATCGTATTACATGTATTTCAGTATGAAATCGTGTCTTAATTTTTAATGTCTTATTTAAACAAAATTTAAATTTGACCAATCAGAGGGCCTACATCGTCCAGACGCTAGGACAATAATACTATCAGATTATTCCGATTTGACAGTTTTTAGTAGGATCCACGTTCATGCGAACTCTGGCGGGATAAAAAGGCAGTACCCAACACGGCTACCATCTTGAAAAATTACAAAACGGACGAGTTAAACTGGTCTCCTCAACTGGGGTAATTGGTAGAGGGAGGGGTATGAGATGACATTATCCATGAAAAATCTTTGTCTCCTGATCCAGAAGTCAAGTTCCAATTGTTCGCAGCCAGTATTATATCAATTTTTCCTATTAAATTACCATCATCAGAAGGAAAATGTTACTTGTGCAATGATGGACGACTATAATATCTTTAATAACTCCATCAGTCAAAACATGTTTAAAACATTCCGTTTACCCCTGCGGGAACTGACGTGATGGTTGGTTAGTTAAGGATTTAGCAGCTTGATTTGGAAATAACATGTTTAAAACACTCCGTTTACCCCTGCGGGAACTGACGTGATGGTTGGTTAGTTAAGGATTTAGCAGCTTGAATTGGCAATAACATGTTTGCTAAAGGCATCATATATTTGTGCGTCATTTTTGGTTGTTAAATAAAGGTCATACAACAATCTAGATTAACAAACCGGTTCATGTAAAGCGGCCTTCTCCGCAGTTTGGTAAATCTGTTCATGTACCTACCTAATAATGGACGGTGTAGTAGGGTGGACTGCATTTTATTATTATCTTTCAAAATTAATATAAGTTTTTCCTGATGATTATGCTTTAACTTAAACGTTTTCTTATGCATGATATTGTGAACGAGGGATACTTGGAGCAGGTGGATGAGTTTGTGTATTTAGGAAGTATGTTCTAGAGAGATGGGAAGGCTGACAGAGATATTGAAAGAAGGGTAAATCCAGGTAACTCCATTCATGGAGGACTGAACGCAGTTGGCGCTAACTAAACATTGTCCAAGCTAGCAGTCCACAATGGAGTGCTGGTACCTACCCTGATGTATGGAAGTGAGGCATGGAACTGGCAGAGAAAAGATGAAAGTAGACTGAATGCTATAGAAATGAGATCCATCAGGCGTATGTGTGGTAAAACCATATACGATCGTTTGAGAAATGTGTAGAAAAAAGTGCAAGGCTGGTGTAAGCGTAGTGAGTAAGATCAAGAAAGGGACGCTTAGATGGTTTGGGCATGTAGAGCCAATGAGCGATAAACGAGTGTAAGGAGAATATACGATGCAAATGTGAATGGTAGCAGAAGTCGGGGACGCCCGAGGAAGACATGGCACGACCAAGTGAATCAGATACTTGAGTCGGGCTAAGTCAAGAGTAAGAATAATAGAAGGGTATGAATGTGAATGAGGCAAGAAGTGTGTGGTGTGACCGAGTTGTTTAGCGGTCCGTCTTCTCTCTCTACCCCTGCGGGGAAACGGCGTGATGTTTAGTAAGTTTATATACTAATGCATATACCTTTACATATGCTTATACTTAGACTTATACTTTTGCTTATACTTATGTTTATAACCACACTTACACTTACACTTACACTTACATTTAGGCTAGCTTTACACATGTTAGTTTTTCCGTAAGTAAGCGACTTCTAGCCAATGGGCTCAATGGATTTTGAAAATCAAAGGTTCTCATTGGCCAGAAGTCGCTTACTTACGAAAAAACTTACAAGTGTAAAGCTAGCCTTACACTTACACTTACACTTACACTTACACTTACACTTATACTTACACTTACACTTACACTTACACTTATACTTACACTTATCCATCACAAGGAAAGGTTTGTCGTGTCTTGAGTTTGGTGAACCAAAACAGTTAAATTCCATTGAACAGCTGATATTTACCCCCTAGCGTCTATTAAATAGCAGATATTCTCATATTAACCCCCTAGAGGCTATTAAACACCTTATATTAACCCCCTAGCGTCTATTAAACAGCCGATATTCTGATATTAACCCCCTAGAGGCTATTAAACACCTTATATTAACCCCCTAGCGTCTATTAAACAGCCGATATTCTCATATTAACCCCCTAGAGGCTATTAAACACCTTATATTAACCCCCTAGCGTCTATTAAACAGCTGATATTCTGATATTAACCCCCTAGAGGCTATTTAACAGCAAACATTCTGATATTTATCCTCTAGCGTCTATTAAACAGCCGATATTCTGATATTAACCTCCTAGAGGTTATTTAACAGCAAACATTATAATATTTATCCTCTAGCGTCTATTAAACAGCCGATTTTCTGATATTAACCCCCAAGAGGCTATTAAATACCTTATATTAACCCCCTAGCGTCTATTAAACAGCCGATATTCTGATATTAACCCCCTAGAGGCTATTAAACCCCTTATATTAACCCTCTAGCCTCTATTAAACAGCTGATATTCTGATATTAACCCCGTACAGGCTATTAAACAGCAAACATTATGATATTTATCCTCTAGCGTCTATTAAACAGCTGATATTCTGATTTTAACTCGGTTTACATGATTACTGGAATAAAATACTCACAACATAATCGAATCCAAATAATGTGATAAATATTCACCTGTTTCCATGAGTTTTATCGTGTATATGTATACCCCTAAATTAGAGATTTTACTAATAAACCTGTTGTAAATTCTAAATTGAACACAACTGATAATCAACCATTAATAAATCGAACCTGATTGATTATCACTTGCGTAAGAATTAAAACAATTCTACTACAACTTTTTCAGTCAATTCCCAGCGCGCCTTTCAATTTAGCGCCCTAGTTAAGCCTTCCAACTGTGCCTTTACTGAGTCCGACCCTGTCAGCAGTTCTTACCATGCGAGAGGTAGTATATAGTATTTTGACCTCAACCAGTTTCAGCAAAGCGCATTGTAACATCGGTTAGCGTTGCAGTAGTACGTCGCTAACTTTACATATTATTCGGACAGTGATTTAAAAAGTAATTCTATTTAAAAATGAAAACATTATTTTTTTCTGTTGTTTTTTTGGTCGCTTTATTTAAAAGTGTTTATTCTACCCCATTGCCTCAGGGAACAGGTGAGTTTTATTTTTAAATTGATTTGTAGTTATGTATGTAATTGAAAAATAAATAAAATCGATAATACCAGCCGGTTTCGCATATAAATTGGTAGGCGGATTGCCGCTGTTTATTTGATAACCTTTGCCGTAGATCACCAAGTAGTGCGCTGTGCTTGGTGACTTAGCAGGGTGTCCGAGTTGTGTGGCGGGCCGGACGTCACTCACGGACACACTGACCCCAAGATTCCTTTGCTCATTATCATATTCCTCCCTAGAACTCAATCTCTTCCCTTTACTTAAAAAGACCCACCACACAGCATCCCCGAAGATGACAGGGTCTGAGGGAAATAACCTTCCTCAGGGCCTCCTGTGTTAATGTATTGTACCTGATTGATCTTGAATTCAACAACAAATATTATCAATTTTCTCTATAATTATTATAATTATGTTTTTGTTGAAAAATAATAGAGAGACAACTAGAAATTTACCTATTCTTGAAAAAATTCGAAATCTGTCAAAAATTTAAACAAAAGATATAAGTACAAAGTACAGAATTACTAGTAGTAGTTCTGTGAACAGTCCTTTGTAAACCTTGCGTCCAAATCAAGTGTATTTCTTATTTTCCCTTATTTAATAAATCAAAATAGAAATTTCCTCGGAAATCATATGATTTGTAATTAGGTACTGAATTATAAACGACACTGCTTTGAATTGTACAATTTGTCCAAAGTAACGTCTTTGAGGTCGTCTTACCGTGCTTATACCATCATATTAAATATTCCAAATATATAAAAATGTAATATTCAATACGGCAACCATGTTGAAACGGTTCCGGAACGTAACAAACAAATTTACAGATACACCAAACGGCAAATAGTCGAGTTAAAACAGGACTTCGATAGGTTCATTAAATTAGTTGAAATAAAATAATTTTCAGATTGCAGGTATGTAGTACCAACTTTATCGCTTTTCTGAACAATCAGTTACAATTTTAAATCAAATATTTGAGTTTTACTACCAGAGTAAGATATCATATTTCAGAATCTTTGTTTGATATTGCTTTAGCGGCGTTAAGCGACCATTCTTCCCTCTCATCTTCTCCCCCCCCCAACTCCCTCCCGCCCCTATTAGGGTATGCCATAATCCCACTGGCTCCAGCCGTAGAGTGTTTGTATTTACACATTGTTTGGTTTATACAGCGGATGGGCTGACTTTCTGCTGTACCGATGATGATGTAAAGAGACCAGGAACAGTAGATCGAATAGTCGATTCTCTCGGAACTAAAAATGGCGTACGGATTAGTCAACAGAGTAAGGAAAACAAATGTTTTTTTTTCAAATTTTATGTTGAATACAATTTTAATAATATTAAAAAACACTTGGAAATAAAAAATAGAGTATATTCCGATTAAGAATTGATGTCGGCTTTTCCCGATTATAGAGGACCAAACATAACATTGTTTTTTTGTTGCTTTTAGAGTGCTTGGAGCATTCTGCGCTGTTTTGTCCGGAACCAGATGACCCCGTATTCGGTGTTATAGGGGGAACCACAGTCACGGACCCAGGAGCATTCCCCCACATTGTAAGATAAAACATACTCAAAACTCTTACAATACCGTACAATAAAATATCTAATCTTTTTATACTTTTTTCCTCATATCTTTTTTTCCTCTTATCGTGCTATCTTCTTATATTGAGATATTCTCATCTTCTTATATTCTGATATTCTCATCTTCTTATATTCTTACCATCTTATATTCTGATATTCTCATCTTCTTATAATCTTAACTTCTTATATTCTGATATTCTCATCTTCTTATATTCTTCCTTCTTATATTCTTATTTTCTTTTCTTCTTATGTTCTTAATGTTAACTTTTATCTTCGTATCTTCTTATCATCTTATCCTCCTATCTTCCTACATTTTTTTACGTCTTCGTGGTCGAGAATTGGAATATTCTATAGAAGAATAGCAAATATGTATTATTTTCACAACTTATTTATTTCAAATAATATGTAATATTGTTGAAACGTTGTTAGCAAAGGTTGAACTCTAAAAACCTCCTTCCCCTCCCCAATACCCTCAGCCTCACAACATACCCCAACTGTGGATTCCATAGTCCCACTAGCTCCAGACGGTTGTATTATTATGTAGCCTATTTACAGGTAGCTATGGGTTGGAGGCTAACGGATAATGCTGGCTTCTCTTGGCTATGTGGCGGTTCTCTGTTGAGCGAGTTTTACGTTCTTACTGCAGCCCACTGCACTTTTACCAGAAACTCTGGACTTGTTAGGTCAGTTTTTTAACTTTACATATTTGAAAAATAAAACTCTGAAGAAGTAGACATTGCTTCCGAAACACGTCGGTTTTTTAAAAAGCGATACAAACTAAGCATTTCTTGTTTTTTAATAAAATTTCACCACAAAATAACTTTTTTATGTTTGAAGAAGATCGTTTGTTATAATATTTTCCAGCGGTAGACCAGAAATAGTCCGCCTCGGTGAATTGGACTTTACCAAGGACGACACGGAACTACAGGATATCCAGATCCAGTCCATTATAGTTCACCCAGAGTACAAGTCGCCTAGCAAGTATCACGACATAGCACTGCTGAGATTAGCCACACCAGCCAAGTAAGGGTTCATTACCATTTTCATACGGGTTGTTTCGGACAATTTGAAAAAACCCGTATGAAAATTTCAACTTTCATTTTCGGGTTCTGTGAAAGTCCCATTCAAGTTCTGTTATTATATCATTATAGGGTAGCTGCTTGACATAACTGAAATAATAACAGAACTTGAAAATATCTTTCACAGAACATGACAATTTTCTTTGAAATTTGAAGAATTTTTTAAATTTTCCATCAGATTTTAAATAATTAAATCCATACCAATTTTCATTGGGACGATTAATGTTTTTATTATGTCGAAATGAAGTTTATTATCACCTTTTTAATATTCGTTGATTATAACTTATGTTACAGTTAGTAGTTCACATTATTAAATTTACGTCATTCTTTCTTAGGACCGGACGGGTTGTTTCACAGAATAAGAACTAAATGTAATATTCACACAAATGTAATATTCAAGCTCTGTGAATGTCCCATTAATTCTAGTTGTTATTATCAATGTAGTATAAAACAGCCGGGCTAGGGCAAAATAAGAATTTGAATGGAATTTTCACAGAACTTTCATTTTGACATTGAAATTTGATGAAATGTTCAAATTCTGTGAACCAACTGTCCTTAATTTATTAATATATTTTGATATTTCATTGTAACTATTATCTAATTGAATGGAGCATGCAAAATCTTTCAAGGTGTTATCATTTTCTTCACTTATTGATTTGGTATGTTTTTCAACAGGTTGACAGATTTCGTTCGGCCCGTCTGTTTGTGGCAAAACGAGACAATGGAGCAGACAATTGCTAAGGCCATTGGATGGGGTAGAACTAGCCTAGGTATATTATATATTGTTAATGTTTTACAACTCTAAACAGAAGTGAACTAAAGTAACATTTATCAAAATCTTTACAACAATTTACACATGTTTTTTGATTAGCTAACCTTCACGTATTAATAGACTTTACTAAAATTCTTTAATTTAACTCCTCAAGTTTACGTTTTTTAATGTGAATACAGCACATTTGTACCAACTGCTCCCAACCGTCTGTAGCCAGGTGTATGACATCCCCAATAGGTGTACGTAGTGAGGATAAAGGAGATTGGGAAAAGAAGGTAAGGATGTAAGTGTGGGTGTCCACATCAGAGCCGGCCCTGAACTAAATGACAACTGGCGCGAGTCATATTTTGGCTCCCCTTTTCAAAACGTCCAACTGTTTTATTTACCAGAACTTCCTCTCCTCCCCGCTCAGCATCCCAAAATTTAAAAATATATAAAAATAGTTCAGTAGCGCTGCTTTCGCCACTGGCGGTAGAAAGGAGAAAACAATGAATGATTTTCCTTATTTCAGCTGGCAGTGGCTCGGTCACCTTGCAGGAGGTGGAGTTGTCTTTCTTCAGCAACCAGCAGTGCCGTCAGAGCTTCGGAGTGACGAGGACCATGAAGCAGGGTGTCATCCCGCAGCAGCTCTGCGCCGGCAATTCTGATGGCGGGAAAGACACGTGCAGCGTTAGTCTAATTTTCTTTCCATTTTTACACACCTACTATTTATTTGGTGGAAGAGTTTAGGGACCTACCTACCTATTTGAAAATTACAAAAATTTAGTATTTTAAATTTAATTAAATTAAATTAAAATTTTATAAATTATGAAATTTTAAAAATATTGAAATTTTATAAAATTTGATTTATTTTTTTTAACCTTAGTAAAGGTTTTATTTTTTGAATACTTTATAAATAAAACCACACTATTTGTGGGTGTTATATTTAATCAATGTGTGATTTTTTCGTGAAATGGCATTAGAGGAGTACTGTGACTTTAGTATTTGTGGTGCAAGAGGTCCGTTGTCCTGTAATATCGTAGCGGTTTACCGTAAAGTAATTTGTTTATCTTTCAGGGAGACAGCGGTGGACCTCTCACTATTAACCTGCCAACCAATAGGCTGAAGGACTGTATCCATCACCAGGTTGGAATCACCTCCTTTGGGATTGGATGTGGTTCCACCATTCCCGCCGTGTACACTAGAGTCAGTCAATATCTAGACTGGATTGAGAAGATCGTGTGGCCATAAGTAAGTACGACTCAAACTAACCTAACATAACCAAACATAACGTTGCTACGACTTGTTCAAGATACCACATGGCGAGACAAATGTTCTGGCATAGCATGACATTACAAGAGGAATTATTGTCTTATTAAATGATTTTTTTAAAACAAGAGATGTTCTTAATATCATAACAAAAATAAATGCTGTTAAACAAAAAGACAGGTTGATTACTACACGGCATAATGTTTACTATCAGAAAAAAATAATGCAACTAGTGGAGTACCACAGGGTTCATACCTTTGTTCAATCTTGTGTATACATTATTCATTTTTCCGATTTTATGTCCGGATTAAATCTTCCCCATAGGAAAAACTAAACCCTTCCACACACTTTTCCACAAATGCTAATCTAGTCAATCAAAATTATGCAAGTGCATTATATAAGCAAAATAAATACAAAACAATACAAGAACAACACGTCAACTCACCAGAGATCAAATGGGAAAATAATTCACCGACTCCAGATATTTTCAGATCAGAGGGTTCGGCTCGGTAGAACACCTAACAGGGCCTATAAATCCTACTGATCCCTCAACATAAATAATTAAATAATCTTTCGTTATCCTACATGTATTTAAAATGACTGATTTTTGCATTTTACATATATATAAATTTTTTGATAGATCTAATACGCCTAAATTTTGAATGAGAGAGCTAGGTATAATGCCAGTAGCCGAAATAAAAAATTCTGAGAATGCAAAATTCTTTTTATCTCATTTCCTAAATCTGTGAAAAAATAAATCTTGTTATTTCATGATATATTTATCTTACTTTTTCAATGCCTCAAACTTTTTAGAATTATTTCAAATATTTATCATTGTAATATTCTCCCAACAAATTGTCGATTTGATACAGTGAAAACAGACTTCACTTAAATATATCAAAAACCAATTGTCAGATTTTCTCGAATAAAAAATCCAGTGATCTTTACTGACAATATTGATAACAATGCTCTTGAGACTTGAAACTTTAAGACTTGGGCATCACTTTTCAATCAAATCTTTCATTTGTTAATCACGTTGGGATTAATAGCTGGGTTAACTAGAATTTTCAACAATATTAATAGTTTTATTTATTTTTAAATAAATTAAAGATTAAAACCTCAAACCGTAATATTTAATTATTTAAGACAAAATTAGCGATTCCTAAATGAAAATTTGAAACAGAAAAATCAGATCATAAAATAGAGTTAGTGAATATAGTATGCTTAATTTCTTATCTCATAACGCCAATTGCCCCTCATAGCAGAGAACCTGACGTTAGCGACCCGTACTTAAAATTAGTTCAATCTCTCTATTTCAGAAATATCATCAATTTGGAAAAATTTGGATAATAATGGAACTCAAAATTCGACACAAACTTCTATCCAGTAATCAGAATGCTGTCACCTGACTAACATAGGCCACATGACTCTGGACATGCACATTTATCTCAAGAGAAACTTTAAAATGGTCTTCAAAGGCGATGAATCTCTGTTCAAACTAGCAGCTAAACCAAGTTTGTTTATTATCGTGATATAATTACATTAAATATCTGGCAGAACATAGTCCTTTCTATCGACATATGTAATGAACAACATTTGTGCCTAAGGGATAAATAAATAAAAAGCCTTTGTTAATCTCAATATTATCTTAGCAAAAATGATTGCTTTCTCTGCTATTTTCTTATTGCAACTTGGGTTAGGTAATCGAGACGGAATATAGAAAAATATGTCTTTTGCAGTTAAAAACGATGTAAGTATTCATTTGAATTATTTGTCTAATAATTATTGGGAGGCTAGAATAAGGAAGAGACTTTCTCTTTCTCCTTTAGAAGAACCGTAAACAAATTTAATCTCAAATGGTTCTTCAAAATAATTAATTGTATTATTGATTTGCCTACTTTAACTACGACTGCCTTTCAATGAATATCCCCTCCCGTAGACTAGGAAATAATAACCTGCTATTCCTTAGTCAACACTCAACTAATTATGGATACATATATTATAATAAAATATTTATGGATATATCTATCTATATAAATAAAAACGTAAATGTTCGTTTGTTCAAAATCTTAAATCTCCGAAAGTTCTTCACTGATTGCTTTGGAATTTTGACACAACGTTGTATTTGAATACGCATGTGTTTATATATATTATATAGATGTCACCTGTGATAGGTAAAAAAAGCTTTTGTTGTAAAACATTGCCTTCTGTTGAATGTAAAACCAAAACGCGCAATTGTTTCTCTATCTGCACACACAGCCTGAGCCACATCAACGCGTGGCGGGGTACAGCTAGTATATAATAAAACCCCTTCCCCCTTTGGTCCAAAAATAGCAAAATGGTTATCAGATTTCAGCAGAACAGTTTTGGAAATAATAAGTTAATGCGAGTACTTAGTTGTATGTTCGTTTTTAATTCTTCTCACTCAAAAAATTTTTTCTTACGTGGTTTTTACTCAATTGGCCTTTAGAATATTACTCATCAAAATAAATTTATATTAGATATTAGATATTACGTACCTAATTATTACGTACAATTAATATTAATTACGAAATAATTAATACGAAATAATTAATATACGAAATAATTGATACGTACAAAAATAATTTGGTAATACGTACCAAACAACTTAAATAACCAAAGAAATTGATGTTTCTTAGAAAAGGCACTGCCTAGTTAGAAACTAATGTGGACTGGGCCATAATGTATTCAGGCCTGCATTACAGCTTATCCTCGACTTTGTACTTGTATTATTATATATCAATGTGCATAATATATATAATACCCGTGTTCACATTATTTGTCCAATGATATAAATGTACAATAATAAATAAATAAAATAAATTCATATTTTTCCAGAATACGTACCTAGACTGGTCAACTTAAACCATTACCTTGATTTTTGGTACAAGTCTAATTGATTTTTGCCTGTCACTAAGCAAGTGAATAAATACTGGTAGTATGGTAGTAGAGATAAACATTGAAATTTAAATCGATTAAAATATCCGATGGAATTCACACATTGAAGAAATTACAAATAAAATCGTCAGGTAGGTACATATAATCCGTAATATACACTGATTCCCTTCTTCGTTAATGATTTCTGCACCTAATATATGATGGATACATTCAATTCATACAATTCTTTGCTTCAAAATTATCAAAAAATGTACGCATCGAAATTGAGCATACCTATTATTGAAGAATTCATTCAGTCTCGACACACTTGTGAGACAGGCACAGTAAAATACGTATTAAATTATTTATATGACGTACCTAGTGAATAAATTATTGTCTTTGAATTTTAATTACTCCATCACGTTTAGTTTCAACGACGTTCAAGGTGGTTCGAAAACCGCAAATGAGTTACTGAGACCTAACCAGCTTATTATTACTATCATTAAGGGAGTTGGAAAGGAAAGGAGATGGGAAAGATATTGGTTGTATTTTGAACGGTATATCTAGTATTTATATCTAGTAGCAGGTAACTTAGTAAAGGATCAAAGTTGATAAGTGATTAAACAAAACAAAATTTCCGACTACACAATATTTATAATAATATTAGAAATCAATCTTAGAAATATTTTAAATATTCGCGTTTATTTCTGGAAGTGGGTTAATTTCAACTTTAAATTTCATTCATTCGTTTACTTATTCACTCATTCGAGAAAACAAAATTGAAATTCAAATATATGTATTTAAAACTGAAGTAAAAAAATGGAAAAGAGAACTGAAAGATAATCAACAACTTGCAAACATTATGCAAACAACTAGACACTCATTACAAGCATACAATACCCCTACACACACATTATGTATAAATATATAACTTCTCCCCTTACATGCAACCAAAGATTTTTATGGGGGTACATCTTTAAATTTAAAAAAATAGACACATTATTTTGTGAGGACTGTGAACTCGGTGACACTATTCTTACACTGACTGCATATAAAAGCTGTAGTTAACCTGTAAATATTTCTGAGATTCCTCTACCTGAGGGAGTATGGCTACTACCCGTGGCTCTATCCTACTGACTTTCTCTTGGGCATGCTCGGTATGAACCATCTACGGGTCAGAAGAGATGTGCATATTGTATCACACTTCTTCAAACTGATTCGTGGATGGTTTGAAAATCCGACTATCATGGAGAGCATTAGTCTCTATGTTCCTGATGGTTATCTCCGTCACCGACAGCATAGACTGTTGTATCTCCCGGCCTGCAGGACTAACTTGCCTGCAGGTCATGCCGGTGGGGAGAGCAGTCTTGCTGTTGAACAGAATTAATTTGGATATCGACATATTTAACATCGGTGAAGCTGCCTTTAAAAGGCAAGCTCTATTGATGCTGGTATAGTTTATACACCGCTAACTATTATGTTATACCATTTTACTAATGTACTTAAAAACGAAATAAAATGTAATTTTGTAATGTTTTTAAAGGAATAAACAAATTGAATTGAATTGAATTGAATTGAATTGAACATGTATCCATCGACAGCCTTATTCTAGAAAACAAAATTATTGGATGTAATGAAGATGTGTATACCTGTACTTATAATATACTATACGAACAACCCCAAGCTTCACAGTCTTGTAAATCACAGTCACACGACAAGACTAAGAACAGGACAAAGAGTGATAGTGCAAAAAATTAATACAAGGTTTGAACCACGATTTCATATATTCCTAGCACCTAAGGTATATAATGAATTCAAACAACAACAACAACAGTAATAAACGGACTCTATTTAAAAGCTAATTACAATATGGCTTATAGAAAGTGGCAGAACAGATTCGGAAAACTTCCTGAATAAAATCATGATCTGACTGAATTGAAAACTGGACTGGACTGGATAGGACAGGACTCGAGGACTGGAGATGCAGATTCAGAGTCTGCTGTTATGCAGCATGACGTCTCCAGATTTGCCTATCAACACCGAGGCACCCAAATCCGTTGTGTTTGTTTTTTTTTAATCTCATATGCATATGATTGTATTATTATATAATATGTTCTTATTTGTGTTATGTTACCACCATGATACGGGCATTTCCCTAGTTTGGGGTACTGAGCAGTATATGTCTTACATTTTTTTTTTTTTTTTTTTTTTTTTTTAACATACAACAAACAATGTTGCACTCCCATGAGTTATCAAACTCATTAAGGGATCGCCAATTGGTAGTTTTGAAATAGAAGAAAAAAAAAATAAAAAAAGAGTTTTGTACAGATAAATTAGACCCAACCCAACCCAATGTGCAGACACAATGTATGAAGAAAACATTTACAAAACATTTTACAGAAGCAACATACAGACACAACATATGAAGAATCACTTTACAGATATGTCACAAAAAAAATTATCTTATAAGACTTTATGAATTATTATAATCACTCATTTGATTTATGTACTGTTGGTGTCAAAAAGTTAAAAAAGTATCCTCAATGATGGACTATAGAAATGCATTATAACAAAATCAGGAAAATACATTAAAAAGTACGGGCTCAAAAATAAACAGACCTAAAACAAGATGTTTTACATTCAAAATACATGAAAAGATTAAAAAAGCCCATACATCTCTGGATGTACAAAGTTTGGTATTTGGAGATAATTAGAACGGCTATCAGAACAGAGTTTGTACCTACTTATGACTCGTTTTCCAAATAACACTTGAAAAAATAGGATTTCAATATATCGTTTCGATTTCGATTCATTTATACACATATAACCCCTAATCCTAAAGACCATTTTGCAATGTACTTCTCCTAAGAGAACTGTCCGAATGCAGAGTGAACGGAACACGTGTTCGCATTACATTTGATTCCAGAAAAATTCGCTGTTTTTGAACGTATTTCTAAATAAAATACGGAAATATGTATAGCATAAACTTTTTAATATAAGTGTGTTTGTCGGAAGTGACTTGCCAGGTAAGTATGTTTTGGTATCTTTTCTAAATAACAAATGTAGATCCTAGGAAATAAATTGTACAGCGCCCTTGAGGTGATTTTTCACAAAAACGGCGCTCTACAAATTATCCAAATATTATTATTATAAAGTTTTTAAAGTCACTTACAAAGATAAAGATACTATTACGGCCGTTGTGTCCAATCGAAAAAATCAACTTCTGAGCCGATATCTCGGCTCATCCCTGCTCAAATGCACAAATACGTTCTTCCTAAAGCACAATCATCGCCATATTGATCGCATACACCACTTAATTTAGGGAAGCTGGTCTAGAGGATTAAGCTTGCCTGTTTATGCCCTACTTATAAAAACTGACAACAGAGTATCGCTGTCAGTGTCAGTCACCCCGTATTTATTATCAATAAAATTCGCGCGCTTGACATTTTTTTAAATTTGAATAATGGAAGACATATTAGATTTAGTAGATATCGTGGAATGGGCTGAATTACTCAATGCTCATATCGGGATTCACAGGCGCCGAGAAGATATAGATATTAATTATATCGAATTATTAAATGATTCTGAATTTTATAACCGTTTTAGGATGACTAAAACGTGTTTTTTTATATGTTTTGAGCCAAATAGAGGATAACTTAACTTATGCAAGTTAAAGGTAAGTTTTGACTTATTCGAGTGTCATTTTTGCAATTAAAATGCGAAATATTTAGCACTTATCAGATGTGAAAACCTTTTATCTAATAAATGTTATTATGCTTTGCTTTTTTAGAAACTGCCAATTTTGCCATGCAACCAATTGCTTGTAGCCTTAAGGTTTTATGCAACTGGAAGTTTCCATATCACAAATGGGGACTTTTTCAAAATTTGCCCATCTACGACCAGCAAAATTGTAAAGAGGGTCTCTATCGCCTTGGCAGGTTTGAGACCACTCCATTTAAAATTACCAAGTGGGGAGGGAGGGAGGGAGTTCCATGACGTAGCGGGATTCCCCAACGTAATAGGTGCAATGGGCCGTTTTCTGAGTGATTTCAAAATATCCAAGAGATGGCAGCACGGTGTTTACCGGTCCTCCTGTCACCTATTCTGTCGACCAAATCTATGGACTGAGGTCTTCCAATGATCTGTCATTTCGATAGCTATTTGATGTTTATTTATGGCTATTTGCAATTTGTTTTCCGACAACAAACCTAGTTTGCTCGATTTGTAAGTAAAATGCACAGAAATTACGGTCAGTGGACTATTTTCCAATTGAAGGAAGAATTAAAAGGACGTAATGCCAAAACTGTTGGTAAAAAAGCAATTCTCGTAGAAAGGTTAGTAAATACACCACTATTGCTTATTTATATTGCCTACGATAATTTCTTTTCTAATTTATCAATAGTTATTATCATAATGCGTTTTATTTAAGACTCGAAGACTATGATAAACTTCACAATTTCAATCCTGCTGGCGTTGCAGACGAAGATGTCTTGGAAATGGTTACGCCGAAGCCGGAAGATTTTCAAGACATCAACATGGCCTCCAATATTCCAGCACTGACGCGGGAAGAACTACATAAATTCAGTGTTTCCTGGGAAAGTTTGAAGAACACCGACAAAGCGTTAAATATGTATTCTGAACAATATTTGCTGAGTGTTCGAAGTGCACATGAAAATGGCACAACCTATATTTTAGGAAAGTGTGCTTCGGAGTACAGGAAACATCTTTCTTATGCTGTCTATATACACTATAATTGTAATACTATATTGGAATGCCAATGTGAGTGTGCAGCCGGCGTGGGGCCTAATGCACATTGCAAGCACGTATTTGTAGTTCTACATGGAATAGTAGATTTTAGTGAAAATAAAAAAATTGTTGTTCAACAAAGTTGTACAAGCATGTTACAAAATTTTCATACACCAAGGAAATATCATGGTGCGCCTATAAAAGCGGAATATCTGCAACTAAAAAAACAGCAGTTGTCTCAACAACAGCTCCTTGATTTTGATCCTAGGCCTACTACTTCGATTAAAAACAAAAATTACCCGACTATGTTCCGTAATTTAGCCATAGGATTTTCTGCACATAATTCAAATTTAAGGCACATGCCTATCATGGAAATTATTCCACCAGCAGACAAATATTCTGCCACGTTTGATCATTTCTATGAAAGGGAAACTGTTGAACATTCTTTCCTTAAGATTTATAAAAAATCACAAGTAGAACTTGATTTGATTGAATCCT
This sequence comes from Hesperophylax magnus, assembly GCA_026573805.1. Classification (NCBI taxonomy): domain Eukaryota; kingdom Metazoa; phylum Arthropoda; class Insecta; order Trichoptera; family Limnephilidae; genus Hesperophylax; species Hesperophylax magnus. The sequence goes on from JAIUSX010000060.1 coordinate 3,960,487, forward strand.
CAACTAGACTTCAGGGTAAGTCTAAAAACTGGTTCACGGAACGATGCCTACGCCTAACTAGTTCAAATTTCGGCAAAATATGTAAAAGTACGGTGAAAACTAATCATAGAAATCTGGCAGGATCTTTTTTGAAAGTTTTTGTTGTCAAAGTTGCATCATTAGAATATGGATCAAAATTTGAGGCTGCAGCGATAAGAAAATTTGAGCTTGTAACAAATACTTCCACTTCTCCCTGTGGAATTGTCATTCACCCTGAACATCAGTTCTTAGGCAGCTCTCCCGATGCACTGATTGGTGAAGATGCTCTATTAGAAGTCAAATGTCCATATACAGCCAAGGACAGCATCATATCTGTGGAGACTGTCCCATATTTGTATTTAGGTGAATTCTCGGGCCAGCTGGAGTTAGACAAAAACCATAACTATTATTATCAAATACAAGGACAGCTGCTATGCACTCACAGGTCTAAGGCATTCTTAGCAATATTTACCTTAAAGGATTTTCAAATCATTGAAATAGAAAGGGACCAAGATTTTATTGAGAAAATGTTACACAAATTAATAAGTTTTAATGAAGATTACTTTAAACCAGCTTTGTTAAAGAAGCATGTTTACAGGGACAACCTTTGGTGAGCTGACAGAGGGAACGGCCCCACTAGGAATTGGCACAATCGGGAAACCGGCTGAAGGGCGTGGGCATCTGATTTCGCTTACGGTCAGTCTGAAGCCCTTGTGCATTCTCCTGGGACCTGCCAGTTGTAAGGTGGATTACCAATTCTGTTTCTTTAAACCATATGTATTTCCAACACAATTTACAGCCTGTGCTTACAGTATACAGATAACTACCTTGCTGCTTCTTCCTGCCTCTTAGTTTTTGACGTACTTACTTGACGCCCTTCCGCTCCCCCTCCGGCAACTCGACGCTTCCATCCTTAAGGTATGTCCCCCCACTCACTATCGTCAAGGCATAACCGAGAAACCGACTAAAGGACGTGGACGTTGAGATTCGTTCACGGTCAGTCCGACAGCATTCTCGCTGGTACTGCCACATGACGAGAGAGGTATCCCACCCGATATTAGCGTTCTTCACCATACTTGTTTTTGTTATCATTTCTTGCAGATGCTTGCAGCATACGCAAGATGCCAATACCAGCAGCCTTGTATGTTTATGTTTTTAATTACTTTATATTATTGATCATATATCATTCGCATTTTGTATATTATGTAAGCACTGCTTCCTAACACCGACACTGGAGGTCTAGATTCGTTCAAACTTAAATGTAGATTCGGAGCCTTGAAGGAGTAACCATCTGTTATTTATACCAGGGCGGGTATGTGGTGGATAACCTCCAATGCCTTTGTTTACTAACAATCACTGTCTTGTGTATTTGTAAGCACTTGCATACTGCTACCTAACACCATATGCACGGACATTGGAGGTCTAGCTTCGTTTTATTAAACGTTCTTATATATATTATATAAAACTGTTCTCCATAATGGTATTCTGTATTATTTGTAAAACATTTATGTACTACAGATATAATAACTATTTTATTTATATATGTACGTAAACTTTTAAATGTCACATAGTTAATGTAATAACACTAATAACAATGTATGTAAAAGCCCAATGGGCGTTTAAATAAATAAAATAAATATAGCGTCCTTGTGAGAGCCTTGAAGGAGTAACCTTATGTTACTTATACCAGGGCGGGTAAGTGGTGGACAACCTCCAATGACTGTACAGAATGTAAATAAGTAGTAATATAAATACATGTCATCCAAAATTATTATTGGAAAAATAATATCTTGTATATTTTTAATATAATTATTTTAAATAAAATAGGATTTAAAATGTTTTACTAAGTGTATCTATTACTATGCATGGCAGCTGTTTCGCCTTCAGAAGGCATTGATTTGACAAACTTACTTAAAAATATTTATGTTTTTATTCTGCACTAGTTGCATATTTAATTTGCTAATCTTATTTTCTTTATTTTAACAGGTTGACTGTTCACAAGGTTATTTAGGATGTAAAAAAAATAAAATAAATGCCAAAACAATAAATAATTTATGTATAATGTTAATTATTTGTTGTACTGATATGTTCTTCTATGTGTATAATGTTTGTAAATGTTTTACGACAGATTTATATTATGTCTGTAATCTTGTTCTTTTCATATTGACCTCGAGAAATAAAAGAATTTTTTAAATTAGAAGAAACGGTTTTTATTCCAAATAATGTCAGGAATTACTGGTTAAAGTAAGTCAAGTACGTCCCTTAACACCCTGTATATTTGTTTAATACATATAACAAAAGGAACTTCAAAGAAGGGTTAAGTTAGAAATCGTGCGCGCTGATGAATGAGCTCTTCGGGAAGTTATATAAAATATATAATCTAAAATATATAATCTAAAATTTGAACAATATTTACATTAACAGTTTTTGAAGTAAAACTTCTTTACGCACGCTCGACACTTGGGGGGTAAACTGGTGCCTTACGAAAAGCGTTACGAAAAATCACATGCCAACGCTAATCGATGAAACGGTGATCGGAGGAGGGTCTTAATCGATGCAAACAGTGATCGGAGGCGGGAGAAGGAGCTAGAGCTAGCTAACGAGTACTACCGTATTTCGTATTTTAGCATTATATATAGCGTGTACCCGGCATAAGTTAGTGAAGTTTTACTTCACTCGTGTGGTCTAAAGCACACTATTTTTTTTATATACAATTTATTAAGCATCTTTATCTATTATACTTGATCTAAAATTACACAACATGCAACATATAAATATTATATCCGATGAAAGTATTGTCTCGGTATAGTTCATAGGGGATTTCAAAATTTTATATGTTTTTAAAAGTCCTATTACTCTTTCTATGTGCACCCTTTTGCTAGCAACTTTTCTGTCATTTTCTAAAACACTCCTAGTGATTCTGTTTGGTTTTTTGAAAAATGTAGGAATGTTTGTGGTGACACCATATGGTGCGAAGATGTCCTGGACATTAAAACCTTTGTCAGCCATAATAGAATCACCAACATCACACAGGGATAAAAGGTTGCTTTTTTCAATGATCTGGCGATCACTGGCAGAGCCTGCATAGCTTGGAGACACATAATTTATGAGGCCACTAGGAGTAGCACCGATAAGTACTTTAACAGTATTTCTGTTTTTATAGGTAGAAAAGGTTGCTTGCTGGGCAGTCGGTAGTGTAGGCCGTTTAATTGGACATTCCGTGCCATCAATCATTAACCTCGTGTTAGGGTATTTGTCTCTAAAATCAGTTGGAGAAAAAAATTTTACGTTTGATTTTGATGTCCAAAGGTTGAGCTCTTTCCACTGCAGTGATATGAATTTCACCCATGTAATAAAAATATTAGAAACGTCTTTAATAGATATAAGATACATTCTTGCAATTTCAAAAAATGTTTTGTGTGTTCTCAATATCATTAATGTTAAAAAAAATTGTTCAAATGCATTTATATTATTGGGAGGATTACCATAAAAGTATTTTAAACAGTGTGAGGCTTGTCCTAAGGATTGAAAAACAAACAGCACTTTCTCGTATGACTCTAAACCGGTATAAAAATGAATTGAGGCAGGGTCTTTCTTGTATGTCATTATACTGAACTCAGAGTGTTTTATGGTTTGACTTGAAAATTCTCTTGTTAACCTTTCCTTTTTATTATCTGTCTGAGTGTCTTTATCTAGAGTCGGTCTATCACACGGAGTATCAAAAGGCAATATGACTTCCACTGCCACGTCTTCTAGATTCACAGGCAACGCCGCGTCTTGTAGATTCACAGGCAACGCCGCTTCATCTTGTGGTTTTGTATTTGTAGAATTTATATATGTTTTTTCACGTTTCAGATGCCTTTCCAGTCTGTTTCTTAATTCTAAATTACTTCCTTCTACTTTTATCCAGGGAAATATTGAAGGAACTACACCTTTCAGTAGCTTTTGCCTGTACAGTACATCTGAAAATAAAATTAGGCTCAAACTTCCATACTTGAATGATATAAAATACAAAATGGTCTACGTTAAGAAATAATAACAATTTGATTTTTTTTTCCTAAAACACTGCTACTGAAAATTAAATTACAATTACGAGATACACAGACATTGGACGAGAAATGCAAAGTAAATTAGATTGCCAACAATGAAGAATCAGCCGCCCAGAAATCTCGTGCCAGACAGTTTGATAACCGTGTAATAAAATTATTGCAATAATTCAAAATATGGTTAATTTAAAAAAAGGAAATAAGATATTATGTCTACCATAATTATTAATGTTAGTTGTGATTGGCTACACTTATATTTGCGGTTATTAGGTACGTTTGTTAAATAATGTCAACTGCGAAAGAAGGCAAAATATTGTGTATAAAATTTTGTGCATTCTATGTAAAATGTTTCTTTACTTGTTCATTATACTATACAAGTACTCTTTATATTATATTGGGTATTCAATTATAGTAAGATATTAATTAAATGAGTCATGTACTTACTGTTATGGTTAATATCATTGACTACATAATCTGTATCCTTGAAATGAGCTTTACAGACTACAGATGTAGGAGTCGGTGCCCATTTTAGACGTCTGATGGAATGAATCCATTTGGCTTTTAAGGCTCTATCTTTGGGAAACTCGTGCCCACCCCTATGTCTACACATAGGAACACTACAACAGGTTGACGGCATTAATGTAATATTTAAAAACACTAAATTGCGTCAAACGGCCTAAAAAATGTATGGGATCTGACAGCTAAACACAAAAAGTTGGACCGGTAGAACAATAGCGCCTCTAGCGACCAAAATCTTGCGAAAACGGCCCATTAATTGCACTCATATTAAAATACAATCCGTGGGTAAGTGCCAGACATGTGTTGGTTTTGCCTGCATGTTTTTCTGTACAGTACCAATTAAGTACCTATTGTGTTAACCATCTGCTTTCTCCAAAAGGTGGACCAGAAGCTGAAACCTTCAGGAACAGGAAGGGCTACTTTTCCATCAACGTGCAGACGATTTCAGATGCCACTTTGAGGATACGGGACATCGTAGCCAGTTGGCCAGGGGCTACCCACGACTCCCTCATATTTCAAGGTTGCCGCGCTAAGGCCATATTTGAAACAGGGAATTACCCAAATGGAGTACTACTAGGAGATAGCGGTTATCCATTAAAAGTATATTTAAATATTCAAATACCTTTTTGCATAACATAACTTTAAAAAGAATGTGCATTATGAATAGGTACTTGGACCAAGTAAATGAAATTGTATTTGAGTAGTATGTTAATGAGAGATGAGAAGGTGATAGATATTGAAAGAAGGGTAAATACAGGTAACTCAATTAATGGTGGACCAAACGCAGTTTGCGCTAACAAAAAATCGTCACTCTTCTCCCACTAGCTCATTTGAAAATGAGTCATTTGTCGTGTTTTCAATGAGTTGTTAGTCAATCACCGATCCATAAGGGTTGGGAAATGGAAGGATAGGTACATTTATAAATTAAACAATCTCTTTCTATACAAATGTATTTATTTTATATTGCAGTAAATGAATCCACGCTACTAGAAAAAGCTTTAATCTCTTTGTGGATGGATTTGGCAGTTAATTTACTGATTGTAAATCTATTTTTGCTACCACCTCTCTCTAAACTGTCGACCAATGAAAATGCACGCAGTTTTGTTAGTTTTAACGAGCAAATATTAAATATTCAGCACTCAACGTAAAATATCTTACAGGATTGAACTTTTAAGAAATTAAAAAAAAAAAACAAAGAGAAAACCGCTTTGTTAATGAAGGTTTTTTTTAAATCTAAACACTTAACTCTAACGTTTGATAAAACTACAGAAAAACGTCATCCACATAAAGATTCAGCATTTAAAAAACTAGGCAGAAAGTTACATATTTTACATAAATAATAGAATATAGTTCACAGTTTATAGGAACATAGTATTATAATTATAACAGTAAGTAGCAACACCCATACATCGGAGTGACCAATCACAGACATCCGGAACTTTAGTGTTCGCAGCTCTCTATGCCAAGGACCACATGTAGTGGAGGATCCTTGTTCACCAGGGCGTTTGGAGTGGGAGTCGTGACCCTCGGCAACAGAGGAAATGACCCAAGAAGAAGCGGCAACATGAAAGCAAAACATAAAGATTAAAAAGTACACATAAAAGGCATTCATATTGATATTGGTCTGCGAAGCTGGACTGGACTCTCACTGGACTCTCAGGAAGTGTGAAAATTGGATTTTCATCCTGAAGAAAACATAAGAAGAATATCAAGTTTCATAACCAGCAACAACCAATTTAAAAACAAATTATGTGTAAACCAAGACCATGTAATAAAATAACATTTTACGTATGGGAAAATAAAGAAATTTAAATATTTTGCAGATTAGTTATTTCAAGTTATTAGTTATTGACGGCCTCCGTGGTCGAGCAGTAAGGCCCTCGACTAGCAATCCGGAGGTTGAGTGTTCAAATCCCGGCATGCGCCAGTAAATTTTATTTTGATTACTTTGTTTTAATCCATTAACTATTAATTTAAAATAATAAATAGTATATTTGCAGCATATTCCAGAGTGGAAGATACTGTCAGTATCACCCTGTTGTAACACCACCATTCAGAATAGAAACGTTGAATTAAATGGTTTTAGCCATGCTAGGTGACCAGACCCTTCCCCTCCCTAGTACCTTCAGTCTCACAACACATTCCAATTTGAGATGTCGCATCTCACCGCACTGACTACGGGCGGTTGGGAGCAGTTGGGACTCCAATGCGAATAATGAGATTATTGGGAATTAAGATAAATGAAATAAAAATCACCAATGTCCATTCCTCAATCTCTGCTGATTCCTGTGATGGCTGAATTATTTCCTCCCGGCTGGTGGATGTCTGATGACCATCATCTTGGACGGCGGGACCGTTTGAATCAAACCTTTCAAAAAACAATAGAAATACATTTAAATAAGTCATAAGTAACTTGCGCATTCCAGCTATTGTTGTTGAACTACAACGCCAATGCAATGTCATCACCAAATACTCTGAGGCAGTTTACTTATGTATAATATCATTTTTAATATTCTTATATAAAGGCCCCTAACATCATTTAATTAAATACAAAATATTTTAACTGACGTATTTGCCATCCCGGAACAACTAATCCCAAGTGCTGCTTCAACCTTTAGCAGCACTGAATCTTCTATTTCTTGGCTCGGCCCTCCGCCAGTTCCAAATAACTGGCAACGAATTCTTGCCCTCTGCGTTCTGGCATCTCGTTTCAAATTGTCCCAAGACTTTTTTAGAGCTACGAGGGACCTGCAATCATATAGGTATAAAATATCACGAGAAATCAATTTGGATGTATAGAAATTCTAATTAACTAAACATCACACCATTTCCAGAAAGGTTATGCAGAGAGGACACACTCCTTGCCTCATTCACAACCATTGTCTCATACAGACTCTTCTGTTATTCCAACTATTGACCTGACTTCTACCACCATCACATTCGCACTCCTTTCTTGGTTCGTTCGTTCTATATGCTCAAACCATCTGCGTCACTTCCTTAATCGAGGTACGAATCACAATCTATCTATGTACAAAATGACGTACGATAATATTATCACCTTGTTAATGGCATTTGAATTTGAATACATTATTATATAAAATCAGTAAAAACATGAAATAAACTCACCGGCTAGCCGAACTGCCGCTGTTGAAATTGAGAACAACATACATCATTCCATGCATCTTCCTTGGATTTCAAAAGTGCCCAATAATTAGGGCCACCTGCCGCTTTGGACAAAATAAGTTGTGACGACGTTATCAGCTCAACAAGCCGCAAGCCGTCGTTCGGGGTAAAATTCTTGGAACGTTTTGACTTATCCATTTTGAATGTAAACAAACTGTGACCGTGTACCGTTTACAGTCGTCAGACGTCAAAGGAAAAAGATAGTCAAGCTAAAGCTTTATTTTTTACATATTAAATACGTGGGTTTAAAAAATATAAAATGCTGGGTTATGTATTACACTATTTAAAATGAATTATTTGTTTAAATAATAAATACTATTATTTACGTTTCACTATTAATTTAACATGGAAAGTTTTTACTTTGACGTCATTTTTATTGTATATAAATATAAATGTCCACACACACGGGGAAATATACATTATCAACGATCAAGACGTTGGTCACAGGCAAATCGAGGTATTTTCTTAGCATCCCTCAACTGAGCACCCCCTCACGGTTTGCCAAGATCAATCAACCGAATCGTTGGACACAATGGCCGTTAGAGATGCTGTCATACATCAATCTCAGAGATTCACGTTTCACTTAAGCACAGAGGGATGCGCGGGGAGCAAGTTCGGCAGTTTCCACAATTTGCCGAACTAATGCAGCGCGACAACTGTTGCCAAGGAAACGCAGTACAGCAGGAGTGCACAGGCTTTTAAAAAAGAGGGCCGTATACGAAGAAATCAAAACTCGTCATAAATATTATTGTTCAACTTAGTTTTAATATTTAAAACTGTGCCGTTATTTTTGTGCTCATTATTTAATAATATGTTTTTACAATATTTAAATAACTGTAATTACCATTTAACCTGTTGAATGTGGGACGAAATTTCGGAAACGGCGCGAAAATTACCTCGATGTGTTCTGCTCAAATATCTTAATGAAAACTAAGTATTTGCTTTTTTTTCGATTGTTTTCTGTTTACCAGATAATGTAGCTAATTATTCATATATAGTACATGATTATATCGTAAGACGTTTTCCCAGAATAGCTAACTTTATCTGAAAAATTAATAAAAAATTCCCCCGTTCGGGAAACAATTGTCAAAAAATTATGTATATGAATATAAACGGATTTAATTATTTCTACACAAACCTGAATAAATAGCCTATATGAAAAAAAAACAAACCAAAAGTGGTTTCAAAGAAATAATGGCATTTACGTTGTTTTGAAAATGTAAAATATTTTAGGCTTTTCAAAAAAAAATGTCAAGCCAAGCATGCACTTTAGAATTTTTTTGTGTCGTATTGTATAAAGTTATGAAAGCAATTCTTTCAGTTTTTGGTAGTTCATACTATTGTTGTTACTAATAATATTTTTTTATACTAGAAACCTGTAAATAAATAATGATAAAAATATATTTATGCACTATGATGTAAATTTTCGCTGTCACTTTACTAACCTGGTTTTTGACACAATTATATTGCGAAATATTATAAAAATTACATCAAAATAAACAAGATAGAATTACCTTTCTAATGGAACCTCACACCTTTTATTTCGATAATGAATTTATATCCAAAACAATGCTAATATATACAATATTTACCTCAGACAGTTGACCAACTTCAAGTCAATTTCAATACATCGATATCCAAAATGGCCGCCATTTTTGTATACAGATATTCTTCGAAATACAGAGTGGTGCAAAGAATCATGATTCAATGAGAATAAAAAAAAATTTTAGTGATATTTTTTTTCATAATATTTATTTCAATTTTATATAACATAAAATGCATTTTTTTCAATTTCAAGTAACTGGGTGGTTCAATAAAAATAAAAGTCGGAGATTTATGTTTCATCATGTTTATTTCAATTTTATATTACATGAAATACATTTTTTTATTCAAGTGCTGTGGGGTTCAATAAAAAAAAGTTTAGTAAAAAAAGTTTTTTTTCATCGTATTTATTTCAGTTCCTCTTATGTTATGTTCTCTTATGTTCCTCTTATGTGGCCGATTTGAAACCTGAAACAGTAAACATTTATTGTTACACTAATGTCTTTCAATTCTGGAAAAGATGAAGCGTACAATCAACCTAATATAACTACTACTAATACAAAACATACCGTCATGGCGATCGATGCGGTGTCTTTGGTGGTTCTGCTCCCTGCATCATGTTGTATTGTGGTCTCCATTCTGCAAAGCGATAGAAGCAATCAGACATATACTTGTATTTATTTAATTTTAAAAAAGATATTTATAATTGCATGCTGTTTTTTTATATCATATATAAAAAAAATCTTATAATTTTTTTTAGCACATCCTGTACACCTGATCTAATTTTGTGATATTTATTACGATTTTTCATAAAACAATAAATAACAAAAAAAATATTTCCGTAAATAAAACAATAGTTTTACATTTTCTAGTACACCCTGCTGTGGTGGTTTCTTTTGTATGGAGATTGCAATATTCACATATCACTACAGGTGGCGACACTAGTCATTTTTCAAAGCTTTCGTAAAATTCCGTGAACAGATACATTCAAACAAATTGGAAATCTTGATTGTATTGGTGTCAATTGCTGAGATGCAAAACTTATTTTTTTATAATATTTTAACTAAATATTGACTAAACAATGATTTTGAAACACAATGCCAATAGTTTTCCCTACATAATGACATATGAATCTCTACAAATAATATAATATTACGATGTCAATATTGATAAACAAAAACGAACTTTTTATAAGCAAGTTTTTTTTGACATTTTCGGCCAGTAATTCATTTTTCATAAAATAAACACTAAATATTGACAAAACAAAAGCTTTTATATATTCTCTCAAATGGTTTTTCTACACAATAACATGTAAATCATTCCAAATAATGTAATATATGACATAAATAACTTGATTCAAACACAATAAATTTTCAGAGCGAAAACACTTCCAGTTTTTGACAGGAATTTTACGTATTTGTCTTTTGCAAAAATGAATTATATTTATGAAAAACACATGACTTGTTCAATGAACTATGCATAAAATCATGTTTACTTACGTTTCTTTGGGAAATTCGTCGTATAATACAGTCTTTACTGTAGCAGTCCGTCCACCAGCGAACGTTGAAAAAGATGCACAAAAAAGATGACAATGGCTTTTCATAGAGAAGTCAATTTGAAAGCTACCAAAGAGGCTACACTAATAAAATAAAAGGTATCTTCTAGACTGATATTAGCGCAAGCGATTTTGACCTTGTTCTTCATACAGTTTCTCTATAGATAAGGGTTAAAATAGCACTTAAAAAAAAAAAACCAAGCAAAAATATTTCTCGGATGCCGGCGTCCGACTCACAGTCGAGAGGTTAAGTCGTAATCATGTACAAACTTAACTTAAATGGCAAAACATAAAATAATAATAAGAAAACAGTAAGAACATGAATTTTTTTTTTCTTAAATATGAGGACATAATGTATCGTGTGTTATTGGTTCAAGTTCTGATTTTAGTTTGGGTCAGCACTAGAAGAGAAGATGAAATTCAGTATCGGCTGAAAATTTACTTTCGGTCAGTCACTAATGATTTTTCTTAGTATGAGTACGCATGTGTTTTATTAAGTTTGACTTCTGTGAAAAAGCATAGGGGCAGTACGAACATGAAAATGGTTTTTCTTTAGTATGAGTAGACATATTGTGTGTTATTAAGCTTGACTTCTGTGAACATACATAGCTACAATAAGAACATGAAAATGGTTTTTCTTTTGTATGAGTTCGAATATGTGTTATTAAGTTGGACTTCCCTGGACATGAATAATCACAGAAAGAACATGAAAATGGTTTTTCTTTAGTATGAGTACGCATGTGTGTTATTAAGCTTGTCTTCTGTGAACACGCATAACTACAGTAAGGACATGAAAATGGTTTTTCTTTAGTATGTGTACGCATGTGCGTTATTAAGTTTGACTTGGAAGTAAGTTTTCGGTCACATTCCGTGCATGGGAAAGATTTTGAATTTTTTGTTCCTTGTGCTTTGCTTTTTTGTTGAACTGAATTTATATCATAAATTGGCTTTGCTGCTCCTAGAAGAGAATTTTTTTTTTTTTTAATTAATGCTGACATAGATAATATTAATTTAATACGATGAGAATTTGTAGCCGGTATGCTACTGCAAGTAGCTTGTTAGAAAGAGATTTAATAATAATAATACTTGGATGACTTGTATAGCGCCGTTTTTGTGCAAAAACACCTCTTTGTAAAATATTATAACTACTAAAATAAATGGATACATGTTGTGACTGTGTACACCAAATACGCTAATATTTTAAAGCTAAAATAAAGTTTTCGATAAAAACGGGTAACTGGAGTTCATGATTAAAAAAACACATCTAGGAAATTAGGTTTTACCCGCCGCCGTTTGGTGAATTATTTCAGAATGCTCCGAGAATTCCTTTTTAACATCTGTGTGATTCATTCCTATATCTGCATACGATAATCCTTCTCCGTCCTTTTCTTGTATCTCTGGTTCCACCTTGATAGTGACTCTCTCTAGAATAGAATTCTCCATTGTGTCTAGAGTTCCAGAGCCCTGTTCACCTGCAAACTGAGAGAATTTATCAAGCTTTACTTGGAATTAGTTTAGTTTCAGGGAGTGTGGCAGACACCACTAATAAAACCTCATGGCAGTCCTAGCACAGCAGTATTATAATAAATATAAGTAAAGAATACACATATGCGAATTTTAACCGTGTTTGTGGGAGGAATGTTGTGCAGGAAGTAACAGTAACGGAAAAACAGCAGGGAAAGTTTTGTTACCTTTAGAACAGACAGGGAACCTCCGATATTTTATTATAACCTCATTTTGCCAAGTACTGCTTTTTTATTGTATGTAACACCTAGCCTTTCGAATAAAAAACGGAAAATGAGTGACTAAATGTCACGTTCACAAATGAGTCTACTACTAGAAATTAATGACTCTGCAAATCGAAATATAAGTTGCGTTCAGAACACAAAACTGGTTTAAGCTCAAGAAAAAATCTTCCTTAGAGTCAACGATCTGAAATAATCGTTACACGAGGAACAAGTAAATGGTTTTCCTCGAAATTTTGCACCATATGGTGTGAAACTATAATTTAAATTCCACTCAAAAACATGTAAACGGTTTCCTTCGAAATGCGTAAGCAGATGAATCCGCATTTGGAATTTTAACACATCATTCAGAAGACAAAACTGCTTTTAACGTAATATTGAATCTTTGTGCGACACTCAGCACATGAACATGGTTTTCTCCATGATCAGCTATCAGAATTTTAAACCTGCACTTCAAACAACTGTAATTTTATCTGTAAGCGTGTCCTCGCAGATGAAATTACCTATACTTTTCAGTGGGTTTTGTAATAATGACTTAAAATGTATCTGGAACACTGTAAAAATAAATAAATTTATTTTTATTTTTAAAAAACCTCGCGGGCCGCAGGTTCCCTACTCCTGAAATTGATACAAAGAGTTTTTTTAAGTGCGTACTAAGAGTGCCCCACTTTTCTTCATTTAAACCAAGTCAAATAACATCATAATATACAATGTACGGTTCCTTTCCAAGAGCCAAGTCAGAAGTCATCAGAGAGAATTTCATAAGAGAGTTTTTGTTAATTTTCTTTTAATTTCGTGTCAACTTGTCAAATATAAATAGTATAATATGTTGAAGGGTTCGTTGACCATATTTATTTTGAAACACATTTACCTTTTCAAATGTAAATACTACACAAGAGTCCCAACTACTCCCAACCGTCTGGAGCCAGTGAGAGGAATCCCCAATTGTGGTATGTTGTGAGGCTGAATGTAGTGGTGAGCGGAAGGAGAAAGGTTACTTTGCTATTCAGATCTGGTCACCAAACACAATTCTGAATAGTGGTCTAACACCAGGGCCCACAATGAGATTATCTTTCATTCTGGAACGTGCCGAATATGCTTCTTTAACTATATTATTTTATTATATATAAACCTTCCGGCAGAAATTCTCAAGTGATAGTGAAAACCCTATCAAAGCCATAGCGTGGTTAAGAAGAACTAAGCGCACAAACAGACGCAGATAGTGACTATTTAGAGATTAGAGAACACACTTGTATTGTACAATGTATGTACATAGCCCACCCAATTATACTGATAGATAGTATATAATGTGTTTTATGAATTATTTAACGTATTCGTGTTTTGCGAACAGGAAAAAAAACTTGTACTAAAAGTATCTAACACTCTCGTAATATAAATAATGACACGTCATCAGTATTTACAGGTTAATGTAGTTAGTACTCACGGCAGGTTTCGTGTGTCGCTGCCACGGAGAAAGAGCGTTTGAATAGAATCTTAACTTATCTCTTTCTTATGTTCGGGTAATTCAAAATATACTGACAATTACAGCTTCAGGTGATAGTATATTTCTGTTTGCCAATATTGACAGTTATCATGAATTATTACGTATTCCAGAGACCCATTCAATAAAAGCGTAGACTTTTGAGGTTATAAATCCTGTACGCAAACTTGGCTGGTGTTGCCAGCGTATGAAATATCACCTCGCCGCTCCTCACATTAATATTTTTTTATCACGTCATTTTAGTATCTACTCTGCGATAAGTGACTAACTACTGCTAGCCTTGTCAAATCGGTTATTAGTTAAGTTGGCTTTAGTAAAAAGATATATCCTTCCTATTAGGAAAAATAAACGCAAGTTAATAGGGGTAGTGCAGCAATTAACAGTAACAATTTCGGAGATGTGTCAAGTCATTTTATTTTAATTATTAAAAATTATAATTTTAGTGGTGTGTCTATGTACCGTGTGTAACTCGTGTTATATGAACTAAAGAACTGGAATTTGCTTTGATTTTCAAAATTGGAATTGACTGTGGGAACGATTTAGGCAAGCTTAGCAACAAAGTTATTTTATTTTAATTATTAAAAAATATAATTTCAGTGGTGTATCTGTGTGTCCGTGTGTAACTCGGGTTCAATAAACTCTAGAAATAGAATTTCCTTTGATTTAAAATTGGAATTGATTGTCAGAAAGATTCAGACAGTAAGTACTTACAGGATTTATTTAACTGTAATAAATTAACTCTTTATTTTAAAGGTGTTTTTGTTAAAGTTTTTGACAGATGTCGGAATTTTTCAAGTTTACTTACGGTGTTCATTTGATAGGTTAGTTTCTGATTTCTTTGTTATTTATCCTGCTTCACAAACCCTAAATTATAATATCCCGTTATTCTTTACAGGAGTTTAGTTTGGTATTTTACCATTTCCTGTAATTGAAGGAAATGGTAAAATTCAATAACGACTTATATTGACCCCATCGCTTTTTCGTATCTCCAATCCCTTTTTATCTCCTGATTAAATTACTTCCGTGCTTTTTACATAAACAGAGACACATGCAAAAGTTTGAACACTAGTTTCAAGTGAAAACTTACTTTGTTTTATAAAACCCTTTTTTATTTGAGCATATTTAGGAAACATACAGTTATACTTGTGAATTATTTTTTCATTTAAGATGTTGAGTATAAAATAAACCAGTTAAGTTCCATTTACAATCTTTTAGGAAGAAAAAAGATATTTCAAGTTGAAACCGAAAGAAAAAAAATATAGGTGCATTGTAAGGTGATTTTGATTTTAAAATTTTTAAGCTTACAGTGGAAATGATCAACTAGGGAATAATTGAAAGTTTTGCAGATACTCGCACGTCCGAGTGAAGAGTTTTGGGCGAACTTTGATTTGAATTGTTGTGTGAAAAATAAGGTATTCGATCTGGTATTGCGTTCCGGGCAACGAAATGCAAGCATTTCTAATTCAAATTATAAAAAATAAATTATTATAAACAAGTTCGGCTCTGTAAGTTTGATAATGACATCGGATGTTGACAATTGTCACGCATAGTAATAATTACAAAGCAATACTTTTTATAAATGAAGTAATACTGTTAAAAAAAGTAGAAAAACTTTAAATTAAAATACCTTCTATAAATTTTAAAAATTGTATTAAAATTAGACGTTTTTTTAGACAAATATGAACCCGTCATAGTTACGGCCCGGGACTTTGTAAAGTTATCTGATGAATGTAGCCGTCGTAGTGTAGAATGTAGAGTCTTTTCTACAAATAGGACCGCTTTGATGAGTTTAAGAAAATAAGAAAACGAGTCTTATAAAACACTATTGAATTATTGGCATTTGTTAGCAGGTAAATATTGTTATACAAAATGGTATCGTCCGTATGGAAAAGGTGAAAAACTGTTTTTTAAGTACTTCAGCTAATCTTGAAAGTAAAAATTAACCTACTTCCCGACATCAGATCGAGTTGCAATGGTGGCAATCACGTACACACACGCGGACATAAGAAATTGGATTACATTACAGCAGTTAATGTACCTAAGAAATAAATTAATGTCGGTCATACCCGACCGACGTTTGGCGAGATTGTTAGCGAGGTTGACTCCAGAGCCTGGGAAGAAAGGTACAATCCTGAGTCGAAAATATATTTATTTCGAGTTTTATGGCGACTCTTATAACCGGGATTTGTTCGACGTTTACATTATATTTTTTTTTATGAACGTATTACTAAAATCTCTAAGTTAGTAGATTGATCCCTACGAATGTTAGTTATTTATATTTAAAATTAATAAATACAACCATTAAAATATTTTATGTAAGACGGTTTGAAAATTGTATAAAACGTATTAACTATAAAATTAGCGGTTAGAACCAGATTTTATTTTTCTAGACGGTGAATTCGTAACTTCCCGAGAGATCGCTCTAGAAATATTTGAAATTTTTGTAATACGTTCATTAGAAATAATTTAAAAAAACTCCACGGAAAGATCGATTTTCTAGGCCAGCTAGGGCAAAGTCGACCGTAAGTACATCAATTACGCCGGGCGGCGAGCCAAAAATTTTTTACACGACTTCATCACTTACGTCGTTAAGATTCCTATTTTATTGTAGAGATGTGATGAGGCAAAATCAACCGCAGATCTGTCCAATTCACCAAGGCCACACTTACGCTGTTAAGATTCTGGCTTCGTTTTAAGGTATTTGTGTCTCATCCCCTAAGGATCCGACCAGCTACAATAGCAGTTCAATGAAATCATAACTTCCTTCAGGTGCACTGCGATGTGCAGTGTGTAGAACTAGGTTTTAGAAGTTTTCTTGCTGTCCATGAAAATTCCTAAGTAAAACGTTGATATTGTAGATGTCTGTCAATTATGTCATGTATAATTTTCAATATTTAATTTAACTTTAATATTCAAAATTATATTTCACTCGCGGAGAAAATCTTTAAAGGATATTTTAAATGTTCACCGCAGTTAAAGCCAGTGTCTGGGGAGGAAGGCTCAATCCACAGTAAAACCAAACAAAATCGGCCCGAGAAATTACGCCACTAGTTAAAAAATTGAAAATAGATGTATTATTGTAAAAATTAAAAACTATGTTATTTACAGATTGATTTTTTCCTATTAAATATATTTTTTTTAAGTAATTGTCTGTTACAACACTAAGTACCTAGTTATGACATGTCCATACTAATAGTATACAAATATTTACCCATTCATTTTCTATTTGTTTCCAGAAACACATGTTTTGCATTGTGCTTTTGTTTCCATTAGCCGCAGTCGTGTTAATTGTTGCATCCATAATCAAACATTCTTTGGGTAAGTTTTTAATAGAACCATATATTATTTATAGGACAGATAAGTTGTACTTTTCTTTACCTTAAACCTTGGAATGGCAGAGGTAAAATGCCAATCGCCCGTTGTACAGCGGCTGACACGATTTTCCTAATAACTTACTTGTTTTGCAAAATGATGTTTCTTTGTAAATTATAACGTCCTACCAGATAATGTGTTTAAATGTTATTATCTATCCTATTTAGTAATATAATCATATAATAATCAGAGGAGTAATAAGTAGTAATGAGGAGAATTAATAGAAGAGTATAAATCATTATATAATCAGAGGGAAGTTTTTAATTATAAAATATAGTTAAATAAGACGTGCGAAAATGTTATTGAGATTTCATATATTTCCAGCTAATTAAGCGTTCTTTACCATAAACATAAATCATTTGAGGATTTCCAGTAAATAAATACTACAATCTAACTTTGAAAATCACAAATTATGATAATGTATTTGCAAGTGACAAAATGATAAACGACAGAATGTTAATATGCATAATTTCATTGCAAAGTTAATAAAGTAGTATGATAGAAGCATTATAAGGCTTAAAATACCGTAACATCAAGGCAAGTGCGGTGAACTACTAGGAAATCCACGGTGGATGTCTTGGCATACTAATAAGCAATAATATTGAAATTACAATTGTTCGCAATTCTAATTTCAATCAAAGAACTAAACAATAAATAGCAATAAAATTTAAAATAAACTGCTAACTTAACACAAATACGTTTTTCTATTTATTTCTATGCTTTAAAATATGTTTGATAGTCTTTTAATAACATGTATTGTACATGTAATATATGTTTTTTTCAAATTGAATAACAATGGTCTAAGCACTGTACCCTGAGGTACGCCATAGTTCAATGTTATTTTTGCCAAATGACCAAAAATATGTATTTTTACATTTTCTGCACATTTCACATATTTATTACAACTACAGACATACAATTGATATCCGCAAAAATCAACATATATATTTGGTGGCATTTCTTTTGCCTCATACAATATATTCTGTGATTTAAATAAAAATTACATGCCATACCTTTTAGTAAAAAAAGTTTAATATTTTTGAAACAGTTAAAAACTCGATAAAGTTGTTGATTTTCTCAAAATGTGAGCAGTAGTCAACTCTTGACCTATTGTACAAGTTTTTGTGTTTTTGAAATTCCCAAAAAATGCTATTGAATGTTTTCCACAACACGGTAAAAACTAAATACAATTCTATTGTCCCTGATAATAATAAACGGTATCATATATTTTTCTAATTATTTATTTGATAATAAGATAACAAGGGTTTAAGCACGAAGCGCTGAAATTCAAAACCATTTGAAAACTAACATTTGAAACTGAATTCCGAAGGGCTCGATAGAAGGAGCAATTGAACTAACCATTGTCAATCGTCAATGGCGCATGTCTATGCTCACAATCAAGATACACATCATTCTCCCGTCAATAGGAAGTTCCAAATGTCAATCTCTTCATTTGACTACGCCAACGCTCAATGAGCAATTTGTCAATCGCATTGACGTAACCGGGCGTTGATTTTTCCATACAAACGTAGTCCCCATTTATCTTTCTGGATTTTAACCCGAGAGCAAATTTTGTTTAACATAAAATAGATATCGGCGACTTGCGTGTTGGTACGTTTTGTGTTTTTTGATAAATTGCTTCTTATAAAAGTTATGACCTTCCAAAAATCAATAAAATTGCCTGATTTAAACGCAGTCAAAAGACGTTCAGTCTACAAACTAGACAATATATTTTGAAAAAAAACAAAACGGTCCGACATAGAATAGTTTCTTCTTATGTACCTAGTAGTTAAAAAAAATGAAAATCGGTTAACTTTTGAAGGAGAAAAATGGGGAATACAAAACCTCGATTTTGAAGATTTCATTTAGGTATTTGTAGCCCGAGCTGCATGTGTCCCTTTCGCTCAGTATTCGGGAGGTAATGGTCGGGGGGACAGGGTTTAGATAAATACGTATGTATTTGTGCTAAGTGATGTCTGGTGCAATTTGATGGGAGCACTCTCCCAAATAAAGACTCCATTGAAATGCTTGGAGTTACTATATCAGACCAGCTCAAGTATCGGGGATCCATAGAAGCCCGAGTAAATCAGGCCTCCAAAAAGTTGGGCGTCTTGTACAGGGCTAGGAGATTCTTCAACAGTGACCAGCTGCTGACCCTGTACAAGTCTCATGTCCACCAAACTATTGAATTTGGGAGCCACCTTTGGGCTGGTGCCCCAAAATACTTAATAAACCTGCTTGAATCTGTGCAAAGGAGAGCGATCCGTCTGATTGACAATCCGTTGTTAACAGACCGATTGCCTTCTCTAATGCATAGACGCAATGTAGGCATGCTGTGTCTGTTCTACAGGTATTTTAATGGAGCCTGCTCCAAGGAGCTAGCAGCATTGATTCCTGATGCACCGGTGCACGAACACGGACACGAACTGAACACCTGTTCACGGTTGACGTTGGCTTCATGAGAACGGGCCGTTTTTACTACTCGTTTTTGTGTAAGTCGGCTCGTATGTGGAACGAGCTACCGGAATCTGTTTTTTCTCCCTCCTATAATCCGGTTTTATAATCCGAACCTCTTCAAGGCCCGCATTAACAAATCCCTTCCTACAGCCCCTACTTTATTCCGCCTCACAACGCCGCCCAACCGGGTGGTGACATAGTTCCCCTGTCTGTACACTGCACAGGCAAGGACACTCTTGTGAGGTATCACATAAAAATAAAAAAAAATTCATATGTTTACGTAAAATAATATCTGTAAAAAAAACATCCGTTACGGCCAGACCGACTCCGAGGTGATTTCGTTCCGTATTGCCAATATAGATACAAAACACTCAAACTGATAATTTTTTTTAAAAAAACTTTTGGGTAACTAGCATAATATTATAATTCTTCAAAAACCTATAATGTATATTGTTATTTAACTTCTATTTCGACAAATAAATATACAGCAAAGTGATGTAGCGTAGTAAATCGAATTGTGTCGGTGCACTAGTGTTGTCTTTTCCCGAGTAATTGATATATATATATTTTTTTTTTTTTTTTATGTATATTTTATTTAGTTATAAGAGTTTACATCTTATACCTAATATATTATTTTCTGTGACTACTACAATATTATTTACTTCTTACATACTAAAATTTAGATTTCACAACATTGAGACATAATCCACGAAAAACTGCAAGACTTTTAGCTTCCTTAACAATTACCGGGAGTTCATTGAACATTTTGAAACCTTTATAATAAATATTGTTTTGTGTTTCTGATAAGTGTGTTTTAGGAAGCCTAAAATCGTTGCAGTTTCTCGTAGGATATAAATGAACTGCACTATTAATTCTAACATTCTTTGACATATAGTCAGGTAACATTTTATTTTTTAGCTTATAAATAAACACTAAGGTATTATAAACTAATCGTTGCCACACACTTAAAATATTGAGTTGACGTTGCATGGTTTTTATTCCGGTGTACCTGCTACAACACAGTATTGACCTCATGCCTCTGTTCTGGATTACTTCCATTCTCTTAATTTGGGTTTTGTTACTTAGAAATATTACACTTGTACAATAATTTAGATGGGATGCTACAGTGGTATTGTAGACCAATATCCTTGTTTTAATGTCCAATTTTCCTTTTATCCTACTTAAGAAATTAACCTTTTTCGCCATTTTTTTATTTAAAATTTCAAAGTTAGTGTTAAATTTTAACTTGTTATCTATTATGATTCCCAGGTATTTAATTTCTTTTACTTCTTCCATACTTTGATTGTCTATATTTAGGACAGTATGTACGTTTAGTTTTTTCCCTAATACCATGAATTTACTTTTAGTTACAATTAATTTCAATTTATTTATGTTTAACCACTTAGATAATTCATTAAGTTCATTTTGTATTTTTGACAACGCATCTTCAATATTATTTGCTATAATATATAAAAGTGTGTCATCTGCAAAAAGTTTGATGGAACAGTACTTTAAGCACTTCACTATATCATTAATATATAAAATAAATAGGAGCGGTCCCAAAACAGATCCTTGAGGAACTCCAATGTTGATTTCTTGTTCTTCAGAGATAGTATCTCCAATTTTGGTTTTTTGTTTTCTATTTTTTAAGTAATCAATAAACCACTGCAATTCATTAGCACGGATTCCTATGTCCTTCAATTTCATTATTAGTCTTTCTCTGTCTATCGTTTCAAAAGCACGTCTAAAATCCAAGAACACTGCTATTGTGATTTTCTTCTGATCCATAGCTGTTTTCCATTCATTTATCACATAATTTATTGCTGTTTCACAGGAATATTTATTTCTAAACCCAGATTGTTCTTTTACTAGGATGTTATTTTTTTCTATAAATTTACTCATCTGTTCTTTCACAATGCATTCTAGTAATTGTTCATATTTAGGCAATCCATTTATTGGTCTGAAGTCTTCGAAATTTTTAGCATTTATTATTTTAGGCACTGGTGTTATTATGGAGGTTTTCCATGACTGCGGAAAAATTCCCTTAGTCAGAGATTCATTTATTAGTGCAACTAATCTGTCTCCTATAGCTGGCAGTGCATCTTTGATTATGCTTATAGTAATTCCATCCGGCGATGATTTTGGTTTCATTGTTTTAATGATTTTCATTAAATACTCATTGTCAATTTTATTAAACCTGAAAATATTTTTATTCTCTCTTTTTTCCGATGATTGAGAAGAGGTATCTGCGACTAATGGAATACTCTTATTTATGTTTTCGACACTAAGTACAAAATTTGTGTTAAATTTTTGGGCTATTTTAAGTGTATCATCTTCAACTCCATCTGGAAACCGAACTTCCTTAATGTTTTCCCTCTGTTTGCCGCTTATAATTTCTTTAAGTGTAGTCCACATTTTTCTTGAGTCACTTTGAGAGGTAATTATTTTTTGCCTGATATACGAATTTTTGGTATGTTTTATTTCTGTACTGTACATGTTTCTAAGTTTCTTATAAGTTTCCCACCTTTCTTCAGTGAATTGTATTTTACAGGCTTTATAGGCTGTATCCCTTTGTTTTTGTAGAATATGTAGGGATTTCGTATACCATTTATTTGTATCTTTTAATATAATATTAGTTAAAGGCATTAGCTCATTTACTACTGTTTTCAGATGTCCTACTAGTTCATCGGCTTTTCCGTCTAAATTTCCTTGGGTATCGCAGATCCATTTTTTGTTTTGTAATGCTGTACACAATGTATCCTTATTATAGTTATTTTTTTTTCTATACGTTATATTTCGTATTCCCTGTGGCTTCGGACTTGTGGTCGTTTCAAATATTGTTAATATGTTTTCGTGGTCAGATATTTTTGGAGTATCCATAACATTAACATTCAAGTAAAAATGATTTGTTATGACTAAATCAATAATGCTTGCTGATGTATTTGAGATTCTAGTTGGTTTGGTCACAAGTTGTTTCATTCCTAGATAATTCACTAAACTCTGAAGTCTATTACTGTAGGTATTCTTGACTTTCATGTCAATGTTAAAGTCACCGGTTACATAAAACATATCTTGATTTTTCATGTTTTTACTACACCAACTTTCGAAAAAATCTAAGAATTTTGAATGGCTTTGGTTTGGTGAGTGATATAATACAGCGTATGTTCCTTTAATAAAGTTTTTTCTTATTTGTACTGCCAGTATCCATGTATTTTTTTCATCAAACACTTCCTTTGATATTATTTTAAAAGATATACTATTTTTAATAATCATTAGAACTCCTCCCGTATGCCGACTAAATGAATCGCATCTTACAGTTGAATACCCAATAAATGATACTTCAGAATCGTAAATATCACTAGTTATACATGTTTCACTTAACATTAAAATTTCTGGTTTCAATTCTTGTAATAAAACTTCAATTTCATTTACGTGGGCCAAAAGACTTGAAATATTTAAATAGTATACGTTTGTCTTTTTTTTTATCCTAAAAAATCAATTTTTCTCTTCTCCGATTCTATGTTTCTTTTGTAAATAGGACACTCTTTGCTCCATGCATGGTGATTATCATTCAAATTTAATGAAAGTTTTTCATTTGTCAGTTTGCAATTTACACATTTGATTTTGTCACTATTTTCCTGACAGTCTGACGTATCATGTTCATTTGAGCATCTTCCGCATGATTTTTTATTTTTACAAACGCCTGCTTTATGTCTGTATCCGTTGCAATTGAAACATCTCAAAACTGAGAGATGATCGAAGACAGCACATCTATTCCATCCAAATTATTGTTTTTTTTTTGGTTTAGTGACTTATTTCGAGTATACCATACTTGCCGATCTTACTAAAATTGGACCAAATTCAATATGTATACGTCAAGTACTATAATAATTTTAAATTTGAGAGGTGGTTATGGGTACCGCCGCCCCGGGAACCATTTATTGGATAACCTCTGTCATAGGTCACCCCAAGTGATTCGCTTCGTTTGGTGACTTGAGCAGGGGTGCCCGGGTTCATTGGGGTGAGGATTGTCCAGGTCTTGGCGATATATGCATCGGTCCGCCAGTTGCGTGGCAGGCCGGATCGGGAGACCAGTCTATACGCACGCTCAAGTCGCGACGCGACTGAGATGAGTTAGCAGCAAGAAGCCACCTGACTATTGTATGTGCGCGCTCAAGTTGAGACGCGACTTATTTTGACGAGTATTATAACAAAACCCTGTAGCAACCCGATACAGAATTTGGTCGTAACACGGACATGTACCTAGCATGAAAGTCAAAAAATCCTCAACTTACAATGAATAAAGATTTTTTTTTTTAATATATATTTTTAAAACGATGCCATTTGCGTGGTGATCTGTTATAACAAAACACAGTAGGAAAAGTTGCGCCGTTTAGTCATGACATTTTCTATTATTTTCGAGTTACATGGATATTTAAATACTAGTTCATTTTTACTCATGATCCGATTTTCAGAACCCCGACATGTCTGGAGGTAGAGTGGAAAAAAATGGAGGTTTCCTCCACACCATCCGATTTGCAGTGTGGTGATTGGCAAGGGTGTTATGGCTTTCATGTCATTTTCAAAATTTCAACGAATGGCATTGGCGTTGGCTCTATTAACAAAACACAATAATAAGATTCGTAAAACAAAATAGTGAACAAAAAATTGCAATATTATATCGAAAATTGGTCACTTGCGATGTTTATGTGGTAAAAATTGGTCATTTTGGCCAAATAAACATCGCAAGGGAATTAAAACCTGTTGATTTCAGGAATTTTACTAAAATAAAAAATAAATATTTTATTTTAATACTTTTCCCTGTCTCAAACAACTTGAATGGTTTAGTTAAGTTTTGATAAACAAAAAAGTATAACTATCTGTCCAAACAAGTATTTTATATTATTTTTAATTGATTAATTTAGCAAAACGACACAAATTAATTTAATAAAATTTACTTGCGCACGCCGCGACCTGCGGATTCGTAGCCAAGAGCCTTACCCTTCAACCACGGAGGCAGTTCAAATGTACGCACCTACATATTTTAGTAGGTGTACCTATATGGTTAGTAAGATTTTTTTTTTAATTTTTAAAAGAAACACAAACATTCCCTGGTTACGAATAACCTAACATTTGAAAAACTCCTATTACCACCACACTAAGCGGAAGGTATTGCTTGTGTTGTGATGGAGAACTTAGCCAGCCGAGGAATCGAACATGGGACGCCCGGGTGGGATCCAAACGCGATGCCCACTCAGCCACTGACCGGTCAAGTAAGTAAGAGCAATACAATTAATTAGTAGTACATTATTTTGATGTATCTAACAAGGTTTAGCCAGCGTTAGCAATTTAAGCGCCCGAAAATATATTTGAAATCACTTGATTACACAATGACTTTCCTCTACTTTTTATAAATATAATACATATTTATAAATTACGTGTGTAAACCTTTCGGAAGAAAATCTTTAAATGATAGTGAAAATCCTATCAAAATCCATTTCGCCGAGATTATACGCCGCGGCGTAAAATCTCGGCGCGCCGAGACAAAAACGGAGAAATAAGTCGGAAAGATACATGACACATGACGAAGGACGAAAGACGGGAGATGCGGACGGGAGTAATAATAATAGGCGAGCGTAACATGCACACACACACTCTTAGTTGGGTGGGTACCTACACATCGATAGCGCGCTCGCTGAGCAGAGTGAAATAGCAAGTGATTTTTAAAATACCTATTGTTCAAATTTCTCAGCGCCCGGGTTTCCTCTTAATGATGAAAATTGACAATTGATATTAATCGACTCTGGTCTGCTTTAGTACAAAAATAATGATTATGTAAAGTTAATATATTTGTGTGAAGCAATTCATATCTCCCGATATAGTTTCCATATTACATGGAGATACATATGATCAAAAAACATTGTGTAAAACGGCCATTATTGTTGAGATATAAAGTTCAGTTGTTTGATGAACCTTGGAATATTATTATACATCTATAAAATAATATATGATTTTTTTACAGAAACATCAAACTAACATGAAGCCAGTTGTATCAATATTGGTTGTTGGCCTTTTCATCAATGTTGTTTCAGCCAATATAGTTGGTGACGCAAATGAAGAGGAATGCGATTCTTCTAGCAGTGGTAAGTTCGATAAAACAAAATTTTGAAAGAAAGACAATTAAACCCATGTTTTTATTTTGACATGTTTACTCCAGATCTCGGGGAGGGAGATGCAATCCTACTTGTTCCTCATAATGCATAGAACATCAATAAATTATAAATGTACAAAATAATAATAATAATAAAGAAAATACATCAATGAAATCATCGCTTGTAAGTGGGATCCTGCCGGCAGTCCAGTGCTGCCATCACACGAGTGTTTTAGCTCGTGGCTAGTCGCGTTAAATGTTTGCTACTACCATCATTATAGTGGAACATCTTGCTTCTGCAATGATGGAGGACTTGGCAGCTTGATCTATTGATCGGATCATAAATATACCAAATAATTTTTTTTTAATGAAAATCATATCTGTATACCCCACTTCGCAATATAAATACTCAACCGGGGCAGTAAGCCAAATTATACACGGTTATTTCAAATTTCAATACATCTTTAGGAGAGAGAAATATTAAATTTTATGTTGCGAAACTAAACTAGCTAACTAACCAACACGCCGTTTCTCCGCAGGGATAGGCAGAGAGGACGGACCGCGAAATAACTCGGTTTTGACACACACTCCTAGCCTCATTCACATTCATACATTGTCTCATACATACTCTTCTATTATTCTGACTCTACATGACCCGACTCAAGTATCTGATTCACTTGATCGTGCCATATTTTCCACGGGCTTCCCCGTTGGCTTCACCATTCACATTTGCGCCATATATTATCATTACACTCCTTTCTTCGCTCATTCGCTCTACAACCCCAAACCATGTAAGCGTCCCTTTCTTAATCTTACTCATTACGCTTACATCAGCCTTGTATTATATACTCGTATAATGCCCTACCAAATGAAACAAGAAAATAGAATCTAGTATAGTCTGCCAATGGCTTCCAGAACTGACTGATAATCAACTTGCAAACATTATGAAGACAATGTTAAGGGCCCGCTTTCCGCGTAAAGAATTTAGATTTGGGCAACACCCTCAAAATAAACAATATTTAGTGTTAAAAGAATCCGACAGAGGTGTCTGAATTCGTATTAGGAATAATTTTGGGGATTATACTTTAAATAACGAAATTAAATTACCGACATCTATTGCAATTTTAGAAAAACAGAACCATTTTTAGTTAGCACCGAGCAAATTATAACGATGTCGAAATGAAGATGGTTCTCAAAATATGGGTTTTATTACGGATTTAATTAATTATTTTTTTTTTTAATTTTACAAAAAACATTTACGAAAGTTATTTGAATAGGTATAAAAATTACTTTACTTTACTAAAATACTATTATCACTTTTATAAAAGTAATTTATAACTTTTATAAAATCAATAAATATATTTTTACATCAATAAGGTTTTTCTTATATGGTTATCTTTATAGGGTGTCCGGGGGTAAAGTGCTCAAACTTCAGGAGGTTATTCTAAATGCTAGAAGAAGTAAAAATGAAATGGAAATTATTCGAATTTCCAAATTTTTTCCACAAAAATTTATTTTCCGTAGAAGAAATTGTTTTTTTTTCTATACAAAAAATTAAACTTTTTTACTCGAAAACTATCTTAAAACGTTGGAATTCCAAAAAAAGTTTTTTTTCTTTTTTACTTGTACTATCAATTAGAATCACCTCCCGAAGTTTGTGCACTTAACCCCCGACATCTTGTATAATATGCGCAATATAATATTTATACACGTGTAATATCTACTTTTGTACATTTATATCAATTATATACACGTTTACATTTTTATGCTCATCAAATTTATTATATTATAAAGATAGATAGAAAGATCCTTAGTGCTTCCCGAGGACTTACAAATCAGAAGACTTTTTTGTAATTATTTATTTATTCATTTAAACAATTCAATAATTATAAAGAGTAATAAAACATGTAAGCAATATAAAATTACATTCTAAAATGTGAAAGGGGCTCTATTTATTTACATTTTTATGAAATTACTACTTTTAATAGTTTAAGCTTTCAGTGAACTTTCAATTTTATTTTTAACTTCTCTAAATATTATTTGTTTAAATTGTCAAATATAATTTAATCACAAACACAAGATTCACTCAAAATGAAAGATTGGTGGTTCTGAAATGTTCCCATAAATACGGTGAAAGAACCCTAAACTATAAACTTATTACCCTAAACATGCTTCGAGCGAAATGCGGATCTGGAAAGTCTGGATAGTGTGGAAGGAGATGAAGAGTATTTAGTGACTGACAATGGCGGGGCTGGTGTGCTAGATTCTCCATTAGTTCTGTACGGAAAAGGTCATAATAATCGACATAAGTGGACTAGTGTTAAGCCTTTTCACTCAAGAATGCCTCGCCGTAATATTTTGTTGCACCCACCTGGTAACGTCTTAACAGAAACCTGACATGTGACAATTGGTTCACGTCTATACCCACAGCCAAGAAGTTACTGGAAAAAGGTATAATATTAGTTGGAACTGAAAAGAAGAATAAACGAGAAATTCCTCCTGTTTTCTTAGACCCTAAAAATCGAGAAAGATGCACATCAATGTTTGGCTACGACGGATCTCTCACACTTTTGTCGTATTGTCCTCTGAAGTCAGCTAAGAAGAAAGTTGTAATCATGCTGTCCACCATGCATGACAGCCCTGACAAGGATAATGAAGTGTACCTTCCAGAAATAATACATTTCCATAATAAAACCAAATGCGGGGAGGATGTGTTCGACCAACTTTGTAAGAAGTACTCGACGTCCAGGAAGATCAAAAGGCCCATGTGTCTCTTCTACGGGTTGCTTAATACCGTTGGTGTCAACTTTTGGGTCTTATTCTAGCTGTCAACTAACATTGATGAATAGAAAATAACCAAGCGGCGTAAATTTCTTAAGAGTTTGTCAATGGCACTCATAAAGCCTCATATGAGAGCAAAATTCAATAGCCAAGTTTACCCCGGGATATCAGAGAAACTATACGTGCAGTCTTGAATATTCATAGTGAAGATCATAGGCCGGTCCCTGATAATCCCAAACCTGGTCGCTGCTGCTTTTGTCCGCGCACAAAGGACAAAAAATCTCGATCTGTCTGTAACACTTGACGCCGCTATATTTGTGTTGACCATCAATACAAAAGCTGTCCTTCATGTAACGACAAAAATGTCTATTAGTTTTGTATTAATAAATTTTATTGTCTTTTCTTATTACTTTGCCATTATAAAAATAATTTTGAAAAAAATATCTAAGACTTTTATTTTATTCATTTTTTTTGCGCGGGGTACTTCAGTACCCCGTGGTAGGAATAATTACATTCCCAGAGTGGTAGGGTTTAAGAGTTAATAATCAATTAGACATATCAAGTAGTCCAATATTAAGTCTGTTTCCAATAAACCCATAAAAAATTCCCAGTTCTCCTTACCTCCTTACCACCTTGCCAGTTGATGTTTTGTTTCTCCCGATTTATTCGTATAACCCATTAGTCTACATAATTATCTAGCGGTTTTTCCATTACTTGTGCACTTATGTTAATGTATTTTATGACCGTCTTTGTGTTGCTTATATTTGTATCATGTTGTCTCCCTCTATATTTTGTTATATATATGCACACATTATGTACTTCTTGTTTAGTATTAATTTGTACCCTGATGATGCTTAAGTAAAGCGAAACCGGTCGGTTCTTAAATTAATAAATATCGTGGTTTTAAAACAAAAAAGTATTTTATTTTATTAAATTATATTCCCCACAGTTTCAGAACTTTCAATAGCTTTTTTCGCTGGCCCGTTCATTATTTTTCTGGATTCCACGTTCGAGTATTGTTATTTGAAACAGGTGGCCCATATATTATTATTACATATTATATTATATTTCGGACATCGTTGCATTGTGAATCATTAGAGCAGATCTTAGAGTAATATTACTCTAAGGAGCAGATGTAAAGTGACGTGTGTATTTGTGTACGTAGAAAGTTAATTCGCAAATAAATCACGATCGTATAGGAACAAGAAAAGAGACAAGACAACAAGAAAACTAAATTAATAAAAATTTACCCCGTAATTTCTAATGCATTGGAATTAGTTTTATTTCCCAAAGTACCTATTCTGAAAAAAAAATAATAACTTTTTACTACACAATACATAAATAAAAATATGAATTATTAATTTTTATAGTAAATTATCGTTTATAATAAATATAAGCTTATAAATCAAAAATTGTATTTTTTTCTTCTCACCTATTAGATAGGATATAATTTTATGAGATAACATTTTTTCTTTGAAATACGGGATATCTTTCGTGTATTTCCCATCTTTGAAAAAACAATATTTATTAACTCATAAACTTTACACGCGTAAAAATTATCTTTATAAATTCAAATATTTGCACGTAATCGCACGTCTGTAGATCATAGAACGATGAACGACACGTCTGCCCCCAAAGCCCTCGAGTTGGCGAATGAACTTTTCAAAGAAAGATAGTTTAATCTTCAAGTCGGAGCGAGCGCGCTATAATAAATATGATTTAAAAGCAATAGGCGTAAGCGACAGTTGTGAAAATGTTTAATAAATCACGGCGTATTTCAAAAATAGCAAAAATCACTTTTGGGGTCTATTGAGTAGCATTAAAAGAAGCATTGTGATTTTTTTCATACATATAACTTGTAAAATAACAGAAATAAACGTGTTAATAATATTTTTCGGAGCATACTTTGCGATTTATTTCTATCGAGGGAATTTCAAATAATTACCGTTTCGGCTTTTGGAACAAATAGATACTATCTTAAAGAATAACATATATTTTTTTAAGAGCTTAAAAACTTCAAAATTTTAAGGAAAGTATGTCGGAAATTGGATGAAATTCGAATAGTGGGCCCTTAATATAAAAACTACTACAGGTCTTACCAACATCGCCTGCAGGCCGAGCTGTGCTTCAGGCAGTATCAGATCTATGTGGAAGACTATTACAGGAATGCCAAGAGGATCCGCGTGACGCCTCAGGATTGTGGAAAGATAACCTGAATGACTGGACGAGATTTTAATACTTATTTCCGGACCCCGATACGTGCAAGGGTCCTCACGAGGTGTGGACCGAGTGTGGTAACAACTCCTGCGTGAAAATTTGTGCCACACTTGGTCTTACCAACATCGCCTGCAGGCCGAGCTGTGGCTCCGGCTGTATCTGTGCAGAGGGATATTACAGGAATGCCAAGGGGATCTGCGTGACGCCTCAGGATTGTGGAAAGATAACCTGAATGACTGGACGAGATTTTAATACTTATTTCCAGACCCCGAAACGTGCAAGGGTCCTCACGAGGTGTGGACCGAGTGTGGCAACAACTCCTGCATGAAAAGTTGTGCCACACTTGGTCTTACCAACATCGCCTGCAGGCCGAGCTGTGGCTCCGGCTGTATCTGTGCAGAGGGATATTACAGGAATGCCAAGGGGATCTGCGTGAAGCCTCAGGATTGTGGTAAGATAACCTAAATGACTGTATGTGTTATTTTGTTTCGTTTTTTTATTTAGATGAACGCAAGATTTCATTCAATAGATAAAATTAAATTACAGTTATTGGTAAAAAAGTTACTTTTTTTTTGATTACCTCGATGAGTAAAACCTCAAATTTCTAATATTTAATTAATATTGGATACAATATAGCGATTTTTGAACGACAATTTGAAGTAAAAATGTTCTGTGGGAAAAATGAAGCTAATGTTGGTAGTTCTTATCCGAAGTATACGTATGACGGAAGAAGTTAGGATCTCATTAGCGCAGTTGGTAGAGCAGCGCCCGGCAAGGCGAGGGTTCTGGGTTCAGGTCCCAGATGTGACCGTATCTTTTTCCGAGTTTTCTTTTGAAAATCGCTGATATATCTTCAATATTTAAAAGTGCATAAATAATCATTGAAAGTGTGATTTCATACGTGAATGTTACATAAATAGCACATTACTACTACTGTAGACTACTCTTTCAAGCTGCAACAGTTAAATATTATTATCGTCTAATTTTCAGGAATAAACATCTGCCCCGGAAATAACGAGACATTTTCAGCTTGCATTTCTTCATGCGCCGAAAAGTGTGTGACTCTTGGCCGGAGCGACGAGGAAAGGAATTGTGAAACTCCACAGTGCGCCCCTGGCTGCGACTGCAAACCTGGATTCTTCAGGAATGCGAATAACGAGTGTGTTACCCCTGACAAATGTGGTAAGTTATAAACATTACCTATATATGTTTTACTGAAATAATAAACAAAACTTTTATCTTTATCATTCTTTAGGTTTGCGAACCCCACTATGTATAATAACCCCAATGAAACAGGCTCCTCCACATAACGCGGTCCTGTACAGCATGTGAGCCAAGGATGCTAACGTTCAGGACACCTCGATATTCATCTGCTTCTCGTGCAAAACACCTTTCCAGTTACAATTCTTACTTGACGTCTTTTAATTTATTTACTTTAGAGTGCGGCTTCAACGAGGAGTTATCCAAGTACGGCAGACCCTGTCCCTACGAGACTTGTGATCTGATTGGCACTGCAGCGTTCACCAACTGCCCGGCCTACAACCCCAAGAACCCGCGTCCGCCCACCTGCAACTGCAAGCTCAACTTCTACAGGCTCGACGGGGTGTGCGTCGATATCAGGGAATGTCGTGAGTGCTAACTTGTATCCTTCTTCTTGTCCTTCTCCTTCTTCTTAGTAAATAACATTATGATTGTGATTACAGCCCCTAAATTCGAGTGCCCGGAGCTGACAGCGTACGAGGCATGCCCGGACTACTGTGTGGACCAGCGCTGTTATTCGACGATGGCGAAGCCAGACAACTGTCAGTGGAAAGCTTCCAACAAGAGATGCAACCCGAGCTGCCGCTGCTTGGGAGGAAACTGCGAGGACGAATCAGGAATTTGCGTGGATAGGGACAGCTTCAGTGAGTATCCTCGACAGATCCTCGTACCTTTGCAAATAACGTCGTGAAACTTGTAACGCTGCATTCGATGTGGTAACACTGGTTGGTTCCCGTTTAAGGGAGGAGCCAGGCCAAAATCTGATGCGCCTACAGTACAAGTATGAACTTGCTAGTCACTTGTCTCCATGGGCACGATGACGTTTTGAAAAAGCTTCTATTGCACTGAACCTTATCTGAAACACTACTATAACGCACACATTTCTAAAAGAAACAAACGATCTTCGTATACAAAAGATTTTTTTGTCAGGAAAGTTTTACCTCTGGAAGTCATGTCAACATGGTCAACTTCTTCGTAATGCTGCCATTCTTGGCCGCCGACGAAAAACAACTAACAACTAACTATACACTAGCCCCACCATTTGAATACCTCCCAGATGTATCCAAAAACAAATGCGTTTGCCACTTTCGACTTGAATGAGTTGCACTCTTCACTTTGCTTGCTCACTCGTATATTGTTCACCCAACATTTTGATCTTACAGTTCCCAAGTGTCCGGCTGCTAACGAAGTGTACTCGACTTGTGGCAACGACGATTGCGTGAGGACTTGTGCCACTTTTGGCATCACCAACTTCAACTGCACTTCGCAATGCACCGCTGGCTGCATCTGTGATGAGGGCTTCGTGAGGGAAACTGCCGGGGGCAAGTGCATACCAATTAAAGAATGCAGTAAGTAAATTTATTTTCTTGATATTTTGTCTTAAGACATTAAGTACCAAGTTTCGTGTATTTATAGGTGTTAGTTAGATTCTTTGCAATAGTTTTTACACATTTTATCAATTTCAGGCATTTTCTTGTTTATTATTTTGTTTCTCATCTTGTTCATCGTATTGTTCATAATTTTGATTCGTCTTCTTAATCGTCTTGTTCAATATCTTGTTCATCATGATGTTCATTTTATCGTACTTCGTCTTATTCATCGTCATGTGCATCGTCTTGTTCATTGTCGCATTCATCGTCTTGTTCAATAACTAGTTCATCTTTTTGTTTACCAAATTATATGTGTGTATGTATGTATGTTTGCATGTATAAAAAACATGTATTTTGTTTTATATTTTCCTTAAATATGTTTTTTCTTCTATATTATGTTTTATTTTTTATTACTACAACATATGGATTTATTGTAATTTATAGCATTATGACTACCACAACACGGGCATAAGCTTAGTGTGGGAGTTATTAAGTACACTAAAATTGTAATTCATAAAATTCACTGAATAAATAAAAAAAAATAAAATAAATAAAAATTATTCATCTTCTTATTCAATATCTTGTTCACAGTCATATTCATAATTGCTAGGCATGCCTGTGTGCTGGAAATAAAATTTTCCCCTTACTTCTGAAGAAATAGATCAAACATATGCATGGCCGGTCAGTGGCCGAATTGGCATCGCGCTTGGGTCCCACCCAGGCGTAGTGTGTTCAATTACTCTGCTGGATTAGTCCTCCATCACAACACAAACAACATTTTTCGCTTACTGTGGTGGTAGTAGGAGATTTTTAAGTATTGTCAGGTTATTCGTAATCTTGGAATGTTTTTCTTTCTTTATAATAAAAAAAAAATATATATATATCAAAATTATTTCTTGCAATCATTTTTATTGGCCTCCCTATGGCATTGTAGTAAACAAATATATATCACACTTCTTCGGATCATATGTTCAGTTAGTAACTGAGATAGGCTCTAAGGTAGGTTGTCTAGTTTCTTCTCAGGCAACTTGAGTTCATTTTTTTTTCTAGAAAAGCCTCCATTATTGCATAACAAAATTTTATCACTATAATATTATGGAAGTAGAAGGAATTAAAATATTGTTATATTATTTGTAATGCGGGCTTGTTCTTATCAAATATCTGTTTGTAGAAGTGAACGTCTGTCCCGAGAAGAACATGCAATACAGCCCTTGCGTGAGTGCATGCGCGGAGGACTGCGCACACCTCGGTGAGAACAGGACATGCGACTATATAGCCTGCGCACCTGCATGCGAATGCAGGACTGGCTTCTTCAAGAACGCCAACGGGGAATGCGTGAGCCCTGATAAATGCGGTGAGTTTATTAATTTTAAAGGCTTTATTTTATGTAACTCCTCGATTGATCAAATTTTGAATTGAGTTATTTAATCAAACGTCAATCATATCATCCATCATACTAGATAAAAGATCGATCGACCCAAAGCCGATCTAATGGGATAATACGATATTTGTGGCTAGTGATTTCCTTCCAACGCTTGAATAGTTAAAAATTAA
Organism: Hesperophylax magnus; assembly: GCA_026573805.1. Classification (NCBI taxonomy): domain Eukaryota; kingdom Metazoa; phylum Arthropoda; class Insecta; order Trichoptera; family Limnephilidae; genus Hesperophylax; species Hesperophylax magnus. The sequence continues at coordinate 3,995,758 of JAIUSX010000060.1, forward strand.
GGTGGGTGGTAACTTTTTTGTTGTTTGTTTTTGGGGTGTTATGCCGTGTTGCGCTAACTCCTTCTTTAGCCGACGTTTCGGACAGCGTTGCAGTGTCCATCATCAGGGCAGATCCGGTAGATCCGAAGATGTGTGAATTTTGGTTGTCGAGTTTGTGCTTATTTATTTGTGGCCTGGGCCCATCCAAGTGCGAAATGCCAACGGAAGTGGCGACATCTTGTGGCGAATTCTGAAAGCTCAGTATTTATGTTAGCCTGGGTCCCGTCCAAGTGCGAAATGCCAACGGAAGTGGCGCCATCTTGTGGCGAATTCTAGAATTAGAAAACCGATTGACAGCGATTAGAGTAGATGTACCCAGTATCAAGGTATAAATGCAATGGAAGAAGGAGTTAGCGCAACACGGCATAACACCCCAAAAACAAACAACAAAAATGCTTTTGGCCGTGAGAATCTAAAAACTTACCTGGGTGGTAACTGGTCAAAATTCATGATTTTCTGCACATCTTACTTTTTACACGACGACGTACGAATAAGTCATGTGACCCTTTCCTTTGCGGAGTTGTGACTGAATCTTTGGTTGCTCAGAATGTATTTCCAGGCTCTTATCTGACCCCCCTCCTCGTACGATGACATAAGCACACTAACAAATAATCTATTTTTAGAATAAACAATCCATTTAGGGTCACAACCCTTGGGCCACGAGATATATTCAAAAATTTTGCGACAACATAAGCGTTTCATCGCCAACTTAGCGGGACCTTAATAATAATAAATAAACGAACAAAGATTAGCAGACCAAAAGCGAGCAATTTTCAAAAATAATTTAATTCCTGTATTAACATTAGATCAGATTAAAGAGGAAGTAGCATATGGATTGCAAATGGGGAATAATTTAAAACAAATTAATACAAGTAATAATGTTTTATCAGATGCATTGAATGTAGGTATATAGTTATATTATAGTAGATAATATTCCAGTCGAAATGCCCAATGATATTACAGTAGATTCAAATAACTGACGTTATTTATAATCTTAGGGAAATCAACATTGCTAATTTAAACTTAGTAGATTATAACGTGGTAGAATTAGCTAACTTACTTCATAATAATATAAACAGCTATATAGATGTAGAGCCAACAATTAGACCAAAATTGCATACGTCAAAGAAATTATCTAAATTAATTTTTAAATTAAATAATATAATTTTAACAAAAATAATTTTTGACGACATTAGTTTTTAAGTTCTTTGTACAATAGCATATGCTAGTGCTTTTTCTATATATAATAAATTAGGGATTAAATTATCGTCCTCTGATGATAAATAATATAGTTACAGTAAACCACAATGGCAGATTCGATTAGAAAATGAAATAGTATTTTTATGAAGTAACATAGCTAGGATAATAGAATATAAAAATGGAAATAGAAGTAGAAATATTTTGAGACATGTAGATGAAATTGGGATTGATAGTAATAATAATTCAAATATAATCAATGATTTATTGAATTTATTAAAATAAAAATTAGGTTTAAAAGCAAGTAGATTAAAAAGATATAATTATACGAATAATAAAAAATACAATAAGAGATTATTACAGAAAAACGAAAAAATATTTTATTCCAAACTTGGCGATAAATGAAATATTATATAATAATATTAGGAAAAAAAAATACATAACGAGTCAAGTCCCTGGATAAAAAATGAAGAACTCAATTGTTCCGACATTTAACAAATGAGTTTTTCTAATATATCGGTTGAATTGTTAGCCAAAATTATTAAAAATAATCATAGTTGGAAAGCCACGGGTTGCGATTGGATGCATAATTTTTGGTACAAACGTCTGACTACTTTACATCATCTTTTGGCAAAAAATCTTTCAAAATTTGTCATACAACCTCAAAATTTTCTCACTAAGGGCATTACTTATGTGTTGCCTAAAAGCGAAAATATTAATTATCCCTCTCAGTATAGACCCATTACATGTTTACCGAAAATATTCAAAATTTTAACCTCTTTCTCGACAGATTTCATATATATTCATTTAGATGAGAATGACTCTTAGTAGTGATTTCTATGCTTTAACCATGGAGTCTAATATTGCTTTGGCACAGCCACCCCATCCTAAGGATGCATATTCGAGTAAATAATTACACATGGCTTAGTATATTGATTTCATATCTTTGACGGAGAGAATGTTTTTGATGGTCATAAAAAGGTGAGTAAGTTTTTTGACTAATATAGGCGCCTTTTAAAAAATCTTTACACATTAAAATGAATGTTATTTCTAGTGTGCGGAGAGAACCAGGTAGTTGACATGTGCAGTTACTCCTGTCCCCCGGAGACATGTGATACCATCGGGGCCATGTTCAAGTGCAGTCGGGACATCCCCTGTACGCCCGCCTGCAAGTGCAAACTCAACTTCAAGCGGGACAGGTTTGGCAACTGCATTGACATCAGGGAGTGTCGTAAGTTGATAATAAAATTATGCCGTGCTCGTTGTAATGCGCAAAAATAAGTCATGGGGAATATTATTAACATAACTCTCAATTTGTGCGGCGGTTTAGAGTACCGCCGCCCCGGGAACCATTTACTGTATAATCGACACATCTGCCATAGGTCACCCCAAGAGGTTCACTACATTTAGTGATTTAGCAGGGGTGCCCGGTTTCATCGGGTGAGGTGTGTTTAGGATGCCCCTGACCACCACACAGCATCCACAAAGATGACATAGGCCCTGTGTTGGGTTAATGTAAAAAAAGAAGAGTGCACTTGCATATTATGTAAACAGCTTCAAGAGTGACAAGAATGTAAACAACAGGGAGTATTGTGAGTCAAATACAATGTAATACTGTGCTCGTAGTAATGCGCTAAATATATTGATTCCGCACAGGAGGCCCCGAGAAAAATAATTTCCCTTTGGACGTAACATCTGTGACGATGCTGTGTGGAGGGTCTTTTTAATGAGATGAACTAGTAGAGCGACCAATGTTGTAGGAGGGAGGAAACACAGGGGCCAGCAGATCATTCCGCTGCTGAACTCAAGAACGAGTCGTAGATACGACACATCCTAATATTATTTAATGAGTTGTGTAAAATATCAGAATGCTTCCAGGCTGATTAATCAATAGCATTAAGAAAGGTAGAGGGAGATCACGTAGAGCATATTAACGGAGAAATTTGAATAAGCAGAATATACTATGGCATGAAAACGAATGGTTGAAGAAGTCGGATACACCTGAATAAAAAACGTCATGATCAAGTAAATTAAAATATTTTTTTAACATTTTTTCCATATGAGGACCTGAAGGACATTATTCCTGAAGGACCTGACAGAGGAGTTGGTTATGTAATGAATGGTTTCTGGGTTATTATACCATATATATATACCCGCCTACCACAATTGAAAAAAAACCTTGAGTCAGCAATGTTATGAGTCTTATCGTGACTAACATAAGAGTATGCAAGAGAATTGATAATGTTTTGATTTCTTCAGCCCAGCCCTTCGACTGTCCCCTGCCCTCAGTTTACGATGCCTGCAAGCCGTCCTGCTTGGACGAGCGCTGCGTAAAGGACGGGCTTTTGGGTTGCGAGGGAATAGATCAATCGGACCTGGTCTGCCGTCCTTACTGCCGTTGCCCGAAAGACACCTGCAGGGACGACAAAGGACTCTGCGTGAATGATAAACCATACCGTGAGTTGTGCATTTTATGTATTCTCCTGGTACTCTCTCCAATTTGAGGTTAGCTCACAGCGGGAAACTCTACGTTTTGTAAGCTGCAGCCCGGGCAAACTCAGCAGAACTGCAATCATACCAAGCTTATATGGATATCGCCTCTCCGCAAACCATTCATTAGATAATCAACGGGCGGATCGGGAGAGGTCGGTTGAGGGATACTTTTATTGAAATTATACGGTTTTAGTAAGTATTGTTTTATGTGAATTTGTCTTATATATACGAGTATGTAGTAAGTATATCAAACATGTTGAATATTTCCTCTGTGTCGGTTATTTATTTTTTAAAGTATTACCCATACAATTTGGTACTATTAATGCACCTATTTCTGGTTACAGAATCTTGTGGAGGAGACGTGAATGCACTGTTCTCTGCCTGTGGAGACCAATGTCCCCGCACCTGCGCCAATAGCAAGGACCCCCCTACAGCCTGCACGGAATCCTGCGTCAAGGGGGGAGGCTGTAAGTGCAAACCCGGCTTCGTCAGGGACTACGAAGAGAAATGTATCAAGGAAGCTGACTGTCGTAAGAACACTATTTTTTCATCTCTCTCTATGCCATGTTATTGCAAGGCAATTGAAAACCAGCAGATCTCGAGTGAAATTATATAATAAACTTCGACTCTCTAGAACTTGTAATCCATTTGTAACCAGTGTCGGTATGTCAAGAAATACGCTAAACGTTTGCTCAATGTTGGTACACGGTTGAAATCTATACAAAATCTAGATTCGCTTCCACTTACAATTTACCGAGCATCCTCAAATAAGTCAGAAGCACTGAGGTTTCCTGAAGGCCTCTTATCATCAACACATTTTTTTTCATGCAAGTATTATATTTCGCCTGCTCTTTGATGCGTTCCGTTCAGGGTAATTCTGTACCGAAAATTTATCCATTGGCGTGCTTCTTATAGTCCTACTGGATTAGTCCACACCAGCAAACTATTATCAATAATGTTCATTTTGTCTTTGCCTCCAGAGAAATGCGGAGTGAATGAGTTCTTCAACTGCGGCTCCGCTTGCGACACAACTTGCGCCACCCTTGGGGAACGTTGCACTACTATCAACAAGACGTGCAGCAAAATGTGCTACTGCAAAGCGGGCTTCGCCAGGAACGCTAAGAACGTCTGCATTCCAGTCAAGCAGTGTCCAGGTTAGTCCTAACTACAACCAATCCACTACCAGATCGTTGTGCCTTACTGTTATATCACTTACTAGTGTTGCATTATCATCAACAAGACCTTCAACAAGGTGGGCTTCTCCAGGGACGCAGACTATGTCTGCATTTCAGTCGAGCAGTGTTCAGGCTAGTCCAAACAACATCCAAACACTTGCTAGTATTGCACCATCAACAACAAGACCCTCAACAAGACGTGTTACTGCAAGGTGGGCTTCTCTAGAGACGTAGACTATGTCTGCATTTCAGTCGAGCAGTGTTTAGGCCAGTCCAAACATCCAAGCAATTCCTAGTGTTGCACCATCAACAACAAGCAACAATAAATGCTACTGTTAGAATATGGCAATATAAATGCAGTTATCTTAGGTTGGCTATAAGGTATCTGTAAACATTGTTTTGTTGGCAATACTGTTTAACCTTGTTCTATTGTCTATTACTGAGAAGAGACCTGTCAATGTGTACATTTGTAAGAAGAAGAATAAAGTCATTACTGAATAAAACTGAACCCTTTTATTGAAATAATCACAGGTTATGGGCCCAGAGTCGCTAATCTGTTGATGAAGTTAAAAGTACGCAAAATAAATCAACGGGAGTGAATATCAGCGAAAAGTGAGGTTAGGTTGCCAGAACGCGTACAGAAAATTTTCGTTGAGAAGGATAAAATACCACTGATATATCTGATCAGGCAAGGCAGGATAGCAAAATGGAAGGAAACGCGATGACTACCAATGTATTGAAGTTGGAAGGGGCAAGGAATTGGAATATTTGGAAATTTCAAACGACAGTACTTCTCAGAGGACAGGGATGGCTGGACATTGTTGAAGGGCGCACTATGAAACCTGAAGATGTTACCGCGCGAACCACTTGGGAGACAAAAGATGCTAAAGCTCAAACGCTACTGGTTACGAGAATGTCGGAAAACGTTATGCTACATATCATATCGTGCACAACTTCGGCTGCAATGTGGAGTAAGCTTCTAAGTGTATATGAACAGAAGTCGGAAACCAGTATTCATATTATCCAACAAAGGTTCTTTCAATACAGATATGAGAAAGGCACCGAAATGTCAGTTTTTCTCTCTAAAATTCAAGAGATGCAAAATCAGTTAAAACAAATGGGCGAGGATATGTCTGATAAATTTATAATAACTAAAGTCTTAATGAGCTTGCCAGATGAATATAAATATTTTATATCGGCGTGGGAATCGGCGCCAGACGACAAACAAACGTTCGACAATTTAGTAGCCAGGTTATTAATTGAAGAGGAAAGGGTGAAAGTTAAAAGTGATGAAATACAAGATACTTCGTCCTCATCTGCGTTCGTAGCTAAAAGAAATATTAAGTGTTACATGTGTGGTAAAGTCGGACATTTACAAGCTGAGTGTAGAAGTAATCAAGACAGTGAGAAAAAGTTAAACGAACGTAAATGCTTTTACTGTGGAAAATTCGGGCATTATAAGGCATGGTGTCGGTTTAAAAAGTCAAAGGAAAATAAGAAAACAAGTAATGCTTTTGTAGTGTTGAATTCCTCGCATACAAATTATGAACAATCAAAGTGGTTAGTTGACTCTGGAGCGAGCGAACACATGTGCAACGATCGCTCTTTATTTACATCATTTTCAAATGTTCCGCAAAAGTCTGTTATTGTTGGAAATGGAGCAATAATTAGTGTGTTAGGATGTGGACAGATGGCGGTACAAGTCTATAATGGGACTGAATGGATAAATTCAACCATAAACAACGTTTTGTTCGTTCCGGATCTGAAGTCAAATTTATTTTCTGTGAAATGCGCAGCTGACCGCGGATACACTATGGTCACAAGTGACAGTTCGTGTTTATTTTATAAAAAGGGAGTTGTTTGTGGGATAGCAAGTCGAGTAGACAGTTCATACTATATGGGTTTTCGTTTCAAATGCGAGGTCGCAAGTGTTGCTAATATTATTAAAAATGACCTATACGAGTGGCATGAGAAATTCGCACATCAAAACTTTGATTACGTGAAGAAAGCATTGCAGAAAAATAACATTGAAGTAAAACAAACTGACTTACCCCAATGTGAAAGTTGCTTGGAAGGAAAGATACACCGGCTACCATTTAAGAGGAGTGAGCATGTGAGCACAAAAACATGTGAAATCATACATGGGGATACTTGTGGACCCATGGAAGAAAAATCAATTGGCGGGTCGAGATATTTTGTCGTTCTAAAGGATGACTATTCTAACTTTAGAAGTGTGTATTTCGTTGAAGCAAAACACGAGATTAAGCGCTGTTTGGAGGATTTTATAAATAAAGCCGAAAATACTACTGGAAACAAAGTCAAGATATTTCGGAGTGACGATGGGCTAGAATTCATAAATAGAGATGTAAAGGAAATATTTTCCAAGCGTGGGATAACCCACCAGACTACTGTTCCCTATACTCCCGAACAAAATGGGAAAGCTGAAAGGGAAAATAGAACCCTAGTTGAAGCAGCACGAACAATGCTACACGCGAAGAATTTACCTAAGAAATTGTGGGCAGAAGCGGTAAATACTGCTGCTTTTATCTTGAATAGAACTGGGAAAGGTAAAGAAGGAAATTCTCCATATGAAATATGGACAAATAGTAGTTTTGATGTTCATCAACTGAAGGCATTTGGTTCACCAGTGTATGCACACATCCCAAAAGAGAAAAGAAGGAAATGGGATAAGAAAAGTGAGAAGGGTTTGATGGTAGGTTATGCTGAAAACGTCAAAGGCTATAGAATTTACTTCCCTAAGAAAAACAGCGTAGATGTAAAGAGAGATGTAATTTTCTTAAGTCAAGAGGAAACAGAGGAAATCGAGGATGTGTCGGATCAGAATACTCAAATTTTGCTGACATCAGAAGAAACAGTGTAAGAACAAAAGGTTGCTGAATGTGAGGAAACTCAAGTTACCCAAAATGACAGTCATACAAATCCCACTGTAAACAGTTCTTTATGTGAAAGTGAAAGCCAGAGTGAATATGAGCCATGTGATGATGAACTATCAGACCTAGATGAAACATTGTTACCTCAAAATGAAAGAAGCAAGCGGGTGAGGAAACCGACAACATTCTATCAATGTCAAAATGTTGTAAGTGAAGCAAATGAGCCAGTGACATACAAAGAAGCTATGGAAAGAAGCGATGCAAATAGGTGGAAAGAGGCAATAAGTAGAGAATTGCAAACTTTAGAAGAGAATAATACTTGGGATTTTTGTAATGCACCAGTACATGAAAAGGTAGTAAGTAGCAAGTGGGTTTTTAAGCTTAAAGGAAATGGTAATGTAAAGCAGTATAAGGCTAGGCTAGTTGCAAGGGGGTTTGAACAAAATGGTTTTTTTGATTTAAGTGACATTTACGCTCCTGTGGCTAAATTATCAACATTTAGAATTTTTGTAGCGATAGCGACTAAATTAAATTTACCTATATATCAAATGGATGTAATAGGGGCGTTTCTGTATGGCGATATAGACAAAGAAGTCTATATTAAATTGCCAGAAGGGGCTTATTCTGAGGGAAATAATATTGTAAGCCTATGTCAACCCCTATGGACCCTAATTTTAACACTAAAATATTTGTAAAAGACAGTATTGCTGTAGACAACAGTATTCAGAATTTGTGCAGACAAATGATAGGATGTCTAATGTATGCTGCATCAGGTACCAGGCCTGATTTGTGTTTTCCGGTTTCTATGTTAAGTAGGTATCAAACCTGCGCCAACAATGAGCTATTAAGTGCATTAAAGAGAGTGTTACGATATATAATGTATAGTCTAAATTATAAGTTAATTTATAAATGTAATGATATCATTTTGGTAGGATATTGCGATGCTGATTGGGGTGGTGATATCAAGGATAGAAAATCCACTTCTGGTTATATACTTTTGATTTATAATTGTCTTGTCGCATGGAGTTCAAAGAAGCAGGCCTCTGTTTCTTTGTCATCCACTGAATCAGAATATGTATCTATGAGCATGGCTGCTAGTGATGTGTCATGGCTTATAAATCTGCTAACTGAACTTGATTTTAAAAATATTTGCCCTGTTAATATATTTTGTGACAATCAGTCGGCATTGATAAATGCAAATACAGATGCTATAAAGCGATTAAAACATGTAGATATTCGCTATCATTTTGTTAAGGAATTGGTCAGAGAAAATAAGATTTGTGTGAGATATGTTAACACAAATTTGCAACCAGCTGACATATTAACAAAAGCTTTAAGCAGAGAGCTGATTGTAAAACATTTAAATAAGTGTGGTGTTATGGCCAAAACTGTATAACATTATCAATGTTAATATAGGAATTATTATTAGTTTGTTTATGTTTAACAACTGTATTTACATTGAGAAGGGGTGTTAGAATATGGCAATATAAATGCAGTTATCTTAGGTTGGCTATAAGGTATCTGTAAACATTGTTTTGTTGGCAATACTGTTTAACCTTGTTCTATTGTCTATTACTGAGAAGAGACCTGTCAATGTGTACATTTGTAAGAAGAAGAATAAAGTCATTACTGAATAAAACTGAACCCTTTTATTGAAATAATCACAGCTACTACTAGGTGGGCTTCGCTAGGGATGCCAAGAATGTCTGCATTACAGTCAAGCAATTTCCAGCACAGTCCAAACAACTACGACACCTGTGCCTTACCGTGTTATCATTTGCTATTATTGCACCATCATCAATAAGACCGGCAACAGTAAGTGCTTCTGCAAGGCGTTCGAGTAAAGCAGTGTAGAATTTATTTCTAAAAACCACCAACCCTCATCACATTTTCTCTTCTTTTGTGATTTAAAAAAGTTTTAATTGCTCAATTAATTTTTTTGTTTTGTTTGGGTACCAAAAACGCCAATCGATTTCATTGTATAATATGTGTCACATAAACACAAATTCTATGTGTAAAAACTCCTTGTCAATGCCTTTACACAACTTTTTTTTAGCTAAACCATGCCAGGGAGACTTGAACGCAAACCCAGCAGATGGCTGCAAATGCAAGAGTGGATTTGTCAAGGACAAGGGCGGGAAGTGTATCGCCCGGCCAAGTTAGTACTTCTAGATGACTTTCCTCTTAAATAAATGTTTACAAACTAGATTAAAGGCTTGGAGGAATAATATCCTTCAAGTCGAGTGGGATAATGATGTCTATGTTTTCAATAGCGCAGAATCAAATGAGATCACAACATATTTTCCACTCTGTGCAGTGGTCACTTGTATAAAATCAATGGTCCTTTGATTACGTACATAATCACACAATTTACACACCAATTAGTCATTATTATTATTTTCATCAAACTAATTAAATATTAATATTATTACCAACTATCTTATTTCAAAACACCCCAATGTCTTCTAACTCACTTTTTTTTCAAATGAAATTTCTGTGGTCTATTACTATTAAGGGGGGGGCGGAAATTCAATGCATTGCAGCCCATTCTCATTTGAATTTGCATATTATTACGAATTTCTTAATATTTCCAGCCCTTCAATGTGGTGCGAATGAAATAGTTGACACCTGCGCGCTGTGCGCTGACCGGACTTGCGCCATGGTGTTTTCAGGGGAAGCTGCTAAATGTACCAAGCCGCCCGGTTGCCCTGTCGCGTGTCGCTGTCTGCCTGGATTCGTGAGAGGCCTGGCCAATCAGTGCGTCAAACCAGAACAATGTAAGAACAAATTGATAAATTACAAATACTCTCATTATGTGAGGCGGTTATGGATACCACCGCTCCTGGAACTATTCATTGGATAACCTGTGCCATAAGTCAACCAAGTGGCGAGCTACGGCTGGTAACTTTTATGAAAGTTACAAACAATGTTGGACGCAATACTAATCCTTGCAGTACCTCTTATGTGTTTTCTATAGAAGTACCTAATACTTTTTATTTGTTGGCCCACCAAAAGGCACAGAAACTTCAAAGGCTCAGAGGGCATTGACCCAGAGAATGCACAGTTATATCAAAAGGGTTTTATTTTGGTACGAACCTCATTTTAAGTGTCTGATTATGACTAAAAGGTATCAATTTGATGGTATAGCGGCATCAACTGAAACAATCTTTCCAATAAGCATTCCGCTTACATCATCCCTGTACCAGTCTCATGCCTCACTGCCATACACCAGGGTGGGTACCAACACTCCATTGTGGACTGTTAGCCTTGCTTCTCTTGACAACTTTTCATTAGCCACTACCGCTGTCAGTCCTACATTTATTCTTCTTTAAACATTTCCATCTCTAAATACACAAGCTCGTCCACCAGCTACAAGTATTCATTATTCACGACAAGACTTCGTACTGCTTTCGTAATCTCTTTTGTAAAAATATAACTGTGGAATTATTGATATTCATCAAACTCATTCTGCATTGTATTTTTGGCGATCAGGTGTGAGGCACGAAATGAAAGAGGTTGTTGAAGATCACATGTGTTTTTATTGATAAGTCAGAAGCCGTGACGAGAGTTGACGCTGGACAGATGTATTCACCGGCTGCTGGCTGTGTTGGCAGGACAAGCGCGGGTCAGTGAGTCAACGCCGGGCGCTGGTGACCGGGACTCGATGACTGTCAGGCACTGGCGAAGAACGTAGGCCTTCAGGTACTCCGGTGCTGACGAGACGGCCGAAGGTGCGGCGGACCTTGTAGGCGGTTGAGCGGGAGCTGCGTAGACCAGTGAGGATGCTGCGTGTCCTCGTGGTGGTCATGGTGCGTGGATGAAGCTCTGGTCAGAGACACTGGAACCAGGGCGCTGTAATCCGTGTAGCGTTGGCTGAGGGACGGCGATCTGGGCCAAAGCGCTATGATGATGTCCCGATGGAGTCCATGATTGCACGAGAGAAGCCGGGTTTATTGTCCTTCGCGCAAGGGTGCACGAATTATCACTCGTGAGATTTATCCACTGGCGGCAGATTGGTGAATGATGACTGACTGCTCGCTGCGTCGGGCTTATTTATACTACACGGCCGACGGCAACAGTAGGTAGATGTGTGGCAACTAAATCGAAGCACTCGCACAGTCTGGGCCTTTCGGGAATCTTTGAAAGCGCGGCAATTAAGCATAGGCGGTAGATTCGAACCTTCTGGCGAGTTGTCGTAATGTACCAGACCGTATGCAATTGTATTGTTGCGAGTAGGCGAGTAAATACTTGAAGCAGGTAGGTTGCTATGTTTTGATTTCGGCTGCAAGTACGTACCTAAGTAGCGTCGAGCTGCTTATTATACATGAATTAATCTGGATTATTCTTGATTTATTTTATTTAAACGCCCATAGGGCTTTTACATACAATGCTATTATGTTTTTTAAATACAATAACAATAAAGAGTTTACATAATATATAAGAATATTTGAATAGATTGAACAATGCATAGGTTAACAAAATATAGGTAACATGAAACAAGAGTTTACGAAACGTAGGTAACATGAAATTTAAGTAAATGAAATTTAAGTAAATGAAATAAAAATATATGATCTGCCAATATCCTCCAAAACAATTGAATAAAAAAGGATGAAATTGTTGTTCACATTAGCCTATAAACTATGTAACTCTAATTAACAATCTCTATTACGCAAGATTAGGATAAGAAACGACAAAAAGTCTAATAGAAAAAGATTTAGTTAAGTATTATAATATTAAACCAAGTATCACAATATTAAGTCAAGTACCACAATATTAAACCAAGTATTATAATATTAAATTAAGTATTACAATATTCAGTCAAGTATTATAATAATAAACAAAGTACCATAATATTAAGTTATATTAAACTAAATATTATAATATTTATTTATTTAAACGTAATTTGTAGAGTAGTGGAAATAGTTCGCACATACTCCGTTTAATGTTTGCCAAGTTCATATTTGACATACACATTTAATAATAATGTGTTTATAGGCTGATAGACATTCAGTACCGTTAGTGTTCACGCAATATTTATTCCCTGCACTGTGTAGTCGGTTCATTACTGAATTTATTTCTGCTATGGTACCTGCAATGTTACAATGGTAAGGTACCTTCTATTTGCTTCTTCTTGACGCTACATATCTAATTACACAAGCATTTGGTTTATTCTAAACACAAGAAACTGTAGATAGTGTCAATCTTCCATACTGTTAGCACCGCATATTGAATAAGCAATATCAATTAAGATTGTTTATTTTCGCACCCAAGCCCACATGTTCAACATTGTAACAAATAAACACTCTGATTCCAGGCTGCACTGACCCTAACTCCGAACTGGTGGCCTCTCCGAGTCCTTGTGCCGGTGGCACGTGTGAGTGCCCCACGGTGGCCCAAAGGCCGGCTTCCTGAAGAAGAGTGCCGCGGATGCCTGCTGTGTGGCCCGCCAAAATTGTCCTAAAAAAACACCAGCCACTAAATAATATGTTAAATAACCTTGAATATTACTTGTATAACATAGTAGCCACTCAAACAGATGCGCTGATTGCATACAGCACGTTTCAAACTACCTTTTGGAAATATAAAAACGATATTTTCCCCATTATCGTCAACGCGCGCCAAACATTTGTACACGGTTGACATTTGTCACATGAGAACGGGTCGCTTCTACGATTCGTTCTTAAGTTCAACAGCTCGGCTGTGGAACGAACTGCCGGCCTCTGTGTTTCCTCCCTCCTACAACATGGGACTCTTCAAGACCCATGTTCACTCATTCCTCTCCACAAAAAGACCCTCCACACAGCATCCCCAAATATGACATAGGCCCTGAGGGATATTATTTTCTTCAGGGCCTCCTGTGTGGAGATAACATAAAAAAAATAATAAAAAAATTGATAGAGTGTTTACTCTACGACAGTATGTTTATACTCATTATTTGCTAAAACCTATATTTCAGAACATATTTTTGTTATTGAAATGGCAAGATTTAGTAAATAAAAATTATAAAATTATTGCTGTGTTTTTTCGGGTTAAGTTTGATTTACGTTTGTGCTGATTTTGTTGTATAGTTCCAAATTCTCATCCTGAAATTCCTACTAATAATTTGGTAACACAGTTCCACCTGGGACCACAAACCTGAGTTATACATCATCCGTCATCAGAGCAGGAGTAACTCGGCAAAGAGCTAGAGTAAAGTTCCAACCTGATCTGTAAAACAATTACGTAAGGAAGTTCTTCAAACTCAAACTATGTCGCTTCTGTACGATCTCTTTCACTTCCCATTTCCAAATCTTAAAAAAATTCTTAAATGAAGGACGCCAGTCTGCTATAAACTACTACACTGTCTACTGTAAGCCTGTAATCTTTATTTTATCATACCCACTGTCTACTATAGACTACTGCCTATCATACCTACTGTCTACTATAGACTAGTGCCTATCATACCCACTGTCTACTATAGACTAGTGCCTATCATACCTACTGTCTACTATAGACTAGTGCCTATCATACCCACTGTCTACTATAGACTAGTGCCTATCATACCTACTGTCTACTATAGACTAGTGCCTATCATACCCACTGTCTACTATAGACTAGTGCCTATCATACCCACTGTCTACTATAGACTAGTGACTATCATACCTACTGTCTACTATAGACTACTGCACTGTCTACTGAAAGCCTGAAATCTATATTTTATCAGACCTACTCGCTGTACTAGTTCTTGTATGTTCAATAGACCTTTTTCGCAAAACTGAGTTATGAAAGCCAATATGTTCATTAGCCTTTTGCGCATTAATGATGCTAAAAAAATATATTTTTTGGTTTTTAAGTGACATTTTCAGCATTTTTCGTGTGCCAATATCCACTCACGTAACAATGTTTTAGTACTTATTTGTTCAAACTCCCGGATATTGAACATTCAAACACTCAAAGTTATGAATATAATATGTTTTTTTAAGTTCATAGTAATTTGTTCAACATCCCGCCGAACGTTGAGGTCTTGAATGTTCAATCTCCACTTTCAACCAATCAGGAGTCGGCTAGTTAAAATGAGCAGCCATGTTGATTTTTAGTTGTTTTCTAACAACTAAATTGTTTTACTAAAAATACATTTAATTGAGAATATATACTGTTATTGAACTGAAACTTCAACTTCACTACTCCAGAATCAATAAACCTTAGACCAGTAGCTCAAATAGAAAGGAAAGTCTTAAAATAATGTCATTTATCACCAACATTTATTTACCGGATCTCTAGTCAAGAGCGTTACCCCATGGACACGGAGGCCGTAAAACTTACCATGTAAGAATATTTCACATCACGCATGCACCGACAACCGATAGTAGTATATTAGCGGTAGGTACCTTTGTACATGTGCATTGTTTTCAAACTTCCAAAATATTGGATGATTTATATAGAGCAGTTTTTGTGAAAAATCACCCCACTGACGCTGTTTGTATATTTTAAAGTAATACTTTAAGTCAACTACTACCTAAGATAAAAGTAAATTGTTTGAAATCTGAAAATCACCCTGTATATACAATTTACCACTAATTGGCTAATTGAACAAAAAATACCTCAAACTTATGGGAGCCGAATTGTTCAATCTCCAGACGATATGTTCAATATCCAAAATAATCATTCATAATTTTCAAGCCATGTTCAACGTCCACCTTTAAAGTCATAATATGTGCATATTATAGCTTCAATCTTCGAAAAATGATCTTTAAACATTTCCTGTTACTCATATACATAAAACAAAATTACCAAAATCGAGAATTTTTGAGAATTTGCCTGTAAAAACAAAAAAAAAGTCTCCTGTAAAATTTACTAAATGGTCTATTGAACATACAAGCACCAAGGCAGCGTACTGGGCTTATTCAGATATTTCACACGTGAGCGAAAACAATTAAATAACAACTCAGTTTAAAGATAGATGTAATCTAAAGATGAAAGGAACATAAAAGATAAACCATACAAAGGAAAGGAAAAATGGGGATAACATAAATATCATTTAGACATATGAGAATAATAAATAGACTGATATAAATAAAACTAAAACATTTATGAATATTAAAATATACACAAAGAAATAATAACACACCTCGGTAAAATAACAATTGAGGTTAGCATAATACATCCCTTCTTCACTCCTTCTATATCATTTTACTTTTGATTTCTGTTTCACTAAATTATTAAATCACCACACTACAACTAGTATGAAGTCCAGTGTAAAAAATGTGAATTAATTTTTTTTGCATAAACATGTTGCTGAGAATTGTAAAACTTGTAATAGATATTTGTAATAAGCATTTACTTTATGGCTCGTCATAATTTACAATAATATTCTAATTCTATTTAATATTCTCCTAACGAAGGAAGGGTGCTTCCGAAACCGGTAGAGTACAATTAAAATTAAAGTGGTCTAAAACAAATTAATATCTTTTATTGCTTGTAATAGATAGCTGAAAATAGAAGACACATATATACATACATACATACATACATGCATACACACATACATATACCCGGTCAGCGGCTGAGTTGGCATCACGTTTGGGTCCCACCCAGGCTTTGTAGACAATATTTTCCGCTCAAGGTGATGGCAGTAAGATATTTAAATATCGTCAAGTTATTCGTAACACAGGAATGTTTGTCTTTCTTAAAAATATATATAAAATATGTTTGTAGGGTAACTACAAATATATATGTAAGTATTTCTAATTAGTATTATATAAATTATTGATGTAAAATAAAAAATTAATAATGTAAAATGTATATGACTGCACTGCTTTTTGCTTATACATAAAACAATATTAAAAAAGTTTGCATTAACAGTTCTCCTTTGTTTATAATAGTTTGGAAAGAATATACAAGAATTACACGACTGTATTTTTAATTATTTAAAAATCTAATGCAAAAATCAAAAAAACTTTCTTCAATCTTAGAATCTAGATTGTGAATCTAGTTTTGTATTTTTACAGATTCTAATATAATCATCAATATTAACTTGATTATTAACAATTGTCAGTATACTTTTCCAAGAGACAAAGTAAGCCATCATACTGCACAACACAATTACGAAACAAGGCATTAAAATCAAAGTGAAAAGACAAATATCACGTACGGACAGATACTATTTTCAGGCTTCAAATTTAAACAAATTCAATTAAAAAATCCAATAAATAATGTAAATCTCAGACACAAAATTCATGCATCGATAGTCAAATAAGGCTTTACATACAATCCGGAAGGCATGGCCTCGTATTACAATCACTGGCGGCTCTAGCGGCCCCTGTTGTTGCATGTCGCCAGTATTTTGACGAAATTGTGCCTACGAAAATTTTCCTTTGTAAGGGACAACGGCCATATTGACATATTTGTATGTCAGTATTCCACATATTTCAGAATGTGTCTCGTCAATTGTCCCTTTTGAGATCATACATAAATACATTCGAATCTTGAAAAGGGTTGTATCGCTGTGTCAGAATACGTCTCGTCAAATTTCTCTTCCAATATTATTAATAGTTACAGTTGGAAGAAGTAAAAGGTTTTCCTCCACCGTGAATCATCGTGTATTTCGTCAATTCACCCATTAAATAACATGGATAACTGCAGTCGGAATACAAAAAAGGTTTTTCTCGGCTCTGAGTCAGCAGGTGTCATATCAATTGTCCCCTTTGAGAACGTGAATAGTTACAATCGGAACATTACGAAGGCTTTTTTCGACTGTGAGTCAACATGTGTCTCTTTAAATCTGCCCTTCGAGAACATGAATAGTTACAATTGCAACATGGAAAAGGCTTTTCTCCACCGTGGGTCAGCATGTGTCTCGTCAATTGTCCTAATTGAGAACATGAATAGTTACAATCTGAACACGAAAAAGGCTTTTCTTGACTGTGAGTCAGCATGTGTCTCTTCAAATCTCCCTTTCGAGAACATAAATATTTACAATCGGAACATGAATATGGTTTCTCTCCACTGTGAGTCAGCATGTGTCTCGTCAATTGTTCCTTTCGAGAACATGTGTAGTTACAATCGGAACACGAAAAAGGTTTTTCTCCCCTGTGAGTTATCATGTGTCTCTTCAAATCTCCCTTTCGAGAACAAGAATGGTTACATTCACCACATGAAAAAGGCTTTTCTCCATTGTGCTCCAGGATGTGTTTCGACAAATCACCCTTTCGTGAACATGTAAAGTTACAATCGGAACATAGAAAAACTTTTCCTCTACTGTGAGTTATCATATGTCTCTTCAATTGTCCCTTTCGAGAACATGAATAGTTACAATCGGAACACGAAAAAGGTTTTTCTCTAGTGTGAGTCAGCATGTGTGTGGACAAATAAACTCTACGAGAACATGAATAGTTGCAGTTAGGACACGAAAAAGGTTTTTCTCCAGTATGGATGCGCAAGTGCTGTTCTAACTCTGACTTGTAAGTGCACGAATAGTTACAATGGGGACACGATAATCGTTTTCCCGCAGTATGCTTCTTCAGATCTGTCAAAAAGTCAGAAAATGATTACGGATAAAATATAACAAGTGTAAAAAAAAACAAACAAATATCACACATTGTTGAATAAAACAAAGCTAGTCGGTTTTACCTGCTGACTGTGTAATTTTTTTAGAGCGTTTTAAGCATTTATAATTGAAACGCGGCAGGTCTATTTCAATTTCAACTTTATAAGGAACTCTCGCTTCTCGGGGTTCTGGTTCCGGCTTGATGGTTACAGACTCCATATTAAAGCTACCTAAAAAAACAAAACAACAATACCTACATTGATCAAATGATCATATTAATCATGCCAAGACGAACATCAATAACTACACATAATGTATTTAAGAATGCGATCGCCCCTCTCCGAGAGATCTGAAATATTATTTTTTTTTTGTTAAAATAAATACGCTTAAAGATACAACTGAAAAACTACGTAGATGAGTAAAATTGGATAAGAGACTAAAATAAATAAAATGGACTCAGATTTCATCTTCAGGGACCAATTTTTCAACATGAATATGTTAATAGTTGTTTTTTATAGTTATTAAGTTGAGTCAAAGGGTTTTTTTACCAAAAAAAATATTTGCATTAATCATGTCCAGCGATCCTAAAAGTTGACCACAGAGTAACTAATTAACCATGACACCGTTTTTCCACAGAGATAGGCAGTGAGAATGGACCTCAACAGAACACACTATGTCTTGTCACATTCAAATATCACCTCATACATAATCTTCTATTATTCTGACTTTTGACATGACATGACCCGATTCAAGTATTTTGGTTTACTTGATTTTGGTATGTCTTCCTTGGGAGTCATCAATTTTTTCTACCATTCAAATCCGCATCATGAATATGTATATCGATTTTACTATGCTAATTGTAATGATAACTTAAGATTAACAAATAATGTTACACATAGTTTAAAGATAAAACAAATTAATAGACAACGCGATTCAACATAATTTTTAGAGAATTTTGATTTCGCTATTTCGACCACTTATTATTGACATTGATATTGAATACTGGACCCTCTCTGATGTAACTGTGTACATGTCTGTTCTATGACTGTCTTGACATATGTCCCTTTTGAGAGTTGAATAGTTAGTAATCGGAACATGAAAAAGGTTTTTCTCCACTGTGAGTCAGCATGTGTTTCATCAAATCTCCCTTTCGAGAACATGACTAGTTACAATCGCAACATGGAAAAGGTTTTGCTCCACTTTAAGTCAGCATGTGTATCGTCAAATGTCTCATTTAAGAACATGAATAGTTGCAATCGGAACATCAATAATTGCAGTAAGAAATCGAAAAATGTTTTTCTTCAGTATGGGTGCGCAGTTCTAAATCTGATTTATGCACGAGTAGTTACGATGGAGATAAGAAAATGATTTTTCCGTAGTTTGTTTCTTCAGATCTTTTAATTAGTCTAACAAGAGTAAGAAGAGTTAGTTTAAAAAAAACGAAAAAATAGCACGAATTGTTGAATGAAACCAAGTAAGTCGGTTTTACCTGCCGACTGTGTAATTCTTTCAGAGCGTTTTAAGCATTCATTTTTAACACCCGGCAGGTCTACGTCAATTTCAATTTTATAAGGAACAAAAACTTCTTGGGGTTCTGGTTTCACGTTGATGGTTACAGTCTCCATATTAAAGCTACCTGGAAAAACAAAACAACAATACGTACATTGATCAAATGATCATATTAATCATGCCAGGACGAACATCAATAACTACACATAATGCCTGATGATCCATCTGCGAGAGATATTGCTATAAAATGTTTTGATTTGTTAAAATAATTACGCTTAAAGATACAACTGAATAACCTTGTAGATGCGGGAAATTGGATAAGATACTATAAGAAATAAAAAGGACTCCAGATATCCGCTTCAGATACCAATGTTTCAAGAAGTAAAAACCAATAGCTCTTGAGCACCTTCAGCACGGAGTTTTGTTATTTACAGAGAATGGAATAAGGTTTTTTTATAGGAAAATCTTGAGAAATCGAGTAATGTAAGATAAATATTTGCCTTGGTTTGGCAGTTCTCTGTAAAGATAAATTTAAAGGAAAATATAAAGTAACTTATACATGGCAAAAGATGACGTTCTGAACAAGCACATGTCCTGTCTGCGCGACATTTCAAAATGGACATGGATTCCGAACATTTCAATTTATCTTTTTTTTCATAATATACAATGCAACTTACTGGCTGGGGAAGTACTCTCATCATACTGCGAAAATTCCTTCTTTACTTTTGACAGGTCAAAATCTATATTCGTATATGATATTTCACCCCCGACTACTTCCTGGGGCCCTGGTTCCGTCTTGATGGAAACAGTATCTGAATTTAATAGATCCATGGCACTGCTGTGGTAGCGTTTGGTAATTGGTTTAATCCCAAAGAAATATACCTGAAACAGGACATTGTCATAATGAAACACTAATTTGAAAGAGCATTCAATATTTGATGGTAGTTAGAATCTTCCGTTGAAACAATGAAGTTGTGCGCATTACACATATTTGACCTTGTAATTGTGAGCTTAAAGTTAAGTATTTTTAAAACGGTTAAGAGAATAGTCGGATCACTCAATTTAAACAGGTATTAGTGTAGCAGGTGTAACAGGTAATGTGTTAAAATCCAGTTGTAATTTTTCTAGTAAGTTTTTGACGAAGTGAAATATAGCAGTATCGTGTGCGTTGAATTGAAATTGCATATGTCATTCCTGTATATTTGAAAAAGGAGTGGCCCTAATGTGGATCCTTGAGGAGCTCCGTAGTTTGTGTTGTGTTGTGTTGACTGTTTTTGTTATCTTAGCTGACATATTGCATTCACAGGTCACATTGACAAACTAAATGGATTCCATAACTGACCGATTGGTGCTATAAAATAATTCAAGATATGGCGATACGATAGTTCACGATAGCGTTAGACAATTGTTTATTTGAGCAGCCGTAGTTCAAATTAAGGAACAGAGGTCGCTCAGTTGGATTTGGATTAAGTTTCGCTGCGTAAACGAATAGCGTGATTAGAAAATATCATCTTTAGCACTTACCAGTAATTCTCATGCATGTGGTGATAAATTTAACTTCCAGGGTTAAACAGTGTAATGTATATTATGTAGAAATAGATTAAGAAACTGGATAAAATCATTGACCGTGAAGAAACCTTGCGTCATAAATTTAATAGTGATATTCAGTGTTGCCAACTCGATAGTTCTATAATTAAGGCTGAGATACAAAAAGACCTACAAAGGATTTTAAAATCTCGTAACTCCAAATTTCCCTACAATATTTTCGTTTTATTTCAAAAATTCAACACATAAATGTGAGATTTAGTTCAATATTTATAAATTTGAATATTAAAAAAAACCACGAACTGAACCGTTTAAAATTGCGTTAGCTCACTTCTTATTTTAATTATAAATCACTAGTTGCAAGTACCTAACAGTTGTTATTCGCTAGTAATAAGTTGTTATATTTATAGAAAGTAGAGAAAAGTCGATGTTTTGTAATCAAATCGTAAATAACCCCCAGCTATACCGGGTACACGGCAGCTAGTAAAATAAACAAAAAATCAACACATTATTACAAGCATTAATTACTCGCCTGAAATATCCATACAAATTGAAAATATCTCCCGAGTAAAAATAATTTTGCCGACGGGAATGGATATTTGAGGGGAGTAATTTATGCTTATAATAATTTGTTATCCTTTGTGCTATGCATAAAAACCTTGTCTCATAAACATTAGTTTATCATTAAAAACATTGTTAGGTTTATTTTCCTCTTAATTTGGCCTCCGTGACAACTTGGAACACTTTGCTCATTGTTTTCATCGCTAATTGTCGATCTTTTTCATTACCCTCATTCTTAAATTTTGCAAAATAAGACTTCGTTAACACTGCCGAATGACAAGTATGCAACATAGCTGTGGAAATGCTTTTCATAAAAAACTAAAGTTTAAATTACCAGAATACGTAAGCTGCTATGTTTGATCGTAGTTAGTCTAGAATTCTAATGTTCAATTCCAACCAAGGGTCTACGTTCAACCGAGTCCTTAAAAACCGTTAAAAATTGTTAAAATGACCTATGAGCGATGCATCAAGCTTACTCAAAATTGTGATAGTAACGTTTTAATGCATAAAAATAATCAAATTTAAATTATTGAGGTTGCCATGTAAAATACATTCAGTGTCCTAATTTAAAAATATTATTTGCTGCCCAGAAGCCCTTGCCCGTTTAGAAATGGCAAAATTCCAGGTGAGAAGCATATACCACGGTAAGGGTTTTTACATTCAAGCTGGCAACACTGACTATTAATTATATCGAAACTGTTTCCAAATCTATCTTTACATAATATACCTTACACTTTTTAATCCTGCTTTATCGTCACATGCTTGTAATAGTTACTGGTAAGTTCAAATGCTGATATTTTCTATACGAGCATTAATTACGGTATGCATTCATTTTGCAAGCGGCCCTTTTTCCAAATCAAACTAAGCGACCACTGTTTTAATTTGGACTACAGTTGTTAAAATGCAAAACTGCACTGTGTTAAATGTGAAATTTGTGCCAATCGATAAGTTGGGTAATTCATTTAGCGTTTTGTTTGAAGAACGTTTAAACTCTCAGTTTGACGTCTACCTAGTATTACCAAGACGTTGATTCAAATAATAACAAAATATGGATTGCACATATTTTGTTATAAAAGCGTTATGTCGTATCCGATACACTGTAATACCTGTTAATACAAAGATAGTGAGTAATCCGACGATTTTCTTAACCGTTTTGAAATCACTTAACTTCAAGGTCACAATTAACATAATATGTATTATAATACATATTATGTACATTGCATATGTCTTCACAGTTTTAACCGAATATTCCAACCGGATCAAAATATTCAAAGATTATGCAATTTAAAGTTCCGTTATAACAATGTTATGTTTTTCAGGCATTTTCTTGCGCTTGAACCAATTACTGAACGTTACCACAGCAGTGCCATGGATCTATTAAATCCAGATACTGTTTTCATCAAGACTGAACCAGGACCCCAGGAAGTGGTCGGAGGTAAAATACTCCTGCCAAATGTAAATAAGGAATGTTCGAAGTATGCTGAAAGTACTTGCACAGCCAGTAAGTTGCGTTGTTTATATGAACAAACATTTAAATGTTCAATTCCGATGTTGGGGATCCATGTCCATTTTGAGATGTACGTAAAGTTCTTTGGTATTTACCTCAATAAGTTTCTTTACGGATAACTGCCAAACTACAGCGAAATTCAGTTCCCGATTGCTCAAGTTTTCACTTCACTTTGTTTGGGACATAATATATTAACTTATAAGTTAGAATACACAATTGACGCAAGAAAACATTATTCCATCGGCTACGAACAATGAAAGTCCGTACTGAAGGTGCTCCATAGGTTTTCCTTTTTGAAACATTGGTCCTTGAAGCGGACATCTGGGGTCGTTCTTATTTATCAAAGTCTCTTATCAAAATTTCCGCACAGATGTGGTTATTCAATGATATCTTCAATTGACAATTTTCAGAGAGGACCTAAAAATTTGAAATGTGTAACGTGGAGTTATTGAAGTATACATTTATTGTTTGTCTTGGCATATTAAAATTATCAATTATCAATATACGTACTATCAATTTGTTTTTCCAGGTAGCATTTATGTGGATACTGTTACCATCAAGCAGGAACCAGGACCCCGAGAAAAATATGAAGGGGGAATTCTTTGCCTGGAAGTTGAAGACCTGCAGAATGTTAAAAATGAATGCTTAAAACAAATGGAAGGATTTAACCAGCCAGCTGGTAAAATTGATTACTCTCTTTCATTTTATAATTGCAAATATCCTTTTATTTTTTTTCAAAATTATCTGCTTTTTCCGTATTTATTTTCAGACTTATCGACAGAGAAGCATCCTGCGAAAAAAAGATTTGCTTGTCCCCATTGTAACTTCTTTTGCTATTATAAGTCACGGTTAAAACCGCACTTGCGCATCCATACTGGAGAAAAACCTTTTTCGTGTCCCGACTGCAACTATTCATGTTCTCAGAATGGAGATTTAAAGAAACACATGCTGATCCACAGTGGAGAAAAACCTTTTTCATGTTCTGACTGTAACTACTCATGTTCTCAAAAGGGATCTTTGATGAAACATATGCTGACCCACAGTGGAGAAAAACCTTTTTCATGCTCCGACTGCAGCTACTCATGTTCTCAAAAGGGATCTTTGACTATCCACATGATGACTCACAGTGGAGAAAAACCTTTTTCATGCTCCAAGTGCAGTTATTTATGTTCTCTAAAGAGCCGTTTGATGAGACACATGCTGACTCACAATGGGGAATAACCTTTCTCATGTTACGACTACAATTAATCATCTCCACAGAAGGGAAGGCTGAAGGTACACAAGCTGACCCACTTGTCGAGAATAATCCTTTTTCTTTTCGTGTATTACTACTTATCTTCACAAAAGTGTGCCTCAATAAGACATGCTGATTCATTCGCATAATAGACTTGCTCGAAACAAGCGATTAGCGGTCTTACATCTGACGTCAAAGAGATTCCCCACGATTCAAAATTAAAACTATTAATGGGCAGTTAAAATGTTTGGAGCTTTTGAATCCCCAGAATTTATCCTTAATTGTATATTATATTAATTAATTTGTTTTCTTTTCCAACTCAGAAGAACGCATTACTTTCTTATGATTTAAGTCAATATTTAAATTAAAATGGCAATACATAAGTACCTACCTATAAGGCTTATGTAAGAATAGCGGATGATTATTTTTTGGGCTGTACTTTAATGTAACAAGACAGAGTGGGTTGTGTGGAGGATTATCCTCTATGCATACCTTTGCGGGTAAACGGCGTTATGGGTAGTTAGTTAAAATCTGTTTTAATTGGCATAATCCAATCCGTCTAGAAGGAAATGAACTGCTTGTAGCCTCATAGGTTAAATATCTGAGAATTATCCTTACAGAAGACATGAAGGATATAAAAGGTATAGAACGACAAAGAGGAGCAATCAGTATGAGGACCGGTATGCTCTCAAGCCAGTTCTACCACTGTAGCGAAGATGTTAGGTACTGCACTGCCCTATACATGTCAGAACTGTGGACACAATATCCAGTAGCGCAATGAGACAAGATGAGGGTGTGCCACAACAAAGCATACAGGCAACTTATGCAACTACCAAGGTTTTGCAGTGTCTCCACGATGTTCACAGAAGAGAGGGTCTACCCTTCCACTGCCTTACTTCGCCACTGACTAGCCAGCTTCTGGGGCCGGACATGGCTGCTTCCGAGTTGCTCAGCTCTCCACTAAATGAGCGATGGATGCAGACGATGCGGCGACCTCCCTGACGGACGATCATTTAATTTAATTTAATGTTTTTTTATGTTATCATGTGGTACCTATTGTGTTTTTATTTCTTTCTTGTATATATATTTCATGTTATATTTCAGACTGGGATTGCACTACCCTCCTGGTCCTGCTGGCTTAAAACTTAAAATAAAAAATAAATTAACCTTTTGATTCGACTCAGATAATTTGTTTTCAAAAATATGTAAATTATTCACCTAAACGTTCTTTAAAACCCAGTGATAAAGAAAACAGACCTACGTGTCAAGACAAAGTTATCAGTGATTATAACCAAATACTATATTTTCTGAAAGTCGCACAGCTTCATAAAAATACTGGCAACATTCTACAATATAATATACTAATGTAATCTTATTTTATTATATATGCCTTTGTTGTAACATTTGATATTTTTTCGTTGTATTATGTTTCCTTTGTTGTTTTAATTTTGTAGAATTTATATTAACTGTGATACTCTACTATTAAACTTTGTAGTGTGTAAAAGCCCATTAGGGCGTGTAATAATAATAATATCACAAGAGGGTGTAGTATGAGGCCATCCCTTTTGGACTATTTTGTATCTGAAAATAATTAATTTCATGCAATTTTAGCAAGTTTTACAGGACATGAAAACACGTAAAATATAAGTTAGTTTAAAAAAAAATTACATAATTTTACCGAGAAAAAAACGGAAATACTATAAAACAGAATACATTTCTTTTGTATTAACTCTTGACAGGCTAAGATGCCAAATAAAACGATCGTAACCAAGTGGGTCTTCCGACGACCCCATGCATTTTTCTGTCTTATGGGAACTATAAAAATCTCAATTGTCAATTATTAATTGTAACCAATGTATTTGCGATGAATTACTGTGTCTATCTGTGTTGTGCATTATGATAACTTACTCTGTATATTTGTGTTGTGCAGTATGATGACTTACTCTGTATATCTGTGTTGTGCAGTATGATAACTTACTCTGCATATTTGTGTTGTGCAGTATGATGACCTACTTTATCTATTTGTGTTGTGCAGTATGATGACTTACTCTGTATATTTGTGTTGTGCAGTATGATGACTTACTCTGTATATCTGTGTTGTGCAGTATGATAACTTACTCTGCATATTTGTGTTGTGCAGTATGATGACCTACTTTATCTATTTGTGTTGTGCAGTATGATGACTTACTCTGTATATTTGTGTTGTGCAGTATGATGACCTACTTTGTCTATTTGTGTTGTGCAGTATGATGACCTACTTTGTCCATTGTGTTATGCAGTATGATGAATAACTCAGTCAATTTGTGTTGTGCTGTATGATGAATAACTCAGTCGATTTGTGTTGTGCAGTATGATGACTATTATTATCTCGCTAGGACATTTTTGTGTCATTGATGTGCGGCTACACAAATAAAACATATAAACTTAAAATAATATTATTATTTAATAAAAAAAATTGTCTAAAACTATAAGAGTTGCTGTAGAGTCAGTATAGCGAAGTCCTTAAAACTGAATTAAAGCCAAAATCCAATTTATTAAAAAAAAAGAAAATATTGTTAGTAAAAGAAGAATCTGTACAAATTATCTGTAATAATTTTTTTTTATTATAATTCAATATATTAACGACTTTTGTGTGCTATTTTTGGTTGGTCTTGATGAAATAATCATACAACAATAGAACGTCAAAAGTGAGTGTCTTTCAAATTCACGTGAAAGTATTTAAAAAGTGTGAGTTTTCTTATTGAATTTGCAGTGTTTGGTTTTTATATATGTGTGTTACAACTATACTTAGTAAAAAAAAAAAGAAGTTACGTAGTTACAATTTTTTTAAACATTTATTAAAAAAAGTGTATAAGGTTGAGGGTTAGTTTTAATCTAAGCTTAATACTAGTCTTAAATTGTAATTTCTTAAAATTAATTGTCCTTTTTCATAATTCTAATTTATTGTTCAATCAAAGTCTTTAAAAAGTTGTTTCTCGTTACGAAGTAAGCATACAAAAATTGTTTAGGCACTTCTCTTTTCGATTATTCTGGAACCGCAGATCTTCACGTTCGCACTTATCACTGATAACATACGCGGCAACTTGGGCTGGTTCCGAAGGGCGGAATTAGTGTATTATTGAGAGTAGGGCGGTCGCTCGCAGTTCAGCATGAGCCAAGACTCCGAAGGGCGGAGTCGGCAGGCAGCGACTCTTGAGAGGGCAGCCTCCTGGGCGGAAGTTCGCGGGGTTACGGTAAGAGCTTCGGCGACCGCTCCAAGGGGGAGGGCAGGAGGTTCCTTGGCGGAGGCGAGATGGTAACTACTTGTTGAATCATCTCTGTCTTCGGCTGCGCGATCCGGCGACATTCGCACCCCTGTCGTGGGGAGCTAAAACTATCGTGGTTCCGCTTTACACCACTTTGTTACTTTGTTCGGGGCCATGGCGCTGGCGTCGCCACTCTTACCGCTGATGTAACTGGCTGGCTCATTCAGATCTCCCGATCCACTTAATGTTCAAAATCTTAATATATATTAGATTTCTTAATATTATGCATACATACATTTAATAGATATCTGATTGCCAATAAATTCTTTATCTAAGTTTACAATTATACTCTTATATCTCAATGTAATATAACTCAATGTTTTCATTGCTGTATGTTCATGCATACGGCTAAAAGATGCCTACACCGAACCAGTCCTCCAATTTGCCCACACTGCATGGGCGATCACATCCTTTCAAAATGTCCGGGAAGAGAAAAAACAGTACCTGCATGTGTAAACTGCACCAGACAAAATACTAAATATGGAGAAAAAAACACCACGGACCACGCAGCCAACAGTATTAGGTCCAACTGTAGAAACAAAATGCTGAAAATTGCGAGGGATTACATCGATTACGACTAATGATGCATATTATTAATTACAAGTCTAACGAAAACCTAAATAATATGCACAATATTTCAAAAAAATATTACGAAAAGCCCGCCCGCAAAGTGTTAACACGCAGTGATAATATACAAGCCAACACATGTAATATTATAATTGCAAATGTGAAGTGTATTCCCAGCGCCAACATTATTGTTAATTTTATTACTACCTCAAAATGAACGACTTTATAATAAACGCAATAGATAATTCATATAAAATAGACGAAAGGATTTTTGACACGGTAAATAATACAAACGATTTTATAGATATAAAACCTACAGCCAGCCTAATAATAATACACATGAACGTTTGATTTTTGGAAAAAAATTTCGAAGAATTTCTAATAACTATTAAACAATTAAATAGACTTGACTGTATAATATTATCAGAAACGCATTCATCGAGTGAAATAAATTATAATATACCGGGTTACTCGTACTATGCAACAAAATATAAAATTAACAGAAATAGCGGCGTCGCCATAGTTGTATCAAATATTTACGCTGTCACAAGTGTAAATGAAATAATGGTGAATAATGTCAATTTATTAAACTTGGAGATAATTTCATTTAATATCATTGCTATTTATCGGACACACTCTTCTGCTATAACCACATACATAGAAGAATAAAAAAAAAAATATTACAACATCATAGAAACAAAAAAAAATACTCATCGGAGATATTAACATAAATATCGCTAATGACTACTCCTCTAACGATAAAGATAACTATTTAAATATGTTAGCAGAATTAAATTACATTTCATGTATAAATTCATACACCAGAAACATTATCGGACAACGACCATCTTGTATCTATCACATATTCACAAACACCAAATATTTACAAAATATATCATCTGCGGTAATCAAAACAGCTGTAACGGATCATTTTACATGTATATTTAAATATGACTACAAACATCAAAACCTCTCATTACCAACCACAACGGCCGTTAATAATACTGATAAATACAACTATAGTATTAATATGAATTCTCTCACTAAAATATTAAGTAACGAAAAAGAATGGCAAGAAATATATCAATGTAACGATGTAGAAGAATGCTGCAAAATATTTGATAAAAAACTGAGTTTTCACATAAATGCTTGTAGAAATATTACATCTAACAAAACATCTTCAAAACTAAAGCCAATCAAACCATGGATAACTCACGGATTATTCATCTCAATTAGACACAAAGAAACACTGTACAAACAATATACAAAACAACTGGAAAATATAACATTACAAAAACATTATAAAGCTTATAAAAAAAAACTTACATATCTAATAAAAAACACAAAGGATGACTACTACAAACAAAAACTTGAATTATCTGGAAATGACAGAAAAGGGATTTGGTCCATCATAAATGAAATTGTCGATAAAAAAACATTTAAAAAATAAAACAATCAACAATGTAAACCATAATGATTCAAAAATCTGCTGTAATGATAAACCTCTAGAAGCCGCAAATGTATTTAACAATTTTTTTGCTAATGTAGGAAAAAACCTCGCTAAAAAAATCCAACAAGGCCTTACCCCAAATGACCCAAATACTACAGTAAATAATGAGCATAAATTTGAATTATTTCAACCAACAACACCAGAAGAAATTGAACAAATTATTACAGGTATGAAAGGAGGTTCTGCCCCTGGTTTTGATGGGGTCACAATACAAACACTGAAATGTATAAAATCACAAGTATCAAAACCATTAACTCATATAATCAATACAAGTTTTCAAAGCGGAGTTTTTCCATCCATGTACTAACAATCTGTAATTATACCAATATTTAAAACCGGAAATCCGGAAGAACCAACCAATTACCGCCCTATTTCTTTACTATCAAACATTGCAAAAATATTTGAAAAAATTGCCAAAAAAAAATAACTAAGTTCATAAAGATTAATAATATAAATCACGAAAACCAGTTTGGATTCATGGAAAACAAAAGCACGAAAGACGCCATTGCTAAATTATCTAGTACCATACAAGACGCTTTAGACAAATCATTAAAATGTGTTGGTATTTTTGTTGATCTCCAAAAAGCCTTCGACAGCATATCTCATGTCAAACTAATACAAAAATTAAAGATCGTGGGTTTTAATGGCACAGCATTAAGTTGGCTAAAAAGTTATCTTCACCAAAGAACACAAGTTGTAAAAATTGATCACGCATCTAGTCTACCACTCACAAGTGATTTTGGGATACCACAAGGTACTGTTTTGGGTCTATTACTTTTTATCATATACGTAAACGATATTTTTAAACAAAACCTCAGTGGAACAGTTATATCTTACGCAGATGATACAATTATCATAATTAAGGATAATGACTGGAAAATTGTAAATGAAAATGCAAATAATGACATCCAAATCCTAAAAAACTGGTTCGATACAAATCTACTTACAATTAACGCAAAAAAAACAGTTTATATACCATTCACAATAAATAAATTCAAAACTTACCCCAACATTCATATAATAATACACAACAAAAAATGTAACAAAGATGTTTGTAATAAATCATGTACCATACTAAACCAAACAACTGAAATAAAGTACCTCGGTGTAATTGTAGACCAACATATGAAATGGAACAGACACATATGTGAACTTGTTAAGCGCATTAGAAAATGTATCTATATATTCATTAGATTAAGAAATGTTCTCAAGCTAAACAACCTGAAAAAAGTCTATTACGCACTAGTCCAATCATTACTTCAGTATGGAATCATAGGGTGGGGAGGTGCATATGAAAAAATTTTAAGCTCTGTAAAAGTGGTACAAAAACTAATAATTAAAGTAATTTTGAAAAAACAACCAACATTCTCTTCAGCATCATTGTTCAAAATTTTCGAAGTACCAAAAATTGAAGACCTCTATAAGAAAGATGCAATATTACAAATATATAAAGAAACTGTAATAAAAAAACTTAAATTCAACTCATCCTTAAGGCATAATAATTTTAACATCCAAATTCCTCTATTTTCAACACAACAAATGCACAATAATTACATTTACAAAGGCATAAGATATTTTGATAGTCTTCCCGAAGAAGTGAAAAAAATACCAGATTTTATTTTATTAAAAAAAAAGGTCAAATTTATCTTTAAAAAAGATTAATATAACCTTTCTAATGTTATAACTTCAATTTCATGTTACAACCAAAATTAACGTCACAAATTTATTGTACTGTATTTATGTCAATTACTGATATAAACATGAAATAATTGTGAAATAACTCCTACGCCAAGCTCAAGAGCTAGCACTCTTCATTGGAGTAGAAATTCAATAACATATGTTTTTCACTATTACCTATTATTACCTAATTTTATGTACAATGTAACAATGTTATAAGTTAAATAATAAAAAAATCTAGATTAATAGTTATGATTAAATATTTACAAAATACATAATTACAATATACCTTCAATTATTCGCAATATAGCCCAGCCTTGGCCGAAAGTTTTATTGCCCTATGGTCGCCGGCTTAAAATTTTCCCATTTCAAATTACTAACTTTATGAGGGTCTAGAGCTAAATTTGCGGACTAATAGATATATTACTAGGTTGGCTTTCTAATTTCATGACGGTTGCCGGCAAATCTATACAACTAAATTTTTAAGTCTAATAATACGAACTGCCGCCTCCATCTACGTGTAAAATTACGGAGAACATATGCGAGCGCACGTGTTCAATTTGATCGTTCTGTGAATTCAAGACACGTACATACCTAGGGACATATCAAGTGTGTGTAAAAAATGGCATTCTGTATAATGATAAGTTGGGAAGGTTATTGATAAACTAAAATTGATCATTTTTATAGTACTGAAAAAGCACCCAGAGGATAAATAATATATAATATAATACTATAAAGTATAATAATGTACTATAAAGAATCAAGATTGAATGTATTTTATTTATAATATTTCCTTATAATTTGAAGAAGGTACGAAACTTATGTGTATTATTTACTCAGTTTAAATGTAGATATTTTAAACGTCATATGAAACGCTAAAAATTCGTTTTCATTCACATCATTCTAATAATATTAGATCATTGCTATCTGCATGTAACCAATAAACATCATCATAAATAAACCACTCTCAGCATCATTGTCGGAATGAAGACCTAACTACCAAAATGTTGCCATACCCATACCATACCTATGTACCATGCCTTGCCTATGTCCCCCACCCCCCCCCCCTCACTACAACCCAACACATTCTGGCTCCGTCCACAGCTAGTATTCCCGATGAAGTCAGAGCAATTAAATCGATTAATCACTCGATTCTTTTGATGTTTTGATCATGTTAATGTTTCGATCCATCCCATCACTAAGAACGATGAACTACTAAATTTACCGATATCCAAAAAAAATCATTTTTCAAATTTCGTGCATCAGATGAGTGCAGATGCATTTATGACAACATAATGCATTTAGTACATTGAAATCGTTTCCTTTCATGGTTAGTAATTCTTATATTTTATTTTATTTATTTTTTATAGTGGGAACCAGACGACCCAAATTTTTTTCTCTGAAATTCAATAAACCCCTCTTGACGTATAGAAAAATATTGTGACACATCACCTCATTTGAGGTTGGACACTTCAACACCTCATTTCGGAAATGGATAACCTTATTGAAACTCATTCTGATAATGTGTCTTACCCAACATTAGAAATATAGAACACTCGGATTATCTTTTTTTTTATTTTAAACATGATTACAGTATTTAGGGAGTTAAACATCTATGGACGATTGAGCTAATTAAATTTATTTTTTTCTTAAATCGCCTTAAATTGAAGATCTGCAGTCCCTGCAATAAATAAAACGAAATTTGAATGAAATTACTATGAACCTGAAAGGCCAGATTCATGGAACTATAATCATTGTCTATAGCTTCATTATTGTCTATGCATAACCTGCAAATTTTTTTGACGCATGTTTTCTAAACCGAAAGTGGTTACTTCCTGTAGCTTAACTCTGTTTAACTTAATCCCAAATTGTAATGGTTATTAGTAAGAAGGATTGTTTATATTCCAAACGATTCTCTCAACCTTTGTCATTACTTAAAAGTCACAATTTGTATCATTTTTTTCTAAATAAGTGTCTTGGCTACGACTTCATTGTTTTGACAGAATATTCCAATCGTAACCAAATTTTAAAAACTCATTCAAGTTAGTTTGCCATTAACACTATGTTCTGTTTCAGGTACCTATGTTTGTTTGAAGTCAAACCAATTACCAAACGCTACTACAGCCTCTCCATGGATCTACTAAATCCAGAGACTATATCTATCACGACGGAACCAGGGCCCCAAGAAGAAGGCGGAGCTGAAATGTCGTGCACGGATATAGATTTCGACCTCCCAGATCTAAAGAAGGAATGTTTGCAATATGCATATAGTAGTCGGTCAGCCAGTTAGTTTAATTGAATATATTAAAAAATTAGGATGTTTAATTTGAATGTTCGGAATCCAAGACCGTTTTGAAATGTCGTGAGAACAGGACACACTATGCTGGTTCACAACACCCTCTCTTATCGTACATGAGTTTATTTGGTATTTACCTTAAAATTCGTCCTTGCTGGAAACTATTAGATTAGAGTACTCTTTCAACTTTATTATATTGCTCCAAATAAGTTGTCGATTCTTCAAGTTTTCACCTCATTTTATTTGGGACATGATGTAAGTTTCAAATGTTATTGTTTTTATCAAGTGCAGTTCGGGAACTTCCTTATTTCATACGAAAATTAGTATGAAATAAGGAAGTAGAATACTTTAAACACACGTGTATTTGTACTTTACATTGATTGATGCTAGATTCCATCGACTTAAAAAAACCTATTGATAGCGCTCAAGAGTCAAACATCGGTCGCTGGAGACATCTGGGGTCATTCTTATTCATTTATCTGTAAGCCTAAAAAGGTTTTTGAATAAATTGATACAAGGAGCAGTGTACATTTGAGAATATATGTATAACATTGAAAATACTAACAGTGTATAGGTGTAATCCATTATATAGCACGTACATCATATATCAATAAATACACAAATGTAAAATTCTGATTTCAAGTTTAATAGAATATATTATAAAATAATGAAAAAAAAATACTAAACAATATTAGTAAATCGTAAGAGTAACATAAAAAAAAAGAAATTAAAACAACACTACATATAAATGTAAACACCTACAATACTACATTACCAACGCTACTCTAATTTGTAGGATTCAACAAAGTGCTGGTATAGATTATGCTTAATTCTATAAATGGAGTCAATAATTATTTCAATAGTACCCCCTAAATGTTACCCAGATGATGCACCCTATTGGTCAGTGAGTGTGTCTGTGTTCTTATGGTATCGTCAATTGACCGTAAAGACTTTTATACAAAATCCCGCATCTACGTGGTTAATCAATGGTATCTTTATTCGTTATTTTTACGGTTATTGCTTTTTTAATTGAAAAAATATGTTTCGTTTTATATAAATTATTTATCAATGTACAAATTATTATTTTGTTTTTCCAGGTAGCTTTAATGTGGGGACGGTAACCATCAAGGCGGAATCAGGACCCCGAGAAGAAGAT
The DNA here is from genome assembly GCA_026573805.1 of Hesperophylax magnus. Taxonomy (NCBI): domain Eukaryota; kingdom Metazoa; phylum Arthropoda; class Insecta; order Trichoptera; family Limnephilidae; genus Hesperophylax; species Hesperophylax magnus. The sequence goes on from JAIUSX010000060.1 coordinate 4,030,945, forward strand.
GAAAGGGGATGTCCAAATATTGAAATTGACATAAACCTGCCGGATGTTAAAAAGGAATGCTTAGAACGTTTTGAAAGAATTGCCAGGACAACAGGTAACACCGATTTTCATTGAATGATTTATCGATTCGTGCTTTCCTATTTTATTAACGTTTTGACGATTTTACTGCGCTTATCTACCTTTTGTGTTGGTAATGAGACTTATTGAGCCTTAATCCGTTTTATTTTTTAAATTTATCCACAGATCTGAGGACACGTTCCGTGGAAAAACGATCATCTTGTCCTCATTGTAACTACTCCTACTCTCATAAGTCATCTTTGACAAGACACATGCTGACTCACAGTGGACAAAAACCTTTTTCATGTTCCAACTGCAAATATTCATGTTCTCAAAAGGGAGTTTTAAAAAGTCACATGATGACCCACAGTGGAGAAAAACCTTTTTCATGTTCCGAGTGCAACTATTCATGTTCTCACAAGGGTAATTTGTCGAGCCACATGTTAACCCATAGTGGAGAAAAACCTTTTTCATGTTCCGAGTGCAACTATTCATGTTCTCGAAGGGGTAATTTGAAGATACACATGCTGACTCACAGTGGAGAAAAACCTTTTTCCTGTTCCGAATGCAACTATTCATTTTCTCGAATTGGAAATTTGAAGAAACACATGCTTATCCACAGTGGAGAAAAACCTTTTTCCTGCTCCGAGTGCAACTATTCATGTTTTCAAAAGGGTAATCTGTCGAGCCACATGCTAACCCACAGTGGAGAAAAACCTTTTTCATGTTCCGAGTGCAACTATTCATGTTCTCGAAGGGGTCATTTGAAGATACACATGCTGACTCACAGTGGAGAAAAACCTTTTTCATGTTCTGAGTGCAACTATTCATGTTCTCGAAGGGATTATTTTAAGATACACATGCTGACTCACAGTGGAGAAAAACCTTTTTCATATTCCGAGTGCAAGTATTCATGTTTTTGAAGGGGTCATTTGTAGATACATAATATGTTGACTCACAGCGGAAAAAAACCTTTTTAATGTTCCGAGTGCGACTATTCATTTTCTCAAAAAACAATTGACATCACACATGCTAACTCAGTGTGGAGAAAAACCTTTTTCGTGTTCCGACTGCAAATATTCATATTCTCGAAAGAGTCATTTGACAAGTAACGTGCTAACTCACAGTTGAGAAAAACCTTTCGTGTTCCGACTGCAACTATTTATGTTGTCAAAAGGGAACATTGACTAGACACATGCTGACGCACAGTGGAGAAAAACCTTTTTCGTGTTCTAAGTACGACTATTCGTGTTTTCGAAAGAGTAATTTGACGAGACACATGCTGACTCAGCTGAGAAAAAGGTTCCCAGTGCATTTCATAATTGTATTTATTTATTAACAAAGTGATTTTTTTTATTTGCTTATCTTTATACAGTAAAAAATAAAAAGCGAATTATGATTCATTGTCATTTATTAAATCAATAAATGTGATGCGTCACAAAGTGAATGTGTTTTTTAATAATTTTATTTGTTTATTAATTAGTCAAAAAAGGCGTGGAGAAAAGAGTCCAAATATAATTTTTTTAGCTAAATAGCTAATAAATACCTTATTTTTCATTTCCGGAAAAATAAATTCTTACTTCTCATTATCGTCTATCTGATTAAAAGTATTTTGGAAATAAAATGTCCGAATTAAGTGAGTCCCTATTTTCAATATATTAATAAAATATGTTTATAAGCGCAGCTTCATAATAAAGTGAAGAAGTGAATTTAATTTTTTTTTTTGCTATCCATGTTTTTTACACCACCTTACTTTGTAGACAAACATGCTTTCGTCATCTGCCAATCGTTTCATCCTTTTACTAAACGCTAATTTTACATTAAAATCCCTTACACTGTTACCCACACAGTTAAATTAATCATCCCATATGTTGAATCTGAAACCTTTTGCTGAATTACAGCTTCAGATGAACATGAATAATGGACTGTGAATGAATTTGAAACGAAACAAATAATGTTTGTTGGAATTGGGTGATCATACGTTTGGGGATGAAATAAGGTATGAAAGAAGAAAAAAAGGGAGGCCAATCACTAAACACGAAGAAGCACACATAATGATAATGTTAGTTTAAGCCCAACACTATTACATGAGTTCAAAAGCAATACCTCGATGTAATAATTGTGGCCATAACCGACGAACGCATCAGCACTTTAAATATTGGTAAAGATTATGCACACCATAAACATCAACGACTTGCTTCCTATTCTTCTACTGGTCTTTCCCGAACAAATGCACTCGACATTTGCAAAGTGTTCTTGTCATTAATCTTAATTTAAAAACCTTAATCATTAAGGTGATGGTTGGAGGTGGGAACTAGGAACTGGATAATTGACAATCCGGTAAGAACTATGCATATTGTCACATTAAAACCCCACACCATGCTTGCGATAGTTGTTGAAAAGTTCTGATACAGATATTTTCTTGTTAAGTATTTTGCATGCTGAAATACGCAACTAGTTGCGCTTAAGTTGTTGCATGACATTTGTTGCACTTCTAGTTTCACGTATCATAGTTTTATGCAACAAAACTAGAATCGCGCCAGCGCGAAATTATGGCACCACTTACTAATGCAACTTATCGTGTACCTAGTGTAAAAATATGATTCAACTAGGCCAACTAGGAGAGGGTTTATTTATGCCATCTGGTGTCATAAAAGTATTTCAGCTGAGTGGACGTATGGGTTCCTTGTAATTACTTTACCGCCATTTTATGAGCGAAAATAACAAATCAACGCTGTAGGCTGTTAAAAATATACTTGATGAATGAATTCCAGCGAAACGAGTGTCTCTGGGATTTGAAACAGCCTAAGTACCTACAAAAATAGAGATTCCCGCGAAGCGGCCTTTAAGGCAATTGGAAACTGTAAATGATGTTATTTTTAAAATAACATTTATTTAGTGAAATAATATTTCAGAGCGCCTTATGCAAAAAATATTGAAACACTGCATATTACGTAGAAACTTACTATTTCCAGTTGTCAAATTAGGTGTACTGTTTTGTAATGTAAAAAAATTAGATACTTTGAGTATATATAGGCCTAATACGAATCTGTACAAAAGTTGAACATAGGACCTACCACAAGTCTTTTATTGTCCAAAAGTTATTTATATTTGCAGGAATTAGAATGTGGTTGCCATACCAAACAGTCTTTATTAAGGCTTTGGAATCGACTATATGATATTGGCCCTATAGTAATGTAATCTAACCAAATGAAATCAAGGTGCAAGAATCGTATGAAATGAAAGATGAAAATTAGCTATCGGCTGCTCGGCAATATTCGGAAATGCTCGGCCGTGACGTCACAAAAAAAATCTGAACGGAGAACCAATTTCAAATAAAGCGCCGAAACACTTCACTTCGGGTATGCTCGGAAATGTTGGCCACGCCCCCTGTCGATTAGTCACTGTGCATATGGCGACTCCCGTCGTTTTTTAATGCTATTAACTATTATTGTCTATGTACAGTAAACGCCCTGACGTTGTATATCTATGGACGTGACTGTCACTTGCTTTGTACATCTCTCTTCAAATACCTAAATTGTTCTGCTTACGTGATGGTAATCAGTTGTTTGTATTTCTAATACGTTTCGCCAAATTCAACTGTCATATTCTATCTTCTATATAAATAAAAATCTTCGTTTGTTCAAAATCTTAATTCTCCGATAGTTCTTCAATGACTCCTTTGAAATTTTGATACAACGTTGCATTCGAATACCCGTGTGTTTTAAATTATTTTTTTATTTAAAAAAAACAGCAAAAGCAACACGCGCAATTATTCCTCTATCTGCATAAACAGATTGAACAACAGCAACGCGTGGCGGGTTACAGATAGTATAGTATAAGTTTTAAATTATTAAAAACACTTGTTTTCATTTGAATTTTTAAATCAAAATTTTGTAAAGCGGTCTACTTTAACTTGACTTTGATTCATGTAAAACGTTCGTCTAAAAGAAAAATATATACATGCCACTATTCCCAATGATTGTTCATTAGATGCTTATAAATTATTTAATTTCACTATCGGAGGAAAGTTAGTAGAGATCATACTGGGATGCTGAGATTAATCAGCCAGTCGACGGCATCGGGAGTCACTTGATTCAGCACAGATATCTCCCCGGGAAACTTATGAAGTAGACAAACTTATCAAACTCCTTCGTGTATTTCGTGCAGTGAATGATGTTTAATTTAATTTTGAAGTTCATAACTACACACGCTTAAATAAGACAAACATATCGTTAACTTGGAAGAAACCTGGAATCGAAACGTTGCTTGAAATGGTAACATTCGTGCTTGCTGCCAACATCTTAATAGCCTTGTTCCCTTTGTTTTACTTACTGTCACTCTTAACCTTAGATGAATTAAAAGAGAAGATAGATTACTGATAGTTTCAGTGTACTAGGTCCATTTTGAGATTAACTGCGTTTAGTATCTTACATAATTTAATTGGTAAGACAAGCTGTCACCAGCTGCCACGAACACGTCAATCTCTGATATTTTTTTTGCGAAAAAAATGCCTACCTGGGCTTATGAGAGTTTCACAAATCATTCACTTGCAAAAACAAAGCATATGGAATTTCTTTTCATTTGTATGTGTTAAAAAATCACTTATTATTTAAATAAATTCAGTTATTCACATGGATTTTTGTTACACGCTCGCCCGTCGTGGGCCGCCGCATTCAGAAACGACGGGCTTTCAAAATAATATAGCTGTTTCACCCGTACACATATATGCCTTGAATGGCTGTCCCTTTCTAATACGTTCCGTTGTATGCTAGGCAGACTGTATGTAGATATTTCATCTATTTTCGTATCGTTATTGACTATTATTTTCTTATGTGTTTCGTTATTTGGACAACGATAGTAACAATTCTTTGTATCCAAAGCTTTGTATGTAAAACTAACCTTCTCACTTCTGAGTTCGTAGTTTATTTTAAAGTCTTCTTTCTTGCCAGGTAATACTTTGAAGGAAAGACAATCTTCTAGACAGGATATTACGATGTTGAATAAGATCCAAAGCTATACCAATATTAAACACTGCGACGGATTGAAAGCGAAACAACAGTAGGTGTGAAGGTATGCATATAAAGAATAAGTTTTTTTTTCAAAAATTAAGAAAATGGTGATATTTTTATGTTGACGATTAAATTTTCTAACGATTTAAAATGTGCCGTATTTGGTTTGTCGCCAAAACGACATTTTTGTTTCAAAATAATTATAAGCAATAATTAGTCTCCTGAAATACCAATACAAATTGAAAATATCTCCCGAGTAAAAATAAATGCCGCCAACGGGAATTGAACCCGTGCCTTCTGATGTCCGGTCAGGTGCTCTGTAACCACTGAGCTATGTCGGCTTATTTCCAACCCGCCAAATGATTCAATATGTACTAGTACCTCAATCAACAATTACTGCTTATTATGTTTTTTCCACCTGTAAACAACTAACTTTATTTTTGTAGGAAAGGCTTTGTTAGTGCTAAATTTCTCACTAGATGGCGTCGAGATATATGATATCTTCATTTATTGGTGAAATATTTTTGTCAAATATTATTATTTTTTAATGATAAACTATTAAACCTTTATGCTATGCATAAAACCTTGTCTTATAAACATTAGTTTATCATTAAAAAATAATTATTTTGTTTCTATTTGTGAATTCGGCGGTGTTGAAGTTAGCCCTCAGTGGAGGATTCTACGTCATAATGACGTTGTAGCCAGTTGTAACCGTTTCGGAATATGCGTTTTTTTAATCAATATTTAGGAATGAAAATATTAAAATTGCACATTTTTAGTACAATATTATCAGACTTATTAATATTTTCTACACCTTTATTAACGGTATTCACAGTTCGTAAAAATATTACAGATCAATTTATTTTTCTGCCATCCTAATATCAAAGTTAAAAAACATTTTTTGTTTTTGTTTTATAAAACATAATAGTGTTAATAATTTCTTAATTCAAAGGTATAGCATATATCTAGTAAAGACATGTGCATTTTTTTAAATTTTGTGTGTTTTAAATTATAAAATATAAACCGTAAAAAAAAAAAAAATTATTCAATGTTTTTTTTTTTCGTGCTTCCGATTTTTTGTCCGGGTTAAATCTTCCCCATAGGAAAAACTAAACCCTTCTACACACTTTTCCACAAATGATTATCTAGTCAACCAACATTATGCAAGTGCATTATATAAGCAAAATAAATACAAAACAATACAAGAACAACAACACGTCAACTCACCAGAGAAATAATAATTTTGCTCTCTTTACCATAAATTACTGATTAAATAAAAATTATTAAAAACAGCATTTTGATGGTCGTAAATTTAAAAAACAAAGGATCGATTTAGTTGAAGCACAAATATGTAGTAGATAAATTAAATTTTTTACCGAAAAAAAAGTTTTTTTTTATATTGCATTATATCAACACAGTGGCTGAGCCAAATTATTTTTGTAATAACTACAGGCAACTAACAAGAATGTTGTCTGTTGTATGTTGATGATGCGGTACTGATTGCTAACAGTATGGAAGATTTACAGTCTCTCGTGTCTAGTTTGAACCAAGTATGTATGAAGACTCAGTTAATGATGAATGTAAGTAAGTCCTAAGTCATGGTGTTTGAAAGAGGGAGTTTGAAAACTGCGTGCAATATAGTTGTGAATGAGGAATACTTGGAGCAGGTGGATGAGTTGGCGTATTTAGGAAGTATGTTCTAGAGAGATGGGAAGGCTGACAGAGATATTGAAACAAGTGGAAATGCAGGTAACTCCATTAATGGAGGACTGAACGCAGTTGGCGTTAACAAAAAAATGTCCAAAGAAGCGAAGCTGGCAGTCCACAAGGGAGTGCTGGTTCCTACCCTGATGTATGGAAGTGAGGCATGGAACTGGCGGAGAAATTATGAAAGTAGACTTAATGTTGTAGACATAAGATCCCTGAGGCGTATGTGGGTGATTAGTAAGATTAAGAAATGTATGCTTAGATGATTTGGAAATGTAGAGAGAATGAACGACGAAGGGAGTGTAAGGAAAGGTTAGTCAAAGTCGACCCTAAAATCACGCAAATTTGAATTGCCTATATTTTCTAATTTAAAATATAAATAAATAAACTCTCACATATCTATACTAAATGTTTGCTTTGTCTTTTGATCAAAAAAATATTATTCAGTTTGGTTGGGTATTATGGCCACTAATCCATATTTAAGTTTTGCATGAAATAGGCCGCGCAGCCGTTCCTCTTAATGTAATAGGCCATTTTACCTAATTCAAAGACATTGCATTTTGTCCGTACGTTGTTTTTTAATCTCTTGTTCCTTTACAGGTCTTCTCTATGAGCTGGGGCAAATTGTGGAGCTTCACAGCTTGATCTTTCAGTATCGCCATGGATCTTTCTAACACAGCAAGTGTCATCGTCAAGGTAGAACCAGAACACATAGAAGAAGACGAAAGTGAAACGTTGTTTACGGAGAAAGAAACTGAATTTTCGGAGAATTCTGGGAATATCGCCCAGGCTGCTGGTAAGAAAGATACTATATGCCCGGAAACACAGGGTAATTTTGTCGCTGCAAAATTTTTTTTTGCATTAACCACACATAGGCGCTGGGAAAAATAATTTTCTTCACAGCCTTTGTGATCTTTGGGGATGCTGTTTGGGGGGGTATTTTTTAAAAGAGAGGAAGTTCTGGGAATGTAAAAGGTATGAGGGTTGGGTAAGAATCTACAGATCAGTGTGTCCAGAAGTGACAGACCTATGAATATATCCCTCCCACTGCGGCGCAAGGCGATGGGTCGTGAGACCAGTTGAAGAAGTCAAAGGGTGTCCCCAATTTAGCCTCTCCCGATCTGGCAGCCACGCAGCTGGTGGACAAGCGCATCCTTAACACACCTCACTAGATGAACCCGGGCACAACTGCTAAATCACCAAAACGTACAACTTGGGGTTACCTATGGCAGAGATTTTGGTTATCCAATAAATGGTTCCCGCAGCGGCGGTACCTAAACATGCCTCCCAAATTGGTTGATCCCGCGTTGTCGAGTGATATTTACTGTATACACTAGGACAATCACTCGTAGCTACCGAAACTGCTAGTGGATAGTAAGTAGCGAGAGAAATCCAGAGTTTATTTATAAGGATAAGAACTTATCATATATTTATTTTATTTCTTGTATTTTCTTTGCAGGAACACACATTTCGAGGGAAATCAATGAAAACAACGGACACAAATTTGATTTTTTTAGTGATAGTTACAAGCAATACGATCTGGTTCGCTCATCATCTGGCAAATTTCCATGCCCCTACTGCAAATATTCAACTAAATCCATGTCTAACATCAAAAGACATTTACTCACTCACAGCGGAGAAAAACCATTCTCGTGTCCCGGCTGTAACTATTCATGTTCAAGTAAGTCAAACTTAACATCTCACCTGCTTACCCATAGCGGAGAAAAACCATTCGCGTGTTCCGACTGCAATTACACTTCTTCAGACAAGTCGACGATGAACCGACACATGCTTACGCACTCCGGGGAGAAACCTTTCTCATGTTCCGAGTGCAACTATGCTGGTTCAAGAAAGACGCACTTAAAGAGACACATGCTGACTCACAGTGGAGAAAAACCATTCTCATGCTTAGAATGCAACTATGCGTGTTCGGACAGGTCGCTTTTAAAGAGACATATGTTGACATGCCATTCTCCTAGCCCGAATGCAAATATTTATGTGAAGAAAAGTCTCAATTAACGATTTTAATGTTAATTCTTTCAGAGAAAAACTGTTCTTATGTTTGGATTGTAACTTTATGTGCTCACGAATATTATATTTAAGATATTAAGTTTGAAGTGTTTCGCAGCAAAACGGACCTCGAATCTTTGTTGAACAGGGATATTCTAAGCAGATGTCGGAAGGAGAATATTGAAATTCGACGGTGATAATAGTAATACAGCAAGTAAAGGAATTTTTCACTTGGTGGGGGTAATGGAAGAAGCGACAAGTTGTACTTAGAATAAATTAAACAAATTTTGCGATAAAACGAAGAGCTCTTTAGAAGGAGGACAATATGTGTTAGTCTTATAAATTAATTTCGTACGTACTAATCTTCAAATACCTAGTTAGTTTGAAATCCTGTTATTTCCTGCTAGTTACAAATCTTGATTATGTGCTACGTTTATTAAATTGAAGAAAAATGGTAGAACCTGCAGTCAAGCTGCCTTGAGGTAGTTTTGCGTGACTACTTTTGCCTGTTGTTATTGATTATAAAAATAATAAATTAATAAATGTTTTTTAAATAACTTTTATTTTCCTAAAACTCCATATATTTCAATGACTGGTATCGAATTCCAAACGAAGTTGAAACTAGAAAACTTTCTCAAATTCACTAATAAAGCAACAAAACAAGTTTTATAACTTTATTTGTTTTTTACCTGACCGGTTTCAGACAAATACGTATTTATTTTCACTTTTCATTTTGCGTAAAACTACGACATTCTTAGTTCATCTGTATTTTTTTTTTCAATTTACCACATACACGAATTCCCGAGGAAAATAATTTTACTCAGGGTCTATGTCATCTTTGGGGATGCTGTGTGGAGGGTATTTTTTTAAGGAAAGGAAGGAGAGGAATTTCTGGGAATGTGGACCAGCTAGGTTGATGAGTAACATTATATTTGGACTGGACGGTAATAAGAACACCCCCTCCCAATGTTTGACTTGTGAGAGTACAGTTTCTATCACGTCTAAAAAAATTATATCTGTCGTCAATTTTTTTTTTTTTATACAAATATGTATTTCACTAGTAATAAGATAAAAGATATTATGATATGATTAATATTTATTATTTTTCAATGTTCTCCCATAATAAGCGATAATATCTCCCGACCACGAATAATGTCGAGAAGCCAAGCTTCTGAAGTACAGATAACATCGAAGTCATTATTTAGAACAGCCCTAAGAAAGTCATGCGTTTTTGTACGCAATCCACGTATGTTTTGATAATATACGGTTAAAGAAGCCATATTGTAAAACATAAATAAAATATCACAAAAAATCTATTTTCATTAAATAAAGTAGCAATGCAAGTTCAATTTATGTAGAAAAAAAGTGTACGATGTAAATTTGACCCCTAACACGGGGTATGATATGCCATTACTTGATTAAAAGTAATTTGGTTACTGGAAGTTAAAAGACCAAAGAATAGTTTTTAATTATGTATGCTACTTAAAAATACTGAATGCGAAAAAAAATTAAAAGAAAAAAGATTATGATTAAACAGTGTAACTGAAATCATTGGAGTATTTGAAAAGAGTAATACTATTTTGTTTATATCTGTCTCAGAGGAAATTCTAAAAACAGGAGAACCGTTATTTTTTTCTCATAAATATATAACAGTTTTTTGTCCACAAGTATTTTTATATTTTTCAGTTTTAAGTTCCCTGGCTTTCTTCATAAGTAACTTGTTAGAAGGCGTTAGGTGGTCATTGAGGAATATACGGCTTGCTACTACTGGAAGGCCGATATCTGCTGAAGTCAAGGTCCGGTGGTGACGAACAGCTTCCAACAAGGCGTCCTTGAAATCTCGACGAAGTAGACCTATGTTTATATTTAATGTACATGTAGATGTGGATGTGATTTTAAGAGTTGACGTTGGCCAGGGTCGCACTCTTTGAATGAAGCCTATGTCCCTTTTTTGTAGTTGGTACCCAACCTTCTGGGATACATTCATTATAATATCCTGAAGGTTTTCACTTCTTGATACCGGAACTCCTTAAATTTCAACATTCCATAGTCCATCGAATTTATCTCGTTGATTCATTTTCATACTACCAAAGCCATCCCTGTCGTTGGGAACAAAGCAAGGATTATGGATATTAATAAAAACCATTAGAATCGTGTAAGTACAAGAAGAAACTAGGAGAAGTAATGAAATCAAAATGAGTGGAGACTTGAAAATCAGTCTCCCGTTGTCAGATATCTCAATGTTATTTGTAATCTTGTTTATGCCAGGATAGCGGATCGCATAACAATATCCTGGTACTAAAATTTTTCTTGAATTTTAGATAACAGGTTCTTTTGAAATTCGTAAGTGACTTCGATACCCTTCAGTTTCTTCTAATAGTCTAATGTCATCTCTTTCAACATGTTATTATGTGCACCTAATTTAATTAATCTTGGGACCCATTTTCAACAACACATTCTCAAGCTCGTTCTGCAAAGTGTCAGAAATTATAGAGTTTCTGTTGACGCCATCATGGTTGGCAATATCGGTTCGATTTAAATTGAAACGCGTGAACGAAATTTTGTTTGATTTTTGTTAATAAAAGTTGATCAACTGAAACTGAAACGTCTAAATTAGGCAATAGCCGCTGGCCCTAAAATAAAACACGGACCTACAAAACCCACATAATAATACAATATTTAGCATTTAACAGATAATTTAGACAGTATCTCGGACTTAATAATTGATCGTGTTTAATAACGGATCAGACATTTCAATTCTAGTTGATACTTTTATTGGTCGACAAGATTTCTAACTACAAACTTGATTTTGTTGAAAGAATATTAGCACTCGTCAATATACCGCCAAGTGTCAAGTTATCAACGAAACTTGAAACATCCGAATCCACTATTACCTATCACAGTATTAGTAAAAATCAAAGTTGATGGTGTCGGAATGTTTGTGGAAATTTCCGTAGATGCAGGGGGAGTATTTTTTTCAGGACATGAGAAATTGTAATAATTTTTTAACATTGGCAACAAATATTTACCATTGCAACATTCTTCAAGAAAATATCAACAAATTATTAATTTGGTGTAATGAAAATAGACTTTACTCAAATATCTCAAAATGTTAAATAGTTAGATTTTATCGAATAAAAAATCCAGTGATTTTTTATTACAACATTGATAAAAATGCTCTTAAGATATTAACACAAATCAAAGACTTGGGCATCACTTTTCAATGAAATCTTTCATTTGTTAACCACATAACAGAAATCTGTAATAAGGGCTTAAAAATGTTGGGATTTATAACTAGGCTAACCAGTAAAGTTAACAATATAACCACTGGATTGCTTTTGGTAGTATAAATGCGCCAATTTAAATGCCTCCGATTGTTTATTGAAAAAAATTGCAAATTATCTCGTGATCTCACATCCTACAAAAATGAAACAAACGGTAAAATACAGGTTAACTCATTGGCTATATAGCACCATAACAAGTTTGTATGACTCCATGTAAAAATTCTAAGTTATGTTTTTTTTAATGTTGGCGAAAAATTAAAAAAATTATCGTCCGGATATCTCGAGCAATCGAGGCAAAATTATTTATTTCGCGTGGTCGATCCAGTGGATAAAGTGTATTAAATTGTTATATATTGCCTATGTAAGAAGTCAACTTGAGTTCAATTCTTCTGTCTGGACCCACATTATAATATAAATGTACAACATGTTGAAAGAATACAAAACTAATTCTTACGTTTTATAAATTTTAAAATGTGTATTCCAGCAATTATGTTGAACTACAACATTCTGTTAAAATATATGAATTGGCTCAAATTGTCAGACAGAAGAATTTTCACTGACTTGGTATTTCTATATAAAATTCTAAATGATTTAGTTGATATTCCGGTATTGCTAGTATTAATAAGCTTTCGGATTGCACAACGTAACACTAGAAGTCAGGATTTATTTCAGAGCAGAAATTCTGGGACTAACTACCATATGTATTCCTATTTTCCCAGAATACTTAATGAAGCAACTCAGTTATGTACAATAAATAATGTATATTTCTTAATATTCTCATGTAAAATCCCCGAAAAAGGGCGTTAAAAAATAAATAAATTAAAAAGATTTTTGACATATATCTTGAGATATCTTGCCATAATGTGCCAAATTTATAGAACCTAATAATAGTAATTTAATAGATTTCACTATGTTCCTATTGCAACAGTTCCCATTCTCAAAAAGCACATCTGACGAAACACATGCTGACTCACAGTGGAGAAAAACCTTTTTCATGTTCCGACTGCAGCTATTCGTGTTCTGAAAAGGGAGAGTTGAAGAAACCCATGCGCACGCACAGTTGAGTGTATAATGGTTTATTTTCTTTGAACACATTCATGCCCAATATTGGGTAGAAAACGGACTTTGTCTGGATCCTGCGTAATATTTCTTTATAAATATCGTATACATGTGGTCTGTTTTCCTGCATTTCTGAACAAAGAACACTTATAGTTACAATCAGATTAATATATTTGACTCGTGTATTTCAAAACCACGTACGAATCATTAAGAATCGTATTTTTCATAACATCTATGAAAATTCTATCCATTTTATTAGTTCCCAGATAAAATGCAAATGAGACAGTAAAGAGATAAGGTATATTGAAGTAAATAAAACGTTTTTAAAGCATACGTCACTATTTATTATAAAAAAAACATATTTACAAATACTCTGGCATCATGAAATATTACAATAGGTAATAATAAAAATAGTCTCAGGGCATGTCTAATCTCAATGATTAACTAGATGGTTATTTAAAAAACGCTTATTTGGGAGTGGTCTATGCAGATTATATTTTGAGGTGTCAAACTACCTTATAATCTTCCTTAGGAGAGGGGGTCAGATCAATTGGGGAGCTGCCGTGGAATATCATTGCTTTGTATGCGATCCGTCACCGTAATCACGGCGCTCCGTAAATTGATCTGACCACGTCTCCTGCAGTAGGGGGTCGCATCATTTTCACATTTCGCCTGGCTAGCAGATCACGGTGCATCATCGTCGCCACACCCACACGTAGAACACATCATCTGTTAGGTGTGACAGGTCTGTAATGGATTATAGGCTAGCGATATGTAGTTATTTAAAATGCTCTGATACATACAGCGTCATGTGTATTCCCATCAAACTTGTAATAGATATGGATCCTCAGACATAATATTCCAGTTATTAACAAAAGTAAGCTTCGCGGAGAACGAAAAAAAACGACTAAATATGTCGATACCAGATGGTAAATGTACAGAAAATAGGGAGAGGCAAGGCAGAGTTTTCCAATAGCCCCAATGTGTTTTGATTGCCGGAATGATGGAACCTTAATTATAACCTCTTGAGACCCGAGGCTTAACCAAGCACCAAAGAAAATATTTTTTGTTTTATTCTTTATTATAAGGGTAAAAGAAGCATATCTTTTTTTAATACATAGTTTATTAATTACAGAAGGTACACTATAGTGCACCTCAGGTCATAACGTAGCGAAAAAAAATATTTTCCTAATATGAAATTCAGTACTATAAAAATCTGAAATAAAAACAATAATTTAACTAATTTTAGGACTTATAAGATATCCTAAGACATTTTAAAAGTATAATAAAAAATGATAAAAACACGTAACTTAAAAAAAAAACTTTAATATTCTACATAAAATTAGGATTTACATTATAAATTTACAAAATTAGTGCATATCTTAAAATCTAACAGTATGATACATTTCAAAACAATTCTTTATACATAAAAACATATTACATTTAATACAAATAAATTTAGACCTAGACTTTCATCCAGGAAATCGATATTTTGAGGCATTCGCTGCATCTAGAAAACGTTGAAGTTGTCCTACGTTATCAAAACGTACCTCGGGAATAGGTTGAGGAATAAACTTTCTGTGCTTCTTCGGAGGTTCTGGCTCACATTGAGGTGATGGGGAGGCATTTCAAGGTCTGCCTCTGCCCGATCGTGGGGTGAAATCTATATCACCACCTTGGTAGTGGATCATGGCAGTGGCTACCCGCATCCTAAAGGCCAAAAGTCCCATCTTATCTCGTGCAAGAACTCCCTCAGAAGCACAATTCCTCCGGTACATTAGCCAACAATTGACTATAAATAAATCTAAAGTGATTAAACACTCTTACGGGCCATTTGCAGGTACGCATTACCGTACGGTAATAGGCAATGCGCCTATCGCAGAAATCTATTCCCCCCTTTGAGGTATTATAATTTTTTACGATGGCTGGCTGAGGAACGTCAATTTTTCTACATTCCTCCTTTGACCATCATTTACAAGTCACCAAAGGGGAGCTCCCTGCAGAAGTTGAGAGAAGTACAGACTTGTTGTCTTTCCATTTGACGACACACACTTTGTCATCTTGGCGTACCTTCTCATCCCAACTTCCCCGCGCCAGATCTTTGTCAGGTTTAAGCTTCTTCACAACATCTCCAATCCTGTTTGTTCGTACTGTACCTGTTATGAATATTTTTTCAACTTACAACATTTCTGCAAGCTTTAAGCTTGTAAAAAATCTATGTGTAAATGATGCAGGAATTATTCTTAGGTACAGTACCACACAACAGTTTTACCATACTTGCACCTAGGCCTAAAGCTTTTTTATCCTCTTCGCTGACCGTCCCAGCTCCTACATAGATGTGAAAATCCAATACAAGCCCATCCCTTGCAGCAAGAACAATTTTTTTCAGGCCGAGAGGGTTGGGCTTGGATGGAACATATTGTCAGTCTGGCAGCGTCCAGAAAAAGGAATCATTTGCTCGTCTATTGACAAATGAGAAGCTCTAGGCAAAGTGTGAATTTTTTGGTGATGTTGTGAATGAAGGGTCTGACCTTCCAAAGCTTATTTGGATCGTTTGTTCTGTCCTGCAAATTGTCCGCAAAATATAAAAAATTGCGTAGCCCAAAATATCGATCTCTGGATAAGCAATTAGTGATAATTGGTATACTTAAATCTAAGGACCAGTACATCCGAGTTTGTGGAAACTTCGAACTGCCCATCAGCACCTGGACCCCGGTGAAGTTAATCAATTCCCTGGAATTCGTATTAACGGACCTATGGTGCCATTCCTGAATTGAATTTAAGTTGGTCTGCTCCGCCACTAGTTCCGAAAACTGAAGGTCCAGGTACTCGAACAGCAGTTTCATGACATTTTTGGAAGAGTCTCTTTCGGTTTTGAGAACTTTTTCCGAGGCTGGTCTTACAGTAGGCATTCTATAACAGTAAAACAAAAATTATAAGAACATTAATTGAATATAATATCAGGGAGCAACACAAATAGCAACTCGTACGACGTGAACTGTTGTGGTTTACATACAATTGATAGAAGATGTCACATAGGTCAATAATGTGTGAATAATATATTATATTCCTTAGCTAATTAATTCCACTCTTCAATATTACTAAAATACTCACACTTTTGAAAGCCATGACAAAAGTCTGGACTGCCTATCCATTATTTCTTCCTCTTCGAAGAGATCCTCTGGTGGTACCTAGTGGAGAGGTTGCTTCCGGAATTTCAAAGACATACAAACTGTCAACATCTGACTCTTCACCGTCGGACACTTCAACATCGCTCCCATTGAAGATGTGCGAAATATCATCGTCATTCAGAAACCGAACTGAAAGAAAAAAACAAACATGAAACGTCACAATACTGACCCGAGGTACACTACAAAGTACCTACTATTGTTTTGACAAATTGGATTACTTTACAATCAATATAAACATAATGTATAATCTAACAAGTAAATATGTTACTTTCATAACTATATTCCATCTAAATATCATTAAATATTCCATATTTCAAAAGAAATTGAATAACTTACCCGGCGAGATGAGGAACCGGGCGCCATTTTGAAATAATGCACTCTGCAAAACTTTGAAACAAGTTTTAAATAATAATTTTGTGATAAATGCCACAGCTGACAAATCCTGGCGGAAGAAATATATACTATTAGTCTATGAAAAGTGTTGTCAGCGTAAGAATATTAATAACAATGGAAAAAAAGAACAACACAGGTACAATAGAGTGTACTTTAGGACGCAAGAGGCTATCAAAGGAAAGGAAACATTACAGAGAATTAATCCAAAAATATAAATTTGATTGATAAAAGAGCCATTCTTTAGACACACCCAAAAATTGGTAATTTTAATTCGAATTCTAGACGTATTGACTCTTTTCAAAATTATTTTACCGTTGGTCGTTGCCCTTTTTTTAAATTTTAAATGTTAAAATTTATGACCAATATTAAAAAATAATAAATTATCTATTTTTAGCACTTCGCAGAATTTTAATTTTACTTCAAATAAAATTATAATTTATAATATCCTAAGACGCGTTTTGTGACGAAAATCCCCCAATTTGTCTATTTATTTACGCAGTTACAAATTAATTTCTTTTCATACATATTTTACTTACATTATTGAAAAATTAGAAATTATTTTAACCATTAAATTATTTTTAAAAGTATGTTATTCTAATGACTTAACTTATATTTTTTATTTGTATTTGCCTTGAGAGACACTCTTGTCAATAACATTTTGAGGATATTCCTTTACTAAACATGGGCAGAAAAAAATATTAGTGAAATTTAATTTTCCTTGTACTTTACAAGGGAAGGTTGTCTGAACGATCCAATTTTATTCAGTCAGATGTATTAAACATTTAGCGATAATTTTGTGTTGTTTATTTTCCAGGGAAAAGAACCAACTAAGAATATATTTTCATTCTAAAGCAGAATATTTTAGAATATTTGTTCAATACACCCGGAGTTGCGCGAGTTACAAGCATACAACATGACCTAGGATACATGGTTGTACGGAGGACAATGAGTATTGTTGTATGTACCTACTAGTAAGTGAATGGTTTTATAGGAGCACACTTGTTATACAGGGTGTCCGGGGGAAAAATGCGCTAACTTCGGGGGGTGATTCCATATGATTTTACAAATAAAAAAGATTAAGAACGAGTTCTCTTTTTTTTTCTACGATGGGTGTAAAAAAATAAGTAAAAGTTTAGTTAGCGTTTTGCACAACATTTTTCACGTTCGATATTAAAATTTTATTATTTAGAAATTGTAAAGAAAATTTAATGTTATTTCTAAATCAGTATTATTTGTTTTTACGGAAAATTACAATTGAAAATACACAAAGAACATTGCAAAGTGTACAAAAGTGATAAAATACTTCAGTACTTACGCACATATTTATATTAATATAATATAATAATTGTCTATGTCTTTGTTATTGTCTATCTGTGACTAAATAAAATTATGGTTGAAGTGGTGGTTTTTCTATGGTTGACGGTGGTGACTAACGGACGCACGTTTGTTACATCCTGTTTGCAATCTCTAATTCTACATAATATCCGGAACCCTGTTTAACGCAGTAAATTTTCTAAATGATAATTATGGGTAAGTAATAATGCTTTTAAATCACTCTATTCATTTTGGTAGCGGCCGTTGTTGCAAATCAGACTGAGGTACACTGTTCTGTAATTTGAGCTATAGCGTGCTCAAATGCACGACTGTGTCCAATGCGACCTAACTAACTAGCCATCACGCCGTTTCCCCTCAGAGGTAGGCAGAGAGGACGGACCACCAAACAACTCCGTCTTGACACACACTCCTTGCCTCGTTCACATTCATACATCGTCTCATACGTACTCTACTATTATTCTGACTCTTGACATGGCCCGACTTAAGTATCTGCTTCACTTGATTGTGCCTTTTTTTCCTCGGGCGTCCCCAACTTCTGCTACCATTCACATTTGAATCGTATAGTCTCCTTACAGTCCTTGCTTCGCTTATTCACTCTACATGCCCAAACTATCCAAGCTTAAAAAGCATATCCTTCCCGTACGAAATAAAACTTGCACCGGTTATCCCAATTTATAAAAGTTCGGCTACAAGAAATAAGTTATAAGCATAGACATATGAATATTAGTAGACCTGCCCTAAGTGATTAAAAGCGTATTATTCCCCACTCCCCATACCGGTTCCATTGGAGCCGGCTGGGCTCGCGTATGGCCTCCCATGAATTTAGAAAACGTGACGTCATCATTCTTGTGCGAACTATGGTCGAGGCATCATCGGTTCATTTTACGAAATAACACGGCAAAATGATGGCTTGCGCTATGAAAACTTGTAAAAATAGAAGTGAAAAAGAGAATAAACCCAATTGTCGTATTACATTCCATAGGTAAGCATTATTTTAATTTGTTGTAAGCTGATTAACATCGTATAATATGGATCAGTTTTAGAAACATATACTATCACGCGATGGACGCGACACACAAAGCCGCGTGCACAAGAATCAGGGATGTGCTGTTTACTGGGGTAAGTAAATTATGAACATTCGTAAAAGTGTCTTGACTCAATAAGGAAACAAAATATTCGACTCTGAAAATAAAAGAATTTTTTTTGCCGAATTTGGACTTAGCAAATTCAAAAGCAGATTTTACTTTTAAGAACTAAATGGTGATATCATAATGCGAGATGCCTATTTACTGTCAGATTGATTTATTGACGAATCACAGTCAGCTTTACCCCCTTCGTTCTTCAACAGTTGATTTTACCCCTCGCCATTATCTTCTCGTCTATTAATATTCATATGTCTGTGGTTATAAGCGTCACTTTCTTGATCTTACTCGTTACGCTTATATCAGCCTTAAACACGACCTAGTTCAACTTAACCAATCGGTACACCAAAGTTAGGAAATCTATTTGACGTTTTGTTTGAGAACGTTTAGTCTGTCAATTTGACGTGTACCTATTATTAGTATTTGTTATTTTTTTTTAAATAATCGCAAATTATTAAAACTATGTATTACTGATGTTTTACTAAAAGCGAAAAGACGAACAGTGCTTCGTTCAATACTGACAAAATCATTAACATTTCAATCAACAAACAAAAAACCTACACAAAAACCTTCAACTCAATAAATAATGTAAAACCCTAGGTTAGGGGCTTGAATACATAATAACTATGTTTAAAATTGTTATCATTTAAACTTGGACTTAATGCCGTACTCCAATACTTTACGACCCTGGATAAAAGAAGACAATTTGCTGACTTAATATGTCTACAAAAAATTATTCATTACAAGCTTGAAACAACTCAATGTCTGAGCAATATTCTTATTAAAGTTCCTAATACACGTAATCTAAGGAGTCAGAATATATTCCATCTAGAATTATTTAAGAACAATATTACATACTTCAATCTATTGTCTCGAATGTGTCGTATGTACAATTCTATTGAGTGTAACTACATAGATATATAAATATATATATATGCAAATAGTCTCACTTATTTTAAAAAGCAAATTAGCAATGGATTGTGAATGTTTGTTGGTTTTTTTATTTACTCTATTTGTTTTCTGTTTTTTTTTTATCATATATTGATCTATTTGTTTTGTTTTTGATATCTCTTTTTTGGCTTTGCTCACGTTTTGCTGTATATATTTTTTTGTACCCTATATAGTGTATATTGATACTTAAACTGTGCATGATGTGAACATTTTTAAGTGGACCGTTGACATCTACTTTTTTTGCAGCGCTTATCCAATGATTTTTTTTCATGTTAATTATCTGTAAATGTTCCTAAACAATAAATAAATAAATGTTCTGTTTCAGATATATTTGTTTGGGCTTAAAACATTTTCCAAACGCTACCACAGCAGTCCCATGGATCTGCTAAATACAAACTATGTTTCCGTCAAGACGGTACCAGGACTCCAGGAAGAAAGCGGAGGTGAAATTCAACTTACTGATCTCTCAGATGTAAAGAAGGAATGTTTGCAAATGCGATGAGTACTCCTACACCCAGTTAGTTGCACTGCATACGTAAATAAATGTAGTGTTCTGAATAATTTTTGTAATTTCTGTAAACAGATTATATGCTTTTTCACAATATCCTGAATATGAGAATCTGTCAGAAATTAGAAAATGAGTGAAATTAGAAACTGTCTTAAATTATAAAATGACTGAAATTAGAAACTGTCTGAAATGAGAAACTCTCTGAAATTAGAAACTGTCTGAAATTATAAAATGACTGAAATTAGAAACTGTCTAAAATGAGCAAGTACCTGAAATTAGAAACTGTCTGAATCTAGAAAATAACTGAAATGAGAAACTGTCTGAAATTATAAAATACCCGAAATTAAAAACAGTCTTAAATAATAAACTTTCTGAAATGAGAATCTGTCTGAAATGAGAAACTGTCTGAATTGAGAAACCGTCTGAAATTAGAAACTGTCTGAACTGTAGAAAATTACTGAAATTAGAAACTGTCTGAAAATAGCAAATACCTGAAATTAGAAAATACCTGAAATTAGAAACTGTCTAAAATTCGAAAATGACTGAAATTAGAAACTCTCTGAAATTAGAAACTGCTGAATATTTATAATTACACAGCTTTGTTTTTACTTACATTGCTCACAATAAGTTCTCGATTCTTCAAGTTTTCACCTGAACTTATTTGTGCCGCGATGTAATTTACATTTCATAATAATACATAAATTTTGATGGAAGAAAACATCATTCCACTGTCTATGAACAACAAAACTCCGTATTGAAGGTACTGAAGAGCAAATAAATTTTCCTTCTTAAAACAGACATCTGGGGTCATTCTTATTTCTTAAATAACCTTGAAGTCTCTTATCTAAATTCTCCCTTCTACGTGGTTAATCAATGGAATCTTTAATTCTAAATACTTCAATTTAATGTTTTTTTTAATAAATAAATGCTTTGTTTTATATCAATGTACGTATTGTTGATTTGTTTTTCCAGGTACCATTAATGTGGAGTCTGTTACCATCAAGGCGGAACCTGGACCCCTAGAGGGAGATAAAAGGGGATTTCCTTACATGGAAATTGACATAGACCTGTCGGACGTTAAAAAGGAATGCTCAGATAGCTTCCATACACTTACTCAACCAGCAGGTAAAATCATTTTCTATCTTTTTTTATGAATTTACTATGCTTACTTATACTTAGTTTATGTATATCGGATAAAGCCCTTGAAGTGATTTTCTCACGAAAACTCTGATACAAAACCAAGAAACAGGTATAACTTAGCCCACAGGTTACTTGTGCACTTACGTTAATAGAAAGACAAGAAGAAAATATGTAATAACTAGCTGACGTGTACTCGGCGTTGCTTGACTTTTCTCTACTTTCTATAAATTCTAGAAGAAATTCTCGAAATGATAGTGAATACCTTATCAAAACCCGTTACTTAGTTTATAAGAATTAAGCACAGAAACAGACAGACGCCGATAGCGACTTCGTTTTATACTATTCAAAAATAAATTACGACCAG
This sequence comes from Hesperophylax magnus, assembly GCA_026573805.1. NCBI lineage: Eukaryota > Metazoa > Arthropoda > Insecta > Trichoptera > Limnephilidae > Hesperophylax > Hesperophylax magnus. Next base: position 4,053,098 of record JAIUSX010000060.1, read on the forward strand.
AATTCTAATTAAACAGGGACTCGCGTACGCGGAGACGCATCTAAGAAGGAAACCATTCCCGTGTTTGAAGTGCAGTTATATAACCCTAATTCAGACTATGTGCTCCAAAAATCGGAGGAAATCATTTTAGTGTTATGGGTGTAGTTTTATTAAAGTTGGAAACTCACTCAAGAATTAGCTCTCAAGTAAAAACGAGATTTCTGATCAGAATGAATTGATAAAACAAATGGGGGGGTGGCTAGAGAATTTCAGAGAAGACACTAATTCATTCCCCGATTCCCCACAGTATTTTCAAATCCACGAATGAGTGGCTAGAGAATTTCAGAGAAGACACTAATTCATTCCCCACTTCACCACAGCATTTTCAAATCCATGGGGGGGTGGGGTGGCTAGGGAATTTTGAAATAATTAATTCTCCACAAAATTTTGGTTCTAGATTTTCACTAGAATATTTGATTTCCCCAGAATTTGACCTCTTGATCAATATTTGAAAATCTCCCTAGACATCATTTACTTTTGTACTTTGAAAACTTATCCATATGAAACCAAAAAAATGTGACATTTTCTAAAAATGTCCTAAATGTGATCCACTCTCGTGGACCTTCATTTACATCTAGTGCACTCCCTTTTTTCATTGAAATGTACCCCTGGTAATCGAAATCGACCTTAGGGGTTGATATAGAACACTTTGGAAATGATTGATCCCTTTCTTTTGAATGTTTTAACCTTAGTTTTTAAGCTGAAACTTTTCCAAACTGCTGTGCATAGTACTCACAGACACAAATACTTCCTTTCACAATTCTGCCGAAATATAAAGTCACAACTGCTATTCTAAAAATAATTCAACACTCCTCACACACCAACACTAAACTAGTCTTTAATTCCAAGATACAGCAACATAAAACACGATCAGTAAATCAAATTCATTTACCATCATCTACTTATACGACTTAATTTGGAATCAACTCCTTACAATACACGGCATATAAGCAATACAACGCATTATATAGTAACCTAAAACTTCCAGTCATGATCAAACAACTTTGGCAAATGCTCTTAAAAGCTAGTTCCTCAGCAGTTTTATTAAATAACACATTCTTTCTTTATAACTCTTTAACTTCTGTGTTTATGTCTTTTAATGTATTTATAAAATATTTTCCATTTAACTATGTTAAGTCTGTCTAGTCTGTTTTAAAATCTATTTACACTGTTCATTGAACTCCCTTTTAATTCGTTTAATTATGTAAAAATAATTGCCTTTTATTTTATGAATGTTAATTAATGTTGTATTTTCCGAAATTAGTTTTTTTTTAAACTTACGGGGAATAATATATTATAAATATTATTGTTATTATTTTGTAATGTATTATCTCTAATTATTTTTTTTAATTAAATGCTACACTGGCGCCTCTAGTGGCTAGCGTTCTTGATCCTGCCAATATTTTAATTGAGTTGGGCGTATTATTGATATTAAAGGGTAGGTATTTATCTTCTCGCGTCGGTTATGTAACTAGTTCTCTATTTATTACTTATCAGTAGTCATGGTTATGGAGGTTATAGTTTTTTCAGTGGGTTTCGCCTTGGTTATCACCCCACAAAAATACGGACTATATAGCATCTCGTATTGCTTCTCTAAAGAAAATGATATACATTCAGCCCGTATAGAAGTTTCCCTTTTTGTCATGATCCGAACGGTTTCGAGTTGCTCACGTGATGTGACTCGCAGTAGCCTGTCAAATATCCATAACCACCAATACGACCATAGCCGACATAGCTAAATAACCGACGAATAGAATAACTGAGCTTCAGGCTAGGGGAGTGTAATTATTTGCATCTTAATGTCTTTCTGCTTATACATAGTAGGTAATTGGTGGTCCATCGGTTACGCTGGATTTAAATTTCCCACCATTTTTTTGCATGGCAACTCTAATGTTTGACAGTTGTAATCTGCTGTCATTGAGGTTATTAAAAATGAATCGCTATACAAAAGAACAACGTTTTGTTATTGTTAAACTACAAACAAATTTCATTTCAAAATTAAATCAACTGCATGTATTTCCCAATAACAGTTATATAGTAAGTAATATTATATTCAAGGTTATATAGCTGTAAGAACTATTTTCTTTAATTATGCGTTGTCTATGGAAATGTCAAATGTCAAATTTCGGCGTCTCCTTTGCTTCCTAAGCATCCCTAACCTTGAAACCTTGTCACGCGGTGGTTGTTGCTCCGTCATTCGAAGATTGTGTACAAACTACACGATAATTTCTGTGTTAAATCAATTCGATTTGAGATTATTTCAATAACCATTACATAGCTTTTAAAATTCAAGCGCTTCTACTTTTCTAGTGACATTTATTAATCGCTTTGGAATTGACAGCCGCGCTGCTTCTAGTACGTGAGTAGATATTGCTATATTGACTGTATAAAACTTCAGCTCATTTCTGTGCTTGTTTATTGTAAAAATATTTCACTTAATACTTGATTGATCAGTTTTTACAGCATTCGCGTCTTAATATCTTTGGCTCAATGCTAAAAGGTTCAATGTCAAAATTATCGATTTTCGTCAAATGCAGTTTGAAGCTTTCTGTGTTTTGTAAAGTTAAAAATCTCTAGAAATATAAATGTTATTTATGTTAAATTTGGTTATTCTGAACAGTTCAAAGCACTTTTTATATTTTATATATGTTTTTATTTTAAAATATGGTTAATATACTGAAAATTAGGACACGGTTAATACGCAGTATTAATAGAAAAACCACTGTGTTTCAGTTAGATTACAATGAGAAGTATTTATGTTTCCTAAAATGGAAAACAATGCATTTTAGTAGCTAGCTGACGTGTACCGTGTCTAAATTTTCTCTACACTCTTAATATATATATAATATGCATAAAATATTATATATAAAAACGTTCCGGAAGAAATTCTTCAAATAACACTGAACACCCTATCAAAATCTGTTGATAGACAGACTGATTGATCAGAGAGCGACTTTATTTTATACTATTAAGAGATTTCGAAAAAAAACTATAATTTGACGTCTTTTCTTCACGCCGTGTTTTGACATAATATTTTTTATTATTAAACTCAAACTGACAACATAAGAACCCTTTTGAAGGTTATAATAGGTTAATATTTTGGTTTAAATAAGAGAAGGAAAAAACTAACCTTGCAACTTTGACATCAATGACGATGGCCGCCAAATAGAAATTGGTTTTAATTTTAACGAAATAACTATTAAAATGCATTATTTAAACTGAAATATTTCTCATTATTATCTAACTCCTACAAAGTATTTTTAAAATAAACTGTGCGTATTAAACGTGTTCTGTATATTCACCAAAAATATTAAATTTTCGTTTGAAATTTTTTTATTGGGTCAATTTATTGAAGGTACGATGTAATTTAGTAGATCTAAAAAATCCAAGGTCATTTTTAAATTTTTATATTGGGACAGGGAAATTATTTATGAAAACTAAGTTTTTATTTTATTTGAGTGCATAAAACAGGCATGGTGCCCACAAATTTATATACATGGATGTTTAAATACACAGTAGTAACAAAAATTATAGTTATAACAAAAATAGTAACATAAATATGCAGAAGTAAATGTCAAAAAGGAATGGTTAAAAGTTAAATACAAATACGTTCATAAACGATTTGTTTTTGCCACACCTGTACTGGTGAGACACTGATTTGGTAGGTAAAATATTGCTTCTCTTTAAATAAAGGTCTACAACACAATATCAGCTTCATATGATCATTGGTAAACCTGTTTAAATTGGTCATTAAAAATGTCTATTTCATCATTAGAGCCATGTATAGTGTTATAATTTCTTAATGTTCGCGTACAGGGGAGAAATATCCTGTATTTGTGTGGTAGGCTTTTATATAGAAAATGTCTTTCATCCTCCTTGTTGATTTTCTTGATGGTATATTGATGTTAATTTGGGATAAAATGCTTGGTGTATCAAATGATGCGTGTATAATTTTGTGTAGAAGCATTACATCAGAAAGTTTACATCTGGCTGTCAGTGAGTGTAGTTTATAGTGCGAAATTCGGTCATTATGTTGACCAGATAAACCTTCACGATAAGCAATTACACGGGTTAGTTTCCATACATCAGAATTCAATCCTAAAATTATGAATCTCATAATTGGGAGACCAAATTGCTGATGAGTATTCGAGAATACTTTATACAATTGATTTATATAATGTTAAAGTTAATTCTGTACTTTTAAAACAATTTGGGATTCTTATCGTTAACCCTAATACTTGTGATGCACTTTTTGAAATTGTATCTACATGTTTCTTGAAGCTAAGTGACGAGTCAAATGTCACGCCCAAGTCTTTCATTGAAGTTGTGTTTGGTAAAGGGACATCGTTAATGTGATATGTGTTTGAGAATTTATTATTGTTATTTGTGAATGAAATTACGCCACATTATTTTTTATTAAAATATAAATCATTTAGTGTGCACCATTCATGAAGTGATGACAAGTATTTTTGCGAATCGGTGCAATCTTCTAATGATGTAATTTTTTGTACAACTTGAGGTTATCGGCAAACGGGAGATATTTTGATGTTTTTATTCTTAAAACTATGTCATTGATAAAGATAAAAAACAGCAAAGGTCCAAGATGCGAGCCCTGCGGAAGTCCCGACGTTACAGTAAAAAGATCCGCGGAGTACCCTCCTACAACTACTTGCAGTTTTCTTTCTGTAATGTAACTTTCAAACCATTTCAAAGAATTTCCATTTATGCCAAACGTTTCCAGCTTCTGGATGAGTAATGATTGATTTAACTGGTCAAATGCCTTGCGAAAATCCGTGTAGATGGCATTAACCTGTAAACGTTTTTCGATGTTATCGCAGATGTACTGGGAGTATTCGAGAAGGTTAGTTGTTATGGAACGCCGAGGGAATTTTTTTTTATGTTATATACTATACGAATGTACCACCCCAGCCAGGAGTACGGCCTCCATAGTCGAGGGGTAAGAGAGTAAAGCTCTCGATTAGCAAGCCGAAAGTCGCGGGTTCATATCCCGGCGTGCGAAACTAAATTTTATTGGATTGATTTGTGTTTTTTTTTACAATTAAATTATTTAAATAGTTTAATTTGTAGCACGTTACGGAGTGGAAGACACTCTCAGTATCGACCTGGTATAGGACCCAAAATGATAAGACGAAAGAATCTCTTGGGTTTCCAGATGTGAGTCAATTCTACTTTTAACATTTTTTAATGATTTTCGACAAGACATCAATTAAATTGGCCTATAATTTTCAATATTACTTGTAGCGCCACTTTTATAAATTGGAATAACCGGTGCAAGTTTTATTTTGTTTGGGAAGGATCCGATTTTAAGCTTAGATGGTTTGGGCATATAGAGCGAATGAGGGAAGAAAGGAGTGTAAGGAGAATATATTACGCAAATTCCAATGGTAGCAGAAGTCAAGAACGCCCAAGCAAGACATGGCACGATCAAGTGAATCACATACTTGAGTCGAGCCATGTCAAGAGTCAGAAAAATAGAAGAGTAGTTATGAGACGATGTATGAATGTGAATGACGCCAAGAGTGTGTGCCGAGACCGAGTTGTTTGGCGGTCCGTCCTCTCTGCCTACTCCTGCGGGGAAACAGCGTGATGGTTATTTAGTTACTTCGACTGTTTTTTTTTTGTTAAAATCAATGCAAAATTCGAGGAAAGAGCTACTACCGCCGTCTCTAGGAAATCGGTAGTAACTGAATCAACCTAGCGAGTTAGTACATTATTTCTTTGCGAGAATTTCAAAATAAATTGGCAAAAACCGTCTGCCGAAATTTAAACAGTCATGGCTCTAGACCTATAACAATAAGACCTAAATAAAGGTAGACATCGTTCGAATAATTATGCTAGTTTTAAAATTCTCTTGATGAGGGGAGGGCACTTCTTCCACCCGTGAAGATATACAATAAATAGGTTTAAAACGAGTTTATGCTGTAATTATGGAAAGCCACAAATTAAATGATTTTTACAAATATTTGATGTTTTATTCAGGTCTACTTTATTTGGAACTGAGACCAATTACAGTTAGCAGTACCATGGATCTCGCCAACCCAAGAAGTGTTGCCCCCCAGACGGTACTTAAGTCCGAGAAGGAAGACGCAGCCGAAATGCCGTATTCGGATCTAAACGACGACCTCTCTGAGTTGAACACGGAGTATGCCGGGGGTGTTCAGCCAACTAGTGAGTAGTATTGCGTATATCACAACGGTGTTTCAAATGGACGCAATCCGAACAGCTGCTTGCTTTCTACTTACCATCTTGTCGACTTTTCATTTTACCTTTCAAATATTGCTTTACAGGTATCTTTGACGGCCTCCGTGGTCGAGAAGTGATGCTCTCGATTAGCAAAATGGCGGTCGCGGGTTCAAATCCCTGCCTGCCAAAGTAAATTTTATTTGGTGAATTCGTGTTTGGCACAATTTTGGCAAATTTGGGCAGGTGTGTAATTTTGGCTCAATTTTAATTACACATCTGCCCTGATGATGGACACTGAAATGCTGTCCGAAACGTTGGCTAAAGAAGGAGGTAGCGCAACATGGCATAATACCCCAAAACAAATCACTATAATACTTTTGGTTTAGAAAATCTCATATCATACCTTTCATAATGTTTTTTTTATTATTTGAAGGCTTCATATTTCATATACAAAAAATCGAATTCTTTAATTTTATAAAAAAACATACATTCAATTCGATTGGGTATTTTGGCTCCAAATCAAAAATTAAGATTAGTGAGAAAACGGTCGCACAGCCATACCTCGGCTAAGCTACCGCAGGTACTTAGTTTTTCAGTATTGATCGTATTTTTTATGTAATTCTCGACGTGTACTGACATCAATTGTTGTGTTTTTATTCCAGATATCATTAATGTGGAGAATGTTCTCATCAAGACAGAATCAGAACCCCCAGAAGAAAGTGGAGGGAGTATTCATTATACGGATACTGACATAGAACAACAGGATGTTTCAGACGAATGCTTAGAGAATTCTGATAGTTTTACCCAGACTACAGGTAAAATCTTTTTTTTCTGAATTCCTTTTAATATCTATTTTTACATTGTAGATACCTACTTATTGAGCTTTTCTGGCGTATTTTTCAGATTTAATAACTAACATGGAGACGCATCCTGGAGAGAAACCTTTTTCATGTTCCTACTGTGACTATTCATGTTCACAAAATCAACATTTAAAAAGTCACATTCTTACCCATACTGGAGAAAAACCTTTTTCATGTTCTGACTGCAGCTATTCATGTTCTCGGAAAGGAACTTTAAACCGTCATATGCTAACCCATACTGGAGAAAAACCTTTTTCATGTTCGTACTGCAGCTATTCATGTTCTCGAATGCTAATTTTAACACGTCACTTACTTACCCATACTGGAGTAAAACCCTATTCATGTTCCTACTGTGACTATTCATGTTCACTAAATGAAGATTTAAAAAGTCACATTCTTACCCATACTGGAGAAAAACCTTACAGATGTCCCGAATGCAGCTATTCATGTCCTCGAATGGGAACTTTAAACCGTCACATGCTAACCCATACTGGAGAAAAACCTTTTTCATGTACCCACTGCAGCTATTCATGTTCTCGAATGGGAACTTTAACACGTCACTTGCTTACCCATTCTGGAGAAAAACCTTTCTCATGTTCGGACTGTGACTATTTATGTTCGGAAAAGAGACATTTAAAACGTCACATGCTTACCCATACTGGAGAAAAACCTTATTCATGTTCTTATTGCAGCTATTTATGTTCCCGAAAAGGACATTTAAATCGTCACATGCTTACCCATACTGGTGAAAAACCTTATGCATGCATGGAATGCACAAATACATTTTCTGAAAAGGGAACTTTAAAACGTCACATGCTTACCCATACTCGAGAAAAACCCTTTTCATGTTCCAACTGCCACTATGTTTGTTCTGAAAAGAGACTTTTAAGACGTCACATGTTTAGACATTCTGCAGAAAAACCCTTTTCATGTTCCGACTGCAACTATACATGTGTACGAAAGGTTAGTTTAGTACATCATTCGCTGTCTCACATTAATAATTAACCATACATATAATACGTTTTAAGCTAAACCTTTTCAAGTATCAACTTACATAGCAGCTGTGCCCTAATAATCTCCCTTATCAATTCACGTTTGTTCAACACCGGCCCGAACGTCGCAGTACTTTCTCACATTCCGGCTGCAATCGCGCAAAATAATAAGTTTTAAATTTGACCATAGATCCGGCTCGAGGGACCATATTTTTTGGTCTAATCGCATGTCTCAATACAAAACACGTTTTGTTTTGATATAATTCAATATTTTCACGGCCAAAAGTATTATAATGATATATTTTTGAAGTATCCCCGTGTTGCACTGCCTCCTTTTTTAACCAACGTTTTGGACAGCTTTACACTGTCCATCATCACCATTACACATCTGCCCTCATGACAGACACTGTAATGCTGTCCGAAACGCTGGATAAAGTTGGAGATAGTGCTACACGACATAATTCCCCAAAAATAAACTTTTTATTTTATTTACTTTGTACATAACTCATTATTATTCTGATAGAGTTTAAGAGTTATGCCAACACGAACTTAGTGTTTTTCTGAAGGAACCGCTTTTAGGAGATCTAACTCCTTTGGTGTTTTAAAGTAAAATAGATCGATTTACTGAAATGAATTTGCTGATGTATATAATTCACAATGTACCTAGTATTCTTGTCGGTAGTACGGTAAGTTACTTGTAGTAGAAATCTGTATTTAGGTGAAACAGTTATTGGTTTGAGACAGAACTGTTTTAATTTATTTTTTACCTCCCTTAACGCTCACTATTAAGTCTAATATTAGCTAATACTCTATACCTAAAATGATAAGTATCAATTTTAACCACTAATAATAATGATAAAACATTTATTTGTCAATAGATTATTACACAGTGCTACATCATACTTGGCTTTATAACATTGAATTGAGTACAAATTTGATTTAAAACATAAACCATACATTCTAGTACACATTCCCTAAAAATAGAAGAAAATTAAATGACTATACTCTTTTGAAGTCTTGCATCTCTTATAAAGAACAAAATGAACCAACCATAAAAATAATATTATACTACAACCATAATTCCGGGACTAACTACCATAAACATGCACCCATTTCTCGCCTTCATATACTTGAAACAAATTCATCTCAAATATCGACATATTTAATATAATTTTACCTGTATTTAAGAGATATTGACCGGTAGTGGTTCAGTCGGCACCTCATTTGGGTCCCACCCAGGCGTAGTGTGTTTAATTTCTCGACTGGCTAAGTCCTCCATCACAACACAAGCAACATTTTCCGCTTACTATGGTGGTAGTAAGATGAAATGTTAAATATAATCTACTATTTCATTTCAAATAATATTTTTTAATTAAAGAAAAAAGGTAATTACATGTAAAATAAAATAGTATTTACATTAGGTTTCTACATGTTATGAGATTTGAATACTAATCTTCCATGGAAGCGTTAGCTTGTGGTAGGAAGAGAAGTGCACAGTACATCATTGTAGTTATTTATATTACATGTTTAGTCAATGTAACTAGGTAAAACGTTCCCAAAATAATGTAATTTTTAATTAGACATGATATTATGTGCATGTTTAGAGAATAAATTATCACTTATGGAAAATGAGTGTTATATAGGTTATTTTTAAGATTAATTCAGTAGACGGCCTCAGTGGTCTAAAGGTAAGGCTATCGACTAGCAAGCTGGAGATCGTGATTTCAAATCCCGGCGTGCGCAAGTAAATTTTATTAATTTTTATTATTTCACAAATTTACTAATTTAAAATCATATTTAATATATTAACACGGTCCAGAGTGGAAGTTACTCGCAGTATGTGCCATGGTGTGAGAGCACCATTCTGAGAATTGAATCGTTGCTTGAAATAGCTTGATCGTGTTTGGTGACCAGATCTGAATACGCATATACTTCTTTACCTTCTTCCTCCTCATCTCCTCCCCCTTTCCTCTATCTTCAGCCGCACAACATACCCCAATTGGGGATGCCATAGTCTTACTGGCTCCAGACGGTTGGGAGCACTTGGGACTCTCGTGCAGTTGTACATCAAAAATGTGTAAACATTTTTTTTTGGTAAAATTTTCTTTAAAATATTTTTTTCGCAGTGTTCAATGTTTCTTCATTACAATTCTATAAAATAAAACTAAGGCATAATTTAAATTTAAGGTTTTTAATTTTTTTTAGTTTTCCGTTTCCTGTGTGTTTTATATATATCAATAAACTACTTTTAAAAATGAAATGTATGTTGTCTTTTATTGAAACTGCCTTCGCTTAAACATAATTTTTAAGTAATACCAATGAAAACATAATATGCACTACCGAAGAAAACATATTCACTGCCAACGCTGTCAAAATGCCAAAATATGCACTCCAACGCGATAACATACTTTTTATGTTCAGTAAATTTATATATACAATAAAATACTTTATTTATACAATAAAACTATGCCTTAGAAGGTGAAACAGCTGTCACGCGTAATAATTATTACACAGCACTACTTGTTTATAAATATACATTTTTTAAATTTATTTATTGAATAATCATTTTATAGAAAGAAAAAAAAATATTAAAATTAACAAGGAGATGTACAAATTAATCTAGACAACAATAAATATGCACTACCGACGCAAAAATATATTCTAGCAATGTAAACAAATGCACTACCGACGCAATTATATATTTACTACCAATACAAACATGTACACTAGCAAATAAAAGCATAATATGTAGGTATTATCGACGCAAAAATATGCAATACCGACGAAAAGATATGCACTACCGTTGCAAACATATATATGCTCTGGCAATTCAAACATTGATACAAGGGGCGCATTTAAATCTCATACATTACCCATTTATTTTATTTTTATTTATTTTTTCACACTATACATAAATTATGTTTTTTCTCATAAAAATCATAGTAATCACAAACGTAAAGTAATACTACATACAAACACAATATATTTCAAAAATAAAGAAAAATATGTAATAGATGAGTTACCAGACTGTTGAACAATAACTAATCATTAATCATAATTTCCAAGAGGAAACAAAGTAGATAATAATGACTTCTAGGGTGACATTTAGTTTTTAGCAAATGGGACATATACAAAATCTTTCCCTTTACGTATGTTATGTTTCTTAATTTGTAATGTTTTATTTTATTTTAATGATCCTTAAATTTAAAGATGTAGTTTGTACAGGGTTTTCCAATAAGAGGTGTTATTTTGAATAGCCCGCTATTTCGGTAGATGTTACTTTTGAAGCTGTCATTTTTTGACGTTTGACAAGTAGAAACTACGAAATTAATAAAAATGGAACTAATTTTTCTGATCGTGTCTTTGCTGATTGGGTCCTTGAAATGCGTGAAAATGATCCGGAAATCCATCGAAAAATCATCTTGAGTGAGCCCATTTCCACCTCGGTGGCTTCGTCAACAAGCAAAATTGTCGCATCTGGGGCTCGGAAAACCCAAGAGTTATTGTTGAAAAGCCTCTCTATCCTCAACGTGTGACTGTTTGGTGCAGTTTATGGTCCGGCGGAGTCATGGGACCTTACTTTTTCGAAAATAAGGCTGGAGCAACAGTTACGGTGAATGGATTGCGCTATCGAGAGATGATTAATGATCTTTATGGCCGGAATTGGATGTATTGATCTGGACAACGTTTACTTTCAACAAGACGGCGCTACGTGCCACACAAGCAACGAAACCATTGATCTTTTACGGGAAAAGTTTCTTTGAATATCAAAATAACACGTCTTATTGGAAAACCCTATATTTCTTATGCATTGTAAATGGACACAGTCTGTTGTGCACAAAAATATTAATAAATAAATAACCGACGCAAAAGAATTTCTCACATAAAATGCGTGATGATGAAAAGTGTATTATTATTCTTTAAATCCACCCGGACCATAAGAATAAAAGGAAATGGTATGATTGTAAGATTGCACACGTAGGAATGCGGCCCGAAAAGAAAAATGGTGAATTGGCTGTTTAAAATCATCTCCAACATGAGTCTACGAAAAAACGGGGTATAATATACCCTCTTCCGCAAACTGACGTCATAACTCCATATTAATCCATAACCGTAATCAAGACTTCTGTTCCACTAACTAACTAACCATCACGCCGTTTCTCCGCAGGGGTAGGCAGAGAGGACGGACCGCCAAACTACTCTGTCACACCACACACTCCTTGCCTCATTCAAATTCATACATCGTCTCATACATTCTCTTCTATTATTCTGACTCTTGACATGGCCCGACTCAAGTATCTGATTCACTTGGTCGTGCCATGTCTTCCTAGGGCGTCCCCAATTTCTGCTACCATTCACATTTACATCGTATATTCTCCTTACACTCCTTTCTTCGCTCATTCGCTCTACATGCCCAAACCATCTAAGCGTTCCTTTCTTAATCTTACTCATTACGCTTAGATCGGCCTTAGATTCTTTACGGATCACCACATTTCTCATACAAGTATTTTTATTTTATTTATACATAATTAGTATTTTTTTTACATTAGCTTCACACAAAATTTACTTCCGACCTATGTCATTTTTAAGAATGCTGTTTGGAAGGACTTTTTTGGAAAGGAGGGAGAGAAAAGTCTGGACATGAAAAAAGTATGAGGGATGCGTAGGAATCTGGGTATCAATGTGTCCAGAAGTGACGGCGTATGAATCCATCCCTCCCAAGCAAGGGGGTGGGCCGAAAGAGTCCGGCTGGAGAGGTCAAAAGGTCTCCCTCGTCCTGTCTCCCGATTTGGCCCGCCACGCAATAGGTGGGCAAACGCACAGACATAGAATTTTTAAGTAACATATTAGGCCAAATAATATATTATAGGATATTGGATATATTCACAAAGCCATTAAAAAATGAAAAGTCTAACGGACGTCGAGGACAAAACAGGCGTTAATACATTATGGCCTAGTCAACATTAGTTTCTAACTACGCAGTGCCTGTTCTAAGAAATTAATGGCTTTAATTTTTGTTGTTTTATGCGTACTGTGACGAATCAAATTTCGTCACAAATAAATTTGAACGTTAAACTGAGTATGTCCTGCAGTGTGCGCCCAAAGACGAAGAAAGTGTTGAAAGACGTGGGTTGTAAGGAAAGAAGTGAGAAGCGCGGGGAAGAGCGACAGGTCCTACGAGCTCAGGAACTGAGACAGTCAAGATCGAGGCGGGAGAGAGAGGAGACCGAGACAGGAGTGGTGGTGAAGTACGCGTTCCCAGCGATGTGATGCTGGGCGGTGGATGAAGAAGTTACAGTCGAGTTAGAGAAAGTGATTTGCAAGATGTGTTATCCTCCGCCCAGCGACGTATGCTGGGCGTGAGACGAAGAAAGTGCGGTGACCAGACGCGGCCGGGAGGCCTGAGTTACAGAACTGCAGAAGCTGCCACCTAGGACTTTGGCTTTACAAAGGCCAACGCACAGAACCAACTCAGCGACAACAGTGTAGTTACAGTGAACAATGACTATGTGAATAGTGAAGAAGCAACCCGAACCATATGATAACAGTTAAGTTATAGATGTAAGTAGATCTAAGTATAATTTAGATTTAGTATTAACAAACCTAATTATAATAGAGAATCATAATTAATAGATGTTATTAATTAAATTCACCTCCCTTGTCCCCACCCAAGCAATACGAATTGGTGAGAAGGCAGAACATACGACTGAGGAGGTAAGTATGCAACAATTTATTTTAGTATTATTCTGAGCTAGTTGCGGGGGATATGTTAACGATTGTTACAGTACCTAATATTAAATTTTAAAAATTATATTGGAAAAAAATTAAAAAGAATAATTACCACCCCCTTTTATGTTTTTTTTTTATTATTATTTCTTGCTAGAGCAATCCCGATGAGTTACAAAACTCATTGTAGGACGAGGGGAACTTACTATACATAGGTGGTAGTTAATAGGTACAATTTTACATTGGTATTTCGATATCAACATCATAGGTGCACACACAATAAAAAATAATAAAAAAATCATAATTATAAGTTTCACATACAAAAGAGTACACAAATAGAAAAGGGGAGGTTAATTAGAAGAAACAAAAAAAAGAAACATACAAGGATATACAAATAAGCTCAGAGCCAATGTAGGAATTTAGAGGAATGTATTTACCACTTATACATTGGTAATACATAATTATACACTAACTCTAAACCTCTCTACTTTGGAAGTCCGTCGGGAAAGAAATGACCTCATTTGCTTCTTCAAAATTATAAATGGTATTATTGATTCACCTACTCTACTGCAACTCATTCCCTTCAATATCCCCTCGCAAAGACTCAGAAATAATGAACTGCTCTTCCTCAACCATCATTCGACAAATTATGGATATTATTCACCATTGTCCAGAATGTGTAGACTGGTCAACTCAAGTCAAAGCCTTAACTTTTTTGGGATAAGTCTAAATGATTTTTGCCAGTCGCTAAAAAAGTGACGGAATATTATAAGTGTCCTGTGGTCCTGACCCACGGCGTATTTTTGACTTGATTCGACATGTCACTTTATTTTTTTTATATTATATCTACCATATGTCTTTGCTTTCATGTACCTTTGTCTACTCCTACATTTTTCATTTTACTTTATTCGTGTTATTATTTTGTAATTTGGACGATGTCCGTTAATAAATAAATAAATAAATAAAAAGAGATTATGCTCGATTACAAATACAGGGGATAGAAAAAGAGATAAAGAAACAAAACAAAGTAGAACACGACAAGAATTACGTATTTTCGTTTTAATATGTTTTAAAAAATATTTTTAAGGCCTTTTGTCCTTTGAATTTTCGGATTATTCTGGCTGTTTTTTTATACATATCTAGAAGAGAGTTATAGAGTGTGTAGGCAATATAGTTAAGAGATTTTATTCCATATTTCGTAGTGTGTGTTAGAGGAATGCGGATTTTCCGTGTATCAATATGCCTTGTAAATTTCAATTAAAATACCACGTGTTTCATAAATAAATAAAAACCTCACCATATTAACCCGAGCACCCCGGCTAAGATACCAAACGTAGAAAACCTCTTATAGTGACCTATGGCAGGGGTGTTGGTTATCAAATGGTTCGTAGCCGTATTTTTAAATGAAATGACAACTTCGTTTTAATTTTTCCAAAGAAACAAACACATTGTGACTTCACATTTTAAATGAATTAACAAAAATACTTGGTGACTTCATTTATATATTTTCACTGTCTACCGGTTTCGGTACCTCCGTACCATCATCAGGACTGTTATAAAAATATTGCTATCAAATACAGGAGTACACATATATATACACAATTTATCAAGAAAAAAATGGAGAAGAGAAGTAGGGAGGGGAGTGTGGGAGAAGAGAAGTAATGAGTAACATACTTAGAATTGGGCTGACAGTTACATTTAATTGGTTATTAAAATTAATTAAAAACTTAATTTTAAATCACTTTTATCTGTATGTGCCGTGGCATAGCATAAAAAATAATGCTGATTATTTTATTTTAAATTAGATTTTTACAATGTTTCATATATTTATCACGTGAAACCTTAAATTCTAATTTTGAAAAAACGAACGACGGTATTAGGCACGCGCAAATGATATTTCTCAGCAGTGCTTCAGCATGTGACGCGTCAAATTTGACTTTTGAGAACAAACATAAATACATTTGGAACAGGAAAATGGTTTTTCTCCAGAGTGGATCATCATATGAGACTTTAGACTTCCTTTGAAATAACTCGAAAAATCACATTCCAAGCATCCGAAGGGTTTTTCTCCGGAGTGTTTCCGAATGTGAGACATCAAATGTGACTTTTCGAAGCATGCATAATTACATTCCGGACAAGCAAATTTTTTCACTCCGGAGTGCTTAAGCATGTGACGGTTCATGTTTGACTTTTGAGAACAGATATAACTGCATTTGGAACAGGAAAACGGTTTTTCTCCGGAGTGCGTCATCGTGTGAATCTTCAAGCTTGCTTTAAAGGTACATGCAAAATCACATTCCGAACAACCGAACAATTTTTCCCCGGAGTGCATAAGCATGTGAGACTTCAAGTGTGACTTTCGTGAACTTGAATAAGCACACTCTGAACACTTAAATGGTTTTTCTCCGGAGTGCATCAATTTATGCCTATTTAATTTTGATTTTTCATGACAAGTAAAACTGCATTCCGCACAACGCAATACTTCTCCGAAATGCTTTAATAAGTGAGTATTTAAGTACGATTTACTAACACAGCTATAATTGCATTCAGAACATGAGAACGTTTTTTCGGTAGAATGCGTAAGCATGTGTTTCTTTAGTTGGGATTTATATGAAGATGTAAAATTGCAATCAGAACATGAAACGGGGTTAAAATTTTTATCTTTCTTCTTAGCATCTTTTCTGGAACGAGATTCTTTTTTCACGTCGCCATCATTCTTAGGAAGTTCTGCAAAAAGAAAAAAAATAATTAAAAAGATTGTATTAGACCAGTTTACAAATGATTAATTATAATGTTTAACGAGATAAACAGAACGGTGACAAAACAAAACATAATAAAAGAGTTAGTTGTTTGTGTGTTATTTTTTCACATTTCTTCAATGTTCAATGTTGTCATTGTACCATTATAACATGAATTAGTTGCGCGTTAGGTTTTAAAATTGAATAGCCTTAAATGTGTACCCTTCACCCCCCTTTGCCCCTTGTCCCCTTTCCGTGATCCGGGCCAAAGACAAGGATTATTGTTATCAGTGTTATCGTTGCATCTTACCCGCGAACATTTTGTGTCATATTGAAACCCGCATATGTTGAACTCGGCTGTGATTATTTGGAGCACAATCGTCCAGTGAAACATTTTTACCCGCCGCAGTGAATGTCACTGTGTTTTTGTTTTGTGTTAAGTGTTAATGTTAATTGTATGCAAACTGATAAGAGAACAGAACCAGCGGCTTAAGGAGAACGAGACCAGGGTAAGTCTTTGGCCTTTCCTACTTATTTTCCTCTTGTAAACACTAAGGCAATTCAATTCGTTTTTGTTTGTCTTAGTCTATATCGCATCCGCACCGCACCGCAACCCCCCGCACAATTGCGAACGAAAGAGTTGCGCACAACCATCAAATTGGTCCAATTTCGAACCGAATTATATTGTATTACTTTCGTTCGCAATTGCAATCTATAATCATTATTTGTACCAAAATCATGGCATTTGCATTATAAATGGGTTAAAATTTAGTCCGTCAAATAGCTAATATTAAAAACGAATTACATATCATTCCTCGTTGCAAATTATAGGTTGACAATAATTTAATCGTGTATGTAGGTACCTGGTTTAACGCAAGGAATCGTATGTAGGTACTTGTATTCAATACTGAATTCTAATAATACGAGTACATACTTCGCTAGCGTTAAGTACGTAGGTATGTATTAACGACCGCTAATAATAGATAGTAAACAGAATAATAATTCAGTTGTTATTGAGTTTAATTTGGAAACACATATCAGAAGAATTGTTTACTTTGATCAATTACGCTAGCGTTAATTAAATTATAGCGTTATTTAAATTATAATTAATTATTTGGGTTAATTATTTATTGCTAAATACATAATGGCTACTAAAGAAAAAAAGTTGAAATTACTGACGGCTCAGAGAGATGCGTTAGATGCACGTCTTACTAAGTTATTTGAACTATCAAATAAAATTTCCGACTTGAGTATTCTAGAGGAGTTTCTTTCGTTAGTTGAAACTCTAGACTTGACTAGAAGTAAGTATGAGGACATATCTCAACAAATAAATATATTAAATTTGGAAATCGATTCAAACTTTGAACCTGATTTTGAAAGATGGTTCAAGTTCGACGATATGTACGGACATATCAAAAGAAAAATATCATTAAATCGGGAAAACACTTCACGGGTGGTTACAGAATCGAAAAAATGTAGTGTTAAACTCCCACCGATTGAATTAGCGTATTTCGATGGGGAAATAAAAAATTGGCCCATATTTTATTCAAGTTTTATTAACACCGTACACAATAATGATACACTTTCTAATTCAGAAAAGTTATATTATTTATTGGGAAAAATCAGTAACCGTGTTAAATCAACGTTCGCCGGGATCATTTTATCGCCGGAAAATTACGAAATTATTTTTAACTCGTTGATCGATAAATATAACGACAAAAGAGTAATATCTTCTGCATACATCGATCAAATTTTGGATTTTAAATCCTTTGCTGTTGCCAATATTAATAATCTGGAATCCTTCATTGATCATTTTGCGTCAGCTGTGGCAGCCGTTAAAAATGTAAATTTAGATAATTTGTGTGACTTTATTTTCTTACACATTGCATTGAAAAAACTTGATATGGACTCGGTGAAAGGATTCGAAACATACAATCGGGAAAATGAATTCCCCTCGTTTGAAGACTTGGTGAAATTTGTGCGTGAACAAGTTAAGATCTTGCAAAGAACCGGTTCTTCAAGGAAATCGGTGGAAAATAAAAGTGAAACGTTAAAACGGTCACAAAGATCGACGCAAGCCTATATGAGTGCTGGTAGTGAGGAAAATCGTCAGCCTATTAAATGTTTACTTTGCAAAAATCAATCGCACGGAAATTTGTTTAAATGTTCAGAATTTAAAAAATTGAATGTAAGGGAACGGTTCAATTTTATCAAAAGCAAGGGATTTTGTTTTAGATGCCTTAGTGATAGACATAAGGCTAGGACTTGCAATTCAAATCAAAATTGTCATAAGTGTAATGACAAGTTTCATCATACAATGTTACATTTTGAAGAACAGGGTGCATCACACAAGGGGCAGTCAGACTCTCAAAATGCCCAAAGATTTGAAAACCAGAAAGCTGATCAATTGAATGATCCAAAACCGGGCTGCTCCGATTCTGATGTAGCTTTGTGTACTTTTTCAACTGTTCGATCTCACAATCTAAAGACTCATTGTACTGTATTGCTGGCTACCGCACGAGTGGGAATAATAGACGCACATGGAAATGAACATCTCGTTAAGTGTTTATTGGACAGCGCATCTCAGAGCAATTTCATTACTCGGGATTGTTGTAGAAAATTAGGATTTTTTGAATATCAACGCCCGTCTTGTTCCACCGTTAAGGGTATTGGAGGATCGTCTAAGCCCATTACAGGCTCCATACAGACCGAAATTTACTCTCGTTTCAATCGAGCAATAAATTATAACATTACTTCACTGATTGTGAATAAAGTTACAGAGCGCTTACCTACCGCCAAAGTTGATGTACCTTCATTGTCATATTTGAATGACTTACCGTTGGCGGATGAGTCATATGGAGAACCAGGAGAAATTGATATGTTGCTAGGAGCCCAGCTCTTCCCGCATCTCCTGTTGTCAAAAAGGGTTCAAGACCCTTTTCAGAGGCATAATCTGCATGCTTTAGAAACAGTTCTAGGATACGTTATTTTGGGATCAGCACCAACTCGGGTTGAGGATAATGTTAGCGTATCTTGTTGTGCCATGCTAGAAGAACCAGATGATATTTGTCTCAAAAGATTTTGGGAATTAGAAGAGGTAAACGTACCGTCTATTAAAAGTCCTGAAGATCGTGAATGTGAGGAAATATATCAAAGAACAACCACAAGAGATCCTGAAAATGGAAGATATATAGTAACTTTGCCATTTAAAGGGGATGTTTCAACCCTTGGGGATTCATTTGCAATGGCAAAGAAACGTTTTTTATGCCTTGAACGTAAATTGGAAGCATCTCCAAAATTAAGAGAAGCTTATAATAATATTATCAATGAATATTTAGGGAAGGATTATTTGACTCTCAGCACTTCAAATGAAGGAAATGAGCTGCCTTCATACATAATTCCGCACCATGGAGTTGTACGAGAGGATAAAATCACGACCAGTTTGAGAATAGTCCTGGACGCTAGCGCAAAAACAAGCACTTCCGTGTCGTTGAATAATATTTTATATAGTGGGGAAAATTTACAGGGAAATTTATTTAATATAATTATGAATTTTCGTGTATTCCCAATAGCTCTTTCAGCTGATATACGCAAAATGTTTTTGTGTATAGGAGTGAAAGATAGTGATCGAAGATATCAACGAATCTTGTATCGCTTCTCGCCCAGCGAAGATATTAAAACTTATGAGTTTAACCGCGTTTGTTTTGGTCTTACATCCAGCCCATTTCAAGCTTTGCGCACTATCAGGCAATTGGCCTCCGATGAAGGAGAAGCTTTTCCTGAGGCTAAGAAAATTATTGAAGAATTTTTATATATGGATGATTTTGTATATAGTATGGAAACTGAAGAGGGTGCAAAGGAAACGTCCTCTCAGTTAATCGCATTATTGAAGACTGGCCAATTCGACCTTGTCAAGTGGACCAGCAATTCGCAAGATGTTCTGGAATCTATTCCAGATTCGCATCGCTTATCAGCGATAAAGGAATTTGATGAAGTAAGCATGCATAAAATATTGGGCTTATACTGGTCACCAAATTCCGATTTATTCTCGTTCGTCACTTCTACACCTAAAACAGGTTGTACAAAACGAAATATATTGTCTTGTGTCGCAAAAATATGGGATATTATGGGCTTCATCGCGCCTGTCGTTTTATATGCCAAGCTTTTAATTAAACAATTGTGGCTACACAAATGCGATTGGGATGATGAGCCTCCCGACGATATTGTAAGGATATGGACGCAATTCTGTGAGGAACTTTCCTCACTAAATAGAATACAAATTCCGCGCCATACTGGCATCACGTCCAGTAGCATCGTAACCATTGTTGGTTTCGCAGATGCCAGCGAAAAGGCATATGGAGGTATAGTGTATTTCCATGTCCAAAATCATGAAGCAATTTCAGTACATGTTGCTTGTGCAAAATCAAAGGTTTCTCCTGTGAAAATTGTTTCTCTCGCACGATTAGAGCTTTGCGCTGCATTAATACTTGCAAAATTAATGCATAACGTAGTAGAAACCTTAGAAAAACGCTTGAAAATTGAAAATATATACGCATTTACTGATTCCACTGTAGCACTTTGTTGGATTCAGTCTTCTCCGCACCGTTGGGGGACATTCGTGGCTAATAGAGTTGCTAAAATTCAATCTGAATTATCGGCTACCTGTTTTAATCATATCGCAGACACAGATATTCCCGCTGATTGTCTGTCACGAGGGCTTACCCCCAATCAAATTTTAGATCACCCGCTATGGTTTCATGGCCCACCGTGGATGAAATTTAGGCCTGATCGGTGGCCCATTACCACATTTGATGTTACGATGGTGATAGAACCACCCGAACAGAAGTCTATTTCGTTAGTAATGACTTCTGGTTTAGAAGAATATGATATTCTAACCCTGTCAAAGCGCTTTTCCTCGTGGAATAAATTATTACGATGTTTGGTTTACGTATTTCGTTTTCTTAAGGTGTTGCCATATCGAAAATATATAAGTGGGTCAGATTTAGAGTTCGTTGAGCTTAAAATATTGCGCGAAATACAACGAGCGTACTTTCCCGGGGAATTGATAAATCTACAACAAGGAAAAACGTGTAAACCCGTATTTCAACGTTTGAGACCGTTCTTGAATGACGGAATCATAAGGTTGGGAGGTCGTTTAGTTAATTCGGATTTAAATTATGATCAAAAGCACCCCATAGTTCTCCCGCGAAAGGATCACGTTTTAAATTTGTTGGTTGATCATTATCATAAAATTCATTGTCACTCGGGTCCCGCATTATTAATGTCTATTTTGAGGCAAAAATATTGGATACTGGTCAGCCCGTAGTTTAATTCGAAATCGAGTACATAAATGCAATTCGTGTTTTCGGCTACGCCCTAAAACAATTGCACCTTTAATGACGAATCATAGAGATTGTCGTGTCATTCAGTCTATAAAACCATTTACGCATGTGGGTATAGACTTTGCCGGGCCTTTAAGGGTAACCGTATCACGTGGACGTGGAATTCGTTCTCAAAAGGCGTATATTTGCTTATTTGTGTGTTTGACAACAAGAGCTATACACCTTGAATTGGCGTCAAGTTTGAGCACCGAATGTTTTCTGAACGCATTCAAACGATTTCTTTCTAGGCGTGGTCCTGTGTCAAATTTATACTCAGACAACGGAACTAACTTTGTAGGAGCCAAGAGAAAATTGAATGAATTGCACGCATTTTCGTCATCTTCACATTTTGGTGAAGAATTCGCAAGTATTGGCCAATAATAGTAGTATAGTAGCATTAGGTTTAGTCAATGTAGTTTAGGAAATTTAGGATAACTGTAGGTTATGTTAATTTGTTTAAATGATAAATGCCATGACAATGCGGTTTTAAAAGGGGTGATTTCGCACCCTTTCAAGGCGGGGGGGAT
Source organism: Hesperophylax magnus (assembly GCA_026573805.1). Taxonomy (NCBI): domain Eukaryota; kingdom Metazoa; phylum Arthropoda; class Insecta; order Trichoptera; family Limnephilidae; genus Hesperophylax; species Hesperophylax magnus. Next base: position 4,075,566 of record JAIUSX010000060.1, read on the forward strand.
AGTTGCGCGTTAGGTTTTAAAATTGAATAGCCTTAAATGTGTACCCTTCACCCCCCTTTGCCCCTTGTCCCCTTTCCGTGATCCGGGCCAAAGACAAGGATTATTGTTATCAGTGTTATCGTTGCATCTTACCCGCGAACATTTTGTGTCATATTGAAACCCGCATATGTTGAACTCGGCTGTGATTATTTGGAGCACAATCGTCCAGTGAAACATTTTTACCCGCCGCAGTGAATGTCACTGTGTTTTTGTTTTGTGTTAAGTGTTAATGTTAATTGTATGCAAACTGATAAGAGAACAGAACCAGCGGCTTAAGGAGAACGAGACCAGGGTAAGTCTTTGGCCTTTCCTACTTATTTTCCTCTTGTAAACACTAAGGCAATTCAATTCGTTTTTGTTTGTCTTAGTCTATATCGCATCCGCACCGCACCGCAACCCCCCGCACAATTGCGAACGAAAGAGTTGCGCACAACCATGAATATTATTATTAAAAATACAAGAAAAAATCAATTAATCCAGAAAGTGTGAAATTACAACATTTGAAAGAATAATTTTTGTGATTATTATAATAATACTGTTAATTTTTCTGCGACGCCGTTTTTATGAGAAAATCACCTCAAGGGCGCATTACAACTTAATTTATACATTTAACCTATACTTTAGCATCAACCTATAGCCTATATATACCATATAGGGTCAGAGGGGAACATCTAGGTCCATAAGCCAGTCTAGGGCCTCAGGCGTCGCCCTGTGGACCTCATCAATCCCGCCGGGGAATGAATGCAGCGGGCATTTTTTGACCACATGTTCGGTGGTCTGCACCGCACCGCATTCACACTGAGCCGACGCTTTAAGAACCCACATGTGCATCATATTGTGTGCACAGCTCCTTTGGGAGAACGAACCTTATCCTATTGATGGCAGACCAGAGTTTACGATCTGATGGATAATTTCTTTGATACTGGGTGGGAGTTTGTTAAATAACTTTACATCTAATATTTCATAGCTTCTTTGTACAAAGGTATTATTTTGATATATTTGATTTGCTCGTACTATAATAACAACACTAAAATACTTCATGACATATAATTGATAGTTAGGATAACATATATACCGCCGTAAGTTTATGGAATTCCTACCTTCCATTCTCTCAACACTCTCGGAGTACTCCAGGTAATCCTCCGTAATATTCGGGAGATCTATATCGATGTACGGCGACCCCCCTCCGTCTGCTCCTCGGGGCCCTGGTTCCGTCTTGACGGTCACAATGCCTGTGTCAGAGAGATCCATGGCACTAGTATTAAAGCAAACGAGTCACAGGAAGACTACTTGCTAATTGGACTGAAGAATACGTGTTGCCTAAACAACGGAAGGATTAGGCAGTATGTATTCGGAAAGCTGTCGTTTTTTTAAGACAACTGCTGTCATATAATAAAAATCTAACTCACTAACTAAACATTACACCGTTTTCCTTCAAATTTCCTAACTTACTCCAGGGTTGCCAATTCGTTGGGAATTACCCAAATTTTGGGGAATTTTTAAGATTTTTCAAGAATTTGAGGAGAGAACCTTTTTGTGGTTGCATAAATACTAATAATAATTGGATACATAACATTGCGCAGTTTTTTTTGTAAAAAATCACGTCAAGAGACTTGCACATTTTTTTTAAATAAAATATTTATTTTACGCTCATATGGGCTTTTACAAACACGTACATAATAATTCTGTGGAACAGTAATAAAAAGTTCAATTTTCTTAATCTTATAATATTGATTATGCAAAAGAAAAGTATTAAGCTCACCCTAATTGTAATTATTACTGAGATATGTTATTGTAGCCTTCTTGTAACTATATACTGCGCAGTTGAACACATCTACATATATTACGAGTTCCCAGACTCCATTCAAAATTACCATTTACAAATAGGTACAGAAAACATACCGACCCAGCAGATAAATACACCTGTATGCAGATGACACCATACTCCAAACACTGGACATTTTTCATTTACTATTTTACCCCCTATTACCAATGATACATATTATTTAGGGATTAGTGGCAAAAGGAGAGATGATATTTCTTTAAGACTTTTTTTTTTTTTTTTTTTTTATAGTGAATACCTCACAAGAGTCCCAACTGCTCCCGTCTGGAGCCAGTGAGACTATGGCATCCCCAATTGGGGGATGTTGTGAGGCTGAAGGTAAGTGGGGAAGGGAAAGAGGAAGGTGGGGAAGTACCTGGCTATTCAGATCTAGTCACTAAACACGGCTAAAGCCATTTGGAGCAACGTTTCAATTCTGAATGGTGGTCTTACACCAGGGCGATACTGGTAGTATCTTCCACTCTGGAACGTGCCGCAAATATACTATATATTATTTTAATTAATTAATTGTGAAATAACACAATTTAATCAAACAAAATTTATTTGCGCACGCCGGGTTCGAACCCGCGACCTTCGGAATGGCAGTCCAATGCGTTACCACTGGACTATGCCGGCCGTCAGGGAGAATTTACACTGGAAAATTTAGAAAGGCGACGATTCTGAATATAAGTATTTTTTGGGTACACAACCATGTTGAAAAATAATTTTACAGTCACTGTGAGTATGTACTAAAATTTCTTATTTTTTTAATGATAAACTAATGTTTTTAATAAAAGGTTTTTTATGCATAGCACAAATGATAAATAATTATTATAAGTAATAATTAGTCGCCTGAAATATCCATACATATTGAAAATATCTCCCCAGTAGGAGTTCAATTCCCGTCGGCGGCATTTATTTTTACTCGGGAGATATTTTCAATTTCTACGGAGATTTCAGGGGACTAATTATCTCTTATAATAATTTGTTACTATAATTTCGTTTTCTTTCGCAGGAAATTTTATGTTTAGAAAAGTGTTTTTAATTTATGTTTTTAGCCTGAACGATAGAGAAAATCCGATATTGACCAAATGACAAAATAAAAAAAATGCTAATTTCAATAGTATGTTTAATTTTGGATGTAAAGGAACTCGTGTGAATTTTGTGGGGAGTTCGAACATCTATAATGTGGGTATTTTAGAACATATAAATTGGCAACCCTGATGCTGAGTCTGACAGTACTTAACTAGGTTGCCAATGCAAATTTTCTGAAATACCCGCAAAAGGTTTACAAAATCCCCACAAAATTCCATTTTTTTATAGTATACAATTTTCTTATTATAATTTTGTTCTTCTAGTTTCCTTAGGTTGTTTTCCAAACTCAGTTTTATTCATGAATCTTTAACAAATGTGATAATTTACAGAATGTGATCCATGTTATTTCTTAGACACCCGCCCGTTCGGGCGATGTACTTTGGGTAGGAAATGTAGAACAATACTCGATACTCGAGGCAGTGCACTATACGAAACTGTGTACGACCGAACTGTTGTAACACTGGAATGAAATATATAATCGAATTCCCCACAAGTACTTTTATAATAATTCTACCTCCGAAATTAAACGAAATTTTGTTGAAATTTGGGTTTATTTTTAATTATAGGTCATTTTCGGTATTTTCTTTTGTTCGGGTTTAAAAACTAGAAATTTGTTTCTAAAGAACACAGAATTATAGTTCATCTTCTCTTGCAATAATTATGATATTGTTGGATGATCAAAAAACGTTAATCATTAATCGTTATTCAATATGTCAGTTCTCATATATATATATATACAGAATCCCCGCATTTTTTCCAAAGAATCTACGAAGCCCTGGACATAGCTATTTGAGAACAATTAAACATTAGACACAGCAAGGTGAGTTGGGTTGATGCATGAAAAATGCCAAAACCAACTTAAATTTTTAAAGATATAATATCTCATTCCATGTCTTCTCTATTTTTAAAGATATAATATCTCATTCCATGTCTTCTCTGTTTTTAAAGATATAATATCTCATTCCATGTCTCATCAAATACCGAAAAAATCATAAGCATACTGCATTAACAACACACAAATAAAATAATAAAGGTTCAAAATGCACCGCTTTGCATTTAAATCAGTTCAAACATAAGTCATTCAAGATGGCTGCCTACATTTCTCTCACCCTAGATTCGGCTTCAATGCCATTCATACAAAATCGCACGAATGCTCTGTCCAGGGCTTTTTATGGCCATGACTTTTCCCACATCAAGGTTCACCCACAAAATACCCAATCGGTTTAAATTCCCTGCGATTTGGGGAATTCTCTACGAATTGACAACCCTTCTCAGCTGAGCTGTCAGATTGGGGCCGGTGTTGCAAGTATATTAATATTTGTCAAAACTATTTCCAATTCCCACCACATTACTAGTTCCTACTTGACGGTTTTCTTATTTAAGTATACATAATAAGTATATAAGTAATAATAATATCAACACAAGACTCTTTTATCGATGACAAACCACCTTTTTTATGCACAGTCATATAGAAATTATAATAATAACTGGTCGTCAAAAGTTTTCGTCACTTTTAAAAAAAAGATGTATTATCATATTAGCTGTACACTGCCACGCGTTGCTGTGGCTCAGTCTACTTGTGCAAGTGAACAAACAATGCCGGGTGTTGCTTTTACGTCCAACAGATGGCGCTGTTTTTCAAAAAAGCATGTTTCCAATAGATGGCGCTGATTTAAACATGTTTTCAGCTGTCACAGGTGACAATTATACAATATAAGTATATGAAAACACACGCGTATTTGAATGCAGAGTTGTGTCAGAATTTCAAAGCATACGGTGAAGAACTTTCGAAGGTATAAGCTTTTGAACAAGCGAACATTCATATTTTTATTTATATATAGATAGTTTGACACATTAAGCACTTAGAAAACACTTTGTGGTAGTTAGATGATAATGAGGAATAAGGTTTTCAGTTTCCGGACATGGAAATAACGCATTGTACCACAATTCGTTGAAATAAAAACCGATTGTTTTCTTAGCGGTCATGTTTTTGATTGCCGCTTTTAAAAAAAAATACTCCTAAAATGCATTATTTTTCTTTTCCGGAAACTGAAAAACTTACTTCTCATTATTATCTAACTGATACAAAGTGTTTTTAAAATAAAATGTGCATTAGCTTGTCCTTATTTTCAGCAAAATTACATTTTTTAAAACTAGGGAATATTTCCCAACTTTTTTTATATTTTTACCAATAAATTCTATTTTTAAGCTTGACAAGACCGATCCTCAGCAGAATTAAAATGGCTGACGAAATCGCCCGGCATACTGTCAAGTTGTTGCAAAACTTTACTATAATATTGCACAATGCGGGCAACGACCGCGGCGGATTACGCATCAATTAATGACTAAATAATCGCGCAAGATTTTGCTCGTCGGTTGCAAATTTCGTGTTTTATCCAGAAGAATTTCAATGATATTTTTTCCTCGTACGAAATTGAAATTTGGCACTGTTTTGACTTGAATCATAATAATAACAAATAATAAAGATCAAATAAGTATAAATAATCATTATTGTTAATATTTGTGTTAATTATAGAACGAGCAAGCTTCGAGTGTTGACATAGTAATAATAATAACCTTAAAATATGACATAAACCAAATACAATTTCTGTCATAAATAAACAACAGTGAAAAGTGTTATTTTAAAACTCGTTCAAATGTAAGAAAACGTTTCAAATTATTAAAATTGTATCATTATTAGTTTTGACGGTAAACTTTTACCTAAAACTACCGTTTTTGAATACACATTTTCGCGTAATTATATTAGTATTTACGAATTTAATATTAAATAGAAATTTCTTTTATTAAAAATGCGTATAAATAACGGTAGTTGTTGGTAAAAAGTTTACCGATATGGCTTTAGCGGTCTTTGGCGACTAGTTCTGAATTGCTAGGTACTGGTTCTGTCTTTTTTGTGCCGCTAAAGAGTTCTAACTGTCCTTGACTCAGTGGTATCCCCAATATAATACGCGAAAGTGAATGGCAGTAAGTCGAGTACACCTGAGTGAAACATGGCACGTTCAAGAAGAGAATTAATAATTTAATAGGGTCTCGTAAAGATTTAGAATAACAATAAAATTTGAGACTAGACGATGTGTGAATGCGAACAAGTTTAACAAAATTTGTTTGTTTTTATTTTTGGCAGTATTGCATTGTATTACATAATACTGTGTTGTCATAAAAAAACACTGAACATAATGATAATTCCTAGAAGTGTGATCATATCCATTTGAACAGAAAACTGAGTCAACAATTTGCTATATCAAACAACCTTTCGAATTCTAGAATAGAGGCTAACAGTCCGCAATGGAATGTTGATAACAACTCCAATGCTTGCCTGTGAGGCATGAAGGGTACAAGTAGAATGAATGCTGTAGAAATAAGATCCCTGAGTCTTACGTGTGTTAAACCATGCAACCCAGTCAGACCGATGCAATTAAACGTGCTTATTTCGGTTGTGCTTTTGTCTTTAAAAACCGATTCAATGAACTCTAAAACTTTTGCTTTGAATTTAAATTTCATTTTCAAAATTGGATTGTTTACTATTTTTAAAAGAAAATTATTTTCAAAATTGGAACTGATTTGTCGGGAATTCAGACGATCCCCTGGACTTCGAATCGAAATTTTTTTTTTCAATTTTTTACCTCCAATAAGTCTAGTTTGACCTCTAACACCAAACGACCGGAAACTACCGAATTCGGTCCCCGCGCACTACTACTCCCGTGATAATAGTGGTACACGTTTCGACGAGATATTAGCACGCAATAACGCCTCTATCCCGGGATTTTTCACGGGTTAGAGGCTGGTTAATAATCTGTTTAAAAAAAACACATATATATTGAGAGTGTGTTTGACCAATTTCGTGTGCAAAATTGTGAATGATCAATACTTGGAGCAGGTGCATGAGTTTGGGTATTTAGGAAGTATGTTCTAGAGAGATGGGAAGGCTGACAGAGATATTGAAAAAAGGGTAAATGCGGGTAATTCCATTCATGGAGGACTGAACGCAGTTGGCGCTAACAAATTGTCCAAAGAAGCGAAGCTAGCAGTCCACAATGGAGTGCTGTTACCTACCTTGATGTGTGGAAGTGAGGCATGGAACTATCAGCGAAAGGATGAAAGTAGACGGAATTCTGTGGAAATGAGATTCCCAAGGCGTATGTGTGATAAAACCATGAGAAATGTGGAGAACGAACAAAGGAGTGTAAGAAGAATATATGACACGAATGTGAATGCTAGAAGAAATCGGGAACGCCCGTAGAAGGCATGATACGATCAAGTGAACCAAATGCTTGATTGCCCTAGTTTGTATTAGGCGATGTATGAATGTGAATTAGGCAAGTAGTGTGTATCAAGTCCGAGTCGTTTGGCGGTCTGTATTCTCTGCCCACCCCAATGACGTGATGGTTAGTCAGTTAGTTCGGGCACAGTGACACGCCCGCAATACATTTCTATCTGATATTGATACTGTGGTAGGTACATGGTTTTGTATCATTCTCATTTGTGATTATTTCAGTCCAGTTTTCAGTTGTTCGCTGTGCGAGTTCAAACAATCTCTTGGGGTAAACAGCTGCCATGTTTAAAAAGTGAGTTTTAAATAGAAATTATCATATTTAACTATAAAATAATGATTATCAATGTGTAATTATGTATTGTTTACATTAAAATCATTAAATATTTGTGTATTTTAGTCATTTGAACGATCTTTTGTTCGTGTTTCTTTCACTGTCAAAAATTTGCCGAGCGAATATAGCGTTTATTTTTTATGTACGTAAGGTTTATTTTTCGGCGTTTTTTTTTAATGGTTTTAATAATCGAATTTTCATTTGGAACAATAAATCTTTTTTCGCTTTTGTCTTACTAAAATAGACTTAATTGGTTTATTTTACAATGTTTATGTGTTTTTTTTAAACGACAACTCAATTTTATATAATGTAAATGCTTAATTAAGTTATATTTGTATAAAAATCATGAAATACAACGTATTTTAGTCGTTAATTAACTCGTTAGTTCATTGAATATTTCGCCGCCAAAATATTGCCACGCTAATATAGCCTGTATTAATTATGTCCGTAAGGTTTATTTTTGTTTACACTTTTTCTTTAATTATTAAAAGTTGTTGTAATAACATAATAATATTTTCCATATATTAAGATTTTTTGCCACGGCAATATAGACTCTATTTATGATGTTCCTAAAGTCTAATTTTAATTGATTTTTTTTTCGTATTCATTTTAGAATGTATTTTATTTGGTCTATTTACATTTCTAATTATCGGAATGTTCTAGTTTTTAATTACATTTTCCTCGCAATCTTTTTCTACCTATCTAAGGTTGTCTATCATCATAATGAAATAATGGAACCTTTTCATTTCATCAAAAACAGACTGAAATTGTAATCTAGAAACACTGTATACGATATGTTTTTATACACGGTGTACGGAAACTCGTAGTAAAAACGAAAAATGGTGAATCTGGTTCCATGATAACTCAACACACCTTTAAAAAGTGATGTAAAGTCATTAAAAGTAATGAAAAAACTAACCTTTTGATGGCCTCCGTCTCTCTACTAGAAATCCGATGGTGGCAGATTTATTAATTAAAAATAATAAATATTATACTTGCGGCACGTTCCAGACTGGAATATACTCTCAGTATCGCCCTGGTGTTGAAATTTTTTTATTTATTTTATATTATAGAAACAAACAGTACATGATTTACAGAGATGAAACAATATACAGGAATAAGATATTTCATGTTGTTTACCTATGATATGTTTCCTTGTAATGTCTGCTAAGTGGTATGTTTATTCCTTAATTACCAGGTGACTTGTGTAGTTTATAGGTGTGTGTGTGACGTGTGTAATGCATGTGTGTGTGTCTGTATGCATGCGCATTGAATAGTTTAAATTATTGACATGATGCCACGTTTGAATTTGGGCAGTGAATCCGAAAAAATGTCAATGTTAGAGTTTAGACAAATATTATTTAGAGTATGAAGAGCTCGGATTTATAATTAAACGTGTGGAATAGCGCTGTATGTCGTGTACGTCTCAAAGGTATGTTAAAGTTAATAAGGGACAGAAGTTCGGTACAGTCAATGTCATTGTTTAAAATTCTGTGTATAAATATTGAGTCAGCTACTGCTCGTCTTCGCTTCAAAGTTTCAAATGTACACTCAAAATTTTTGTTTAATTTGTATGTAATATATTTTATAAATTTGTTTTGGATGCGTTCTATATTATGTAAAGTTTATATTGTGGATTCCAAATAGGCGGTGCATATTCCAGTGTACTTCTGACTAATGCGAAATATAACATTGTAAATGTTGCTTGAAATGGCTTTAGCCGTGTTTAGTGAGCAGATCTGAATATCCAGGTACTCCCCCGCCTTCCTCTGTCTCATCTCCTTCCACTCCCCGCTACTTTCAGCCTCGCAACATACCCCGATTGGGGATGCCATAATCTCACTGGCTCCAGACAAGTTGGGATTCTTGTGTGGTTTCACATCAAAAAAAAAAATACAAATCTATCTGGCGAGTTTCAGCTCAATCGGATGTCGGGAAGTGTGTTAATTTGCATTTCCAAGATTTGTATACATGCATTAATTCGTTCCTGAAAACTAAAGAAAATAATAATTCCTCTCAGGGCATATGTCATCTTTGGGAATGCTGTGTGGAGGGTCTTTTTGGGAAAAGAAAAAGTTGCGAGGGGTGTCTAGGTGTGCAAGATCAGGGTAAACCTCATCCTACGAACCCGGGCACCTCTTCCACTCAACAATAAATGGTTCCCGGGGTAGTGGTACCCATAACTGCCTCCCAAATTGTCTCAAGTATTTAAATAAGATGATAAAACACACGCACTATCAGCATCCCTTCAAAATCCTCTCTGACTCCATTGAAAAAATTCAGCATAAATTCCTTAGATCTACCAATTGAAACAATAAACTACAATCACTTGATGAAAGAACTAAACTTATTAAAACTCTCAGATAGAAGACTCGTTTCCGACTTGATTTCAATTTATAAAATTGTTAATGGTGTTATAGACAGCCCTGATTTATTAAGTCTAATTAATTACCTTCCATATACCTATAAGAACTAGTCAATCCAAAACTCTTTTTAATTGCAACAAAAATATCAGGACTGAGTCATTTAGATACTCGCTTATACCTGGATTGCATGCAGTTGGCAATGTTTTCTCAGAAGTAGTATATGTGTTCAACTGCACGGAATATACAGGGTTTTCCAATAAGAGGTGTTATTTTGAATAGCCCGCTATTTCGGTAGATGTTACTTATGAAGCTGTCATTTTTTGACATTTGACAAGTAGAAACTACGCTATTAATAAAAATGGAACGATACACGCTTCAACAACGCATTGAAATTATTAAAATTCACTTGAGTGAATCAAATGCAAATCATCTTGAGTGATGAGGCCCATTTCCACCTCGGTGGCTTCGTCAACAAGCAAAATTGTCGCATCTGGGGCTCGGTAAACCCAAGAGTTATTGTTGAAAAGCCTCTCTATCCTCAACGTGTGACTGTTTGGTGCGGTTTATGGTCCGGCGGAGTCATTGGACCTTACTTTTGCGAAAATGAGGCTGGAGCAACAGTTACGGTGAATGGATTGCGCTATCGAGAGATGATTAATGATTTTTTATGGCTGGAATTGGATGGTATTGATTTGGACAACGTTTACTTTCAACAAGACGGCGCTACGTGCCACACAAGCAACGAAACCATTGATCTTTTACAATTGAATATCAAAATAACACCTCTTATTGGAAAACCCTGTAGTTATAAGAAGGCTATAATAACATACCTCAAACACAATAATCAATGTCAGGAATGATAATATTCTTCTGCATGGCTCCTATAATATATTTTACTAAATCTAAACTATTTACTTCAGATATCTTATAGTGTTAGCTATAACATTTGTATTATTTTATCAAAAATTATTATTTTTTATCCATAAGTATCATTGAATCGCTGACAGCCCTGAATTGTTAATGCCAAGTTACAATGCCTACTCAGCTATTCCAAGTACAATTAATTTTGTGGGTAACAATAAACTCACTGCTGACTATTATCATAGACACCTCATACTTCTACTTATGACAGGTCTTATACAAGCCTAGTACAGGGTTTTCCAATAAGAGGTGTTATTTTGATATTCAATCGTAAAAGATCAATGGTTTCGTTGCTTGTGTGGCACGTAGCGCCGTCTTGTTGAAAGTAAACATTGTCCAGATCAATACCATCCAATTCCGGCCATAAAAAATCATTAATCATCTCTCCATAGCGCAATCCATTCCCGGTAACTGTTGCTCCAGCCTCATTTTCGAAAAAGTAAGGTCGAATGACTCCGCCGGACCATAAACCGCACCAAACAGTCACACGTTGAGGATAGAGAGGCTTTTCAACAATAACTCTTGGGTTTTCCGAGTCCCAGATGCGACAATTTTGCTTGTTGACGAAGCCACCGAGGTGGAAATGGGCCTCATCACTCAAGATGATTTGCATTTGATTCACTCAAGTGAATTTTAATAATTTCAATGCGTTGTTGAAGCGTGTATCGTTCCGTTTTTATTAATGGCGTAGTTTCTACTTGTCAAATGTCAAAAAATGACAGCTTCATAAGTAACATCTACCGAAATAGCGGGCTATTCAAAATAACACCTCTTATTGGAAAACCCTGTATTAGTTCAACTATTGTTACACTGGTATGTATTTCTTTTGAATAACTGCATCACTTGCAATAGTGTTTTTGTGTACACATTAATTGTTCTGTAATTTATTGCTATTATTATCCTGTTTACCACTGTTCGCTTATAATTCGATTTTCACTGTATTGTAAAAGTTATTTTATGGCGTTTGAATAAATAAATAAATAAAAATACATAATCATATTATCAACATGTCGCAATAGCGGTACAATTTACGTAAATAATGCTGCAATGTACAATTTATTTAAGATAATAGCTATGAATCACAATTGTACCGCTGATGCCCTAAGATGATTACATTTATATTTTAAATTTCAATGACTTTCATGTTTTCATATCTAATTATCTATATAAATAAAAACCTAAATGTTCAGTTTTTGAAGGATTGTGATTCTCGCCAATTTAAATGGGTTGTTGGCTGAATCATTCTGTGGTTCTCCAATCCGCAGAATCCAAGGTTGCGTGATTACTCTCGGTGTGTAAAAATGAGGATTCGAATATTTTCAATTTAGTTTTTATTTTAACAAAACTCACGTTACAATAATTTTATGAACAAAACAGATCGCGTGCGTTAGAGGAGATTTAGAGCTAAACCGGCGGCTAGACCACTGGAGAGAGAATGAAATATTTGTCACGCTTGGTATCGCGTGCAGGTTTACAGTGATACCAGTATCACATAAATGTGGGTAAAAGTAATGTTGTTATTATTTTCGGGAGATGTATACTCCCTATAATTTACCCTACAAGTTTCTCTAAATATTAAGGACAGGTTGTTTCGGAAAATTTGAACAATTCATAAAATTTCAACGTTCATTTTCGGGTTCTGTGAAAGTCCTATTCGAGTTCTGTTATTATATCATAATAGGCTAGTTGCTTGACAGAACTGAAATTAAAACAGAACTTGAAAAAATCTTTCACAAAACTTTAAATTTGATAAATTTCTTAAATTCTCAGAAACAAACCGTCCTAAATCTCCTAAAGTTCTTCACCGATTGCTTTGAAATTATGGCACAACGTTGCATTCGAATAGGAGTGTGTTTTTATATACCTATATTATATAGATGTCACCTGTGACAGGTAAAAGTATACTTTTTTGTCACCAGTGACAGGTAAAAACATGCTATTTTTAAAAACAGCGCTATCTGTTGGATGTAAAAGCAACATGCGCTATTGTTTCTCTATTTGCACAGACAGACCGAGCCACAGCAACGTGGGTATAAAATAGCTAAATACCTTATACATAAGCAATATAGTTGTTGCTGAGGAATACTTGGAGCAGGTGGATGAGTTTGTGTATTTAGGAAGTATGTTCTAGAGAGATGGGAAGGCTGACAGAGATATTGAAATAAGGGGAAATGCAGGTAACTCCATCAATGGAGGACTGAACGCAGTTGGCGCTAACAAAACATTGTCCAAAGAAACGAAGCTAGCAGTCCACAATGGAGTGCTGGTACCTACCCTGATGTATGGCATTAAGGCATGGAACTGGCAGAGATTAAATTAGAATTCATGCTCTAGAAATGAGTTCCCTGAGGCATATGAGTGGTAAAGTTACATATGATTGTGTCAGAAATGTGGAGAATCGCAAAGATGATGAGAGATGCGCAAGGAAGACACAACAAGTGAACCAGATACTTGAGCTTGCCTCGCGTCAATAGTCAGAATAATAGAAGGGTAAGCATGAATGTTAATGAAGCAAGCAGTCAGTTAGTTAAATAACTTATAATGAACATTATAGCGGAGTTAATATGTTGCCTCGTAATAACAAGATTCATTTTATAGGCTTGCAATTATTTCAAGGCTCTCTCTTTATATAAAATATTAATTTACATAAGTGACTAATTCGTATTAAAGTTCACTAATATAAATATAATTAACTTCAGGTATAAATAATTGAATTACAGGATTAACTTACTGAAGTTTTAGCATCATTGGAAATTGAAAAACATTGAAAATCTGGGACAAACGCACTACCAGTTGATCTATGAAATAAAAGAAAAATAATGAGGATGGTTTTAATAATTTATAAATTGAAATACATTAGTTAAGTTGAAGAAGTTTGCGTATTGTACACTGCACAGGGAACGCAGATACTGCAAATAGTACGCAACTGCTAACCCTGTATGATACGCAAGTGCGCCCCCCGTTTGAATTTGTCAACCTGGTCTGGAGCCCTAAAATACCTGAAGAAAACCCTCGACTCTGTGCAAAAATCGGCAGTCTGTTTGATAGATTCTCTTATTTTAACAAACGGATGTCGGTTGGGGATGCTGTCATTGTTCTACCGGTATTTCAATGGAAGATGCTCCGAGGAATCAGCGTCATTGATTACTTCCAAACGCGGGCATAAAATTTGTACAAAATTGACATTTGCAACACGAAAACGGGTCGTTTCTGTGACTCGAGTACAACCGCTCGGCTGTGTGACAATTGGCAGGCCTCTGTGTTTCCTCCCTCCCAAAACATGGGTCTCTTCAAAACCCAAGTTCACTACTTCCTTTCCACAAGAAAGATTCTGCATACAGCAACAAAGACGACATAGATCCTGAGAGAATAAGATTGATAAAATTAACCGAATTTAAGTAGCTCAATTCAACTGGAAGCTTTGGTCCCGGCAAGGATGGACGGCAATGCTTCGCTGCTGCTAATGTCTTTCTCGGGCGTCGTCTCCGACTTCTTCCACCATTCACTTACTGTATACCACAATATTACTGTTAAAAAACTACATTGCCTCGACTTTAATTCGATTTCCGTATCTCATTACGATGCAGAGATATCTTTCTTCGTTCGACGTTATCCTTATTAATTCCACTCCATATCTTATTTATTTTTTTATTTAAAGAAAGCAAGACAAAAATATATATTACAGTAAATAATAAAATAAAAAATACAGAAAAGTTCCAATAAACTACTTTTCAGTAGTTTGTCGATGGTAACTTTTCACATAAAAAATATTAAAAAAAGCACAGACATATGAATATTAATAGACGAGAAGTTAAGGACGAGGGGTTAAAACAAGAGTTGCGGGACGCAGAGAGGAAAGCTGACTGTGATTCGTCAATAAATCAATCTGACAGTAAATAGGCATCTCGCATTATAATATCACCATTTAGTTCTTAAAAGTAAAATCTGCTTTTGAATGAATAGACATTTTTACATGGGAGCGCAAATTACTCGCCACGTTATGAACAAATTTGCGAAGTCCAAATTCGGCAAAATAAATTTTTTCTATTTTCAGAGTCGAATATTTCGTTTACGTATTTAGTTAAGACACTTTTATAAATGTTCATAATTTACTTCCCAGCAACCAACCAGGTTTACGTATTTAGTTAAGACACTTTTATAAATGTTCATAATTTACTTCCCAGCAACCAACCAGCTTTGTGTTTCGCGTCCAGACGTATCTCGATGTGATAGTATATGTTTCTACAACTGATCCATATTATACGATGTGAATATGCTTAAAATAAAGTAAAATAATGCTTATATATGGAATGTAATACGACAATTGGGTTCATTCTCTTTTTCACATCTATTTTTACAAGTTTTCATAGCGCAAGTCACCATTTTGCCGTGTTATTTCGTAAAATGAACCGATGATGCCTCGACCATAGTTCGCACAAGAATGATGACGTCACGTTTTCTAAATTCACTTAAGGCCATACGCGAGCCCAGCCGGCTCCAATGGAACCGGTATGGGGAGTGGGGAATAATACGCTTTTAATCACTTAGGGCAGGTCTACTAATATTCATATGTCTATGAAAAAAAGACAAAACTTATTTTACTTAATGACACAAGTGATAACAATAAAAAATAACAATTTGTTTTATAAATATATAAACATATACACAACAGTGATAGTATCTACCTATAGTTTGTATTAGACTCTAATACAAACTATTTCTTTCAGCGAGCCAATTTTTCAACATAATATTTGTTTTTACATTTGTACATTTTTTTTATTTCAGCAGGTAACATATTTAAGCAACTAGGTATCATGTAGTCCAGTGTTCTTTGTCCATATTTGTTTAAATGCTTGGGTACAATTAGTCCTTCATTTAACGTAAAACGAGTATTGTAAGTGGTGGTCCAGTCTATTTATGTATATAGAGCTATTTATATGCTGAAATATAATTTTATACCACAGAATTGATCTTACTAAGAAAATTTTAAGATTCTGATTAAGGTATGGAACATTATGCCTTTGTTCGAATAAACTTTTTGGACTCCGTATCTGACACCGCCAGTGCAGAGATAATGCGTTAAGTATTCCTCGTGCGTCTCCGACTTCTTCTACCATTCAAATCACTCTCTAAACACTCCTGGTACTAATAAGAACAAACTTTGAAATTATTAGCGATATCGATCAACTACTTTTCCAGTTTTGAGAGCTCACACATAAGCAGGTTGAATTTTTATTGATTTATATCCATTATTTTAATGATGAAATAAATACTTCATGTTATATGGCCTTTATCGCATTTGAATCCGCATAAATTAATCTTTAAAGGTGATAATATATTACAGCGATTAGGTATAAAAATACCCTCAAGGAAATTCAATATTATTGGTTTTTCCAATAAGAGGTGTTATTTTGAATAGCCCGCTATTTCGGTAGATGTTACTTTTGAAGCTGTCATTTTTTGACATTTCAATTCTAGAACGGAGCCGTGAGCTCAGAACGTGTGAGCAATGAGCGTACTGTGCTTTCCCGATACGATTCCCCCGATTCAGCTCTCCCGGTACGGCTTCCCCGATACGGCTCCCACCTCCCTAGCGATACCGATAATCGCTTCGTACTAAGACAGAAATAAAATTCTATATAGTTGGCAGGTGTAGGTACATGTCAAAGAACAATTAATACTACAATTTTAAAAGCGAATTTTTTTAACATATATATCATCTAAAAAAAAGAGTAACCGTTCAATTGAGCCATTATACGGTCTACCGGGTGTCGTACAAATAAGGCTTATATAAAAAAGCAAGCTCAAATGTGCGGCTGTTTCATGAACGACTCATCGCTAATCGGAAGGCCTCATGCAAATTGGCAATGTCAGTTTTTTCACATCAGTACAGATAACGGATACTAATCATTTTATTAATCTTTCCGCTGTTATAATCATACAGTAATGTATGCAAGATAAGCGAAGTATTGACACGTTATCGTATATTTATTTACTATTCGATAAGCTTTCTGGTTTGACTGCTAAGTGTCACGAACAGCTGTTTTAACAATGTCAACACACAACTGAAACTGTCAAAGTTATAGTTTACGTATGTGTCAACATTTTTTATTTGTAAATCGTGTTAGGTCATACCCAATGTTATGTCAATTTTGTTTGAAATTCATAAATGTTTTAAATTTATTTATTTGTTATTGTTACACCTCACAAGAGCTCCCCTGTCTGTACGGTATCAAGACAGGGGAACTATATTGCCGTCTGCATGCACAGCATTGTCACGTTAAGGTAGGTGTTGTAGATAAAGAAAAAAACCGTTGCCAAAAGCTTTCACATGCGAGTCGACTTCGCACAGTGTACGATCCGTTCGCATGTATCCGACAGAATGTTCCGCTTGTTTCCGTCGACAGGGGATCAATGCTGCTACCTCCTTCTAGCAGGCTCCATTGAAATATCTGTAGAACGTACTCTGCATGCCTTCATTGCGTCTGCGCGTTAGAGATAGCAATTTTGGCCCACGTAAATGAAATTGAAGTTTTATTACAAGAATTGAAACCAGAAATTTTAATGTTAAGTGAAACATGTATAACTAGTGATATTTACGATTCTGAAGTATCATTTATTGGGTATTCAACTGTAAGATGCAATTCATTTAGTCGGCATACGGGAGGAGTTCTAATGATTATTAAAAATAGTATATCTTTTAAAATAATATCAAATGAAGTGTTTGATGAAAAAAATACATGGATACTGGCAGTACAAATAAGAAAAAACTTTATTAAAGGAACATACGCTGTATTATATCACTCACCAAACCAAAGCCATTCAAAATTCTTAGATTTTTTCGAAAGTTGGTGTACTAAAAACATGAACAATCAAGATATGTTTTATGTAACCGGTGACTTTAACATTGACATGAAAGTCAAGAATACCTACAGTAATAGACTTCAGAGTTTAGTGAATTATCTAGGAATGAAACAACTTGTGACCAAACCAACTAGAATCTCAAATACATCAGCAAGCATTATTGATTTAGTCATAACAAATCATTTTTACTTGAATGTTAATGTTATGGATACTCCAAAAATATCTGACCACGAAAACATATTAACAATATTTGAAACGACCACAAGTCCGAAGCCACAGGGAATACGAAATATAACGTATAGAAAAAAAAATAACTATAATAAGGATACATTGTGTACAGCATTACAAAACAAAAAATGGATCTGCGATACCCAAGGAAATTTAGACGGAAAAGCCGATGAACTAGTAGGACATCTGAAAACAGTAGTAAATGAGCTAATGCCTTTAACTAATATTATATTAAAAGATACAAATAAATGGTATACGAAATCCCTACATATTCTACAAAAACAAAGGGATACAGCCTATAAAGCCTGTAAAATACAATTCACTGAAGAAAGGTGGGAAACTTATAAGAAACTTAGAAACATGTATAGTACAGAAATAAAACATACCAAAAATTCGTATATCAGGCAAAAAATAATTACCTCTCAAAGTGACTCAAGAAAAATGTGGACTACACTTAAAGAAATTATAAGCGGCAAACAGAGGGAAAACATTAAGGAAGTTCGGTTTCCAGATGGAGTTGAAGATGATACACTTAAAATAGCCCAAAAATTTAACACAAATTTTGTACTTAGTGTCGAAAACATAAATAAGAGTATTCCATTCATCGCAGATACCTCTTCTCAATCATCGGAAAAAAGAGAGAATGAAAATATTTTCAGGTTTAATAAAATTGACAATGAGTATTTAATGAAAATCATTAAAAAAATGAAACCAAAATCATCGCCGGATGGAATTACTATAAGCATAATCAAAGATGCACTGCCAGCTATAGGAGACAGATTAGTTGCACTAATAAATGAATCTCTGACTAAGGGAATTTTTCCGCAGTCATGGAAAACCTCCATAATAACACCAGTGCCCAAAATAATAAATGCTAAAAATTTCGAAGACTTCAGACCAATAAATGGATTGCCTAAATATGAACAATTACTAGAGTGCATTGTAAAAGAACAGATGAGTAAATTTATAGAAAAAAATAACATCTTAGTAAAAGAACAATCTGGGTTTAGAAATAAATATTCCTGTGAAACAGCAATAAATTATGTGATAAATGAATGGAAAACAGCTATGGATCAGAAGAAAATCACAATAGCAGTGTTCTTGGATTTTAGACGTGCTTTTGAAACAATAGACAGAGAAAGACTAATAATGAAATTGAAGGACATGGGAATCCGTGCTAATGAATTGCAGTGGTTTATTGATTACTTAAAAAATAGAAAACAAAAAACCAAAATTGGAGATACTATCTCTGAAGAACAAGAAATCAACATTGGAGTTCCTCAAGGATCTGTTTTGGGACCGCTCCTATTTATTTTATATATTAATGATATAGTCAAGTGCTTAAAGTACTGTTCCATCAAACTTTTTGCAGATGACACACTTTTATATATTATAGCAAATAATATTGAAGATGCGTTGTCAAAAATACAAAATGAACTTAATGAATTATCTAAGTGGTTAAACATAAATAAATTGAAATTAAATGTAACTAAAAGTAAATTCATGGTATTAGGGAAAAAACTAAACGTACCTACTGTCCTAAATATAGACAATCAAAGTATGGAAGAAGTAAAAGAAATTAAATACCTGGGAATCATAATAGATAACAAGTTAAAATTTAACACTAACTTTGAAATTTTAAATAAAAAAATGGCGAAAAAGGTTAATTTCTTAAGTAGGATAAAAGGAAAATTGGACATTAAAACAAGGATATTGGTCTACAATACCACTGTAGCATCCCATCTAAATTATTGTACAAGTGTAATATTTCTAAGTAACAAAAGCCAAATTAAGAGAATGGAAGTAATCCAGAACAGAGGCATGAGGTCAATACTGTGTTGTAGCAGGTACACCAGAATAAAAACCATGCAACGTCAACTAAATATTTTAAGTGTGTGGCAACGATTAGTTTATAATACCTTAGTGTTTATTTATAAGCTAAAAAATAAAATGTTACCTGACTATATGTCTAAGAATGTTAGAATTAATAGTGCAGTTCATTTATATCCTACGAGAAACTGCAACGATTTTAGGCTTCCTAAAACACACTTATCAGAAACACAAAATAATATTTATTATAAAGGTTTTAAAATGTTCAATGAACTCCCGGTAATTGTTAAGGAAGCTAAAAGTCTTGCAGTTTTTCGTGGATTATGTCTCAATGTTGTGAAATCTAAATTTTAGTATGTAAAAAGTAAATAATATTGTAGTAGTCACAGAAAATAATATATTAGGTATAAGATGTAAACTCTTATAACTAAATAAAATATACATTAAAAAAAAAAAAAAAAAAAAAAAATCGGTCTGTTAACAACGGATCGTCAATCAGACAGGACTGACCATCGAAAAGGCTATGCAATGAAAGATGTGCGTTTGGTGTGTTGATAGAAACAAAGGTGGGGCGCCGCTGTGCTTAGTTGGTGATGCTTTTTGTTAAACAACAACAAAAAAACATTCAATTGAAATGTGTTTATGGAAAGACAACAATTTTTTCTCCAAACGAATGTATATTACCTCTCCAAACAAAGGCATGGCAATTAATTAAAATATTTTCAAGTTCAAAAACCTTTCACGATTTTACTGTGCTCGATGAAATCACAATGTTGTTATTTTTATTCATCACGGAGGTCGTTAAACTGATGACATTAAGTTATTTTAAAAAGCTGACATCATTTAATTATGTTTAGATTAAGTCACTGTAAATATTGATCTATTCATTTCCATTATACGGTAATTTTATTATTTTTGGCTTGTTATGCCGTGTTGCGCTATCGCATTCTTTTGCCTACGTTTCGAACAGTGTTACAGTGTCTATCATCAGGGCAGGTGCGTAGATAGTCGTAAAGTGCGTGTTTATGTCAGCAAGCCTAATTACGGAGGCAATTGAAATCCGCAAAAACCCCGTTAATATTAAATATAGGCTACGGGGCTAGGCTTGATCGTTCTCGATATCCATTATTATTACCAACCCTAAGAGGATTTTGGTTGCATGTTTCTTTTAAAAAAAAAGTTTTTTTTTTATTTTTTTATAATTATTTCACTTGGGTCTTGAAGAGACATTGTAGATAAATGTCATCGGTGTACAAATGTTGGGTGCGCATTTGGCGTGTTTCCCAACTATGCACCGGTGCCGAAGGGATCAATGACGCTAGTTCCCCGGACCATCTTCCGTTGAAATACCGGTAGAACAAGGTCAGCATTCCCACCTGACGCCTGTGCTCTAAAGATTGCAATACGTTTGTTAACTCTTCACAGGCCAAGATGCCAAACAAAACGTCTGTTACCAACTGGGTCTTCTGACGACTCCATGCATTTTTCTGTCTTACGGGCTTTTAAACTATAGAAATCCCAATTATTAATGGTAACTTATGTATTTGCACAGGAATACGTAAAATACTAAAATGATATGTCAAGTACAGGGTTTTCCAATAAGAGGTGTTATTTTGAATAGCCCGCTATTTCGGTAGACGTTACTTTTGAAGCTGTCATTTTTTGACATTTGACAAGTAGAAACTACGCCATTAATTAAAATGGAACGATACACGCTTCAACAACGCATTGAAATTATTAAAATTCACTATAAAAATGGTGAAAATTTGGCAGAGACGGTTCATAAAACTCGAACATTTTTGGGTCGTCGTGAAGCACCTTGTTCGATTTGTTGGGACAACTTAGTGATGTGAAGAATAAAACCCGTGCACGTCGCTCAAGAACAGCCGAGAATATTGCTGCTGTAGCCGAAAGTGTTGAAGAAAACCCAGGTTTGTCCATTCCTCATCGTTCTTTGGAATTAGGCATTCCACAAACGTCATTACACCGTATTTTGCATAATGATTTGTGTCATAAGGCTTATAAAGTTCAGTTAACACAAGAACTCAAGGCGGCCAATCATCAACAACGTCGTGTCTTTGCTGATTGGGTCCTTGAAATGCGTGAAAATGATCCGGAATTCCATCGAAAAATCATATTGAGTGATGAGGCCCATTTCCACCTCGGTGGCTTCGTCAACAAGCAAAATTGTCGCATCTGGTGCTCGGAAAACCCAAGAGTTATTGTTGAAATGCCTCTCTATCCTCAACGTGTGACTGTTTGGTGCAGTTTATGGTCCGGCGGAGTCATTGGAATTTACTTTTTCGAAAATGAGGCTGGAGCTACAGCTACGGTGAACGAATTGCGCTATTGAGAGATGATTAATGATTTTTTATGGCCGGAATCTGATGGTATTGATCTGGACAACGTTTACTTTCAACAAGACGGCTCTACGTGCAACACAAGCAACGAAACCATTGATCTTTTACGATTGAATATCAAAATAACACCTCTTATTGGAAAACCCTGTATTTAAGCTAGTAATTTTGGGTACTACCTACTCCCCCACTTGGCTGCAGGATAGTTAAGGTAGGGGAATCCATTAAACGGACGGACCGGCTCGTTTCTGCACAGAGCCAATATAACGTATAAACAAAAGGTTCAAATTCATTATCTATATATATATAAAAAAATGTTTCTTTGTTTGTCTCCTATAGACTCAAAAACTACTGGACCGATTGCGTTGAAAATTTCAAAGTGTGTTCTTATTTGTGTCAGGAGTGTTTAGAGAGTGGTTTGAATGGTAGAAGAGGTCGGGGACGCCCGAGGAAGACTTCATATCTCTGCACTGGTGTCAGATACGGAGTCCGATAAGTTATGGAGTCTAATTATAGTCGATATAATGTAGTTTTAACAGTAAAAAAGTGGAGAGTTGAAGAAGTTTAGGACCCCGAGGAAAACAGGACATGATCAAGTGGAACAAATACTTATTACAAAAATACTATGTATTTTCATCTTAAAAATGCACTCAGTTTGTCAGGTACTAAGAATTGATAACCTAAAAACTTTACCCAAAAAAGTCCCTTAGCAACAACGGATACACGTCAAGTTAGTGATGTAAAAAAACAAATTATTTTTGAATTGATTATACTCGAACCAAACAAAAACACATACAAAAAGTCTTACTTGCGTCATAATGCTAAATGTGTGGGAGTTTTATAATCAAAACAGATGAGAAAATGACAGTATTCTAGGCATCTTGCCCTGTTCTGTGACATCTTTCTTTACATTTAATACTTCTGGAGGTCGAAACGTCAATGTCAATGGACGATTCTTAAATATTTTGGCCGAGATCCAAATCCCAATATGTCAAACGCAAAACAAACAAAGAAAACGAAATCATCATTCACGTGTGCATTGTGCAATGTCATCAAGACTTGTTTTCTAAACGTTTACAAATAAGCTAAGCTAGCAGTCCACAATGGAGTGCTGGTACCTACTCTATCAGGCGTGGCCGCTTCATTAAATGTTTGGCGGTTCACTGAGCACCAAATCAAAAACATAATAAATTGATAACAAATGATTCTTCTGAAAAAAAATAAATGCCCCTGACGGGAATTGAACCCTCACCTTCTGATTGCTTTGTTTTAAAAAACAGCGTAATCTGTTGGACAAGGTTGCTTTTTTGAAACAGCGCCATTAAATGTTTCAATTCTCGCCGAAGAAATTTTTGAATGTTATTTCATGTACCGAACAATAATTTTCTCAAATATAATTCAATTTGGAGAGATGGGAAGGCTGACGAGATATTGAAAGAAGGGTAAATGCAGGTAACTCCATTAATGGAGGACCGAACGCAGTTGCTGCCAGCAAAAAATTGTCCAAAGAAGCGAAGCTAGCTGTCCACAATGGAGTGCTGGTACCTACCCTGATGTATAGCAGTGAGGAGTGGAATTGACAGAGGAAGGGTGAAAGATGAATGAATGCTATAGAAATAAGATTCCTGAGGTGTATGTGTGGTAAAACCATGAAGAAATGTGGAGATTCGATCAGATGTAAGCGTAGTGAGTAAGATTAAGAAAGGGACGATTATTAACTAACCATCAAACCATAGGGGTAGGCAGAGAGGATGGGCCGCCACACAACTCTGTCTAGGCACACATTTTGCTTCTTTCACATTCATACATATTCTGACTCTTGACATGGCCCGACTCAAGTATTTGATTCACATTAATATTCTAATTACACTCCTTTCTCAGGTCATCCGCTCTAGCATTGTAGATGTTTTGTTCTAATATTTATTTTGACCCGTTTAATTCTTTCTTTCAGAACTTAATGGATAATTCGGCATTTCGGCTCCCGTGCGACAACAGCTTGCAAAACTTCCAACAAAGAAATAATCTCTTAGAGGAGACCAGATCAGCACCCAGCAAATTCCACATAGAAAAAGCGAAAGAAAGACAGACGACTCTGCTTAAATCCAACATAGATAAAATTGAAAATAGACGTTCAACAACTCCGGTAAACATGGAAGGCACCACGGAACATATCAAAAAGAAGAAGAGAAAACGAGGAAGGCATCGAAAAAGAACCTCTATTCGCAGCAGTATTAATAGTGGTATTGCCGAAGCGGCAGAAAATAGTCAAATTTTGTTAGAAAAATCTGATCATTTAACAAAGGGCGTTGATAAAACTTGTATTAATTCTAACATAAGTGAAATTGGAGCACAGAATGTCATTAGTACGATGGCTAAAGATGACAAGAATAGTATTAACTATGACAGTAAGTCTTCTGTGTATAGAGTAAGGTGTAGTCCACCTAAAATCGGCTGTGATTTTCGATTTAGGAAGCCTGATCTCATTGCAAATAGTCGTGACGGTGATGCAAATATCGGCGCCAAATTAGTGGGAATTAAAGACGAGAGAGTCGCTTATAACAGGGTAAAAGTCACGAAAAAAGTCGATAATAACAATCGTAGCTGGTTAGATATGTCTGGAGATGAAGACGAAGATACCCCGGTCGTTAATGTTTTGCCGAAATCTGTTGTGGTTTCTCCAAAATCTATCAAAGAAGCCACGAATTTGTCGCTCGTTCAAAACGGAGAGAATAACATTCAACTCGACGCTTATAAAAGTAGATTTACTTTTGGTAGAAATGACGCCAAAAATGTTGTAGACGAGTCTAAAATAGATGAAAGAAAGTGTGTTTTAAACAGCGAAAACAGAGATAATAATATTCAACTCGACGCGTATAAAAGTCGATTTACTTTCGGTAAGAATGATTCAAATAATGTCGTGGATGAGTCTAAAATAGAAGAAACGAAATGCGTTTTAAACAATGAAAAGGAGATTAAACAAGACGCTGTAAAGATCGGCGTGAATGTCAATAAGTTTGATGATCGTCCCAAAAAGCACGACGGTACAAAGAGAAGTCGTAGAAAAACAGAACCATTTGATTTCGAACTGCAAGCCGACGGAATGCGTTGTAGCGTATCATTCGACGATAATGTAGTGATTTCCGACAGTCCCGCGCACACGTGGGAGATACCGTCGAATCTATGCAGTTTCCTGACAGAAACCACGTCAGAAAGCAAACGAAGCCTGTTTTCTGGCTCCATAACGGACGCCGGCTTATTTGTACATTCGGATATATCCGATGCAGAATCGGCCGAACGTGACTCATTGCAGCGGATCTTCGATGAGAATTACGATCTGGACTGTTCGGATGATTTTGATGAGTCTGAAAGCAGTGGCAGTGGGTCTGACGATGTTGATTTCGAGGATTCTGACGATGGGAGACACAGGAAGGATGATGGTGTTTTGTTGCCGCCCGAGCCTCAGATTGGCAATGTGGAGTATAAGTTGAAACTTGTGAATCCGACGAAGCAGAGATTTGAACATCTTGTGACTCAGGTAATTATTATCACTTAAAAACACAAACAGTATATGAGTCGTGTAATTTCTATGCCCGCTATATCAACTTTCATTGATTTGGAGAAAACCGCAAAAAACTGTCACATCTCTAGCGTACATAAGTAATTGCATTACAATTTTTTATATAATAATTTGGAGTAATAAAATTTCGAAAAGCATTTATTTTTCTATATATGTCTAGCAATAATTAAGTAATTTCGATAAATAAAATGGATATAGCTGATTTTGATACTCACTTCGTGTTTTTTAAAGTCAATTGAGCCCACATGGCGGGTTTAGAAACACACGTGTAGATCATTTTGACACACGAGCGTGGCGTCAGAGCGGCGGCCATATTGTATTTTGGCAAAATAACTGCTTGTGATTGGTTGAATCCGATATAGCGGGTTTTGATAGTAACTTTCTGTATGATATAGCGGATTTGGTTTCTCACTCGCAGTTTTAACATGGTTTTTGGTTGTGATAAGGAGGGTTTTGAAACTCAATTTTAGGCTCCTCTTGTTGCTCGCAAAAATGTGAACAAGATGTCATACTCAGATCATTTTGTCAAAAAATCGGATATAGCGGGTATAGAAATTATAGGATTCATATAATCTACCATAAGTAGATTCCACAGAATACTTACATCTGTGATCCTCGAGGATACGCTGGCGAACGATATGTTAATCATAAACCATATATTCAATTATGGAATTATTCAATTTGTCCAAAGAAACGTCTTAATGACAATTCTGTTTTGAAACATTCTTTAGGCAGGTAGGTTTCTACTATAATAAAACATACAAATAAATTTACAGAGAGACGAAATGATGATATGTATAAGTAAAAAAGTTATTTAAAGTAAATCATTTTATCATCCCCAGATGAAATGGCGCCTGCGAGAGGGGCGCGGCGAGGCGGTGTACGGCATCGGAGTGCGTGACTGCGGCCGTGTGCGCGGTCTGCCGGCGCGCCGACTCCGCGCTTC
Organism: Hesperophylax magnus; assembly: GCA_026573805.1. Classification (NCBI taxonomy): domain Eukaryota; kingdom Metazoa; phylum Arthropoda; class Insecta; order Trichoptera; family Limnephilidae; genus Hesperophylax; species Hesperophylax magnus. The sequence goes on from JAIUSX010000060.1 coordinate 4,102,236, forward strand.
ACTGCGCACGCTGCGGGCCATGGCGCACCGGCTGGGCGCGCAGTGCGCACTGCTGGCCGTGCTGCCCATAGCCGGCGCGGTGCCGCCTAGACTCGGCGCTGAGGTACTCGTCAGAAAAGTAAGTTTAAAATTTAAATTTCTTCATAGGAGCTTTTTCAATAATTTGAGCTTAGAAATAAACTTCAAAAACAAATTTAAATGGCTAACTTTACATTTTTTGTAACTAAAATTACTGAAGATAATAATAATCATTATTATTATGTAAAGAGCAGGCAGCACTCTGCTGATGCGCTCATATCTGATTTCACAACAAGTTTGACAGTAATTGAGTTGTTTTAAGTTTGAACTAAGTCCTTTCTTCTCTCCAAATGTGAATCCAATAGACCTTTGAATTGATTTATATTTGTTGCATGGATGACATGTTGTGGGAGTTTGTTCCAAGCATCCACTACTCTATTTGCAAGGAAGTGTTTTCTAGGATTAGATGCAAAAGGCGTTTTGGTAATAGTGTCCACGGAGATTTATATTTTTATTAGTAGTGAAGATTTCTTGGATGCTAGGGCAACTGTAATGTCCAGATAAAATTTTGAAAGTCTCGATCAAGTCACCCCTTTCTTGTAAGGTTGGTAATCTCAATTCCTTGAGTCTATCTTCGTATCGTAGATCTTTCAGAGCTCTTGGTATTTTGTCTCTGTACTCTCTCTAACAGATTTATATCCTTTGCGAAGTAAGGACTCCATATTTGGAAAGCATATTCCAGGAGAGGTCGCACATATGTTTTATATATTTTTAACATCATGTCCGGTGTTAGCTCAAAGAAGGTTTTCCTGATTAGATATGTTAGTGAATTTGCTTTTTTTCACAATTCTATTAAGATTAAACGAAAAGATATATAAAAACACATGCATTTTATTAGACAAATGTATTACAAACGTTGTCACCTCACTTTTTTGTCATTTCATATATAAAATAATGTAATCTTTTGGGGTGCTGTCTTTTCTAAGGAAGGGAAGGAGAGAAAGTTCTGGGAATGTAAAATGTATCAGGGTTGGTTAGGAATCTAGGGATTAGTGTTTTCAGGAGTGACGGACATATGAATATATCACTCTCACTGCGGCGCAATGCGATGTGTCAGGAGACCGGTTGGAAAGGTCAAAGGGTCTCCCCAAACCAGCCTCTCCCGATCTGGCAGGCCACGCAGCTGGTGGGCAGGCGCACCCTGAACGGACTTCACCCGATAAACCCGGGCACTCCTGCTAAATCACCAAAAGTAGCAAACTACTCGGTGTGACCTATGGGAGAGGTGTTGGTTATCCAACAAATGGTTCACGGGGCGCCGGTAACCAAACCTGCCTCCAAAATTACTGATATTATAAATGTTGATTGTCGGACCGCTAAGTCGGACCTGCGTCAAAGGAAATTATACCCTTCCGTCGAAAATGCGTTAATAAATAATTATTTATAAATATTTTCAGATACCAGATGATCAGCACAACATTGAGGTGCGTGTGGCGGTGATGGGTTCAAATGACGCCGGCAAATCTACGCTTGTAGGTGTCTTGACCCAAGGTATTTAAAATAATTTAGTAAACATAATACACTGATACTATTACTAATTGTGAACAACACCTTTATGTTAAATACTGGCTGTACCCCGCTACGCGTTGCTGTGGCTCAGTCTGTCTGTGCAGATAGAGATACAATAGCGCGAGTTGCTTTTATGTCCAACAGATTGTGCCATTCTTAAAAAAAAGCATGTATATCCAACAGATGGCGCTATTTTTCAAAAAAGCTTGTTTTTACCTGTCACAGTTGACATCTATATAATGTAGATATATAAGAACACATGTGTATTCGAATGCAACGTTGTGTCAAAATTTGAAAGCAATCGGTACAAGAACTTTCGGAGATTTAAGATTTTAAACAAACTAACATTTACATTTTTATTTATATAGAAGATTAGACACAATCTTTATATTAAAATGACTTATGTTAAAAGTATAATTTCCCCTTTAACACCTTTTGTATTCATTAAAAGATGGAAAAAAATACACTTTTTTTTACAATTAATTTTATTTACTGAACATCGGTCCCGAACAACAAGTCTTGTTAGTCTTACAGTAAAACTGTTTGAAGTTTCGTTTCTGCATTTTTTACTGTTTTTGAGATCAACAAATATAGTGTTGTTTGATATTTTGCATTAACCTCTATTTATTTAATTGGTGAAAATTTGTGTATCCTACATTGTTCTTCGGGACTGTCGATATACGAGGGTGGTCTGAAAAGTTTCCCATCTAACAGAGAAACAAGAATTTTTTAATTTATTTTCTACATAGTCTCCTTGTAACTATACACAATTCTCCAATCGATGCTACCATCTCTCTAACCCGTCCAAATAGTTTTTCTCTGCAAAATAATTGTTCACAAAGGTGATTGCCTCCTTATTTGACGAAAATCTCTGTCCTCCGAGCGTAGTTTTTAGATTAGGGAACAAAAAGAAGTCGCTTGGGGCTAGATCTGGTGAGTAAGGCGGTTGGTCAAGCAGTTCAAACCGTAATTCGTGGCAACCGCTGAGGTGTGAGACGGCGCATTATCTTGGTGAAAAAGGATTTTCTTTTTCTGCAAATGTGACTGTTTTTACCGCAATTTCTGCCTTCAGCTTATCAAGTAATGATGCGTAGTATGCTCCTGTAATAGTTTTTCCTTTTTGAAGATAACTCCATGACTATCCCAAAAAACAATCGCCATCACTTAGCCAGCCGAGAAAACAGTTTTTGCTTTTTTTGGAGCCGGTTCCCCCTCTGCAGTCCACTGTTTTGACTGTATTTTTGTTTCGGGCGTATAATGGTATATCCAAGTTTCATCTACAGTAATTAATCGCCGCCAATACACGGATTTATTGCGCCTAAACTGCGCCAACAGAGCGTTGGAAATGTTCATTCGAACACGTTTTTGGTCTAACGTGAGCAAACGCGGCACCCAACGCGCGGACAGCTTTCTCATGTCTAAATCTTGATTTAATATGTGACAGACACGTTCTTTGGACATTTTCATTCACCTCTGGCATCTCTCTCACTTTAATTCGGCGGTCGTCTAACACTATTTGGTGAAGTTTAGCAATTAGTTTTTGCGTTGATGTCGGAAACTTTACAGACCACCCTCGTATATCTTAATATATAACAATTCAATAAAAGTAGTCGTCCGATATCGCTGTAAATTTCAAAATTTGTTCTTATTAGTGCTAGGAGTGTTTAGAGAGTAGTTTCAAGGGTAGAAGAAGTCGGGGAGTAGTCCGTCGTAAGAGCCATTACGGGACCAAAATGGGATTGAAAGTTGATATGTACTATGTTGCATAGTGTAATCGTAGTTTTTATTTATGTATATATATATTTTTTTTAAATTCATTTTCACACTTCGGACTGGAAAGGTATTTCTACCCATTCGGTCAATAGTTGCTTATGGACGGGAAGGGTATTTTTACCTTTTGCGCCTTTATTTACATAATTATCAAATCGCAATACAATGCTTCTTTCGTGTACATCGGTATTTCAACAAAGGGACCTTTTATTATTTAATACCCGACGCTTGATAAGCAATGTACGTGATAATCGAGTAGACCATCGACACATGGGTTAGATTATAATGGTTATAATCTAGGCAGGTATGTGCCTATGTAAATTAACACTCCGTTTGCTGAACCAAAAAGATAGGTATTCGCAAATGTGACTTACGGAAGAGTTGGTTGTGATGTTCGATGATATGGTTCTTTTGGTAGCGCTCGTGTGGTGGAGGAATTCACAGGTACTCTCTCGTATAAGATTGAACTAATTATAACTCGGTTATACTCGACACATTGGTTGTTTTCTCGGAAAGGTGTTTTTGTCAACTGTCATTAGATGACGTTTTCGCTACGGTGCCGGCGCGGGCGGCTCGATTCAACTCAAAGCAGCACTGCGCAGATTCAAACCAGTAAAATTTGAATCCTAGCCTCCTTATTGGTTGGAGCGGAAAAAGCGTTAAAACAATTCAGCGTCAAGAAACACAATGCGTTTGAAAATTAACGAAATAAGTCATTTTTCGGTTAGTCATTTTATAACTTGGGTATGCTGAATTAGGTTAGGTTATATTATATTATTATAATATTTTCATTATTTTCGAAGATATAGCGATTTAAAACAAATTAAAACTTTATTTTCGCCCGTCTCCAGCTGTCCGCCGGCGCATAAGATACCCGCCTGTAGTGTGTTAATTAATTAACAAAAAACACTCAACCTCACTGCGCAGTACTAACAACGCGTGATATCACCCGATTTGAGGAGATTGGGAGATACGGGAGTTGTTACTCGTTTAAAACTTCGCAGCTGTCTTTTGTCTCGCTATCACATGCCACAAATCGTATTTATTTGAACCTGAGTATATTTGTTAGTGGCCTTTTCTGCAGGTAAAGTTTGCCCGAGTTATCTAGGATTTTTCGCACACTAAAACTTCCCGAGTATACTCAGACGTGGTCTTTAAAAGGTTAATGACAACTATAACTGCAAATTCGTATGAAATCACATCATAGGTATGAAAATAATGATTCTGGTAAGTATTATTTTCCATACAGGTCCCGATATGGTTTCCACAAGGGGATCGGCAATTTTTTGTTTTTTACTTACCTTTGTAATGTTACATAATGTATTTTAATTCCAGGCGAACTGGACAATGGCAGAGGCAGTGCGCGGTTGAACATGTTTCGCCACCTGCACGAAGTGCGCACCGGACGCACAAGCTCTGTGTCACACGAAGCTCTGGGCTTCGATGCTCAGGTAAGTGTTATTCGAACCGTAAGGGTTCAATTTCTATCGTATAAATCTCCAACGAACGCCAAATACCGTTAAAAAATGAAGCGTACATCTTCAATCACACAGCTCGAAAGTCCACAGGTTAATAAAATGCTTTCATTTACTAGCTATACCCCGCCACGTATTTGCTGTGTCTCAGACTGTCTGTGCATAATAGAGAAAAAATAGCGCAATTGCTTTTATGTCCAGCAGATGTCGCTGTTTTTAAAAAAACATGTATTTACCTGTCACATGTGACATCTATATAATGTAGGTATATAAAAACACACACATATTGGAATGAATGCAACATTGTGTCAAAATTTCAAAGCAATCGGCGGAGAACTTTCGAAGATTTAAGATTTTGGACAAACGAAAATTAACATTTTTATATTTAATTATATTATTATTTAATTGAAGAAGAGGATAATACTAGGATAATATTATGTAATAAATAAATAAATAATATACTTATCTTACCGGGACATGCATTAAACCACTCGGTCCAATTTATTAAACGTTGATTCAAGAGGTCCTGGCTTCGATTCCTAGTTGTGACTGTTATATTTTTATTTGTCTTGTTCTGTTTCATGTTTCATTTACATTTATTAGTATTATCTTCTTCTTCAATGATATATTTCCATTGATGGTTGTTCGCGCAATATATAGGGGATTGTTAGGTATGCATCCACAGGCTTAATGGACAAGTGTAATGTCAATACAAAATCCTGCAAATGTCCTACCTACCCTTTTACCCATCCCAAAATGTCACCATAATAAAATTATTGTTGCGACACACTTAAAATCGGACAAGTGGTGTCAGTTGCTCATCAGAGTTCGTAGTGATAATTAATATCAGACAGGGCGATTATACATATATTTGTGAAGTGAAATCAACCAACTCCTGGAGACGTGTGATAATCATCAACGGGTGAGTCCATCTTTCCTGCATTCCAATCTGGGCTTATCTTGTGCTCCAGAAGCCCAGATTTATACCTTTTGACTATTGCACTGTCCATCGGGTTTGTCGGATGCATAAATCGTCCCATAACCTATCATTCGGAGTAGTTTGGGACTGGTCCTTTGGGCGTGTGGCATAGGGCTTTGCTCTGCACCACCTCTAAAAATATATAGTGGAGTCGCAACTTCGCGATTATAACCTTCAAAATAAGTTAAAAGAAAAATTTGTTTCTCAATATTAATGTTATTCAAATAAAAAAAAATAAAATTTATAAACAAATTCTGCTGTGTAATTATTATTATGCGTGACGGCTGTTTCGCCTTCCAAAGGCATCATCAAACTGTGGTGAAGCTTCTTAAGCCCACGCATACTTAAATTGTACCGATTTATGACAACTTTCTCGTTAACTCCTTAAGTTTTTAAGTTCCAAAAAAATGTATGTTATTTTTTAAGATAATATTTATGCCGAAACTTTAATTATATGAAATTCCCTCGATAAAAAAAAATCTCAAAGTAAGCTCCGAAAATTATTAAAAACTCGTTTTTTTTTGTTATTTAATATGTTATAGGCATGAAAAAAATCACAGTGTATCTTTAAAGGTAACTAAAGCTTTTGTCGAGAGATTTTTGCTGTATTTCAAACGAGTCGTGTTTTATTAAATATTTTCACCATTTTCGCTTAATTATTATCGTTTTATAATATTAGCGCGCTTCCTCTAACAATCGTATTTATATATCTCCCTTTTGAACCATCTTTGAACGCTAACTACGGGGCAATAGATCGTCCATAAAAATCACCGACGGGTGGAAGTTCGCCTTTATGGCCGATTTGCAAAAAATTTCGGGTTTCAAACATCTGGATCTTAGTGATTAGCGTGTTAACTTTTTTTATTATTGTGTTTTCCAGGGGCGTCCAATCAACTATGCCTACAGCGACCTCATCACGCCCGAGGAGATATTGGAGAAGAGCTCCAAGCTGGTGTCCTTCATCGACCTGGCCGGCCACAGGAAGTACCTCAAGACCACGGTCCAGGGTCTGACGGGGTATTCTCCGCATCTCGCCATGCTCGTGGTGAGTTGCCGTGCAAATTTCAGTGTTCCAGGTCTCTTAGTTATGGAGATACAATAGAATCTCACATATCTGACATTGACTACCACGCCAACAAAATGGATTTTTTTTTCGTAATGCGAGATCATTTACCAACGTATTCGCAATACGGAGAACTTACGAAGCCCTTTTAGGGTAAATTATAGGGAGTTTACATATCCCGAAAATAATAACAACAATACTTTTACCTACATGCATGTGAGACTGGTATCACTGTAAGCCTGCGCGCAATACTCGCTCGGCAAATATTTCATTCTCTCTCCAGTGGTCTAGCCGCCGGTTTAGCTCTAAATCTCCTCTAACGCACGCGATCTGTTTTGTTCATAAAAATAAAAACTAAATTGAAAATATTCGAATTCTCACTTTTACACACCGAGAGTATTCACGCAACCTTGGATTCTGCGATTGGCGATAATCACAATCCTCGAAACCCTTTATTTGGGACACTTCGGAACAAATCATATCCTAGAAATAGAAAAGTACAAGAGAGCGTAACCTGTATATGATAGAATATACATACTATCCTTTACTGTATCCATCCTTGTTGTTAAGAGCTTGTTATAGACTCAGCGAAATTTCCCAACTGCCAATCTAAACTTCTTCACTCTTTCGTCGCTAGTTAGCGGTTGTTGTATGAACAACTCATCAACTGATCACAAACTAATTCATTCTAATATTAAACATGCGTTATAATTGCGTATTGCAAGTGTTATTTTAAATGAAAATAACATCATTATTAGTGCGATAAACTATAGATCGAAATAAGTGTAAATGTTGGTTTTATTGTGTATCAGTGATTTATTTATTATGGTCGAATATCTACATTAATTGTATAAAAAGGCCGTAGGCCTTTTTATGATATACAATTCTGTAGTACATTATTTTGATGTATCGCATAAGGTTTAGACAGCGTTAGCAATGTAAGCGCCCGAAAATATATTTTTACGACTTTATTATAAAATGTTGACATTTCTCTACTTTCTATAAATATAAATGTATGAAAATTGTTTATTACTCTCTTTGTCAATCTACCATTTAGTATGGAATAATCGCATGAGGAGGTGCAACACTATCAGCTATAGATTCATTATCGAAGGCACAAAAATTAATTATGAAAGTTCCCTTAATAACAAGTACTGCCGATGTATTCTACAAATTCCATGTATTAGATATTCGACAAATTTACACAAAAACTATCTTAAGGCGATGCACTACGTCGTGTAATATTTTAAATTGAGCCGCTATCAATAACAACCCTTACGTAGATGGCGATAAGGTTTAAATTCCCGCTTAACACCATCCGCCTGTTTTGATTTATGCAAGAGAAAAACATGGTCAAAAAGTGCCTTTTATTTTATTTTGTGGATGTTCAGGCATAAATATTAATTTTTTTTTCGATCATTTTATAAATAACTTAATTTGCCACATTATACAATAAAATCATAACCGAAAATGGGTTCGTAAGTAGGAGATTTTGAATTTTAAAGCAGTTTTCATAGGCCTTTACATTATTTTTTTCTGAGCTTATAAAAAGACTTATCTAAAAAATACTCGATTATTTCAAAGGCCAAGATGTATTCTACTCGCAGTATTTAATTAAAGCATCTGAAACATTTCTAGGCGGCCAAATTTTCAAACCAAAATCACATGATTTCGCATTACTACGTATGGCATCGCCTTGACTTATATGTGCTTAGCAAGTAACGCGTGGAATCTCCCTTGCACTGGTTTTATATTCCGAAAACGAGGACTTCTGCCTATCAGGATGCGCAATGGACAGAGTGTCTCAATGATGCTGCATTGACCATCGACATTTTCAGCGAACAGAACAGAAATCTTCCAGTGAGGCGGGTTACTTTCATATTTGTTATATTGATCTGTTATTGCAATAAACGCCCGGGGTACCGGCAATTAAAAAAAAAAAAAAAAAATTTCAGACAGTTCAGTAAATATCCTTTGACGCATGTCACAGAATAGTAACACTGCCCCTATGACCTTTTATACTTACATTTACCTCAAATTTGTAATCTTCTCCGTAATATATTGGTGAACATAACATAAAATAAAACTTGAAATGCCTTCCACATAAATTTGAATAGAAAATAATGTTTCATTTAGCCTACTAGCCCAGCGCTCTGTCTCACATACACTCGCCCGACATCTCCGTAGATCTGTGGCGTTGAGAGAAATAATCTAGAATTGTCTCATTGATAATAAACAGCTCAACCTACTTAGGTAACCTACTTTTCTACGAGTACCTATTTTCGAGTTACTACTGACAGCTCAAATCGTAAACAAAACAACGCAGCCTACCTACGACAATACGTCGCAGTCGGTCTGGCACATTACGACAACTCGCCAGAAGGTTCGAGCCTACCGCCTATGCATAATCGCTACGCTGCCGAAAGTTCCCGAAAGACCCAGACTGAGCGAGTGTCTCCGATTTAGTTGCAATTCCACCTACCTACTGCCGCCGCCGGCTGTATTGTATAAATAAGCCCGACGCAGCGAGCAGTCAGTATTCAGTCTCCAAACCGCCGGCCAAGTACTATCGCCCTACGGAAACTTGACCTAGTTTCGCTCGCATTCTATAGTATTGTAAATAGTAAACGCGCAACATTTGCGACTGTAAAATCGATTTTTGATTTATCAATAAACGCTGTATCAGAGTTGGAGAGATTTTTATTTGTACACCAAGATAACCTCAGTGGTGACCCCGACGTGATTTGAACACGCAACCTTCTGATAACCACAGATCTCCATCCCATTGGACAAATACTTGATCACAATGTATGGCATTTCTTATGTTCATTTTTATTCTATGGAGATGTAGAATTAAAGTTATCACAGCAAATTTTAATGATAAATCTTGACAAGCACATTATTGACAGTTATTGAGGTAGACATGGCACAATCAAGTGAATCAAATTCTTGAGTCGGGTCATGTCAAAAGTCGGAATAATGGAAGACTTGTATGAGACAATATATGAATGTGGATTAAACAAGGAGCGTGTGCCAAAACAGAGCTGTGTGGCAATTAAATTTTAAATGTGAATACCACACAAGAGTCCCAACTGCTCCCAAACGTCTGGAGCTAGTGAGACTATGGCATCTCCAATTGGGGTATATTGTGAGGCTGAAGGTAGAAGGGAGGGGATGGATGCGGGAAAAATGAAGACAGGGAAATACCTGGCTATAGCCATTTTAAACAAAGTTACAATTTCTGAATGGCGGTCTTACACCAGGGAGATACTAAGAGTATCTTCTACTTTGATTAGTATTTGTTTATATGAAGTATTGTTCGTCTTGTAATTTTGAATGGTCAATGTCCATTTGATCTTACAGGACAGCTGCCCCCCGATCAATACATTAAAACTTTTAATTGTTTCCAGGTGTCCGCGACTGCCGGCGTGAACCGAATGACCCTCGAGCACCTGGCTCTAGTGGGGGCCCTCGACCTGCCGTTCTTCGTGGTGGTCACCAAGACAGACTGCACCTCGCACTTGCCCGTAGAGCAGCGACTCAGACAGGAGCTGGCCGCAGTAGGCTGCAGGAAGGTAATTTACTATTGCTCTCTCAGCGATCCTGCGCTAGATTATTCAAGAAGTATCAAAATCCACTGTCTTTTTGACTAGTTGAAAGTAGCGATTTGTCGTTCATGAACGAGCTGCACAAATTGAATTAATAAGCAGTAATTTCAACACATTTGTTCAGTTTGCAATGTTTTATGTGTATTTCAAATGCGCTATACAGGGTGTCCGGGGTCAAGGTGCAGTAACTTCGTGAGGTGATTCTACATGATGGTAGGAGCAAAAAAGATGAAAACTTTTTCTGAAATTCCAACAAGTGGTACACACTTACCCGATAAATTCGCTGTGTGCTTGTCGAGCGCGAGACTGGTGACGTCTAAACCGAGAGTTCGAAGTTATAACAATGCGCTTCAAAATCGTCTGTTTTACGATGTTTTAAACCAAATTCGAAGAACAAATAGAACTGCACTAAAATAATAATACGAATTTACACTTTTAACGATAAAAATATTAATAACTTATTAAACACTTAATTTATGTCATTGCTTTTTTACTAATTTAACAGATTTTCAAAATGTCCACCTTCAGCTTGCATTCAAGTATGTTTTTTTTTTTTTTTTTTTTTTTTTTATTATTTACTCCACACAGGAAGCCCTGAAGAAAATAATTTCCCTCAGGGCCTATGCCATCTTTGGGGATGCTGTGTGGAGGGTCTTTTTGTGGAGAGGAAGGAGTGAACATGGGTCTTGAAGAGTCCCATGTTGTAGGAGGGAGGAAACACAGAGGCCGGCAGTTCGTTCCACAGCCGAGCTGTTGAACTTAAGAACGAGTCGTAGAAGCGACCCGTTCTCATGTGACAAATGTCAACCGTGCACAAATGTTGGGCGCGCGTTTGGCGTGTATCCCGACTAAGCACCGGTGCCGAAGGGATCAATGACGCTAGTTCCTCAGAGCATCTTCCATTGTAATACCGATAGAACAAGGACAGCATACCTACCTGACGCCTGTGCTCTAAAGATTGCAGTCCGTTTGTTAAGATTGGGGAATCTATCAAACGGACCGCCCGTTTTTGCACAGAGTCAAGGGTTTTTTTCAGGTATTTAGGGACTCCGGACCAGAGATGGCTGCCAAATTCGACAGTAGGGCGCACGTAAAGTGATATTATTTACATCTCGTACGTTGTTGCGTATTTCATCTGCAGCTTCGTGAATACGTAACCGGAAGTCTTGGACAGTATTTACTTCTTTGGCGTAAACAAAAGAAAAAATCTAACGGCGTCAAGTCTGGAGACCGCGCCGGCCATGGCGAATGACTCCCACGTCCAATCCAACGAACTGGATATTGTTTGTCTAGGTATTGACGAACGGTCAGTCCGAAATGTGGTGGTGCTCTATCCTGTTGAAACAAATCACAGCTGTTCTGTTACCAGCTGCAACCTGAAAAGTACATCTAAAAGTTGCTATTTAAAAAAAAGTTATTTATCTTTTTTACTTCTATCATCATGTAGAATCACCTCCCAAAGTTACTGCACTTTCACCCCGGACACCCTGTATAACAGCTAGGAAATGATGGATTCAACAACTAGGAAACAAATACTCCGATATATTTAGTACGATTATTAAAGTTTTTTTCATCAAGTAGGGGAATATTTTGATAAAGCTATTTAAATTGACAGTATTTTGTCGGCTGAAAGAAAAAAAGGATTTTTTATTTTTAAATTTTGTACATACATACTGTGTGGATCAAATTCAACAATATTTTTATTTATATATGTGTTTTAAACAGTCATTTTCTGCACTATTTACGAGTATAATTTCGTAAATATTGTTATATATGTATGGAAAAGCCTTAATAGGCGTAAAATAAGTAAATAAATAATCTGATCTGATTTCAGCTTCCCCTGTGGGTCAGCACTCGTGACGATGTGGTGCTCGCAGCCAGCAACATTTCCAGTCGACTGGCGGTGCCCATCTTCCCGGTGTCCAGCGTGACGGGGCAGGGCCTGGACGCCCTGCGCTGGTTTCTGTTCCTGGCGCCCAATGCCGTCGTCAGCAGCGAAACCGAGCAGGTGATTGTGTGCCTTATTTACTAGTGCAATAAATGTCAATGTAGTTTGTAATACTTTGCCAAGTTATGCCTTTTGGATTCAGCATAAGTAAAATGGATACTAAACAGGTGATAATACTACTAATATGAATATTAGTATACCTGCCCTAAGTGATTAAAAGCGTATTATTCCCCACTCCCCATACCGGTTCCATTGGAGCCGGCTGGGCTCGCGTATGGCCTCCCATGAATTTAGAAAACGTGACGTCATCATTCTTGTGCGAACTATGGTCGAGGCATCATCAGTTCATTTTACGAAATAACACGGCAAAATGATGGCTTGCGCTATGAAAACTTGTAAAAATAGAAGTGAAAAAGAGAATAAACCCAATTGTCGTATTACATTCAATAGGTAAGCATTATTTTAATTTGTTGTAAGCTGATTCACATCGTATAATATGGATCAGTTTTAGAAACATATACTATCACGCGATGGACGCGACACACAAAGCCGCGTGCACAAGAATCAGGGATGTGCTGTTTACTGGGGTAAGTAAATTATGAACATTCGTAAAAGTGTCTTGACTCAATAAGGAAACAAAATATTCGACTCTGAAAATAAAAGAATTTTTTTTGCCGAATTTCGACTTAGCAAATTCAAAAGCAGATTTTACTTTTAAGAACTAAATGGTGATATCATAATGCGAGATGCCTATTTACTGTCAGATTGATTTATTGACGAATCACAGTCAGCTTTACCCCCTTCGTTCTTCAACAGTTGATTTTACCCCTCGCCATTATCTTCTCGTCTATTAATATTCATATGTCTGTGGTAATAGCCGGTTTCAAGTCAATGCTAGGCAATTGCCGATTTGTCAGGGTGGCCGAGTTTACATTTTCAATATTGTTCTGATATTCTTTTGGAGATCATACATTCTGTTCTGTTCCTGATGGTGGACACTATAATGCTGTCCGAAGCGTTGGCTAAAGAAGGAGGTAGCGCAACATGGCATAATACCCCAAAAATAAATCACTATAATACTTTTGACCGTGAATATCTCAAATCATATCGAGTGATTATGTATCTTATTTACTTGAACAATAAGAGCTATTGTGGTTTGCATTACTCTGCCAAGTTACTACCAGTGGATTCCGATTTGTTGCATATCAAGCAAGCAATTATATGCCTTCACTGGGCGGTGAAGGAGATGGGAAAGAGGAAGGTAGGGAAGTACCTGGCTATTCAGATCTGGTCACCAATCACAGCCAAATCCATTTCAAGCAACGCTTCAATTCTGAATGGTGGTCTTACACAAGGGTGATACTGATAGTATCTTCTGCTCTGGAACGTACTGCAAATACACTACATATATATTATTTTGGGTGACCGGGTATCACTTTTAATGACTCTTTATCACTTTTTGGAGGTGGAACCATTATTTTAAATGAGTAATGAGTCGTGTGAAAATATCACAAATTAATCAAATAAAATTTAATGAGGTTCGAAACCCGCCAATTCATCCAATGTGCAATAAAGGTCTGTTTGGCTTGCAGGAACCGGTGGAGTTTCAGGTGGACGAAACCTTCAAAGTGGGTGACTCCAGCGGGCCGGTGGTGGCCGGCCTGCTCACCAAGGGGGTCATCACGGAGAAGACCAAGCTGCTCATAGGTAGGTGGACTATCTTCTTCTAAGACTGTTGCAGGAGCGAGAGACGGGCCGGGAGTGCGGTTTGCAAACCAGGCTGCCATCTACTTGCTTCTCGTGGCTTCTAGGTGAAGAGTCTTTTTGAGGAGACGAAGGAGTGAAAATGGGTCTTGAAGTTACCTATGTTGTAAGAGGGAAGTACAACATTAGTCATCGAACTACGGTAGTGGATAGTCGTGCTCTGTGTTTGACGAATTGCCTACCTGCTGTCGCGGACTTCGTACAGATAAGAAATTATTGTTACATTTTTGTTTTCTATTATTTGTTTGTTATATTTAGGTTTTGATAAATTAGTGTGTACAGTCAATCAAATAGACTGTATAATTATTATTTTTGTTAATTAATTTATAAATATGGAAGAAGATGAAAATCGACCTCCTGACCCCGAGTCCTCATTTAATATTGGAGATGAGTATGAATCGGATGTTTCTATAATACTCCCTTCCAGAAAACGAAGACCATCGCTCTGTCTTAATGTACCACCCAAAATTAAACCTTCGCAATCCGATGAAACCTCAAACCCTAAGGAAAGTCGTAAGGATACCATATTATCAGAATCTAAAAATACTGAACTAAGTTATTCCCCATCTTCCTCGGCTCCATTCATTGTCAATGTCCAAAGTACTGAACAAGGAAAAATCATTCATCCTCTGGATTTCGGGAAATTCATTTTTAGTTCAAAAAACAGTAACCTTGGCATAGTTAACGGATCTATTAAGCCGGAAGGCCGCTATAAGTTATCCCTAGAATTTAAATCCGCAAACTTTGCAAATGAATTTGTCCAAAAAATTGATACGCTTTCACACCACAAATTTAAATCTTATATTCCAACTTACAACCTTACTAGAATGGGCCGAGTGAGAGGTATACCAACCGATCTCTCAGAATCTGAAATTGTTGATGCACTTAATGATTCTCAAGTGACCCTCAAGGTTTTAAAAGCACGTAGAATTACAAAGATACATCTAATGGAACCACTACATGGAAACCCTCACAATCGGTTGTTATTACTTTTGTAGGCCAAACTTTGCCATCTCGAGTATTTATTTATTACAACGCACTCCCTGTGGAAGTATACAAATTCCCGACGATCCAGTGTTTTAACTGCTGCCGTTTCGGACACTCAAAACCCATATGTCGTTTCCCTCCACGTTGTTTTCATTGCGGAGAGGACCACCCCTTTGATCTTTGCCAAAAATCGTCGAATGATCCACGTTGCATTAACTGCAAGGGAAATCATACAGCGGTTAGTGTGGCCTGTCCAGAATTGACCAGACAAAGGAATATTAAACAATCAATGGCTTCAGACAACATTTCCTATTTCCAGGCATCAAAATTATTCCCACCTGCAATAAAATCGTTTGCAGAGGTAACATCTACCTCAATTCCTTGCAATCTATCTTACTCTAAATCTCCTCCATCATCTTCTCACAGGGAAACAATTTTTATACCACTAAAACCAAAACCAAAATTTATTTTTTTTATTTTTTATTTATTAACATTCAAACCTGCTAAACTACTTATGTAGTTTGTCAGCAGGTACATAATGACAACATTTTTGCAATAACATGGTACAATGGTAAAACAGTATGTAGGTATGTATAATGTTGATGATAAATTAACAATAAATGACAAGTTGGTTAAATTACAGAATTGTATAAATATAAATATGTAAGAAGCAGTATAAGCCTCATATAACAAAAACAAGCACAAATGAAATTAATATGAACAAAATGAAAATATCAAGTGAAATAATCAACAAGTACTTCTATGGTTTTAATATACATAAGGTAATACAAAATTATAACGATTTTTCATTTCCCTAGAATGTGAATTCCAATTAGGAAAACAAGGTCTTCAGTATTGCATCAATATAAATCCTCAGTATCTAATAGCCATTTCCTTAGATTATATTTGACTTTGGCTGTAAAAACGTTTATATTTTTAATTGTCATTGGTAGTTTATTAAATATTCTGGGTACAATAAAGTTTAGGGTTCTTTCACCGTATTTATTGGTACATTTCGGGACCACCAATCCTTCATTTTGGGTGAATCTTGTATTATGTTTATGTAAAACTCTTTCCCTATACAAGGAATCAGACAATATAAGATGTTGACTTACAATATTATAAAACAATAATCCTCTGACAGGTAAAACATTCAGAGACTTGTATATTAATTTAGTGTCGTTTCTGTGTGCATTGGTATATTTATGGATTAACAATTTTGTAAGGGAGTTTTGTAATGTTTGGATATAACTTATATTAGTTTTACAAGAATGTCCCCAAGAAGTGATTCCATAACGGATTGTGGATTCAGCCAGAGATAGATAGATTAATTTTAAAGTACTTACAGGCACAAAATATTTTATTTTATAAATTCTACCCACAATAGACCGTAGACGTTTACAAACATTAGTAATGTGTACATCCCATTTCATGTGGCAGTCAATAGAAACGCCCAAATATACATAATTTTTGACGAAATCGATGGTTTCACATGAACAGGGCTGTGCAACATTTCTATGTAAGCAGTCAAAAGTATGTGTATATAACGAAGGGATTAAATTTTACCTAGCGTGTGGTGATCTTATGTGCATAATTTTAGTTTTTTTGGCATTTATTATGAGACCCGCGTCATGAGACCATTTTAGGAGAGCAATAAAATCAAGCTGCATAAGGTTCATTGCAGTAATCAAATCCTCGTGTGATATTACGAGAGCCGTATCGTCTGCGTACACAAAATGTTTAACGAAAGAAAATAATTTACTCAAAATTGAGACGTATATAATATACAGGGTTGGCCCTAAAATTGACCCTTGTGCAACACCTGTTGAAATATATTTTCTTTTGCTAAATTTTTTTAGAATTTTTACTGTTATTTGTCGATCTGATAATAAATTTTTTAACAAAACTAGTAGCTTTCCTCGTATTCCTATTGCATCCATTGTTTCTAAAAGTTTATTTGTATCAATGGTATCAAACGCCTTCGAGTTATCTATGAATAAAACCAACACATGTTTTTTTAAATTTAATTCATGATTTACGTGATTTGAAAATTCCTGAAGCAACATTTCCGTACTTTTTTCTTTTGAAAACCATACTGGTTGGGATCTAGCAAGGAGAAGGATTCTAAATATTTGTTAAGTTTTGTAGAAATGTATTTTTCAAGTATTTTTTATAGGGCTGGCAAAATGCTAATTGGCCTATAATTTTGTACATCTGTATGTTTGCCGCCTTTGTAAATCGGTCTAATGATATTACTTTTAAGTTCATCTGGAATCACTGCTTGTTTTAAAATTATATTGATAAAATGAGTTATGACAGGCCCTAAAATATGAATATATTTCTTAATGTCAAACATTCGAATGTTGTCAATCCCTGGTGACTTTGAATTGTTTAGTTTGCTAACAATGATATTAATTTCTTCGCAGGTAGCTCTTGGTAGGTACATACTATGTTGAACTTCTGTCGGTCTGACGGTCGAAGCTATATAATCACATTTATGTATCATAGAGCTAACACTGCTCGTAAAATATTCAACAAAATTATTTGCTACGGTTTCTTCATTATGCGTGTTTAACATATATTTTGAGATTATTTCGTCACAACTACTTTTAGACTTGCGTCCTAATATTTTATTTACTTCATCCCAAGTTTTTTTTGGTATTTCCGAAATAATTTTTAAATTTATTGTTAAAAAAGATAGACTTACATTTAATGATTTCTTTTGTAACCTTATTTCTGTAAGTTTTATGTTCTAATTCAAAGAATTTATTGGTAGGAGTATTTTTCCACCTTCTGTACAGTAAATCTTTTTTTTTAATGTTTTCTAAAATATCAGAAGTTATCCAAGATTTTATTGCGAGGGGTCTTTTTTGGGTTTATAATACATAACGATTTTACTTTGTTCATACAAATCCTGAAAATTATTTTTAATTTTAGTGTATAACATATTGCAATCTTGTTCCTCAAGCAAGGTATGCCACTTAAAATTATAAATATTTTTGTCAATTTTGTTTTGGGATAAGATCGATATTTTTTCCCCGTGTTCTACGACTTTTGTCCTTTCAATATATTTAATATTGACTGCAGTTAAAAAATGATCCGCTATGTTAATATTATTACATACACATGAAGAAAGAGTATTGCTTTGTTGACATCCGCTATTAAAACGTACAAATATATGGTCTAAACAGGAACGAGTAATTTTTCCTGCTAAAACCGCTTCCCTAGTTACGTTACAAATGCATTTGGTTAAATAATTGTCAGACATTATATTTTCATAGGACATAATAAGTGGGTTTTGATAATTTAAAAGGTCTAGGTTAACATCTCCTATAAGTACAATATTTTCTCTGGGTCTTATATTAGACAGAATGGAAGATATTTCATTGAGAAATTGAACTTTGTTGGAGTTGGGGGGGCGGTATATTGCTATGATGTTTAAAATATTCTTGTTTGGAAGTATCATAGAGCCAAGCACACATTCAAAATGATTTGTTTCTATTGACTTCTGTTGAAATGTGAGTTCATCTCGAACGTACAACAATATACCTCCACCCGATTTTTTACTTTGGCAATAATTGTAACATTTAAATCCAGGAATATTATACAGACAGACTAGCTCTGATGTTATAGCCGTTTCACATAACATTAACGCATGAATATGTTTCCAACAAGAATTTAAGTAGACATTCAGAGTATTCCAGTATTTATAAATCGATCTAATATTCAACTGAACAATATTAATATTTTCCATACTATAGTTACTATGAACATTTAGCCAATCCTGGAAATCATTAGTATTATCGAATTCTACCTCGTCATCTTCTTCAACATAATTATCGGCCATAATCAATAGTGGCAAAGTCCTTGGAAAGGGCAGCTTTGTAGGCCGGGCATGAGTCCTTGTCTCCAGTCGGATGTGCTGCGGGCTTCCCAAACCTGGTACAGGTAGCACAAACTGGCTCGGCGGCAGCTTTTGGGCAGTTTATCCTGGCGTGACCTTCGCCTGCACAGTGTCCACATCTTTGCTTGTCCTTGCAAAACTTGAAAGAATGTCCAATCAATTGGCACTTGGAGCATATTGTAAGGCCAATAAAATCGCGGACTCGGCACACATTCCAGTCCACAAAAACCTTCTCTTGCTCCACCAACACATGTCGTGTGCGAGCAGGAACCTCGTAGACTCTGTGGCAAGTTGTTCCTGTTCGAGCGCCAGCTAGGTGACTAAGCTTACAATTTTTGATTGTGGACTCTAGGTCTGCTTTGTCCTGTACTCCTGCTAAAGCACTTTTCAGGAAGCACTCGTCTGTTAAATCACGAGGAACGTTGAAAAAAATCACTCGTGGATGCCGTTTTGTAGGTAATCTGGCACTCAGAGTGTCTGAGTTAGTTAGGCAAGGGGTTTTCAAAATTTTTTCTTGATCTTCTTTAGTGGCAGTATGGATCACAACTCCTTTGTTTCGGATATTCCTCATACCCGTAACGCGTATCCCAAGATTTGATGGTCGCAACACGTCCTTTAGAAGCTGCTTTGTACCTTCACTGTCTTTTACAGAGTCCAACTTTGGGAAGATGCATACAGCTGGTTTGGGGGTCCCAACTTTAGGTCCTGAGCGGTTGATTGGTGGTGCCGTCTTCTGAGGATCATTTTTGACCATGTCCGCAAATGAAAGGCTTGCCTCCGTGGCATCAGCTACTCTGCGCATCACCGGTCCCAGATCCGACTCCAGCTGCAAGATTTTTTGAAGCCTATGTTGGTTTTCGGCTTTTTCAATGGTAGTTTCTCCTTTTGCCACCATTAAGTTGGCATTGGCTGTTGCCAGATCAGCTTTGAAAGCCTCTCTTTCTAACAGCAGCTGTGATACTGATCGGAAAACTTCAGATATGTATCCGCTTATCCGTAGCTGTTGGTCCTTTGACACTCTAGACTGCTTTTCCGCAAGGACATCTTGGAGTGCTCTAAGACTGGCTTGTGTGTCGTTTAGTATCTGCACTGAGGACACTGGGATACTATGGGTCTCCTTTTCAGATACGTCTGAATAATCAGATTCGCCGTCAGATTCCTCGTTTTCAGACACTGGAGAAATCAGTTCCGAGGCTATTTTGTGTGATGAGGACGTTGAGGACATCATGATTCGTTTTTTCCGCCGATGGCTGCACTCATCAGGCAAGGGTTGCACTGGGCTGGACACATTATAAAGAACACAAGAACACGATCCTAGGTTAAGTTGCAAAATGTTGTTAAAAATGTTTAAAATCCAGTGAAACAGATATTTTTTTTCACAAACTCAAAAACGCAAAACCTCTGGTACTTGTATCATCCATACAAACACAACTTTCACACGAATTATTCTGCTTTTTTATGATTTTTTGCTTATATTGATAAAAATCAACATAATGATATTTTGTTTAACCCAAATGGGAATTATAAATCTCAGACACTCAATGGGAGTGCTTTAAATAGTTCCCAATCTTCCCCTAATTTAGGGAAAGTGGTGAATGAAAATTCTGCTTTCATTCAGACTTTAATTACCCTCTTAATTTCTATTCTTTCAAACAACAATAATATACCGTCCAACGCTGCCGATTGCATTAAATCCTTATTATCCTGTCTTCCTAATGTCTCCGAAACTGAACAGAATTCTTCAGTGGAATATCAGAAGTCTAATCTGTAATAAATTTGAACTTGTAAAATTACTCGATGAACATGAAATTTCAGTTGCCGCTATTTCTGAAACGTGGTTTAAACCCTCGTATCTATTCAAGATTTCTGGATATAATTGTCTTAGACATGATAGACTGGATGGTAAAGGTGGCGCTGCCTTAATCATCCATGACTCTATCCCTTTCAAACCAATCATGTTTCATACTCTCTCTAACAATTTTCAGATAGTAGCAGCTGTTGTATGTGATATTACAATACTATCAATATATGTCCCTCCCTCCACTATTTTTGATGAAAACGAATGGTCATCATTTATGTCTCAGATCCGTCCCCCGTATATGTTACTGGGCGACTTTAACCCTCATTCTTGGGGTAGTGAATTAACAAATCGTTCTGGCCGTAATCTTTTAGATTTTATTGATTCCCATAATTTATGTATTTTAAACGACGGATCTCCAACCAGATTCACCCCCCCTCAACAAAGGAAAAGTGTTGTTGATTTATCTCTCTGTTCATCTTCGGTGATACGTAAATGTTCTTGGAACATACTTAAAGACCCCCTTTCCAGTGATCATTTCCCTATTATAATCCTCTTTCACTATCTAACCACCTCGCATTCCTTTACAATTAACAATAATTTTAAATTTAAAACGAAAGATGCGAACTGGAGATTTTTTTCTTCTGTATTAGACTCTCTTGTTCACTCTGTAAAATCTTCTCTTGGGAACATCAGAACACAATGTGAATTATTTCCTAGTATAGTTATAAAAGCAGCAGAAAAATCCATTCCAAAGCGTAAAGTTAACATTAAAACTAAACATTCGACTCCGTGGTGGGACGAAGAATGCACTCGTGCTGTTAACTCTAGAAAAGAAGCAGTTTCCATTTACCGCAAATGCATGTCTTTTGAAAATTTCTTATCAGTGAAACGCGTCCAATCAGAAACTAAACGTATTTTGAAAAATAAAAAGCGGTCTGGATGGCGAAAATTTGGTGAAAACTTGTCTCCTGAAACTCCCCAGTCATCTGTTTGGACTAATTTAAAAAAATTCGGTTCGTCATATGCTCCGGAGCGTACCAAACATATTCCGGAGGAAATTATTATAGGTTTTGCTGATAAGATTGCCCCTCCTTCAGTTGCCAGATGTGAAGAAATGCCCTCTTTTATTTCATATCCATCTCACTCTAACTGGCTAGACTCTCCTTTCTTAGTTAGTGAACTAAAACGAGTAATCAAATCTCTTTCTGACTCTTATCCGGTTCCTGATGGAATATTATATAGCTTCTTTAAAGCATTCTCCGACATGTCGGTTGAATATTTCTTATCCGTAATTAATAACATGTTTGAAACAGGATTTATTCCGGATGTCTGGAAAGTTCAAAAAATCCTCCCGGTTTTAAAACCAGGGAAAAATCCGTCCGAAGTCTCATCCTATCGTCCTATTGCTCTTTCGTCGTGTTTAATTAAAGTAGTGGAACATTTGATAAAGAACAGATTAGAATGGTTTGTTGAAAATCACAGTATTATCCCTCCTAATCAATACGGCTTTCGGGAAAAGAAATCTACTATGGATAATTTAAGTTTGTTAACAACAGATATCCGTATTTCTCAATCCCTTAACTCTTGTACATTGGCCACATTTCTAGATCTTTCTTCAGCTTACGACGATGTATTAATTGATGTTTTGAAGGAAAAATTGATTAAAATAAAAATCCCCATAAAATTAGTTCAATTTATTATCAACTTGCTAACAGACAGATCCATTATTATCCACTCTTCCTCAAACATATTGAAGCGCAAACTTTGGAAAGGGCTACCCCAGGGGTCTGTAATCAGTCCATTATTATATAATATTTATATGAGTGATTTAGACATTGTAATCCCTTCGTCTATTAAGCGACTTTATTTTGCGGACGATTTTCTCATATATTAATCTCACAAAAATTTATCGCATGCTGCGAAGGAATTAAATTTGGCCTTACATAATATTAAAGTTTGGATGTTGACAAATGGAATGAATTTAGCTACCTCTAAAACCAAGGTAGTGGCTTTTACTCGCAAAAGAAAACTGCCTCACTTTACAGTCTCTTTTGATAATTTCCCCCTTCAAATCGTTAAGCAAATAAAACTTCTTGGCCTGCTTTTGGACCATAAGCTTTCCTGGCTCCCGCATATTCAGAACGTTTCTGCTAAGTGTGAAAAGGGGCTTAATATGATGCGAGCTGTTTCCAGAGTATGGTGGGGATCCCACCCTACTACTCTTAAACTAATGTATAATTCCCTCGTTCGAAGTCACTTGGATTATGGCACATTTCTTTTCGACCCACTTCCTAAATATCTGGATAAAAAACTTGAAAGAATCCAATCAAAAGGGCTCAGAATGATTATTGGGGCAATGAAATCTTCTCCAATTAATGCTCTTCAGATAGAATGTGTAGATCCTCCCTTATTTTTGAGAAGACAATACCTCGCGGATAGATATATCTTCAAAGCGTTATCTTTATCGCGTCACTCATTGGAACAGAGTCTCGATCGTTTGTTCAGTATTTTGAATAACAGAAGGAGGGTAATACATAGATAGAGATCGATTCCCTCTCTTATTAAAAAGTTTTCTATCATTTAGATCTCTGTCTTCTTACCTTCAAAATCTACAAAATGATCCAATCCTTCCTATTTACAGTAACCCGTTTAATGCTATTAATTTTATCCCAAACGTAATAATTTCTGACTTCCGGACGAACATTTTATCTTCAGCTAATAACTTTCAAAATGTTGAAGAACATTTTAAAAACATTATATTTTCAAAGTTTCCTGGATTTTCCCTCATATACACAGATGGTTCCAAATCCGACCACAAAGAATGTGGCGCATCGGTATATATTCCTGAATTCAATGTTAATCTGTCTTATAAATTGCCTAAAGAAATTTCCATATTTACTGCAGAATGCTTCGCAATTGAACAAGCTTTAATTTAAATCCAACTCCTCAATATTCGTCGAGCCTTAGTGTGTACTGACTCTCTAAGTGCAGTATTAAAAATTTCCTCTAATATCGTTCGATGTCCAGAAGACTATATTATTTGTAATATTAAAAACATCCTCGATTCTTTAAACGAATCTATGTTTGAGACAATACTGGTTTGGGTGCCTGGCCATCTAGGAATTGAGGGTAACGAGAAAGCTGATTCTCTCGCTAAACTTGGAACTGTATCTGGTTCTATTCCTTTAGATTTTAAAATTCCTGTCTCTGACGTCTTCTCTATTCTTAAATCCAACATGTCTCGTTCCTGGGAAGAAAATTGAACGGTCACGAAAACTCAAACTGGATCTTTCTATGCTGGAATACAAAATCATATTCCAAGTAAACCCTGGTTCCACGGCAAAAAAAAGTCCAAAAGATTTATTTCCTGTATCTCGAGAATGAGAATTGGCCACTGCTCTATTGCAACTCATTTGTTTAAAATTCGGGTGCTCGAAAGTTCATTATGCCAGTGTGGTGTGGAGGATGAGACTCTTGACCATGTCTTCTTCAATTGTAAAAACCATTCTTCTTTCAAAGGCATGTATCGATTGCTTATTAAAATCACCCACCAGTCTCCCCTTAGTATTCCATATTTGTTGTCTCTCAACAACTCTCGCGTATATTCTATTCTTTATAAGTTTATAGATTTGAATGACTTTAATATATGATATGTCCAGTCCCCTTATAGATAATTCACATCAGTTTAACCATATATCTTAACCCAATCGGCACAAAGCACTCTCTTTAGGGTGAATTGCCTAATACAAAAAAAAAAAAAAAGAGGGAAGTAACACAGAAGCCGGCAAATCATTCCACAGCCGAGCTGTTGATCTCAAGAACTGTACACCGGTGCCGAAGAGATCAATGACGCTAGTTCTTCGGAGCACCTTCCATTTAAATACCGGTAGAACAAAGACAGCATTCCCACCCAATGCCTGTGCTCTAAAGATTGCAATCCGTTTGTTAAGATAGCTGATCTATCAAGCGGACTACATGTTTCTGCATAGAGTTCCTAACGGTTATTTCATGTATTTTGTGGCGATTTTTACAGAGTTGGCAGTTGTGTGCCATTAACATTTTTAACCGGGTTTGTCTCACAAACTCGTTGCAAGTTGCAACACAAACCTTCCTCTTTCCCTGCCCCATCTTCTTTCCCCTTCCCACTCCCTCCAGCCCCAAAAAATACCCCATACTAGTTCCGATCAGTCCAGACTCATGTGTGTTCACATCTGGTACCCAAGTTAATCTGTGCATTGTTTCAGGTCCCCTTGATAGCGGAGAATTCATCCCCATTCGCGTGGATTCCCTCCACAGGAACAAAGCCCCTTGCCGGGTGGTCCGAGCGGGTCAGGCTGCCTCTTTAGGCCTCTCCGGTCCCATCCCAGGCCTCCGCCAGGGCATGGTCCTCCTCGGAGTCCCCGAGCGCTATCGCCAGACTCCCCAACACTCCGGCAATACCGACCGTACTCGTTACAACTCAAAAACAACAAAACTGCCCGAAAAAACATCGACCAATCAGGAAGAGGCGACAGATGCATCGACCAATCGGGATGCAGCAACCGATCATGTGACAGATGCGTCGACCAATCAGACGAGACGGGAATGCAAACCGACCAATCGCGTGCGTGCTGCAAATGAGCAATGCCAGCTTTCTAGAGACAAGATCTTATCCGACGGGGCTTGGAACAGTGAAAAAGTATCACCGAAAGCTTTTAAAAAGATGCGCAAACGATTGGCGAACGTTGAAAATGTTCATTGCAACAGTAAAAGCGTAGATTCAGCGGCGAATTTAAATGGACTTCATAAGAAATCAACGGATACAAACGTAGTATCGGCAAAACCAGAAGATGTTGCGTTAAAAAAATCGAAATTAAAATCTAATGTTGAGAACTTACGATATTGCGACGATGAAATCGAAAGAATTATCAACGATATCGACTGCAAAAAGTCGTTGGATGTCGGCACAAACTTAAAAAATCCCATTAAATTGGCTCAGATAGACAAATTGTCTCCTCTGAGCAGTTATGCGGCCAGATTCACCAAACCGGTGGGAGTTGACGAGGAAGTTTTAACTGTGGAAATTGCTGGGAAGAGTGAGTGGGATGGAAAAAGTGCGGTCGCAGGTCAGGAGTGTGTGTTAGAGGGAGACGATAAGATCTCCGATGAGGAGAACAGGAGTAATGATGATTCAGATGATCTGTTTGAAGAGGATCCTGATGATCCTAGGGGGTGTTTCATTTTTCAGGTGAGATTTTTTTTGTTGTTGCATTATGCTGTCTTTTATACTTGACTGATTCAATTTTGATCAAATGTTATCATTTGAATATTCAAAAATGTTGCCGATTGCGACATTTGTGCATCCCCATGTTAACTACTGATTCTCGGCCCATTTTAGGGTTTGATAAAAATTTTGATCAGCCATCAAGCGTGACCTTTATGCCGACAGCTGATCGAGATTCGATTAAACGCTGAAACAGGCCGAGAATCGGCAGTTATCATATCATATTATGTCATTACCGTTAGAATTATCGGCAAATAGAGCTTTTCAAAAACTCTCGGTCCGTTGACTATCGCAACTTGTTCAAAAGTGTAATGCACTGGAAATCAGTCTTAATTGAAATGTGACAATATTTGAAAGGACCTTATGTAATTTTATTTTTTTTTTATTTTTTTTTTTATTTTTTTTTTTTATTTTTTTTTTTATTTATTTATTTTTTTTTAAAAAATTGTCTTTGTTTGACTATTTCCAGGCCAGTGTGACGGTGTTACACAATTCTACGGCTATTTATCCCGGCTTCCAGGCCACCGTGCATATTGGGAGCATCAGGCAGACTGCCGTCATTGAGGTATGTAACTTTATTTATTCACGTCAAATAAACACACTAATATATAATACTAGCCGAAGTCCCCGGAGTTTTTCTAAATCAGACATAGACAGTAATTTTACTTTTATTTTATATATATATTTATTTATACTATACGCCCATAATTTGCCATTTAAATTATATAGAAACTCAATGCAGAAAAATAATATCGTGATAACCTTCATTATTATTGGGGAACAACTTTTTCTTTTAACTTATATTTATGTTTATACTCATCACCCTTGAGGTGATTTTGCATAAAAACGGCGCTATACAAATCATCAAAATAATTTTTTTTTTCTTTTCCAACTTTACGTCCGTGTTAAATCTTCCCCACAGAAAAACTAAACCCTTCCACACACTTTTCCACAAATGATCATCTAGTCGATCCACATTATGCAAGTGCATTATATAAGCATAATAAATACAAAACAATACAAAAACAACACGTCAACTCACCAGAGATCAAATGGGAAAATAATTCACCGACTCCAGATATTTTCATATCAGAGGGTTCGGCTCGGTAGAACTCCTAACAGGGCCTATAAATCCTACTGATCCCTCAGTATAAATATTTAAAAAATCTTTCGTAATCCTACATGTATTTAATGACTGATTTTTGCATTTTTATATATAAATTCTTTGATAGATCTAATACGCCTAAATTTTGAATGAGAGAGCTAGGTATAATGCCAGTAGCCGAAATAATAAATGGTAATATTTTTATAGTCTGAGAATGCCAAATTGACGTGTTGTTCTTGTATTGTTTTGTATTTATTATGCTTATATAATGTACTTGCATAATGTGGATTGACTAGATGATCATTTGTGGAAAAGTGTGTGGAAGGGTTAGTTTTTCCTGTGGGGAAGATTTAACCCGGACATAAAGTCGGAAAAAATTATTAAAGGCATAGCGATGCTAGGTGCCAGCAGTCCTGATATTTTTGTTGCAATTATAAATAATTTTCGATTGAGCAGTTCTAGTTGGTACGTTGAAGGTGATTAGGCTCAGTAAATCAGGGCTGTCTATAATTGCATTAACAATTTTAAAAATTAAAAGTCAAATCGGAAACAAGTCTTCTATCTGAGAGTTTTAATAATTTTAATTCTTTCATCAGGTAGTTGTAATTTATTTGACTGGATATAACGTCTGCAAAATTTCAACAAGATGTATCATATCAAATCTTTGGGGGTGTGAATCGCGGATTGGGGTGGTTTTTCAAAATTTCATGTAGACTGTGACGTTCCTCTTTTTTTTAAGGTCAAGTGTGCAAAATTTCATCAGTCTCCGAATAAAACTTCAGATCTCAACAGTCCCAAAGAACAAAATTGGATGTGCAACTTTGTAGTTTTGCAGTAGAGCTATTGAAAGTTTTGTTTCTGCATTTTTACTGTTTTTGATAATATATTTCTCCAATTAAATAAATTAATGCAAAACATCAAACAACGCTATATTTCTTGATCTCAAGAACAGTAAAAATGCAGAAATGAAACTTTAAACAGTTCTGCAAAACTACAGACTTCACGCACTTCCGATATTGTTCTTTGGGACCGTTGATTTATTTTAACGCCCGCCCGCCGCAGGGCACAGTACTCCTATAAATATATAAATGGATATAGAAGATTATCAAACATACTAAATTTGGCATGTATAGTTTTCTGCGCGTTTAAAATTAAGTAATTCAATTTGTTCAAAAGCTGAAATTCCCCGAGTAGGTTGTAACATTAAAAGAATTAAGTGTAAAGAATAAAGGATGATAATCTTAAATAAAATAGTTATTAATTTTGGCGCCAGTTTCATATAATGAAGATGAAACGAAATTTATCATTAAAATTATAGCAAAACAATAACTCTTTTCGGGGTGAAATGCCTAAAACCAAAAAAAAAAAAAAACAATTTAAAATAAAAAGAGAAACTAAAGGAATGAGAATGCATGTTAAGAAAACCTCACGATTCCGTGTCCAACGCCATCCGACGGAGTTCGTCTTCCCCGTACATCTGACTGCAAGCGCCGCCACCCGAATACTGAATCCTCCTCGTCTTGCTCCGTCAGATAACTTCGAACAGTGCCGCCAGATGTAAGACAGATAATCAATTTAGTGGGGTACTTGATTTATCCCGTTACAAGGTTTTAAACGAAGACTGTTCAAATGTCATAATTTAAAAAAAGCCTTGGTTTTCGATTTGATGGTCATAAAATTAATTTATATTAAATAGTCTTGAAGAATTGTAATTATTTTTGTTTCAGGGTATACTATCTTCCAGCTCCGTTCTCCGCGCCGGCGAGCGCGCCTCGGTCCTGTTCCGCTTCCTGCGTCATCCCGAGTATGTGAGGAGCGGTTCCGGACTCCTGCTGCGTCAGGCCCTGCACGCCAAGGGAGTGGGCCACGTCACGCAGGCCTTCCCCCACCGGGGCTGAGCCATCGTAACAAGATAACACATATGTGACAGTTTGTTCCAAAGCTGAAACGGACCGAGAATCCGAGTATTTAACTTGATTCTTGGATAACATGGTTACTTCGTATTGGTTGGGTGTTTTTTCAAAATGTCGCATCATTTAATGTCCACCTTAGTACGACAACACGTCCGTTATGTACAAATCCTCCAAAAGCTGAAACGTAATAGATACATCTCAGGTAGAATTATTTCAAATCGTCGCATTATTTGATATCCATCAATCATAGCGTGACAACACGTCTGTTCTGTGATTTTCTTCTTCTCGGCTTTGCTCGGGCACTGCAGGATTTCGTATGGCTTATATACTTCTTCTCAGCTAGAATTGTCTCAAATTGTCACATTTTTTGAATCCATCAATCTTAGCACGACAACACGTCCGTTATGTGATTTTTCTTCTTCTTCTTCTCGGCTTTGTGCAGGCACTAACACTCGAGTCTAGGAGAAAACGGCCGCAATCGATCAATTGCGCATCTCTCTATGAATTGACATTCCTAATCGTCAAACGGCTACGTAAAAGTTAAAAATACTAATATCGACAATGTCGAATTAAAATAATAACTTTAGTATACATTGGAAGTCTGCGTGTTCTTTTTGACAGTCATTAGTCAAAGCTACCATCTTTCGTTTCTCGATGCTGGAACGGAATCAATTGATTAGACGTCTTAGACAAATTAATTAAGCCTATGGATCGTATGTCGATTTCTTTCTGTTCTAAGAGCTTAGTTAGTTCACCCCCACTAATTAATCAGACCGTTATTTGCATAACGAATGATATTATCCACAAAGTTGTGCATGTTTACACCTTATCCGACATCTTGGAGGCCGCACTAAAAGTAGCGGCTTTTGTCCACCTCGGTGACGTTTCGAAAGGAATCACTGTGTGAAGTGTTCACATATGCATCAATACACACAATATCAAGTGTGTGCTGTTTCAGTCAACGCTAATTGCTAGTTTTTCCATCTCACAGCAAAAAAATTGGAAACAAAAAAATTTGAAAAACCAGTCCGGTAACTATAATAAAATTAACAAAGAAGTTCTAAAACCATAGATTATAATATATATCAGATGAGAATTGTTTAAAATCTTTCTTATTCTGATAACAGAAAAAACGCACTAATACGTAATAATTATCTTGTATATACATGGTGTCCGGAAACTCGTAGTACAAGCCGGAAACTGAACATTTTTATAAAAAAAAAAAAACCAAAAAAATATATTTTTCAGCTATTTCAGGGTTCAAATTTTTTCGTCATTATTTGTTTTACTTTTAAATTTTTAAAAAGTTTTAATTAGTTGGGTACTTTGATCTTCAGTAATAATTTATAAGAATTTGATCAAATAAAAAATCAACTTCTGACTCGATTTACTCGAAAACGAAAGCTCGAATCAAAAAAAATTATACTACAAAATCGACTCCAAATGTGATGTAGATTCACCAGTTTCCCGCTTGTACTACGAGTTTCCGGATACCATGTATAAATATATTTTTTGTTCCATTCTAACACCAATTTTAATAAATTAATTACATAAAATAAATATTTTTTTCCTTTACTAGCTCCCGGCATCGCCTGGGCTTTAAACATTGACCTTGCAAACCTTTTGTAAATAGTGACCTTCTTCTTGTTTTGAAGGTTAAGTGTGCAAAATTTCATCAATGTCTGAATAAAACTAT
Organism: Hesperophylax magnus; assembly: GCA_026573805.1. Lineage (NCBI taxonomy): Eukaryota > Metazoa > Arthropoda > Insecta > Trichoptera > Limnephilidae > Hesperophylax > Hesperophylax magnus. The sequence goes on from JAIUSX010000060.1 coordinate 4,133,099, forward strand.
AGATTTGTATAAAAAACAAACCCACACTGGAAACTGTTCTTTATATAATATTTGGATGAAGCCTTCTGGTACTGCTTGATATGGCTTTAGCTTTGTTTTGTGATCAGATCTGAATAGTTAGGTACTTGTCAACCTTTCTCTTCCCCATCTCCTTCCTCTCAACTCAATCAACCTTACAACTACGCCAATTGGGGATGCCATAGCTACACTGGCTCCAGGGAGTTATTGATTGAAAATTTTTACATTTTTTTTTTATTTTATTTTTTTTTTTTTATTTAGTTGAGAGCAGTTAGTATTTTTATGGGGTGTTCAATGGCTTTATCTATGTTTAGTGATCACAGCTGTTGGGTAAAGAAAGCACTTGTGTTCCTTAAATAAATAAAACCACTATTTTACACTAAGCAAAAATTGATTGTTTTCGAATTATTATGATTTCATTGAACTGTTTGTTTTGTGTGCTGTGTGTTTTATCTGAAAAAAAGAAAATAAATTAAATTTACACCATGTGAAAATAAAAATTAAACCATAATTGTCCAAAAAAATAAAGTTTTTCATTTCTCTAATAATTCGGCGAGAACGTCCATCCCGTGAAAATCCCCACTGAAAATTCAATAAAGTCAAAATATGCAGATTCACTGTTTTAGTGTGGTCCGAATGCAATTATAAAATTCGAATTGTGGACTCATCTGCCAAGGCAATTCGAAGGAAACCATTCTCGTGTTTAGAGTGCGCTATAAAATTCTTGCTGCAGACCACAATTACATGTTGCAAAATTCGAAGGAAAACAATTTACGTTTTCTGAGTAAGTGCCCAAATTGGGGATATCATAGTCTCAGGGCAGTTGGGACGATTGAAAAAAGGTAAAATTCTTGAATATATTCATTGCCATCAGCATAAATACAATGTTTTATTTTAACCTTTCCTTATCAGTGCTGTGTATTTACTACAAATTGCTTCTAATAACTTTAATAACTCTATAAATATAATAAATTCTGGGTTCTGATTTTAGGTATTCCTCCGTTATACATTTATGCACTGAATTAAAAAATAATATTTTACATAGTTTTCAAATTCAATTAATTATCAGAGTTTTTTGTTAAAAATCGGGAACAAATATACCAATGGACCTTTAGCTTTTTCTTTAGCATATGCCGATGGTTTTTTCATGTTTTCAGTAATTAAATTACAATTAATATCACTTTTGATATAAAATATAATAAACATAAGCGATTAGCTATGAATATTCATATTTTTCCAATATTAAATCGCTTATTTTGAGATGTGTATTGACTACACAGCACCGGAACGCGTGTATTTTTTTAGCACAGTAAGGGAAAGGTTAATACTGTCTGAAATATATATGTGAACCATTTTCAAAAAACCCGCCAATCCGCCAATTTGAAAAAGTGTCGCGGGTCCGTGGTAAAATAAACAATGCAGCTTGCGCGCGGTCACTAGTGTTGCCAACGAAGGCGATTTATCGCTATTTAGGCTACTCAGAACAAAAATCAGCGACGAAAAAATCTAAACTGTTGAATTTACTTTTTAAACAAAAATACACCGGTTTTTGATAACATTTTTTGCGTCCGAAATGGAATCTTGTAGCCACCGCCCCCCCCCCCCCCATGGAATTCGAAAAATTGTTGTGGGGAATCACATAATTTTTTCTCAGCGAAGTTCCGTAACAACCCCCCCCCCCCCATGAATTTCAAATATTTTGTGGGGAGCACTCATTTTGAATTTTTTTTTGTGGGGAATTATGTTTTTTATAGAAATTCTCTAACAACCCCCCCCCCCCCCATGGAAATAGGAACCGTCAGGTATTCAGTGGCCCGCCAGTGATTCAAAATCGTCAATTTCGCCCAACTGCTGGCCAAAGGTTGGGCAGCCTTGGACTAGATGATCATTTGTGGAAAAGCGTGTGCAAGGGTTTAGTTTTTCCTGCGGGGAAGATTTAACCCGGACATAACGTCGAAAAAAAATTGAAATGGAGTTCTACAAATTAGACTATAGTCAAAAAATTAATATATTTATGATTCAATAAAAATTTTGCTAGATGTCGAAAAAAGTTAAAATATAACAACACATACTAACAGCGCCCAATAATAAAATTTGATTGAAACTAAATTACCTATAAAAAATTATACGGAAATCCATAACTTGAACAAAAATTTGAAATAATAACATTTAACGTATTGTTTTGTAGTTCCTACTAGCGCTAAAATGTTTTCTATTGTGTACACCAGGCTTAAGAATTGGCAATTCCATAGATAAATTATGCATCAGACAAGTGTATGGTTTATGCACTGCCGTCTCTATTACAAGCCGTGCTGTAGATTTGGCGGGAAGTCAAATTTCAAAGTAAAGAGGCCTATTTCCCCAAGAAGCAAAAACATCATTCCAGCTCTGATTTTAAAGGTTCTAATGAATTTAATTTAAAGTGAAGGCATGGATATTTCATATTTATAAATACTTACCTATTTTACCTATGCAAATCGTTTTGATTCATATTAATGAATACATACTCACCTAAATCCTATGGGTAAAAAAATTTTTTTTTTTTGTGGGAAGTAGATATTTTAGAATTTCATGGATAAATAGTAAAAGATTTTTTTGTACAAGTATATATTTTATTACATTATACACAATACAATACAATTTTTCATGGATAAATAGTAAAATAATTTTTTGTACAAGTATATATTTTGTTACATTATACACAATACAATGCAATTTTTCATGGATAAATAGTAAAAGAATTTTTTGTACAAGTATATATTTTATTACATTATACACAATACAATACAATTTTTCATGGATAAATAGTAAAATAATTTTTTGTACAATTATATATTTTATTACATTATACACAATACAATGCAATTTTTCATGGATAAATAGTAAAAGAATTTTTTGTACAAGTATATATTTTATTACATTATACACAATACAATACAATTTTTCATGGATAAATAGGAAAATAATTTTTTGTACAAGTATATATTTTATTACATTATACATAATACAATACAATTTTTCATGGATAAATAGGAAAAGAATTTTTCGTACAAGTATATATTTTATTACATTATACATAATACAATACAATTTTTCATGGATAAATAGGAAAAGAATTTTTCGTACAAGTATATATTTTATTACACTATACACAATACAATTATTTTCAATATTTGTATTATAATATATGGATAGGAACATTGGAGGGGACCCACCATACAAATATCCGAGTCCATAAAAATAAAGAAACAAAACACAGGTTACATAAAATGTTACAAAAGTAGGCAACGTAGAATATAAATTATTAAGTAAAATAGATAAACTGCTAATATCCTTCAAATCAACAATAATATTGATAAAAAATAAAGATGAACACTAACTATAATATTAACTAATTACAATATGTTTTAAGTTTTCTTGTATTACTTTTTTTATTTGAAGAGATACGATTGTTTTGCATTTTGCTATAATTATTAAGCAAAATATTTGATAGAGTTTTCACAATCATAGTGTAAATTCTGTGATTTGTCATCCCACAAATACATTTTGAATCTAAATCTACATAAAAAGAACCAGATCTTAGGCTTAAAAATGTTAATGTTAATAATATGTCCTTTTGGTGTCCATGTTCCAAAAATTTATGATGTAACTCTTTTTCATTGACAATGAATTCAAATATGGAACATAAATGAAAATATACAAACCTTACAGACTCAGATGGGACAATCAAACCTCCTCTTTGTAAAAAATCAAAATATTTATCGTTAATTTTAGTTCCTTTGCTATCGGACACCAAATTCATACATGCGTTACAATTACTCGCTATCTTTTTTCTAACACCAAGGGCTGCATAACCACAAACATAAATCTGTGACGATTCGTCATTTTCGTATGTTTCAAGGTAATTAGATTTCAATATATGTATAAATTCAGTTACATCTATTTCTAAATTAGTTTCTTTTTCCAAAGGTGTAAGCGAGTTTTTAATATCGGTTAACGTCTCAGATATATTTTTAAACCTAAACAATTTTCTGACACTAATTTTTTTCTCCGACTCTACAATTTGTGAATATGAAATATGGTAATTTGTACCCGATAATCTTCTATACAAACTAAATCGCTCTTCGAGCTTGTCGGTTTGAAATTTTCCTGACAAAACATAGGAAATTGGAAAATTGGCAAACGAAAATTCTATTAATTTTATGAAAGTTAAAACACTGCCATATAAGGCATTAAAAGTGTCCCTTGAAAATAAAGTACCACCTGGCAAATTGTTCCACTTATCTAACCAAACAGCAAATTTTTTTAAATGCAACAGTTTCTCATCATTTACCCCCAGTATGGGTGTACAAAATTCATTTCGTTTTATTTTACCCTTCATTGTAGTTTTAACATTCAAAATATCCCACCAATTTCTTATTATTTGTAAAAACATAGCCGTTTCTTTAAATTCGTCAATATTATGCAAAGCAGCAATAGTGGTACAATGAAATATATTATCAACTAAAATCACCTTCTGCCTTTCGAAGCATGTTGGATAAAGAGATTTATAATTTAATTTGAATGCCTTTTTAATTGTACTGTTGCTTTCTATGGTATATATATCTCTCAGATCTTGAAATTGGGCATGTCTTATTATTGACTTGTCGTCAAAATCTGGATATGAGAATGATTTCTTAAAATCTTTTAAATTGATCCAATTATTTCTAATATTTTTAAATATGTGCACAAAATCATAAAACATAAAAATTGGCAGATTAGTGTGTAAAGGATTAACAAAATTATCCAAGGGAGATATTTGTTTGAACATATTTTGGTTCACCCGATTATTGTCAGTAATAATGCAAGTGACCGTAAAACCAAGTTTTTGAACAAAATTTAAAACATTTAAGGTGATTGTTTTCAAATCACTGCCAGAAATAGAACTAACTGGCATCAGTCGAACGACTTCTTTTAAACCACCAAAACATGAAGTGATCATAAAACATTGCACTGTTTTTGCTATTTTTGAGGAATCATTTGATGCATAACCTGTAAGTTTATTGGATTTATAAGTAATACAACTACTTATGTAAATTTCATCAATCAATAAGGAAACAAACTTTTCACGCTCCGAAAGCTCCTTTACTATATTTTTAAAATATAAATTATTTGAAGAATCAGGTGAAACATCAAACGACGAAGAAATGCTTTGTAAATACCTTTTATGTGGCAAAATAAAAAAATCTTTAATTAATCTGTAACATGTAGGAGACCTCGAGTAAATCATGAAAGCAAAGATTAAAGTGGTAGTACTATATCGTCTCCTTTTTGATGTTAATAAACTAACCTGATCTAAAAGTAGTTCTAAAGAGTTTTTAAATTCATATTCAAGACTACTGGCAGCGTCTAGTGCGGACTTTAAATAAATATGAGCTTTTAATAAATGATTATTTACAGTATTCTGACTCTTGTCTTCATAATTAACATTGTCATCTATATTAATATTATGATATCGTACCAACAAATTTTCTAATTGTGACCATAAACTCAATATCATAGTTTTGGGGAATAAGCACTTCAATTCACTATGAGAAAGTTCATTTGTTCCGACAAATACTTTGATATTCAGATTATGGTCAACTACAACTTGAGAACTTAAATATAAATGTTTATCTACATTGTCAAAGTTTGTGGCGTATAAATATGTTATGTCATTTATAGTTTTTACATTCCACTCACCGAGTTTAATTTTTATTTGCATATTTATAACAAAATCACTATAATTCACTATTGTGTCACTTTGAAAGAAAAGTTCAACTTGTTCCTCGTGTCGGTGTTTTATTTTTAACTTCCTATTTTCGGGATTCACTCTAGGTATCCAGTGCCTTTTTCTTTGTTAAATAACTTGGCAAACCTTTAAAAATACTTGGTGTAGCTCCGATGGCCAATTTTGGTTTTTTAGGGTGCGATATAATATCCTTTTTGTCAAAATGATTGATGCAAACGGCAGCGAAAGCACCTGGAATCCAATTTTTGCGAGGAATGGCCCTGATCCATGACTGTCTGCGTTCTTCCTCCGCTGGAAATTTGAAGATGGTAACCGCTCCTTCCTTCTTCAGAGAACTGGTGTAATTTGCTTTGCATCCGGGAACACAGCACTTATGAGGCATCTGAAAATAATATCCACTAATAAATATATTACGTATTTTCAAAACAAATCAAATTTCACTTTGAAAACAAATCAACAATCGAGTTGAAACGAAGTATCAATTCCAAGTGCCTACTAAAAACGTGGCGGCTTATGAATTACCCTATTATTCTCTCAGAAAGCTCTACACATGTTATTACATAGTACTATTATGAAGATTATATTATATTATGTAGATTATATTATATTATCTAGTAAATTACACCATTTCTAATGATAATCTGGGAATATATTCGGTTTATGGGGGAAATTCCTAAAAATTAAAACTAGTTATTTTTATACTAACTTTGGGCCGGGGAATCCGAATCTGGAAGAATTAGGTGGCGGCAAGCAATATTAACTGAATTACACGACTTTAAAATTTCGACGCACAAACAATTTAACTGGCCATTTTGAACGCTTTCTGACAATAAAACTAGTTATCTTTATACTAACTTTGGGACGGGGAATCCGAATCCGAAAGAATTAGGTTGGGGCAAGCAATATAAACTGAAATATACGACTTAAAAATTTTAGATGCAAACAATATACAACGGCATTGCCGATGCGTTTTTTTGACAGTAAATCCATAGAAAAATTACCAAAGATATATTAAATTAAGTGTTGCTAGTAAGCAATAATATCAATAACGTAAAATAACATGTTTATAATTTCAGTAATATTTCATATTCAAACAGTTAGATTTAGGTTTATTATCACGAAAGGTGAGTTTTTATGTCGGGGGAGACGATAAAATATGCATTTTATATTTTACTCTCAAAAATATTTATCCCTAAAACTAAATTTAAAAACTAAAGAAACGAAAGTGCCCCCTTCGTAGCGCCTACTCGCGTCAAGGCAAGAAAACATCCCAGTTTTCAAGTAGTTTAGCGGCTACGCTAGGTTTGTGTAACATGGTTTGTGATAGAAAAGAAAGTGCCCCTGTCGTAGCGCCTACTCGCGTCAAGGCAAGAAAACATCCCAGTTTTCAAGTAGTTTAGCGGCTACGCTAGGTTTGTGTAACATGGTTTGTGATAGAAAAGAAAGTGCCCCCTTCGTAGCGCCTACTCGCGTCAAGGCAAGAAAACATCCCAGTTTTCAAATAGTTTAGCGGCTACGCTAGGTTTGTGTAACATGGTTTGTGATTGAAAAGAAAGTGCCCCCTTCGTAGCGCCTACTCGCGTCAAGGCAAGAAAACATCCCAGATTTCAAGTAGTTTAGCGGCTACGCTAGGTTTGTGTAACGTGGTTTGTGATAGAAAAGAAAGTGCCCCCTTCGTAGCGCCTACTCGCGTCAAGGCAGGAAAACATCCCAGTTTTCAAGTAGTTTAGCGGCTACGCTAGGTTTGTGTAACATGGTTTGTGATAGAAAAGAAAGTGCCCCCTTCGTAGCGCCTACTCGCGTCAAGGCAAGAAAACATCCCAGTTTTCAAATAGTTTAGCGGCTACGCTAGGTTTGTGTAACATGGTTTGTGATTGAAAAGAAAGTGCCCCCTTCGTAGCGCCTACTCGCGTCAAGGCAAGAAAACATCCCAGATTTCAAGTAGTTTAGCGGCTACGCTAGGTTTGTGTAACATGGTTTGTGATAGAAAAGAAAGTGCCCCCTTCGTAGCGCCTACTCGCGTCAAGGCAGGAAAACATCCCAGTTTTCAAGTAGTTTAGCGGCTACGCTAGGTTTGTGTAACATGGTTTGTGATAGAAAAGAAAGTGCCCCCTTCGTAGCGCCTACTCGCGTCAAGGCAAGAAAACATCCCAGTTTTCAAGTAGTTTAGCGGCTACGCTAGGTTTGTGTAACATGATTTGTGATACAAAAGTGAATAAAATGTATCTGAATACTTTACGTAAATGAAATAATGTTAGCAAAATTAAAATATAAAATGCATATTTTATCGTCTCCCCCGACATAAAAACTCACCTTTCGTGATAATAAACCTAAATCTAACTGTTTGAATATGAAATATTACTGAAATTATAAACATGTTATTTTACGTTATTGATATTATTGCTTACTAGCAACACTTAATTTTATATATCTTTGGTTATTTTTCTATGGATTTATTGCCAAAAAAACACATCGACAATGGCATTGTATATTGTTTGCATCTAAAATTTTTAAGTCGTGTATTTCAGTTTATATTGCTTGCCCCAACCTAATTCTTTCGGATTCGGATTCCCCGGCCCAAAGTTAGTATAAAGATGTATAAAGATAACTAGTTTTATTGTCAGAAAGCGTTCAAAATGGCCAGTTAAATTGTTTGTGCGTCGAAATTTTAAAGTCGTGTAATTCAGTTAATATTGCTTGCCGCCACCTAATTCTTCCAGATTCGGATTCCCCGGCCCAAAGTTAGTATAAAAATAACTAGTTTTAATTTTTAGGAATTTCCCCCATAAACCGAAGGTTACCCTAAAAGTGGAATGTTGCGAGCAAGGGAACCAAATCGCAGGTAGTTATAGATTACTAATATTAAAACTCATTTGTGATTTTAATTTTTCACAGCTAATAATCAGTTGTGTATAATTTAAAACAAGTTTATTTATAAGGCACTTAGTGATGAGTTTAAATTTTTAAATTTTCGTACTCCACTTACCTAATAGGCTCAAATTATTTACATAACACATCGTTTCAACGTAGTTATTTCAAAAACAACTGTTAATGTCGGGTGAGATGGTAAAATATGCATTACACTTCAATTAAATCAAAGTTCAAAATAGACAACAGTGTTCGCAAAAATGTTTAAATAACCCAAATTAAGAACCTACTCAACTATGTTGTGCATGTTTTTTTCCATCTCCCCCGGACTAAATAATGGTTTCTTGTATTAATTATGTTGAAACGAAAAGTGTTACTTCGATAATTTGGGCGTATTTTGCAGTAAGTGGAATACGTAAGTTTATCAAAATGATTTTCTGATTTATGGAAGGTTTACAATACTATTAAAATCACACCTTTTCACCGAATGATTTGGGTCGAGCCTGTTTTTCAATGTGCAGTCACTGTAATCCTAAAATAATTTTTGATATTACACGCGAGTAAAATACATTTTTTTGTTTAAAAGCTTTCTGGCATCTAATTTTCAGATTATTTGTGGCTGCCATCCAAAGTTAGCAGATCTCTAATCAGTTATATGAGAAAACTGTAAATGTTCCTAATTGGCTATTTATTCTTCGTCAGAACAGTTATTATTACCGTAACCGCGATAAGTTTAATGGTTACAACAAAATATTTGGTGTATTTTATAACATTTTAATGTTTGCTTTCTAATTACAGAGGGAACTGATGGAATCGTAAAGACAGAAATTGAAAATCCTAAGGAAGACTTTCCAACCAACTTCACTAGGAAGAATATTACTTTAAAAGGTCCACCTGCTGAAAAAAACATCGCTTGTCCCAACTGCAGCTATTTATGTTCAAACAAGACAACATTAAAGAGACACACGCTGACTCACAGCGGAGAAAAACCGTTCTCATGTTCAATCTGCGGCTATTCGTGTTCACAGATGTCAAGCTTAAAGAAACACCTTCTTATTCACAGTGGGGAAAAACCTTTTTCATGTTCCAGCTGCAGCTATATCACTTCTCAAACGTCAAGCTTAAAAGAACACATGATGACTCACAGCGGAGAAAAACCATTCTCTTGCACAGAATGTAGCTATAATTGTTCACAGAAGTCAAGCTTAAAGAAACATATACAGAATCATTCGGGAAAAAAACCTTTCTCGTGTTCGCACTGCAAATATTCGTGTTCACAAAAGATTTATCTTAAAAACCACCTTCTGACGCACTCCGGAGAAAAACCATTCTCGTGTCCTGAATGCAACTATTCATGTGCTCAAAAGTCGCACTTGAATAGACACTTGTTGATTCATAGCGGAGTCAAACCATTTGCATGTTCAGTATGCAATTATTCATGTTCTCAAAAGTCCTCGATACAAAAACATATGTTTATTCACTCTGGAGAAAAACCTTTTCCGTGTTCCGAATGCAGTTTATCTTATACCACTTCTACTTTGCTGAAAAGGCACATGAGAACTCACAGTGCTGTAAAGCCATTCTCGTGCTCTGAATGCAGTTTTTCGTGTTCCCAGAAGTCAACAATATTAAAGCACGCACGTGAACATGCTGAAGAGAAATTGTTAAAAGGTTCCAAAGGCAGTTCTTAATTTTCACAACAATCACTTTTATAAAAAGTAAGAAAACCATTCCGTTGCTGCAAATGTTTTGCAGTATTTAAATATTTTTATATATGTTTTTATATTCGTTTGTTAATTTTGAATAAACTTTGCATAGGTTTATAACGTACCGTCTTTTTCAAGTTTGTGTTATTTAGTTTCAAAATATATAATGGTAACGTATCTTATATTAAAACAGGTCAACCTTTTATTTACCCCCCCAAAATAAGATGTAAATTATTTGAATACATTCGTATCGGCATATTTATATTTCGAAATGTTTTCCCAAAAAAACACAAACTGACAATACAAATGATAACTCCAGAAACCATCATTATAAGAGGCAGATGTTCCTTGTGCAATGATGGATTACTTTATCTGGACGAGGAATTAAACCCATGACACCATAAACGCATTTATCAACTAAGTCATTAACTGGTCTATGCCGCACGTAATAAAAATATGTTATTCATTTTTTTACTTATCAAATTCTAAAAATTTTCTTTATCTCATCTATATTTTCATTTTATCAAGTAAAATTACTTATTTATTATTTAGGGAAATCAAAAAAAAATTACAATAATGTTGGTTTACACAAACGTGAAAATTCTTAACTGATAAACCAAACAGATTTCTAATACATTGCATTTAACAAAACAGTATATTTAACAATTATATATTCGTGGACTCCGCAGTGCTTCGCTATTGCTAATGTCTTTCTCAGTCGTCTCTGATTTCTTCCACCATTCACTACTGTACACTACAACGTTACTGTTAAAAAAACAATATCACATCGACTTAAAGAGTTCGTAATAAACGTTTAAAGATGGTTTAAAAGGAAGATATGTAAAAGGAGTGCGCTAATATTAAGAAAACGATAATAATTGAGCGAAAATGGTGAAAATATAGCAAAAATCTCTCAGCAAATTCTTTATTTGCATTTAAAGATAGACTGTGAATTTTTACATGACTATACTGTTAAATTACAAAACAAAACGTATTTTTAATAATTTTCGGAACATACTTTGCGATTTTTTTCTATCGAGGGAATTTCATATTGTTAACGTTTCGGCATAACAAATGTACAAATATTATCTTCAAAAATATCTTCTTTTTTTGTAACTTAAAGATAGTCTTAAAGGGTTATAGAGAAACATGTTATAAATCGGTAGAAATTGAGTATGACGGGTATTAATTTGACTCCGTAACTTATTCCGGTGCAGAGATATAACGTTAAGTCCTCAGGCGCCCCCGATTTCTTCTACCATTAAAACATCTCTCTAAACATTCCTGGCACTTATAAGAATAAACGTTGAAATAAAAAAATAAAAATGCAATCATCCGCAAGCTGAGGTACATGGTTTTCCAATAAGAGGTGTTATTTTGAATAGCCCGCTATTTCGGTAGATGTTACTTTTGAAGCTGTCATTTTTTGACATTTGACAAGTAGAAACTACTCCATTAATAGAAATGGAACGATACACGCTTTAACAACGCATTAAAATTATTAAAATTCACTTGAGTGAATCAAATGCAAATCATCTTGAGTGATGAGGCCCATTTCCACCTCGGTGGCTTCGTCAACAAGCAAAATTGTCGCATTTGGGGCTCGGAAAACCCAAGATTATTGTTGAAAAGCCTCTCTATCCTCAACGTGTGACTGTTTGGTGCAGTTTATGGTCCGGCGGAGTCATTGGACTTTACTTTTTCGAAAATGAGGCTGGAGCAACAGTTACGGTGAATTGATTGCGGGATTGCGCTATCGAGAGATGATTAATGATTTTTTATGGCCGGAATTGGATGGTATTGATCTGGACAACGTTTACTTTCAACAAGACGGCGTTACGTGCCACACAAGCAACGAAACCATTGATCTTTTACGATTGAATATCAAAATAACACCTCTTATTGGAAAACCCTGTATTATATATTAAAATTATTTACACAAATTTCGAAATAAAATGGGCATGTGTCTACAGTACAAAAATTTATATTACGAATTGAAAAAATATGTATACAGCAGTGGCGGACGGTGACTTTTTGTAAGAGGGATGCTGGACATCAAATTTTTATACTTGAACTTACTACGTACATTAAATACGGGTTTTGTACGTTGGATGCTGTCATTAATATCGTATAAAGTTGACGAAGATATTGGCATGCGGGTCTCAGTGCGCATGCGCGGAAAGAACGTACGTTAGCATTCATGGATACGGTTTACAGATCGCTTCCACACCACACTGTGTTTTTTACGCGTTTCGCAGTATTTGAGAATGTATGTGTATTTAGACTCGCCCGCGCTGTTTGTATCGTGTCGTTCGTTGTGCGTACAAAGCAACGGGACGATAATATACATGATGTCTTATAATAATAATATTTGTATGATTTTTTACAGCACCGTTTTTGTAAAAAAAATCACACTAACCCGTTGTTTATTACGAGGCCCAAATTGTCCCAAATCATCTTTATCCGTTACGAGTGCAGGTAGCCTATAGTGTCCCTCAGCGATCTTACATTAGTAAAAGTTAGATATCTCTCTTCCTCTCATGCGAATACTTGTGATTTTTTTATGTCAGAGAGAGAACAAAATAATGTTTCTTATTGTCTTTGGGCCGTCTGTTTCAACAGAATGCTAAATCGTGAGCTAAGTTAAAAAATTAACTGTCAGTTAAAGTAACAAGGATGTTAAATCGGACCGCGCGCTGTTTCATGTGCCTTTATGCAAAAGTAACAGTTACTAGTGTGGCCAGTCTAAAAAGCAGAATATTCCTCGAAATTCCGTGGAAAAACGCACGGCATTATTTTTTGGTACGGCCACACCGAAGATTAAATATGATCTCTGCTGTCAAAATATAGAAGTTTGTTGTGCGTCATTATAACCTCTTCTGACTTCTTGTTTGTTATTGTGTTCGAATTTTTTATTTCAGAATTTAATTTTTACTTACATGATGAAGATCGATTTATAGCTTTAGGAATAATTTCTTGAGAGCATTGGAGGGGCTAGTTTCCTTTGATTAATAATTCCAACCAAACTTTGTAAAAAATAGTTATATATTTATTACATAGTTTCTTTTCAATTATAATATGTATATTGAAACATTATATACAGGGTTTAACATAATAATAAGTTTTATACCAAAGTTTATGAAAAAAGATATACTTTTATTACATTGTTTTGTTCCTAGAAAAATATTTCTGTGGGTATTTAAAAATAAATGACGACCTGTTATAATATATACGATATTACACGGAAAAAATATAATTTACCTTCCAGTAGTCGTAATATCTCCCTCAATTTGATCCGTCACAAATTTTGCAAGCTCTTTCGACATGCGATACCGTGCCAAAAATTCGGAATCATCCCAAATGGAAATGACCATATTATTAACACGGGGTCGAAATATTTTTGGCTTTCGCTGTAAAACATATTGCATGACGAATTCATCTTCACTACTGTCATCTTAGATAATATGAATCATGATTAATAATCGTTTCGTTCAACAGAAGAACCTTACGTATAGAACTGTCAAATATGTCAAAATAGCGGAGTAACTCGAGAATCGCAAATAACTCGCGAGTAACTCTCGGATTTCGGGAAGTTAAAACAAAAGTTAAAAGTGACGTAAAACTAGGAGTTAAATTGATTGAAAAACGCATTTTGGTGAAATTTAACTTTAGCATTTACTTTTATTCTTACTTTTACTATAGCTAGCGTTGAAACAGACGGCCCTTTGTAATGTAAAAGCTATTTAGCAAAGATATTTTATAAATCCGACCCAAAGTGACGGTTTCATTACGCGCCATTTTCTGACAAAGTCGTTTATCTCTTGACAGTTCCACGCGATAGTAAACAGTTTTTTAGTAAAAATATAAGTTGAAATGTTCAGGTAAGCAAACTTTTATTTGTTAATAATTATATTGTAGACGTGGGTCACCGTAGAAATATTAAAATTGCTGTATTGCTGTTTACGGCTAGAAGCCCAAATCTTTTGAAGTGAAACTTCTTTAGCGCGTTATGCAATTTCGAGGACAGGAGTAAAACCAACTCATCACCGTCATGAAAAACCGTGATCATTTCGCTATAGGAGCCTAGCCAATATTATATACCTTTTTTAGGTCACTCTTCAAACTCAGCTTCGCGGTCTAGAGGCAGAGCGCGCGACTCTCGTCGTGAAGAACCGAGATTCGATCCCCGCTTAAACTATTTTTTTTTTCTTTTTATGATTTTTTTAATAATATTTTTTTTTGATAAAATGCTTTTTTTAAAAGTGATAAAATGCTTTCTTTAAAAGTGATAAAAGACTTTTAGATATTTTGACTATATGATATTTTGGTCGAATACGTAATAACCGCGGTCTAGAGGCAGAGCGTTCGACACTCGTTATGCAGGACCCGGGTTCGAATCCCATATTTTTATAACTTTTATTTTTTTTTATCACATGCTACTTATAAATATGTCAATAGACAGAAAAAAGAGAGAATGAAATGAAAAGAGAGAGAGAGAGAAGAATACTAAAAGTTTCACTTCCGTCGTGCGTAGGCTTGCCACACACTGTATTTTTTTTATTCTAAAATGCAAGGGATTTAGAGCATCCACAGCACAACATAGAATATTTGCGTATCGTTTCTGAGTAGATTACTCTCAGTATCGCCCTTAAGAGGTCACCTTTCACATTCAGAAAGTTGTTAGAAATAACTTTTGCAATGTTTAGTGTAATGTCCAGAACTGAATAGGTAATTCCCAGCTAAATTTCCGCCTTCTCTTGATATCTTATGATTTAAAATTTAAACAGAATGCTGACGGTAAGTCACAAGGAACTGTGACTCTTTTTAGCGGAATTCATTAACATTATGCAGGCAATTAATATGTTAAGTATCACATAAAAATAACTAACAACGGCCACGGGGCACGGCTATCGACCAGCAAGCCGGAGGTCGCTGGTTCAAATCCTGGCGTGCGCAAGTAAATTTTATTTGATTCATTTGTGTTATTTCACAATTTTTTTATTTTTTTTTTATTTATTCACATTTAAACCCGCTAAACTACTTATGTAGTTTGTCAGCAGTATGTAGTTTATATATATATATATATGGCACGTTCCAGAGTGGAAGACACTTGAAATGGCTTTGGCCGTGTTTGGTAACCCGTTATGAATAGCAAGGTACTTCACAACGTTCGCCTTCTCCATCTAATTTCCCTCCTCACTCCCTTCAGCTTCAAAACATACCCCAATTGGGGATGCCATAGTCTCATTGGGACTCTTGTGCGGTTTCACATTAAACAATAAATACAAAATAATTACGTAAAAATACCTACCAATGATGTAGGAATCACATAAAATTTCCTAACAATCATGTAAGAATCACATAGAAATACCTAACAATATTTTAGTCTCACATAAAATACTTTGCAATGATGTATGACATAGAAATACCAAACAATGATGTATCACATAGAAATACCTAACAATGATGTAAGTATCACATGAAAATACCAAACAATGATGTACGTATCACATAAAATACTTTACAATGCTGTATCACATAGAAATACCTAACATTGATTTAAGTATCACATGAAAATACCAAACAATGATGTAAGTATCACATAAAATACTTTACAATGATGTATAACATAGAAATACCTAACAATGATGTATCGCATCGAAATATCTAACAATGATGTAAGTATCACAAAAAAACACCTAACAATGATGTAAATATCACATAAAATACTTTACAATATTTTAAGATTCACAAAAAAAATCAAAAAAGCAACCCTGCCTGTACAGCGTTCAGACAGAGTACGATCAAGTTAACCAATCACTTGAGTCGGAATGTCAAAATAACAGAATAGTATGCAAGACGATGAATGAACGTGAATGAAGCAAGGAGTGTGTGCCAAGACCGAGATGTTTGTCAGTGCGATCTCTCTGCCTACCCCTGCGGAAAACGGCCTGAGTAAGTTAGTTGTAAGTTTTGTTAAATAGTTACCTTTTAGCTTACGACGGTAGTGCACAGTGAACATTCACAGATCCACCTTTGAACATAACACAATTGTATACTCCAGTTCGCCGTATTAACGGCGGTAATAATGGGGTAATGATTATAAGAAAGTTGTTGACATATCGCATCAATCACAAAATATAAATAGGTCTTAGTAGAATTTATGCAGGAAGCAGACCAACAAATCTAATCCAACAAACTGTCTAGCTCCGCTTTGACATATTTCATTTATATTTCAATCTTGCATTGTCATGTTGGTAATAAACCCTGGACGGAACTATTCGCGAAAAATTTAAACCGAATGGTGAGAATAATACCACTTTGCATACAAATCATTTCAAAAGTTTGTTATACAAGGTAATTTAAGGCCAGGCAATTTTCCATGTAGCTAAAAACCCTGAACGGAGAATTTCAAATGGCAAAACCTACTTAATTTTTTGTTGGTCTCATCAAATACCCCCAACAAATTCATAAGCCGATATAACTGTATTGACAATACACAAATATAATAATAATAGTTCATTATGCACAACTTGCACTCAAATCAGTTCAAAAGTTAGTCATATAAGATGGCTGTCAGGTAATTTCATTCACCCTAGATTTGGCTTCACTGCCATTCATACAAAATCACACAAATACTCTGTCCAAGGCTTTTTACGTCCATTTAATTTCCTCTCACCCTAGATTTGGCTTAATGCCATTCGTACAAAATCACACAAATACTCTGTCCAGGGCTTTTAGGTCCATGCAATTTCCTCTCACCCTAGATTTGGCTTCAATGCCATTCGTACAAAATCACACAAATATTCTGTCCAAGGCTTTTTACGTCCATTCAATTTCCTCTTACCCTAGATTTGTCTTTAATGCTATTTGTACAAAATCACACAAATATTCTGGCCAGGGCTTTTTAGGTCCATGCAATTTCCTCTCACCCTAGATTTTGCTTTAATGCCATTCGTACAAAATCACACAAATACTCTGTCCAGGGCTTTTTAGGTCCATGCAATTTCCTTTCACCCTAGATTTGGGTTCAATGCCATTCGTACAAAATCACACAAATATTCTGTCCAGGGCTTTTTAGGTCCATGCAATTTCCCTTCACCCTAGATTTGGCTTCAATGCCATTCGTACAAAATCACACAAATATTCTGTCCAAGGCTTTTTAGGTCCATGCGATTTCCTCTCACCCTACATTTGGCTTTAATGCCATTTGTACAAAATCACACAAATATTCTGTCCAGGGCTTTTTAGGTCCATGCAATTTCCTCTCACCCTAGATTTGGCTTTAATGCCATTTGTACAAAATCACACAAATATTCTGTCCAAGGCTTTTTAGGTCCATGCAATTTCCTCTCACCCTAGATTTGGCTTCAATGCCATTCGTACAAAATCACACAAATATTGTGTCCAGGGATTTTTAGGTCCATGTGCATGGTGGAATGTTTTGTTTTTTTTGATGTTGTGTTTCTTTAGATGTCCCTTGTTTAAATAAAATAGTAATAATGAACCCAGCTGGGAGTTATATTCAAAACAAATAAATAACACACGTGTCCGTTTCCATGGTGTCTAGAAGAATTTGAGGTACTCTGGACATTGTGTTAACATACAAACACCTGGAAGAAAATACTAAATGTGAAAATGACCATTGACGATAAATTTGAAATGAGTGTAATTATTGATAATTGGTTATCTCATATACGACCTAAACACGCACGCACGACCTACTTATTTTGGAATACTTCACATAAATAATGTTGTAAATTGCTGCTCGTGATAAAAAAATTAAATAATTTTAACACACAATTATTAACAACATTCTAGCTGACCTGTACCCGGCGTTACTCGGGGACTTATGAATGATTTGTGTTAAAGTTTTGAGGTTGTGAATTCTGGTGTATCTGACAACTGGGTGCATTTTTAAGTTGGAAATAATATTATTCCTCCGTATATCATTCCAGTGCAGAGATAATGCGTCTTTCTTGAGATTCTACCATTGAAACCACTATTCAACCTTCCCATGATGAGTAATGTGGCCTTACCAGGCCATTTTGATTTTAAAAGGTGATATTATTTTTTCCGTTGACTTTTTGGCAAGCTGTTGTTTAAAAATTAAAACAAAAACTTCGAGGACTGTACCACTTGGCCTGGACAGGTCATCGAATTTGGCATCAAGGTCTTGGTGGGTCTGCGATTCAGATACTAATTAACCAATCAGAGGTCAAATTTACGCCGGAAAACTTTCAGATGCTGATCGTGAAGTAAATCAAGGTGCACCGGTGGAGTTCCATTTAGTTGACATGAGCAGTATACTCCGATAACTTTGTTAAGTCACTTGACTTGGCCAGAATTCTGATGGAAAAGGGACTTGCCACCGTTGGTACTGTACGCGCAAACAGGGTGTTTGCCCCGTTATATACACATATAAAGGGTGGTCCATATGTAACATATCTGCCAATAGATGGGTGATGAAAAGATTATTATAATTAATTAATGATGGATCCTAAGATTGTGACATTAATTGATAATAATACCATTACAATAATCTAGTCATCTCAACCACGCGCACTGACAATAAATGTATGTAGGTAGCAATGAAATCTGAGAAGGAAGTTAAATAATAGAAGGTTTTAATTATCAACAGAAGCTAATTTATTGAAATAAACAATTGTTAAATATTTGATCAATTAAACGAACATGAGACTCTAATAACATCTTATTACCGGGCGTGTCAAGAATGCAACGTTTCATAAACGCCATCTTGATAAAATATGACTAATGAGCAGGTAACATTATTAATTAAAAAAACTCTAAGTATCTTGTAAAGAAATGTCTGAGTAGGCGCCAGCATAGTATATATTAACTATGCAAGAAGTTAAAAACAGTAATCCATTTTAGAATGTTAAGTTAAATATTTAAAATAAAAGTTAAAAGAGAAAAGACCTTTCGTGAATTGCAATATAGTCCCTCATGTCCAGTGTTGAACGAAACACACCGCAGTCTCCCCAGTCCAGCCAGCAACTGACCCAGTCGAAGTCCGCTCCGCACCGTGAACTCGAAAACAGTAGTGCCAACCGGAGAAAATTAACCAAATGATTATTCTAATCGGGTAGGAACTCGCCGCCCAGAAATAAGCACTGCTACACATAGGGTACGGCATATATAATTTTCACTCCATTTTTTGTATTTAGGTTGGAAATTCTAATGTTTGTCAGGTTTCATCTTATTAAATTAAATCCGGCGTATACGATGGACTACCCTTTGCAACATATTGACACGTGTATACACACTATTTGCACACATAGTAACTAAAACTATTTTGAAAGCCCACATCTCTTATATGGCCTGGTCAGGCCTCATTGCCCATCCAAAGGGGTAAAATAACACTCCTGACAATAATAAGAACAAACTTTGAAATTTTCAATGAAATCGGATATATTGTATAGGAACGAGTACGGGACAAACAAAAAACAATAATTTTTATACATATATTATGTAGATTGGACATATATGTAGGAATATCCATACTGAAAAATGATATATCTAAGGCTTAGTGCTAGAAGTGCCTAAGTGTCAAATTAGTAAATCACTTTAGAATAAAGATTAATTATTTATTATCTAGATTAGATGGGTAACAATTTTATCAATCTAAATCGCCTGTACTTATAACATTAAAATAAGGGACGTTTTAGAGTACTTTCTGGTACCGAAATCAAATTATAAAAACTGACCTAAGCATCACATAGATATTCACAGCCATAGCCCAAAATCTACCTCACAGCCTTACTAATCAACGTGGTGAAAATTGTATTCAAGATATACATTATTTATACGGGGATGTTTGTATTTGTTGACAGTGTAGGTATGTATGGGGAGAAGTCACCAGATTTGGGGGATTTTGAACTTCAAAGGGAGTTTTTATTTTAAATAAAGAATCTAGGGATTTTGAGGAAGAGAGTTTTGTGTAATCATGCATTTTTTTTAATGAACATCTGTAGCTGTTGCGAAACGTAGTTGTTTGTCTGGAATGGATTGTGTTTAAGAAATATTGCATGTTGGATTTTCAACGTTTTCATAAACTATAAATGTAGCCTACTGGCTTATTTTGCAAGGGCTCCTACTGGCGGACGTAAATCTTTCTCATAGCGAACATAAAATGGACATTGGTTGCATTTTAAGCTTTGCTTGAGAGATATTTACGTCTGTGAAGTTTTTGAGCCATGCTAAGCAGTGGCGGCTCGTGACTTTTGGGTGTTCTAGAGTGCTATTAATACAAAAATGGCATTATTGATGTTGCTGTAGCTGAAAACGATTTTTCTATTTTTTTTCAAAAATTTGATCTTCAGGAAATTTCAGTTTAGCCGTGCGCCGCACGGTATTCCTGAAAATTTTCACACAAAAATCTATTTTTCGAAAAAAAATAAAATATCGTTTTCAGCTACAACATCGATAATGCCATTTTTTGTAATAATAGCACTCTAGAACACCCAAAAGTCACGAGCAGCCACTCGCTAAGATAAATAAGTCTAGAAAAGTTTTGTAGGAAGATTTATTTTTAATCCACAACTATATTGAAAGTCAAAATATTATGAAATAAAACATTATTTACAATTGAAAAAAATCTCTCCCCGCCTGCTCGTCCATAGCTGTTGCGCCTGTTTTAAAATCATATTTTTCACTTTTGCCTGTTTTTAAAGGTTGAAGTACCGAATTTTTCGAATCTAGGGAGTTTTGGCGAAAAGCCTGGGAGATTTTTTTCGACATACCATCACTGTCTGTTGTACAAACTTGAAATAATAATAATTATTCATCAATTTTTGGAACATTTCGAAGGTATTTTAAATGCGCTATATATTTATTTATTATTCTATTACTTCCTAGTTTATTTATTTATTTATTTATTTATTTATTTATTTATTTATTTAGACGCCGTAAAAGGCTTTTACAATATACATGATTTATGTTTACAGTGGTTCACAGGAGCGAAACAGTATTATGTTAAACAGAATAATTACTGAGAAATTATGTTGAAAGTTAAACAAGAATAACATCTGGTATACATAGGTACAATAGAATTTTTATTTTAAATCCGTACAGTAGTTTAGTATTGAGGTTATTGTTACCTTCAATATTGAATTTGGTTGAATTTGCTGAGAACTAAGAGTTAGCTCTATTGAATCAGGGCTGTCAGTAAGACATCTCATAACAATTTTGGGAAAAATTATAGTTTTGATTAAGTATGTAAAATTATTAGATAACACTCTTCTGTCTGATATCTAATGTAAGTGCATAGTTTAGGTTCTGTGATAACTTATGAATAGAATGGTATTATGCCTAATAACATTGATAATTACGACAGAGGTTTGTTATTATAGCCTTCTTATAACTATATTCCGTGCAGTTGAACACATCAACTACTTCTGAGAAAGCATTGCCAACTGCATGCAATCTAGGTATAAGCGAGTTTCTAAATGACTCAGTCCTGATATTGTTATTGAAATTAAAAAGAATTTTGGATCGAGTGGTTCTAGTGGGTATATGGAAGGTAATTAGGCTTAATATATCAGGACTGTCTATAATACCATTGACAATTTTAAAAATAAAAGTCAAATCGGAAATAAGTCTTCTATCTGAGAGTTTAAGTAAGTTTAATTCTTTCATCAAGTGATTGTAATTTATTGATTCTATAGGTAGACCGAGTTTATAGTTAATGTATCTTAGGAATTTATGCTGAATTTTTTCAATAGAGTCGGAGTGGATTTTAAAGTAAGGACACCAAATAGGAGAATTATATTCGATTTGACTTCGAACAAGTGAGGAATATAAGATTTTTAGTGTTGAAATATTTTTAAAGTCTCTGCCATTTCGGAGAATGAAGCCGAGCATTTTTAATCCTTTGTTGGTGACTGTTTCTACATGTGAAAGAAAGTTAAATTTTGAATCGAAAGTAATGCCGAGATCGTTAATTTCACTTACAGAGGCGAGAGAAACATTATTAATTTTGTATTGATAGTTAAGGGGTTGTGTTGTTCTGAAAAATCTTTTAATGTGGCATTTACTAGTTTAATTGACATTTCAGATTTTTGTATTTATAAATAGGAATATTTTAATATCAAATACGAAAAAGTAGAAAAAACAAATAAACCACATTCATATTTACTCCAAACGTCTAAATATTGTAGAGATTACGAAATTTACAAAAAAACATTCATTTTCTTTATGGAACCTGGATGAAATTAGTGACTACTTTTTAGCTCGTTCATACAATTAAAAACTATAATATAATTCTCAGAGAATAACAAAAAAACTGACATTTTGTATTCGTTGAACATAACTTTCATGGAAGTGTTATTAAATTCACGCTGTAAAAGTCACTTGGAAAATAATATGTCAAAAATAACCTCACTTTTCCGACAACATGAAAGTAAATTCACAACATGAAATTATTAATGGATTAAATCTGAAGAAAAATAATACAAATAATATATTGAAAATAAAATATATAAGAAATATAATTGTTAATAACATCGTAAATAACATCGTTGCCACTATTAAATTTCATGTGCCGACTAGGAATACAAGACAAAATATAACATTCCTCTGCAATACATACACGATCAATTATCAGACACACTCACTGACCAATAGGATGCATGATCTGGGCAACAAGTATGGGGGTGCTATTGATTTATTTATCGACTCCATTTATAGAATTAAGCATAATCTATACCAACACTTTATCGAATCCTACAAATTAGAGTAGCGTTGGTAAATTAGTTTTAATGTTTTGTCTTATATGTAGTGTTGTTGTAATTCCTTTTTTACTTTATGTTACTCTTATTATCATAATATATATTATATAATATTATTATAATATATACAATATTGTTTTACTACTATTGCTTCATGTTTAGTTTTTTTTGTTAATCATTTCTTAATATTTTCTCATTATACTTGTAATCACAATTTTACAATTGTGTATTTTGTACCTTCTTTGCAATGGATTACATCTATTTACTGTCATTATCTCCTGTATAATACAGATATTCTCCTATCTACACTGCATCATGTATCACTTTTATGTAAAAGCCTTTTTAGGCGTATATAATAAATAAATAATTAAAAGAATTTGGCTTTCTCAGACTATTTAAATATTACCGTTTGTTATTTCGGCTACTCATTCAAAATTTAGGCGTATTAGATCTATCAAAAAATTTATACATAAAAATGCAAAAATCAATCATTTTGAATTCATGTAGGATTACGAAAGATGATTAAAATATTTATATTGAGGTATCAGTAGGATTTATAGGTCCAATTAGAAGTTCTACCGAGCCGAACCCTCTGATATGAAAATATCTGGAGTCGGTGAATTATTTTCCCATTTGATCTCTGGTGAGTTGACGTGTTGTTGTTCTTGTATTGTTTTATATTTATTATGCTTATATAATGCACTTGCATAATGTGGATTGACTTGATGATCATTTGTGGAAAAGTGTGTGGAAGGGTTTAGTTTTTCCTGTGGGGAAGATTTAACCCGGACATGAAGGCGGAAAATAATAAGTTTTAAAAATACTAATGTAACAGTGGTTACTAGAATAAAAAATATGAACAAAAAACATGATTTGAATTACACATAAAAAATCACAAATTAAAACTGTCATTTTGCCAGGAAACACAAGCGATGGAGCATGCGTCAGTCAGCTAAAATGTAATGTTGCTAATTATTTCGCAGCGCGGTTAAAGACATTGTTTATTAGTCATAATTTTAAATAGAAATTGTACAGTCCTCATTCAATGTGTGACTAACGCGCGCCTTCAATTGAACACGAGTTTAGAAAGAGAATTAGCGTAACAAACCCGTGCGTGTTTCTAGATAGTACTGCCTCCTGTTGAACACGGAAAAGGAAGTATGCATGCTGGTAATAATCATAAGTGTAATATAGCTACCAATCCGGAGGTTGCCGCATGCGCAAGTAAATTAATATGGTATGTTTATACATTTGCCGTACGTTCCAGAGTGGTAGATATTTTCAGTATTGCGCTGATTATTGACTGTCGTTCAAAATCAAAAAGTTTCTTGAAATATCTTTAGCCGTATTTCGTGTCCAGATCAGAATAGCCAGGTACGTCCATGATGATATGCTATAGCCTTACGAATCAACGCAAAATCATGTGCTTTAGTTTGAAAATTTTGCTTTAATTAAATACTGCGAATAGAACACATCTTTGAATGTGAAACATTATTTTGATAAGTTTTTTATAAGTCCAGAAAAAAGTATCAGACCAATAAAAACTACTTTAAAGTTAAAAATCTCCTACTTACGAACACCATTTCGGTTATGGTTTTATTTTATGATGTGGAAAATTAAGTTATTTAGAAAGTGATCATAAAATATTTAAATATTTGTACTTAAGAGGAAGCTAAAGCCAAAAATGTGTATATTCTTGGTATACCTTATGTTGTAGGTAATAGGCATTAAAATCACTTGACAAACGGAGTCTAGAATCGTTCGATTTCAAGCACAAAACTGGTTTTTATTTATTTTGTAAATAATTTTGTAAGAAAGCAAAAAAAGTTAATCAAGTGAAACTGTCATAGATAATCTTGGCTATAATACTGTGTTTTTTTAAAGTCGTTTCCTTTACGCGTTCATACTTTTCTATTGAAAAAATGTTTTTTTTAGTAGTTTACAATTACATTTTTTATTGAGTAATTTATTATTTTATTTGTATTCTACTCAAGCGAAACGATAGGAAAACCTTCAATTTATCTAAAGCATATATGTTTTTATGTTTTGGTGCTCATAATGTACACCAATTCGTCATAAAGATTAATCAAAATAGTGATTTAGCATTAATCTTCGCAAAATAAAATAAAACACACTTTTGGAAATGTTTTCTTTCTATAAATCAAAACAGGCGGCTGGTGTTAAGCGGGAATTTGAACTTTATCGCTATCTACATAAGGAGTGTTATCGTTAGCAGACCGATATCATCGCCCCAAGACGAGACAATATCCTAAAATAAAACTAGATTCTCAACGACGTAAGTGAAGCAGCCGTGCACAAAATATTCGACACGCGGCCCTGGTGTATTGGACAGACCTGCGGTTGAATTTTCCCTATCAAATCTATAAAATAAAGTGGGTATCTTAACGACATAAGTGACGAAGTCGTGTAAAACAATATTCGGCTCACGGCCCGGCGTAATGGATGGACCTACGGTCGACTTTGCCATAGCAGGCCTAGGAAATCAATTTTTTCGTGGGGTTTATTTGAATTATTTCTGTTGAACTTATTACTAAAATCTCAAATGTTCTAGAGTGATCCCTCAGGAAGTTACTAATTCATCGTCTAGAATAATAATATCTGGTGCTTACCACTAATTTTATAGTTATAAAACGTTTTATAAATTTTTCAAACCGTTGTTCGTAAAATATTTTAATGGCGAGGTCATTTTATTATTAAATTTAAGTATAAATAACTTACATCTGTAGGGATCCTTCTAGAAACATTTAAGATTTTGGTAATAGGTTCATCAGAAATAATTAAAATGTGAGCGTCGAGCAAACCCCCGTTATTAAAGTCTTAAGCAAGTAGGGATTTGAACCCGCCACCCTCGGATTCACAGCTAAGGACGTAACCACACGTTAATTCTTAGCGCCATCGGTTTACCATAAGATGGGATAATAAAGTGATCTCTCGGGAAGTTACTAATTCATCGTCTAGAAATATAAAATCTGGTGCTTACCGCTAATTTCATAGTTGAAAAACATTTTATAAATTTTTCAAACAGTTTTACTTAAAATATTTTAATGCTAAGGTCCTGTTTTTATTAGTCTTAAATATAAACAACTTAAATCCGTAGGTATTGGTATAAAAGAACATATATTATCTTTACTATTCATCGGAATTAATTAAAACGTGAGCAAAGAGTCAACCCCCGTTTTTACAGTCTTGTATCGCCTTAAATCGACATATACTTTTTTCTTTTCAACATCGTATTTTTGGCGACCTAATTTTGCAATCTGGACTACTGTGCACGTACAACCAGTGGCGGACTAAGCCCGTCAGAGGCCCGGGGCGGCAAAGATGAATGAGCCCCCCCCCTAGTTTAAAAAATGTATGTAATTTTAACATGTGCTTTTTTATTTAGTTAAAATATTGCAGGCGAAATTTAAATACGGATATGTACGAGGAAACTAAAATTCGAATCCACGCATGCTATGAGCCACGCATCGTAGGGGCCCCTAGGGTAAAGGAGCCCCGATACGTCTATTGCCTAGGGGCCCCGACTATGACACCACATAAGGATTGTTTTATAAAGGGCCACCATTGTATTTTTTTAAATTTTTATGAACGATGAAAATTTTCCATAAAAAACGAAAATAAAATTTTCTTTTTTTTTAGATATCAAAATTCCGCCTACATGGTGTCATAGACACTGGATTTTCGAATGGCTTAAGAACTGTTTGAAAATTCAGTCACTATGGCCAGGGCCGTATTATGCGGAAGGCAGTGTAGGCAACTGCCTAGGGGCCCCCATCGGGTAGGGGCCCTGGCGTGTTTAATCCGACCCTGGCAGGGCCGTATTGTCCGTTAAGCAGTGTAGGGTAAAGGTAATAGGTACATCGGCTAGGGGCCTCTAGGGTAAAGAGGCCCCTAGCCGATTGTAGCTAAAGTTAAATGGTACATGCAAATCGGATGTATAGTTCGTTTGACATGTTCTCAACCAGGTTGAAAAACGTCTAAAAAAAGTTTCGAGAAAAACGCAATCAAAGTTTTGCTGAAGGATAATTCAACATACAAACTGTTTCAAACGGTTTCACATAAAATTATCTATCTCCGTCAATTTTTCGAATTTCTTAAAAACATTTTGTGATTCAAAAAATTTAATTTAATTTTTTTTTACAGTGTCCTGGTGCCTTAAAGGCTTGTTTAGGATTTGATCAAGGGAACATGAAGGCGTTTGGGGGACCCCAGGACCGGGGGCCCGGGGTGGGCCGCCCCCTCCGCCCCTACCTTAGTCCGCCACTGCGTACAACCTTAAAATTTTAACATGGAAATTAATGACTAATAAAAAATTGTAAATATCACCTTTCTTTACGTGAGTTTTGCATCCATTAATTAAATATTAAAAAACGTTGATTACATTTCATTAAAATATAAAAATAATCTAATACACGCTTTAAAAAAACGATCTATGCTCACGTTTTTTAATAGTTTAAAAAATATAGCATTTCCATGCGACATAAAAATTTATATGTTGCACGAACACAGAAAGAAGTTTGTATAAATACTGAATTCTTGCTGGTAAAAGTCACTTCCAACTTTGGTGTTTTTTTTAGTTTTATGAGCAAAAGCATCAGTGTGATTTGGTTGCCTACTTTTTTAAAAACACGGAAAAAATGAAGGGAGCTAGTCAGGTTACCTTTTTGGTACTTGCTGCGTTTTTCTTCTTGGCGCTAACGTTCACAGAAGCTGGTAAGAGAAATCGTATATTTTTTAATTTATACGTATGAAGTAATGCAAAATCATGTGTTTTGGTTTGAAAATTTGGTAACTTATAAATATGATAGATTCAATAATGCGAGTAGAATACATCTTGACCATTGCTGCAATATTACAGATGCTTTAATTAAATACTTTGATTAGAATACATCTTGACCATTGTTGAAATATTACAGATGATTTAATTAAATACTGCGGGTAGAATACGTCTTGACCATTGTTGAAATATTACAGATGATTTAATTAAATACTGCGGGTAGAATACATCTTGACCATTGTTGAAATATTACAGATGATTTAATTAAATACTGCAGGTAGAATACATCTTGACCATTGTTGAAATATTACAGATGATTTAATTAAATACTGCGGATAGAATGCATCTTGACCATTGTTGAAATATTACAGATGATTTAATTAAATACTGCGGGTAGAATGCATCTTGACCATTGTTGAAATATTACAGATGATTTAATTAAATACTGCGGGTAGAATACATCTTGACCATTGCTAAAATATTACAGATGCTTTAATTAAATACTGCGAATAGAACACATCTTGACCATTGTTGAAATATTACAGATGATTTAATTAAATACTGCGGGTAGAATACATCTTGACCATTGTTGAAATATTACAGATTATTTAATTAAATACTGCGGGTAGAATACATCTTGACCATTGTTGAAATATTACAGATGCTTTAATTAAATACTGCGGGTAGAATACATCTTGACCATTGTTGAAATATTACAGATGATTTAATTAAATACTGCGGGTAGAATACATCTTGACCATTGTTGAAATATTACAGATTATTTAATTAAATACTGCGGGTAGAATACATCTTGACCATTGTTGAAATATTACAGATGCTTTAATTAAATACTGCGGGTAGAATACATCTTGACCATTGTTGAAATATTACAGATTATTTAATTAAATACTGCGGGTAGAATACATCTTGACCATTGTTGAAATATTACAGATGATTTAATTAAATACTGCGGGTAGAATACATCTTGACCATTGCTAAAATATTACAGATGCTTTAATTAAATACTGCGAATAGAACACATCTTGACCATTGTTGAAATATTACAGATGATTTAATTAAATACTGCGGGTAGAATACATCTTGACCATTGTTGAAATATTACAGATTATTTAATTAAATACTGCGGGTAGAATACATCTTGACCATTGTTGAAATATTACAGATGCTTTAATTAAATACTGCGGGTAGAATACATCTTGACCATTGTTGAAATATTACAGATGATTTAATTAAATACTGTGATTAGAATACATCTTGACCATTGTTGAAATATTACAGATGCTTTAATTAAATACTGCGGGTAGAATACATCTTGACCATTGTTGAAATATTACAGATGATTTAATTAAATACTGCGGGTAGAATGCATCTTGACCATTGTTGAAATATTACAGATGATTTAATTAAATACTGCGGGTAGAATGCATCTTGACCATTGTTGAAATATTACAGATGATTTAATTAAATACTGCGGGTAGAATACATCTTGACCATTGTTGAAATATTACAGATGCTTTAATTAAATACTGCGGGTAGAATACATCTTGACCATTGTTGAAATATTACAGATGATTTAATTAAATACTGCGGGTAGAATACATCTTGACCATTGCTAAAATATTACAGATGCTTTAATTAAATACTGCGAATAGAACACATCTTGACCATTGTTGAAATATTACAGATGATTTAATTAAATACTGCGGGTAGAATACATCTTGACCATTGTTGAAATATTACAGATTATTTAATTAAATACTGCGGGTAGAATACATCTTGACCATTGTTGAAATATTACAGATGATTTAATTAAATACTGCGGGTAGAATACATCTTGACCATTGCTAAAATATTACAGATGCTTTAATTAAATACTGCGAATAGAACACATCTTGACCATTGTTGAAATATTACAGATGATTTAATTAAATACTGCGGGTAGAATACATCTTGACCATTGTTGAAATATTACAGATTATTTAATTAAATACTGCGGGTAGAATGCATCTTGACCATTGTTGAAATATTACAGATGATTTAATTAAATACTGCGGGTAGAATACATCTTGACCATTGTTGAAATATTACAGATGCTTTAATTAAATACTGCGGGTAGAATACATCTTGACCATTGTTGAAATATTACAGATGATTTAATTAAATACTGCGGGTAGAATACATCTTGACCATTGCTAAAATATTACAGATGCTTTAATTAAATACTGCGAATAGAACACATCTTGACCATTGTTGAAATATTACAGATGATTTAATTAAATACTGCGGGTAGAATGCATCTTGACCATTGTTGAAATATTACAGATGATTTAATTAAATACTGCGGGTAGAATGCATCTTGACCATTGTTGAAATATTACAGATTATTTAATTAAATACTGCGGGTAGAATACATCTTGACCATTGTTGAAATATTACAGATGCTTTAATTAAATACTGCGGGTAGAATACATCTTGACCATTGTTGAAATATTACAGATGATTTAATTAAATACTGCGGGTAGAATACATCTTGACCATTGCTAAAATATTACAGATGCTTTAATTAAATACTGCGAATAGAACACATCTTGACCATTGTTGAAATATTACAGATGATTTAATTAAATACTGCTGGTAGAATACATCTTGACCATTGTTGAAATATTACAGATTATTTAATTAAATACTGCGGGTAGAATACATCTTGACCATTGTTGAAATATTACAGATGATTTAATTAAATACTGCGGGTAGAATGCATCTTGACCATTGTTGAAATATTACAGATGATTTAATTAAATACTGCGGGTAGAATACATCTTGACCATTGTTGAAATATTACAGATGCTTTAATTAAATACTCCGGGTAGAATACATCTTGACCATTGTTGAAATATTACAGATGATTTAATTAAATACTGCGGGTAGAATACATCTTGACCATTGCTAAAATATTACAGATGCTTTAATTAAATACT
Source organism: Hesperophylax magnus (assembly GCA_026573805.1). Taxonomy (NCBI): domain Eukaryota; kingdom Metazoa; phylum Arthropoda; class Insecta; order Trichoptera; family Limnephilidae; genus Hesperophylax; species Hesperophylax magnus. The sequence continues at coordinate 4,164,007 of JAIUSX010000060.1, forward strand.
GCGAATAGAACACATCTTGACCATTGTTGAAATATTACAGATGATTTAATTAAATACTGCGGGTAGAATACATCTTGACCATTGTTGAAATATTACAGATGATTTAATTAAATACTGCGGGTAGAATACATCTTGACCATTGTTGAAATATTACAGATGCTTTAATTAAATACTGCGGGTAGAATACATCTTGACCATTGTTGAAATATTACAGATGATTTAATTAAATACTGTGATTAGAATACATCTTGACCATTGTTGAAATATTACAGATGCTTTAATTAAATACTGCGGGTAGAATACATCTTGACCATTGCTAAAACATAGATTTTTTTTCGAAAGTCTTTCTAGATCAGAATCAAGTATCAGGCCTATAAAAAAATGACTTGAAGCGCAAAATCTCCTACTCACAAACCATTTTTGGGTAATGTTTTTTCTTGTATAATGTGGCAAATTAAGTTTCTTTCGAATATTATTGGAATGTTTTAAAAAATATAAGTTTCTGAACTTTACAAAATAAAATATAAGTTTCTGAATTTGACAAAATAAAATAAAACATGCATTATGGAGATGTTTTTATTTTTTACATATTTGATTTAATTTAAACATAAAACGTTTTATCTTCATCAACGTAAAGAATGCATGATTTCCTCCATTTTAATTAACTATACACAGGAGGCCTTGAGAAAAATATTTTCTTCCAGGGCCTAAGTATTCTTTGGGGATGCTGTGAGATAGTCTTTTTGAGGAAAGGAAAGAGTAAACATAGGTCTTGAAGAGACCCGCGAAGGAAGAAACACAGAAGCCTGCAAATCGTTTCACAGCTGAGCTGTTGAACACATGGAAACGACCTGTTCACATGTTACAAAACTAACTAACTGTGCTCTAAATATTGCAATCCGGTTGTTAAGATAGGGTAATCCATCAAATGGACGGCGTTTCTTCAGAGTCAAGGGTTGTGTTGGGAAGTAAGAGCTTCACAGATGCACTCATAGAGGGCAGTGCATAGAGCTTGCTTGGAAGTCCGCAAGATGGCAGCTAGTAGCCAGTAGTCGCCAGGACCTGTTAGAATGCTCCCAGTTAAACTTGGCGTTTTCAGATCTCATTTAGCCAGTTTCTAGTTAGGTCGACTATCGAGTCACTATCGCTGTCACTAGTCACTAATAAATCCCTGATTTAATAGAAATGACCTATTATTTAAAATCTCCTTCCACGAGTTGGAGAACTGTTTGTTGGAACACAACAGGTTGTTATCAAGTATTTCTGGGATTCTGATCAGAGCTTGCCAACATTCAATAGTGGGGCGCACTTGCGATTTGCCCAGATCAGCAATTGTCTACTATTTGAAGTATCTGCTAGCCCTGTACAGTGCGCCCAGCTTCTGTTGTGCTAACTTGACTCTGGCTTGGATGGAGTCCCCGTTCCCGAGCTGGTCACTTAGAGTTACACCAAGCATATCAATGGAAGACATGCCGGGAAGATTGCTTCAGTCTTTATAATAGAATAAAAGGGAGATATGATATTTTTGCAACTATCACTGTTGTACGCTCAAACTGAACTGACTATCAAAACGGTTTCGCAAAGAAAGTTATGCCTTTGTAGAAACAAAAGCGGCGAGTCGCTATGACATTGGCGACACATTTTCTGCGTTCGGTGCACTAAAAATAATAATTATTCATGGCCCATCTCCCTTGTTTCTATAAGCTATGGTTGGAATTTTCCCTGCCACTTTCGCAGAATGGTTTCGCTTGAAAATAGAGATTGTAACAGCATTGAAAAGATTCGTCATTTTTGGTGTTATTTTAATTTTTCTTTGTTTTATATTATTCTAGATCCTAGACCAGGAGTTCTGACCACGTCAATTTTCCAGATCAGATGTAAGTATTAAATATATATCACATCACAAATCTCGCAGATACTTTTTTGCTGCTGATTTTAAGGATTCTAGCTATGGGGGAGGGGAGAGGGGGTTTGAATGTTTATTATAAGGTTTTTTGGGACCTCTACTGAAAACAAGTTATTATTTACAACCCATTGAAAAAAAAAATGTTGGACATGAAATTGTATTTTCAAGGAATGTAATTTACGATAACTATTCTCTTTTTGGGGAGGGCGGGTTCAAACTCCTAACCCTCCCTTTATACACCTCATAATACAGGTATAATATAACATAAGACTTCATAATACTGGTGTAATACAGTATTAGATCTCAATATTCCGACGCAATATATCAAAGCTGCCCAACCTTTTAGCAGTTGGGCCAAATTGACGATTTTAAATCACTGGCGGGCCACTGAATACCTTACGGTTCCTATTTCCATGGGGGGGGGGGTTGTTAGAGAATTTCTATAAAACATAATTCCCCACAAAAAAAAAATCTAAATGAGTGCTCCCCACAAAATATTTGAAATCCATGGGGGGGGTGGGGTTGTTACGGAACTTCGCTGAGAAAAAATTCCGAACATCATATGTGATACCCCCCAGCAATTTTTCGAATTTTCCATGGGGGGGGGGGTGGCTACAGGATTCCATTTCGACGCAAAAAATATTATGTCGAAAACCCGTGTATTTTTGTTTCAAAAGTAAATTCAAGAGGTTAGATTTTTTCGTCGCTGATTCTCGTTCTGAGTAGCCTAAATAGCGATAAATCGCCGTCGTTGGCAACACTGATGACCGCGCGCAAGCTGCATTGTTTGTTTTACCGCGGGCCCGCGACACTTTTTCAAATTGGCGGATTGGCGGGTTTTTTGAAAATGTTTCACGCGGGCCACTTATAATTCGTTCGCGGGCCACATTGTGGCCCGCGGGCCTGGGGTTGGGCAGCCTTGCAATATATCAATAATAGACCTTATAATTCTGGCGTAAAATATCACTAGACCTCATAAGACTGGCGTAGTTTGATATTCACCTCATAATACTGGCATAATATATACTGTATAATCTAGCAAGACGCGATTACTCAAATGTTATATCTACCCTGTAGGACATAGGCGCACAACGGATAGACGACCTAAAACCTTAGGAACAGATACTTATTGTTTGATTTCACCACAGCCGACATCTGCTACAAGCTGAAGTATGGCTATTGGCCCAAATGGGTGATGCCGAGCCAGAAGGAGCTTCGTCGAAAGCATTCAACTACCTTCCTGGTCGGCAAAGACGGCAAACCCCTCAGCAGGCCTGATATTGTCAAACTCTGCTCCAAGTACCAGCATCAGACGCTGAATCCGGACAACAACCCGCTTCACTGTGAGTATTCATCACTAGCATCCACACCTCCTGTACTAACCCAAAATTCTGGCATAAAACATACCTACGAAAGGTGTTGTTACGCAAAATTAAAAGTTCGTGACCAATTTCAGTGCAATAATAATTCTCGAATGAGCTATAGGTAACTTAGTGAGAGACTCTAATTAACAAGCTTAGCATTGAAAATATTTGTTCATCATGTGCAGGCGAGGTTTAAAATTCTATGCTTCTGTGCGAATATCCCAGGTTTCTACGATCTAAACAAATATTTTGATTGTCTTCCCATGGGTCGGTAAACAATCGGCATAAACCGAGTGCTGCAAGACCCTGCGCAGAAAAACTACTTCCCTATAGTAAGGTTACAGCATTTAGATTTTGTCGATTGCAACGACCCGTGGAACGACGGGCTAACTTACAATCTGTTACAAATTCTCTCCCTACGAAGCATAATTTTACATCAATCACCTAAAATTTCTATGTCATAAACAATTTTATTTTATTGTACACTATTTGCTAACGAATTCTCTTCCTACACCTAAAATGAGTCTAGTCTATGTACACATTGGGTCAACAAAATTCCATAAACCATCTTTGACTGTGTTTTCTATTTTAAATTAATTATTTCCTTACTTGCCGTGACCAAAGAAATCTTTTAACTGTGTTACAATCTGTTACCGACGAGATCTGTCGGTTACGAAGTAGGGTTTCTGTAAACCTTGCATAAAATACCAATGTCCTAACAATATGTTGACTGTGTTACAATGTTTTATAGATCTGTCACTACAAAGTAGGTACGGTTTCTGTAAACTTTGCATAAAATACCTATGATATCAATGTCCTAAACGATCTGTTGACTGTGTTACAATATGTTTTAGATCTGGTTTCTTAACACCTTGCATAAAATACTTATGATATCAATGTGTGTCAATAGTGTATCAATCTGTCACTACGAAGTACGGTTTCTATAAACCTTGTATCAGATACCTGTGATCTATGATATCAACAGCTCAGTCGGCAAATGCATCCAGAAGCCTCCTTCTAGGAATATGGTGGTGTGGAGACTGATGCATTTGTAGTGATTTAAAAGGATGAAAAAATAAATAACATAAACTTTAATATCAATTAATCATATTTTTTAGTATCAAAAAATAAACAAGAAGATAAAAAAAAACAATTCCAAAGTGGAATTCTGGTCAAACATAAAATACAAAAAAAAAGAAAGGTTATTAATTTAATTTGAAAGAAAGACAGGTTTTTTTAATGAATGCTTGTTCTTCTATGCATACGATGTATTGCCTTCTTACCTCCTGAAGTAAGATTCATGTTCCCCTTCTGCATCCATCCAGGAAAAGGTCCCCCGAGGTCGATTATGGTCAGTCAAATATTTCTAAGCGAAGTGCGCCAATATGCATTCGCCTCAAAATCCGGTTTTGCAACTCGTCTTCATGAGAGGACAGAATTATCTCATGTATAAGCCACGTCAAAGGCCCCACAAGTATGCATCGCATGTTGAACAATCAATTTAAACTGTTAGCAGCTCCCATCACTTCATCCCAATGGAATCCATCTATACTTCTTCAACATCCTTGTTTCCAACCACGTATGTTTCTGTGACATTAAAACCAACGTTACAATCCACAACTCTCTGGCCCGAGACAATTCATTCGACTTTGGGCAGTATAACATTTTTTACTTGAACTCCGATCAATATGGATTCCAAAATACTCTCGCAAAAAACTCCTTCACGGTTTGAAAACGTCGAAGCACATCTGCGGCCATCTTGACCGTTCTCCCGTATCCATCCCATCAGTGCTGCCAACTACGTACTGTAAAGGCGTATCCACACAACAAAGTGACTACGTTACACAATGTTATAAACGATCTGTTGACTGTGTTATAAGTTCTATTATATATCACTATCGTCACTACGAAGTGCGTCTTCTTTTAACCCTTGTATCAGATACCTATGATTTCAATGTTACACAATCTGTTGAGTTCATTATAATCTGTTGTAGATGAGTTCTGCTACTACGCTAAGTATGGCAGTTGGAACTCTTCATCCAGCAGCCCTGAAGAAGAAGAAGCCAAGAACGCTCTGCTGGACGCTTTCCTTTATAAGAATGGACACCGCATCACTCAGGCAGAGGTGCAGAGACTCTGTCCAAACTATGACAGGATGGGGTGCGAATCCTGCCGAAGACTTGCCTGTAAGTATAGCGGACTTAGTCCTTATAAAGATTAATTTAATTTTAACTTTACTTTCGGTGTTTTCGGCTCTCCATGCAGCGCAGAACCGCGAAAAATGTGTGATCCCAGTATATATACATTTTTTGTGAATACCGCACAATTGCTCCCAACCGTCTGGAGTCAGCGAGACTATGGCATTCCCAATTCGGGTATGTTGTGAGACAGAAAGAAGTGGAGAAGAGGAAGGTGAGAAAGTACCTGGCTATTCAGATCTGGTCACCAAACACGACTAAAGTAACTAAATTCTAAATGGTGGTCTCACACCAAGGCGATAGTGAGAGTATCTTCCATTCTAGAACGTGCCGCAGATACACTATATATTATTTTAAATTAATAACTGGTAAAATAACACAAGTTAATCAAATAAAATTTACTTGTGCACGTCGGGTTTTGAACCTGCGACCTCTGTCTTGCTAGTCGAGAGCCTTAACCCTCGACCACGGAGGCCGTCATAGATATTATGCATTTCAGATTTTATATCAAACAAGTTTTGTTTTATCTGGACTTGGACCACCGTTAACAATACAAAAGTATTGCACAATTTTAAATTTTTTTAAGTATTAAGTTTACAAGTTAATATTTCAAAGCTTTTAAGTAGCCAAGCATCTTTACTGATGGTGAATACGATAATACTTTTCACAGCGAAAATCTCAAATCGTATTTCATTGAAAAGTGCCTTGTTGACAATCAAGCTGACATTTCAAAACCATTCAGGCTTAGTGTAAGCCTGAACAAAACTCTTTGCTGAAAACCTCTTTAAATACAATCGAAACGAAATGTCGATAAGAGTTTTGAAAAACAATGAATGGCATTTCTTTGAAATTTTCCAGCAAAAATGTGTTACTACGCTGCTCACGGATACTGGCCATCAGCTGTGGTTCCTAAGGAATCCGAGCAGAAGAAGTTCTTTTACGTTGGACACAGGTTCATCAATGCAACGGAGATAGAGAAAAAATGTCCAGAATATTTTCCTAAGCTGAAGAACCCCAAAACCCATAGGAAGATATATTACCCCAAGTGCGTGTTCGATTATCATCACGGGAAGACCACAACAGCAAAACCACCGTCGAGTGCAGCACCGTCTGGTCCACCGTCAACTTCATCTGGACCTCCACCAAGTGTACCTTCTCCATCTGGACCTCCACCAAGTGGTGTACCTTCTCCATCTGGACCACCACCTGGACCATCAACATCCGGAACTTCTCTATCTACCCCACCACCATTAGGATCTCCGACACCTACTCCATCTCCACCTCCAACAAGTGTACCTTCTACATCTGGACCACCACCATCTGGACCAAGTCCATCTGGCCCACCATCTAGTGTACCTTCTCCATCTGGACCTCCACCAAGTGGTGTACCTTCACCATCTGGACCTCCACCAAGTGGTGTACCTTCTCCTTCTGGACCAAGTCCATCTGGCCCGCCACCTAGTGTACCTTCTCCATCTGGACCGCCACCAAGTGTACCTTCTCCTTCTGGACCACCATCATCTGGACCAGGTCCATCTAGCCCACCACCTAGTGTACCTTCTCCTTCTGGACCACCACCATCTGGACCAAGTCCATCTGGCCCGCCACCTAGTGTACCTTCTCCACCTGGACCTCCACCAAGTGTACCTTCTCCGTCTGGACCTCCACCAAGTAGTGTACCTTCTCCATCTGGACCAGGTCCATCTAGCCCGCCACCTAGTGTACCTTCTCCATCTGGACCACCATCATCTGGACCAGGTCCATCTAGCCCACCACCTAGTGTACCTTCTCCATCTGGACCTGCACCAAGTGTACCTTCTCCATCTGGACCTCCACCAAGTGGTGTACCTTCTCCATCTGGACCACAACCATCTGGACCAAGTCCATCTGGCCCGCCACCTACTGTACCTTCTCCATCTGGACCTCCACCAAGTGGTGTACCTTCTCCATCAGGACCACCACCCTCTGGACCTACCCCATCATCATCGCCGCCTGGCCCACCACCATCTGGATTAACTCCATTTAATCCACCATCATCTGGACCACCACCATCTGGACCATCTCCATCTGGACCAAGCCCACCTGGACCTTCACCTAGCGGGCCACCACCTAGCGGTAAGTTTTTCTACATTTTTGTTTTCATTGGCGTGAAAAACGTCATTGTTTATTTCATTTTCGGTGTCTTCGATATTGGTATCAGTTTTTGAAAGAATATGAAAATCCTCATATCAATTTTGTATATTAATGGTGCTTCATTATTTTTAGTAATAATTTGTGATTTTTCCAAGTACCGTGGTATGCCTGTATCGCGGGAATTGAGAATATTTATCAATTGGGCTCTATAGATGATATTATCTTCAAAATAACATAATTTTTTAGGAACTTTAAAACCTAAAAGTGTTTCAGAGAAAGATGTTATAAATCGATAAAGATTTTCCGAATTTGCGCGGTTTAAACTAAATAAATAGTCGTGCAATTAGAACTACGTACACAAATAAAATTTTATCATTTTACAACTGAAGAAAATCCACTTTTTCCCTGAGGAGTAGATTGCTCTTTTAAATATAGTGATATGAAAAAAAGGCAGATGGAAATGTTACAGGCGAACATTGTGTATGGAAATCAATTGGAAGTGCCGGGGGGGGAGGGGGGGGGGGGGTAATAGGAGCGCCTAAGTACGGATGCCATTGAAATCAACAGAAACTCAGTAAATATTAATAGGGACGATGTGGTCAATCTTTTTAGTTTTTGGTACCTGTCGACGCTTGCTCTGCTGTTTTGACAACGCTCAGATCAATTTTTTTATTCGAAAATTGCATAGTTGGATTTGCGATAGGACACGGAAGAACCAGAATGGAGCAACCTGACATTATTTCTAACAATCATGAAAAAATATAATCAATTAATAACATATTTATATACACAAATATAACTTTTATAAACACGACCGACACCAGCGGTATAGTCACTTGGATATAATCTATCTAAGGTGACTATTATAGATATGTTAAGGGCCCGCTTTCCGCGTAAAGAATTTAGATTTGGGCAACACCCACAAAATTTAGTGTTAAAAGAATCCGACAGAGGTGTCTGAATTCGTATTAGGAATAATTTTGGGGATTATGAAATTAAATTACCGACATCTATTGCAATTTTAGAAAAACAGAACCATTTTTAGTTAGCACCGACCTTAGAGTAATAATGCACCGACCAAATGAGAAGGAAGTCGAAATGAAGATGGTTCTCAAAATATGGGTTTTATTACGGATTTAATTAATTATTTTTTTTTTTAATTTTACAAAAAACATTTACGAAAGTTATTTGTATAGGTATAAAAATTACTTTACTTTACTAAAATACTATTCTCACTTTTATAAAAGTAATTTATAACTTTTATAAAATCAATAAATATATTTTTACATCAATAAGGTTTTAAACTTTTTTACTCGAAAACTATCTTAAAACGTTGGAATTCCAAAAAAAGTTTTTTTTTCTTTTTTACTTGTACTATCAATTAGAATCACCTCCCGAAGTTTGTGCACTTTACCCCCGACATCTTGTATAATATGCGCAATATAATATTTATACACGTGTAATATCTACTTTTGTACATTTATATAAATTATATACACGTTTACATTTTTATGCTCATCAAATTTATTATATTATAAAGATAGATAGAAAGATCCTTAGTGCTTCCTGAGGACTTACAAATCAGAAGACTTTTTTGTAATTATTTATTTATTCATTTAAACAATTCAATAATTATAAAGAGTAATAAAACATGTAAGCAACATAAAATTACATTCTAAAATGTGAAAGGGGCTCTATTTATTTACATTTTTATGAAATTACTACTTTTAATAGTTTTAAGCTTTCAGTGAACTTTCAATTTTATTTTTAACTTCTCTAAATATTATTTGTTTAAATCGTCAAATATAATTTAATCACAAACACAAGATTCACTCAAAATGAAAGATTGGTGGTTCTGAAATGTTCCCATAAATACGGTGAAAGAACCCTAAACTATAAACTTATTACCCTAAACATGCTTCGAGCGAAATGCGGATCTGGAAACCTTATCGTCAATCTGAGCAAAACATACCATGAACGTCAATATAGCAACAGCCTTTGTTCTGCTGCAGTTTCATTAAATGCCGAGAGATCCGTTTACAGTCTCCAAAAAGCAATACTGGGGCACAACCCTAGAAGCAAAGCTAAATGATTGGAATACAGAAAGATAAAAACACACCATTGTCAAAAATATCTTGGCCGTAAATGATTAAATAAAATTAGATTTATTCAGGAAGGCAAGCTATCGATCAAATGATTTGCGAATTCGGAAAAACCGTTATTATTGAGGTTTTATTGATGTTTTGTTTCTCCCGATTTATTCGTATAACCCATTAGTCTACATAATTATCTAGCGGGTTTTCCATTACTTGTGCACTTATGTTAATGTATTTTATGACCGTCTTTGTGTTGCTTATATTTGTATCATGTTGTCTCCCTCTATATTTTGTTATATATATGCACACATTATGTACTTCTTGTTTAGTATTAATTTGTACCCTGATGATGCTTAAGTAAAGCGAAACCGGTCGGTTCTTAAATTAATAAATATCGTGGTTTTAAAACAAAAAAGTATTTTATTTTATTAAATTATATTCCCCACAGTTTCAGAACTTTCAATAGCTTCTTTCGCTCGCATGTTCATTATTATTCTGAATTCCACGTTCGAGTATTGTTATTTGAAACAGATGGCCCGTATATTATTATTACATATTATATTATATTTCGGACATCGTTGCATTGTGAATTAATAAGAACTTGCCCTGTAATTTCTAATGTTTTGGAATTAGTTTTATTTCCCAAAGTACGTATTCTGAAAAAAATAAAATAAAATTTTTTATAACTTTTTACTACACAATACATAAATAAAAATAATAATTAATTTTTATAATAAATTATCGTTTATCGTATTCTGAAAAAAATAAAATAATAATTTTTATAACTTTTTACTACACAATACATAAATAAAAATATGAATTATTAGTTTTTATAGTAAATTATCGTTTATAATAAATATAAGCTTATAAATCAAAAATTGTATTTTTTTCTTCTCACCTATTAGATAGGATATAATTTTATGAGATATCATTTTTTCTTTGAAATACGGGATATCTTTCGTGTATTTCCCATCTTTGAAAAAACAATATTTATTAACTCATAAACTTTACACGCGTAAAAATTATCTTTATAGATTCAAATATTTGCACGTAATCGCACGTCTGTAGATCATAGAACGTTGAACGACATGTCTGCCCCCAAAGCCCTCGAGTTGGCGAATGAACTTTTCAAAGAAGATAGGTTAATCTTCAAGTCGGAGCGAGCGCGCTATAATAAATATGATTTAAAAGCAATAGGCGTAAGCGACAGTTGTGAAAATGTTTAATAAATCACGGCGTATTTCAAAAATAGCAAAAATCACTTTTGGGGTCTATTGAGTAGCATTAAAAGAAGCATTGTGATTTTTTTCATACATATAACTTGTAAAATAACAGAAATAAACGTGTTAATAATATTTTTCGGAGCATACTTTGCGATTTATTTCTATCGAGGGAATTTCAAATAATTACCGTTTCGGCTTTTGGAACAAATAGATACTATCTTAAAGAATAACATATATTTTTTTAAGAGCTTAAAAACTTCAAAATTTTAAGGAAAGTATGTCGGAAATTGGATGAAATTCGAATAGTGGGCCCTTAAACATATTACTTCTATCATGTCTTCTGTAAACCAGCCATCTTTTGATAGTTACTTAAAAATTCATTGTTGTGTGCAGAGTGTAATTGTCGACCTTTGTAAAGAGTAGCCAATATCAAATATCTCGGCTTAATAATTGATAGAAATCTAAAATGGAACAAACGTGTGACTATATTAACAAACAAAATAAGAAAGCTAGCCTACATCTTCAAAACTCAAAGAAATATATGTATTGGAAATATTAACATCAAAAACTGTATACTATGCGCTTGTTCAATCAATGCTTTCATTTATTGTTGTCTGATCTGTTTGGGGAACTTGTAATATGACAACACTAGAGCCTTTAAATGTTGCACAAAAAATAATATACAAGATAAGTTTTTGTATTCGTCATATTTGTAATAAAGTGGAAGTAAAATTATGTCAGTGAGGCAGTTGTAAATAATACATGATCTCTGTCAATTTTTCAACAACATTGATACTGCCAAAAGATCGCGACAAGTGCTTAACACTAGAAATTCATACTGGATGAGAGTGGTGATGTTTGTTGGATTGTCCATGTCGTGGCTTCTGTAATGGATATCCTTAAGAGCCGAATATTCAATGTGATCCATTTGTGTAGGTGTTCTGTGATTTACTTAATTGATTGATTACTATTGTAAATTGTAAAACTGCTCATCTCGACACAAATAATCCCAAATGAAATAAGCAGCGGAAAAAAATAAAGTTACTATATAAATAGATAATCCTTTTATATTTGTATATCTTGCATGTAATAAATGTAATAATAATAAATAAATAAATAAATAAAATATGAAATGTCAATATTATATGCAGAATGTGATAAATTATATTCAATGTCAAAATTACATCCAAAATGTGACATTTTATATTCAGGGTGAATATTATATCCAAAATGTGAGATATTATATCCAATGTAAATGACATAATAGGCGAAAATTCAAGTTCATGGCTCCTCAGATCATTTTGTGATGTAGAAGCGGGAACTTTAGATGACAAATTTTTTGGTTGTCCCTCTGTAAAAGACAAGTATTAATAAATCTATTAAAAAACTGATATTTTAATCCAAATAATTACTCCTCTTCCATCGAAGCCCATGCTTATGGAAGAGTAGAATAAATCTTTAAAAGAATTAAACCTAGCGACAAACCTAATAAATGTGTGAGGTTCAAAAATAATAAAAAAATAATAAAGACAGTTCGAATATTTCATATTCACAATATAAATAAACAAATATTCATCGAAATAATGTATTTCCTTATAGAACCTTCACCGTCTGGACCAAGCCCATCAGGACCTTCTCCTTCTGGACCACAACCTTCTGGACCACCGCCATCCGGACCTAGCCCATCAGGACCACCACCATCTGGACCACCTCCATCTGGACCTTCTCCTTCTGCACCACCACCATCTGGACCACCACCATCCGGACCTAGCCCGTCAGGTCCACCACCATCTGGACCACCTCCATCTGGACCTTCTCCTTCTGGACCACCACCATCTGAACCACCACCATCTGGACCACCACCATCCGGACCTAGCCCATCAGGACCACCACCATCAGGACCACCACCATCTGGACCACCACCATCTGGACCACCACCATCCGGACCAAGCCCATCAGGTCCACCACCATCTGGACCACCTCCATCTGGACCTTCTCCTTCTAGACCACCACCATCTGGACCACCGCCATCCGGACCTAGCCCATCAGGACCACCACCATCCGGTCCTAGCCCATCAGGTCCACCGCCATCTGGACCACCTCCATCTGGACCTTCTCCTTCTGGACCACCAACATCTGGACCACCACCATCTGGACCACGACCATCCGGACCTAGCCCATCAGGACCACCACCATCAGGACCACCTCCATCTGGACCACCACCATCCGGACCTAGTCCATCAGGTCCACCACCATCGGGACCACCTCCATCTGGACCTTCTCCTTCTGGACCACCACCATCTGGACCACCGCCATCCGGACCTAGCCAGTCAGGTCCACCACCATCAGGACCACCACCATCTGGACCACCACCATCCGGACCTAGCCCATCAGGTCCACCACCATCTGGACCACCTCCATCTGTACCTTCTCCTTCTGGACCACCACCATCAGGACCACCACCATCTGAACATTCTCCTTCTGGACCACCACCATCTGGACCACCACCATCCGGACCTAGCCCATCAGGTCCACCACCATCTGGACCACCTCCATCTGGACCTTCTCCTTCTGGACCACCACCATCTGGACCACCACCATCCGGACCTAGCCCATCAGGTCCACCACCATCTGGACCACCACCATCAGGACCACCACCATCTGGACCACCGCCATCCGGACCTAGCCCATCAGGTCCACCACCATCTGGACAACCTCCATCTGGACCTTCTCCTTCTGGACCACCACTATCCGGACCTAGTCCATCAGGTCCAACACCATCGGGACCACCTCCATCTGGACCTTCTCCTTCTGGACCACCACCATCTGGACCACCGCCATCCGGACCTAGCCCATCAGGTCCACCACCATCTGGACCCCCACCATCCGGACCTAGCCCATCAGGTCCACCACCATCTGGACCACCTCTATCTGTACCTTCTCCTTCTGGACCACCACCATCAGGACCACCACAGTCTGGACCACCGCCATCCGGACCTAGCCCATCAGGTCCACCACCATCTGGACCACCTCCATCTGGACCTTCTCCTTCTGGACCACCACCATCTGGACCACCACCATCCGGACCTAGCCCATCAGGTCCACCACCATCTGGACCACCTCCATCTGGACCTTCTCCTTCTGGACCACCACCATCTGGACCACCACCATCTGGACCACCACCATCTGGACCACCACCATCTGGACCACCACCATCCGGACCAAGCCCATCAGGTCCACCACCATCTGGACCACCTCCATCTGGACCACCACCATCCGGACCTAGCCCATCAGGTCCACCACCATCGGGACCACCTCCATCTGGACCTTCTCCTTCTGGACCACCACCATCTGGACCACCGCCATCCGGACCTAGCCCATCAGGTCCACCACCATCAGGACCACCACCATCTGGACCACCACCATCCGGACCTAGCCCATCAGGTCCACCACCATCAGGTCCACCACCATCTGGACCACCTCCATCTTTACCTTCTCCTTCTGGACCACCACCATCAGGACCACCACCATCTGGACCACCGCCATCCGGACCTAGCCCATCAGGTCCACCACCATCTGGACCACCTCCATCTGGACCTTCTCCTTCTGGACCACCACCATCTGGACCACCACCATCCGGACCTAGCCCATCAGGTCCACCACCATCTGGACCACCTCCATCTGGACCTTCTCCTTCTGGACCACCACCATCTGGACCACCACCATCTGGACCACCACCTTCCGGACCTAGCCCATCAGGACCACCACCATCAGGACCACCACCATCTGGACTACCACCATCTGGACCACCACCATCCGGACCAAGCCCATCAGGTCCACCACCATCTGGACCACCTCCATCTGTACCTTCTCCTTCTGGACCACCACCATCAGGACCACCACCATCTGGACCACCGCCATCCGGACCTAGCCCATCAGGTCCACCACCATCTGGACCACCTCCATCTGGACCTTCTCCTTCTGGACCACCACCATCTGGACCACCACCATCCGGACCTAGCCCATCAGGTCCACCACCATCTGGACCACCACCATCCGGACCTAGCCCATCAGGACCACCACCATCAGGACCACCACCATCTGGACTACCACCATCTGGACCACCACCATCCGGACCAAGCCCATCAGGTCCACCACCATCTGGACCACCTCCATCTGGACCACCACCATCCGGACCTAGCCCATCAGGTCCACCACCATCGGGACCACCACCATCTGGACCTTCTCCTTCTGGACCACCACCATCTGGACCACCGCCATCCGGACCTAGCCCATCAGGTCCACCACCATCTGGACCTTCTCCTTCTGGACCACCACCATCTGGACCACCGCCATCCGGACCTAGCCCATCAGGTCCACCACCATCAGGACCACCACCATCTGGACCACCACCATCCGGACCTAGCCCATCAGGTCCACCACCATCTGGACCACCTCCATCTGTACCTTCTCCTTCTGGACCACCACCATCAGGACCACCACCATCTGGACCACCGCCATCCGGACCTAGCCCATCAGGTCCACCACCATCTGGACCACCTCCATCTGGACCTTCTCCTTCTGGACCACCACCATCTGGACCACCACCATCCGGACCTAGCCCATCAGGTCCACCACCATCTGGACCACCTCCATCTGGACCTTCTCCTTCTGGACCACCACCATCTGGACCACCACCATCTGGACCACCACCATCCGCTCCTAGCCCATCAGGACCACCACCATCAGGACCACCACCATCTGGACCACCACCATCCGGACCTAGCCCATCAGGTCCACCACCATCTGGACCACCTCCATCTGGACCTTCTCCTTCTGGACTACCACCATCTGGACCACCACCATCTGGACCACCACCATCCGGACCTAGCCCATCAGGACCACCACCATCCGGTCCTAGCCCATCAGGTCCACCGCCATCTGGACCACCTCCATCTGGACCTTCTCCTTCTGGACCACCACCATCAGGACCACCACCATCTGGACCACCACCATCCGGACCTAGCCCATCAGGTCCACCACCATCAGGTCCACCACCATCTGGACCACCACCATCCGGACCTAGCCCATCAGGTCCACCACCATCAGGTCCACCACCATCTGGACCACCTCCATCTGTACCTTCTCCTTCTGGACCACCACCATCAGGACCACCACCATCTGGACCACCGCCATCCGGACCTAGCCCATCAGGTCCACCACCATCTGGACCACCTCCATCTGGACCTTCTCCTTCTGGACCACCACCATCTGGACCACCACCATCCGGACCTAGCCCATCAGGTCCACCACCATCTGGACCACCACCATCCGGACCTAGCCCATCAGGACCACCACCATCAGGACCACCACCATCTGGACTACCACCATCTGGACCACCACCATCCGGACCAAGCCCATCAGGTCCACCACCATCTGGACCACCTCCATCTGGACCACCACCATCCGGACCTAGCCCATCAGGTCCACCACCATCGGGACCACCACCATCTGGACCTTCTCCTTCTGGACCACCACCATCTGGACCACCGCCATCCGGACCTAGCCCATCAGGTCCACCACCATCTGGACCACCGCCATCCGGACCTAGCCCATCAGGTCCACCACCATCTGGACAACCTCCATCTGGACCTTCTCCTTCTGGACCACCACCATCCGGACCTAGTCCATCAGGTCCACCACCATCGGGACCACCTCCATCTGGACCTTCTCCTTCTGGACCACCACCATCTGGACCACCGCCATCCGGACCTAGCCCATCAGGTCCACCACCATCTGGACCCCCACCATCCGGACCTAGCCCATCAGGTCCACCACCATCTGGACCACCTCCATCTGGACCTTCTCCTTCTGGACCACCACCATCTGGACCACCACCATCCGGACCTAGCCCATCAGGTCCACCACCATCTGGACCACCTCCATCTGGACCTTCTCCTTCTGGACCACCACCATCTGGACCACCACCATCTGGACCACCACCTTCCGGACCTAGCCCATCAGGACCACCACCATCAGGACCACCACCATCTGGACTACCACCATCTGGACCACCACCATCCGGACCAAGCCCATCAGGTCCACCACCATCTGGACCACCTCCATCTGTACCTTCTCCTTCTGGACCACCACCATCAGGACCACCACCATCTGGACCACCGCCATCCGGACCTAGCCCATCAGGTCCACCACCATCTGGACCACCTCCATCTGGACCTTCTCCTTCTGGACCACCACCATCTGGACCACCACCATCCGGACCTAGCCCATCAGGTCCACCACCATCTGGACCACCACCATCCGGACCTAGCCCATCAGGACCACCACCATCAGGACCACCACCATCTGGACTACCACCATCTGGACCACCACCATCCGGACCAAGCCCATCAGGTCCACCACCATCTGGACCACCTCCATCTGGACCACCACCATCCGGACCTAGCCCATCAGGTCCACCACCATCGGGACCACCACCATCTGGACCTTCTCCTTCTGGACCACCACCATCTGGACCACCGCCATCCGGACCTAGCCCATCAGGTCCACCACCATCTGGACCTTCTCCTTCTGGACCACCACCATCTGGACCACCGCCATCCGGACCTAGCCCATCAGGTCCACCACCATCAGGACCACCACCATCTGGACCACCACCATCCGGACCTAGCCCATCAGGTCCACCACCATCTGGACCACCTCCATCTGTACCTTCTCCTTCTGGACCACCACCATCAGGACCACCACCATCTGGACCACCGCCATCCGGACCTAGCCCATCAGGTCCACCACCATCTGGACCACCTCCATCTGTACCTTCTCCTTCTGGACCACAACCATCAGGACCACCACAGTCTGGACCACCGCCATCCGGACCTAGCCCATCAGGTCCACCACCATCTGGACCACCTCCATCTGGACCTTCTCCTTCTGGACCACCACCATCTGGACCACCACCATCCGGACCTAGCCCATCAGGTCCACCACCATCTGGACCACCTCCATCTGGACCTTCTCCTTCTGGACCACCACCATCTGGACCACCACCATCTGGACCACCACCATCTGGACCACCACCATCCGGACCAAGCCCATCAGGTCCACCACCATCTGGACCACCTCCATCTGGACCACCACCATCTGGACCTAGCCCATCAGGTCCACCACCATCGGGACCACCTCCATCTGGACCTTCTCCTTCTGGACCACCACCATCTGGACCACCGCCATCCGGACCTAGCCCATCAGGTCCACCACCATCAGGACCACCACCATCTGGACCACCACCATCCGGACCTAGCCCATCAGGTCCACCACCATCAGGTCCACCACCATCTGGACCACCTCCATCTGTACCTTCTCCTTCTGGACCACCACCATCAGGACCACCACCATCTGGACCACCGCCATCCGGACCTAGCCCATCAGGTCCACCACCATCTGGACCACCTCCATCTGGACCTTCTCCTTCTGGACCACCACCATCTGGACCACCACCATCCGGACCTAGCCCATCAGGTCCACCACCATCTGGACCACCTCCATCTGGACCTTCTCCTTCTGGACCACCACCATCTGGACCACCGCCATCCGGACCTAGCCCATCAGGTCCACCACCATCTGGACCCCCACCATCCGGACCTAGCCCATCAGGTCCACCACCATCTGGACCACCTCCATCTGTACCTTCTCCTTCTGGACCACAACCATCAGGACCACCACAGTCTGGACCACCGCCATCCGGACCTAGCCCATCAGGTCCACCACCATCTGGACCACCTCCATCTGGACCTTCTCCTTCTGGACCACCACCATCTGGACCACCACCATCCGGACCTAGCCCATCAGGTCCACCACCATCTGGACCACCTCCATCTGGACCTTCTCCTTCTGGACCACCACCATCTGGACCACCACCATCTGGACCACCACCATCTGGACCACCACCATCCGGACCAAGCCCATCAGGTCCACCACCATCTGGACCACCTCCATCTGGACCACCACCATCTGGACCTAGCCCATCAGGTCCACCACCATCGGGACCACCTCCATCTGGACCTTCTCCTTCTGGACCACCACCATCTGGACCACCGCCATCCGGACCTAGCCCATCAGGTCCACCACCATCAGGACCACCACCATCTGGACCACCACCATCCGGACCTAGCCCATCAGGTCCACCACCATCAGGTCCACCACCATCTGGACCACCTCCATCTGTACCTTCTCCTTCTGGACCACCACCATCAGGACCACCACCATCTGGACCACCGCCATCCGGACCTAGCCCATCAGGTCCACCACCATCTGGACCACCTCCATCTGGACCTTCTCCTTCTGGACCACCACCATCTGGACCACCACCATCCGGACCTAGCCCATCAGGTCCACCACCATCTGGACCACCTCCATCTGGACCTTCTCCTTCTGGACCACCACCATCTGGACCACCACCATCTGGACCACCACCATCCGGACCTAGCCCATCAGGACCACCACCATCAGGACCACCACCATCTGGACTACCACCATCTGGACCACCACCATCCGGACCAAGCCCATCAGGTCCACCACCATCTGGACCACCTCCATCTGGACCACCACCATCCGGACCTAGCCCATCAGGTCCACCACCATCGGGACCACCTCCATCTGGACCTTCTCCTTCTGGACCACCACCATCTGGACCACCGCCATCCGGACCTAGCCCATCAGGTCCACCACCATCAGGACCACCACCATCTGGACCACCACCATCCGGACCTAGCCCATCAGGTCCACCACCATCTGGACCACCTCCATCTGTACCTTCTCCTTCTGGACCACCACCATCAGGACCACCACCATCTGGACCACCGCCATCCGGAACTAGCCTATCAGGTCCACCACCATCTGGACCACCTCCATCTGGACCTTCTCCTTCTGGACCACCACCATCTGGACCACCACCATCCGGACCTAGCCCATCAGGTCCACCACCATCTGGACCACCTCCATCTGGACCTTCTCCTTCTGGACTACCACCATCTGGACCACCACCATCTGGACCACCACCATCCGGACCTAGCCCATCAGGACCACCACCATCCGGTCCTAGCCCATCAGGTCCACCACCATCTGGACCACCTCCATCTGGACCTTCTCCTTCTGGACCACCACCATCTGGACCACCACCATCCGGACCTAGCCCATCAGGTCCACCACCATCTGGACCACCTCCATCTGGACCTTCTCCTTCTGGACCACCACCATCTGGACCACCACCATCTGGACCACCACCATCCGGACCTAGCCCATCAGGACCACCACCATCAGGACCACCACCATCTGGACTACCACCATCTGGACCACCACCATCCGGACCAAGCCCATCAGGTCCACCACCATCTGGACCACCTCCATCTGGACCACCGCCATCCGGACCTAGCCCATCAGGTCCACCACCATCTGGACCACCTCCATCTGGACCTTCTCCTTCTGGACCACCACCATCTGGACCACCACCATCCGGACCTAGCCCATCAGGACCACCACCATCAGGACCACCACCATCAGGACCACCACCATCTGGACCACCACCATCAGGACCACCACCATCTGGACCACCACCATCCGGACCTAGCCCATCAGGTCCACCACCATCTGGACCACCTCCATCTGTACCTTCTCCTTCTGAACCACCACCATCAGGACCACCACCATCTGGACCACCGCCATCCGGACCTAGTCCATCAGGTCCACCACCATCTGGACCACCTCCATCTGGACCTTCTCCTTCTGGGCCACCACCATCTGGACCACCACCATCCGGACCTAGCCCATCAGGACCACCACCATCAGGACCACCACCATCAGGACCACCACCATCTGGACCACCACCATCAGGACCACCACCATCTGGACCACCACCATCCGGACCTAGCCCATCAGGTCCACCACCATCTGGACCACCTCCATCTGTACCTTCTCCTTCTGAACCACCACCATCAGGACCACCACCATCTGGACCACCGCCATCCGGACCTAGTCCATCAGGTCCACCACCATCTGGACCACCTCCATCTGGACCTTCTCCTTCTGGACCACCACCATCTGGACCACCACCATCCGGACCTAGCCCATCAGGTCCACCACCATCTGGACCTTCTCCATCTGGACCTTCTCCTTCTGGACCACCACCATCTGGACCACCACCATCTGGACCACCACCATCCGGACCTAGCCCATCAGGACCACCACCATCAGGACCACCACCATCTGGACCACCACCATCCGGACCTAGCCCACCAGGTCCACCACCATCTGGACCACCTCCATCTGGACCTTCTCCTTCTGGACCACCACCATCTGGACCACCACCATCTGGACCACCACCATCCGGACCTAGCCCATCAGGACCACCACCATCCGGTCCTAGCCCATCAGGTCCACCGCCATCTGGACCACCTCCATCTGAACCTTCTCCTTCTGGACCACCACCATCTGGACCACCACCACCTGGACCACCACCATCCGGACCTAGCTCATCAGGACCACCACCATCAGGACCACCTCCATCTGGACCACCACCATCCGGACCTAGCCCATCAGGTCCACCACCATCGGGACCACCACCATCTGGACCACCACCATCCGGACCTAGCCCATCAGGTCCACCACCATCTGGACCACCTCCATCTGGACCTTCTCCTTCTGGACCACCACCATCTGGACCACCACCATCTGGACCACCACCATCCGGACCTAGCCCATCAGGACCACCACCATCCGGTCCTAGCCCATCAGGTCCACCGCCATCTGGACCACCTCCATCTGGACCTTCTCCTTCTGGACCACCACCATCTGGACCACCACCATCTGGACCACCACCATCCGGACCTAGCCCATCAGGTCCACCACCATCTGGACCTTCTCCATCTGGACCTTCTCTTTCTGGACCACCACCATCTGGACCACCACCATCTGGACCACCACCATCCGGACCTAGCCCATCAGGTCCACCACCATCTGGACCACCTCCATCTGGACCTTCTCCTTCTGGACCACCACCATCTGGACCACCACCATCTGGACCACCACCATCCGGACCTAGCCCATCAGGACCACCACCATCAGGACCACCACCATCTGGACCACCACCATCTGGACCACCACCATCCGGACCAAGCCCATCAGGTCCACCACCATCTGGACCACCTCCATCTGGACCACCACCATCCGGACCTAGCCCATCAGGTCCACCACCATCGGGACCACCTCCATCTGGACCTTCTCCTTCTGGACCACCACCATCTGGACCACCACCATCCGGACCTAGCCCATCAGGTCCACCACCATCTGGACCACCACCATCTGGACCACCTCCATCTGGACCTTCTCCTTCTGGACCACCACCATCTGGATCACCGCCATCCGGATCTAGCCCATCAGGTCCACCACCATCTGGACCACCTCCTTCTGGACCTTCTCCTTCTGAACCACCACCTTCTGGGCCACCGCCATCTGGACCACCACCATCTGTACCACCGCCATCCGGACCTAGCCCATCAGGACCACCACCATCAGGACCACCACCATCCGGACCACCACCATCTGGGCCTCTGCCATCAGGACCTCCGCCATCCGGACCTAGTCCATCAGGACCACCTCCATCTGGACCACCTCCATCTGTAACAACCCCTTCTGGACCAACACCACTTGAACCATCTCCATCTGGTCCTCCACCATCTGGACCACTACCATCCGGACCTAGCCCATCAGGACCACCACCATCAGGACCACCACCATCTGGACCTTCTCCTTCTGGACCACCACCTTCAGGACCACCACCATCTGGACCACCTCCATCAGGACCTAGCCCATCAGGACCACCACCATCAGGACCACCACCATCTGGACCACCTCCATCTGGACCTTCTCCTTCTGGACCACCACCATCAGGACCACCACCATCCGGACCACCTCCTTCTGGACCACCTCCATCCGGACCTTCTCCTTCTGGACCACCACCATCTGGACCACCGCCATCCGGACCTAGCCCATCAGGACCACCACCATCAGGACCACCACCATCTGGACCACCTCCATCTGGACCTTCTCCTTCTGGACCACCACCATCTGGACCACCGCCATCCGGACCTAGCCCATCAGGTCCACCACCATCTGGACCACCTCCATCTGGACCTTCTCCTTCTGGACCACCACCATCTGGACCACCACCATCTGGACCACCACCATCCGGACCTAGCCCATCAGCACCACCACCATCAGGACCACCACCATCTGGACCACCACCATCCGGACCTAGCCCATCAGGTCCACCACCATCGGGACCACCTCCATCTGGACCTTCTCCTTCTGGTCCACCACCATCTGGACCACCGCCATCCGGACCTAGCCCATCAGGTCCACCACCATCTGGACCACCTCCATCTGGACCTTCTCCTTCTGGACCACCACCATCTGGACCACCGTCATCCGGACCTAGCCCATCAGGACCACCACCATCTGGACCACCGCCATCCGGACCTAGCCCTTCAGGACTTCCACCATCAGGACCACCACCTTCTGGACCACCTCCATCTGGACCTTCACCTTCTGGACCACCACCATCTGGACCACCGCCATCTGGACCACCGCCATCTGGACCACCGCCATCCGGACCTATCCCTTCAGGACCACCACCTTCTGGACCACCTCCATCTGGACCTTCTCCTTCTGGACCACCACCATCTGGACCTCCGCCATCCGGACCTAGCCCATCAGGACCACCACCTTCTGGACCACCTACATCCGGACCTTCTCCTTCTGGACCACCACCATCTGGACCTAACCCATCAGGTCCACCACCATCGGGACCACCTCCATCTGGACCTTCTCCTTCTGGACCACCACCATCTGGACCACCGCCATCCGGACCTAGCCCATCAGGTCCACCACCATCTGGACCACCTCCATCTGGACCTTCTCCTTCTGGACCACCACCATCTGGACCACCGCCATCCGGACCTAGCCCATCAGGTCCACCACCATCTGGACCACCTCCATCTGGACCTTCTCCTTCTGGACCATCACCATCTGGACCACCGCCATCCGGACCTAGCCCTTCAGGACCACCACCATCTGGACCACCGCCATCCGGACCTAGCCCATCAGGACCACCACCTTCTGGACCACCTACATCCGGACCTTCTCCTTCTGGACCACCACCATCTGGACCTAGCCCCTCAGGTCCACCACCATCTGGACCGTCTCCTGGCTCGACTACTCCTGACATAGACTGCTCCACCGTAACCGAAGTGACCGACAGTTCGACTCCGGATGACTCGGAAGATACTTGTGGTCACTCCTACTTCGACCACGTCACCATCACTTGCACGGGTGACTTCACTGGAGAGACCGAAGTTTACGATACCAACCCAACCACTGAGTGCCCTTACAGCACCACCTGTGATGCAGATTATGATGAAGACGACGATGATGAAGACAGACGATAGACGATCACCAGGTCGAAAGAACGAACCAAGAAATTCGTAAATGCCTCAGGATAGAATAGAATAACTTTCGTCATTAATTATTAAACTATTACGTTCGTTTGAAGATGTTTATCTGTGTTTATATTTTCTTCGAAACATTTTCTCTCTTCTACAATATTTTTCCTGGTGTTACATCACATTATTTATTAAAACTTGCATTATTTTTTTGGTAGAACGTTTTCGATGATATTTTTTACTTATTTGTTAATTGCGATTGCATATTATGTATATTTCACCAAAAATATTCCTGCAAATTCTCATTTATATATTATTTTTCAGTTTTACGCATCAGCGTTATGTATTTATATATTAATTTGAAATAAATTGTTTTTTGTTACTTGGGTTTTTTATTTATCAATATGTACTTTTTAAAATTTCCAATTAAGACTTTCATATAACTATTTGGGTTATTGTGTCAAACTCAAAGTAGTTGGGAAATTCTTTCCTTGTGTGATGCGAATTTTATGAATGGGCCCGGTTATTGTCAGTTCGCTGTCCTAGTTCTTGTATGTTCAATAAACCTTTTTTTGCAAAACTGAGTTATGAATCGCAATATGTTAATTAGCCTATTTCGCATTAATGAAGCTCAAAAGATCATATTTTTTGGTTTTTAAGTGACATTTTCAGCATTTTTCGAGTGCCAATATCAACTCACGGAACAATGTTTTAGTTCTTATTTGTGCAAACTCGATATTGAACATTCAAACACTCAACGTTATGAATATAATATTTTTTTAAAAGTGCATAGATATTTGTTCAACATCCCGCCGAGCGTTAAGGGCTTGAATGTTCAATCTCCACTGTCAACCAATCAGTCGGCTAGTTAAGATGAGCGGCCATGTTGGTTTTTACTTGTTTTTTAACTATCCCAGAGTTGCGCATCGTTCCACTAAAATTCGTTTAATTGCGTTATTCAACTGTTATTGAACTTAAAAATGACTTCACCTACTCCAGAATCAATACACCTTAGACCAGTAGCTCCACATACATAGGAATTAATAGACGAGAAGATAATGGCGAGGGGTAAAATCAACTGTTGAAGAACGAAGGGAGTGAAGCTGACTGTGATTCGTCAATAAATCAATCTGATAGTAAATAGGCATCTCGCATTATAATATCACCATTTACTTCTTAAGGGCCCGCTTTTCGCGTAAAGAATTTAGATTTGGGCAACACCCACAAAATAAACAATATTTAGTGTTAAAAGAATCCGACAGAGGTGTCTGAATTCGTATTAGAAATAATTTTGGGGATTATTTAATAATTTAAATAACGAAATTAAATTACCGACATCTATTGCAATTTTAGAAAAACACACCCATTTTTAGTTAGCACCGAGCAAATGAACGAAGCTTAGAGTAATAATATACAAGAGACCGTACTATGCGAAATGTTGTAAGTGGTTTTGGACCAAAGATGACCAAACGGCATATGGTCTACAAACTGATGCAGGGTTGTCAAAAGTTAAAACAATTAGGTATTTTGTCGTGAGTCGTAAATAATCAAATGCAATTTCTAGTATATATATTTTAATATATTACATTATAAATATGAACAATTATAAAGTTATTATCATGTGCATAAAATTATAAAATAAGTCATTGCATAAAAAATGATAGTAAGAAGTGAATTTTGCACCAAATTTTGTATGGTGTTAACATACTTACAACATCTATGCCTGCATTAAATGTAAGCGCCTGTTCTGACACAGGCGGGGAGGACACATTTGAGTTTGGTATAATCTGAAAATATTATTCTGTATTAGTTAATAGTAAGTTAGTGGTTTATTAGTCAATAGTCATTACCAAATATTTTTTATGGTGGTGTCAAAGCGGATGAAAAAAAAATCATAAAAACCTTTTGTGTAACCAAGGGTACTCTTAAATTAGATTGAGGCACCGCGAAATCCGTTAGACGGACCTTTGTTTTCGTTGTGTCTAAGTGCTCACTTAAAAAATGTGCGGAACAGATTGCACTGTGGTATTTGGGAGTCCAATTTTCCCTATTTGTTGCACGAATCCATTTCATTAGCCTTTTTTCATCCTTTGGAAAACTGTAAATAGTTAAATATTTAATACTAAACCAATTTCAGCACAGCCCTGAATTTTTTATAACGAAAAAAAAAACAAAGACAAAAATTATTCCGTCTCTGTCCATTTACCAACAAATTAGCGTTCATATTATGAGAGAGAAAGAGACAGAGATACATTCAGATGCCGACTGAAATAGGTAAGTTGCATTATTATAATTTAGCCAAGATTTCTTGTTAGTAAAACATATTAAAAGTGCATTAAAACGCATACAAAACGGATGTTTATTATATAGATACAAATAGTGCAAGGATTGTTTAAATAATGGTGGAAGTTACTTGTGGTTTTGTAGTTAAGCATATGAAATATTTGATATCAAAGATTGAATACAGTGAAAAACATGAATTCTTTAATAAATACCTGTGAAAACTGATTTTTTTTGTTCCTTTCGTGCTTCGGTTGAAGCACCCATACATAGCACATATAGCCATAGCGTTTTTTTTTTAAATTTCGCTCAATTAACGTAAAAATATCAATATGTTTGCACTTTCGAGCCACCGAACGTTTGACAGATCACACTGGCGTGAACTTCGCCCGCTCCAAAAAGTCGCTTCATACCGTTTACACAGTATGTTTTTAACAGAAATTGTTTGTCTCTGTTTTTTGTACGTTAATGGAACCGAGCTGAAAGGGAGAGCTTTATTTTGCGAGTATGTCAACGATTTGTACAAATATTAGTGCGGTCTCTAGTATATTATTACTCTAAGGAACGAAGTCGAAATGAAGATGGTTCTCAAAATATGGGTTTTATTACGGATTTAATTAATTCTTTTTTTTTTAAATTTTACAATAAACATTTACGAAAGTTATTTGTATAGGTATACAAATTACTTTACTTTACTAAAATACTATTATCACTTTTATAAAAGTAATTTATAACTTTTATAAAATCAATAAATATATTTTTACATCAATAAGGTTTTTCTTATATGGTTATCTTTATAGGGTGTCCGGGGGTAAAGTGCTCAAACTTCAGGAGGTTATTCTAAATGCTAGAAGAAGTAAAAAAGAAATTGAAATTATTCGAATTTCCAAATTTTTTCCACAAAAATTTATTTTCCATAGAAGAAATTTTTTTTTTTCTATACAAAAAATTAAACTTTTTTACTCGAAAACTATCTTAAAACGTTGGAATTCCAAAAAAAGTTTTTTTTCTTTTTTACTTGTACTATCAATTAGAATCACCTCCCGAAGTTTGTGCACTTTACCCCCGACATCTTGTATAATATGCGCAATATAATATTTATACACGTGTAATATCTACTTTTGTACATTTATATAAATTATATACACGTTTACATTTTTATGCTCATCAAATTTATTATATTATAAAGATAGATAGAAAGATCCTTAGTGCTTCCTGAGGACTTACAAATCAGAAGACTTTTTTGTAATTATTTATTTATTCATTTAAACAATTCAATAATTATAAAGAGTAATAAAACATGTAAGCAACATAAAATTACATTCTAAAATGTGAAAGGGGCTCTATTTATTTACATTTTTATGAAATTACTACTTTTAATAGTTTTAAGCTTTCAGTGAACTTTCAATTTTATTTTTAACTTCTCTAAATATTATTTGTTTAAATCGTCAAATATAATTTAATCACAAACACAAGATTCACTCAAAATGAAAGATTGGTGGTTCTGAAATGTTCCCATAAATACGGTGAAAGAACCCTAAACTATAAACTTATTACCCTAAACATGCTTCGAGCGAAATGCGGATCTGGAAACCTTATCGTCAATCTGAGCAAAACATACCATGAACGTCAATATAGCAACAGCCTTTGTTCTGCTGCAGTTTCATTAAATGCCGAGAGATCCGTTTACAGTCTCCAAAAAGCAATACTGGGGCACAACCCTAGAAGCAAAGCTAAATGATTGGAATACAGAAAGATAAAAACACACCATTGTCAAAAATATGTTGGCCGTAAATGATTAAATAAAATTAGATTTATTCAGGAAGGCAAGCATTACGGTGATCGATGTTAAAAATCTAACATAGCCCTAGAATAACTCCAGTATCTTTAATAAACCTTTCTCTTAAAGCTCAGAAAAAAACTTTCCATGACAGTTAGATATACCACTCTACAACAAGACCGCGTACGGTAAAACTGTAAAAAAATAAAGTAATAAATAACAAAATAAATATTTCACAACACAATAATTTCATCGAAAATCTTAAATCCGTTTCACCTTTCTACATTTTCTATATTCTCCTTAAGAGTATAATCCTTAGATAATGCCTTTTCAGATTATTCGTGGAAGCTAGAAAAAAAAAATCATTGATTATAACTGCACTTCAAGTGACCTTTTAAATAACAGTAAAGGGCTTAAATGATTTTATTATTTAAAATTAAACAATAACTTTAATAACTTCTTTTATTATTACCTCCGTGCCTTTGCATCTTTACAAGACTTGGGCAAAACATTCTGTAGCGGAGTATAGATTTCACATCTGAAACATAATTAAAGAGTTTATTGAAAATAGAACACCAAGGTACGGTTAGTCAAAAAACGTACAATAAAGTTAATTCTGGGTAGAAATTGTACAGTTGACATTCAGGACAGGTTCACTCCCTCCTCCTCAAAAAAGACCCTCTATACAGCATTCTCAAAGATGACACAGGCTCTGAGAGAAATTATTTTCTTCAGGGCCTCCTTCCGACATAAAAAAATAACATCACTGAACTAAATTATATTCTTGTATTATTGTAGAAAGCAATCACTTTGTGGTTTGACATATTTAATAAAATAAAATACTTTTTTGTTTTAAAACCACGATATTTATTAATTTAAGAACCGACCGGTTTCGCTTTACTTAAGCATCATCAGGGTACAAATTAATACTAAACAAGAAGTACATAATGTGTGCATATATATAACAAAATATAGAGGGAGACAACATGATACAAATATAAGCAACACAAAGACGGTCATAAAATACATTAACATAAGTGCACAAGTAATGGAAAACCGCTAGATAATTATGTAGACTAATGGATTATACGAATAAATCGGGAGAAACAAAACATCAATAAAACCTCAATAATAACGGTTTTTCCGAATTCGCAAATCATTTGATCGATAAAGATCATACATTCTGTCATAGCACCGGTGCTAACATCTTACATAAAAACGGGCATGGTAACAGACTAAACAATTTAGAGGCACTAGAAATTAAAAAAGCTGTAAAAACCAAAAGTCAGATACTTAATAATCAATTAGACATATCAACTAGTCCAATATTAAGTCTGTTTCCAATAAACCCATAAAAAATTCCCAGTTCTCCTTACCTCCTTACCACCTTGCCAGTTGATGTTTTGTTTCTCCCGATTTATTCGTATAACCCATTAGTCTACATAATTATCTAGCGGTTTTCCATTACTTGTGCACTTATGTTAATGTATTTTATGACCGTCTTTGTGTTGCTTATATTTGTATCATGTTGTCTCCCTCTATATTTTGTTATATATATGCACACATTATGTACTTCTTGTTTAGTATTAATTTGTACCCTGATGATGCTTAAGTAAAGCGAAACCGGTCGGTTCTTAAATTAATAAATATCGTGGTTTTAAAACAAAAAAGTATTTTATTTTATTAAATTATATTCCCCACAGTTTCAGAACTTTCAATAGCTTCTTTCGCTCGCAAGTTCATTATTATTCTGGATTCCACGTTCGAGTATTGTTATTTGAAACAGATGGCCCGTATATTATTATTACATAATATATTATATTTCGGACATCGTTGCATTGTGAATCATTAGAGCAGATCTTAGAGTAATATTACTCTAAGGAGCAGATTTAATAAGAACTTGCCCTGTAATTTCTAATGTATTGGAATTAGTTTTATTTCCCAAAGTACGTATTCTGAAAAAAAATAAAATAATAATTTTTATAACTTTTTACTACACAATACATAAATAAAAATAATAATTAATTTTTATAATAAATTATCGTTTATCGTATTCTGAAAAAAAAAAATAATAATTTTTATAACTTTTTACTACACAATACATAAATAAAAATATGAATTACAAATGTTTATAATAAATATAAGCTTGTAAATCAAATATTGTACTTTTTTCTTCTTACCTATCATGCGTTGAACCCTTTGGAGATATATTGTTTTCTTTGGAATACGAGATGTCTTTCGCTTATTTCCCATCTTTGAAAAAACAATATTTATGAACTGATATACGCTTAAAATTATCTATAAATAGGCAATAGATTTATCTCCCAAAGTACGAATTCTGAAAAATAAAACAATACCTGTCACCTTTGTTACACAATATATAAATAATTTATTTTTATAATAAATATTACCTACGTAATAGTAAATTATAATATATTCATCAAATCAAAATTTATATTTTTCTTCTTACCTTACAATGTCCACCATGCGTTTTTGTTTCGAACGAAATAGTCTTTTCTTAGAAATACGAGCACTTTTTCGCTTATTTCCCATTTTCGGAATACAATATTATTATTTACGATAAATATTATTTAGTAGAAATCACGAAACGGAGAACAACACGACCGTCCGCGAAGCTCTCTAAGCAGTGACTGAAAGGCAGATAGCGTACGCGCGTGAGGAAGTGAGAGGGGCTGCAATAATCATGCTTAGAATCATAAGACGTAAGCGACTGTTGTGAAAATGTTTAATAAATCACGGCGTATTTCAAAAATAGCAAAGATCACTTTTGGGGTCTATTGAGTAGCATTAAAAGAAGCATTGTGATTTTTTTCATACATATTCATAACTTGTAAAATAACAGAAATAAACGTGTTAATAATATTTTTCGGAGCATACTTTGCGATTTATTTCTATCGAGGGAATTTCAAATAATTACCGTTTCGGCTTTTGAAACAAATAGATACTATCTTAAAGAATAACATATATTTTTTTAAGAGCTTAAAAACTTCAAACTTTTAAGGAAAATATGTCGGAAATTGGATGAAATTCGAATAGTGGGCCCTTAAAAGTAAAATCTGATTTTGAATGAATAGACATTTTTACATGGGAGCGCAAATTACTCGCCACGTTATGAACAAATTTGCGAAGTCCAAATTCGGCAAAAAAATTCGGTTCTATTTTCAGAATCGAATATTTCGTTTAAGTATTTAGTTAAGACACTTTTATAAATGTTCATAATTTACTTCCCAGCAACCAACCAGCATTGTGTTTCGCGTCCAGACGTTTCTCGATGTGATAGTAACAACTGATTCATATTATACGATGTGAATATGCTTAAAATAAAGTAAAATAATGCTTATATATGGAATGTAATACGACAATTGGGTTTATTCTCTTTTTCACATCTATTTTTACAAGTTTTCATAGCACAAGTCAACATTCTGCCGTGTTATTTCGTAAAATGAACCGATGATGCCTCGACCATAGTTCGCACAAGAATGATGACGTCACGTTTTCAAATTTCACTTGAGGCCATACGCGAGCACAGCCGGCTCCAATGGAACCGGTATGGGGAGTGGGGATAATACGCTTTTAATCACTTAGGGCAGGTCTACTAATATTCACTTCACTTGTTAGAAGCCAACTAGAATTTAACACCACCATTTGGAGTCCTTATTACAGTGTACATGAGAATTCCCTTGAGCGCGTCCAACATAAATTTTTACGTTATATTAATTTTAAATTGGGAATACTCATCGAAAACATTAATTACCCTTCTCTGTTACATTTATTGGGACTCGATACATTAAAAGAAAGAAGAATTTGTTTTGACCTATTTTATTTATTTAAAATCATTTCCAACCTGTTGAACTCCCCTGAACTTCTTTCGCTAATATGTTTCCGTGTACCTAGTCGATCAGTTCGTTTCAAATTACCTTATCACTGCAACAATACAGGATCTAACGCTGAACTCAATTCCATAATGAATCGCCTACATGTACTTGGTAATAAATATGTTTTGGATGAATCTATAAACATTGCTAGTTTATCCTCATACAAACACCACTTAATTAAAACTATATGTCAGCGCTTCTCTGATTGAATATAACCAAATACAGTTTTAAAGTATTAGTTTATCCGGGTTTTATTGTAAATTAATTGTTTATATATAATAATTATATAATATATATAATATTGTATTGTATTTATAATAACCATTTCTATTGTTCTCTTTTATGTATTTTGTATTTATATTTTTTTATCTATGTATATTCTGTATTTATAATAAGTAAAAAAAAATGTTATTCTTTTGTAAAAGCCGCTATAATCGGCGTTAATAAATAAATAAATAAATAAATTCATATGTCTATGAGTAGCTCAAATAGAAAGGTAAGTCTTAAAATTATGTTATTTATTGGCTTTTTCACCATATTTTACATGTACTTCTTGAATTTGCTAGGCAAATATACAGGATGCTCCTTTTATTATTTATTTATTTACACCCTTAGGGTTTTTACCTGAAATGAGTATCAATAAATTATATTAGTGCATTAAAACTTATTTTTATTCAAGAAATACAACAAAAGAGCCAGGACATGGAAATGTGCAAGTCGACTGTCCTCATAGTCTGATTGAAAGACATCTACGACACATATTTAGTTCGTTATCACTGCGGAGATCGCTGATGAAAACGAAGTCCAAATCTTTCAATTTTAAATTCATTCAATTAAAAGGTTCCGATTTTTTGTCTCTTCGCGAAGAAGCAATGAAATTTTACTTTTCCCAAATTCCTTACTTCATAACTAAATTCATTGCTTACATTAAGTGTTTGCAATATTATCTCTTTTAAAACACGCTTTTATGGAGAGCCTAATTCACGGGATATTCTCGACCTAAAAAGTTCTATCAAAATTTTGTCCAGTATTCAACATAAGACTCCTAGCAGTTCTATTTCGAAAAATAAGATAGACATAAGCATTATTAAGAAGGCTTGAAATTGAAGACCCCGAACAAGGTATTGAAAATATTACCGGAACGTCAGAAAAAAATTAAAAAAACAAGAAAAAAAAGAGTACCCACAAATAAAAAGTTTTTTTTTTAAACTCAGTTTTCCCCTAATTATATAGGTACAACAGCGTAACAAATTAAATTTTACTTCTCTAATAAAAAATATGTTCTTGTTTACTTTTGTGTTTTTTTTTCTTTTCACTTTTGTTTCAATAAAAATATAATTTTTAAAAAAATTGTCTTAATTATAAATACAAAAAAATCTATTTATTTTGGCATCATAATGTAAGTCGGCTCTAGGGTTTGTAAATCCCGCACATTCTTCAAATCCCGCGGGGTCGAGGAATGTAATATAATGATTTGGATTGCAACGAGCTAAGATAAGGTATCTTTTCTCCTTCATTTTAGTCGGGCCTCTTCAACGCCCGCATTAACGAATCTCAAAACAGCCCCCTCCTTAACCCATCTCACAACGTTGCCCAACCGGGTGGCGATATAGTTCCCCTTTTTGAGGCGTGCACCGTACGGAGAGCAGCACTCTTGGAAGTAGTCACATAAAAAAACAATAAATAAATTATTATGTAGGAACTACAATAAAACCAACTAGGCACACTAATAACAAAAATAAATGTATTGTTATACTAGCGCAGACCTATAACCCAAATCTTGGGATATTATAATTTTAGGATTTTAAGAGCTGAAAGTATTTAAAAAAAATAATATTTTACTTACGATAATCAACATAGATAATAAGCTCACGTCAAATAACACCTAAGGGAAGTAAACATTAAAAAATACTTTTGTCAAATGTAGGTAACGAAACAAAAAAAACAAACCAACACATTTCAAATAAAGAATTATTAATTAGGTTATTCGATTTAATACTTAATTTTCAACTGAAAATTAAACTTGAATAGTTTTACGCATCACTCGGGATTTTTTTAATGAAATACCGCACACAGTCTCAACTGCTCCCAACCATCTGGAGCCAGTGAGACTATGGAATCCCCAATTGGGGCATATTCGTATATTGTGAGACTGAAGGTAGGGTGGAGGGGAAAGATATGGTGAGGAGAAGGAGAAGAAGGAGGAGGAAGGAGGAGAGAGAAGGTAATTAAATACCTATTCAGATCTGGTCACCAAACACGGCTAATGCCATTTCAATTCTGTTTTTGATGGTGGTCTTTACACCATTTATTCCACTATGGAATGTGCCGCAAATAAACTATTTGTTATTTTAAATGAATAATTTGTGAAAAAACACAAATGAATCAAATAAAATTTACTCACGCACGCCGGGGTTAGAACCCGCGACCTCCAGATCTCTAGTAAAGAGCGTTGCCCCTAGACCACGGAGGCTGTAATACGTATGATGTAAGAATACTTCATATATCACGCATGCACCGATAACCGACAGGAGTATATTAGCGGTAGGTGGTTCCATGATAACTAATAATTCAACACACCTTTAAAAGGTGAAATAAAGTTATTAAAAGTGATGAAACAAAACCTAGGTTAAATATTTACATTTTTAACCTTTTTATTTTAGTTTTTGCTTGATCACTTTTCGTATCTTCATAACACTTTTTATAGGTGTGTTGAATTATCATTTTGATGAGATATCCGGTCACCATATAAAACGAAATGACTGGATGAAAAAATGATTTGTTTCTGGATGATGTCTTTCTCCAGAACAACGATGTCTTTCACATTTTTAGTAAACGCAATTAGTGTTGGGTGGCAAACACGAAGTATGTATGACGCTTACTGGATAACAGGAAATTATTTAATTATTTGAATCCGTGATCGTAGACAATGCGCTCAAAAAGTTTACTAAATACCGCGAGTATTGGAGATTGGGCGTTAATTTCCAATGTTAATTTTTGAGCATGTTTTATGAATAGGGATTATAATAGCTTCTTTAAACTTTGTGGGATATTTACCTTCTTTTAGTGACATTATAAATAGTTAAAGGGTAAGAAAGATTTTTGGCATATTTTTGGATGAAATATGGCGAGATACCGTCACTACCAGCATCCTTACTAACATCTAAATTTTTCAGATACTTAGATCATTAGATTGTCAATATTTATGTAACCAATCAAAGAATCATTATTTACATAAGTAGAACTATCGATTGTGCTGATATTTTTCGTACTCATATCGCTTACGTAGGTGGACTGAAAGTGTTTATAGAATAATTGACATACTTGATGAGCGCCGGTGCCTGATTCGTCTTTAAGGTGCATGATTTGTGGGATGCCAGTTGTTTTTAGCGTAATTCCAGAGTTGTTCATTATTATTCTGAATATTAGATTCAACTAAACTTATATATTGATTATAGCAATGCTTCTGTAGGTGTTTTTGTTGTGTACGTTTGATAGCGAACTCTATGTAATCTATTGGATTATTATAGGATTTCCATTTTTTATTAAGTTTTTGTTTTTCTTTGATAATTTTGATTAGAGGAGCTGAATACAAGTTTGGAATTTTTTCTTTTTGACGATGCGTTTGGGGACAAATTGGTTGATGGTATTATTTAAGATGTTATAAAAGGAATCAACTACTTCGTCAACGTTTGCATTTTCCTGAGTAAATGACCAGTCTATCATCGACAGATGTCGGTTGATTAATTCATAGTCGGCTTTTTCAAACAGGCAAAGTACTTTAGGAGGAGCGTTGATTATTGGGATTGTATCGATTTGTAATATAATTTTAAGCGATGGGTGGTGTGAGTCTTCTTATAATGGTAAAAAGTAGCATTTGCATGCCCCTCGAAACCTTCAAGGCTATTGTTAAAAATGTCAGATGTCTAAGACCCGGTATATCAGCCGGACAATATAATTGCTCTACGCCACATTCCTTACACAAATTTAAGCGCGCTAGCCTTGGTAAGCCGTCGAATTTAAGTATACTAAAATATACTTAAGTCGCTATCAGCATTTTTCTGTTTGTGCGTTTAGTTCTTCTAAACCGCGCAACGGATTTTAATTGCGTTTTCACGATCATTAAGAGAACTTATTCCGGTATGTTTATATATATAATTAATGCATATTATTATTAAAGAACGTTGGGAAAAGTCGAGCCACGCCGGGAGCAAGTCAACTATTACTTCCTATTTTAGACACCGAGGCGCTAGCCGAAACAATTGTCAAATATTACCTATACGTTATTAATGACATACTTTCACCTCACCGAAATATACGTTAATTGCCTGATTTAATTAGTATGGACTATTCTTTTTTTTCTGGATTTATTCCAGAATTTTTACGTATTTAGTTTGATGCAAATTATGAAACAACGGTTGTTTTCTAATGTTTATGGTAGTGTTTTTGAAATTTAAAAGCAAAATAACATCGATACAAGACAAAAGTATCAGTTAAAAGTGAAAACGGTTATCGCGCACCTCGTGCGCATTTTTTGCACTCGTAAATGACATCCGTGACTTTTTTACAACATAAAAATAATACTGATATTTAAAGTGATAGTCTTGTTAACGCTTGAGGTTTTAAAACTTAAAAGCAACAATCCATCGATACAAGACAGAACAGGGTCAATGACAGTTAAAGTGGCTATCGCGCTCCCTATGGGCATACTTTTACACTTAAGTAACAATCGATATTTTACCTAAATATATCTCCCCATTCTAAAAGATAATATAGTGTGATAAGCTTTAAAACAGTAATTATGCAATAGACACCAAAAACCTAATCAAATCTATGTTTTTAACAGTAATTCCATCACCATAAAAACTTGAAACAGTGTATTGCACGTAGGTAAAACAACACAATAAAATCATATTGCCTGCCAACAGGCGTTAGTAACAGAATCTAGTAAAGGTGCTGTGAATTTTTACCACCAACAAGCGTTAATTAAACATACCCAAAATACAAAAAAAAACGAACAAATGTGATGGCAGTCTAGACCTAACAAAAATAGTGACCCTGCCCTTACAATTTACAGAATTAGTTTTCATAATAACTGTTTTAACATATCTAGTACAAATTTAAAGAATATGTTGGCTAAAAACAAACTTACCCAAAATGCAAAAGTCGTCCGAGTTCTCCTCCACCGAATCAACGACATCTGGTACAAAAGCTGATATCCTATGTAATCTTTTAACCAAGCATTTTGATAATAAAATAGCAGAACGAAGATGAATTCAGCGAATTAAAAAGAAGTCGTGATTTTATCTGTAACCAGTATGAAGACCTGCTCTCATGTTTCAAACAATTGCAAGAACTTCGTAAAGAATCTAAATGAATGATGGCCGTCGGGCGTGACCCGACCCAGAGAGGGCAGACATTCAGGTGTTCGGGGGTCCGGTGAAAGAGCACGGAGACGATGGTGAAAAGTGATGAAGACGGCGGGGCTCGGCGGGTGAAATAACATAACGAAATGAAAAGCCAGACTGCAAGAAATCAGAGGTTTGGACATTCTCGCGCCATTTTTGTTCGGATCGTTTCGCGAGATAACAATAATAATTATTATTTAATGATAGATACTTGACGACGATGGGACGGGAGAAGGTGATGAACGGCAAGTCAGGCACGGCATGGGGGCGAACGAACAAACGAGACCATAACGAGACGAGCTGTGGTTTCGCGGGTGGATGATCGCGGGAGAAGCGTAATTCACTCACGTAATGTCAGATACAGGCGGCAACTCTGAGATGACGAAAATAAATAATAACAAACATCACACCCGCGCACACACAACATCATATCAGTATAACTCACATCAATTAAAGTTTATTTATATTATTATTATACAGCGATCACAAGAATTACGAGACGAAAACAAACAACAAGATTGACAACTGTCCAAAGCATAGAAAGAAGAAATTCGTAGAAAAAGAAACTTATTCAAATCACGAACCTAAAATGCCACGGACCCCTCTGTTTGAATAATATATAATAAAATAATAAATATAATGATTAAAACTGGCAATTGATTAAATTTTATTTTTAATAATTATATTTACGCTATGAAAAACACTAGAATCTCTAGCCTGGACAGTAGACTTTTAGAACTTAAGCAAGAGAAGCTTTTCGACAGTAAAGATGGCGGCTCGGCAAACAACCAACGGAACCTGTACTTCGGGTAGCCAGCTCACCGGGACTACCCCTGCTGCAAGCGGATATTCGTCTGATGACCAGGATTTTTGTATTAACTACGGTTGATCTACTTAAAATGAACCTAACTTCCGATCAAAAATCATGTGACTCAATCCTCAATTGTCCACCATTACTAACTATACTTTTTTTTTTTTTTTGTATAAAAATTACATACAATGTTATTTATACCCGCTAAGCTACTGCAAGTAGCTTGTCAGCAGGAGATTAGTTGCACATATAATAATAGTACAATACATAAATGAAACGAATGAAAATAACGCTTTAGCGTAGTAATACATACATATCTACAAAAACCAAAAACAAAAATTGTGTTATACTTTAAAGTTGAAAATATAGAAACAGTGTTATGGAGAAAAACAGTGTATCACAGTCTTAATACATGAGGTTACTTCTTAGTAGCCATGATTTTAATCTTAAAGAGAATTTAATAATGGAGCAATTTTCTTTTAATTCATATGGCAATTTGTTAAAAATTAAAGGTATTATGTATTCAAGAGTTCTTTGACCATATTTGTTTTGGAACACAGGTACTTTCATTTTTTTATTTTGTATGAAACGTGTATTGTGTACATGATCCAGCATTGTTTTATAAGGACTGTCAGATATATGCTGTAATACAATTTTTTGCCACATAAGGGCACGAATCGGTAATACATTTATTGATTTATACATGATACTAATGTCTCGCCTCTGGTAAAAAACGGTTTTGCTTACTTACAACTTTACCATGGTGTTTTGAATCATTTGTACATGTTTTATGTTGGTTTTTCACGATTGACCCCATGAAGTTATTCCATATCTTACGGTAGATTCTGCAAGAGACATAGTTTTGAAATGTGTACATCCCACTTCATGTTAAAATCTACTGTAACTCCTAGATACGCATTCGATATTTGTACACGCACAGGGCTGTGTGATATTGTTGTGAATACAGTCAAAAGAGTGAGATATGATTAGAGGTGCCTCGCTATACTTGGCATGTGGTGATCTTATATGCATCAGTTTTGTTATTTTAGAATTTATTAGTAAACCATAATCATGTGACCACATAGAAATAAAGTCTTGCTGCAACAATTTCAATGCAATAGATAAATTTTCATAGGATATGATAAGTGCAGTATCATCAGCGTATACATAATATTTAACAAACGAAAAAAAAATTGTCATAAGAGATACAAAGATAATATAAAATGTTGGTCCCAAAATTGATCCCTGTGGAACTCCAGTTTTGACATTTTTTATTTCACTAAATTTATCTGATGTTTTTACCTTGATTTGGCGGTTGGTTAAAAAGTTTTTGAATAGTTTTACTGAATCAAAACATACGCTCTCTCAACAAAAAATTACTTTGAACTCGACATGCTAATACCGAATGCTGGATTACAAACGCCTTCACCCAGAAACACAAACAAAATTACAACATGTACAATAAAATAAAAAACAAAATTATGGTGTAGTTTATCTTCATAATAACCTTATTATCTCAGTTTAGGAAATTCTTATTGAAAACTCAAACAGCTTAAAAATATTTGTCAACTAAGAAACATGCATACTTGAATTATATAGATGACCATCCATATCAAACATTTCACAGCTTCCCTCAATACTCACAAAAATAAACTAAATTTCTTAAAAAATATTATAATAGTCGGAGACCTTAGTATTAATATCCTACCCAATGGCCACCCACAAAAACCTGATTACCAAATTATATTGTTGCAACATGGCATTTTTAGTAGTATAAAGTAACGAAAGACATCGAGTATTGTTTAGGCCATATAATGGTAACATCAAAACAGTTTTTTTTAATTAAAAAAAAATATATATATAATAATAATAATGTATTTCGGCTTTCCCATCAAAGGTTCAGCCTTTTTATTTTTTTTAAGGAACATAAACAGTCCTAATATTAATGCAATATTCACAAATGTAAATTGGAAATATACAACTAAGTTCTACTGAGCTGAACCCTCTGATATGAAAATATCTGGAATCGGTGAAATTTTTTTTTCCCATTTGATCTCTGGTGAGTTGACGTGTTGTTGTTCTTGTATTGTTTTGTATTTATTTTACTTATATAATGCACTTGCATAGTGTTGATTGACTAGCTGATCATTTGTGGAAAAATGAGTGGAAGGGTTTAGTTTTTCCTATGGGGAAGATTTAACCCGGACAACAAAATCGGAAGCATAAAAAAAAAAAAAAAACAACTAAGTATTTAGTGAATGTAGACTAAAATATAAAAAGCAGGACTAAGTAACAAATTTAAAAGCCGAACAAGTATAAAAAAATTAAAAGTAGAACAAATGTAATACACCTATATAATGTATTATACAAGAATATATGTGTTTATAAGTATACAGGACGGACAGAGAGGGAAACAAGTTTTGGCGTTGTAGCGGGATGGGGGAGGAAAGCGACGAGGGAATGTTGTAGCGCAATTGAAATTAAAAAAATAATAAATTTGCAATTTAAAGATAAAATAAGGTACAATTAATTTAATCATCATTCATACCTAAAATGTGATAGAATGAACATTTTTAACGATAGTAACAAGTCCAATGAATATGTCAGCATGTATGTCTATATTTGCAAGTTTTTTGCTGTACCAATTGCAGGTTCTGTTCATAAATTCGTTGACAAGTTTTTGGTTAAATATTTGATCAACTTTTTGTATGCAATGCTAATAAAAAATATTGCCTGTTCCAAACAATTATTTGCGCATTTATAAAAACCAGATGTCGCTCACAAATCAACTTTAACGTAAACTCGCCCGCTCGCTGCGAGCATCGACAAAGGACAGAGTATATTTATTCCTTACAAGTAGCTGCCTATGTTTGCAGCTGTATGAGGGGATTTGTGGCCAACAGTATATTCGTTTTGATTTTTTATTCTTGGCACATTCAATACAAGATTGACTTCTCCAAAAAGGGTTGACAAAACACAACATTTTCTTTACCACCTTACTAAAAACATTCCACTTGGATTCTAGTCAACGCATTCTGTAGTTGGCTGCACATGTCGGAGCTGTGGGTAGATTACACTGCATCCCAATGGCATCAGCTCAAAGTCGCTTACAATAATGCTTTTCGCCAACTATTCCTCCTACCTAGGGTCTTTAGGGTTTAATCCCTACCATCCCACAAACTTCTTCGGGGCACCACCGGGTCGGTCGGCTTAGGGGCGCAGCATCCGGACCCGTTTTAGTCTTCCCAACCACCACTAATTCCCCCCACTGGACTGCCAGCTGTGAGGCGCTGAACCACATTTCTTTTCTTTCTTTATCTTATGCTTACAGGTGATCTGTTACACGTCTTCTGTGTTCTGCTGTACAATTTTTTTTTATAGTTTATATTTGTTGTTATTTACCTGTAAGCGCTCGCATACCGCCCCCTAACACTGTATGCGGGGACATTGAAGGTTCTTAAATTCTTTTTCATATTATGTAGAGTCGTTCACAAAAAAAATTAGATTCTTGCGAGAGCTCCGAAGGGGTGACATTAAGTCACCTATACCGGGGTGGGACAGGGTGGGTGAATCTTCAATATTCCTCCTACCGAGATACTGCAGCGCTACGGAAATGTTCCTGGAGAGATGATTGCACTTTTCAGAGCACTTCTCCGCCACCACATGGGAAGCTTATGGCGCAGACTACGCCAATCAAATAATACAATCATCACTGCCATGGTTGCCTGGATGGAGTCCCCTCTGATAATCTTCTGGAGACGGGAGATGTTCAAATATCCTCCATACACGGCTGCTTGCATACATGCTTGTGTTTAAATTTTTTCATTATGGGCCTGTCTATGTATTGTTATTTTGTCTAATTTATTTTTGGTTATTTCAAAATTCGGAATGTATTGCATTGCACTACCCCTGCATGCATTCTTAAATAAACTCTTATTATTTAATACTCATGATGAATTTTAACATTTATGAGATGATATAAAATATGTTTACATTTAAACAAGAAATCTAGGAGAAACGAATCTTAAATTGTTGAAAATAGCAAAAAAAAAACATATAATTCATGGTTAAAAGATGACATTTGAGGATTTGCCACTTTTAGCTATAAAATATTTTAAATTCTTAGGATACATAACTAAAAAGTGGCATTTGAGGATTTGCAATTTTTAATGCATGATTATTTGGCTTATTTAGGGTAAATAAGTATTATTATTATGAATATTATTGAAAAATAAGATACAAGTAGGTAAGTACGATTATTATCATTGGGTAGTCTAAACATCTTATTTATTTTTTTATTTTTTTTTATATATTCAATAATATTGT
Organism: Hesperophylax magnus; assembly: GCA_026573805.1. Classification (NCBI taxonomy): domain Eukaryota; kingdom Metazoa; phylum Arthropoda; class Insecta; order Trichoptera; family Limnephilidae; genus Hesperophylax; species Hesperophylax magnus. The sequence continues at coordinate 4,206,942 of JAIUSX010000060.1, forward strand.
TATTGGGTTTATAAAAACAGTTTATTTTTTAAAAAGTTCTGCTGTGTAATTATTATTACGCGTGACAGCTGTTTCGCCCTCTGAAGGCATCATCAAACTGTCTGCCTTCAGAGGGTGAAACAGCTGTCACGCGTAATAATAATTGCACAGCAGAACTTGTTCAAAAATAAACTGTTTTTATAAACCCAATAACAATATTATTGAATATATAAAAAATAAAAAATTAAAATGGAGTTATACAAATTAAACTTAATTACAATAAAGTTAATAACAAAATAAACCTAACGGTTTAAAAATGTTGCTCCAGTTAATGAAATTAAAAAAAAAAAAAAATGCTTGACTTTTTGAATAAGCATTTCTTAATAAATGTGAATACCGCACCAAAGTCCCTGGGGCCAATGGGAGTGTGCCATCCCCATTTTCTTCTTACATTAGCCACGCACAAGAGGTCCTGAGGAAATAATTCCCTCAGGGCTTAAGTCATCTTTGGGGATGCTGTATGGGGGTAATTTTTAGGGAAAGGAAGGAGATGAAAGATGAAGGAAGAAGGTATAAGAATCTGAGGGTTAATGTGTCGAGTAGCCATGCTCAACATTTTTCTCTTCAAATGCAAAAACAAATGCAGACAAATAAAAATGAAACAAATGAGATTAATTGTCAAATTTTGAGGCATTTTTATTTAAAAAAATTGCCAATTGGTGAAATTTAGGATTGTTGACAGTAAAAACGCAGGGTATATCGGTAGGGAATTGAATTTCAAGTTGTACCAATTCATGTATGAAGTTTGGAAATCGATCACTGATAGGACACTCAAAAAAATTATGGTCCAGAGTATCCTCTGACCCACAATCACTGTAAGGCGAACTATCTATGTGGAACCTGGCAAGATGACTAAGACAACAAGTGTGACTTTCGGGTTGTGGAATATATATATTTTTAGGCATGGATTTTTATTTGTGAAACCAGGGCTTAACAGGAATAAAAGGTTTAATTAGTGGGTACTGGTGATCTTTTATCAGAGAGGATTTTTTCCATTCAGAGGACCATAGGATTTGGTACTTAGTTTTTAGAATAGGGAAATGGCCTCTAAACGGAATAGGGATATCATTTAATGGACCATGGGCGGGGGCTTCTTTAGCAATAGAATCAGCCATGTCGTTTCCAGTAAAACCGACATGGAATGCAGTAGGTCCCTAATCGAGTAGATTAGAGAGTCGATACTGGTATTGAGTGGGGATACGTTTATTTTTGTAGTAAGCTAAGTGACTAAGAAAGGATAGGTGCTTTTTTAATATTTAGTGAATTGACGAGTTGAAGAGCTTCTATGATAGCTATGCATTCAGCATGGAGCATTCTTTGATAGGTTTTCTTTGAGGCACATAGACACTGGACCCGCAATGGAGTCCTTACTGACCTTGGAACTGGAACCATCTTTGAAAATTTCTATTCAATTTGGCCAGTTGTTTTCAACATTTTTAGATTTTTTGAAACAATAGACATGAACATATAAATTTCCAAATTAAAATACATGAGAATAGTTGGCAAAGTATGCATAGTATGCAAAGTTGGCATAGTAGGAATGGGGACTACCTGTAAAATAGAAAACAAAAAACCAAGTTTGGAGACGCCATATCGGAGGAACAGCCAGTGAACCTGGGAGTCCAACAAGGATCTGTATTGGGGCCATTACTATTTATAGTATGTATCGACGATATAGTGCAGTGATTTAAATACTGTTTGATCAATCTATTTGCAGATAAAATACTATGTGGTCAAAAATAAACAAATAAATACTAAATGTTACAAAAAGTAAATACATGTTAATAGGTAAAAATTTCAACGGACTCAGTAAAATTATCATAGAAAACGAAGAAAGAAAGGAAGAAGAGGAAATAATAAACATAATTTCAATATAAAAAAATGAGTTGTTATGATTTACAGTCGTTCAAAAAATCCGCTATTATAAAGAATAAGTTTTAGATGTTTTGTAAAGTGTCCTTAATGTCATAGAAATAAGTCGTTAAATGATTTATACTAGATATAATTTTTTTTTGTTTTTTATATCTAAATAAAAACGTACAAAAATTTTTAATAATTTTGTTTAATTCTGCTATTTCATTTAGCTTTTGTTTACAAAAAGTTTTTATATATTATCCTACGTATAAAAACCTTGTCAAAAATTCCATGCCTTTTGAAAAAAGCTCACTATTTATATGATCTGTTTTTGCGTAAAAATTCTAACTCATTCTCATCCTCTTTGTTTGAATCTGTTTTATAAAATATTCTGGACAATTCCCTTAAAAATTTGATTTGAACGATATCTTCGAGGTATGGACGTAGATTTTAGCGTTGTATTTTATGTAAATATTGAAGAATTATCTACCCCGTTACAGAAATTATCATACTTATTAGCGAAGCTTGCAGAGGAAACTTCTTTTTTTAAATCTACAAATTTTTTAAGCTTTGGATATTTCTTAAGCCTCCGCATACGTAATTTCTACCGATTTATAACAAGTTTCTCGTTAACCCTTAATTTTTTTAAACTCCAAAAAAAATTTATTTAATTTTTTATGATAATATCTATACATTTTTTGTGCCGAAACATTAGTTATTTGAAATTCCCTCGATAGAAAAAAATCGGAAAGTAAGCTCCGAAAATTATTAAAAACACGTTTTTTCTGTTATTTAATATATTATGGGCATGAAAAATTTTTTCAGTAAATCTTTAAATGCAACTAAAACATTTGTAGAGAGATTTTTGCTCTATTTAAAACGAGTCGTGTTTTATTAAATATTTTCACAATTTTCGCTTAATTATTATGATTTTACAATATTAGTGCGCTCCCTCTAACATACGTTTTTCCATATCTGCCTTTAAAACCATCTTTGTACGCTTACTACCGGGCCTTAAGTAATAACTCTATTCAATATCTAGCAAGAATTAAACCATCATGCATGAATGAGAGAGGATTCTTAGATATAGAGTTTGACAATACAGATTTGAAGCAAGAGAAAATAAAGAGAATACTAATTATTAAGACGATTGAAGTCGTTATAAAACCGTTTCATGTTTGTCAAATAATGGTACTAAAAGGAATAATATGTAATGTGTTTTAAACTCATTAATAGTATCACGCTTTGTAGGTACTATTTTATAATTAAGGCGATCCCATGCAATCGTAAAAAGGCCATTTTCAAAGCTGGACTAAACTGCTTTGATACTTTCAATGGACAGCTTCGAAAATCTTGTACACCGTAGATTAAAAAAAAAGTTGTTTTTTTTCTATTATTTCTGACTTTCACCCTTCAAGGGTGTTCTTGGCCATCATTTAAAATTATGGAGAAATGAAAGGTGAATTTAAATATTAATTTTATTTAGGCAAATTTCAAAATTATAATGAAAATTGGAGTCGAGTTCAGACTTAGAAGAGATGAGATGTTGAATGGAGAGGAGGCAATTTTAGTTAATGCTTGATAGAAGAAAGGATATTTGTTTAGAGAGGGACAACCAAAAATATGTGATCTAAAGTTCCCACTTCTAGACCACGGAATGTACAATCTGGGGAGTAAAGGACGTGAATTTTAAAAAGGTAGGAAGGAACGGAACAATGTCCGATCCTCATTCGAAAAAGTGAAGAAATTTCTTTTTTGGAAAAATGGGGGAATTTTTGAAACCACGGTTTTCATGGGATAGTCCTTTGTGTTGAGGCATAGTAGGCTCCCTTGGATTGACTAGCAATGTGCCAATACTCTGCCCAAATATTGCTGGATCTATCTTTAATGTTGGAAAAGATGTCAGATAGGGGAATGTGGTTTACGAGGGTAACAACAGGGCCGGACGATCCTTGTTTTGCCAAGGCATCCGCAATATCATAACCCATGATACCAACATGTCCAGGAATCCAAATCAGAGTTACAGTTTTTCCAGAGCTTTGAATGGAGGCGTGATAGTTGAATAAAGTAAAAATGGTCAAGGAAGATTTTTGTATGTTTGTTTTTCATTATTCGTTATGAAAACCCGCTTAACTGCCAGAGTGTTCTTAAAAGGTTTACACCTAAAGATAACCTCAATAAAAGACAGAAAGTTTTCAAAGACAATAGGTTGCGTTAATTCTATGATAGCGTTTTTTGACCAGCCCCCAAAGGGCACGTAAAACCATAACAGCTCGGAGGGCATTGAAGCAGAGAAATGACATTTACCACCCTGGAGTTTCTTCTTGTGCTTTCAATGATTTAAAAACTCAATCATTTATGATTATAACTAAAGGGAATTGAAATGATAACATATTAAATTTTAGTGTTCTTCAACGGAAGCATTCTTCCAAAAAAGCCTTCCATTGACAAGCTTCAAAAAGTACTGGAACCTCCCCTTACGGGAAGGGGAGAAAGGAAACTTTTGAAAAATGTGTGTTTTCGAAATAGGTCGAGTGGGGACTAATCCTAAGTCGATAGATTCCATATTTGGTGAACAAGAAAATAACAAACCTTAACCTTCTAGAGGCGTGTTACATCACTTTATTTTGGGCGCACTCTGCAAATCTTCTTTTCTTTTGCCAAGAAGACCGTAGAAAATTTTCAAAAGTGAACGCATTTCGTCATTTATTTTGTGCTTTTTGGTACTATTTTACCCGTACTAAATATACAAAATAGACCTAAAGAACTAAATATAAGTAATAGAACACATAAGAGTAGGGTGGTATAGGAGCGCGCAGTGTGCAAGAGTAAGCAACTTTCTGCATTTGACATTAGCTGAAAAATTAAAAAAGAAGAAGACAGAAGTTTGATAGGTTGCTCTAGATGGCGGTAGTAGTACGTTCTTTTGCGCAGGGACAAAATGCGCAAGAGTACGCGCGCCTTCATAAAATAAATGTTAATCGATACTGTTATTATTTCGAACTCTTTTTTATTATCCTGGAGGATGCCAGAAGACTCCTCCAAGAAGGAAAAAAGTGAAAGATGCGTCGCAAAGTTGTTGGAAATGGCAGTCTTCGCCAAAAAAAATACGAGCTATTGACCACATCCAAGTTTGAATGCAATGATTTCTGGAATAACAGCTAATAACTTGCGACATTTAGCCTATAAATATATATATACAAACATAATTTCTCACCAATTTCTCAGCGCACTCCTGGAATGTACGATGCACATTGACTTTTAAAACTTTTTTGATTAGGTTAGAGTTAGGCGATTAGTTTTTTTCTTTCAATAGAGACCAGCCAACTTTTGCGTCCCCTTCTTCGAATAATGTGGTCAACTTTGTGGGCGTATCCATAAATTTTAGATTTCACGCGTTTGGAAACTGAACAATTCAAAATTTTCCATGGTAACTTTAATTACAAATCGTGAAATTAATTCATCATCATGATATGACAACTAAATACGCTATTAAGTACATTAGATTTTCACGTTCGCTGTCGTAAAACGTTATCAGAAACACGGATAAAAATTCACGAAGTTTTTTTAACGACACCAATTATAGTTTTGCAAATATCGTGTCCATGCAAATAGAAAGCAATCACGACTTCTGGTGACAGAAACTATATAATATTGGATCTTTAAGAAGTTCATCACACAGGGTCTGAACAGGGTACAACATTCTTTACCTACTGCCAATACTGGACTTAAGCAAAGTTACTGCTAATATGACAGGTGCTAAAACTTTGGCCTTTTGGGCCACTGTTTGCTGTCTAGCTTTGTTCATTGCTAAGGCATCATCCCAATGTGAGTTTATGATATTTTTTATCTAATTGCTGAATTGGCACACTACTGTTAAGTTATCTATAAGTCTTATTATATTTGTTTCATGGTACCTGTGTTTTAGTCGATTTATAGTCATAATGCTATTTTTAATGGTTTAAGACATTTATCTTCTCCTTTTGATCTTTTTTATTGTTCGTCTGTCATATTCCTTGCTTTTATTATATATTTCCACACACTATGTACCTTCCTAATACTCGTATTTTTTTCTCGTATCAGTTTAAACCCTTATTAATTGCTCTACTGATGTGTTCAATCACCCGCAACAGTCATCATTAATCTTTTACCTACGATGTTTTCCTAATGCCCGCTTCCAAAAATCTTCAAAAAAATACCACTAAAAAACGTCTCAATTTTGTTTGTATGTCCGTTTTAATTGGCATTTGATGAAACACATTACATGTCGAAAAGAGTTACACTATTTTATGTAATATGGAATCGATGTGATCAAAATCGCAAATTTAGTTAGGTCACCTGAAGACTGGACACCTTTTCGTGATCTGCGGTAGATAGGTACGTTTCAATAGCACCATTGGTTCAATCGACGCACCATTCGGTAATCTAATTTTCCATATATTGATGTCTTGCTGAAAAAAACTTAATAGAAATTTCTCCACTCCTTAACTCGTGTCCCTCTACTTTTAAAATATTTTTTTATCGATTTACAAATTCCTTTCACAACTGTAGTTTTCTGCAAATTCTGTGGATCATTTCTATTTTTCAATTTAATATTTATATTTTTTTAAATAAATTTTATATTTTTACATGTTACACAGTATTATAATATAAGAAAAAAATTGTTTTCCTCACCATAAAGAGATAAGTCTTTTGTGTTTGGTGAAGGGAATTCTAGCTCAATTATCCAAAATCATAGTAAGTAAGTAATTAATAAAATATTTTAAATAATAAAAAAGAAAGATGTAAGATTTATCTTCTTTTATTTATTATAGATTTAGAAGATTTTCAATAAACGATTTTTATTTCAAAAAATAGTAATAACATAATTTTTCAGTTTTAGATGAAATTCGTAACCATTTTAGATATTTTTTAAAGACAAATAAAGGAAGGAATGTGTTTGGTATTAAATTAAATTTTGGGATTTTTATATTATTCTGATATCTTGCTGGTATATTGAATTATAAGTTATTTAACAGCTTTTCCATAAACATTTAATATGTTTATTTATTTTGTCTAGTGTAGGTACATTGAATATTGTAAAGAGAATTTCCGTAGAAAATGTAGATGGTGTTTTCAAGATTACCTTAATTATCAATCTTTGAATTGTTAATATTAGTTCATAAAATATGCTCCACCCCAGTAAATAATACCATATTGTAACATAGATTGATCAATTGCTATTGGTACTAATATTTCAAAGTTTTATAAAAATATAAATACATTTCCGAATTCTTTTCTACATACACACCAAGATATTTAATGTTTGAAGTGGGAATAAGCATTGAACATGCTTGATTTGTTCTGCTACACTTACTTTGGTGAATTGTAATTTTTAATTCTGGTTTTGATTTAAATTTATTGACAGATAGTGGGATAATTTTTTTTTCAGTGTTTAAGGAGAGGAGGTTTTTATGGAACAAGTTTTTTGGTATTAGTTTTTCAGTTTTTGCTAGGCAGAACTAGTATAGATATTGCTAGGCAAACAGTATTGAAATCAGTACATTCGATTATTACGACAGTGTCGTCAGCATAAGATATGAATTTTTCGATAATTTTTTGTATGAATATCTCATTTACATAAATGATAAATAGTAAAGGTCCCAAGACTGTACCTTGAGGTATGCCGAAATGACTTATTTTTGGCGGACTAAGCACATCGTTGATTTTTATGAATTTAGGGCGTATGAAAAGGTAGCTCTTTATCCATTCTAGAGCTGTACCATTTAATTCAATATGTGATGTACTATCAAACGCTTTTTTGAGGTCTATGAAAATAACAAAGCATTTTAATAAAATTAATAATTTATGACCAAGGCTAGTTAATTTTGCAATTGCATCCTGTGTGCTTCTACCTTCCGTAAAGCTGAACTGATTTTAATTTGTTTTACTATCACATTTTATAAATTGGTTAATTCTTTTTTTAAATAATTTATCATTTTTTTGCTTTATTTGAGATGACTGATATAGGCGGTAATTGTTTACTTCTTCTGTATTACCAGATTTAAATATTGCAGTAATGATAGTTTGTTTGTAAATTGATAGAAATACTCCGCTTTGGAAACTTAGTATTATGGATTTAATGATAACTTATTTGCATTAATGGTTTAGAAATAATTTTATTTTTAAAGATATTACCTGTAATTTCATTAAAGCCAGGGGCATAACCTTCTTTCATACCGCTTATTATTATACTTAAATGTAGTCATTGTATTAGAGTCTGGAGTTATTACATTTGGATCAAGATTTTGTATAAGATTTTGCAAGATTTTTCCCTATGTTTGCAAATAAGGTGTTTAATATATTTGCAGCTTTTGAGGGGTTTTCTTTATAACATGTTTTCGACACTGATTTCGTTATTCTTGTATCTTTTCATGTCAATTATTTAATTTATATCGGTCCTTAATCTTTTAGTGACATTTTAGCCTGATCCAACTTTTGTTTATCATAAATTTCTTTTGTATGTTTTATAATTTAATATAGTTGGTTTATAACTGCTTTAAAATGATTGAGTTAATTTTTATTATTTGGTTGTTGAGTAGTTAGTCTGTAAAGATCTTGCTTATGTCGTACTGATACTATTAAACCATCAGTAATCGACAGTTTTATAGGTTTGAAGTTAGATAGTTTGGAATTTTTTTAGTGGTATTATCTTTTTATAGTCTTTCGCTGTATTATTGATCGTTGTCTATCGTTCGGCTGTATATTGCTTACCGATTCTATTGAATATTTTCCAAGCTATCTTTCTACATTGTGTCTACAATAAACCCTGCATGCACTGTCTTTCTTGCTTGATTCAAAACACTTTTAACTCTTTCATTTCTGATGCACAAAGAGCAGACTTTTGTCCGACGTAACTTCTTCTGCATAATTTCATTTGCCGAATAAGAATGCAAGACAAAATGTAACATTCTTTTGCAATATACAACCAACTATCAGACACACTCACTTACCAATAGGATGCATGATCTGGGAAACGAGTTTAATCTATACCAGCACTTCGTTGAATTCTACAAATTATATTAGCGGTGGTACTGTAGCTTTAGTGATTTGTCTTATATGTAGTATTGTTCTAGTTTAAATATCTTTTTATGTTACTGTTACATGTTTTACTAATATTGTTTCATGCTCAGTTTAACGTTATTTAATGGTTTAAAAACTTTGTGATTAATTTACGATAGCTCATTAGGTATGTTTTGTTTTTAAAATACATGTCAAAGCCCGGCTGGTCGTAAAAAAAATAAAAATAATAATAATTCAATAATTCGGTTGACGTGTAAGCATGCTACTTGTACTTCTCGTTGAATGGCCTCTTTGCCGAGGATTTTTTCCCTCCAACCTCTGATGAACAAGGCAGTCTTCAGTCAAGGTTCCATTCGCATGAGATATTTACCAGTGAAATTGCATCAGTAATCTTCTTCTGCCTTAGACTTTGCCAGTGCCCAAGACTATCTCCAGGCTTGAGTTCGCAGTTTGGCGAGCAACTCGTTCAAAATATATGAAGATGCTCTGTAGACAAACAGTTGTTGTAGTCTGCTGGGGATATCTTGCTTTTCCATTGATTGCTTTGGTGAATAAACCTCGTATTTTCCTCACGATTTTGTGCTGCTCGACAGCCCCGGACACCGCTTTAGGGTTTCCAACACGATCGAAGGTTTTATCGATAATGTCGGTAACTTGTTATTCGTCGAATAGTCGTTAATTAAGGGCAATTCTTTTTAACTTTGGCTGTCTTCCTGGAATTTTCCTACCAAACTAGGCTAGCGTAATAATGCACAATTCACTAAGAAAGCTGTTGACTTATTTTATTGTTGACTCATGCCATGACTCCAAAGTTGCAACCTTCAGTCTGAAAGCATCAAAGTCCATGGTATTGTTACGAAAATAGCAAATTTAATGTTAAAATTGAATTGATCAACAACGTAAAATTTTGTTCGTGTTATATCAACGTCGTAAAACTATCCGTGATAGCGGTCATAAAACATTTTCAGGCAAATCAAGTTGCCTCGGCAGTTGAACTCTTTTCGAAATAATACATTTTTTATTATTGGTGGCGTGTTTTTATTATGATCGTGTCAGACTTGCGGAGATTTTTTTCTATCAAACATTTTACAATATTTCACATAAGAAATAATACAACTTTGTAGTAATGGGTGCTTTTTTTTCGTTGAAAAGAAAAATCTTATTTTACAGAGATAACAAAATTAAAATATTTAAAAAATTAAACATTCGCAAATAATGTAATGAATTATAAGAAAGGGACGCTTAGATGGTTCGGGGATGTAGAACGAATTGAAGAAATATATAACGTGAATGGCAGAAGAAGACGTGGCATGATCAAGTGAACCCTAGATTTGAGTCGGTCCACGCAATTCAAGAGTCAGAATAACACAATGCTAGGTATGATAGAATGTATGTTGGTTTCCCATCATGGTTTGTTAGTCAGGCATTTTTTTACTAAGCTTTCGTCTTCTTTTTATTTCTCTTCTTCTTCTTCTGCATTTTCTTCTTCTGCGTCTTTTGTTCCTTCCATTTTCTCTTCTTCACTTATTCTTCTCCTGCTCCTTCTGTTTCATCTTTATCTTCTTCTGCTTCTTTTAATTCTCCCTTTTCTTCTTTATCTTCTTCTACTTTTTTTAATTCTTACTTTTCTTCTTCTTCTTCTTTCGTTTCTCCTTTTTCTTCTTCTCTTTCTTTTGTTTCTTTTTCTGCTTATTTGTTTATACTTATTTTTCTTCTTCTTTTGCTTCTCTGTGTTTTATTTTCATCTTTAGGTCCTTCCTTCCTTACAATGTATTCAAAGCTTAATGCGGAAAAAGTGAAAACAATCGCTCTACCGATGTTTTTACTCCAACTGAGAGGGTTTTTCTTTTGGTGTTAAGATATAATTATTGATTTGTTTGTTTTTTTCTTTACAGCTCCTCCTGCTAAACCTCCAGGCTCTCCCAGCAACTCCATCAGCACTACCTTATTCGAGATTAAATGTAAGTAAAATTATTAAAAGCTCACATTTTTTATTAGAAAATCGTCGCTCCTTTTTATTTTACTTTAAACATTTTTTTTTTATTAACAAAATTTTTGATACATATACAATTCAGGTACATATATAGTAATATAGAATGAAAGAGTAACAAAAAAATCCCACAAAGGCGAAGCCTGAGCGTGGGTATTATAGTGTAAGGATAAAACAGTAGTGTTTAAAATATATATTTTTTTAAACTTGTAAAATGTATCTATAGAGATCAATGTGATTGGTTTTATTTACAGAAACACACACACACACACACACACACACACACACACACACACCCACACACACATAAAACATAGATGCATGTATATTTCTTTGATTTACAGAAATTAATCTTTAATTTACAGAAAGATATGTGGTATTTTAGTTATTTAGAAACAGATAGCTTAAATTATAGAAAAAAGTTACTCGCTTCGAAATTATTTCTTATCCAACTTTTTACATGTTTCTTGTATAAGTTCAGGTTTTGACACATGTTGATGGAATTGGGTAAAGAATTGAACAATTTTGGGGCAATATAGTTGATGTGAAGAAGATAATATTAATATATCTAAATTTGAAATAGAATAAAACACTCTTACCACGAGTTATGAGTTACAAGTTATTGAGACCGTTGGGAAATTTGTGCGGTACTAAAATGAATAATTCCGTTACTGGTATTTTTCAATTTGGGAGGTGGGTATGGGAGCCACTGCCGCGGGAACGCCCAATATCACTTCTGGATACAATTTCTCCCAGATTCCAACCTAACCTTTTTCCTTCCCAGAACTACCTCTTCTCCATTTCCTTAAAAATACCTTAAGCTCACAATCCGGCGATGACGTTGCATCCTGTGTGGAGATTATGTTTTAGTTTTTTCCCGCTAAAACAAAATTAAGCCGTTTGTCAGCAGGATGTGTAGGTTCAATTACAATATAAATAAATATACGTAATAGGTACTGTTGCTAACGTCTCTGTGAGATTTTTTTTTTTTGAAACTAATAATTTAACCGTAGAATTTTAAATGTTAAAAAATATTTCATCCTGCTCTATTTGAAAAAAAGATGATTTATTTATTGAATAATTACTTCTCCCTAGGCGACATCTGTTACTTCGAGAAGAACAATCACTGGCCTCAATGGGTGAAGCCAAGTCAACAACAGCTCCGCATCGATTTTGCCAAGGACTTCCTTTCTGACAAGGATGGCAACAAGCTGGACTCGAATCAGATTGAGCAGCTGTGCGAGAAGTACCAGTATCAGCAGCTGAATCCAGCTAATAATCCACTTCACTGTGAGTATTTCTAAATATTTGTGTTTACCTATTATTAAAGTACAAGAATGGGAGAGGGCATCCGGAATGAGACAATCCAAAAAAACTCATATTTCTAGACCAGGGGTGGGGAACCTTTTCGTCGTTGGGAGATATGTTTGTAGCATCACCCGCTGGCCACGCCCTCGATGTATTAGTATAACCTCATTTTACTTCATATGTCATGTTGTCACTTGAAACGCGAGAGTGGATTCCCTTGAGTTGCGTCTATCGCAAGTCGAATTTTAAGTTGCGTTCAAAACACAAATAATCGTAACACGCGGAACAAGCAAATGGTTTTCCTCGGAATTTTGCAACATATGGCGTGAAACTAGAATTTAAACTCCATTCAGAACATGCGGGCGGCTTACTTCGAAATGATAAATCCGCAAATGGAATTTTAACACATCATTCAAAGACAGAACTGCTTTTAACTTAAGACTAAATATTTGTGAAATCAATCCCTAGCACATGGGAATGGTACCAATTTTTACAGAACACAAACTGCATCTTTTATAACAGCACTTCAAATACGATAATGTTTTTCTACAAAAAGCATCAGAAGATGAATCGACAACTGTAATTTTATCTGTAAGCTAGTACCCAGTTTAATTAGCATTACACTCATTTTCTTATTACACATTTAATTTCTTATTAGTTAAAAAGTAACAAATTGAAAAGGGATGTTGACCGTTCAAAGTATTTGTTTTAATATTTTTTGTGGTTAGCAGGCCGCACCAAAAGTGCTCTCTATATTATTTTCTATGGTGAAATGGGATATACCACAATGGGCCCATGGCCTGAATCCTCTCGGAAACTATAAAACTATTGAAGTACTGTTAAGATGTTTACTTACGAGTACTAATATTTGCTCTGTTCCATTATTTGATCCCACCTCCATATAACTTGATTGCCTGTCAACTAGGTGCATTTTCAAGGTGGAAATAATAGTATTCATTTCATTTGATCGTGCCATCTCTTCCTTGGGCATCTTCGACATCTTCAGCCATTCGCTTCCAATTCATAATCTTTTTCTTCGTTCTTCACTTACGTCTCATTTAACCACAAATAATTATAAGATTCGTGTCTTTGTCGGGCATTTCCAACTTTTTCTACAATTCACTTCATGTAGTATCGTGAAATCCACAATGGTACTCTTAAAAAACCACATTAAGAAGACTTTAATTCCTCTGTATCTCTTTCCAATGCAGAGATAATGGGTTAAGTCTTTTTCGGGCGTCCCCGACTTTAAATCATCCTCTAAACACTATAATTAACGCGTACGGGACAAACGAAGAAACATTTATTTTTTTAAATATAGCTACCACATTATTGTAAAAACCCGAATGGGCGTATAATATATATAAATAATTTGTGATTTTTTTCGTATATTCCAGATCAGCTATGTTGGTACGCCAAGTACGGATCTTGGCGTTCCTCGGCCAACAGCTCTGAAGAAATGGAAGAACGCCAAGCTTTACTAAACCAGTTCATCACCAACAAGAATGGCGAGCGAATCAGTCAGAACGATGTGAGAAAGCTCTGTCCTAACTACGACATTATGCGGTGCGACGCTTGCCGAAGGCTCAGAGGTAAGTTCCTTATTTTGAATATTTTTAAAAAATACTTTTTTCATTGGTTTGTATTGAATTCAAAGTTTTTTTGGCACCACATTGTTCCAATCTTAAAAAACGCGGACATTTTCACATTTTGCGTTTAGTTCCAAACATCACGTTTCTTCAGATGACATTTGCAATGTCATTGACCCGGTCTGTTTTGAATTGCTTCGAAATTTGGCCAATTCGATTATGCGATTCGAATTTGCTTGGGTAAATTGATATTTCGCATTAAAAAATGACTCTGATAGTGCCGCAAATGGGTATTACTGCTTTTTTACATTTTCACTGCGCGACCGATCGATATTTGTCAAATCAACCAGATTGTTAATAATGTCCGCGATCTCAGTCTTAATACGATCGTAATAAGTTTCTAATACTAGGGATTCTGGCGGTTTAAAAATCTTTCAACTAATACTTCTGTATTATACTACTTTCAACTAATATTTCGGCCGGAATACGCAGTACGCATGCGCGTGATTATGAGTAACGTTTTCTACAAACTCGTTCTTATACCTCCGTATTATCTATTATGCGTAAGACTGATAGTGTTCAAAAATCAAGCAAAAATACTCACGCATAATAATTATAAAAAAAATTTAAATAATGTTTAATGTTTTTTAGTGTTTTACTGTCTACCATTTTTGGAACAAATAGAGGTAATGATATCCTCACAGGGATCTCCCGTGCTGAGGATTTAATTTACAAATTATTAAAAATTAGTATAATGGATAAAATGAAGTAATTAGTGTTTTTCTTAAAGAATTATAAATATATTTATGTTTTTTTCCGAAACAACTAAAATATACTACATCGTATTTTTGAGTACAGTTGAGTGGTTTTGGTTTCAGTCTGTATTTGGTTCGCGATATAACATTAGCGCGCTCCCTCTATCATTTGTATTTACATATCATCTCCCTTTCGAAGCATCTTCAGTAAGCTTATTTCTTTTAACGTTTACCAGAGCCTTAGACCACTGAAGCTTAGAAAAATCAAAATTTAGCAGATACTTCGTACTTATTCTTAATTTTATTTTAAATTAGATACCTATATAATCAAAAAATCTTTTTGGATTTCAAATCCAAAATGCGCGCCATGTTAATTCATTTTTTGAATTTTTATGATTCGCTGAGGTTGGAATACTATTTATGCCATACTTTCTTCAAATTTATTTATTTTTTTTCATTATTACTTATACCTAAGTAAATATTTGAAAAAAAATTCTAATCCCAGATGAAATAGCTAAGATATTGTATGGACCTACTTAATATGCGATTAGCAATATAAAAATGAATATACCTACCTCATCACTTATACTAAAATGCGATTTGTATTTTTACTGCCAACTTGCATACAACTTCCAATCAAAAGGATAACCCATTACTTGCGGTTCGAAGTTGGGACTGCATAAATTGTCAATAGCGATGGGAACAAACGATGAATCATCGATGATTTACTCGATCTTTGTTACCATCGAAATATTTCGATTCATTGTCACGGACAAATCGATTCAGTCAAATCATAGTCCGAGACAATCGTTTTGAAACGTTATCGAACAAGAAATCGATTCTGCCGAAAATCATTCAAAATCACAGCAGTCACGTCATCGGTCGGAATTCCCCAGAAAACGTTAATCGATTCCCAAATCCGAAATACGTCAAAAATATCTCGGATTGCTTGACAAACGAGATATTTTTCCCTTGGTACATTGTATTACGTACTATCTAATATGATGTAATTGTAAAATGTTGGTAATGATAGGTATTGGATGTTTAATTATAGTATGATTTACCAACCGACGAAGCTACGAGTATGTTTATTTATTATTTTATTTTAGGACTTACGAGGCCCGTATTGTGTGTAAAAACATGGCATTCTGACTTTTTTTACTTGAATAAGGGAAGGTTATTCATAATAAAAATTATATAATATTTTGGCACCGTTTCTGTGAAAAAACCCCTCGAGGGCACTTTATGAATATTTCTTGTGAAAAACACAATCGGCCCGATACATAAATTTTTATATGGTTTTGGTTTAGCGTCCAGGTTATAATTTCCGCGGGGATGAAAGATTGTATTATTTCTTCTTTTGAATAATGACTTTACTGAAAACATAAGCATAAAAAACGAGCATAACAATAGATTGGGCCACATAATAAATAAACAATAAACATCAATAAGCCAGTATGAAAACATTGGTTTTGCCCATTTTTTGCAAATAAAGTACTTACCTATGAAAATGTTGCCATTCCCCCCCGAAACCCTCCCGCGGGCAAAAAACTTATTGCTTTTGCTGAACTCAGAGCGATTAATTCGATTAATCACTCGATTCTTTTGACGTTTCGATTAAAATATTTCGATCTTGTAAATGATCTTGTAATCACGCCCAACTAATTGTCAACTCTAATAATCAACCACAAGAATCTTCTCAAAGGCCTTATTTTTTCTATGGACCCTAGAGGTAAATGTTATTTGGAAGAATTAGTTCTGAAACATAATTTCAGCAAAAAGTAATTATCATGCCGAAATCAAATACACCTAAGTTAGTTTATCTTTTTGACTACTTATAATAAATATCTATGCAAACCAGACAAAGTCTTTTCTTCCTGTGTCCCATTCTTTAGTACGTACAGCCATTGCCGTGAAACATCCCCTCCCCCCACCCAACTGACGATAATAAATTAATTTCACCACCACAATTTTAGCAGCACCAGTCTGCAGGGTTTTCATTATAAACCAACAAATTGCGTCGAGTCGAGAACCAGCCAGTAATATTGTACAGCCTTTGTGATCGTGAAATCGTGACGAAAAACAACCGAAATTTTAATCATCTACATAAAATCAAACGAACTACGCTGCCTTTACATTGGGAAATAAACCCCTGAATTTCATCGTAAGCAACAAACCATGACGAAAAAAATCCCATTTTAAATAATAAATCAATAATCAAGAGGAATATTCAGCAATAGTAAACACCCTTTGCATTACAAAACAATTCCTGTTGATACATCGGAAGCAAAAAGCATGACGGTAAATCACCATTTGCATCACAAAACAACTCCTCTATACAGTAAGCAGGATAAATTAATGACAGATTATATCAAGCTGCTGTGCTGAATGCTTTTTGCACTACATAACAACCCCATGAAATGACAACTCCCCTGAATTGCCGGGTAAGCAAAAAACATGCTGAATAAACAAATTTTAAGCATTTCAATAATCAACGAAGAAATACAATTACATAAATCTGGAATC
Source organism: Hesperophylax magnus (assembly GCA_026573805.1). Taxonomy (NCBI): domain Eukaryota; kingdom Metazoa; phylum Arthropoda; class Insecta; order Trichoptera; family Limnephilidae; genus Hesperophylax; species Hesperophylax magnus. The sequence continues at coordinate 4,224,065 of JAIUSX010000060.1, forward strand.
GCTGCAGATCCTTGTTGGATACTATTTGTATGACGAAAGAATCATTTGAATGTAAAATGTTTTTTAGCCTAATCTTCGTTAATTCCCCTTGCACTTGTTTATTTAGATCTTAATGTGTTTCAGTGATATTAAAGTTTAAATGTGATTTTGAACAAATAAAATAAAAATATCCAATTCAAAAACGTTTTCTCGGAAAGCCCTTTTCAAGAATTAATTTCATATCAGGTGAAACGAAAAAAGGTTTATAATGCTTATGTATATTTTAAAATTATCCTTTTTTTAAAAAAAAACCCCAAAACGAAAAATTTTACAGTTTTAAAACATTTCTTACACTGTAGCAATCGCATTGGAAATATGAGAAACTGTTTTTTAGTACAAAAGAAAATAATCAAACAGTCCCGTCCCAAGCTTTCTGATCAAAACCCATTTTAATAAACTTTAAGAAACGAGTAAATGAAATCAAAGGTTTAATGAGTAAAGAAGACCTGTCCTGTAATAAACATAAAAGATTGAGTAATAAAAACAAACTGTCTCTGTTTCCAATATAACCATCTCATAATCTAACCCCAAACACCGATCTCTATGTCAATTTTAAGAACCCAGTGAAAGAACCCAAGAACCCAAAAACCCAATTCAAGGTAAATATTAAGAATCCAGTGTAAACTCAGTGATTTTATAAGACTTTTCCTGTTATAAACATTATATATTGAATGTTCTCTGGTCAAAAGATAATTTGATATATTTTGTATAACAGAGAAGTTCTGCTACTATGCGGCGTACGGGCGATGGCCCACTGCGGTTGTCCCAAAGCTCGTTGAAAGGAAGCGATTCTTCTATGTGGGAGAGAGACCGCTGAACCCGAGCGAGATAGAGAGGAAGTGCCCACACTACTTCCAAAAGCTGAAGAACCGTAAGACGCATCGCAAGATCTACATTCCCGAGTGTCATCAGGACTACTCCACGCCCACGCCGCCAACTCCTTCTCCGACAGGCCAATCTACGAATTCTACAACGTCAAGTACTTCACAACCTTCAACACTACCACCATATAGTCCACCGCCAAGCACTCCTCCACCTTCAACTCTCCCACCAACTACTCCACCAACTTCAACTCTCCCACCAACTACTCCGCCACCTTCAACTCTCCCACCAACTACTCCACCACCTTCAACTCTCCCACCAACTACTGCGCCACCTTCAACTCTCCCACCAACTACTCCGTCACCTTCAACTCTCCCACCAACAACTCCACCAACTTCAACTCTCCCACCAACTACTCCGCCACCTTCAACTCTCCCACCAACTACTCCACCACCTTCAACTCTCCCACCAACTACTCCGCCACCTTCAACTTTCCCACCAACTACTCCGTCACCTTCAACTCTACCACCAACTACTCCGTCACATTCAACTCTCCCACCAACTACTCCACCACCTTCAACTCTCCCACCAACTACTCCGTCACCTTCAACTCTCCCACCAACTAATCGGCCACTTTCAACTCTACCACCAACTACTCCGCCACATTCAACTCTCCCACCAACTACTCCACCACCTTCAACACTCCCACCAACTACTCCGCCACCTTCAACTCTCCCACCAACTAATCGGCCACTTTCAACTCTACCACCAACTACTCCGTCACCTTCAACTCTCCCACCAACTACTCCACAACCTTCAACTCTCCCACCAACTACTCCGTCACCTTCAACTCTACCACCAACTACTCCACCACCTTCAACTCTCCCACCAACTACTCCGCCACCTTCAACTCTCCCACCAACTACTCCACCACCTTCAACTCTCCCACCAACTACTCCGCCACCTTCAACTTTCCCACCAACTACTCCGTCACCTTCAACTCTACCACCAACTACTCCGTCACATTCAACTCTCCCACCAACTACTCCACCACCTTCAACTCTCCCACCAATTACTCCGTCACCTTCAACTCTCCCACCAACTAATCGGCCACTTTCAACTCTACCACCAACTACTCCGCCACATTCAACTCTCCCACCAACTACTCCACCACCTTCAACACTCCCACCAACTACTCCGCCACCTTCAACTCTCCCACCAACTAATCGGCCACTTTCAACTCTACCACCAACTACTCCGTCACCTTCAACTCTCCCACCAACTACTCCACAACCTTCAACTCTCCCACCAACTACTCCGTCACCTTCAACTCTACCACCAACTACTCCGCCACATTCAACTCTCCCTCCAACTACTCCGACACCTTCGACTCTACCACCTAAGATTCCACTACCTTGTCATCACCACATAAAACCAAGTACTCCACCACCGTCAACTCCTCCCCCAAGTACTCCCCAACTTTCAACACTACCACCAACTACTCCACCACCTTCAACACTACCACCATATAGTCCACCGCCTAGTACTCTACCGCCAATCACTCCTCCACCTTCAACTCTCCCACCAACTACTCCACCACCTTCAACTCTCCCACCAACTACTCCACCACCTTCAACTCTACCACCAACTACTCCGCCACCTTCAACTTTCCCACCAACTACTCCACCACCTTCAACTCTCCCACCAACTACTCCGCCACCTTCAACTCTACCACCAACTACTCCGCCACCTTCAACTATCCCACCAACTACTCCGCCACCTTCAACTCTCCCACCAACTACTCCGTCACCTTCAACTCTACCACCAACTACTCCGCCACCTTCAACTCTACCACCTAAGATTCCACTACCTTGTCATCACCACATAACACCAAGTACTCCACCACCGTCAACTCCTCCCCCAAGTAGTCCCCAACCTTCAACACTACCACCATATAGTCCACCGCCTAGTACTCTACCGCCAAGTACTCCTCCACCTCCAACTCTCCCCCCAACTACTCCGCCACCTTCAACTCTCCCACCAACTACTCCACCACCTTCAACTCTCCCACCAACTACTCCGTCGCCTTCAACTCTCCCACCAACTACTTTGTCACCTTCAACTCTCCCACCAACTACTCCACCACCTTCAACTCTCCCACCAACTACTCTACCACCTTCAACACTCCCACCAACGACTCCGTCACCTTCAACTCTACCACCAACTACTCCGCCACCTTCAACTCTCCCACCAACTACTCCGTCACCTTCAACTCTACCACCAACTACTCCACCACCTTCAACTCTACCACCTAAGATTCCACTACCTTGTCATCACCACATTACACCAAGTACTCCACCACCGTCAACTCCTCCCCCAAGTACTCCCCAACCTTCAACACTACCACCAACTACTCCACCACCTTCAACACTACCACCATATAGTCCACCGCCTAGTACTCTACCGCCAATCACTCCTCCACCTTCAACTCTCCCACCAACTACTCCACCACCTTCAACTCTCCCACCAACTACTCCGTCACCTTCAACTCTCCCACCAACTACTCCACCACCTTCAACTCTCCCACCAACTACTCCGCCACCTTCAACTCCTCCACCAACTACCCCGCCACCTTCAACTCTCCCACCAACTACTCCGCCACCTTCAACTCTCCCACCAACTACTCCGCCACCTTCAACTCCTCCACCAAGTACTCGGCCACCTTGTACTCACCCGGTTACAACAAGCACTCCACCACCGTCAACTTGTCCACCTAGTACTCCACCACCTTCAACACTACCACCAAAAACTCCACTACCTTGTCATCACCATATTACACCAAGTACTCCCCAACCTTCAACATATCCACCAACTACTCCACCACCTTCAACACTGCCACCAACTACTCCACCACCTTCAACACTGCCACCAACTACTCCACCACCTTCAACACTACCACCATTTAGTCCACCGCCTAGTACTCCACCGCCAAGCACTCCTCCACCGTCAACTCCTCCACCAACAACCTTACCACCGTCTTCTCCTCCGCCAAGTACACCCTCACCTTCAACTCTCCCACCAACTACTCCGCCACCTTCAACTCTCCCACCAACTACTCCGCCACCTTCAACTCCTCCACCAAGTACTCGGCCACCTTGTACTCACCCGGTTACAACAAGCACTCCACCACCGTCAACTTGTCCACCTAGTACTCCACCACCTTCAACACTACCACCAAAAACTCCACTACCTTGTCATCACCATATTACACCAAGTACTCCCCAACCTTCAACATATCCACCAACTACTCCACCACCTTCAACACTGCCACCAACTACTCCACCACCTTCAACACTGCCACCAACTACTCCACCACCTTCAACACTACCACCATTTAGTCCACCGCCTAGTACTCCACCGCCAAGCACTCCTCCACCGTCAACTCCTCCACCAACAACCTTACCACCGTCTTCTCCTCCGCCAAGTACACCCTCACCTTCAACTCTCCCACCAACTACTCCGCCACCTTCAACTCTCCCACCAACTACTCCGCCACCTTCAACTCCTCCACCAAGTACTCGGCCACCTTGTACTCACCCGGTTACAACAAGCACTCCACCACCGTCAACTTGTCCACCTAGTACTCCACCACCTTCAACACTACCACCAAAAACTCCACTACCTTGTCATCACCATATTACACCAAGTACTCCCCAACCTTCAACATATCCACCAACTACTCCACCACCTTCAACACTGCCACCAACTACTCCACCACCTTCAACACTGCCACCAACTACTCCACCACCTTCAACACTACCACCATTTAGTCCACCGCCTAGTACTCCACCGCCAAGCACTCCTCCACCGTCAACTCCTCCACCAACAACCTTACCACCGTCTTCTCCTCCGCCAAGTACACCCTCACCTTCAACTCTCCCACCAACTACTCCGCCACCTTCAACTTTCCCACCAACTACTCCACCACCTTCAACTCTACCACCAACGACTCAGCCACCTTCAACTCTACCACCAACGACTCAGCCACCTTCAACTCTCCTACCAACTACTCCGCCACCTTCAACTCTCCCACCAACTACTCCACCACCTTCAACTCCTCCACCAAGTACTCCGCCACCTTGTACTCACCTGGTTACACCAAGCCCTCCACCACAGACAACTTGTCCACCTAGTACTCCCCCACCTTCAACAATACCACCAATCACTCCACTACCTTGTCATCACCATATTACACCAAGTACTCCCCAACCTTCAACATTACCACCAACTACTCCACCACCTTCAACACTACCACCATTTAGTCCACCGCCTAGTACTCCACCGCCAAGCACTCCTCCACCGTCAACTCCTCCACCAACAACCTTACCACCGTCTACTCCTCCGCCAAGTACAGCATCACCTTCAACTCTCCCACCAACTACTCCACCACCTTCAACTCCTCCACCAAGTACTCCGCCACCTTGTACTCACCTGGTTACACCAAGCCCTCCACCACCGACAACTTGTCCACCTATTACTCCCCCACCTTCAACAATACCACCAATCACTCCACTTCCTTGTCATCACCATATTACACCAAGTACTCCCCAACCTTCAACATTACCACCAACTACTCCACCACCTTCAACACTACCACCATTTAGTCCACCGCCTAGTACTCTACCGCCAAGCACTCCTCCACCGTCAACTCCTCCACCAACAACCTTACCACCGTCTACTCTTCCGCCAAGTACACCCTCACCTTCAACTCTCCCACCAACTACTCCGCCACCTTCAACTCTCCCACCAACTACTCCGCCACCTTCAACTCTCCCACCAACTACTCCACCACCTTCAACTCTTCCACCAAGTACTCCGCCACCTTGTACTCACCTGGTTACACCAAGCCCTCCACCACCGACAACTTGTCCACCTAGTATTCCTTCACCTTCAACACTACCACCAATCACTCTACTACCTTGTCATCAACATATTACACCAAGTACTCCCCAACCTTCAACATTACCACCAACTACTCCACCACCTTCAACACTACCACCATTTAGTCCACCGCCTAGTACTCCACCGCCAAGCACTCCTCCACCGTCAACTCCTCCACCAACAACCTTACCCCCGTCTACTCCTCCGCCAAGTACACCCTCACCTTCAACTCTCCCACCAACTACTCAGCCACCTTCAACTCTCCCACCAACTACTCCGCCACCTTCAACCCTCCCACCCACTACTCTGCCACCTTCAACTTTCCCACCAACTACTTCGCCACCTTCAACCCTCCCACCCACTACTCTGCCACCTTCAACTCTCCCACCAACTACTCCGCCATCTTCAACCCTCTCACCCACTACTCTGCCACCTTCAACTCTCCCACCAACTACTCCCCCACCTTCAACTCTCCCACCAACTACTCCGCCACCTTCAACCCTCCCATCCACTACTCTGCCACCTTCAACTCTCCCACCAACTACTCCGCCACCTTCAACTCTACCACCAACTACTCCGCCACCTTCAACTCTCTCACCAACTACTCTGCCACCTTCAACTCTACCACCAACTACTCCGCCACCTTCAACTCTACCACCAACTACTCCGCCACCTTCAACTCTCTCACCAACTACTCTGCCACCTTCAACTCTACCACCAACTACTCCGCCACCTTCAACTCTCTCACCAACTACTCCCCCACCTTCAACTCTCTCACCAACTACTCTGCCACCTTCAACTCTACCACCAACTACTCCGACACCTTCAACTATACCACCAACCGTTCCATCGCCATCTCCCTCCCCAACGGAAAGTACAGTTTACACAGAGTGTCCCACCACCCTCCAGGATACAACCTGCTCCCCTACCACTGTCTTTGAGCCACCTTGCGACTATGGTATGGACGTTCAAGGATATGGTCGTGTTCCAAAGGATTTCCAGGATCACGAAAAGGGCCACGTAAGAGGGAAAGGACGCCGAAACGGTCATGGAAGTGGTCACAATTAATGTGTAGCATAAACTGCAATTAAAAAATTTATAATTCTTTTAAACTATCCGATTTCCCTCCAACTTTTTTATAATTCTTGAATCAAACACATCGTGTACTTTCAGTAGCACAAAAATATTGAATTCGTGAAAATGCACAATTATTCATTACTTGGTTTCCCTTTGTCATAAAAAATCTGTACATAATAGTAACTTTAATACAAAACGCAACATTACAAAGAAAATATTGAATTTCCCAGTTTATTTGCTGCCAAGCTTTTTGCTGTCACTACTTTGGACATGAAACGCCACGTAGAAATCAAATATTTCCAAGTTATCTTCTCTCGAAATTTAACCATTTATGTATTAATATTTGACATTTTAATGTCATTCGGTTTACTAATTTTTTTTCACAATACGAGTTTCTAATACTGAAAACTTTTTAAAAACATTTTTTCATTAGTTTCCATATAAAAAAAATATTGATCACTTTCTTATTGAGTTGTACAAAACGTTCGTATAAATATCTTTGTAATTATTATTATTTCTCAGCGCTCGGTCGGTCAGCTGTTTTATAAATTACATAAAATTTTAAATCATACTATTTTATTCTTTCTATTGTACAAGTTTCCAAATTAATAATAATAATGCTGTTAACTACGTAGAATTACTTCGCCGCAGTTAAGCTACTTTTGCGCTAGATATTTTTTTTATTGTAATTAAAACTATTCCCCCCCCAAAGTTCACGGTACAAGTTTGGACACCGGTGTGAATTTTTTCTGTTTATTAATGCTAGAATTAACTCTATGAACTATGTGAAATTTTTTCATGAAATGCCATTATTTGTTAATTTCTTGGGATATATTATATGCTCATTCATAATTTCGATTAATTTTGTGCTTCTGACAAAGGCAATAAGATTTATTCTCATACCCAACTCAAGTTACCAAATTCTTTCATATAACCAAAATATATCTATATCATTTTCTCGTATAATTTCTAACACTACTAAATATTTAGATTTCTAATAATTTGTCACCACTTTTGACAAATAGTTTTGTAGTAATTGATTTCATTCTGTTAAAAATATTTATGTATGCATTTACTTTGTGAAATTTAATCTTATAATAAACTATTCTATTTCAAAAAACGTACACTTTTTATTTAGGACTGAAAAAAATTTAGAATGCAAAATGATTGGTTTAGCGCTAAATAAAGCATTTATTTATAAACCACATTTACGGGCACCTAAAAATTGAAACATTGCATGATTTATCACTGTAAATAGGTACAATAAGTACGTATAACGCCGTGTAATTTTGTATAATTATGAATAATGGAACGACCATGGATTTTTAAAGTTTTTTGTATGAATGACCACTGCACCAAGGATAAAACATGTCTTAAGGTGAATGGGAACAGGGTAGTTTGAAGCACAATTCTCTTCTCCTACAGCTTTCATTTGCGAAACAGCGGATTCACAAAAAAACGGGTATTTGTGGTTACAAAAGGTGAAAACTGTGGAGAGCAAGGGATGGGTTTGGGATTATGAAAAAAAACCACAATATTATCTAGAAAGTACACGGGTCTTGTTTGTTTAGTATAAATGGTGTTGAGATGCCCCCTGCCTGCAAGGGTCTAGTAGAATCCACCTCCATAATCCAAGCGAGGGCACTACGAATTAAAAATGGTTAAAATTAAACTAAAGGAGAGTCATAAATCTGATGGCCAAGTCAAATGACTATTTTAATGTGAAGATAAAAGGCGGAGTTTAACCATTTCCCTGCGATAAGTATACATTGACTAGACGCCAATAGGCCATTTGAAGAGTTCATCACCTTTTAAGGACAATCTCTTACCTCTCATATTTATACTTATTCTTCAACTCATTACCGGTTGAAATGTACACTTCATCATTCAATGTTTTAATTGCTGTCGTTTTTTTCATACCAAAGCTGCATGTAGATCCCCGTCCAGATGTTTTAAATGTGAAGAAAATCACCCAGCTGACCAATGTCCTTCTGTCCCACCTAAATATTTAAATTTCTCGGGCGCTCCTTCAGCCATTTTGCACAGAACAATCTCGTAAAAAAAATGATATACCCTCTCAGAACTTGTGTTTTCTGCAGGTTTCTAAACTATTCCCGCCTGTAAAAAAATCATTTACTGAGGATTTATTCAACATCTATTTATCTGACCCCCTCCCCTCCTCAACATCAACTTCTTCTCGTTCAACTAAGTTGACGTACAAAAACCTTATCTCTAAACCGGCTCCTGGATACGATCAGCAACAACACAACTAACTTCTCTTGGAACCCGCTGGTTAATCTCTGTCAAATGCCACAAATGGAAGCGCTAACAATTACATATAATCCGTCCTCAACAAACTCTCACAACCTTTCTGAAAAACTCTCCCAATAAGGAAGTTGAGTGAAAAATATTTTGACTTATAAAAAATATGTTCATGTAGATCAAAAAATATCGATTCTAAATAAATAAATATATTTCTATATTATTATTCTTAGAATTAGTTAAACGTTCTTGAAAAAGCATTCAATAGCAATAGACTGTATACGCTCCACGATTGGTCGAAAGAATTCTGACGTCACATGTGTCGTGACTTGTACGTACAACGGATCACTTATGGTGCATCTCTTTCTATTACATGAGAGATGGTCGGTTTAGATGAGAGAGGTGTATAGGCCAAACGTTTATTTAAGTTTGTCAAATATATGTACGTATTTGTTGTTATTATTATATGAAATGGATTTCTAAAGATACATATTCGTATAGTGCTTTATAATAATATGTTGTTTATTGCATAACTTAGAAGTTTTTATTATTATACATGTCACATAACATGTGATACACTTCAGGCCGCCGGCCGCCCAGAAAAGTCTCACAGTGAACTGGGCTGTAAACCGTTATTTTACTTTTGGTCTTTACTTTTCTGCGCGGTGGTCCTGAATTCGCGCGGGGCAAGTCAACAAATAGCGACGACAATACCGTACCGGGCTTGAAAATCAAATATTCTAACTTAAAATATTAATTTAACTATGAAATCTTAATCAATTTTCTTTTTTTTTAATAACATCAATTCTAATAGACGGTTACCATTGGTAAAAAAATTACTGGAATTCCTTATTGAAGAATTAATTTTTTTTCCATACAAAATCTTTAAGCGACGTGGTTCTTACAGTTTGAATGACGTCACACCCACCCCCGCCTCTTACCGCTCGGATTCCGCTCGTTTTGGCGGGCTTAATAAAATTCAAACTTTGAGAATTAATTTAACTATGAAAACAAACTTTAAAAAAAAAAAAAAATACTCGTATTTAAGTTTGAATGCGAACATTGATAAAAAAAATAAAAAAAATGGACTCAACTTCCTTATTCTTGTTGCAGACTACCTGCAGCAAAAATCGGAAGAAACCGTTTCCGTGTTCTGGGTTTAATTTTTAATTAAAGTTGGGAGCTCGTGCGAGGAGTAACTCTTAAGTTAAAACCAGTATTGTGTTCAAAACATAACAATCAGATTTTATTAGTGGATTTATCTGCTGACACATTTTAAAGAAAAACATTATCGTTTTTGAGGTGCAGTTACACAATCCAAGATGCGGACTGTGTGCTGCAAAATTCGAAGTAAACCATTTCTGGGTGTAGTTTTATTCAAAGCTCGGACTCGCACAGAGATTTAATATTAAGTTAATAGCAGTTTTCTCTTCGGAATGATGTGTTAAAAGTCCACCAGTGGCAGATTAATATATATATGCGGATAGTATATATCAAGAATTCTGAAACCCCCTCACCCTTCGCCAGTAAAATATTGGTGATACTAAAAACATCCGAATGGCCCCCGATGGCGAAAAGGTTCCCTACCCCTACGCTAAATGAACGGAAAGTATGGAACCAGCGGAACTAAAAATGAGTCTGAAATTAATACAACATGCGTTGGACTCATTGAATGAGATTTTCATAGCCTTAAAACCTTTATAATAAATATCGTTTTGTGTTTAGGCTTAGTAATTTGGCTTAGTAAGCCTAAAATCGTTGCAACTTCTCGTAAGACAGCCATGCTTTATTCTCTAGACCAGGGGTTCCCAACCTTTTGTACTCTAGAGCACATTCTTAAATATCGGTAGGGTGGCGGGCACCACCTATTTTTAATCGACAAACTCGGGACAGCAATCACAATCAAAATGACAACAACGCGGTTCCAGGCGGGGAATGCTATTTGCACATCACTCCTTGTACACGCCGAAAATCCGAAGTGAGCCGATGACCGCCGAACCGATCGGGACGGTACGAGCACGTGACTGCTGTCAGTATGGCTGTCGGGGCCATGCTTATTGCTTTCACTGACAGACAGAGACGGCCGAGTCATGTGCCATGTATTTTGTCGCCTTAGACGTTCATCGGCTCAGTTCATGGCGTTCGTTCACTTCGGGTTTTCTGCGTGTACAATGAGTGATGTGCAAATAGAACTCTCCGTTCCAGGCTAGCGTGAAGAGTGCAGTCTGGCTCACCGCTAGACAGGTTGCGACAAGTACTGTCAGCAAAGGAACCACTCATACACACAATATCGCAAGCATACGAACGTATGTAATAAACCTAGTAACTCAAAAAAATTAAAAATCTAACAAATAAATAAAAATAATTCACATTTTTAATTAATGTTTATGAAAAAAATATTTCAATGTCAAATAGTGGCGGGCACATACGAATCGTTCCGCGGGCGCCATGGTGAACCCCTGATCTAGACAATTAATTGATACTAACACATTTTAACATGTAACCTGGTAATTTTTTTTTTTTAGTTTATATATTTACCAAACGCTATACATAACAGGGTATCATAGACTAAACGTCGCCTTATCTATCATATCGCTTAAGTAATCATCAATTTAATCCAATTAATAATACTGTTTTTTTACATCACATCTGACAAGAATTCTTCGAATAAAAAAATTATAATGCATGACCAGACGTCATGTTCAAAAACTCTTCAACTAGAAACTTGCAAAAACTCTGCAACTAGAAATTTATAACTTCACTCAGAAAGCGAGAAGAATTGCCCTTGAATCGCGTCAGCAGAGGAGTTATTGTCTAAATTTTATGTTACGTGTAGAAAATGTGACTAGTTTTAACTTTAAAGTGATTCTGTATGTATTTTGTATGCTACTTGGATTTAATTAGAATTCGAACTGAATTTGGAAAAATAGAATAGTTTCCTTTGCCGAATCTGCAACTGCTTATTTATCGATACATTTTGAAAACAAAAGTGGTTTTAATTTAAGAACAATGCTGAATTCGGGGTCTCGATTTAGTCAAAAACTACACATGGTACACAAAAATGGTTTTCTTCTGATTCCGAAAGCGCATAGTCTGAAACAGGATGTCATGACTGCACTTCAAATACGAGAATGGTTTCAGTCAAATGGTGTGAGCAGATGAATCCACAACTGGAATTTCATCACATTTTGAAGTCCGATTTACATTTTGAACTCAATACTGGTTTTATCTTGTGTGAATCTGTGTGCGAGTACTTATAATATGCAAATCATTTTCCTCAGAATTTTGCAGCATATGGTATGCGTCTTGAATTTTAAACTTTACTCGTAAGATGATTATTGTTATGTTCGAAATGTATCGGCAGATGAATCCGCAACTGAAATTTTATGTAAGATTCTGAACAAAAAACTGGTTCACTCGGAACATAAGAACAGTTTCCTTCGAAATGCGTCAGCAGATGAAACCATAACTGGAATTTTAACTTCTCATTCGGAACACAAAATTGGTTTTAACGTGAGTGAATCTTTGTGCGAGTCTTAGCTTTAAATTTATAATGCAACAAGAACATGAAATTGGTTTTCCAACGATTTTATTAAGCACATAGTCTGCAACTCAAATTTCATACTTTGCACTTGGAACTTGAAATGGTTTCTTAAGAAATGTATCAACAGATAAAACCACAACTGGAATTTCATCAGTACATTCTGAACACAAAACCGGGTTTCACAAATATGCCTGCTTACGCTAGGATCACATGCGAAACAAGCAAATGGTTTTCCGTAGATTTTTGCAGCATGTCAGAATTTTTTTCTCCACTCGGAACTTGAAAACGATTTTTAATTTCATCTGGCGTTTGGAAAAGAAAACGTTTAGAGAGTAAATCGTATGAGTATCCCAGAACTTGACAATGGTTTCCTTCAAATTTTTGCAGCATATAGTCTGCAACTAGAAATATATAACTGCACTTGGAACATGAGAATGGTTGCCTTTGATATGCGTTAATACATGAATCCGCAACTGGAATTTTTTCGTGCTTTCGAAACACAAGACTGGTTTTATCTGAAGGACGAATCTGCATACGAGTCCACCAGTCCACAAGCATTATGATTGTCATTATACAGGGTGTATCGGCACGTACCCGACAAACTTTAACCAGCTATTCCTTAGCACATTTGGAGTAAAAAATGTTATGGGCACTTTGCTGTCCGGTAACATTTTTTGTTAATAAAAAATTTATTATTAATATTTTCACCACATGTCACCAATGTTTTATCCTTTGTCAAAGTTTGAAAACCCGTCTGGCAATATTTTGTTCGAGTTTCGTTGAATAATGTACGTACGTACCTACGTTGGCGCGCTTTTACAATCACAACGAAATGGCACAGCACCATTCGTCTCATTTTTAAATATTATTATTTAGTGTGTACGAAAGAGCGAGGACACTTTTTGACGCACTTGCTAATAACAGCTGTTGAACGCGAGAAACGAGGCAAATGACAGTGACGGAATGTGGATTTTTTATTTAATTTTTGTTTTTAATGGAAAAAAAATGTTACCGGACAGCAAAGCGCCCATATCATTTTTTACTCCAAATGTGCTGAGGAATAGCTGGTTAAAGTCGGGTACTTGCCGATAAACCCTGTATTTATAACTGCGCACGGAACACGAAAATGATTTATTTGATTTGTTTAAATAACCGAACGTGGATCTGAGAAATGGTGAAAGAAAACCGTTTTCGCGTTCTTAATGTAATTTTTTTTACGGTTCTTTCAGCACGACACACCAAGAGTGCTCGCAGGTCGCACAAAAAATTCTCGCGGGCTGCAGTTTCACAACTTCTGTTAACGTATAAAAAATACTGAAGCGTTAATCTTATACAAAGTTGTAAACTTTATTATTGTTTCATCACATAAAGAAAATATTTATAGAAAAAAGTAAGTTTATTCATTTGTCCACTCGAATGACTTACGGCATATTATGCCGAGATTGCAAAACGTCTTAAGTGATCGCACGCTCGAATTTTTAATAATTTTTTATAAATCCAAAATATTCGGGATAAACGGTAATATATAGGTAAATTCAATGGTTATATATATCATTATTATCAGTTAATATGTCTACGTATTAAAATTCAGAGGTACGATTTTTTTTAAATGTGGGCGAAAATTTTAAACTCAAACTTCAATAACTCAACTCATATTCCAAATGTTGATGCGAGTACACAGTTGGTTATGTATTCAATAATAAAAAAATTAAGTTTACAAAAAAAATACAGTTCATTTACAAACAAGTTCTGCACTTTCATAATGTCTTCAAAAGGCAAAACAATTGTCACTCATAATAGTAATTACACAGCAGAACTGCATAACCTCACTTCATTCCTATACCCAATTACCTATCCTATTCTGACAAAAACAAAGTAAAACTGTGGAGTACCTACCGCAGAGACAATTCATCATTACCTTGCAACTCTATTGAGACAAGACATGACTTTAATCCTAGGGTTATGTATATTAATATCGTGTCTGCTAAAGGAACCTGGAAAGTTTACACATATGATCTGACAAGACGTGTTCAAAGTAAGTCAGTACCTGATCATTATAATACGAACCATTATTTCTTCCACAGAACAAATGTGCTACTATGCGGCTACAGGAATATGGAAGGATAGGTTAGTACCGTACATCGACGAGCAAAGAAAATTCTTCTATATAGGGGAGAGAAGAAACACCGCTGCCGAAATATACAGAAAGTGTTCCGACTTCCTCCACAAGTTGAAGAATCCTAATGCTCATAAAAAAGTCTTCATACCCCACTGCCCATGCAAGTACTGCACAACCAAAAAGCCTAACACTACGTCGTCAAACACATCATTACCAACAACCACATCACAACAAACTCCGACACCATCAGCTGAACCCCCGTCACCGTCACAACCAACACCTTCACCTTCGTTACCAACTCCATCCCCACCAACGGGACCTACTCCATCCCCACCAACGAGACCTATTCCATCCCCACCAACTAGACCGACACCATCTCCACCGACAGGACCAACACCATCACCACCAACTGGACCAACCCCATCCCCACCAACTGGACCAACCCCGTCTCCACCAACTGAACCAACCCCGTCTCCACCAACTGGAATAACACCATCCCCACCAACGGGACCTACTCCATCCCCACCAACAGGACAGACTCCGTCCCCACCAACTGGACCAACACCATCGCCACCGACAGGACCAACACCATCCCCACCAACGGGACCAACCCCATCCCCACCAACTGGACCAACCCCATCCCCACCAACTGGACCAACACCATCCCCACCAACGGGACCTACTCCATCCCCACCAACAGGACCAACTCCGTCCCCACCAACTGGACCAACACCATCTCCACCGACAGGACCAACACCATCCCCACCAACTGGACCAACCCCATCCCAACCAACTGGACCAACACCATCCCCACCGACAGGACCAACCCCATCCCCACCAACTGGACCAACCCCGTCTCCACCAACTGGACCAACCCCATCTCCACCAACTGGACCAACACCATCCCCACCAACGGGACCTACTCCATCCCCACCAACAGGACCTACTCCGTCCCCACCAACTGGACCAACACCATCTCCACCGACAGGACCAACACCATCCCCACCAACTGGACCAACCCCGTCACCACCAACTGGACCAACACCATCCCCACCGACAGGACCAACACCATCCCCACCAACAGAACCAACACCATCCCCACCAACTGGACCAACCCCGTCACCACCAACTGGACCAACACCATCCCCACCAACGGGACCTACTCCATCCCCACCAACAGGACCTACTCCGTCCCCACCAACTGGACCAACCCCGTCCCCACCAACTGGACCAACACCATCTCCACCGACAGGACCAACCCCATCCCCACCAACTGGAACAACCCCATCCCCACCAACTGGACCAACACCATCCCCACCAACGGGACCTACTCCATCCCCACCAACAGGACCTACTCCGTCCCCACCAACTGGACCAACACCATCTCCACCTACAGGACCAACACCATCCCCACCAACTGGACCAACCCCATCCCCACCAACTGGACCAACACCATCCCCACCAACGGGACCTACTCCATCCCCACCGACAGGACCAACCCCATCCCCACCAACTGGACCAACCCCGTCTCCACCAACTGGACCAACACCATCTCCACCGACAGGACCAACACCATCCCCACCAACTGGACCAACCCCGTCACCACCGACTGGACTAACACCATCCCCACCAACTGGACCAACCCCGTCTCCACCAACTGGACCAACACCATCCCCACCGACAGGACCAACCCCATCACCACCAACTGGACCAACCCCATCCCCACCGACTGGACCAACACCATCCCCACCAACGGGACCTACTCCATCCCCACCAACAGGACCGACTCCGTCCCCACCAACTGGACCAACACCATCTCCACCGACAGGACGAACACCATCCCCACCAACTGGACCAACCCCATCCACACCAACTGGACCAACACCATCCCCACCAACGGGACCTACTCCATCCCCACCAACAGGACCTACTCCGTCCCCACCAACTGGACCAACACCATCTCCACCGACAGGATCAACACCATCCCCACCAACTGGACCGACCCCATCCACACCAACTGGACCAACACCATCCCCACCAACGGGACCTACTCCATCCCCACCAACAGGACCTACTCCGTCCCCACCAACTGGACCAACCCCGTCACCACCAACTAGACCAACACCATCTCCACCGACAGGACCAACACCATCCCCACCAACTGGACCAACCCCATCCCCACCAACTGGACCAACACCATCCCCACCAACGGGACCTACTCCATCCCCACCAACAGGACCTACTCCGTCCCCACCAACTGGACCAACACCATCTCCACCAACAGGAAAAACACCATCCCCACCAACTGGACCAACCCCGTCCCCACCAACAGGACCAACCCCGTCCCCACCAACTGGACCAACACCATCTCCACCGACAGGACCAACCCCATCCCCACCAACTGGACCAACCCCATCCCCACCAACTGGACCAACACCATCCCCACCAACGGGACCTACTCCATCCCCACCAACAGGACCTACTCCGTCCCCACCAACTGGACCAACACCATCTCCACCTACAGGACCAACAACATCCCCACCAACTGGACCAACCCCATCCCCACCAACTGGACCAACACCATCCCCACCAACGGGACCTACTCCATCCCCACCGACAGGACCAACCCCATCCCCACCAACTGGACCAACCCCGTCTCCACCAACTGGACCAACCCCATCTCCACCAACTGGACCAACACCATCCCTACCAACGGGACCTACACCATCCCCACCAACAGGACCTACTCCGTCCCCACCAACTGGACCAACACCATCTCCACCGACAGGACCAACACCATCCCCACCAACTGGACCAACCCCATCCCCACCAACTGGACCAACACCATCCCCACCAACGGGACCTACTCCATCCCCACCAACAGGACCTACTCCGTCCCCACCAACTGGACCAACCCCGTCACCACCAACTAGACCAACACCATCTCCACCGACAGGACCAACACCATCCCCACCAACTGGACCAACCCCATCCCCACCAACTGGACCGACACCATCCCCACCAACGGGACCTACTCCATCCCCACCAACAGGACCTACTCCGTCCCCACCAACTGGACCAACCCCGTCACCACCAACTGGACCAACACCATCTCCACCGACAGGACCTACTCCATCCCCACCAACAGGACCAACCCCATCCCCACCAACTGGACCAACACCATCTCCACCGACAGGACCAACACCATCCCCACCAACTGGACCAACCCCGTCACCACCGACTGGACTAACACCATCCCCACCAACTGGACCAACCCCGTCTCCACCAACTGGACCAACACCATCCCCACCGACAGGACCAACCCCATCCCCACCAACTGGACCAACCCCATCCCCACCAACTGGACCAACACCATCCCCACCAACGGGACCTACTCCATCCCCACCAACAGGACCTACTCCGTCCCCACCAACTGGACCAACACCATCCCCACCAACGGGACCTACTCCATCCCCACCAACAGGACCTACTCCGTCCCCACCAACTGGACCAACCCCGTCACCACCAACTGGACCAACACCATCTCCACCGACAGGACCAACACCATCCCCACCGACAGGACCAACCCCATCCCCACCAACTGGACCAACCCCGTCTCCACCAACTGGACCAACACCATCTCCACCGACAGGACCTACTCCATCCCCACCAACAAGACCAACCCCATCCCCACCAACTGGACTAACACCATCTCCACCGACAGGACCAACACCATCCCCACCAACTGGACCAACCCCGTCACCACCGACTGGACTAACACCATCCCCACCAACTGGACCAACCCCGTCTCCACCAACTGGACCAACACCATCCCCACCGACAGGACCAACCCCATCGCCACCAACTGGACCAACCCCATCCCCACCGACTGGACCAACACCATCCTCACCAACGGGACCTACTCCATCCCCACCAACAGGACCGACTCCGTCCCCACCAACTGGACCAACACCATCTCCACCGACAGGACCAACACCATCCCCACCAACTGGACCAACCCCATCCACACCAACTGGACCAACACCATCCCCACCAACGGGACCTACTCCATCCCCACCAACAGGACCTACTCCGTCCCCACCAACTGGACCAACACCATCTCCACCGACAGGACCAACACCATCCCCACCAACTGGACCAACCCCATCCACACCAACTGGACCAACACCATCCCCACCAACGGGACCTACTCCATCCCCACCAACAGGACCTACTCCGTCCCCACCAACTGGACCAACCCCGTCCACACCAACTGGACCTACACCATCTCCACCGACAGGACCAACACCATCCCCACCAACTGGACCAACCCCATCCCCACCAACTGGACCAACACCATCCCCACCAACGGGACCTACTCCATCCCCACCAACAGGACCTACTCCGTCCCCACCAACTGGACCAACCCCATCCCCACCAACTGGACCAACACCATCCCCACCAACGGGACCAACCCCATCCCCACCAACTGGACCAACCCCATCCCCACCAACTGGACCAACACCATCCCCACCAACGGGACCTACTCCATCCCCACCAACAGGACCTACTCCGTCCCCACCAACTGGACCAACCCCGTCACCACCAACTGGACCAACACCATCTCCACCGACAGGACCTACTCCATCCCCACCAACAGGACCTACTCCGTCCACACCAACTGGACCAACACCATCTCCACCGACAGGACCAACACCATCCCCACCAACTGGACCAACCCCATCCCCACCAACTGGACCAACACCATCCCCACCAACGGGACCTACTCCATCCCCACCAACGGGACCTACTCCGTCCCCACCAACTGGACCAACCCCATCCCCACCAACTGGACCAACACCATCCCCACCAACGGGACCTACACCATCCCCACCAACAGGACCTACTCCGTCCCCACCAACTGGACCAACCCCATCCCCACCAACTGGACCAACACCATCCCCACCAACGGGACCTACTCCATCCCCACCAACAGGAACAACTCCGTCCCCACCAACTGGACCAACACCATCTCCACCGACAGGACCAACACCATCCCCACCAACTGGACCAACCCCATCCCCACCAACTGGACCAACACCATCCCCACCAACGGGACCTACTCCATCCCCACCAACAGGACCTACTCCGTCCCCACCAACTGGACCAACACCATCTCCACCAACTGGACCAACACCATCCCCACCAACGGGACCTACTCCATCCCCACCAACAGGACCTACTCCGTCCCCACCAACTGGACCAACACCATCTCCACCGACAGGACCAACACCATCCCCACCAACTGGACCAACCCCGTCACCACCAACTGGACCAACACCATCCCCACCGACAGGACCAACCCCATCCCCACCAACTGGACCAACCCCGTCTCCACCAACTGGACCAACCCCATCTCCACCAACTGGACCAACACCATCCCCACCAACGGGACCTACACCATCCCCACCAACAGGACCTACTCCGTCCCCACCAACTGGACCAACACCATCCCCACCAACGGGACCTACTCCGTCCCCACCAACTGGACCAACACCATCCCCACCAACGGGACCTACACCATCCCCACCAACAGGACCTACTCCGTCACCACCAACTGGACCAACCCCGTCACCACCAACTGGACCAACACCATCCCCACCAACGGGACCAACCCCGTCACCACCAACTGGACCAACACCATCCCCACCAACGGGACCTACTCCGTCCCCACCAACTGGACCAACACCATCCCCACCAACGGGACCTACACCATCCCCACCAACAGGACCTACTCCGTCCCCACCAACTGGACCAACACCATCTCCACCGACCGGACCTACTCCATCCCCACCAACAGGACCTACTCCGTCCCCACCAACTGGACCAACACCATCTCCACCGACAGGACCAACAACATCCCCACCAACTGGACCAACACCATCTCCACCAACTGGACCAACACCATCCCCACCGACAGGACCAACGCCATCCCCACCAACTGGACTAACCCCGTCACCACCAACTGGACCAACACCATCCCCACCAACTGGACCAACCCCGTCACTACCAACGGGACCGACGCCATCCCCACCAACTGGACCAACACCATCCCCACCAACTGGACCAACCCCGTCACCACCAACTGGACCAACACCATCCCCACCAACGGGACCTACTCCATCCCCACCAACTGGACCAACACCATCTCCACCGACAGGACCAACACCATCCCCACCAACTGGACCAACCCCATCCCCACCAAGTGGACCAACCCCGTCTCCACCAACTGAACCAACCCCGTCTCCACCAACTGGAATAACACCATCCCCACCAACGGGACCTACTCCATCCCCACCAACTGGACCAACACCATCTCCACCGACAGGACCAACACCATCCCCACCAACTGGACCAACCCCATCCCCACCAAGTGGACCAACCCCGTCTCCACCAACTGAACCAACCCCGTCTCCACCAACTGGAATAACACCATCCCCACCAACGGGACCAACACCATCCCCACCAACGGGACCTACTCCATCTCCACCGACAGGACCAACACCTTCCCCACAAACTGGACCAACCCCATCCCCACCAACTGGACCAACACCATCCCCACCAACGGGACCTACTCCATCCCCACCAACAGGACCTACTCCGTCCCCACCAACTGGACCAACACCATCCCCACCAACGGGACCTACACCATCCCCACCAACAGGACCTACTCCGTCCCCACCAACTGGACCAACACCATCTCCACCGACAGGACCAACACCATCCCCACCAACTGGACCAACACCATCCCCACCGACAGGACCAACACCATCCCCACCAACTGGACCAACCCCGTCACCACCAACTGGACAAACACCATCTCCACCAACTGGACCAACACCATCCCCACCGACAGGACCAACGCCATCCCCACCAACTGGACTAACCCCGTCACCACCAACTGGACCAACACCATCCCCACCAACTGGACCAACCCCGTCACCACCAACGGGACCGACGCCATCCCCACCAACTGGACCAACACCATCCCCACCAACTGGACCAACCCCGTCACCACCAACTGGACCAACACCATCCCCACCAACGGGACATACTCCATCTCCACCGACAGGACCAACACCTTCCCCACCAACTGGACCAACCCCATCCCCACCAACTGGACCAACACCATCCCCACCAACGGGACCTACTCCATCCCCACCAACAGGACCTACTCCGTCCCCACCAACTGGACCAACACCATCCCCACCAACGGGACCTACACCATCCCCACCAACAGGACCTACTCCGTCCCCACCAACTGGACCAACACCATCTCCACCGACAGGACCAACACCATCCCCACCAACTGGACCAACACCATCCCCACCAACCGGACCTACTCCATCACCACCAACAGGACCTACTCCGTCCCCACCAACTGGACCAACACCATCCCCACCGACAGGACCAACACCATCTCCACCAACTGGACCAACACCATCCCCACCAACGGGACCGACGCCATCCCCACCAACTGGACCAACACCATCTCCACCAACTGGACCAACACCATCCCCACCGACAGGACCAACACCATCTCCACCGACAGGACCAACACCATCCCCACCAACTGGACCAACCCCGTCTCCACCAACTGGACCAACACCATCCCCACCAACCGGACCTACTCCATCCCCACCAACAGGACCTACTCCGTCCCCACCAACTGGACCAACACCATCCCCACCTACTGGACCAACACCATCCCCACCGACAGGACCAACACCATCCCCACCGACAGGACCAACACCATCTCCACCGACAGGACCAACACCATCCCCACCAACTGGACCAACCCCGTCTCCACCAACTGGTCCAACACCATCCCCACCAACCGGACCTACTCCATCTCCACCAACAGGACCTACTCCGTCCCAACCAACTGGACCAACACCATCTCCACCGACAGGACCAACACCATCCCCACCAACTGGACCAACACCATCTCCACCAACTGGACCAACACCATCCCCACCGACAAGACCAACGCCATCCCCACCAACTGGACTAACCCCGTCACCACCAACTGGACCAACACCATCCCCACCAACTGGACCAACCCCGTCACCACCAACGGGACCGACGCCATCCCCACCAACTGGACCAACACCATCCCCACCAACTGGACCAACCCCGTCACCACCAACTGGACCAACACCATCCCCACCAACGGGACCTACTCCATCTCCACCGACAGGACCAACACCTTCCCCACCAACTGGACCAACCCCATCCCCACCAACTGGACCAACACCATCCCCACCAACGGGACCTACTCCATCCCCACCAACAGGACCTACTCCGTCCCCACCAACTGGACCAACACCATCCCCACCAACGGGACCTACACCATCCCCACCAACAGGACCTACTCCGTCCCCACCAACTGGACCAACACCATCTCCACCGACAGGACCAACACCATCCCCACCAACTGGACCAACACCATCCCCACCAACCGGACCTACTCCATCACCACCAACAGGACCTACTCCGTCCCCACCAACTGGACCAACACCATCCCCACCGACAGGACCAACACCATCTCCACCAACTGGACCAACACCATCCCCACCGACAGGACCAACGCCATCCCCACCAACTGGACTAACCCCGTCACCACCAACTGGACCAACACCATCCCCACCAACTGGACCAACTCCGTCACCACCAACGGGACCGACGCCATCCCCACCAACTGGACCAACACCATCCCCACCAACTGGACCAACCCCGTCACCACCAACTGGACCAACACCATCCCCACCAACGGGACCTACTCCATCTCCACCGACAGGACCAACACCTTCCCCACCAACTGGACCAACCCCATCCCCAACAACTGGACCAACACCATCCCCACCAACGGGACCTACTCCATCCCCACCAACAGGACCTACTCCGTCCCCACCAACTGGACCAACACCATCCCCACCAACGGGACCTACACCATCCCCACCAACAGGACCTACTCCGTCCCCACCAACTGGACCAACACCATCTCCACCGACTGGACCAACACCATCCCCACCAACTGGACCAACACCATCCCCACCAACCGGACCTACTCCATCACCACCAACAGGACCTACTCCGTCCCCACCAACTGGACCAACACCATCCCCACCGACAGGACCAACACCATCTCCACAAACTGGACCAACACCATCCCCACCGACAGGACCAACACCATCCCCACCAACTGGACCAACCCCGTCACCACCAACTGGACCAACACCATCTCCACCAACTGGACCAACACCATCCCCACCGACAGGACCAACACCATCTCCACCGACAGGAAAAACACCATCCCCACCGACAGGACCAACGCCATCCCCACCAACTGGACTAACCCCGTCACCACCAACTGGACCAACACCATCCCCACCAACTGGACCAACCCCGTCACCACCAACAGAACCGACGCCATCCCCACCAACTGGACCAACACCATCCCCACCAACTGGACCAACCCCGTCACCACCAACTGGACCAACACCATCCCCACCAACGGGACCTACTCCATCCCCACCAACTGGACCAACACCATCCCCACCAACTGGACCAACACCATCCCCACCAACTGGACCAACACCATCCCCACCAACGGGACCGACGCCATCCCCACCAACTGGACCAACACCATCCCCAACAACGGGACCTACTCCATCCCCACCAACTGGACCAACACCATCTCCACCGACAGGACCAACACCATCCCCACCGACAGGACCAACGCCATCCCCACCAACTGGACCAACCCCGTCACCACCAACGGGACCAACACCATTCCCACCAACTGGACCAACCCCGTCACCACCAACGGGACCGACGCCATCCCCACCAACTGGACCAACACCATCCCCACCAACTGGACCAACCCCGTCACCACCAACTGGACCAACACCATCCCCACCAACGGGACCTACTCCATCCCCACCAACTGGACTAACCCCGTCACCACCAACTGAACCAACACCATCCCCACCAACTGGACCAACCCCGTCACCACCAACGGGACCGACGCCATCCCCACCAACTGGACCAACACCATCCCCACCAACTGGACCAACCCCGTCACCACCAACGGGAACGACGCCATCCCCACCAACTGGACCAACACCATCCCCACCAACTGGACCAACCCCGTCACCACCAACTGGACCAACACCATCCCCACCAACGGGACCTACTCCATCCCCACCAACTGGTCCAACACCATCCCCACCAACTGGACCAACCCCGTCACCACCAACTGGACCAACACCATCCCCACCAACGGGACCTACTCCGTCCCCACCAACTGGACCAACACCATCTCCACCAACTGGACCAACCCCGTCACCACCAACTGGACCAACACCATCTCCACCAACGGGACCTACTCCATCCCCACCAACAGGACCTACTCCGTCCCCACCAACTGGACCAACACCATCTCCACCGACAGGACCAACACCATCCCCACCAACGGGACCGACGCCATCCCCACCAACTGGACCAACACCATCTCCACCAACTGGACCAACACCATCCCCACCGACAGGACCAACACCATCTCCACCGACAGGACCAACACCATCCCCACCAACTGGACCAACCCCGTCTCCACCAACTGGACCAACACCATCCCCACCAACCGGACCTACTCCATCCCCACCAACAGGACCTACTCCGTCCCCACCAACTGGACCAACACCATCCCCACCAACTGGACCAACACCATCCCCACCGACAGGACCAACACCATCTCCACCAACTGGACCAACACCATCTCCACCGACAGGACCAACACCATCCCCACCAACTGGACCAACACCATCCCCACCGACAGGACCAACACCATCTCCACCGACAGGACCAACACCATCCCCACCAACTGGACCAACCCCGTCTCCACCAACTGGACCAACACCATCCCCACCAACTGGACCAACACCATCTCCACCGACTGGACCAACACCATCCCCACCAACTGGACCAACACCATCTCCACCAACTGGACCAACACCATCCCCACCGACAGGACCAACGCCATCCCCACCAACTGGACTAACCCCGTCACCACCAACTGGACCAACACCATCCCCACCAACTGGACCAACCCCGTCACCACCAACGGGACCGACGCCATCCCCACCAACTGGACCAACACCATCCCCACCAACTGCACCAACCCCGTCACCACCAACTGGACCAACACCATCCCCACCAACGGGACCTACTCCATCCCCACCAACTGGACCAACACCATCTCCACCGACAGGACCAACACCATCCCCACCAACTGGACCAACACCATCTCCACCAACTGGACCAACACCATCCCCACCGACAGGACCAACGCCATCCCCACCAACTGGACTAACCCCGTCACCACCAACTGGACCAACACCATCCCCACCAACTGGACCAACCCCGTCACCACCAACGGGACCGACGCCATCCCCACCAACTGGACCAACACCATCCCCACCAACTGGACCAACCCCGTCACCACCAACTGGACCAACACCATCCCCACCAACGGGACCTACTCCATCCCCACCAACTGGACCAACACCATCTCCACCGACAGGACCAACACCATCCCCACCGACAGGACCAACGCCATCCCCACCAACTGGACTAACCCCGTCACCACCAACTGGACCAACACCATCTCCACCAACTGGACCAACCCCGTCTCCACCAACTGGACCAACACCATCCCCACCAACCGGACCTACTCCATCTCCACCAACAGGACCTACTCCGTCCCCACCAACTGGACCAACACCATCTCCACCGACAGGACCAACACCATCCCCACCAACTGGACCAACACCATCCCCACCGACAGGACCAACACCATCTCCACCGACAGGACCAACACCATCCCCACCAACTGGACCAACCCCGTCTCCACCAACTGGACCAACACCATCCCCACCAACCGGACCTACTCCATCTCCACCAACAGGACCTACTCCGTCCCCACCAACTGGACCAACACCATCTCCACCGACTGGACCAACACCATCCCCACCAACTGGACCAACACCATCTCCACCAACTGGACCAACACCATCCCCACCGACAGGACCAACGCCATCCCCACCAACTGGACTAACCCCGTCACCACCAACTGGACCAACACCATCCCCACCAACTGGACCAACCCCGTCACCACCAACGGGACCGACGCCATCCCCACCAACTGGACCAACACCATCCCCACCAACTGCACCAACCCCGTCACCACCAACTGGACCAACACCATCCCCACCAACGGGACCTACTCCATCCCCACCAACTGGACCAACACCATCTCCACCGACAGGACCAACACCATCCCCACCAACTGGACCAACACCATCTCCACCGACAGGACCAACACCATCCCCACCAACTGGACCAACCCCATCCCCACCAAGTGGACCAACCCCGTCTCCACCAACTGAACCAACCCCGTCTCCACCAACTGGAATAACACCATCCCCACCAACGGGACCTACTCCATCCCCACCAACTGGACCAACACCATCTCCACCGACAGGACCAACACCATCCCCACCAACTGGACCAACACCATCTCCACCGACAGGACCAACACCATCCCCACCGACAGGACCAACGCCATCCCCACCAACTGGACTAACCCCGTCTCCACCAACTGGACCAACACCATCTCCACCAACTGGACCAACACCATCCCCACCGACAGGACCAACACCATCCCCACCAACTGGACCAACCCCGTCACCACCAACAGGACCAACACCATCTCCACCAACTGGACCAACACCATCCCCACCGACAGGACCAACACCATCTCCACCGACAGGACCAACACCATCCCCACCAACTGGACCAACCCCGTCTCCACCAACTGGACCAACACCATCCCCACCAACCGGACCTACTCCATCTCCACCAACAGGACCTACTCCGTCCCCACCAACTGGACCAACACCATCTCCACCGACAGGACCAACACCATCCCCACCAACTGGACCAACACCATCTCCACCAACTGGACCAACCCCGTCACCACCAACTGGACCAACACCCTCCCCACCTACGGGACCTACTCCATCCCCACCAACAGGACCTACTCCGTCCCCACCAACTGGACCAACACCATCTCCACCGACAGGACCAACACCATCCCCACCAACGGGACCGACGCCATCCCCACCAACTGGACCAACACCATCTCCACCAACTGGACCAACACCATCCCCACCGACAGGACCAACACCATCTCCACCGACAGGACCAACACCATCCCCACCAACTGGACCAACCCCGTCTCCACCAACTGGACCAACACCATCCCCACCAACCGGACCTACTCCATCCCCACCAACAGGACCTACTCCGTCCCCACCAACTGGACCTACTCCGTCCCCACCAACTGGACCAACACCATCCCCACCAACTGGACCAACACCATCCCCACCGACAGGACCAACACCATCTCCACCAACTGGACCAACACCATCTCCACCGACAGGACCAACACCATCCCCACCAACTGGACCAACACCATCTCCACCAACTGGACCAACACCATCCCCACCGACAGGACCAACGCCATCCCCACCAACTGGACTAACCCCGTCACCACCAACTGGACCAACACCATCCCCACCAACTGGACCAACCCCGTCACCACCAAC
This sequence comes from Hesperophylax magnus, assembly GCA_026573805.1. NCBI lineage: Eukaryota > Metazoa > Arthropoda > Insecta > Trichoptera > Limnephilidae > Hesperophylax > Hesperophylax magnus. Next base: position 4,252,599 of record JAIUSX010000060.1, read on the forward strand.
GGGACCGACGCCATCCCCACCAACTGGACCAACACCATCCCCACCAACTGGACCAACCCCGTCACCACCAACTGGACCAACACCATCCCCACCAACGGGACCTACTCCATCTCCACAGACAGGACCAACACCTTCCCCACCAACTGGACCAACCCCATCCCCACCAACTGGACCAACACCATCCCCACCAACGGGACCTACTCCAACCCCACCGACAGGACCAACACCATCCCCACCAACTGGACTAACCCCGTCACCACCAACTGGACCAACACCATCCCCACCAACTGGACCAACCCCGTCACCACCAACGGGACCGACGCCATCCCCACCAACAGGACCAACACCATCCCCACCAACTGGACCAACACCATCCCCACCAACCGGACCTACTCCATCACCACCAACAGGACCTACTCCGTCCCCACCAACTGGACCAACACCATCCCCACCGACAGGACCAACACCATCTCCACCAACTGGACCAACACCATCCCCACCAACGGGACCGACGCCATCCCCACCAACTGGACCAACACCATCTCCACCAACTGGACCAACACCATCCCCACCGACAGGACCAACACCATCTCCACCGACAGGACCAACACCATCCCCACCAACTGGACCAACCCCGTCTCCACCAACTGGACCAACACCATCCCCACCAACCGGACCTACTCCATCCCCACCAACAGGACCTACTCCGTCCCCACCAACTGGACCAACACCATCCCCACCAACTGGACCAACACCATCCCCACCGACAGGACCAACACCATCCCCACCGACAGGACCAACACCATCTCCACCGACAGGACCAACACCATCCCCACCAACTGGACCAACCCCGTCTCCACCAACTGGACCAACACCATCCCCACCAACCGGACCTACTCCATCTCCACCAACAGGACCTACTCCGTCCCCACCAACTGGACCAACACCATCTCCACCGACAGGACCAACACCATCCCCACCAACTGGACCAACACCATCTCCACCAACTGGACCAACACCATCCCCACCGACAGGACCAACGCCATCCCCACCAACTGGACTAACCCCGTCACCACCAACTGGACTAACCCCGTCACCACCAACTGGACCAACACCATCCCCACCAACTGGACCAACCCCGTCACCACCAACGGGACCGACGCCATCCCCACCAACTGGACCAACACCATCCCCACCAACTGGACCAACCCCGTCACCACCAACTGGACCAACACCATCCCCACCGACAGGACCAACGCCATCCCCACCAACTGGACTAACCCCGTCACCACCAACTGGACCAACACCATCCCCACCAACTGGACCAACCCCGTCACCACCAACGGGACCGACGCCATCCCCACCAACTGGACCAACACCATCCCCACCAACTGGACCAACCCCGTCACCACCAACTGGACCAACACCATCCCCACCAACGGGACCTACTCCATCTCCACCGACAGGACCAACACCTTCCCCACCAACTGGACCAACCCCGTCTCCACCAACTGGACCAACACCATCCCCACCAACCGGACCTACTCCATCCCCACCAACAGGACCTACTCCGTCCCCACCAACTGGACCAACACCATCCCCACCAACTGGACCAACACCATCCCCACCGACAGGACCAACACCATCCCCACCGACAGGACCAACACCATCTCCACCGACAGGACCAACACCATCCCCACCAACTGGACCAACCCCGTCTCCACCAACTGGACCAACACCATCCCCACCAACCGGACCTACTCCATCCCCACCAACAGGACCTACTCCGTCCCCACCAACTGGACCAACACCATCCCCACCAACTGGACCAACACCATCCCCACCGACAGGACCAACACCATCCCCACCGACAGGACCAACACCATCTCCACCGACAGGACCAACACCATCCCCACCAACTGGACCAACCCCGTCTCCACCAACTGGACCAACACCATCCCCACCAACCGGACCTACTCCATCTCCACCAACAGGACCTACTCCGTCCCCACCAACTGGACCAACACCATCTCCACCGACAGGACCAACACCATCCCCACCAACTGGTCCAACACCATCTCCACCAACTGGACCAACACCATCCCCACCGACAGGACCAACGCCATCCCCACCAACTGGACTAACCCCGTCACCACCAACTGGACCAACACCATCCCCACCAACTGGACCAACCCCGTCACCACCAACGGGACCGACGTCATCCCCACCAACTGGACCAACACCATCCCCACCAACTGGACCAACCCCGTCACCACCAACTGGACCAACACCATCCCCACCAACGGGACCTACTCCATCTCCACCGACAGGACCAACACCTTCCCCACCAACTGGACCAACCCCATCCCCACCAACTGGACCAACCCCATCCCCACCAAGTGGACCAACCCCGTCTCCACCAACTGGACCAACACCATTCCCACCAACTGGACCAACCCCGTCACCACCAACGGGACCGACGCCATCCCCACCAACTGGACCAACACCATCCCCACCAACTGGACCAACACCATCCCCACCAACCGGACCTACTCCATCACCACCAACAGGACCTACTCCGTCCCCACCAACTGGACCAACACCATCCCCACCGACAGGACCAACACCATCTCCACCAACTGGACCAACACCATCCCCACCAACGGGACCGACGCCATCCCCACCAACTGGACCAACACCATCTCCACCAACTGGACCAACACCATCCCCACCGACAGGACCAACACCATCTCCACCGACAGGACCAACACCATCCCCACCAACTGGACCAACCCCGTCTCCACCAACTGGACCAACACCATCCCCACCAACCGGACCTACTCCATCCCCACCAACAGGACCTACTCCGTCCCCACCAACTGGACCAACACCATCCCCACCAACTGGACCAACACCATCCCCACCGACAGGACCAACACCATCCCCACCGACAGGACCAACACCATCTCCACCGACAGGACCAACACCATCCCCACCAACTGGACCAACCCCGTCTCCACCAACTGGACCAACACCATCCCCACCAACCGGACCTACTCCATCTCCACCAACAGGACCTACTCCGTCCCCACCAACTGGACCAACACCATCTCCACCGACAGGACCAACACCATCCCCACCAACTGGACCAACACCATCTCCACCAACTGGACCAACACCATCCCCACCGACAGGACCAACGCCATCCCCACCAACTGGACTAACCCCGTCACCACCAACTGGACTAACCCCGTCACCACCAACTGGACCAACACCATCCCCACCAACTGGACCAACCCCGTCACCACCAACGGGACCGACGCCATCCCCACCAACTGGACCAACACCATCCCCACCAACTGGACCAACCCCGTCACCACCAACTGGACCAACACCATCCCCACCGACAGGACCAACGCCATCCCCACCAACTGGACTAACCCCGTCACCACCAACTGGACCAACACCATCCCCACCAACTGGACCAACCCCGTCACCACCAACGGGACCGACGCCATCCCCACCAACTGGACCAACACCATCCCCACCAACTGGACCAACCCCGTCACCACCAACTGGACCAACACCATCCCCACCAACGGGACCTACTCCATCTCCACCGACAGGACCAACACCTTCCCCACCAACTGGACCAACCCCGTCTCCACCAACTGGACCAACACCATCCCCACCAACCGGACCTACTCCATCCCCACCAACAGGACCTACTCCGTCCCCACCAACTGGACCAACACCATCACCACCAACTGGACCAACACCATCCCCACCGACAGGACCAACACCATCCCCACCGACAGGACCAACACCATCTCCACCGACAGGACCAACACCATCCCCACCAACTGGACCAACCCCGTCTCCACCAACTGGACCAACACCATCCCCACCAACCGGACCTACTCCATCCCCACCAACAGGACCTACTCCGTCCCCACCAACTGGACCAACACCATCCCCACCAACTGGACCAACACCATCCCCACCGACAGGACCAACACCATCCCCACCGACAGGACCAACACCATCTCCACCGACAGGACCAACACCATCCCCACCAACTGGACCAACACCATCCCCACCAACTGGACCAACACCATCTCCACCGACAGGACCAACACCATCCCCACCGACAGGACCAACGCCATCCCCACCAACTGGACTAACCCCGTCACCACCAACTGGACCAACACCATCTCCACCAACTGGACCAACACCATCCCCACCGACAGGACCAACACCATCTCCACCGACAGGACCAACACCATCCCCACCAACTGGACCAACCCCGTCTCCACCAACTGTACCAACACCATCCCCACCAACCGGACCTACTCCATCTCCACCAACAGGACCTACTCCGTCCCCACCAACTGGACCAACACCATCTCCACCGACAGGACCAACACCATCCCCACCAACTGGACCAACACCATCCCCACCAACAGGACCTACTCCGTCCCCACCAACTGGACCAACACCATCCCCACCAACGGGACCTACACCATCCCCACCAACAGGACCTACTCCGTCCCCACCAACTGGACCAACACCATCCCCACCAACTGGACCAACCCCGTCACCACCAACTGGACCAACACCATCCCCACCAACGGGACCTACTCCATCTCCACCGACAGGACCAACACCTTCCCCACCAACTGGACCAACCCCGTCTCCACCAACTGGACCAACACCATCCCCACCAACCGGACCTACTCCATCCCCACCAACAGGACCTACTCCGTCCCCACCAACTGGACCAACACCATCACCACCAACTGGACCAACACCATCCCCACCAACTGGACCAACCCCGTCACCACCAACTGGACCAACACCATCCCCACCAACGGGACCTACTCCATCCCCACCAACTGGACCAACACCATCCCCACCAACTGGACCAACACCATCCCCACCGACAGGACCAACACCATCCCCACCGACAGGACCAACACCATCTCCACCGACAGGACCAACACCATCCCCACCAACTGGACCAACCCCGTCTCCACCAACTGGACCAACACCATCCCCACCAACGGGACCTACTCCATCCCCACCAACTGGACCAACACCATCTCCACCGACAGGACCAACACCATCCCCACCAACTGGACCAACACCATCTCCACCGACAGGACCAACACCATCCCCACCGACAGGACCAACGCCATCCCCACCAACTGGACTAACCCCGTCACCACCAACTGGACCAACACCATCTCCACCAACTGGACCAACACCATCCCCACCGACAGGACCAACACCATCTCCACCGACAGGACCAACACCATCCCCACCAACTGGACCAACCCCGTCTCCACCAACTGTACCAACACCATCCCCACCAACCGGACCTACTCCATCTCCACCAACAGGACCTACTCCGTCCCCACCAACTGGACCAACACCATCTCCACCGACAGGACCAACACCATCCCCACCAACTGGACCAACACCATCTCCACCAACTGGACCAACACCATCCCCACCGACAGGACCAACACCATCCCCACCAACTGGACTAACCCCGTCACCACCAACTGGACCAACACCATCCCCACCAACTGGACCAACCCCGTCACCACCAACGGGACCGACGCCATCCCCACCAACTGGACCAACACCATCCCCACCAACTGGACCAACCCCGTCACCACCAACTGGACCAACACCATCCCCACCAACGGGACCTACTCCATCCCCACCAACTGGACCAACACCATCTCCACCGACAGGACCAACACCATCCCCACCGACAGGACCAACGCCATCCCCACCAACTGGACTAACCCCGTCACCACCAACTGGACCAACACCATCCCCACCAACTGGACCAACCCCGTCACCACCAACGGGACCGACGCCATCCCCACCAACTGGACCAACACCATCCCCACCAACTGGACCAACCCCGTCACCACCAACTGGACCAACACCATCCCCACCAACGGGACCTACTCCATCCCCACCAACTGGACCAACACCATCTCCACCGACAGGACCAACACCATCCCCACCGACAGGACCAACGCCATCCCCACCAACTGGACTAACCCCGTCACCACCAACTGGACCAACACCATCCCCACCAACTGGACCAACCCCGTCACCACCAACGGGACCGACGCCATCCCCACCAACTGGACCAACACCATCCCCACCAACTGGACCAACCCCGTCACCACCAACTGGACCAACACCATCCCCACCAACGGGACCTACTCCATCCCCACCAACTGGACCAACACCATCCCCACCAACTGGACCAACCCCGTCACCACCAACGGGACCGACGCCATCCCCACCAACTGGACCAACACCATCCCCACCAACAGGACCTACTCCGTCCCCACCAACTGGACCAACACCATCCCCACCAACGGGACCTACACCATCCCCACCAACAGGACCTACTCCGTCCCCACCAACTGGACCAACACCATCTCCACCGACAGGACCAACACCATCCCCACCAACTGGACCAACACCATCCCCACCAACCGGACCTACTCCATCACCACCAACAGGACCTACTCCGTCCCCACCAACTGGACCAACACCATCCCCACCGACAGGACCAACACCATCTCCACCAACTGGACCAACACCATCCCCACCGACAGGACCAACACCATCCCCACCAACTGGACCAACCCCGTCACCACCAACGGGACCGACGCCATCCCCACCAACTGGACCAACACCATCCCCACCAACTGGACCAACCCCATCACCACCAACTGGACCAACACCATCCCCACCAACGGGACCTACTCCATCTCCACCGACAGGACCAACACCTTCCCCACCAACTGGACCAACCCCATCCCCACCAACTGGACCAACCCCATCCCCACCAAGTGGACCAACCCCGTCTCCACCAACTGAACCAACCCCGTCTCCACCAACTGGAATAACACCATCCCCACCAACGGGACCTACTCCATCCCCACCAACTGGACCAACACCATCTCCACCGACAGGACCAACACCATCCCCACCAACTGGACCAACACCATCTCCACCGACAGGACCAACACCATCCCCACCGACAGGACCAACGCCATCCCCACCAACTGGACTAACCCCGTCACCACCAACTGGACCAACACCATCTCCACCAACTGGACCAACACCATCCCCACCGACAGGACCAACACCATCTCCACCGACAGGACCAACACCATCCCCACCAACTGGACCAACCCCGTCTCCACCAACTGGACCAACACCATCTCCACCAACTGGACCAACACCATCCCCACCAACTGGACCAACCCCGTCTCCACCAACTGGACCAACACCATCCCCACCAACCGGACCTACTCCATCTCCACCAACAGGACCTACTCCGTCCCCACCAACTGGACCAACACCATCTCCACCGACAGGACCAACACCATCCCCACCAACTGGACCAACACCATCTCCACCAACTGGACCAACACCATCCCCACCGACAGGACCAACACCATCCCCACCAACTGGACTAACCCCGTCACCACCAACTGGACCAACACCATCCCCACCAACTGGACCAACCCCGTCACCACCAACGGGACCGACGCCATCCCCACCAACTGGACCAACACCATCCCCACCAACTGGACCAACCCCGTCACCACCAACTGGACCAACACCATCCCCACCAACGGGACCTACTCCATCCCCACCAACTGGACCAACACCATCTCCACCGACAGGACCAACACCATCCCCACCGACAGGACCAACGCCATCCCCACCAACTGGACTAACCCCGTCACCACCAACTGGACCAACACCATCCCCACCAACTGGACCAACCCCGTCACCACCAACGGGACCGACGCCATCCCCACCAACTGGACCAACACCATCCCCACCAACTGGACCAACCCCGTCACCACCAACTGGACCAACACCATCCCCACCAACGGGACCTACTCCATCCCCACCAACTGGACCAACACCATCTCCACCGACAGGACCAACACCATCCCCACCGACAGGACCAACGCCATCCCCACCAACTGGACTAACCCCGTCACCACCAACTGGACCAACACCATTCCCACCAACTGGACCAACCCCGTCACCACCAACGGGACCGACGCCATCCCCACCAACTGGACCAACACCATCCCCACCAACTGGACCAACCCCGTCACCACCAACTGGACCAACACCATCCCCACCAACGGGACCTACTCCATCCCCACCAACTGGACCAACACCATCCCCACCAACTGGACCAACCCCGTCACCACCAACGGGACCGACGCCATCCCCACCAACTGGACCAACACCATCCCCACCAACAGGACCTACTCCGTCCCCACCAACTGGACCAACACCATCCCCACCAACGGGACCTACACCATCCCCACCAACAGGACCTACTCCGTCCCCACCAACTGGACCAACACCATCTCCACCGACAGGACCAACACCATCCCCACCAACTGGACCAACACCATCCCCACCAACCGGACCTACTCCATCACCACCAACTGGACCAACACCATCCCCACCGACAGGACCAACACCATCCCCACCAACTGGACCAACCCCGTCACCACCAACTGGACCAACACCATCTCCACCAACTGGACCAACACCATCCCCACCGACAGGACCAACACCATCTCCACCGACAGGACCAACACCATCCCCACCAACTGGACCAACCCCGTCTCCACCAACTGGACCAACACCATCCCCACCAACCGGACCTTCTCCATCTCCACCAACAGGACCTACTCCGTCCCCACCAACTGGACCAACACCATCTCCACCGACAGGACCAACACCATCCCCACCAACTGGACCAACACCATCTCCACCAACTGGACCAACACCATCCCCACCGACAGGACCAACACCATCCCCACCAACTGGACTAACCCCGTCACCACCAACTGGACCAACACCATCCCCACCAACTGGACCAACCCCGTCACCACCAACGGGACCGACGCCATCCCCACCAACTGGACCAACACCATCCCCACCAACTGGACCAACCCCGTCACCACCAACTGGACCAACACCATCCCCACCAACGGGACCTACTCCATCCCCACCAACTGGACCAACACCATCTCCACCGACAGGACCAACACCATCCCCACCGACAGGACCAACGCCATCCCCACCAACTGGACTAACCCCGTCACCACCAACTGGACCAACACCATCCCCACCAACTGGACCAACCCCGTCACCACCAACGGGACCGACGCCATCCCCACCAACTGGACCAACCCCGTCACCACCAACTGGACCAACACCATCCCCACCAACGGGACCTACTCCATCCCCACCAACTGGACCAACACCATCTCCACCGACAGGACCAACACCATCCCCACCGACAGGACCAACGCCATCCCCACCAACTGGACTAACCCCGTCACCACCAACTGGACCAACACCATCCCCACCAACTGGACCAACCCCGTCACCACCAACGGGACCGACGCCATCCCCACCAACTGGACCAACACCATCCCCACCAACTGGACCAACCCCGTCACCACCAACTGGACCAACACCATCCCCACCAACGGGACCTACTCCATCCCCACCAACTGGACCAACACCATCCCCACCAACTGGACCAACCCCGTCACCACCAACTGGACCAACACCATCCCCACCAACGGGACCTACTCCATCCCCACCAACAGGACCTACTCCGTCCCCACCAACTGGACCAACACCATCTCCACCGACAGGACCAACACCATCCCCACCAACGGGACCGACGCCATCCCCACCAACTGGACCAACACCATCTCCACCAACTGGACCAACACCATCCCCACCGACAGGACCAACACCATCTCCACCGACAGGACCAACACCATCCCCACCAACTGGACTAACCCCGTCACCACCAACTGGACCAACACCATCCCCACCAACTGGACCAACCCCGTCACCACCAACGGGACCGACGCCATCCCCACCAACTGGACCAACACCGTCCCCACCAACTGGACCAACCCCGTCACCACCAACTGGACCAACACCATCCCCACCAACGGGACCTACTCCATCCCCACCAACTGGACCAACACCATCTCCACCGACAGGACCAACACCATCCCCACCGACAGGACCAACGCCATCCCCACCAACTGGACTAACCCCGTCACCACCAACTGGACCAACACCATCCCCACCAACTGGACCAACCCCGTCACCACCAACGGGACCGACGCCATCCCCACCAACTGGACCAACACCATCCCCACCAACTGGACCAACCCCGTCACCACCAACTGGACCAACACCATCCCCACCAACGGGACCTACTCCATCCCCACCAACTGGACCAACACCATCTCCACCGACAGGACCAACACCATCCCCACCGACAGGACCAACGCCATCCCCACCAACTGGACTAACCCCGTCACCACCAACTGGACCAACACCATCCCCACCAACTGGACCAACCCCGTCACCACCAACGGGACCGACGCCATCCCCACCAACTGGACCAACACCATCCCCACCAACTGGACCAACCCCGTCACCACCAACTGGACCAACACCATCCCCACCAACGGGACCTACTCCATCCCCACCAACTGGACCAACACCATCCCCACCAACTGGACCAACCCCGTCACCACCAACTGGACCAACACCATCCCCACCAACGGGACCTACTCCATCCCCACCAACAGGACCTACTCCGTCCCCACCAACTGGACCAACACCATCTCCACCGACAGGACCAACACCATCCCCACCAACGGGACCGACGCCATCCCCACCAACTGGACCAACACCATCTCCACCAACTGGACCAACACCATCCCCACCGACAGGACCAACACCATCTCCACCGACAGGACCAACACCATCCCCACCAACTGGACTAACCCCGTCACCACCAACTGGACCAACACCATCCCCACCAACTGGACCAACCCCGTCACCACCAACGGGACCGACGCCATCCCCACCAACTGGACCAACACCATCCCTACCAACTGGACCAACCCCGTCACCACCAACTGGACCAACACCATCCCCACCAACGGGACCTACTCCATCCCCACCAACTGGACCAACACCATCTCCACCGACAGGACCAACACCATCCCCACCAACTGGACCAACCCCATCCCCACCAACTGGACCAACCCCGTCTCCACCAACTGGACCAACACCATCCCCACCGACAGGACCAACCCCATCCCCACCAACTGGACCAACCCCGTCTCCACCAACTGGACCAACCCTATCTCCACCAACTGGACCAACACCATCCCCACCAACTGGACCAACCCCATCTCCATCAACTGGACCAACCCCATCTCCACCAACTGGACCAACACCATCTCCACCGACAGGACCAACACCATCCCCACCAACTGGACCAACCCCATCCCCACCAAGTGGACCAACCCCGTCTCCACCAACTGAACCAACCCCGTCTCCACCAACTGGAATAACACCATCCCCACCAACGGGACCTACTCCATCCCCACCAACAGGACCTACTCCGTCCCCACCAACTGGACCAACACCATCTCCACCGACAGGACCCACACCATCACCTTTTCAACCAACTCCATCACCTCCAACTGGTCCGACACCGTCCCCACCTACCAGGCCGACACCAAGTCCTTCGCCGACAACACTGCGTCTTACCACGACATCTGGAACTAAGTCATATTGTACAAAACCTGGAACGACACCACATCCAGTTACGCCATCTCCTCCTTTAACTCCCACCCATGCCACAACTGGAACCCCTTCAGCTCCATCCCCACCAACTGGACCAACACCATCCCCGCCAACTGGACCGACTCCATCTCCACCAACAGGGCCAACACCGTCCCCACCAACTGGACCGACACCTTCACCTTCGCAACCAACTGGACCAACAGCATCAGGGCCAACCCCGTCTCCACCAACAGTACCAACACCATCCCCGCCAACAGGACCATCACTTCCAACGACACCAACTGAATGTACCACAACTTGTACACCTGAGCCGCCTTGCGAAACATTACCAGACGACGATGAGCTCATCACAGACGAAACCGATTACGAAACACATTCAGAGGAATGTGGAACAACTTACACCGACATTACCGCATCCGAAACCTGCATCCCAACAACCATTCCTGACAAACCGGCTACTAGCACCACTCTCAACCCTGAACCTTGCCTCTACGGACACGATGTTCTTGGATACGGTGGCAAGCGCCCTCACGGTGCGCCCCTTCCACATCCTATTCGCCGTCAAAACCCCGGACATGCTGGTCTTCCGTGACTTAGAAAAGCGCCCTCATTAAATTTTAATAACCTATTTCTCGCCTTCATTTACTCTTATGCAAATTAATCATGTTATATTAAATATTTTCACTATTTTAGCTTAATTATTATCGTTTTCATACATTTTTGGGATATTTGTATATGATGTGGGAGATATGTTAATATATTTTCGTTTTTACATATCTCCCTTTCAAAATCTTTTTCTTTCCTCTCTTATCCCATATTACAATATTACAAACATAAATTCACCTTTATTCCGAGTGTTATGTTCTTTTTTCGTTTTTTTGTTTGTCTATGCGCTTTACCATGTTAACTGGAAAAAGTATTAACTTTTTGGCTCTCCATAATTTAAAATTTAAACACATTTATTTTAGACCACTTAAATTTTATTAAACACTTCTGGTTTCAGAAGAACCGTTATTTCATCAAGAGAATATTAAAAATTAAATTAAATTAAAAAGATTGTTAAGTCAAAATTAAAGTTACCTAAAACTTGTGTTTATAAGAAAAATCTCACAAATCATCAATTTATTTGTAAAACATATATTTTTAATTTTTCTGTAATGTTTGAATAGACACTTCTTTTTTCTTCGTAATTTTCTAAGCATGGCGAAGTTTTGTTTTACCTCGACCTTTTGGCATTTAATCTGTGTGTAACTTTTAACCAGTCAAGATGGTGTCATGTCAATACTACCGGTTTATCGCTCCAGAGTTCCGCCGAATCATCGTGATTCAAATCGGAATAATGAATATATAATAATAAATAATAATATTTAAAATACTAGATAACTAGAATTTTTTTCTTTATTCGATGATTTATACAAATAGGCGCCATTTTAAATATATATAACAACATACAAAACCGGCAACAACTAGTATAAAATTTTTTAGTTACTGTTAAACAAATGTTAATTATTTTAAGATAACTTTAATTTGTTCCTGACATAACATCAACTTTATTTTCCTGAAATTATCAATATCTAACATTATAAACAAATTTGTACATTTTTAAAAATTTTCTTTTAATAAAGAATGTTCATAATTTATTTATTTATTTATTTCACGCCTATTAAGGCTTTTACATACATATATATAAAAAATATTTACGAAATTATACATGAAAATAGTGCAGGAAACGACTATTAAAACAATTGCAGAAAAATAAATATAAATCAAAATATCACTCAACTTGATCTACACAGAATGCAGGCACAACATATAAAAAATCCAAAATATTTTTTTCTATTTCAGTTGACAAAATTATTATATGTTAGTCAAATCAAATTAAATACCTTTATTAAAATATTCCACTACTCGATGAAAAAAAAAACTTCAATAGGGTATGCTTATAAATTGAAATTGATGTACTAAATATATCAACAACATCTGAGTATTTGTTTCCTAGCTGTTGAATCCGTCGCATAGGAGTATGATATTGGGACGTTGACATAGAATTGCTACAATAATATTTATTTATTTTATTTATTGATTACAAATGACTATTTAATTATTACATTTAAATATACTTTTTTTTTTCTTTCTTGATGTGGCTCCTGCACAACATCTTAAATTTTTCAATTGGGGCAGACTTAAGGTTTTCCGGCAGCGCGTTATAGTATTTCATCCCTTTATAAAATATACTATTCTGGGTATTCGCTTTGTCCTTCTTTGGTAGCCTGATTTCATTGCACGTCCTAGTTTTATGTTTGTGTATGTCCTTGTTGTATACAATTTTATTCGAAAAATATTTGGGTAGCAGGTTGTTTACTATTTTGTGTAAAAATATCATCGTGTTCAAGGTCAACATCTGTTTCACCGTTAGCCAATTTAGTTCGTTTAACATTTTATTTACTTTTGAATATCTATTTCGTCTGAGTATTGTTCTCATTGCCCTATTTTGGAGAATTTGAAATTTATTTTGCTCTCGGTCGTTACACAGGAAAAGGATAGTTGAGCAGTAATTAAAATGTGGAGCAATAATGGAGTTATAAATGGTGATTGCAGTTTTTTCGGACAGTTTTTGGCGAATTCTTCCCAAAAAAGATATATTTTTTCCAATTTTCTTTTGGGTAGGTAATAATATGGTAGGTACTGTCTTGAAACCGACCTGCTTGGAGTATGAAAAGAGATTACATATAATAAATCAGGGGTATCAAACATTGAATTAATGATTTTATACAAACAGGTTAAATCGGAAATAATTCTGCGATCAGATAATTTTATTAAATTTAATGAACAAAGTAAGTTATCGTAATTTAGGTTTTCTCTAGGAATGCCCATTTTGAAATTTACATATCTTAAAAATTTATTTTGGATTCTTTCAATCGCATGTGAATGAACCTCATAATTTGGGGACCAAACCGTGGAATTGTATTCTACATGACTCCTTACTAGTGACATATATAATGTTTTTACAGTATTTATATTATTGAAATCACTAGATACCCTTAAAATAAATCCCAACATTTTCAAAGCTTTATTGGTTATTATTTCAATATGCTGATAAAGTTAAGTTTCGTGTCAAACCAAATACCTAAGTCATTAATTTCCGAGACAGATACTAACGACATGTTGTTAGTGGAATAATCAAAAAATATTGGATACTTTATTCGATGAAACCTCATAATTTGACATTTGCTTATGTTAAGTTGCAAGCGGTTATCACGACACCATATAATTAATCTTGACAAGTTATTTGACAATATATGGCAATCGTTAATGTTTCTGATTGCTTTGAATAATTTCAGGTCGTCTGCAAACATTAACACTTGAACATCATTGAAAATATACAATACATCATTGACAAATAATAAAAACAGGATTGGACCTAAGTGTGATCCCTGGGGAACACCACTCGTAGCAGTGAATTTGTATGAAAATGTACCATCAATTTTAACAGCCAGTAATCTGTTGGTCAAGTAACTATTAAACCACTTATATAGTGAACCACCTATACCGAATTTATGGAGTTTATTCAGCAATAACTCATGACTGACTTTATCGAACGCCTTGCTAAAATCGGTATAAATAGAGTCAACTTGACATTTACTAGACATGGAATCAGATATATAGTTTTGATAGGTTAACAAGTTAGTAAGGGTAGATTTTCCAGTAGAGAAACCATGTTGCTTAGGAGAAATGACGTGGTTTAATCGGAAAATAACTTTTTTAAGAAGAATTTTTTCAAAAACTTTAGGAATTGTTGATAAAAGGCACACCGGTCTGTAATTAATCACCTCGTGTTTATCGCCTTTTTTATAAATAGGCGTAAGAAAGCTGAATTTCCATTTAGTAGGAAAACATCCTGTTCGTAAAGACTGATTAAACAGCAAATATAAAGGATACGCCAGATTGGTAGCACAATTATTCAAAAATACAGGAGGTATTTTATCTGGTCCACCACTTTTGCTTTGATCTAGTAATTTTAGTTCAGTCAATATATCATTATATTCTATGTAGATAAAAGATAAATTAAGATTATGATCAGTAGTAAAATTTGATACTATACTAGCAGAAACTGGTGTCTCACATTCATAAACGCTTTTAAAAAAATCAGCAAAAAGGTCAGCGATACTTTGAGTGTCTTTGGCCTTTTTACCTGCATATTCCAAGTTGGCGGGTATACCAAAGTTGTTATTTTTCATTGATTTTGCATAATTCCAAAAATACTTTACATTATGATTTATTTACTCCGTATTAAAAAAATCCAATAATAAATTAATGTGTATTTTTTAATTCCCTTCCAGCAAACATATTTTTAAATAATTATTAAAAAAATACATGTTTTTTAATGTGAAACCTCACAAGAATCCCAACTGCTCCCAATCGTCTGGAGCCAGTGAGATTTTTTTTTATATTAACTCCACACAGGAGGCCCTGAAGAAAATAATTTCCCTCAGGGCCTATGTCATCTTTAGGGATGCTGTGTGGAGGGTCTTTTTGTGGAGAGGAAGGAGTGAACATGGGTCTTGAAGAGTCCCATGTTGTAGGAGGGAGGAAACACAGAGGCCGGCAGTTCGTTCCACAGCCGAGCTGTTGAACTTAAGAACGAATCGTAGAAGCGACCCGTTCTCATGTGACAAATGTCAACTGTGTACAAATGTTGGGCGCGCGTTTGGCGTGTATCCCGACTACGCACCGGTGCCGAAGGGATCAATGACGCTAGTTCCTCAGAGCATCTTCCATTGTAATACCGATAGAACAAGGACAGCATACCTACCTGACGCCTGTGCTCTAAAGATTGCAATCCGTTTGTTAAGATTGGGGAATCTATCAAACGGACCGCCCGTTTTTGCACAGAGTCAAGGGTTTTTTTCAGGTATTTAGGGGCTCCGGACCAGAGATGGCTGCCAAATTCGACAGTAGGGCGCACTTGCGATTTGTACAGGGTCAGCAGTTGTGTATTATTAAAGTATCTGCGGGCCCTGTACAGTACGCCCAGCTTCTGAGAGGCCAACTTTACTCTGGCTTCGATGGAGCCCCGTACCTGAGCTGGTCACTTATAGTTATACCAAGCATATCAATGGAAGGCCTGTTCGGAAGATTGCTTCCGTTGAAGGAGACTAGATTGTCATTTGGATCCCTTTTAGACGTAATCAGACAGGATTGGGTCTTTGAAACATTAAATTCGACGAAATTATTTTTACCCCAGGAGGAAATACTCTCGAGATAACCGTCCATTCTCTGCTTCAAAGCCCTCCGAGCCGTTGGAGTTTGTGTGCCCTTTGGGGGCTTGTCAAACAAAAAGCTATCATGAACTGTACTGTCATCCGCGTAACAATGAATCGGTGCACATGTCAAAAGGTCATTGATGTGCAACAAAAACAAAGTCGGAGACAGAACCGATCCCTGTGGGACGCCAGCATTTATAGAGTGCGAGGAAGAGGTGAAACCATCAGCAACCGCCTGAATGCTATGGCATTCCCAATTGTGGTATGTTGTGAGGCTTGGGAGGGGAAGGAGATGGGGGAGAGGGAGGTCGGAAAGTATCTGGGAAATAATATCTGGTCACCAAACACTGATGTTTTTACACCAGAGCAATACTGAAAACATCTACTCTTTTTTTTTTTTTTTTTTTTTTTTTTTACAGTAATACCGCACAAGAGTCCCAACTGCTCTCGTCTGGAGCCAGTGAGACTATGGCATCCCCAATTGGGGTATGTTGTGAGGCTGAGGGTATTGGGGAGGGGAGGGAGATGGGGAAGAGGAGGGTGGGGAAATACCTGGCTATTCAGATCTGGTCACCAAACACGGCTAAAGCCATTTCAAGCAACGTTTCAATTCTGAATGGTGGTCTTACACTCGACCGCAACAACTTAAAATATAAAATATCTGTACTCATGTTATCATTCAATGACAACATTTCAAAAGGAACTTCAGTCCCTCTTGCTAATATCTTTTCAGGCGTCTCTCACTTCTTCACCATTCACTACTATATACCACAATGTTATTGTTAAAAAAAACTACATTTTTCTACCATTTAAAACTCTCCTGGCACTAATAAAAACAAATTTCGAAATTTTTAGCGATATCGGAAGACTACTTTTCGAGTTTTGCTAGCACAAACATACACAGGCTGAATTTGTATATATTAAGATAACTTTCTAACTTAAATACCAGTATATATTTTGTATTGGATAATAATCTTTGGATATCAGTTTAACGTCACCATTATTTTTTAATGATGAACTAATGTTTATAAGACAATGTTTTTGGCATAGCATAAAGGATAAAAATAATTATAAGCAATAATTAGTCGGCCAAAATACTAATACAAATTGAAATATTAATACAAATGTCGAAAATAAATGACGATATAATATGTCTCGACGCCATCTAGTGAGAAATTTAGCACTAACAAAGCCTTTCCTACAAAAATAAAGTTGGTTGTTTTCATGTGAAAAAATATAATAAGCAGTAATTGTTGATTGAGGTACTAGTACATATTGAATTATTTGGCGTGTTGGAAATAAGCCGACATAGCTCAGTGGTTACAGAGCACTTGACCGGACATCAGAAGGCACGGGTTCAATTCCTGTTGGCGGCATTTATTTTTTATTTCGGGCGACTAATTATTCTCAAAACTTACGAGACGCGCGGCGATTTTACATCGAGCGCCCGAGATCTTCGAGAGCAGCGTAGCAGGTATCTAAAATAATAGGGAAGCGGCCAGCCTACCCACTTGCGGCCTGAAAAGTTAACCTGACTCGGCATTCCGAATTTTTACCAAACGATAACAACTTTCCCTCGAACACTTTAAGTTTTCAAAGCTATTAAAAAAATATATGTTATTCTTTAAAATAATCTTCGTTCATATGTTATTTATTTATTTATTAACGGACATCGTCCAAATTACAAAATAATAACACGAATAAAGTAAAATGAAAAATACAGGAGTAGACAAATGTACATGAAAGCAAAGACATATTGTAAATATAATATAAGAAAATAAAGTGACAAGTCGAATCAAGTCAAGAATACGCCGTGGGTCAGGACCACAGGACACATAATATTCCGTCACTTGTTTAGCGACCGCCAAAAATCATTCAGACTTATCCCAAAAAAGTTAAGCATTTGACTTGAGTTGACCAGTCTACACATTCTGGACAATGGTGAATAATATCCATAATTTGTCGAATGATGGTTGAGGAAGAGTCTTTGCGAGGGGATATCGAAGGGAATGAGTTGCAGTAGAGATTAAAACTTATAAATATTCGAATTTTTGATCGAAATTAATATCTATTTGATTTTGGTGATCGCATCCCTACGGTTCGCGATTGTTTGTTTTGACATAAGCGCAAATAGTGAGTGGTTTATTTATGCACAAATATATTGACATTCGAGGTGATCAATATATGTATAGAAAACTTAATAAATATATTGAAATTACATTATTGTTTTCTTGAATATTGAATGCAAATATATTCTTCCACGATTTGTATTTAAAAATGTCTTCGCAGTGATTTTAATTTTTTATAAGACTTTATTGGATTAGATAACCAAATTTAACGTAACCACTTGTACAATATATCGATTAACACATGCAAGTTAGCTTACCTGGATATTTTCACGTATTTTTTAATTAAAAATTGATTTTTGTTGCTTTGAACCGTCCCTTGAAAATCACCGTTATGTCACAAAATGGCGCGAAATAAAATAGACAGATCGGGTTTGTAAAATATCTATGCAAAATATAAAATATTCCAAAGACAATGTGAAATCTTTTTTTCGTTATGACATTAATGCTTGGTCCATACCGAAGCCAACCTTCCAACTTCAAACGTTTGGACGATCGTGTGGAGGGGTAGTTCGTGCGTTGGAAGTTCGGGTTGGAAGGTTGGTGTTTGAGTTGGCCTGGGATCGCCTTCGAGGCGATCGCTACGGCCAACTCTATGGCCAACCCGCACGAACCGGCCGTCCGAGCTGTCCACACATCTCTGAAATCATAACAAAAGTGACATTTGCGTATAAGTGACGTTTACGTATTATCTTTTTCGCGCGAATCCGTTAACACATAATGGCAGAGTGGAGTAACGATTTAATATTGTCGGACTCGGATTCGTTCAAACGTTCGGAGTTGGAGGGTTGGCAGCAGTTTCTCTAGATGGCCACCACACGATCGGCCAACCTTCCAACTCCGAACTAAGTTCGGAGTTGGAAGGTTGGCGTTAGTGTGGAAGCACCTTAAAAAATCACATATTTTCGAGAGGAAGAGAGATATGTAACTTTGGTTTTTTTATGTAAAACCGCAAGAGTCCCAATTGCTCCCAACCTTCTGGAGCAAGTGAGACTATAGCGATCCCAATTGGAGATATGGTCACTAAACGCGGCAAAAGCCATTTCAAGGAACGTTTCAATTCTGAATGATGGTCTTAAACCAGGACGTTACTAAGAGTATTGCGGTGGCCAATATAGGTACTATATATTATTTTTTATAAGTAAATTGTGAAATAACACAAATCAATCAAATAAAATTTACTTGCGCACGCCGTGATATGAACACCATGACCTTTGGCTTGCTATTTGAGAGCCTTATCTCTCGACCACGGAGGACGTCAATAGGTCGGATGTTTCCTAATATTATAAATCCATAATTATGATGTTTTGGGACAAGTTTGGTCTCCCTTAATTATAATGGATACAATGTGTATCTTTCATAGAACTTTTATGGCTGTTAAATATCAGTAGTCCATCTTACGTTTAATAGTATTTTTTTTAATAAACACGGTTGTTTATCAATTGTCTAAAACTCAAACCACGTGTATTAGCAAGACTGACAGTTTAGCTTTGGGTAATGTTTTAGTGTGTTTTTCCTTCGATAACATCTGTCCTGCGCTCTAATTTATTTTTATCCTAAAGACCATATCGTAAATCGGGAGATGTGGCGCTTCAAAGTTTCATTTACGGAAAACGCATATACAATGAAAATTGTTCAATTCTAAGCGTACTAAAATGATTTAAAGTGATAGAAAATATTATTTCAAATATTAAAAAATTACGCAGAAAACACGTTTTTAATTTGGATGTACGACAAAGTGTTAAATAAACAAGCTCGAAATGTTGGGACTTAAGACAAACTGCGTCTTGAAAACACTTCCTTTTTTGTTCACTTGTATCGTATAAATAAATGCTTTCTGAGAACAACCGCATACTTAAAAATTTCGTCAACAATGGTCTGTTGGACAAAAACGGTGATGTTTGGTTGCAGACAAATTAATATTGATTTTTAGCCGCAAAGCGGGCTCCAATTATTGTTATAATTAAAACGCCCTTTATCCAAAAATGCAATAAAACTGGAAAAAAAGAATTATAGTTTTTTTTTACTTTAGGACAAATGAAGGACTCCCTGTCGACAATCCTTTTTACTAACTATCTTCAAGGACCGTAACAGCAAAATACCGGATGCAGCAAATTTTAGTTTTGCGAAACATAAATCAGCACGTTAACGAAGAGATCATGAGATCACTTTAACTTCGTCCTGGCACACACTCCTGGCTTCATTCACATTTATACATCGTCTCACTTTCTTCCGACATTTTGACTTTTAGCTTGATATCTCACAATCATTTACTTATTTTTATTTTTTTTTATTTATTAAGTGAATTTTATGAATTACAATTTTAGTGTACTTAATAACTCCCACACTAGGCTTATGCCCGTGTTGTGGTAGTCATTATACTATAAATTACAATAAAACCATATGTTGTAGTAATAAAAAATAAAACATAATATTATAGAAGAAAAAAAAATAAAAAAATAAACATATTTAATGTGACAGTTGTCTTGTCTTTAGGAACATACTCGATCGATGTAAAATTAGTATAAATAATTTATAAGTATAAGTTTACCAGTATTTAAAAGATACAAGAGTGATATTTTTACGTTGCATAATAATTATTATAAAAGCGTACACCAAAAATAGGAACTGTCAGGTTTTTTGTGAATATTTTCTCAATTCGTCCGTTGTCTATGGAAATTTCAATGTCTGACTCAAGTGAGCAGGGGCGTATAACTCTCGCATAACCTTGTAACCCTGATGGGAGGAGTTATCCTCAACCCAAATTCTTATAGACAAAGCTGTTGTGGCTGAAAGCTCAGATCTCATTGGCTCAGAGCAAAAATTGAATCTTGATCTCTCGCTCTCTACCGTAGCGACTCGTGTAACAGAAAGAGAAGCTAAGCATGTGTTATGCTCCGATAAAAAAATAACGGTAATTTCCAAGACGTCATTTCGCAGATTGAAGTCAGTTGAAGGTTTTAGCGTAAATATTTTGAATTTTCTTTCACCCATCTAAAAATAATGTTGCGTGCTAGAATTCTTCAAGGTGATAAATCAATGCCGTGTTGTGTTAAAGGTTGCTCAAATGGATTCGATAATCCAGTGCTAGGAAGAAGCAGCAAGAAATACGTTTGTTTGTGTGTGCCATTTCGCGATTGAAATCAAAAATACGGTACTTTTGGGATTAAAAAATAATGCGTTGCCAACGCTTAATCTTCCAATCATCATAAAATATCCGGTCTATCTCCACCAATTGAAAGAAGGACCCGATCACGTTGTTAAATACAGGTACTAACTTCTCGTTCTTTGATACAATGTTCATGATTCCTGAATGTACTTCATTGGCTAATAATTTGATTAATTTTCCTTTTCAGACCTATCCGTATTCCGACGCGATCTTATACCACGTATTAGGAGACTAAAATTGCTAAACAAAGCCACGATTACATCAAACAAGTTCATTTAAACCTCTCCAGAATTACATCATGTAAGTACCAGTATATTCAATGATGTTTGCTGACGACAAAGCTGTGAAAATTATATGAAACCCTTGCAGGAGAACTTGAATAACTTCTAGTGCTATTTTGTGTATATATTCTTGTATTTTTGTGCAAGGTCAAATTAAATCCTATTAAGTTGTTGCAGTAAGACAGAAATCCTGGGTTCGATTCCTAGTTGAGACTGTTACTTTTTATTTTTTTGTGTCTTGTTCTGTTTCATGTTTTGTTTAGATATATTAGTATGATCTTCTACTTCAATGATAAATCAATGCTCAATACATCGGTTGTACTGACCCTGTTTTGTATTACTGTCCATTGTCTTTTTGAAAATAAAAAATATTTTGATGTGTGCATAGCTGTTGGTTTTTTTTTATTTTCCTTTTCCTGCATTCCAGTATTTTTTATTATATAATTTTTTTGGGCTAGTGAATGAACGATGTTAGCTGGGTGCAGGTATATTGTCTATGTTTGCTCTTTTTTTAAATGACCTTGAGATTTCTTTATGGTCCACCATATATTTACCTGTCTGGACCAAACGACCGTTTTATCTGTGGTCGTCTGTGGTTAAGGGGGTGACGAAATGGCGCCATACAAAAAGCCCGAAGATATCGATCTAGAGAGTGGTTTATTTATGCAAGTGAGTTAACTCCGATCCAAATTTGAAACCGAAGAAGAGACACAGATGTTTTTTATGGTTATTTTATGACGTCTTCACAGCCCTTGGCTGTCCACAATGAAAACCCGTCGTGGTTTGATCTCTCACTCTCTCCACCATAAGACCCGTGTAATACCCTATTCTCACAGGGCGATTTTAGTTGATCAAGTCGGAATTGAATGACACTTGAAAGCTGATCGAAATGTATGAACAGCCTTTCAACAGAGTTGATCAAGTTTTTAGTTGAACGACGAAAGTTGAAAGCCCGTCTACTTTTGTTGTTCAAGTATGAGTCATCGTTCGATTTTTAAGTGACTTGAAAGTGTGAACATATGTTTCAAGTCGCTTGCGATTTTTAGTTCCCTGCGGTCGAAAGTAGTCGTCAGACGTCCGTACTGTTATTATTATTAAATAACACGCCTCTGAATGTTCGAAAAAGTAATATTTTTTTACCTTCATAACAAATTTTAGGCATCAACTATTGCAATGAACACTTATTTTATAAACAATGATATCGTATTTTTTGGAACTCTGTGCATATAAAAAGGAGACTTGAAGAAGAATCCTCCGTTACCATGTATCTTAGCGTAATTTGTAACTTAGTTTTTGCTGGGACAGCTGCGCGCATAACTGTGTCCTTTTTTAGATTTTTTTTTAAATTTTAGATAACAGTACTTCTTCCGAAATTCGCAAACGATTGCAATAGCCTTCGGTATTTTCTAACGCCATCTCTCAATATAGTGTTTGAAGCACCCAATTCGTTTCTCCTTACAAGCCATTATCTAGTTTTTTGCGCTTTTTCATATTCTAAACAAACTCCATAGACGCACGCAGCGATAACTTCACTTGACACCATCTTGATTAGCAAAATCGGTTCGAGTTAAATTGAAACGGCTGAACAATATCTTGTTCATTAAAAGTCGATCAACTAAAATCTCTCTGTCAGAACGGAGCATTACAAAGAGAAGCTACCCGATTAACTTACGCAGAAACGACGCCAGCGCCATTGCCATTGAAGTGTGTGTTAAAGTGTTGAAGTTCATCAAAGGCTGTACTGTCAAAGTTCTATTCAACATAAATATCTGACCCACGGAAATTTTGAGGAGAGTAGCTTATGTAAATCAATGGTCATGGAGAATTGGCAGATATGAATACATTTAATATACAATATTACCGAGATATGTAACAGTTTGTGGCTCCCATCTCTCGATCTGAAGCAAAAAACGAATGGATTACTAATGCCAACGTTAAATCTCTCATCGATAAATATCCGGATTTATATCAACACTTGCCCACAATTGTGAAATCATCTTTTTCTTTATCTTCAGTGTTCAGCTAGCAGTCTTAGTACACATTTAAAATCCTTTTTGTTCTTATAAATTTATTTGCGTTTCCTGTTTCTGTTATCTTAGTGAAATAAATAAAAATACATTACACTACACATTACTAAATTTTAATTTTTCTGATAAGCAGAGAAATGTCTTAAAAATACTGTCTTAAATTAGCAGTCATTATTTGAAAAAAAAATTACTTCATTTACAGTAAAGTAAACCAAATTTTAAGTTATATTTACGATGTTTTTACATTTCAAATTCATTATTTTTACATACATTTTCATATTTTATGAACACTATTTTTAAGATCATATTGTCTATGGTCGCACCTTTTTTTAAAGATTCTTCTGATATGTCCCTAGGTATATACATGACTTGAATTCACAGAAAGACCAAAGAAACACATGCTCCCGCATCTGTCTCTGTAATTTTACACGCAGATGGAGGCGACAGTTCGAATTATTAGACCTTAAGTATCTACTGAATAGTTTCACCGGTCCCGCAATAAAAAAAATTAGAAAGCCAACTTGGAAATACACCCATCAAGTCGTAATCCGAAATGGGTGTATTGTTAAGCCAGCCCGGCAATAAAAACCTTTGCCCAAGGCTAGACTATATTGCAATGGTTTGAAGGTCTTTTGCACAAATGTAATTTTAACATCTTTTAAAATAATAATAACTCTAGCGGTGAGGATGGCGATGTCAGCGCCACGGATTCAGACAACTTACCGAAGTGGGGTAAAGCGGAACCACTTTAGTTCCAGCACCCCACGACAGGCGCGCTACGGTCGCCGGATTGCGCAGCAGTTTCAGTTCCATTCCTCAACAGTTGATTTTCTGGCACTGGAGAGTGATCATCTCGCTCCCCCCCCCCCCTTGGGGCGGCCGCCGAGGAAGCTGCCCTCGGCAGTTCTCATCTAGCCTCAACAGCTGACGACAGATTCCGCAACCAACAGTTGATTTTTTGGCACCCGACAGTCATCATCTCGCCCCCCCCCCCCCCCCCTTGGGGCGGTCGCCGAGGAAGCTGCCCTCGGCAGTTCTCATCTCGCCTCAACAGTTAACAGTTCCCAGTCAGCACTCGACAATTCCCATTCCGCACTCGACAGTCATCATCTTGGGAGTCATCATCCTGCTCTCCCCCTTGGAGCGGCGCCGAGGCTCTGCCGACCAGGAACTGCCCTAGCAGAAGTTACCGTCTCGCCTCCGCCGAGAAACTTCCTGCTCTCCCCCTTGGAGCGGCGCTGAGGCGCTTCCGACCAGGGAGCTGCCCTAGCAGGAGTTACCGTCTCGCCTCCGCCGAGAAACTTCCTGCTCTCCCCCTTGGAGCGGCGCCGAGGATCTTCCTACCAGGACGCTCTCGCCTCTCAGGAGTCGCTGCCTGCCGACTCCGCCCTTCGGAGCCTTGGCCCAGGCTGAACTAATTCCGCCCTTCGGATCCAACCTAAGTTGCCGCTTGTGTTGTCGGTGATAAGTGCGAACGTGGAGATCCGCGGTGCCAGATAAGAATTGTAATTTAAGACTATTATTAAACCTAGATTAAGACTAACCCTTCTTTATACATTTTTTTAAAAAAAATTTTAATAGTGTTCGAACTAAGTAACTTCTTTTTTTACTCGTTCCTCCTTTTCTTTTACATGAATAATATTAATTATTAACTTCCCTTAAGTAGAGTTATAACACTTCTATCCTTGTCTAATTTGCTGTGTCATAAATAAATTTTGTTTTATCATAGTTATTTGGTTAAATAGTTATCAAATTTTTTCCATACCAAAAGCTGGGAGTTATCAATCCACTGAGTGGCAGGGAGGTATATATACGTCATATGATTACATGACAATATCAACGAATGAAAAACTCTGAAAGTCTATGGAATAAACGTTTTTCATTAGTGTATAGAATAGTAAGTAAGCTCCAAATGAGAATTTTACCGTCTATATATTGGCATATCTATGTTTTTTTGTGACCATTTTTTTTCTTACGTGATTGTGAATTGCTTTTTTATGGTTTGACATTTCCTTTTAACCCAGCTTCGTCGCGCAATAACTTTCATGTTCCACTTTTCTGAAGTAATACTGCATAAATTGCACAATACTTGTGTTCCGTTTATTCTATATTGGGTCATTTCAGTGACCATCGCATTTCTACCCCGAAGTTAC
Source organism: Hesperophylax magnus (assembly GCA_026573805.1). Taxonomy (NCBI): domain Eukaryota; kingdom Metazoa; phylum Arthropoda; class Insecta; order Trichoptera; family Limnephilidae; genus Hesperophylax; species Hesperophylax magnus. The sequence continues at coordinate 4,279,334 of JAIUSX010000060.1, forward strand.
TTAAATTCTTGAAATTTTGATTTTCTATGGACGTTTCTTTGAACACGACACATGTGAGTGGTTCATTTATGCGACACATTTAACTGCCCGCCGCGCTTCGCCTTGTAAGTAAGTTTTTGTTATATAAACCAAGAAGCCCCTTACCTGCTACTCGTTTATGATAGAATATATCGTATAAAAAATTTCAATGGATCACGTATCATAATGCATGGGAACTGTCACACATTAGGTATTTAATATTTATTTTAAAAATTGTAAATGGTAGTGTAGAAAGCCTTGATTTAATTAACCTCATTGAATTTCATGTACCCATTAGAGCTACTCGTTCTAAAACCCTGTTTAATTGTAACAATTCCAAGACTGAGCATTTCAAACACTAGGTTACATGAAGTTAGTAATAGGTACGCAGATGTAGCGGATCTGTTTAACAGCACAGAAGCTAGGTACAAAAAGGCTCTAATATCATATCTTCCAAATCATTACTAATACAATGTTAGTCTACTCATACTTGGTGATAATATTTTGTGTGTACTTGTACCTCCTTCTAGTATTAATTTTATACTTTCTGTCGTCATTTTATGATCAAATGCCACAGTTAATTGTTATTCTGTGATATGAATTATGATTTATGGTATATTTATACCGTTGATATTCAATAAATAAGTGAAATAAAAACAATATTTTTTGTTTAAAACCACTAATTTTCGTTTTTTTGTTTAAAATTTTCGAATAAAAGTTTCGAATTTTGTTTTTATTTCAATGTTAAACCACAAAGTGATTGCTTTCTACGAAAATACAATAAATAAGTAATATGGGTTGAAATACGCTACTAGAGGATTACTGTAATTGGGCTATCTTGACTCCAAAATCGATTGGTTTGAGAAATTAACTTTGTTTGGTATTATAATAACCAAACCTATGAATGAAAACCAGGGCGAAAAGTTTAATTTTTTATTTGTTTTAACGTGATTAGTCAAAAAAAGAATGTTACATAATTTACAGAAAACAAAATAATTATTTCAGCTAATTTTATACATAAGATTTACCACGATAATAAAACTAGGCTTGTGTGTATAGCGGAAGTGTCATTTAGTTCGTTATTTCTTTAATGTATATGCGAAAGTAATAAATCTCAAACTAACATGCTTACTACATTCCTTTGGTATTTTTAAACACATTCTTTTGTATGTTTTGAAAATACTAAACTCCCTTAGTAAACTGTTATTTAAAACTCTTGACTATAAGTATACAAGGTAGGAATTTTAAAGAAATAATGTTATATAGTTAGAAAGCGAGGTAAATAGGAATACTCTTAGCATTCACATTTTATTTTAAAATCACGCTTTATGAGTTAATAATGAGACAAAGGTGTTTCAGTACCCGGAGATGGAAAAAATCTAAAATTATAATTTCATACAACTTTCTACTTCAAGTTGTAGAAAATAAAAGTCTTAATTTTTTCATTCATAATTTACCTATCCATGTACACATTAAATGTGCAAAACAACATTGATATATGTCCCTTGTCTCAGTTTAGTATATTGCATTGTGGTTGCGGTTTCAAATGTAACAATCACGATTTTTTCAGAACATAATCACAAATCAATTTCACTGAAATGGATTTTATGACCTCTAATCTCGGTTTTATAAAGTCAGAAACTGGGACAATCCCTGAAGAAGAGAGTCCATCATCTCCTTGTAATGCAATATTGCAGTACGGGATTGTTAAACAGGAGATGAAAGAAATTTTTGCGATCAACCGTGAACCGGAGACTTTAGCTGCAGAGGAACAAGCGGAAAACTGTGGCGCATATTCTGAAATAGATATTGACTATCCTGACATTAAAAAAGAATGCTTTGTTCATCTGGAAAGGATCAACCGAAGTCTTGGTAAGCTATTAACTTGATCTTCCTGTGCCCTCTCCTATCGAGCGTTGGTTTTATCAATCCATCTGTCCAGGCTATTTTAATTTTGTGTGTATGACCCATATTCCTTAAGCCTTTTTTACAAGCCTAGCATATTGATCCTCATTGAGTCCTGGTTTTCATGCCATACTGATATGAGTGGTATTAATTTTTTTTTTTTAGTTTATATTTTTCTATACCTATGTAACAATCCTAGGACACCATAATATGGGCTATGCCTAGTTTTGTGACCAAGAAAACAGGATATACACAGTAATAGGAAAACGTAACAACGAACCTTCCTATTTCTACATATAGTTCTAGATCATGGTTACAGAAATAAGTATAGAATTAGATATACTTAATTTTTAAAGGGTTTTTGAAGCTCTTCGAAACTATGCACACCTATTCAAACTTCACGGATACTTAGCTTTTATACCATCGTTTATCTGTCAAAATTCCATTGTAAATATTTATTTTATTTTTCAGATATCGTTTCATCGACATCATCTATTATTGGTACAAAAAAAACGAAAACTAAAAAATCAGTCAAAAAGAAGAAATCTTCTTTCGGCCCTCCATGTTCCTACAAGTCTAGTTATAAAACCAATTTGGCTGCACATATAAAAACACACAATGGCAAAAAACCATTATCGTGCTCGGAATGTACTTTCAGGTGCAGTCGAAAATCTCAAATGGTTTTGCACGTTAGAACCCACACTGGAGAGAAACCTTTTTCGTGCTTGGAATGCAATTACAGGTTTAGTCAAAAGGGTCACATGGTTAGGCATGTTAGAGATCACAACTGCCAGAAAACTTTATCATGCTCGGAATGCACTTACAGATGCAGTCGGAAAGATCACATGGTTTTGCATACTAGAACTCACGCTCGAAAGAAACCATTCTCATGCTCGGAATGCACTTACAGGTCCAGTCAGAAAGGTCAAATGATTAGACATGTTAGAACTCACAATGGTCAGAAACCATTCGCATGTTTGATATGCACTTACAGGTCCAGTCGGAAGGATAGTATGGTTTTGCACGTTAGAACCCACACTGGAGAAAAACCATTCTCATGCTCAGAATGTACGTTCAAGTGCAGTCAGAATAAAAATTTGGTTTTACATATTAGAACCCACACTAGAGAGAAACCATTCTTGTGCTCGAAATGTACTTACAGATGCAGTCGGAAAAGTAGTATGATTATGCATATGAGAACCCACACTGGAGAGAAACCATTCTCATGCTTGGAATGTACTTTCAGGTGTAGTAGAAAAAATAATTTGGTGTCTCATTCTAAAACCCACACTGGAGGGAAACCGTTCTCTTGCTCGGATTGTGTTTATAGGTGCAGTTTGAAATATAGTATGGTTAAGCATGTTAGAATACACACTGGAGATTTTTAGCTGGTTTAGCCGTGCAGTCTATGTTTACAGTATCTCGTTTTCTTTCATCCATCCTCTGCCAGTTCCATCCCCCTCTGCAACATACATCAGGGTTGGTATCAGCACTCTTTCGCGGACTGCTAGCACTTTCTTTTCAATTATTTTGAACGACTTCCTGTATTCTGAATGCAGTATTGCAGACGGCGGCACAATACTTGGAAAAACACTCATTTGACGCACTCTGGAGGAAATCTTTATTTTGTTCCACGCTGAGTTGTGTTTTTCCTAACAAAGCATTCTCCTGTACCCAGTTCAGTTATGTTAACTCACCAGAAAAACCATTCCTTTGTTCCTAATTTTTTTTACAAATGGATTCGTAAAATTGATTAATGAAGTGTAAATAATATATGTATTCCAATTAATTGACGAATAATCTTAATTTTGTTTTATATTATAACCGAATAAAAATGGATAGTAACTGTGTTTTATTTTATTAAATGCTAGCTGATGTGTACCCGGCGTTGCTGGGGGTTATTCTTAGGAGATAGACATATACCATCACTTACTTTGCTGTAGGCCTTTTTAAGATATACAATTCCGTAACACATTAATTTGATGTATCTCAAGAGGTTAAGCCAGCGTTAGAAATGTAGTACCTAAAAATATTTTTTTTCGACTCGATTATAAAACATCGACTTTTTTCTACTTTCTTCTTCTTTATGTGCCGTATCAGGTCCCCCCGACGTTGGCGATCACTCTAGAAAATGTCTCTTTGTCTTGCGCTGCCCGGAATAGCTCCTCCACACTTCTAATGCCGGTCCACTCTCGTATATTTCGCAGCCAAGACATTTGTCTCTAAATTTTTTCATTTCTACTTTCTATAAATATAATACGCGTATGTATTTATTTTATTTTACGCCCAGAGGGCTGTTACATATATACATAAAGGCAGTACAATTTAACATGAGAAAGAAATATACACACATACATAAATGAATTAAAAATAAATGCAATAAAAATTTCAATTTAAAGTACAGTGAAAAATAAAAACCAAATTTTAAAGTACCGTGATCAGAGAATCACAACATTATTGTTACGGTATTGGTTCGGTATTGGTTTCGCATAGTACGAAACCGCTGTACCTTGGAATTAGCTAGTTGCAGGAGTTCGGAACTGTCCAATTTGTATTTTAATGATGAAAAACATTTTTTTTAAATAACTAAATAATACTTCATATTATGATGGTTTAAAAGACTTCTATGAATCATACATTTAATTTCTAAGATTTAGGTAGAGATATGTTTAGTGAATTTGCCGATGTAGTTGATAAATTTAACAATGAACTTCTTTAGTAAGAACTTGTATCATGGATAAATTATTTGATTATTTCATGTTTATATTGTATCAGTGACATATTCCATACATCTATGTGCGAATACATATTTCCCAAGTTTTGAATTCTGTGTAGTGGTATATTGAACTGTGTCTATTACCACAAAAAAACGGTATTACTGATCTTGTGTTTCTGGCTGGCACATTCAAATTTATGAGCGCCAATAATTCAGGGCTGTCAATTGTATTATGCAAGTTTTTAAATATAAATAATAGATCGATAAAAGTTCTTCCGTCACTCAAAGTTAATAGATTAGATAACCGTAATAAATAAGTGTAGTTTATTTGTTCTTTCTGTATTTTTAGTTTATAATTTAAAAAGCTTAGGAATTTTTGTTGTACTCTTTCTACTGTTTGAGAATGCGCATTATAGTCGAGAGACCATACAGTTGAATTATATTCAACCTGACTCCTCACTAGTGATCTGTAAAGAAGTTTTAATGTTTTAATATTGGTAAAATATTTAGCCACTCTTAGTACAAAACCTAACATTTTTAAACCCTTCTTTGAAATATTTTCAATGTGAGGTGTAAGCATTCTGAAAGAAATTTTCTAAATGAAAGTGAAAACCCTATCGATGTCCGTTGCACAGTTTAGAAGAACTAAGCGCACAAATAGACAGATGGGGATAGCTACTTTTGTTTTATACTATTTAGTGATCTATAAAAGAAAGAGGAAAAACATATGTATTCGTAGATACGAATTAAATAAGAAAATCTTAACGTAAGTACAGATTAATGCCATATCGTTTTAGGCAGTCGGGTGCGCTGCTATTATAGATTTTATGAATTATTTTTTTAAAAATCAGTGGTGACTTATTTGAGTATGACAACACTGGATTTATTTTAATATCAACGGTATAAAATATACCATATACAGTAAATTATAAACAGTGACATCAGAAAATATACAATTAACAGAAACTCTAGATGGATATAAAAAGTTAGAGATACAAGTACATGCAAAACTTATAGGTAGACTAGGTTAGATTAGTTTTGATTGAAATATATGATAGTATAGATGCATGATATAATATATTACAATAGCTAAAATGTATGCATTTATTTTCAGGTTTTGGTTGAAAGTAGGTAAGTGCCATAGACATATGAATATTAGTAGACCTGCCCTAAGTGATTAAAAGCGTATTATCCCCACTCCCCATACCGGTTCAATTGAGCCGGCTGGGCTCGCATATGGCCTCAAGTGAAATTTGAAAACGTGACGTCATCATTCTTGTGCGAACTATGGTCGAGGCATCATCGGTTCATTTTACGAAATAACACGGCAAAATGTTGACTTGTACTATGAAAACTTGTAAAAATAGATGTGAAAAAGAGAATAAACCCAATTGTCGTATTACATTCCATAAGTAAGCATTATTTTACTTTATTTTAAGCTTATTCACACCGTATTATATGGATCAGTTTTAGAAACATATACTATCACATCACAATGTAGCGATTCTCAAGTGTGCTCATCGTTGTTTACTGGGGTAAGTAAATTATGAGACATTTGTAAAAGTGTCTTAACTAAATACTCTGAAACTAACTACGACTCTGAAAATAGAAGCTGCCTTACTTTGCCGAATTTGGACTTCGCAAATTAGTTCATAACGTGGCGAGTAATTTGCGCTCCCATGTAGAAATGTCTATTCATTCAAAAGCAGATTTTACTTTTAAGAAGTAAATGGTGATATTATAATGCGAGATGCCTATTTACTGTCAGATTGATTTATTGACGAATCACAGTCAGCCTTACTCCCTTCGTTCTTCAACAGTTGATTTTACCCCTCGCCTTTATCTTCTCGTCTATTAATTCCTATGTCTGTGGTAAGTGCCAATCAAGCTGTTGGTTCAACGTATTGACCCAAATTTTCTCAGTTGCCCCAGGCAGTTCATTTTATATACATATTTGTTTGACTTTTTACGTAAGTATGAGTAGACTTACATTTTATTGGTCATGATTTAAAAGATATGATATTAAAGCCTTTTTGTACCTAGCTTCTGTGTAGTTAAACATATCCGCTACATCTGCGTACCTATTAATAACTTCTTGTAATCTAGGTACAAGCGAGTGTTTGAAATGTTCAGTCTTAGAATTGTTACAATTAAAGAGGGTTTTAGAACGAATAGCTCTTATGGGTACCTACATGAAATTCAATGAGGTTAATTAAATCAAGGCTGTCTACACTACCATTTACAATTTTGAAAATAAATATTAAGTCGCATAAAATAATGATGATTAACTATAATAATTATGATATGATTTGAGATTTTTACGGCCAAAAGTAATAGATTACAGTAATCTGATTACACATCTGCCCTGATGATGAATACTGCAATGCTGTCCGAAACGTTGGTTAAAGAAGGAGGAGCGCAACACGGCATAATACCCTAAAAACAAATCACTATATCGTACATTCACATTTAAATTACTTGATTGAAGTCTGGGGATATATATGTATATGAAACATACATAAATGAACTACAAGTAACATAAAACAATGTTATCAAAAAGCTATTTCACTTCAAACCCACAACTAAAAAATTAAATATGGAAACAAAACTGGTTTTAAGAAAACTATATGAATATAATACATGTCTCCTTAAATACGAAAAAAATAAGTAACTCTTACATACAGATACAGAATTCATTAAAACGTCTCAAGTACATACATACTTTACACGGCAACACGATAACAATATGCATTTAAACAACATAAATACTCACTATGTCAAGCAATCCATTTGTTACGAGGCGGGCAACATATACAGGGTGTCCGGAAACTCGTAGTACAAGCGGGAATCTGGTGAATCTACATCACATTTGGAGTCGATTTTGTAGTATATTTTTTTTTGATTTGAGCTTTCGTTATCGAATAAATCGAGTTAGAAGTTGATGTTTTTTTTTTTTTTTTTAATCAAATTCTTATAAATTATTACTGAAGATCAAAGTACCCAACTAATTAAAACTATTTGAAATTAAAACAAATGAAGAAACTTGGATTTGAAGCATTATTTTGAAATCACCCTTCATTTAATCCGGTGTAATCATAAAATATTTCTGCTCTGCAGGGTTAAAACATCTGTTGTTCAACCCTAAACACCAGAAAAAATTTTAACCCTAAAATAGCCGAAAAATATTTTTTTTTGGTTTTTTTTTTTTTTTGTGAAAATGCTCAAATCAAAAAACTTTATGTTTATTTGGGTTCCCCATGTGGTGTAGATTCTCCAGTTTCCCGCTTGTACTACGAGTTTCCGGACACCGTGTATAATTGCCTTCCAGACAACATTAAAAATGAAAAAGCGTAACTACATTTAAAAAAAAATTGTTCCTTTTTAACCTCAATCAGCAAACTACTGAAAGTGAATAATATTGTTATGTTATGTATTTATGTGTAATGTGATTTAAAAAGTGTATTTATTCTAGTTAAATAAGTGAAAATGCCATTTTCTTTTAACTGCAATAAAAAATAAAAAAAAAATACAAGAGAAATAAAAGGTTACACTATGTCATGCTTAGATCACATCTGGAACATATATATGTATGCACGTATTTAATAACAAATTAGACATTGGTAAACTTCGTTGTTCAATATAATATATAAAATATTTCAAAATTTAAATCTGACATACCTACGTACATTTTGAAAATCAAAAAAATATCGAATAAAACATTACACGTGTGTTAAATGTTAAGAGAAATTATAAATATGTTTTAATTCACAGAACTAGAAACCTAGTAAGTTCGCTATATAAACGCGGAGAGAAAATGTATGTGTTTTTATTGAAAATATTAATCTATCCGATATTTTTATCATTGAACTCTTTTTTTTGTAAGTTTGAAATCTCGATTAATTCTAACCTACACATTGAATATGCAAAAAGTCAATTCTCTCAGTTTGGTTTACGGCCGTGTACCTAGTTGCGAAGTGCAATATTAAAAAAGATCATTTGTTTTCTAGAATTATTGAGAAGAATTGCTTATTTCTGAATCAGAATCAGAAAGCAAGTTAATTGAAATGGATCTTATGGCCACCTCAGATGCAGGTGTCATAAATTCAGAACCGGATACAATCCCCGAAGAAAAGAGACCAACATCCCCTTGTGGTGCAATATTACAGTTTGGGATTGTCAAACAAGAGATAGTAGACCCTACTGCGCTCAAGTGTGAACCTGGGACTCTAGCGGCGGAGGAACATACGCAAGAATGTGGCGCATACTCTAAAATATATATTGACTTTCCTGATTTTAAAAACGAATGTTTAGTTCATCTTGAAAGAACAGACCAAAGTCGAGGTAAACTATTAACTCATTATTCCGTTTCTCTCTGCATTGGGACTTCGGTCAAGTCATTCTATCTCCCCAGGGTATTTTAAGTATGTGTGTATATTTCCACATTCATAAAGTCTTTCTTTCAAATCGTTTGTAATAAAGCTAAGCAGAGTGTCCTGGTTTAGACGCCATTTAAAATAGTAGAGAGAACATAACAATGAACCGTCCTGATTTCTACATATAGTTTTAAGTCATGGTTGTAAATATATATATATTTTTTATTCATTTATTTGATTTCTAAGGGTTTTCAGTGTTTTTCGAAATTATGCAAACGTGTTCACGGTGTATTTGTGTTAAAATTGAAAAGTTTCGCGCTGATACTTTGATTTTAATGTATCGTTTATGTAACAATTACCTTCAATGCATTTGTTAATTTGTAATTTATTTTTACAGATTTCGTTTCATCAACATTATCTTCTATTGTAACAAAAAAAACGAGAGCTAAAACATCAGTCAAAGAGAAGAAATCGTTCTTCTGCCCTTCCTGCTCATACAGCTCGAGTCATAAAATCACTTTGACTGCTCATATAAGAACACACAATGACCAGAAACCATTCTCGTGCACGGAATGCATTTTCAGGTGCAGTCGGAAAGGTGATTTAGGTAGGCATGCTGGAACCCACACTGGAGAGAAACCATTCTCTTGTTTGGAATGCAAATACAGGACAAATCGAAAAAACGATTTAGCCATTCATATTAGAACCCACACTGGAGAGAAACCATTTTCGTGCTTACAGGTGCAGTCAAAAAAACAATTTGGCTGTTCATACTAGAACCCACACTGAGAGAAACCATTTTAGTGCTGGGAATGCACTTTCAGGTGTAGACTGAAATAAAGTTTAGTTAAGCATGTTGGAACCGGTTCCATGATAACTCAACACAGTGACAATTCAACACACCTTTAAAAAGTGATATAAAGTCACTAGAAACGATGAAAAAAAAATTAATTAAACCTAAGCTAACCTAACCTACTTAACTCAGTTAATAAAGTTGTTGTTTCATCAGTTTCCATGACTTTATATAACTTTTTAAAGATGTGATAAATTATCATTTTGATGATTTATCCGGACACCGTTGGAACCCATGCCTGGAGATGTTTAGTACGGTAACACATGGTGTTTCCATTCAGTTTACAGAATTTTGTCTTCTTTCATCACTTCCTCTGCAAGTTTCATCCCTCTCTGTCATATACATCAGGGTTGGTATCAACAGCATTTCATTTTGAGTTTCTAGCAAATTCTTTAAGCAATATTTACCGACTTCTCGTGTTTTTAATACAGTATTCAAGTTCACAAACAAAACACAAAACAACAAGCACTCTGCATAAAATAATTATCTTGTTTCAAGTGAACTTATTTGTGCTCATTATAAAAAATTATTCCCTTTTTGCCAATATGGGTGTGCTCAACGGAAACATCATTCAAAGGACACATCAATCTGACTCAGCACAACTATTAATACAAGATGGTTTGAAAATCGCATGAGATAACTTACTAGCCGTTATCAATTATTAGAGTTGACCTAAACAATATTCACTTGGGAGTATGTGTATTTGTGCGTGTTAATTCATTTTCCGCAGTGATATCTGTGAGAAAGATCTGATATTTGGGATTCCTAGTTTGTTATTTTATTTATATACATAAAACAATTATGGCTGCGTAAAATAAAAATCACTTTTATTTTTCCTACATGTTAATAATAAAGCACTCATAATATTATAATTTAATAACAAAAATGTGGTTTATTCAACATAAATTTTGTAAAATTTTTTTGGTTTGAATACATCTACATTTGATGGCCAATTCCAAGACGTCATTTGCAATGTTTGTTCCCAACGAGCATTGCGCTTGGATGTCTATTGAGTTCAAATCGTACGTTAGTCCAATGTTTTTTCTTGCTCTGAAAACAAAATGGAAAACACCCAATTCAAGTTTTAAAATTTCTGATAATATATAAATTATTGAAATAAATAAATAAAAATATACACTTATACAAAAAAAATTACATTAAATATTTTATACAAATCCCAGCCTCGTGGACATAAAGTAAGTGTAAAAAAAAATTATCGCCGACCTGCATTAACAAATCCCTTCCTACAGCACCTACCTGAGGAAAATAATTCCCCTCGGGGCTAACTTCTTCTTTGAGGATGCTGTGTAAAGGGCATTTTAAGGAAAGGAAGGAGAAGAAGTTCTGGGAAGTAAGAAAGTATCAGGTTATCTGAGGAACAGTGTGTCCAGAAGTGCAAGTGATATCCCGAGAGAGTCCCGCTGGAGAGGTCAAAATGTCTCCCTCGCAGTTGGCGGGCAGGCGTATCCGCCACCAAGACCGGGACAAACTTCACCCCATGAAACCGAGCATCCCTGTCACCAAACGTAGCGGATGACCTATGACACGGGTGTTGGTTATCCAGGTTTCCAGGGCAGCAGTATCCATACCTGATCTCCCAAATTGTAAACCTTAACCGGCCGCACAACCCATTTCAGGGCATTCTTGCAAAGAGTCAGATAAAAAATAAATTAATTACCTTTCCACTCCATTCCAAGCGATCATGACTCCGTTATCGGTGCAGAGCTTTGGTCTGGGACGAACCAGTCTATAGCCAGTATCGTTGCAGACCAACTCTAGACTCTTGGCTATAAAATCATTGCACGCTACTCCACCAGAAACCACCTAATAAGTAAATAAAATCATTATTTTATAAATTATAATGAAAAAGTACATTGTTTTATTTTATCTACAGGGTTTTCCAATAAGAGGTGTTATTTTGATATTCAATCGTAAAAGATCAATGGTTTCGTTGCTTGTGTGGCACGTAGCGCCGTCTTGTTGAAAGTAAACGTTGTCCAGATCAATACCATCCAATTCCGGCCATAAAAAATCATTAATCATCTCTCGATAGCGCAATCCATTCACCGTAACTGTTGCTCCAGCTTCATTTTCGAAAAAGTAAGGTCCAATGACTCCGCCGGACCATAAACCGCACCAAACAGTAACACGTTGAGGATAGAGAGGCTTTTCAACAATAACTCTTGGGTTTTCCGAGCCCCAGATGCGTGAATTTTGCTTGTTGACGAAGCCACCGAGGTGGAAATGGGCCTCATCACTCAAGATGATTTGCATTTGATTCACTCAAATAATTTCAATGCGTTGTTGAAGCGTGTATCGTTACATTTTTATCAATGGCGTAGTTTCTACTTGTCAAATGTCAAAAAATGACAGCTTCAAAAGTAACATCTACCGAAATAGCGGGCTATTCAAAATAACACCTCTTATTGGAAAACCCTGTATTAGGACCAGTTTTTTCACATATATTAAAATGTAATGGAGTCAGAAGATGAACAAAGTCAGTTGTCAATGTGCTTATTTGCGATTGACGCAACTTAATTCGTATTTTCATCTTTGTGGAGGACCTTTTTTTAGGAGAGGAATGAGTGAACATGGGTCTTGGGGCGACTCATGTTGTATAACAGAGGAAGCACAGAAGCCAGCATAGAACACAGCCCAACTGTTGAACTTAAGAACAAGTCGTAGAAATGGCGCATTATCATGTGACAAATTGTAAACCGTGTACAAATGTTGGGTTTGCGTTTGGAGCGTTTCCCACCTACGCACGGATTGATTAGTTTCGATTGATTAGTTTCGATTGATTAGTTTCGATTGATTAGTTTCGATTGGTTAGTTTCGATTGATTAGTTTCGATTGATTAATTAATTCCAGACTCACCAGAGTTCTATTCTCCTTGGGCATGAGATTGCGTATGTCTAAATAATCGATGGCCCTCTGTGTCCGGTGACATATATGTCTGGTGACGGCCAGTTGGAACGCGGCGCACAAGTCGTGTACTTCCGGTATTACCCCGTCACCCTCAATCTCTACAACAAAAACACATCAAATTATTATGTTTCTCCATTTCAAGCAACATTTCAATTTTGAATGGTGGTCTTACACCGGGGCGATACTGAGAGTATATTCCTCTCTGGAACGTGCCACAAATATACTATATGTTCTTTTAAATGTGTAATTTGTAAAATAACACAAATTAAATTTACTAGCGCACGCCGGGATTTGAACCCGCGGCCTCCAACTTGCTAGTTGAGAGCCTCACCCCTCGACCACGGAGGAGTCTCCGATTTCTTCTACCATTCACTTCCAAGCAATGACGTTACAATGAATATAGACTTGTAATTGTTTCACAAAATGTAGCCAAGTAAGAAACAAATACATTTTGAGTGAATTCTTAATTCAAACGTCCTTCGTGTACGACAAAGATAGACATAAACGATAAGAACGAGCGGCAAACATTCTACATCACAGGGGTGACTGAGATGCGAAGATACGCTCACTCACTTACACGAATATGGAATACTGTATAAGACGATCTACTGCTAGCAGGTCATCCTACTTATGTGTTGCTACGTTCGCTTTCTCACTTTCTCTTCTGGAAATAATTGTATTATTTGTTACATATAAGATTTGTAACAAAGTGTGTGTGCATCACTTTACTTACATCGCATCTATGGTCTTGGTGTGTGGGACCTTGAAGTACCTACACATTGTCATTTTGCTATTGGTCAAATTGACAGCCCTGGAATTCTGACTTGGAGAGTCGCCAAACGTGATAGAGCAAGTATCTGCGATTTGCATTGGAAGCAGTCGCCATTCTTTGATCACCAGCCCAGAGCAGCGGGCATTCCTCTTGGCTGAGGTTCGACGAACAAGTTCGCCAATTTTTGTGAGTATCAGCTTTGCATATGGAGCATCGACTATTGGATCGATGGAATCGTATGGCGTCTGCCGATCCTCATTGGTTAAGAGGGACCCTTTTGGAGACCAGCAGCGTGAGGCTGTTTTGCATTGGACTACAAGACTATTTTTTGGATAAATTATAAACGGGGAGTTGCAGTGAATAACCGGAATCTACTACTTCGCATCAAGAACAAACTGGTATCACACCTTCATTTTACCTATACAAGCCCTTTGCCAGACAGAGTATATAGTATGTATGATGCTACTTGATTTCTTTTTTATTATGTCTTTTTGTGGTAATACATTTTTAGTAAATAATTTCTGTGTATTTACGAATGAAAAGTTATTCCTTGGCTTTGACTAGTGTTTTCCGAGTAATTAAAACACTTTCTCAACACGCACCTGGCATTTGGCACCTTTTTAGCAATTTAGTTTACGTGATGCGTGACATTTTATTACCAAAACTATGAAATACATTATCGTTTCTTTTGGTTGCCACTTTGAGATCTCTACAACTCGTCTATTTATATTGTAACGTCATTGCTTTTGCGTCATATATTCTCCTTCCTCTTCACACTCGTAATAGGTGTTTAAATCATCTAAGCGCCCTTTCTTAATCTTATCCATTAAATGTGTTACTTGCCATGAATTCGTTCTTGTTGTTGTATATGTCGAATTACTGAATTTTTCAGTCCAGAAAAGCTGAAGTTACAATCTCTGAAACAGATTAAACATAACATATAAATAAGGAACTCCAGCGAAATAGATTATGACTTTTCTTTAACAATCACAAACTCTTGATCTAGAGACAAGGAGCTTATCGCTCATATCAATGTGGGTTATTAATTTATTAGTTTTCAGTATGAACCAACTAGCCTTTTAAAGACAATTTCATTAATTATTATTTTTTTGGTAAACTAATGTTTAAGACAAGATTTTTTTATGCATAGCACAAAGGGTAACAATTATTTTACAAGCAATAATTATTCGCCTGAAACACTGATAAAAGATACATGACGCCAACGGGACTCGAACCCATGTCCCTTCGATTTCCGGTCGACAGCTCTGACCACTGAGCTATGGCGGCTTATTGAATTATTTCGCGGATAAGAGATAAGCCGCCATAGCTCAGTGGTCAGAGCTGTCGACCGGAAATCGAAGGGACACGGGTTCGAGTCCCGTTGGCGTCATGTATCTTTTATCAGGAGATTTTTCAATGTGGATGAGTGTTTCAGGCGAATAATTATTGCTTGTAAAATAATTGTTACAATTTCATTGTTGCTAAATATGTCCATATCCTAATTGATTCTGTTCAACAGCAAGATTGCTCTCCCCACAGGCATGACCTGCAGGCAATCAGTTAGTCCTGCAGGCCGGTCTACACTGTGGGTGACGTAGATAACTATTGGGAACATAGAAAAGAATGCTACCCATGATTGCCGAGTTTTCAAAGCATTCACGAATCAGTCTGAAGAAACGTGTACATCCCTCCTGACCCATAGATGGTTGATTCCAATCATACTGTGACGAATCAAATTTCGTCACAAGTGATTTGCAGACGTGGGTTGCAAGGAAAGAAGTGAGAAGTGCGGCGTAGAGCGACAGGTCCTACGAGCTCATCGAGGAGCTCATCAAGACCGAGAGAAGAGAAAGGATAGTCAAGACTGAAACGGGAAGATGGTGGGACACCAAATACGCGTTCCTCGCCCGTCGGCATAATGCTGGGCGATGGATGAAGAAGTGCAGTTAAATTTTAGATACGTGTTTCTCTGCTCAGCGACGTAAAGTGGGCATGAGCCGATGTAAGTGCGGTGACCAGACGCGGCCAATGGCCAAAGTGCAGAGTATGAAGATGCTGGAGACTCGGCTAGGAGGGCCTGAGCTGCTGAATTGCAGAAGTTGCCATCAGAAGCGGACCTCGGCATTACTAAGGCCCACGTATAAGTGACAACAAGGTAGTTACGATGAACAATATGTGCGTTTAATTAACAATGACGATATGAACAATGGAAAATTAACACCAAACCATGTTATCAAATTATCAAATTAACCCCAAGGCCATTTTCAAACTGTCTATAACTAGTTAAGATTTAGATATAAGTGGACCTAAGCATAAATAACATTTAAAAGATTGTGACAAACCTAATTAAAGTTCATGTACTTAATTAGATGTTTATAATTCAATTCATCTCCCTTGTCCCCGGGGACCCAGGCGACCCGAATTGGTGAGAAGGCGAGAAGAAGAGTGGAGAAAGAGTATAGGACTGGAGAGGCAAGTATAAAACAGCAATTTATTTAAATATTATTCTGAGCTAGTTCCTAATACATACCAAAGTATTAGTGGCCGACAGATTTTTAAACTGCCCGACCCCAAGGATTAGGGACGTATTATTATGGTATTAAGACGGAGATTGTGGACTTTGCTAAAAAATCTTGTTGATTTGACAAATATTGATCGGTCGCACAGTGAAAATATAAAAAAGCAGTAATACCCATTGGTAGCACAATCAGAGGAATATTTTAAATCGATTTACCAAAGCAAATACGGAACGCATAATCAAATTGGCCAAATTTCGAAGCAATTCAAAGCAGACCGAGTTAGCAACTAAACGCGAAATGCAAAAATGACCATTTTTTTGAGGATTGGAACAAAGTGGTGCAAGTCTAAAAATATCTTCCATGAATATTATTATGAGTAAATATTTTAACACAAGCAATATACGGCCCTCCTCACCGAATAGCTAAACCAGCGCTGCAGCGGCGTATTAGGGAATCTTTATAAGTAAGACTGCGTGTGTATATATGGTTTATTTTACCTGTAAGTCGCCATTGGTAGTGGAAATTCAAAGAATTCTGGATTTTTAGAAAATGTAGCGGCGAGTTCAATGGCCCGGCCTCCTGACAATTGAGAAAACATTTCCACGTTGCGAAGTTTCATCCTCCTGGCTGTCTAAACGAAGGAAATTAAATAATGATGAAAACATGTCGATGAAACATGCACTTAAATCTGTTTTACACGTTGGATTAATACATTCCTTGTAAAAAAATATGTTGACTCTTGATCCCTAACAGTTGATCCCCTGACAGTTGATCCCATGAACAGTTCATCCCTCTGCCAGTTTACCCATTGGCGTCAAACCGTGCACCGCTGTCTTAAACTCAAAGCACGTGAGCACGGCGGGTTTGACGTCGGCTTAAAAACGAAAAACTGGCATAAAGGTGACATCTAGGTTTCAAATTTTAAATGCCAATCGCTCTTTACATAATGAAATGCTGTCTTTATAGATATAGAAGGCGCCTTTCATAATATTTCCGTATAAATCCTGAAAATATATCTCCTCAAAACGGATCTATTTGGAAGGGTCTACCCTAAGGCGATGTATTATCTACCTTACTGTATAATATATACACTTACAATATGCAAGTCACTATACCCCTTCAAGTAGAAGTTATCGAGTGTCCGAGGGATCAATGGTCCAAAAGAACAAGTGTCTGAGATTTAAAGTGTCCGAAAGAGCAAGTATCCGAGGATTCAAGTGTTTAAGGGATCAAATCTTCGAGGGAACAAGTGTCTGAGGAATCAAGTATCCGAGGATTCAAGTGTTTAAGGGATCAAATCTTCGAGGGAACAAGTGTCTGAGGAATCAAGTATCCGAGGATTCAAGTGTTTAAGGGATCAAATCTTCCAGGGAACAAGTGTCCAAGGAATCAAGTGTCCGAGGAATCAAATGTCCGAAGGGGCAGTTAAACGGCAGGAACACGGGGAGGAAGTATGTGTCCTCAGCGGAGTGACACTCAGATCAGAATGAAGTTCCAAAATTCAAGAGTTTGGGGGGTCGTTTCGTTGTTGCCAAATGGTGGACCTTGCCAGAAACTAAAAATTACTTACGCGAGCAGTTCCTACATTCCTTTGGGGGATCAACTGCCAGAGGGCTCAATTGACCATGGGATCAACTGTCGGAAGATTTGAGGGATCAATCGTCCACTCTCGGAAGATCAATTGTCAGGGAAAACTAAAAACTGTTGTGATGAAAAACGCTCTCATATTTTACTACTTGTGATAAACATTTTTTTAATGCAACCATAAAAAACAATTAAAATATCTCATTTTACGTTTTTGTACCCAAAATTACCTACATCGAAAAAATATGTTACATATGTTTTCGTTACCTGACTTTTTTGTTGTTTCATATAAAAATAATTAATAAAAAAATGTCATTATTAAAAATGTTTTTTTTAAATTTTGGTCAGTACCTTAGGTTTCGTTATAGATTTGAATAATGTTTTTTTCTCTTTCTAATACCGGTAAGATCATATTTCTCACTACAATAGTAAGAATTAATTACATATTTGTAATAAGCATTTACTTTGTGGCTCGTCATAATTTACAATAAAAGATATAAATTTGTTTTAGACCACTTTAATTTTAATTGTACTCTACCAAAGGAAGGGTGCTGCCGAAACCGGTAGAGTAGAATTAAAATTAAAGTGGTCTAAAACAAATTTATATCTTTTATTGTAAGAATTAATTAATTAACACCTAAAATAATTTAATGAATGAGCAGTTTATGAATAATTCTAAGTTAACACTTAGAATTATTCTAGAATATGGTGAGATAGATTAATATATTTTTTCTTACTTTATCAAATGCTTCTCCTGGAGAATCGTCAATACTTGTTCCAAGAAGTTGAAAATCATCCACGTCTTTAACCAGAGACAAGAGACAGTGACCACCTGATATTAAAAGAACCAGGAATGGGAATTCTACATCGTTCTCCTGCAAATTAAATAACATACCATAAAGACCAAGGCTAAAAATTGAATTAAGAATTTTCATCTCAACTTAGTTGTTTTTAGCAAAAAGATGTTTTTGTAAGTTGTACTGTCTTACTAGAAAATGTGTTTATATATTTATAAAAATAGTATATAATCTACCATACGTAAATGCTGCAGAATAGCTACTTATAATCATAGGAATGATTTTTAAATTATCCATATGGACACGCTGGCGTTTCACGTGTTGGAATATTTTTACCTTTGAGTCTAGTAGATATCTAAAAAGTGCTACAAATTTCTTATTTTTGAAGTTGTCGTAAAAATAAATACCATTCAGAAACTAGATAAAAAAAACTTACGTAGACATTTTGACACGAAATATCCATAATTTTGAAAGAATTAGATATTTAGAAAACACATTTCTTTTGTGTAAGTAATTAGTAAGAAAACTGTCACTTCACTTATTATGTCTTTGTACAATAAAAAAAATATAAATAATTTTCGAACGTTCAACTGTCAATGAAAAATTCTGCCAACTTGTAATAAAACACTAAATAATTTTTTGGATATTTTCCATGTAATTATGTATATAAATATTTGAGACAAACTGAGAAGAATAATTATTTATCTTTCCGATGACAAACAAATCACATATCTACGCATGCTTGTGGCTAGTAAAGTATTGACGCCCTGGTCAGATCTGTCTTTCAGAGCTTCTAATGCAGAGGTTCCCAAACTCTTTTGCCCCGTAGACCACTTGCCAAATATATTTTTTTCCGTAGACCCCCCCCTGCCTGCCGAATATTGAATTTTCCAAAAACAATTAACGTCCCATGTGATAATCATTTCTCTTTTTCGTAAGAAGATTCCCTTCCCTTGCCTGTCCAACAACCGGGTGGCGGTATAGTTCCTCTGTCTTTACACTGTGCAGACAGGGGTGCCCTTGTGAGGTATTACACCAAATGAAAATGAAGCAGGATAAGAAACGGGAATTTCTTTCTGTAGCTGGCCCTACAGAACTGCTCCTTAAGTTCTTTGTCGGTGCTTATTCCGGTCAGTTCTTCTTGTCACTTGATATCCGATTCTTTAACGTTCCATTTCCAGTATTTTAGTCAAAATGTCCTCAAACTGAGTTTTGAAGTCTGTGTGAAGTGCATTTAAATGTTGAACGTCCTGGACGTTTTTCAAAATCAAGTTGGGGAACTAGGAAAATTCGTGGCTTCCGATGTGTAATGTTATGCTTGAATATATTAATTTTGACGAGAAGAGGAACGTAGACTCTATTTATGTACCTCAATTGACACCTTACGAAATATAAAAATACAAATATCAAATAAGTAATTTCTCAGTCTATTATATTTGTGTTAGGTCTATTGTGTCATCTACTAAATGTTGACTTGAGGTAAATGGGGGTCCGCCGTATGTACCCCCATTTGAATCTCGTGGACCCCCAATTTTATTTCTCGCTGACATAGACCCCCAGCAAGCCTATATCGACCCCTGGGGGTCCATATAGACCACTTTGGGAACCTCTGCTCTAATGGAATATGTACAATGTTTGTGGCTAATAATGTGTGGACGCCCCAGTGAGATCTGTCCTTCAGAGCCTCTAATGGAATACAATGTTTGTGGCTAGTAATGTATGGACGCACCGGTCAGATCTGTCCTTCAGAGCCTCTAATGGAATACAATGTTTGTGGCTAGTAATGTCCTTCCGAAGCCTGAAGGGTTGATAGGTTAACGAATCTTTCACCATCTTCCCTGATGTAAATAGTTTGTTTCTTGCAGTAATTACGTCGAAACGTTGTCAATAATTCAGGCTTCTGTCCAAAATTTCTCTAAGATTATATATATATAACCAGCTGATATATGGCTGGCGTTGATCGGGGACTTATAAATGATTTTGAGTAAAGTTTTGAGTTTATGAATTCAAAAGTACCTGACGACCGAGTGAATTTTTACGTTTGAAATAGTATTATTTTATTTTAAAATGTATTGTTTCACTTGATCTTGCCATGTCTTCCTTGGGTAAGCCTTACTTACTTCTTAAACCTCCTTCTTTCATCATCATTTACGTCTCAATTTACCACAAATAATTATTACGGTACAGTTCAAAGGTGAGTACGAAGCTTTAGGTAGGTGGGAACTTACCATTCTGGCTGTCAAGGCGTGGGCCTCCATGTGATGAATTGGAATCATTGGTTTATTAAACTTACGACAGAGATGTTTGGCATATTTCATTCCTATCACCAAACTCATTGGCAATCCTGGAACATACAAATATTACAACTTGTCAAAATTATAATTCTGTATTTAATTAATTGGTCCTGTTTTAACTCCGTCTATAAATTTGTTCCGGTTCTGATTCAAGATGGTGGCCGCGTTGGATACTACCTTTAATCCCAACAGAGTTTGCCACCGCCATCTTTATTAATAAAGGCCATGCTGTAGAAACTGAACTGACAGTCAATGCCAACTCCGCCATTTTGCGGAGTTTGAATGTCTCGAGACACTATGCACTCGCTTATTGACGTGGGCTTCAATACAACCTTCAATGGGATGGGGATCAACTTGGATGGCGATCTGCCTCAAACCTTCACGTGAAGCAGCTCGTTAACCTCTCAGACAAAGACATTTACTCACTATGTGTTCCTTTGAGAACTGTCAAAACGTGATAATTTTTGTGTTATTTACGAGTTTTGCTAAAAGCTTCATAACTCACGTTTTGGGAAACGTAGCCTCATTCTAAAAAATGTTTTGGAAAGATTATGAAATCCACTATCGCATTGTGTTGTTATACGTAAATATTTGCGTTTCTAAATATACATTTTATGAAAACGTCAAAAATATTTAAGAAACGCTTACCATTATTTCAAAGCCGTGAAAAATGTTCTTTTTTCTCAGTATCATAAAGAAATAACACTTTATATATTGAAGAAATATAATTAAAAACTATTAGTCACCTCAAAATATTAACCGTCCAAGCTAAAATATTTTTAATAAATTATTTAGAAACGCAATAAATTATGAACGAACAAGATGACAGATTAAATCGGCTTAGATAATGCACTTCTACGTTCCATAGATATTCTTGAATACAGACGCGTAGCGCTATTCATTATCGATACTCTGTTTTTTAAATCATGGCAATCCGTATACTAGTGATGGAAATAAATCGATTTTTGTAAGATCTCGCGCGATTACGTGAAAAGACGTTCTAATGTCTTGACCGCTATTATCATATTTACGTCTTTTGACGTTCTAATGTTCTGAGTGGTTAAAACACAAAAAGTAATAATAAAAATAATCCTGAAAGTACCCATAAGGACTCTATCAAACGAAATTTTTAAAAAATTTAACGTGTTCAGCATTATAAAACTGTACTCAAAAAATGCACTACTCAATTTTAAAGAAAAATATGAGTACCTTGCTGAACAACACACCTACACTACAAAGACGAAATCCTCAAATCTACTAAACATTCCAAAATTAAATACATCTTTCGGCCAGAAAAACTTCTATTTCCATGCTATAAAATTATATAATGCCCTTCCTATTGAAATTAAAAACACCATGGATATAGACAAGTTTAAAAAAGACATAAAATTATGGCTAACTAAACATGAAGATGAGGAAATCATTAAATTTATGAAGTAACAAGACAGACAACAAACATAAATACTTTTTGCTTAATTTATTTTATATTTTGTGGGAACCAACAAATTAAAAGATGAGGAAATCATGATCAACACAAATACAACAAACTACAGTCTGCCTCGGAACAGGAATACCTAGTGAGGAGGACTGAGAACAAACTACATCACTTTATATCTTTTTTTTTTATTTAATATTGTATCTTTTTTACTTTACTTTATATTGCCGTTAAATTAAAAAAAAAAAAAAAAAAATGCTCAGTGTAAATCCGGCAACTGTTGCGACGCATTGTTTTAATGCCATTTTTATGTGTTTAACTACCTACTCTAGTTTTTTTAGTTATAGCTTGTTGAACATGTGTGACAGAGCTTTTAAAATGTATAATGTCAGAGTTTTCCAAGTCATCACTCTCAACGGCTGACAGTGAACCTTTTAAAAATGTTTTCAGACTTCTTGCACTGGGTTTAGCAGAGTTTGGTACTAAACGCTTTTAAACCCAGTGCAAGAAGTCCGAAAATAGGTCTCTTACTGTCACTTCAGTTTCTACAGCATGGCCTGTATTGATACAGATGGCAGTGAGTTTGCAAGATTATGGTTCCTACTACGAGCTGTCAAATCGGATTAATCAATATTATAGTATCTACCTGTCTGAAGAAAGTTATGATTTCAAACAGTACTAACAAATCTTATGATTTCAGAGGAAATTTGAGTTGTGATTCATTAAATAAGATAAAATTAGAAATAAGGAGTTATGTATTTGCTAAGCAACTATAATGCTGTTTCCGTATGGGTAGGCAGAGCTGATAGAGCTACACACATCACTGTCTTAGCACACTCCTAACTTGAATCACATTCATGCATCTTCTCATGAGTACTCTTATGTTATTCTGCGCCCCTTGACATGCTGACTATTTATTATACCTATTTTTTATGTGACACCTAACAAGAGCACCCCTCTCTGCACAGTGTAAAGACAGGGGAACTAAGTCGCCACCGGGTTGGGCATCATTGTGAGATGGGTTTAGGTAGGAGCTGTAGGAAGGGATTTATTAATGCGGTTCTTGAAAAGAGCCGGATTATATGAAAGAGGAAAAACAGATGCTGGTAGCTTATTCCATATACGAGCAGACTTACACAAAAACGTGTCGAAGAAACAACCCGTTTTCATGAAGCCAACATCAACTGTGAATGGGCGTTCCGCTACTAGGTTTTTACAGTTTTTTTATGTATATATACGCCTAAAAAGGCTTTTACATAAAAGTGATACATGATGCAGTGTACATAGGAGAATATCTGTATTATACAGGAGATACCAACTCCTTCTTCATCGCGCTGCTACAAGACCATCACCTACACCCGGCTCCGCACGGACTACAAATCAATATGGACTCCTTGGAACACATCAGCGCCCTGGCCCCGGCCATCGTTCCTGGCTAGCGCTGACCTCACGCGCCTAGACCCTGCGACACCTTCGCCAGTCTGCGCCTCGGCCCCGCGGCATCGTCGCTGGCCTGCATCTCCCGCTCATCTGCCCACCAGGTCCATCGCACCTTCGGCTACCTCGTTCACACTACCCGGAAGACTCCACGTCTTCACCAGTGTTGAACACATCCGCGAGTCCGGTCTCCACCAACGCTATGTCGACTCACTGACCCGCGCTTCGACCTCTCCATCACCGTCATTGCCGTATAACCCTGGTGTCATCCTCGTTGGTACAAAGTCATCTCCCAACTGCGCAACTCCCCAAAAATGTTAACAAGCAAGTCTTAAAAACTTTGTTAAGAATGAGAAAGCGCGACACGGTAAAATAACCTGAAAATCAATGAAGATATTACTTTTGGCCGTGAAAATCTAAAATCATGTCTCAAGTACAGCACCTGGTTTGACAGTAACAGCCACAGCGTCTACATCAGCGCCCGTCAGTCCTGCATTTTGGAAGGCCTGGTCCGCTATCAACTCCATATTACTTCTGTGCAAGTCCTGGGCAACGGGAGGCAGAATACCACCATTTCTAAAAAAAAAAAATACACAACATTTAATGTCATAAATTGCCTCTGACTTCAATTCAATCATATTATTAATTTTTCTACTTCTCAGACATAATCAAAAATACAGATAAATAGAATATGTATTTATGAATGTATCTGAAAATTAAAAACTGTTTTAGAAAGGTGATGAAATTCCCTCTCATATTTTATTATCAGCAATAAATTTATATATTTTTGAAATGTAAAAAAATTGAATACATTACAAAAAAAAAATTAAATTGCTCACTTTACGTTTTTTGTAACTAAAATTACTGATAATGAAAAAATATACAAAAAAAAAAAAAAACAATTATTTTATTAGACAAATGTATTACAAATGTTATTGTCACCTCACTTTTTCATATAAAAGTATTTAACCGTTTGATTGCCAATTGTCGACTTTCGTCGATTCGTGTTTTAAGGAAGATTGCCGATCGTCGATTTCCGTCGATTGCGTCAGTCGTGTTCTGATTCGCGCGTACGTCGGGTGTGGTGCTGCGGCGTTGGTAAATATTATTCTAATATTATCTTAATAGTTGTAAGATCGTAGTAAACCGTTTAAATTTCAGATTCATTTATTATTTTTTTTATTTTAGTTAATTGAAAAAATATAACGTCGAGTGCGTCCTCTGAAATGTCTGACAGCGGGAGCGACGATTTCCACTCCTCTAATTCAAGTTGGAGTAAGAGTAGCTCTGATGAGAGTGATGTCAGTGATGTCATACCTGTGTTTCCCAACCGCAGGAAGCGAATTTCCAGTAATTCTTCGGATCGTGACCAAGAAATGGAGAGTAACACCGGAAATTACTCATTTTTAAATGTACCTCCCGGAACCAATTTTTCTACCGAAAATTCTCATCTTTTCGAAACGCCTGGACTTCGGGATCCTCCTCCGCGTGATTCTAAACCAATATCATATTTTGATTTATCGAAATCCTTGAAAATTCAAAGAATTTATGGGGTTTTAAAAAAATATATAGTTTCATAAATAATAACGTTTTTTTGGTGTTTCATAAAAAATAATGTTTTTTACAAGTAAATGTATGAATTTTTTGGCACTCAAACGGTTAATAAAAAATATAGAAAGTCTCGTTAGATTTTTTCAAATTGCGGTCAGTACCTTTGGTTTCATAAAGGAACACATTTTAATTCTTTTGTGGTTAACTTCTATATTTGAATATAAAGCGTGGTGTGTTCTCTTTCTAACACCGTTTACATCATATTTCTCACCATGACACTAAGGGAGACACAACGATTTCTGTTAAAGTGAAGCTTAATGGCAAATTACTATTTTGATTAATCTTTATAATGAATTGGTGTATATTATGAATACCAAAAAATATGCTTTAGATAAATTGAAGGTTTTCCTATCGTTTCGCTTGAGTAGAATACAAATAAAAATATAAATTACTCAATAAAAAATATTAAATCAAACTACTAAAAAAAAATTTCAATAAAATTGGATGAACGCATAAAGGAAACAACTTTTAAAAATACAGTATTATAGCTAAGATTATCTGTGACAGTTTCACTTGAAAAAATTTTTTGCTTTCTACTAAAATTATTTACAAAATAAATAAAAACCAGTTTTGTGCTTGAAATCGAACGTTTCTAGACTCCGTTTGTCAAGCGATTTTAATGCCTATTACCTACGATATAAGGTATACCAAGAATATACATATTTTTGGCTTGTAGCTTCCTCTTAAAGATTATGTCGATCAGCGTAAATATATAAAAGCAGATATCAACAAAGCTTGACGTTACTATGCTTCTTTGATGTTAAATATATCAATATCGACCCGCTGGCACTGTTTGCAAACCCCAATACAAATACAGGGATGGGTTGGGTCTAATAAATGTAGTTTCCTTCATTAACTCTTCTTTCACACTTCCATATCTAGTAAACACGCTTTCCAAAAACACAAACTCATCCACCTGCTCCAAGCATTCAACGTGCACAACTATATTGCAGTATTGTTTACCTTAGGTGTATAAGAGTTTGTGAATTAATAGCTTCTCCCAATATATTTCCATTTCCATCAACAATGGCACAGCCCGTGTCGTCACAAGATGTCTCGATACCAAAAATAATGGGCTTTCTTGCAATATTATTATTACTCGAATAACTCCGAGTTAAGTTCCGAAAACTTTGGCCATTGTTACTGACTAACTTGTAGGAAGATGAAATACGTGAACGCATATTTAGAAATGACATCAAACCTTTCATTTTATAACGTTGAAGTATTAAATACAAGGATATATTGATTGGTAATGTTTACGCTTTTAAAACTGATTTCAATTTTGACATTTGCGCGCTGTTTTGACAGATCATAACCATAGATTAGTGTTGCCGGTCGTTAGGTCAAAAAAATCCTCAAATATTTATTTCTGTAAAACATAGGTACTTTTCCGACGAGAACCTAAAATAAAAATAGTTATGACCACTTCAATCTAACAAATTATTAATGTTTTTATAAGCCGGTTGTCCCATGGTCCGGTAATAAATCGATGCTATAAAACCCTGCGAATTGTAAAATTTACGGCTTACGTAAGTTTTTGAAATTACTCACAGTAAAATTGCGCAAGTAAATTTAAACTTAAATGTAAACTTTCGGCAAGTTTCAGAGTGAAAGATTATCTCATTGTCATCCTGGTATAAGACCACCATTCAGAATTGAAACGTTGCTTGAAACGACTTTAGCTGTGTTTTTTTGTTGTTTGTTTTTGGGGTGTTATGCCGTGTTGCGCTAACTCCTTCTTTAGCCGACGTTTCGGACAGCGTTGCAGTGTCCATCATCAGGGCAGATCCGGTAGATCCGAAGATGTGTGAATTTTGGTTGTCGAGTTTGTGCTTATTTATTTGTGGCCTGGGCCCATCCAAGTGCGAAATGCCAACGGAAGTGGCGACATCTTGTGGCGAATTCTGAAAGCTCAGTATTTATGTTAGCCTGGGTCCCGTCCAAGTGCGAAATGCCAACGGAAGTGGCGCCATCTTGTGGCGAATTTTAGATGTGTTATTTGCGTTTAGCTTTGGTGTAGCCGTCAATTACCGGATACCAAGAGCTGTTGAGCTTAGCTCCGTCAAAGATTATCTCATTGTCATCCTGGTATAAGACCACCATTCAGAATTGAAACGTTGCTTGAAACGACTTTAGCTGTGTTTGGTGACCAAATCTAAATAGCCAGGTACTCACCCATCTTCAGCCTCACAACATTCCCTGATTGTGGATGCCATAGTCTCACTGGATCCAGGTGGAACGGAGCAGATGGGACTATTGTGCAGTATTCACATAAAACAAGGCAAAAAGGCCCAAATAAAGTGTTTGAATAGAAGTTGGCTTGAGATGAGAGGAACAAAATTCTCCACGCGCGTTTGCTTTGTAACGATGGAATTGAATGAAGTTCTTTATTTTTAACCTGTGACTTTTCTAAACAGGATCTTACGGTTTATGTCGATTTCTTGCCCTTCCCGACCCGTGGGACGACGAGCTAAGTTTAACAAACATTTTGTCGAAAAACGAAATTTTTTGTTTTCAGTTGTTAGCGCTTTAGCGGTGAGAATTATAACTACAACAAAAAATAGTTATATGAACTTCTAATAACGTGCTTCGTACGAGCAGTGCGCTAGTTCAACTTTTTTCCACTGGAAGAATTTATCGTCGTTTCTGATATTCAAATAGTATTTATTTTTAAATTTTCTATGGCCGTCTGATTGCAATGTTATTGCTGTCAAATTCAATGTCAAAAATTATTTTTTCATAACCTAAAAGTGTCTCAAAGTTCAGAATGATTAACAAAAATCGCTTCCAAACGTCTAATTAACATCCCCTATAAACAAAAAGTCTTGTTCTGCCGACTTTTCCTTTCAGAGATTTTCTATCACCCGTAAAAGTTTATAATAATATTCATCTATCATGGAAAACTTGACATACGTTTTTGACAGATTTTTACAACTTGTTTTAAATACCGTCAGCAATAATTTTTGTAAAAATATTGCGAATATAATAGTGCCTTATGTATACAACGATTACTTCAAAAGCATTGTCATTAAATTTAAAGGTTATTTAAATAAAAATGAAGATCGTAGTTTGCTGAATAAATCTAATTAGAAGTTTTTACATTTGTTGATAATGATGGATAAATTTGAAGAAAGATATATTGAGGTACTGTTTGAAGATGACGAATATTTAATTGTAAATAAACCATATGATCTTTTGATAAATTCCGACAATGAAACTGATCAGGTGAGATGTTTTTATTTATTATTTTTAACAATTGCGACGTTTTTGCGCAGGGTTAAGCAGGTAGATGATCCATCATACTACTCTGTCTTGACACACTCTCTTTGCTTCATTCACATTCATGTCTCATACGTACAGGCACAGGGGCTCCATCTTCTATCTTCTTGTCACCTTTTCCTGTACTTCATTTTACTTAACTTAATTTCTCTTTATTTTTTGTAATACCTGCATCAACTGTAAAGCGCCCCTGAGGTGATATCTCACATATACAAAAAACGCTCTATACAAATTGCCCAGTAAATAAATAAATAAAATCGAAGTCGGAGTCAAGTTAGTTAGCATCTCTGGGCGCACTGTACAGTGTACAGGGACCACAGTTACTGCAGATAGTACACAACTGCTGACCCTGTACAAATAGCAAGTGCGTACCGCTATTGAATTTGGCAGCCAACTCTGATCTGTAGCCCCAAAATACCTGAAAAAAACAATTACTCTGTGCAGAAACGGGTGGTCCTTGACGAATTGCAATCCTTAGAGCACAAGCGTCAAGTACGTAACTGTCCTTATTCTACCGGTATTGCAATGGATGATGCTCCGAGGAACTAGCGTCATTGATCCCTTCGGCATCGGTGCATAGTCGGGAAACACGCCGAATGCGCGCCCATCTTGAATTCAACTGGAGCACCAAAACAAGTACAGCGATGGGTTGTGTTATCTTACTCTTACTTACTCAGTGACTATACCGCCGTCTAGCTTTCTAGAGCTGACCATTTTACCACTCACCGGAGTATATTATATGTCATATGTGGGGATGCTGTGTTGAGGATCTTTTTAAAGAAAGGAAGGAGAGTTCTGGGAAGGAAAAATATGTGAGGGGTGGGTGGAATCTGGGAGTTAGTGTGTCCAAAGGGGTTATTCTCTATCTTTTGTGTTATCTAAATTGGCATTAAATCAATCACGTGTAATCAGATCATCAGAACTTTTTTGGCGTCTTGATACTCTTCTGATCTATCTTCATCAGAACTCCTGTTATGTACGTTACATGTAAATGATTTAACATCAATTAACCTACGTTAAGCAAACAGAATCACCCTGCAGGAGCGTTGGATGTACGAATCCATCCCTCCTACAGTTGTGCGAGGCGATGAGAGAGTCTGGTTGGAGAGGTCAAAAGATCTCTCTCAACCAGTTTCTCCTGATCCGACTCGCCACACTGTATTGTACACAAACTGTCATTATTGTTTAGTCCTTTGTGAATTGTAGCAACTGTCGCATGTGTTTCTGTTCATTTCGTTCTGCCCCGTATTATATTTAAATAAGTTTACAAAATGGAGTCTTCTCGCAAGCGTAAACATGGCACCTTCCTTTTAGGATGGCGGATTAGTGAGAGAGTGTGTGCGATGACGCTGTAGTTGCGTCACCGTAATTGTGTTCTAGGGAGAAGAGAGAGTTTTCTCTCTGTTCTAGGGAGACTTGTAATTCGATAATAAATTGCGCTGCCCCGACCAACACACAAACTAATCGCAAGATTTCTGCACTTGCCATGTTTGGTGATTCTTTTGATTTGATGTCCAGCGTGGCCCGAACATGGGAAGAATGTTCGATGAATCACAAGTAACTTTTTTCACACGAACTAATGCACACACAATCGGCGATCATGTGGTACTTATAATTACGTTTTCTCCGATAAATAACTCTTTGATCTTGAGTCGATGACGGTCGAATTCTTTCTTGCCGCACTTTTCGCAAGTGCAGGTACAAAAATCAAGAGTGGAGTTTGAATTCCTGCTCTATGGTTGGTTGGATCAGAACAAAGCTGATAATGTGGCGTAGCCAGAAAAATAACAACCGTCGTAACGAAACAGAGTGTCTACTATATCTTATTCACCCGTTGTCTTCCTCAGGCGTCCTCGACTTCTTCGAAAACCTATCATTGTAATATTATACGTTCATATAAAATAACACCTTGTAATACGGGGTTTGTCACGGGAATCGCATGCTTTTCAAATAAGATGTAAGGTTTTTATTTATGACAAATCGTAGTAAAAGTTGAGAATTTTCTATTGGCACTTTATGTTTTGAAGATTACATCGCCGTCTCTCAGATGTTGTCCATTTACATTCATGCATGATTGTAGCTGGTCCAGAAAACTTTGAGTCACATTAACTAACATCTGACTTGGAATCTGAACGATTTCTCCCTGGATTTGTCTAGAGATCTTCAAGGCAGTCTGGCTTCTCAAGATATACTCGGGACTTGAGATTTCCCCACGAAAAGAAGTCACCCAAGCATAGATCAGGGGAGCTAGGAAGCCAGTTAACTTTGCCATATCTGTAGATAATGCTGCCTGGAAACTGATCATGGGAGACGTCCATTGAATTACGATCTGTGTGTGCAGTTGCATTATCATGTTGAAACCATACTCTCCTCATTACCCATCTGAAGAAGATTCGGAGCACTGTAATGTAGCTCTCTGAATTAACCGTCACAGTAATGTTGTTTTCCTAAAAAAATGGTAAGAGTCAATAATGCCTTTCTCCCCAATTACACATCGTACTGTTGCTTTTGGGCTGTGTAGAGGGGACTCTTGTAACTCCTGAGGATTCTTTCTCCAGAGAGCGAAGATAGAATGCTCTAGGTTCCACGATATCGCGACAACTAAACTTCCCTCTCTAACAGACGAATCAAAGCCACCTCCCACTCTCTGAGGCAAACCACTCGGCCTTACTAAGCCAATAAAAAAACATGCAGTTTCCGTGACGGACCCTGTATTTGGCTAATGAAAGTTATGAAACATGCGGTTTCCGTGACGGACCCTGTATTTGGCTAACGAAAGTTATGAAACATGCGGTTTCTGTAACAGACCCTGTATTTGGCTAACAAAAGTTATGAAACATGCGGTTTCCGTGACGGACCCTGCATTTGGCTAGCGAAAGTTATGAAACATGCGGTTTCCATGACGGACCCTGTTTGTTTGTTTGTTTGTTTTTTTTTTTTTTTTTTTTTTTTTTTTTGTTTTTTTTTTTTTTTTACTATATAAGTACATTTTTGTTTATTTGTTACAATATATGATCAAATATTTCAAGACCCCTCTTCCATAGAAGCATTAGCTTGTGGCTGGAAATGGAGTGTACATGGTTTTATTACAGTATGTAGGCATTGCCGTCTTAAACTAGGCTGAGTCCCTTGGGCACACAAGAATTGGGGCCCGGGTCGGGTCGGGTCGGGTCGGGCCTGATGGGGCCCCCTTCCCTCCCCTTTCCCTAACGAAGCACTACTTTGAAATTTAAATTGAATGTTTTGTGGATTAATTTTGAGCTATCATATATTTTATTGACCGAAACACATTCCTAGAACAATAAAATATGTACCGAAACAACATTAATTGGGTTAATTTGATAAATTGATAGGTTTTACGATGTTTTCGTCAAGTATTATGCATCAGATTTGCATCGCGGCAAATTTGACATTTCGATTCCAAAGATAAATTATTTAAAAATATTCTGGTGTTGCCAGGTGAAAGAAACTAGTGGCTATATCATCAATGATATTGGCGCAAGCGATTCTGACCTTGTTCTTTATACAAATTCTGTACACAGAAGGGTCAAAATCGCATTCAAAATTTTTTCGCGAGAGAAATTGTCAGTCCTTCGGGGCCCCCTGAGAATGGGGGCCCTGGGCACGGGCCCCGTGTGCCCTTATGGTGAAGACGGTATTGTATGTAGGTAATTAAAAATAAAATGATTTTAAACTTATTTGAAGAATGGAATGTTACTTAAGGAAACTAATTGAGATGAGTTATTCTTAAGATTAATTCAATTGGAAACATTTTTATTTTTTGTAAGTTTGTCTTTAAAATATTTTTTCACAGTGTTTATTATATGGATGTTATCATTAATGTTTCTAATTTCTTCAGGTATTATTATTATTCCTGTATTTGGCTAACAAAAGTTATGAAACATGCGGTTTCCGTGACGGACCCTGTATTTGGCTAACAAATGTTATGAAACGTGCGGTTTCTGTGACGGACCCTGTATTTGGCTAACGAAAGTTATGAAACATGCAGTTTCCGTGACGGACCTTGTATTTGGCTAACGACAGTTATGAAACATGCGGTTTCCATGACGGACCCTGTATTTGGCTAACGACAGTTATGAAACATGCGTTTTCCATGACGGACCCTGTATTTGGCTAACGAAAGTTATGAAACATGCGGTTTCCGTGACGGACCCTGTATTTGGCTAACGAAAGTTATGAAACATGCGGTTTCCGTGACGGACCCTGTATTTGGCTAACGAAAGTTATGAAACATGCAGTTTCCGTGACGGACCTTGTATTTGGCTAACGACAGTTATGAAACATGCGGTTTCCATGACGGACCCTGTATTTGGCTAACGACAGTTATGAAACATGTGGTTTCCGAGACGGACCCTGTATTTGGTTAACGAAAGTTATGAAACATGCGGTTTCCGTGACGGACCCTGTATTTGGCTAACGAAAGTTATGAAACATACGGTTTCCGTGACGGACCCTGTATTTAGCTAACGGAAGTTTTGAAATTATCATGTTTAATATTTTTCATTCCAGAAAACTTTGCATAGAATGCTGATGGCTATGAAAAACCTGGAATCTGAAATTTGTGATCCAAAAATCAAAAATTTGAAGCATGGATACCATTTTATTCACAGGTAATTATCAACAGATCTGGTCACCAAACATGGCCAAAGCAATTTTTTTTATTTTTACATTAACCCCCCACAGAGGAAAATAATTTCCCTCAATGTCATCTTTTGGGATGCTGTGTGGAGGGTCTTTTTTAAGGAAAGGAAGGAGAAGAAGTTATAGGAAGGTAAAAGGTACGAGGGTTGGGTAGGAATCTAGGGATCAGTGTGTCCCGGAGTGACGGACATATGAATATATCCCTCCCACTGCGGCGCAAGGTGATGGGGTCAAGAGTCCAGTTGGAGAGGTCAAAGGGTCTCCGCAAACCAACCTCTACCGATCTGGCACCTATGTCGGTTATCCAATAAACGGTTCCCGGGGCAGCAGTACCCCAAAACCCACCTCCCAAATGGTGGTCTCACACCAGAGACTTACCGAGTGTAACTTGCCATAAATATACTAAATATTATTTTAAATGAGTAAATTGTGCATTAATTAATCAAATGAAATTTACTTGCCACGCCGGGATTCGAACCCGCGACCTCCGGCTTGCTAGTCAACGGCCTCCGTGATCGACGGGTAAGGCTCTCGACTAGCAAGCTGAGTTCCAGAGTGGCAGATACCCCCAGTATCGACCTGATGTAAGCTCACCATTCAGAATTGAAACGTTGCTTTTAATGGCTTTGGCCGTATTTGGTGACCAGATCTGAATAGCCAGGTACTTCCCAACCTACGTACTTCCTCTTCCCCATCTCCTTCCCCTCTCCACTACCGTCAGCCTCACAATACCCCCCGATTGGGGAGGCCATAGTCTCACTGGCTCCAGATGGTTGGAAGCAGTTGAGACTCTTGTACGGTTTCACACATTCACCCGAAATTTTCGTTACATTCGTTCATTTCGTCCACTTGGCTGTCGGATTTGGGCGCCTCCGTGTTGTCATGTCAAATCCAGAGACGTCATGTTGGATAACAGCAGACTCCAAGAAATCTGCTTCTTCATATATTCCATAGACATACAAAACAATAAGACCTGCCCGCGAGGGAGAGATACTCGCAAAGACCCTAGGGAGTGAAGTGAGCCTCAGGTCACAGGACGGAAGGAGACCGGACTGGCGCAAACATTCCCCAGGCCCGCTCATGATGCCGGAGGAGACACCCGTGGTTCGTGGGACAGCTGCACCGGATTACTGCCACCTGACTGGATGCAGGAACAGGGATCGGTCTACATCAACGAATTGCACTATCCTCGAGAACAAGGATAAAATTAAGAAGATGCTACGATAGATGCAACTCCACTCCGTTACTCCAGCCTATGGACCAGCAAGTTATTTCTAACTTTAAGAAACTCTCCACTTAAACACTCTTCAAGAGTTGATTTGGGGTGACTGAAGGGACAAGTCTCACACTCAGAGAGTTTTGCCTCAAGATGATTGACAAGGCGTAGGAAGGGGGTTAACAAGAGGACCCTCATTTCTGCTTGGAACAAGATAAGCAAAGAGCGTTGTCGATTGTGATTTCTACAGTCAAGTCTATGTCTACTGTTATCTACAGTCAACGAGATTTTGTCTTTGGCCAATACCATGGGACTGGAGGTGGATAATAATGAGATATTGATGAGCTTGTGGAAGAGCACAGTCAAGAGCTGACCACCAAAGAGCTTATGGAGTTGCATTGTATTTCACAGCAGAGTATTAAAATGTTTAATGTTATGTCTTTCGTACATAATAAGGAAGCCTATAGACATAAATGCAAGAGATAATTTATCTTTTTCTGACTGACATATCTATGGTCAACTGGTAAATAAACAAAATGAAAAATATGATCATATGTACGAAAAATAATAACGTCTTTCTTGATATTCTATAAGGTCTGCGATAAACACTTATTTTTCTATATCATAATTCATAAACAAAAAATAAATAAAAGAACAGTTAAGAAACAAACAAACGCATGAGAAATGTTAGGTACTAAATGTACAAAATAATAGCAACGCTTTTGCAAGTCTTCGTAAATCATTTCCAATATGATGAGTATAATTTCTTCCTACCCTCAGTAACATGCCTATCTGTTTGTCATCCATTTCAATTAATTAATTTGATTTCAATTAATGAATTGACTTCGTAATTGAAACCGCAACCACATTTTGTTATATCAATTTTGACTACGATATTTTACGACATTTACCTTTGTGGTGCTAATGAACGATGCTCCAATAAAAACAATCATGTGGTCCTCCCGCTGTGCTGCTATTGGCTGTTTGGTCTGTTAGAGTAATACGCCCGTAACAGAGAGTTCGAATTGCACACATAGGCTAAGATATGGCTTGGATGTTGGACAAATTCATATGAAATGTAACTTAGCGGCCAGTTTAAAAACGGGGGGTCCATTTGGCCAACGTGTTGATGTTGGATAAAAATGCTCAGAATGCTCTTTAATTTTGGTAAACTTAAGACAAACTGCGTTTTGAAAACACCTTAAAAATATATTTTTTTATTTCTATCCTATAAATAAATGCTTTCTGAAAAGAACTGCATAATTAAATCAATTTCACCCAAAATGGTCTGTTCAAAAATGTCTGTTGTAATACTCTCCGCCACAAGAAGTTGTGGTGGAGAGTTTGTTAGTGGATGAGGAGAAAGTAGCAGAGCAACAATCCTCTGGCGCAATAAGAGAAATGGGAAACTGTTGCATCGTACATTGAGAAGCATCACCCTAATAAGGAGGTGGCTATGCGTTCTACAAATTGATTCAGTGATAATGCTGTGTCACATTTTCACCAAATTTTGTGGCGTTGACAAAAACAAAATGACTAGGCAGCATGATTTTAAAATTTTCCCTCTTAACCTTTTCCTTACTGTGCTAAAAAAATCCACGCGTTCCTGTGCTTTGTAGTCAATACACATATCTAAATAAGCGATTTAATATCGGAAAAATATGAATATTCATAGCTAATCGCTTACGTTTATTATATTTTATATCAAAAGTGATAATAATTGTAATTTAATTGTTGAAAACATGAAAAAATCATCGGCAAATGCTAAAAAAACGTGCGAGAGGTCCACATCCAACGACGGTCCGCGACCAACTAACGGCCGGCTGCCACAACAGGCGCTGGACTGCATACGCACAGCTATGTGGTCGTAGGTATCGATGGTCTAAATCAAAATGCAACTGCGGACGAGTGGATTTCTCATGTTCCCGCATAGCGAACTAAAGCGGGACATCAATAGCGTGTCATTTCCTCGCACACTCTTCGCGTAGCTGTGTCTCACGGTTGATTGTATTGGTGTATTTGTTCCCGAATTTTAACAAAATCTCTGATTTTTAATTGAATTTGAAAACTA
This sequence comes from Hesperophylax magnus, assembly GCA_026573805.1. Lineage (NCBI taxonomy): Eukaryota > Metazoa > Arthropoda > Insecta > Trichoptera > Limnephilidae > Hesperophylax > Hesperophylax magnus. The sequence goes on from JAIUSX010000060.1 coordinate 4,315,804, forward strand.
CGTAAAATATTATTTTTTAATTCATTGCATAAATGTATAACGGAGGAATACCTAAAATCTGAACCCAGAATTTATTATATTTATAGAGTTATTAAAGTTATTAGAAGCAATGTGTAGTAAATACACACCACAGATGAGGAAAGGTTAAGAGATTTTTTCCAATCCCTTCTAAATGTTTGTGCTTCGTCCAACAAAAGTCTCCATAATCCATTTAAAATTAATTGTATGTAATAATTGCAGGTTAGACTATGCCACCAGCGGAGTGATTTGTCTCGGGAAAACTTCCAAAGCAGCTTCAGTTGCCGGCAAATTGTTTGAAAAGCGCCAAGTGGACAAATATTATTTAGCCATTATAACCGGACATTTGAACGAACCAATGATGGAAGTGGACATTGCTATCGGTGAGTGTTTAATTTTATTTTTAAGACCGCCTTTGTGCAGAGATAATGCGTCTTTCCTGACTTTTTCCGCCATTCAAACTGCTCTCTGAACACTCCTGGAGTTAATAAGAAGAAATTTTGAAATTATCAGCTAAATCAGTCCCAAAGTTTTTCAGTATATTGGAAACAAAAATTTGTCATAATATCTACTCAAAAAACGTCCTTTTTACAATCTCTAGGACACATACACAACAACGTAACTGCAATAACTTGTGTTTAGTAATGAAATTATGTTGCCTGTTGTTTCCTGATGATGCGGTGCTGATTGCTAACAGTATGGAAGATCTACAGTCTCTCGTGTCTAGGATGAACCAAGTATGTATGAAGAATGAGTTAATGATGAATGTAAGTAAGCCTAAAGTAATGGTGTTTGAAAGAGAGAGTACGAAAACAGTGTGCAATATAGTTGTGAATGAGGAATACTTGGAGCAGGTGGATGAGTTTGTGTATTTAGGAAGTATGTTCTAGAGAGATGGGAAGGCTGACAGAGATATTGAAACAAGGGGAAATGCAGGTAACTCCATTCATGGAGGACTGAACGCAGTTGGCGCTAACTAAACATTGTCCAAAGAAGCAAAGCTAGCAGTCCACAATGGAGCGCTGGTACCTACCCTGTTGTATGGAACTGACAGATGAAGGATAAAAGTAGACTGAATGCTGTAGAAATGAGATCCCTGAGGCGTATGTGTGGTAAAACCTTGTACGATCGTGTGAGAAATGTGGAGGTCCGGAACGATTGCAAGGCTGATGTAAACATAATGAGTAAGATTACGAAAGGGACGCTTAGATGATTTGAGCTTGTAGAGCAAACGAGCGAAGAAAGGAGTGTAAGGAGAATGTATACCGCAAATGTGAATGGTAGCAGAGGTCGGGGACGCCCGAGGAAGACACAATCAAGAGAGTCAGATACTTGAGTCAGGTCATTTGAAGAGTCAGAATAATAGAATAATATGAATATGAATGAGGCAAGGAGTGTGTGGCAAGAGTTGTTTGGCGGTCCGTCCTCTCTGCCTACCCCTGCGGAGAAACGGCATGATGGTTAGTTAGTTAGTAATAGAAAGCAAAAGCAATATAAAATACGCACTGAAAATATAAACTGAATACTTTGGCATATAACATCAAAAAATAATTAACAAAATGACACATCCCCCATACACACAAGCCTAGCTTTATTATGATGGTATATCTGATGTATAAAGTTAGGTGAAATAATTACTATAGGGTTTTCCAATAAGAGGTGTTATTTTGAATAGTCCGCTATTTTGGTAGATGTTACTTTTGAAGCTGTCATTTTTTGACATTTGACAAGTAGAAACTACGCCATTAATATAAATGGAACGATACATGCTTCAACAACGCATTGAAATTATTAAAATTCACTTGAGTGAATCAAATCAATCATCTTGAGTGATGAGGCCCATTTCCACCTCGGTGGCTTCGTCAACAAGCAAAATTGTCACATCTGGGGCTCGGAAAACCCAAGAGTTATTGTTGAAAAGCCTCCTTATCTTCAACGTGTGACTGTTTGGTGCGGTTTATGGTCCGGCGGAGTCATTGGACCTTACTTTTTCGAAAATGAAGCTGGAGCAACAGTTACGGTGAATGGATTGCGCTATCGACAGATGATTAATGATTTTTTATGGCCGGAATTGGATTGTATTGATCTGGACAACGTTTACTTTCAACAAGACGGCGCTACGTGCCACACAAGCAACGAAACCATTGATCTTTTACCATTGAATATCAAAATAACACCTCTTATTAGAAAATATGTACTAATATTTTCTGTAAACTACGTAACATTTTTTGTGAATAAATATTTAATAAACAAAAATAAAACAATAGAAAGGGCAAAATTGAATTTAATAATTATGATTAACACACCCAAAAATGCTAAAGTTGCCTTCAAAATCATGCAAAATTGAATTTTTTTTTTTATAATTTAACTAGCTGTCATGTTCCCGGCATTGCTGGGGGATATCCTTAGGAGATAGACATATAATATTGCTGAATCTTCTGTAGATCTTTTTAAGATATACAATTCTGTAGTACATTATTTTGATGTATCTCATAAGATTTAGACAGCGTTAGCAATGTAAGCGCCCGTAAATATATTTTTACGACTTGATTACAAAACATCGATTTTTCTCTACTTTCTATAAATATAATATGCATGTATTATATATATATAAATCTTCCGGAAGAAGTTCTCTAATTGATAGTGAAATTTCTATAAAAATCCGTTGCGTAGTTTAGAAGAACGGATAGCGACTTTGTTTTATACTATTTAGAAAAAAAAAAATAAATAAAGTAGCATATATCCTGTAATGTGTGCATGAAAATGTAAATGTGCGAGTTTTCTTGCTTGCACGGTTAATATAAATGAATAAATGCATATCTTTCCTACACTATCTGTTACCTAATAAACATGTAGATAAAACCTACCTACATCGCCTCATTTCGCAATGCATCACAAATCCCACCTACATTACAGCTGGCGCATGATATTAAATTTGCTGTACCTTTTGATTAACACATTTCGCTACCCTGATTCTGGGCTAAAATAAAGTTCTTTAACCTTTTGAACGCTTTAATTTGCTCCGTTTTATCTATACCCGTACGCGGTACATATTTTCAAATACCTATGCACGCAATTAAATGTCAAATTATAGCATTCTGGCATGATTTATTGGACTATATAGACAGAACAGATTATTCTCCACAATAAGAAAACAAATCCTCGTGTGTCAACACTCTTAGATGTTTATAAAAACAAAAACATAAAATTTCATACAAAGACGTACCGTATCTTTTGAATGTGGTCCCGCCATTCACTCGGCGTGTGTGTACTTAGGTGACACAAGTGGGACACCATGATCACTTATCATTTTTAGTTATGAAAACTTTTTCTAAAACTGAACACTTAAATTTTATGTCACGTAATATAATAACAAAATTGGACTAACGCCATCCGTTGACAAAATTGTAAACTATAGCACTCGAAGGCGCAAAGAGGCTCACTTGATTATCGATGTTTTTTAATGAAATACAATTTTATTTTCGAGAAATTCTTGTAGATGTCAGCATCGTGATAGTTCTACGAATGTTCAAGCGAGCGGGAAATAAATTTATATCTAAAGACCGCTGGAATATCGGCATTCAAAGTTTTTGTATCAACAGTTGTTACAGCCGCGTGTGAGTATGGACTTTTTGCCGTAACAACAGTTGATACGGCCGCGTGCAAAGAGTTAATAATAATTAAAATATTATAATAAAAATTTGTACATTGTAACTCAGCATTACCAAGCTATAAAAGTACTAAACGAAAATCGAATATTATTTTAAATGCAACTCAATTATCCTTGTAATATGTTTATTACGGTCCGCCTATCGGTATTTGCTCATACCTGCTTTCTTTAAATACGCCCGACATCTCTCGCTCTCTTGCACATAGGAGTTGAGTGGGTGCGGAACGGAGATAGAGATTCGAATCAGGTTTCACGGTCATAACCCTCATTCCAGGAATTGAATTATTTCAGCAACAAATAATATACTATCCTTTTGTTGAAATACTAATCATAAAGATAAATGTAAAAAACAGACTTGCATTACGATTCGATAATTATTTATATATAGTTAGGACCTTTATAAAGAGATTGGTATATAATATTAATATAGAAACATTGAATAATTCTGTCATTTCTGTCATTGAAATGAAGCCGGCCCAAAAGGTAGATCTACCCTTCCCGCCGTTAAGCATCAATCGACCGAACGGGTAGAACTACCTTTCCCAGCCGAAGTGTGTTAAAAAATTTAGTTAGGTATTTCGGGCTCAAATCTAAATTGAAATTTTAAAAATGAAATAAGGAATTAGATACTACGCCTTATTTGGCCACATTTTCGCCAGTTTGCAAATGCCTGCGAGCTCACGCTGGCCAAAATGTGGGCGATTTGAAAAGATATTTTAAAACATTTATTGGAATTATTGCTAGTGTTCGAATCTTTGATTAAGGCGAAGCTTAATGCTAAATCATTATTTTGATTAATCTTTATAACGAATTAGGGTACATTATAAATACCAAAAAATATGCTCTAGATAAATTGAAGGTTTTCCTATCGTTTCGCTTGAGTAGAAGTAGAGCTCTCAAGACTAAAATTGATTATATAGCAAAACGTTCCATTGGTTAGACAACTTGACATTATAAAGTGAAGAATTAAATTGATATTTTGCAGGTTACGACAGCCGACACCTGGAAGACAATAAGATGATGGTCACCGACGGTCCATTCTCCGTGAAGCCAAGACCTGCGGTGACCAGGATTCTGCTTCTCGAGACTGGAGAGTACGATGGAAGGAAGGTGTCCAAGGTTCTGATGAAGCCTTTGACAGGTTGTTACTTAAACTCTTATATTTCAACACCATCCTATTGTCATTATTTTCAACGGTAATGAGATAGACCTGGAAACTGGTGTCGATAATTTATATAAGTCACTTCGACTTGTATACCCCAGGCACTAGGTAACAGAGCCAATTCCTTGATTTATGCATTTGTGCATAGCACTACTTGTCTTCAGTCTTCGCATAACTTATAACGACATCTGTGCCCCATTCATCCATAGACAAAACTATGCTCCAGTCATAATTCCTGCCAGGTTATTGTTTGAACTATTTTCTAGTACAAGACTAGATAGATCGGCTGGCCGAAACGGTGAACTGACCGAGACAGATTAAGCTCTTAACCACTTGAGCGATTGGTGGCGTATATACTACTTACTGCGGTTTAAAGCCAATAAATCCACCTAGATTTCACCGCTTATCCCATATTTTTAGGTTCCATAAATTTGGTACAATATGACAAGCAATCACTCAAAACGTTTTTGCAAACTTGGCTTAACCTTTCCTTATCTTTGGTGTGTATTTACTACACATTGCTTCTAATAACTTTAATAAATCTATAAATATAATAAATTCTGGGTTCAGATTTTAGATATTCCTCCATTATACATTTATGCACTCAATTAAAAAATAATATTTTAAATACTTTTCAAATTCAATACAAAAATCGGAGATTTTTGTTAAAAATCGGGAACAAATACACCAATACAATCAACCGTGTGACACTGCTACGCGAAGAGTGTGCGAGGAAATGAAACGCTGTTGATGTCCTGCTTTAGTTCGCTATGTGGGAACATGAGAAATCCACACGTCCGCAGTTGTATTTAGACCATCGATACCTACGACCGCATAGCTGTGTGTGTGCAGTCCAGCGCCAGCCGACCCAGTCGGTCGTTAGATGTGGACTTCTCGCACGTTTTTTTAGCATCTGCTGATGGTTTTTTCATGTTTTCAGCAATTAAATTACAATTATTACCACTTCTGATATAAAATATAATAAACATAAGCGATTAGCTATGAATATTCATATTTTTCTGATATTAAATCACTTATTTTGAGATGTGTATTAACTACACAGCAACGGAACGCGTGGATTTTTTTAGCACAGTAAGGGAAAGGTCAATATGCCAAAAATCGCTCTAGTGGTTAATGGCAAATCAAGTGTTAGAGCAGTGTAGATATATAACGCATCCCGTACATTGTCGACGCACGCACGAAACGCCCTGACGGCAAGTGAAATATAAGTAAAAGTGTATAATATAATCTTTTTTTGTCAAAAAATTATTTTAATTCTATATTTGAATCATGCATTTGTGTTTTTTAAATTTCTTAAGATTAATCTGGACCAATAAAGTCAGATTTTGTGTTTTTTGTCTGCGCTTTTTTTTTTCGATCCTACAATTAAAATTAATATTTCGTGATTTTTCTCCAGTCTGCCCTACTATACAATATTTATGATTTTTTTAATAATGAGAGTGTTTCTAGGGAGGCGTCACCAGTTGCGGGTTCACTGCCAGCACATTGGCCACACCATTCTCGGGGACTTCACCTATAGTAACAGGAGTGACACAAAGCCACCCCGTATGTTCCTGCACTCTCTCAGGTAGCTAAATCTCCTTCGATCTACGGCCCCTCATGTAGTAGCAATGTCATTAATTCATATTGTTAACCCTTTAGGCCTCTGACATATTGACCGTTATATTTATTGAAGATGCTGTCAGAAAGTCAATAAAATCCAAATAAATTGAATATTTATAAATGTATCCGAAAATTAAAAACTGTTTTTGAAAGGTGATATTTAAAATAAAACAAAAAAGTTTTTAAAACGGCTCACCTTACGTTGAACTAAAATTACTCTCGATGAAGAAATAACAATTCAATTTTTTATCGTTTCATATGAAAATCTATATAAATAAAAATGTGAATGTTCGTTTGTTCAAAAACTTAAATCTCCGAAAAATTCTTCACCGATTGCTTTGAAATTTTTGACACAACGTTGCATTCGAATACGCGTGTGCTTTTATATACCTATATTATACAGATGTCACCTGTGACAGGTAAAAGCATGCTTTTTTTTTTAAATAGCGCCATCTGTTGGACGTAAAATCAACATGCGCTATTGTTTCTAAATCTGCACATACAGATTCAGCCACAGCAACGCGTGGGCGTGGCACAAAGTTTCATAAATTTTTCCCAATTTGCTGTTGGAACCTTTGATTTCATAGAGGTGTACATATTAATAATTTATTGTTAACTTCTTTATTTGAATATAAAGCTTGGTGTTTTCTCTTTTTAACACCGTTTAGTTCATATTTCTCACCATGACAGTATGAATTTTTTCTATAAGACCATATCATTAGATTATTTTTTTTTGATGATAAACTAATGTTTATAAGACAAGGTTTTTATGCGTAGCACAAAGAATAACAAATTTTTATAAGCATTACTCACCTGAAATATCCAGACAAATTGAAAATATCTCCAGAGTAAAAATAAATGCCGCCGACGGAAATCGAACCCGGAATGGGGAATTTGTATAGATATTTCAGGCGAGTAATTATTGCTTATAATAATTAATTAGATTATTATTAGAAGCCGGTCTCGAAATAACAATCAGTTTTTATCTTGACTAGTCAAGTTGCATCCTGTCTTTTTTCGCAGAAGTATAAAAATAAATTCCTTTTTATTTTCAGATTACATTTACCTCTCAAATCTGGACCTTTGGACATAATAACATCAGATCCGTTTACTTCAGAACTTCTAAGTGGTCTCTTCAAGACTGGGTTAGTGTACAATTCACTCAATAATACCAATGAACCTTCAGCATTTACTGTAATGGACAATGCTAAATTTATTAAATTTGTTAATAAAGATACATAGTACTTAATTTTTTTAAATCATGTTTTTTCTTTCATTTAACCTGCCATAAGGATGCCAAGATTCCAAATAAAACTTCTGTTGCTTTGAGGGGTGACTCTGCTACCCCACGCATTTTTCATTTTCACAGGATCACCGTCAATAATCTTTGACATGTCAAGATTCCAAACAAAACTTGGGTTGCTTTGAGGGGTGACTCTGTTACCCCACGCATTTTTCATTTTAACAGGATCACCGTCAATAATCTTTGACATGTCAAGATTCCAAACAAAACTTGGGTTGCTTTGAGGGGTGACTCTGTTACCCCACGCATTTTTCATTTTAACAGGATCACCGTCAATTATCTTTGACATGTCAATATTCCAAACAAAACTTGGGTTGCTTTGAGGGGTGACTCTGTTACCCCACGCATTTTTCATTTTAACAGGATCACCGTCAATAATCTTTGACATGTCAAGATTCCAAACAAAATTTGGGTTGCTTTGAGGGGTGATTCTGTTATCCCACGCATTTTTCATTTTAACATGATTACCGTCAATAATCTTTGACATGTCAAGATTCCAAACAAAATTTGGGTTGCTTTGAGGGGTGATTCTGTTATCCCACGCATTTTTCATTTTAACATGATTACCGTCAATAATCTTTGACATGTCAAGATTCCAAACAAAATTTGGGTTGCTTTGAGGGGTGATTCTGTTATCCCACGCATTTTTCATTTTAACATGATTACCGTCAATAATCTTTGACATGTCAAGATTCCAAACAAAATTTGGGTTGCTTTGAGGGGTGATTCTGTTATCCCACGCATTTTTCATCTTAACATGATCACCGTCAATAATCTTTGACATTTCAAGATTCCAAATAAAACTTGGTTGCTTTGAGGAGTGACTATTACCCCACGAATTTTTCATTTTAACAGGATCACCGTCAATAATCTTTGACATGTCAAGATTCCAAACAAAACTTGGGTTGCTTTGAGGGGTGACTCTGTTACCCCACGCATTTTTCATTTTCACTGGATCAACGTCAATAATCTTTGACATGTCAAAATTCCAAACAAAACTTGGGTTGCTTTGATGGGTGATTCTGTCTGGGCTGGAGCCCCATAATACTTGATAAACCTGCTTGATCCTATGCAAAGGAGGGAGGTCCGTCTGATTGACAATCCGTTGTTAACATACCGATTGCCATCTCTAATGCACAGACGCAATATGGGCATGCTAGTCTGTTCTACAGGTATTTTATTGGAGCCTGCTCGAACTACAGTTAATGTCAGCTTCATTTGACTCAGTCGACTCGTTTTTATGTGAGTCGACTCGCATGAGAAACGAGCTGCCGGCATCTATATTTCCTTGCCTCTTCAAAACCCGCATTATGAAATCGCTTCCTACAGCCCTTTCCTTAACCCTCTTTACAACGCTGCTCAACCGGGTTGCAATATAAATCTCTTGTGAGGCGGCACATAATAAATATATATATATATATATATATTTTTTTTTAATATTTCACTATTTAACAATATTTACACAATAAAAATAATGACTGTTAAGCAAAATTAAAATGTATTTATTGGAAATGTATTTGTTTTAAATATATTTTATTTATGATTTATCGTGAACAAACTGTTCCCTTAATGGCCTCTTCGATTGGAACTCTGGAACAAAAGTACATCAATTATTAATAATAATTGGTTCTGCAGATGCAGATCTCTTAATATGGTTAAAGCTTTTGTAGACAACATTTTGATTCTGATTGATGGTTTTTCAACAGGGCGATACTGAGGGTATATCTTCCACTCTAAAACAAAGTAAAATTAGTGGACACTATTTCTTTACATAAATTCTGAATTAATTTAAAACCTGTGTAGTTAGTAATAATAATGCTGGTGAGCAACTGGGCCTAACAATCAACATCAATAAAACAAAATGGATGACATTTGGACGACTAGGAGAATACTCAAAGTCCCATGGACCGACATGATCACCAACACAGAAATTCTAAGGCGGGCTAAAGCAGAGAGAGAACTGCTTAGATTAATAAAAATCAGGAAAATTTCATATCTGGGTCATGTACTTCGAGGGGAGAAGTATCACTTGCTCCAGTTAATATTGAAAGGCCAGATAGAGGGTCGCAGAGGGCCTGGTAGGAGACAAATGTCTTGGCTGCGAAATATACGAGAGTGGACCGGCATTAGAAGTGTGGAGGAGCTATTCCGGGCAGCGCAAGACAAAGAGACATTATCTAGAGTGATCGCCAACGTCGGGGGGACCTGATACGGCACATAAAGAAGAAGTAGTTAGTACCAAGAGTTCCAAATGCTCCCAAGCGTCTAAAGTCAGTGAGACTATGGCATTCCCGATTGGGGTATGCTGTGAGGCTGAAGGCAGTGGGAGAGGAAATAAATGGGAAAAGAGGAAGGTGGGGAAGTACCTTGCTATTTAGATCTGGTCATCAAATACGGCTTAAGCCATTTCAAGCCTTGTTTCAATTTTGTATGTTCATCTTTCTTTGGTATGAAAAATCACCAATCGATCAGATCTTAATCGCCAGTTACTTCCCTACCTTCCTCTTTCCCCATTTCTTTCCTCTCCCCACTACCTTTAGCCTCACAACACACATTGCTAAGTTTGATGATTTAGCAAGGGTGCCCGCGTTCATCGGGAGAGGTGTGTGCAGGATGCGTCTGTCCACCAGCTGCGTGGCTGCCAGATCGGGAGAGGCTGGTTTGGGGAGACCCTTTGACCTCTTAACTGGTCTCTCAACCCATCGTCTTCCCCCACAGTGGGAGGGATATATTCACAGCATCCCAAAAAATGACATGGTTTGTGGTTAGTAAAAAAAAAAAAATCAATTAATCAATTATTTTTTTTTAAATTTTGCTATTTTATGCCAAAAATGCTTGAGCGGTTAATCAAATATGAAAAAAAAATCTTGTGTTGATATTACCTGAAAACCCTGAAGTTGTCTTTGCTAGCGTCTAGAACTGAGAACAGGAACACTGGATACTTGTTGGAGATGACCCAAACATTTCCCTCTCTGTCCACCTTCAAATCTGTTGACAAAAAAATATTTATTTAAAGTGACTGGACGTGAATCCGCACAAGACTGTAGATTTATGGCACCGGGTCTAAACCGTATCTTCAGCCGATAGGAATGCTTCTTTACGGTCGATAGTGATGATAGTAGGTTAGTTGTAGATGATTATTGCAATCTGCCTCCAGTAAACGGTACTTGGTGAATGGTAAGCACTGGGGTGCTCGGTCTTCGCTCGCTCATGGCGTTTGGCGGACCAAGTGACGACGAGATTGTGGAATCTTTTGTGATATTATTAATGTGCTTAAATAATAAAAGTATGTAATGATATTTTTCTAGTCTAACCCTTTGAAGGTAAGTTAGAATCAAGCACGGTTTTGTTCAACCCCCCAAAAAAATGTTTCTATTTATTCTTCCTGATTTTGAAATTTATTTATTTATTTAACGCCCAGAGGGCTTTTACGTGGTTGGTAGTATAATTTTAATTTGACAGATACTTTGAAACATAAAAAATAAGAATAAAATTACATTTGATAAAAGCTATGCAACAAGTCATACAAACACAAGAAACAAAAACAGAAAATTACAGCTATTTGTAGGTTTACATGATGTGTTTACAGGGTGGCCACAGACCTGGAAAACCGGGAAAACCGGGAATTATCAGGGAATTTTACCGAACCGGGAATTATCAGGGAAATGTCAGGGAATTTCAAAATATTCTTAAAATATCAGGGAATTCCAAAAATAAAATGAAATTCGTTATTTACGATTTGTGAAGTCCCAAAGTTGTGTTTTATTACTTTTACTTGCGGCGTGTGTAACAAAAGATATGCCGACAAAGACAAACTGGATAAGTAGGTATTTTTATTATTATTTTCGTAAATAGCCCTTGCAACACAATCATGTCGTAAACCACCCGCCTAGGTTTTCCCCCTATACTATGTAGGTGCGAAATCTGTAAAGAAAAAGCTAGCAAAGTTACAACAAAGTGTCAAAAGGGTCGGACACCCAGTACGGTCGTAATAAAATTTAAAGATCATCATTATCAACATTTTTACAAAGTGTCAATACAGTAGATCCTCGTTAATTCGAAATCCACGGGACATCAAAAATCAAATTTCGAATTAACGAATTCCCACGTAATTCGAATTTTTATGAAAAAATACGCCGAAAATCGATTTACTCGGCCGCCTCTTCAAATCCGGGTGGTATTTTAGTTGTAAATTCATATTAATACCAATTATTTCTTTATTTTCGCGGCCGATTACCGTAGCGGCGGGCCTTTTAAATTTAGATATTCGCAATAAATTCGTAAAAATGCTATATATTTACGCGGAAATCTCGATTTCGCTGCCGATTTCGGTCGCGGCCTACCCATTAAATTGAGATACTCGTAAAAATACGATATATTTCCGCGTTAAACGAGAATTTGCGGCCGTATTCGCGGCCGGCTCTTTAAATGCAGATATTCGAAAAAAAATCGAAAAAATACGATATGTTTCCGTCTAAATCGAGAATGCGCCGCCGATTTCCTTCGAATACGATATATTTCCGTGTAAATCGAGAATGCGCGGCCGATTTCCGTCGCGGCCGACCCTTTAAATTAAGATATTAGATGTAAATTCGTAAAAATATGAAATATTTCCGCGTAAATCGAATTTTATCGGCAGTTTTTCGTCGCGGCCGGCCTTTTAAGTTAAGATATTTGAAGTAAATTCGTAAAAATATGTCATATTTAGGCGTGAATCGAAATTTTTCGGTCGATTTCCGTCGCGCCGTATTTTTTAACTCGGATATTCGAAGTAAAGTTAGTAAAAATACGATATATTTCCGCGTAAATTGAAATTTCGCGTCCGATTTCCGTCGCAGCGGGCCATTTAAATTCAAATATTAGAAATAAATTCGTAAATATACGATACATTTACGCGTAAATCGAAATTTCGCGGCCGAGTTTCGTCGCAGCCGACCCTTTAAATACAGATATTTGGTGTAAACTCGTAAAACTACGACATATATCCGCGTAAAACGTATTTTCTCGGCCCTTCAAACTCGGATATTCGAAATAAATTTGAAAAAATACAACATTCCAGTGTAAATCGATTCAGATTTACAAAATAATAATACTAATTAGGACGATGTATAACCACGTAAAAATACATTTTTCGGCGTTTTACCGCCACGGCTGACTTTTATATTCAGATTTACGAAATATTATGATTTATTTTCGCAAAAATCAAATTTTTTCGAATTTCTCGAACAAATTTTCGTGCGCGGACAAAAATAAATTTCAAATTACGAATTAACGAATTTCGAATTAAAAAAAAATTTTGTATGAAAAAAATTTTCTGCGGAAATTTTTTTGGCGAAAATTTCGAATTACGCGTTTTTTAGAATTATCGGGGTTCTACTGTACTTACTTTTGTTTATTTGTCTATTTTTGTCTGGTCTTTTCATTTGTACACAAATTGTCTTCAGGCGAAATATCATAAATTTGTAATAAGTGCATTTTGTTTTGAATAGATCATTGTGGTGCAAGGACATAATAAATGCTTTAGATGACGGAATTCCCTTTATTTATGTATGGGTTATAATTTTCTGGCGTAGATGAAAATCGTGTTACAAAAATAAAATTTTGAACGATATGTCCTTATACCAAATAAAACATATCAGGGAAAAATATAGAAACTGCCCTGGAAAACCTGGAATTATCAGGGAATTTTGAAATCCGTTTTTTGTGGCCACCCTGGTTTAGGAGTATTGTTGTAATAATAAACACATTGAAAAACCGAATTGCTCCTGGATTAGATGAGATAACAACGGATTGCATTAAGATATTAAAAAATGAAATTTTAAAACCTATAACACACTTAATCAACCTTAGTATAACACACTCCTGCTTTCCTAGTACTCTTAAAAAAGGACTAGTGATCCCCATTTATAAATCCGGAGATAAAATGGAAATAACTAACTAACTATAGACCAATCACTCTGTTAAACTCGCTTTCAAAGATTTTCGAAAGAGTATTAAAAAACCAAATTATAAAATACCTAGAAGAAAACAAATTAATTTCGGATAACCAATATGGATTTAGAGACAAAATAGGCACAAAAGAAGCTTTGGCACGTACAATAGATTATATACATAGCAACTTAGATCAAGGGTACAAATGCATAGCTATATATCTAGATTTAGCTAAAGCCTTTGACTCAATCTGCCACAATTCACTTTTTAAAAAATTAGAAAACATGGGTATCAAAGGCAAGGAACTTCAACTATTAAAAAGTTATATGAGTAACAGAACACAACAAGTCAAAATTAACAACCATACTAGTAAACCACTGCTGATTACATATGGAGTTCCACAAGGAAGCATACTAGGGCCCGTTCTTTTTACTATTTACATAAATGAACTTTGCAGCATGAAAATAGACGGTGAAATAGTTAGCTATGCTGATGACACAGTTTTACTCTTCAAATCTAAGGATTGGAATAATGTATATAACATAGCGAATTTGGGAATCTCGCAAGTGAAAACATGGCTAGACTCAAACATACTTACACTTAACATATCAAAGACAAAATTCACAACATACAGAATAAATAGCACGGGACAGCCAAAAAACAACACAAACACCATAAAAATACACGAATGTTTAAACACCAACATCTGCGATTGCCCTCCTCTAGAAAAAACAGAACAAATAAAGTATCTAGGAATCGTAATTGACCATAACCTTAGATGGACACCTCACATCAAACAAATCACAAATAAACTTCTCAAAACAATACACATTTTCCTAAACATAAGAAACATATATAAAATAAAACAATTGAAAACAATATATTTTGCACTTTGCCAATCAATAATAGAATATGGAATTATTGCTTGGGGAGGAGCAACAAACTCGGCAATCAATTACATAGAAACCGCACAGAAAACGATCTTAAAGGTAATACTAAAAAAACATAGACTGACTGATACAGACCAAATATTCAACAGCTGTGACGTACTAGATATACACCAATTATACGTTAAAACACTACTAAACTACATTTTTGACAAAAAAAATAAATTTCAACATACACAAAATAACACTAACAGACCAGTTAGACAAGCGTACAAAGAAAACATAAAAACTCCGACAGTAAATTCAAGCTTTGGACAAAGACACTACCAATACCACGCAATAAAAGCTTTCAACAGTTTAAAACTTGAAATTAAAATTGAGGAAAATAAAAATAAATTCACACACAAAATAACAAAATGGATTAAAGAACAAAAAAGACAATATTACCAAAATTTCATAGCATAAAATAAAAATAAAACCTACACGTAACACACAAAACCAATATAGACACACATCACTCACAAACACACAAGATTATTTTCAATGTACTATTTTTTTTTTTTTAATTTTAAATATATTATTATGTATTTTTAATTTTAAATGTATAATTTTTCTCATTAAATGTATTATGTAGTTTTTTTAATATTATAAAATGAAGGCCTCAGCACGGGCAAGCCACCCAGTGAGGCCTGCATTACTGAAAACCTTGAATTGTAAAAAATATTGTACCTAATAAAAAATAAAAAAAAATAAAAAAAAATAATAATTGTTTTAAATGATCCATAAAACTTGCCAAGTTGGTATTGGATATGTCAACATCACCCAAGTAATAATTTCCCATGGTGTGAAGTCGTTGTATCGAAGAGTGGGCAATGTAGTTACGCTTATGTGTGCTGCTGTAGAATATTGTATTTTGTCGTGTTGTTACTGTGGGTGTATGTATGTTTATAAGTTGCAGGAGTTCACAACAGTCGAATTTAGAGTTAAGTATTTTGAATAAGAATCAAATTGATCAAATTTGGAATTTTCTTTTGAACAGATGATTATTTTCATTAGCTTATCTGAGGTTTAAATTTGCACATCCGTATTCCTTCAAATCGCTACCTATTGGTCTCACTTCTATTCATGTAACTTTTCAGTGTAATTAATGAGAATGTAAAATAGAAGTGGTCCCAAGAATGTTCCTTGAGGTATGCAAAAAAAACAAAACTCAGCACACTTTCAGGGATCGTGCGTTTAGATGTTGCCTTGCCTGATGGATAGAACAGCAGCTCATCATCTTGAGCTACAGTCCCTATGTGTCTCATGTCCAATGGTGCATCTGTTCTCCAGCAATGTAAAGAGCTCGTGCCAGGCTGCGTGAAGAACATAATGCCAGACTCCTGGTCCACGGCGTGAATGTTGGTCTGGGAGTTGGGACCGCGCGTGCCGATAGTCTGAAAATAATAGTAGAATAAATTAACAGACTGGAAACATCAGTAGAACAAAGTAACATCCTTAAATTACACATCAGACTCAAACTCATCATCACAAATCACAAAATAACGCAGGTACTGGAAATATCACATCGCACTCAGATAAAGTAACCGGAAACATCACATCTGACCCAAAGTGGAAATACTCAAAAAAAGTAACAGACTGTTTATATCGTAACACGCTCAAAAACTACACCAATGAGGAAGTTAAGTAAAAAGTAACAGACTGTAAATATCGTAACACGCCCAAACACTACAGCAATGAGGAAGTTGAGTAAAATGTAACAGACTGTAAATATCGTAACACACCCAAATACTACAGCAATGAGGGAGTTAAGTAGAAAGTAACAGACCGTAAATATCGTAACACGACAAACACTACAGCAATAAAGAAGTTTTGTAAAAAGTAACAGATTGTAAATATCGTAACACACCCAAACACTACAGCAATAAGGAAGTTGAGTAAAATATATTCATGTGACCAACAAATACTCAATCTGAATATACATGTAGCGGTTACGTTACCGCTCCTAGGGTCATCATATCATAATCAGACCGCGCCAGTAAAAAAGCTGAATTAACAATCAGACTTACGAAACTTCAATTAAAATAACGGGACCGCGATACGTAAACTGCTCATAAGAGAATGTTTGCATACAGGGTGATGCAAACGTTCATACAATAAACCGAGTCAGCGGCCCTGCGGGTTCGACGTCCAGACGCTACACCAACCCGTGGCAGACAAGAACAAAGGAATCTGCAGCTATGTAAGCGGTGGAGGACCTAAGTACATCATCATTCCACTCAACAAGTTTGACGCGACATCATCCCACTCGAGAAGTCCGACTCGGCGTAGCGGAGGAATCGGCCATTATGGCTTCGATCTTTCTTCACCTCATCGCTACACACCCGACTTTGCACGGACTACAATCATGGACTCTTTGGGATTTCACCTCAACGCACTGGCCCAGGCTATCATTCCTGGCCAGCGCTGACCTCACGCGCCTAGACCCCGCGACCACATCATCGCCGGTCTGCGCCTCGGCTCCGCGACCATCGTCGCTAGCCTGTACCTCCCGCTCATCTGCCAGGTCCATTGCACCTTCGGCTACCTCGTTCATGCTGAATTACCCGGAAGACTCTTCGCCTTCACCAGTGCTGAACAAGTTCACGAGTCCAGTCTCCATCAACGCGGTGTCGACCCACTGACCCGCATCTCGACCATTCTACCACAGTCATCGCCGTCTACGCCTGGTGTCATCATCATCATCGATCCAGAGCCATCTCCCAACTGCGCAACTCAACTGAAGTGTTATACTGACTCTCAATAAACGCTGTGACAACAACAACATCATATTTTATTGTCTCACTACCAAGTCCACATATACATACGTAATTGTATATTTTTACTCTCAGAATCAATAAATCTATACTCTACAAACGCTCCTATGATTGATTGAACGAAATCTGACGTGCAATATACTCTTGTACTTGTCGCATCTGGGGCTCGGAAAACCCAAGAGTTATTGTTGAAAAGCCTTTCTATCCTCAACGTGTGACTGTTTGGTGCGGTTTATGGTCCGGCGGAGTCATTGGACCTTACTTTTTCGAAAATGAGGCTGGAGCAACAGTTACGGTGAATGGATTGCGCTATCGAGAGATGATTAATGATTTTTTTATTGCCGGAATTGGATGGTATTAATCTGGACAACGTTTACTTTCAACAAGACGGCGCTACGTGCCACACAAGCAACTAAACCATTGATCTTTTACGGGAAATGTTTCTTTCAATATCAAAATAACACCTCTTATTGGAAAACCCTATATCTCCACACAAAATGCCTACCCAGTACTACCCTCGTTAGACGTGCGGAGCACATATTACGTCACGTACCCATCTACCTCTTATCGCTCGGGTTATGATCGATTTGACAGGCTTAATAAAATTCAAACTTTTAATTTTAATTTAATTAATTTTAATTTGAAATGGTAAAAATATTTTTTTTTTAAATGGAATCAATTTCCTTATTGAAAGCAAAGCAATATCCCTTCAAATATAAGATGTTACAAAAATGTCAGAGCGATGTGTGTGGATTTATATATTCATATTTTTAAGTCAGCAAAAAATTAATAGTTAGGGTACCTTAAAGTCGTCTCCGTGGTAAGCCCTGGTGGCCAAGGTACGGTTCCTCAGCACGGCGCTGGAGACTACCCTCTCGCTGAAGCTGGCCATGGCGTGGAAGAACAAGTTTCTGTAGCCGTCTTCTTGCTCCTGACCCAGGGCAATACTGAACACACCGTCGTCCCACTGGAACTTGAGGCCTACAATGGAAATTTCCCATATGTTATTCATTATGCATGTGAGAGATTCGACAAACACGGCTTCACATTAATTGGTCATTCGGTCGACGGTCGACACCCACTTTGTTTTGTCCTTCTATTCCTCCTCGCTCATTCTACAGCTTTCATGGTTCCACTGGCCCCGTCTGGTGAGATTCTTGTTTGGTTCTCACATAAAAAATAATGGGACTGTCAAGGTTCCGTAAAGTATGGAGTGACAGCAAGATCATAACGACACATGATATTCCGACGATCTTGTAGTTTTAGATTTTTCATCGGAAATGTGAGAATTAACATGAATTCAGGGCCGACCCTGAATACGCAAAATTTTGGCGCCTCTTATCAAAACGCCCAGGTAGTTGATCACTGTAATCAATAATATTCGATTTGTATTTTTGTGTTGCGCTGTTTTAATGAAAAAAATCTCAAGGGCGATGTGTTAGGTATTATCAGCGCCTTGGCAATTTGGAACCCGGAGCGGACTGCTCCAATTGCGCCCACATAGGACCGGCCCTGCATGCGTTGAGTAAAGAAGACGGACATTCAGAGGAAAGTTTTCCAGGAAAAATTGTGGAAAGTAAATCCAAGACTGCGGGGAGAGGCTGGGGACGCTAAAGTAGGACAGGTAAGGGACGCCTGGAGGTGTCTTGTCAAAGTGATAGACCCTCTACCCAATAGGATATGTGGAAGAAGATAATAATGAATGTTGTCTTACCATTGAGATCGAAATCCCCCTCTTCCGGATCCATGTGGAACAGATTGTGACGCACAATCCAATCAGCGTCCTCCTTTAGGCTATAGACTATAACTCGGTTGCCTCTGAGGTCGGGAATGTACGCGAACGCGTTGGTGCAATCACCACCAGGGATATCAACAGTCGTACCTACTATACCTGCAATAAAACAAACAGTAATGATGTATGAATGTGAAAGAAACGAGGAATGTTTACCAAGACTGAATTGCTCGACTGTCCATTTTCTCTGATTACTCTTTCAGTAAAACGTGATGGTTAGTTAGTTAGTTAACTACTTATTAACGTGATTGATTTTTTGGTGTATTAAGCCGGGTATAAGCCAACATTTTCCACATCGGTCCTGATGATGGTCAATGCAAAGCTATCTGAAACTTTGTAAGAGTATATAACTCAACACGGCATAATACCTGAAATTCAATACAATAATTCTTTTGGACTTGAAAATATCAAAACAGTTCTGGTCAGTTTCTTCCCATACAATGCAAAATCTGTTAACCCGCAAATTTTTCGTTTTTTGGAATGCCTCAAGGGACGCTCTTGGGTCTACTTCTATTTTCATTATTTACGTGGTCCATTCCTATTTGAAAGAAAACTGATGTTGCCAACTCATTTGCTAAGTCATTTTAACTCTTAGGTCATAGACAAACTAACGATTTCATCATTTTGAAGGAAGAGTTTCGATATTTGATCGATTTCTCTCGAAATAGGATCAATTTAAGCACACAGACACGCCCATAGCACACCGTTTCTCTGTGTATCTCTTCAGCGATCAATAAATTTAAAAATTATAATGAGTGTATTGTTCACAAAACAAACATTTTGAAAGAACCAGGCAGATTTGGAATCCTCCTGTTCACAATTTGTCCATCCACCGTGCTTCAATTTTTTTTATACCTCAAGATACTCCTTGGACCATTATTTATGTCTTCAGCTTTAATCAATGTTATTCAGAGTTGAATGTTTTCATTTTCCACAACCTAAACAAGTTAAAAAAACTCTGCTCAGATTTAGAAACGTTTTCAAGTTTTCGGTTTTTTGGCATGCCTCAAGGTACACTCTAAGGTCCACTATTATTTTTTTGTCTTCACCACTTACCTGCACCATCTCGAATGTTTTGCAGTTCATGCCTTTTGATTATCTTGTCAGTATGGAGATCGATGATCACAATTTGAGGAGGCTTCACTTGGTTTACAACGCCTGGAACAATCCAAAATACAAGCATTAATGCTGATTTTTTTTCATGTTTTCCTTATTTTTCACGAGGGTTTTAAGCTCCTGAGCTTAACGATTTATACATATATAAATAAAATGTAATGTCCGTATGTGTATGTCCAATAGACTCAAAAACTAGTGGACCGATTTCCTTTAAAATTCGATAGCTTGTTCTTATTAGTGCCAGAAATCTTTAGTTGTTTAGAGAGTGGTTTAAATGTTAGAAGAAGTCAGGGACGTCCGATGACGACTTAACGTATTATCTCTGCACTGGAATGAGATGGGAGTCGAATTAAAGTCGATATTGTAGTTTTTTAGTAGTAGTGGATTGCATGATACTACATCAAGGGAATTGTAGAAAAAGTAGAGGAATCCTGATGAAGACATGAATCAAAGAATTATTTGTGGTAAAATAAGGAGAACATGATTAATGAAGAAAGGGGTACTAGGAGAATGTATGACGTGGAAGTGAATCGTAGGAGAAGTCGAACACCCGAGGAAGACATGGCCCGATCAAGTGTAACAAATACTTGAGAAAGGTAAACTTTTTCAATTCCTTTGATTTTTCTTAAAAATGGGCCAGTTTTCAGGTATCTATTCCAGATTTCAGCAAACCAAATTTTACTCAAAACCGTTCACAATTTCGAACAACACCGGGTACACATCAGTTGGTGTGACATAATTGACGCTAAACCAATCATTGACATGCGTGAAGTTTTTCTCATTCAATGAACTCAAATTTGCTTTGAATTTAAGTATCATTCTCAAAATTGGAACTGATTCTGTGAAAAAAAATTAAGACAAACAATAATTTTTGGCGGACTACAACCCAAAATACCATTGACATAATTACCATTGCTAGACACCAATCCAATATCTATCAGCCACAGTCTATCGCAGGAGTCCGCTCTCGGTCTGGAAACGCTGACTATTGGGCTGGTGGAGTTAAGGTCGTTTGTCTGCTGGTCAGGGTAAGGTCTAACAACGGGAGACGTGTCAATGGCTTCGGAGAGACTTACAACGTTTAAAGTAGCAGGTATACCTGAAACACTATACATATAAAAAAAACGGAAATGTTTATCCGAGACACTATCTAGATTACAAACCAATTATTTAGAACTTTGTGGTCATTTTAAGTATGATCCCGTTTTACTATAATAACTGTAAATATGTCTTTGTGTTGTGTTAATTTTCCAATTTCTTTTTATATTCAGAGTCAGATATATGATGAATCAATAGTTTGTTCCATAGTAAGGCCTGCACAGGCAAGATATTTAAGTTTCGATACATCAATGAATGTTACGTCTCTGTGAAAAAATATTTTTTAAAACTAGTAATTTAACCACAGAATTTTGAACTGATTGTATGTAATTTAAGTTAGTTTTACAAGAATGACCCCAAGTTTTTATTCCATATCGTAGAGTTGATTCTGCGAGTGATAGGTAAATGATTTTTTAAATATTCATGGGAACGAAACACTTCAGTTTATATAATCTACCCACAAACGCTCTCAGGCTTTTACAAATATTGCATATTTGAATGTCCCATTTAAAATGGAAATTGTCACTCCCAAATAAACGTATTCATTTAAAATTTCAATTTTATAGCATTTGCATGGCTGGTAAATGTTTTGATGAATACATATGTAGTAATCTTGGTGTACTAAAATAAAAGTCTCGATTTATTCAGTTGGAGCGTTTATTTAAGAATGCAAAAATAGAAATTACTACACACAACGCGTTTATTTTACGGGATAAAAACGAGTAGGCACTATATTATTTCGGCCTGGAATTCAAGCGATATCTGGGTCAAGGTTACGAGCGCGCGAGCTAGTTGACTGAATACCGAATACTCGCTGAGTTGGGCCTATTTATATAGCCCAGCCGGTGGCGGTAGTAAGCACGCGAGACCGCTGGTAAACTGGAAACAACTCGCTCGGTCTGAGTACTTGTGGTACTTTCGTTGGCGCTGGAATTATGCCTAGGCAACAGACTGGAACCTTCTAGCGAATGCGCTTAATGTACTAGTCCAACTCGCAAAGTATTGTCGTGGGTAGCTCTAGATGTCGGTAGCCCGTAGACAAGTAGCTCGTATTGCTTACCTTGCGCAATTAATTGTGCCTATCAAAGTGTCTCGAAATTTCGAAACCCATGCATTTTAAGACGGTCGGCTTTCTGGAACACTATAGCAGTATCGATCGCTACACATATAAAGTTATGAGATCTTATTTCAGGAAGAAAACTGGAGAGAAAAAAATTATGTGGCTAAAAAGGGGTTTAGTACACTTCAAAATTGTCTGAAAATCAACTCAATTTCCCTTAATATAAGTAAAACCAAATAAATAACATTTCAATGAACTCAAAGGGGCCAACCAGTAAAATTACTCGAACTGAAATTACACGAATGCCCAATTATAGAAAAATCACAAAGATTAAAATATTTCGTGGAAGTAATTGATGAAAATCTTAGATTGGACCTACATATCAAAGGTATCACGGAAAACTTATATATTTCTTTAAAAATCTAAAAAATGTGGTAAATAAAAAGGACATGAAAAAAATCTATTACGCCTTATGCCATTCTCGTATTGAATATGGAATTATAGGATGGGGATCTGCTGTATCTAAGTATATACATAAGCTGAACACAATTCAAAAAGGAATCATTAAGACTATACTGAAAGTACCCATAAAATCGCATTCGATTGAAATGTTCAATTACAACGTACAATGTACAACGAATATATTCTAAAAATATACTATTGAAACTATTCAAAAATACTGAATCCTCTACAATACCGCTAATATCAAAAATACTGAATCCTCTAAAATGCTACCGGACAGCAAAGCGCCCATAACATTTTTTACTCCAAATGTGCTGAGGAATAGCTGGTTAAAGTTTGTCGGGTACGTGCCGATACACCCTGTATAGCGAATAGAAAATTTTAATTTTTTTTTTTTTATGAGACACCTCACAAGAGTGTCCCTGCCTGTGCAGTGTACAGACAGGGGAACTACGTCACCACCCGGTTGGGCGGCGTTGTGAGGCGGAATAAGGTAGGGGCTGTAGGAAGGGATTTGTTAATGCGGGCCTTGAAGAGGCTCGGATTATAGGAGGGAGGAAAAACAGATGCCGGTAGCTCGTTCCACATACGAGCCGACTTACACAAAAACGAGTCGTAAAAACGGCCCGTTCTCATGAAGCCAACGTCAACCCTGAACGGGTGTTCAGTTCGTGTCCGTCGAGTTTCGCGCACGTGCACCGGTGCATCAGGAATCAATGCTGCTAGCTCCTTGGAGCAGGCTCCATTGAAATACCTGTAGAACAGACACAGCATGCCTACATTGCGCCTATGCATTAGAGAAGGCAATCGGTCTGTTAACAACGGATTGTCAATCAGACGGATCGCTCTCCTTTGCACAGATTCAAGCAGGTTTATTAAGTATTTTGGGGCACCAGCCCAAAGGTGGCTCCCAAATTCAATAGTTGGGCGGACTTGAGACTTGTACAGGGTCAGCAGCTGGTCACTGTTGAAGAATCTCCTAGCCCTGTACAAGACGCCCAACTTTTTGGAGGCCTGATTTACTCGGGCTTCTATGGATCCCCGATACTTGAGCTGGTCTGATATAGTAACTCAAAGCATTTTAATGGAGTCTTTATTATTACAGATCAAGAATAAAAATATGGCTGAAAGAGATTAATGAAAAAACTCTGAAAGAACCATTAAAAACGACACAAAAAACTAATAAAACAGAAATTAATAACTTTAGTCCGCCTCAGAAGAGTAGGACTAAGAAATACAATTTACTATCCATATATTTAATATTATATTTTGTATGTAGTTACAATGTTTAAATAGTGGTTATAATAAAAATAAAAATTTAAAAAAACTTGCACGTTAACCAGAGCCTTCACAACTCAAATAAATTTGTAGACCATTAATTTATTATTGCTACGAAGTCCTCAAAATTGTTTAGTGAAGTGTATTTATACCTGTTCTTCTCCTGGGGAAACCAAGAAACAGTTTATCGTTCCATATTTCGAATCCCATTGGCAAGTCGAATACAGCTGCATTTTGGCCTGCGAAATTCAAACAAAATGTTATAATAACAAACATTTTTCAAAACATTGTGACCTTCAACAACCTCTTTTATTTTGTCTCCGCTACCTGATCCCCAAATATATGTGTAACATTTATATTTTATACAAAAGTTTTATTAGTAAAAATAAAATATTTTTCTATTTTTGTACTTTTTCGTATGTGAAACTTATAATTTTGATATCAAAATACCAATGTAAAATTGTACCTATTAACTGCCACCTATGTATCGTAAGTTCCTCCCATCCTACAATGAGTTTTGTAACTTATCGGTTCTACTCTAGAAAGACAAAGCTTGACTTAGGATTGAAACTTCCTATGAAGGAACTAGAATTGACAAATATACCAACCTCGCCAAATGCCGATCTTATAGGACGGACAATTATTTCATATTTATTATATTTATATATTAACTGGTATAATGTCATCCGATTTCTGAAAAAATGCGTACATGCGTGTGTGTACGTTATTGCCACCAATTGATAGAATGCATTATCGTCGACAACGAGTCTATTTGCCGAGTTTCAGCTCGATCGGATGTCGAGAAGTGGATTTATTTCCACTTCCGAGATGGAAGTGGAAATAATAAGGATATTTTATGAAAACAAAACCGAAATTCAAAAAGATACACAAATTTTAAAATCGTAAAATAAATAAACTAAATTAAATAAATAAAATCATTAAACAAAAGCTGTAAATTTCTTTTTTTCCTATATTTTTTTTGTTCACTAATTTGTCCCCCCTGCCGATGCCCATTGGGCAATTCAATTATAATTATCTTGGGGTTAAGTTATTCAATACATTACCAGAAAGTATCATTAATATAAATAACAATAATGATTTAAAATATCATCGTAAAACAAACACACTGAAAATATAAACTGAATACTTAAACATAAAAATAATGAATATTGAAATGGGTAATTAATAGTTACCACAAGGTTGCGTTTACGTCAGGCGCCTGTCTAAATATAATGGGCTTTAGATAATTAAAACTAACTGTTCAACTGACTAACGAAATGTATAAATATGACGTATAGCAAAAATTATCCTGTATTTACTTTAATTATACATAAAACTAAGTTAGTATCACTCCGTTACCGCAGGGGTATGCAGAGAGAACGGACCGCCAAAAAACTCTGTCTTGGAACACATATTCCTTACCACATTTACATTCGTACATCGTCTCATACAGACTCTTCTATTATTCTGACTGTCGACTGATTATCTGATTCAGTGTCACATAAATATTATGTGACAAGTGCAGCTCTTGCCTATTTGGATATTTTGTCTATGGTGTTTTTTTTGGAGTTTGGCAATTTTTTTGGGGAAGACAAATTGGTTTTTGTTTATGGTCACTTCCTCCCGGACAGCGATGGGCTGGCTGTTCGTGTTTTAGTCACTCACCTTGGAGGTGTTTTAATCAGAGTAAATCATATGAATCCAAGTTGTTTTTATCTTTAAAAAAAGGCGAGGGGTGCTTTTTCGTAACACGAATAGTTCCTGTACGGTTTTATTTTTAGTGGAGGTTAAGTGCATCTCACTTTTTCCGGTGTTGTCAGTTGGCCATTTTGTGGAAATTGTTTTTTGGACTTGAAATTGTAAAGTGATTGGTCCTGGATGTGGCTAGAATAATATGCCTGTTTAACCCCGCGTCGCGAAGTCACGGATTGCTGATGGTTCTTCCGAAATCCGTTAGTCTTGGAGACTGGTTGGACCACGTGCTTTTCGGATGGAGATTCTTGAGACAGCCTGAGGCTAGAGACGCTCCTTGGAGGTGTAGCGCCCTTCTTCCCCAAAGAGAAGGATGACCTAGGTTCCCTGGATTCCACGCCGTCCCCGGTTGATCCGTGGTCCCGTCCCGGGTCCGTTTCTCTCTACCAGAACCAGCCTGAGGCTAGAGACGCTCCCTGGAGGTGTAGCGCCCTTCTTCCCAAAGAGAAGGATGACCTAGGCTTCCTGGATTCCACGCCGTCCCCGGTTGATGAGGTCGAAAGTCCCGCCTCGGGTCCGTTCCTCTCTACCAGAACTATGTTTTCGTTCGACATCTGGTGTTTTCCTACAATATTCGGCTTCGTTTAGTTAGCTTAGTGTGTTCACGAGTCCATCTGGTATGTTTATGTTTTGTATTCTGTGCCATGTCTTCACCATTAACTTCCAAGTCATGCACTATCCTCACATCTCTATCTTCATTCATCACTTTCATGAAATTTGTAAGATTCCTCTACCTGAGGGAGTATGGCTACTACCCGTGGCTCTATCCTACTGACTTCCTCTTGGGCATGCTCGGTATGAACCATCTAAGAGTCAGAAGAGATGTACATATTGTATCACACTTCTTCAAACTGATTCGTGGATGGTTTGAAAATCCGACTATCATGGAGAGTATTAGTCTCTATGTTCCTGATGGTTATCTCCGTCACCGACAGCATAGACTGTTATCTTCCGGCCTGCAGGACTAACTTGCCTGCAGGTCATGCCGGTGGGGAGAGCAGTCTTGCTGTTGAACAGAATCAATTCGGATATCGACATATTTAGCTGAAGGTGAAGCTGCCTTAAAAATACAAGCTCTATTGATACTGGTATAGTTGATCCACCACTTATTTTTTATGTAATACCATTTTAAAAAGGGACTTAAAAAGGAATTAAAATATATTTTTTTAATGTTTTTAAAGGAATAAACAAATTGAATTGAATTGAATCACGCACGCCTTGTTTTACCATTTGATTCATATCTTTTTTACAATTCACGTCGCGTAATGTCACGAAATCCACATTTTTAGTGTCGGCCATTCGATTATATATCTGTTTCCAATGCAGAAATAAGAGTCAAGTCTTCCCCGGCCAGTTTTTAAGTAAAGAGGACAAACGAAGAAACATTCATTTGAATATATAGATTTTCACAATAACAGTCCTTTTTAAATATTTGCGCGCTTGCTTTATCATTTCTATTTACCTATATCTCCCTTTCAAATCATCTTCTGTAATCTTCTCCTTCTTTTTGAAAGCCTTAAAAGAAATAAAAAATATCGAAAATAAGACAAATTGCTAAATTACTTGTTAGATTAATATTTTCAACAAATAATAATTATTGTTCAGTGTAATTTTAAATGGTTATTTTTTAATCTTATGTTATTTCATACGACGCTGTGTAAATATTTATGCACGATACTTGCTTACTATAAATAAATCGTGTTGATAAAAATATATACGAAATCGGCCGAGCAAATAATTTTTTTATGTACTTTTCATGTCAACGATAAAAATGCAATGATAATTTTATTTTTCAAGAAACTGGGCGTCTTGTATAAGGCTAGCAGATTCTTTAATAGTAACCAGCTGCTAACTCTAAACAAATCTCAAGTATGCTCAACAATTGATCTTGGAAGCGACCTCTGAACTGGAGCCCCACAAAACTCGATAAACCTTCAAGATTCTGCGCAAAGGAGGGCAGTCCGTCTATTTGACAATACATTGTTAACAGATCAATTGACATCTCTTTAAGTAGAGAGGCCAGTTGGAGAGGTGACAGTGTGAACGGTCCTCTCCGGGATCTGACACGCCACACTCGATGAACCCAGGCACCCCTGCTAAATCACCAAACGTAGCGAACCACTCGGGGTGCCTTTTGTCAAAGGTTATCCAATAAATTTTTCTCGGGTCGGCGCGGCGGTAACCAAACCCGCCTTCCAATATAAATGAACATATCTAATATGAAGGCGCCATAACTTTTGCAAATGGCTTCAAATGTCATTGTGCTTTTATATGTATGTTATAATAAGCAATGGAGCAATACACATCTGTAGCGACGCTACGAGAATATTCTGGAACGCTCGCCAATACAAAACGCATTATAGCGGGAACACGCTAGATACAATGCGAGCGTTCAGCGTTCCTACCTACAGCTCTGAAATGTTCTCGATGCACTGGGGTGGCTATATAACGAGGCGCATCGAGATGTGCTTAGTCTGTCATTAATTAGCAGTTTTCGAGTGACCAAGCTGCGAGGAGTCGGCCGCTATGGCCGGTTCCCCCGCGTCGTGCATCGCTATTTCTTCGTCGCGCCTCTACAGGACCATAAAATACACCCGGCTCTGCACGGTATCTATAGAGATCAATGTGATTGGTTTTTTTTTACAGAAACACACACACACAGACAGGTATAATCTATATTTGTTTCTAAAATGGTATGTTTTTACAACTTCAAAAATAAGAAATATTTTTGACAGAGAAATATTTAAGAAACTGTGTAATCCTCAACTATAGCAGATAAAATATAACAAAAATAAATACATAAAACTAAAGTAAAAACATGGTTGAGAGAACGAGAAAGAATGATAGTGAACTTGCAAACATTATCAAGACGATGTAAAGACGACTAAAAACTAAATAAAAACATACAAAAACCACTACAGGCCACCTCAGAACACTTCTCCCTTGTAGGAGGACTGTGAAAAGTGTGACATCATTGCTTTATACTAACATCATGTACAAACTATGCCATAGAAACGAAAAAAAAATTAAATACCTCGGAAGCATTTCGAAATTATTTCAAATAATAAAATATTTAAAATCGTGAAGGATTATACCTGCAAGACCTCCGTTCTCGAACTCCACCTGTTTCCATGCAAACACCTGCTCCAGCTTGTTGGATCCAACCTTTCTCTTTCTCGTCCTGGTCCTGCTGTGACCCGCATCTGCGGCTGCCGCCAGCAGTAGGAGCAGGCACAGAATGTATGCTGTATCCATCGAATAGTCCAGTTATGTTAAGATATTAACTGCTGCTGAGAAAAAATCAGGAGTATGAAATTGAATGGAGGATTTAGTCCGGATTGATTCATTCGGTTCCATGACTAAACAGACCATTGAAGAGGAGTGAAGAAAATTGAATAAAAGTTGTGAAAAGTTAAGAAATATTAAGGAAATTAATAAATATTTGGAAAATTTTACCAAAAGTTAAGACATTATATATTAGAATAAAAAGCATGTGGTATTAGAATAAAAATTTTGTGATATTATAGTAGAAAGCGTGTGATATTAGAATAGAAAGCATGAGATAGTATAATAGATTTAAACGTCCTTGAGGTGATTTCTCATGAAAAAGGCTCTATATAAATTAGCCAAATATTATTATTGTTATAGGTGTGATATCAGAATAGAAAGCATGTTATATAAGAATAAAAATAATGTGATATCAGAATAGAAAGAATTTGATATTAGAATAGAAAGCATGTGATGTTAGAATAGAAAGCATGATATATTAAAATAGAAAGCATGTGATGTTAGAATAGAAAGCATGAGATATTAAAATAGAAAGCATGTGATGTTAGAATAGAAAGCATGTGATATCAGAGTAAAATGCATGTGATATTAAAATGGAAATTATGTGATATTAGAATATAAAGCATGTGATATTAGAATAGAAATAATGTGATTAGAGTAGAAAGCGTGTGAAATTAGAATAGAAAGCATTACATAGTATAATAGAAAAATCTGATATCAGAATAGAAAGCATGTGATATTAGAATAGAAAGCATGAGATATTACCTACTAGCGTAGATCAGTGAAAAATCACGTCATAATATAATTAAAATTTTGAAAAGTAATAGATTACGGTATGCAAGCTTTGAAAATAACACTTAAATTTAAAGCTAATTTTGAGTTCATTGAACGTGGATAATTTCAAACAAGAATAACGCACATCACAAACAACCGAATGACGGAGGTACATGTGGTAATGGATGTCTTGAAAAAAAGAAAAATTATAAGTATTATTTCGAAAACGTGACCAATATTTTTTATTACTTGGTCGTGCAATTTTTTTCTATGTCGTTTCCGACTTCTTCCATCATGCACTTTCGCGTCATACATTTTCCTTACACTCCTTTCTTCGAGTGTCCGCTCTACATGCCAAAACTATCAAGGCGTACTAACTACGCCTTGCATTATATAAGAACATCAAAAAAAAAATTCTTGGTCGTACAACTCGGTTTTATCACACTTACGCCTTAAAGATCGCATTTCAACAGCATTAAATCTAATTTTATCCTTTATCTGCCAGTTATGCCTCACTGCCACACATCAGAAATGGTATCAGGACTTCACTATGGACCGCTAGATTCTCTTCAGTCACGAAAAACGATAAACCAATATTACGAAAATAACACAGGTTAACAATAAAAATTATTTACTTGTAAAATTCACTGATGACCGAATCGAATGTTACAGCTTTGGCTGCAATATATGAACTGCCGCTTTGATTAAAAATAACAACTGATTTTGTAACATAACAGCCTACCTACATTTTCTGATACAAACTTGCAAAGTTGCGTAGTGTGTTCTTCAATGGTCACGTTTAACAAACGGAGTTAACTTTGATAATACTTACCTTAATTTCTTTATATATTCAGGCCTTATAAATAATTTGGGGTAAAGTTTTAAGATTTTGATTTCACGAGATCATTGAGAAATTAGACTGATATAAAATCAAGCAAAAAAAACTTAATTAGAAATAATCTCTTCAAATTATTCGTTTTCTGGTTGAAAAAGGGACTGTATCCCTTCAACGAATGAATTGACAGGTTTCCTAATAAATTATCAGAATAACACGAATGTTATATGACGATGTCGGAACATGTGTTCATAAAATTCGATTACTTTTATTTATTTATTACAAATTAATACAAGATTACAATTATAACAGTATGCAAAATATTTTTTTCCTAATTATTCTACTACTCCATAAGGTGAGCTCATATTTCCTTATGTTGTACTACCAGGACAAACGCAGACGCGTGAACAATATGAACACGTGTTCCAATATATCATGAATGTACTAAAAGTTAAGTATTTTTAATTTTATTTCTTGGATAATTTGTATAGCGCCGCTTTTCTGAGACAGCACTTCAGGGGCGCTTTACAGTTGATGCAGGTATTACAAATAAATGTAAATATTACAAACATTGAGTGAAGTTAAGTTAAGTAAAATAAAGTACTTTATTTTTATAACCTTTATTTTTTATTGGATTTCGATTTTAATAAAGTCCGTTCACTCGTTCGGACGAGAATAAATATGAAGGAATTAATAGAAAACATAAATATCGATATTAATAAAATAACATCTGTAAAAGACTCAAAATAAAACAATGTTTAGAAAACAATATAAAAAAGCTGGAAGAAGCAATAAAATGTGAGCAATTAAAACTACAAAATAAAATAATTCAATTGCAAGATCAAATAATTATTAATAATGAAAATTACTGCCAATATTGGAAAAAATAATTACAACAAATCAAAATGTTAAAACATACGCTGAAGTTAGCGCGCAAAACAAATCTCCGGTTTTATATCCCATTATTATAAGCTCAAAAAACGAAAAAGAAGTCAAGGAAATAATAACTAAGAACGTAAAGATTTCAAAAATTGGAATTGCTATTTATTTATTTATTTCACGCCTATTAAGGCTTTTACATACATATTATATATATAAAAAATATTTACGAAATTATACACGTAAATAGTGCAGGAAACGACTATTTAAAACAATTGCAGAAACATAACTATAAAGTCAAAATATCACTGAACTTGATCTACACAGCATGCAGGCACAAAACATAAAAAATCCAAAATATTTTTTTTCTGTTTCAGTTTACAAAATTATTATGTGTTAGTCAAATCAAATTAAATACCTTTATTAAAATATTCCACTACTTGATGAAAAAAACTTCAATAGGGTATGCTTATATATTGAAATTGATGTACTAAATATATCAACAACATATTTTGTATTTTTGTTTGTTTTGTATTTGTTTCCTAGCTGTTGAATCCGTCGCATAGGAGTGTGATATTGGGACGTTGACATAGAATTGCTACAATAATATGGTAGGTACTGTCTTGTAACTGACCTGCTTGGAGTATGAAAAAAATGTAAAATATGTCACAAATTATAATTATTCCCTCAGGGGTACCGCAAGGCTCCCATCTAGGGCCTCTCTTGTTTATTTTATACATAAACGACATGAATCGTGTTATTAGTAATTCTTGTTTCCTATTTTACGCTGATGACATGAAATTATATAAATGTATTAGCTCCATAGATGATTGCGACCAATTACAAGAAGACCTTGGTAAAATTGAGGAATATTGCAAAAACAATCAACTATATCTAAACATAGATAAATGTAATGTTATTACTTTTACACGAAAAAAACATTCAATTTATTATACTTACAAACTAAACCATGTACCTCTACAACGAGTAGAAACAATAAGAGATCTTGGAGTAGTACTAGATTCTAGAATGTTATTTAGGGATCATATTGAAAATATTCTAAAAAAAGCTTATAAGCAATTGGGTTTCATTATTCGAATTACAAAGCCTTTTACGGTAGCACACACCCTAATTCTGTTATATAAGTCATATGTACGGTCACAACTAGAATTCGCCTCAGTAATTTGGAATCCTCAATATCATACATATATTGATCGCATTGAAAATATTCAGAACAAATTTATGAAACACCTATCGTATCGTT
The DNA here is from genome assembly GCA_026573805.1 of Hesperophylax magnus. Classification (NCBI taxonomy): domain Eukaryota; kingdom Metazoa; phylum Arthropoda; class Insecta; order Trichoptera; family Limnephilidae; genus Hesperophylax; species Hesperophylax magnus. The sequence goes on from JAIUSX010000060.1 coordinate 4,348,812, forward strand.
TTAGTGACCATCGATTTGTCCCTGTCATTTTATATAAACGTAGAAAAATCTCTGATGCATTATTCTTGCACAAAATCGTGAACTGCCTAGTTGATTCATCATATCTGTTAGAAAGGATTGCATTTCGTTGCCCCAAGCAAAACACCAGATCGAACGATTTATTTAGAATACCACATTGTTAATCCAAATACGCGCAAAACTCTGTAATAGTACGTATCTGTGAAACTCACAATGCCTTAAGAGATGTAGACATTTTCAACCATAACTTAATATCATATAAAATTCAGCTTAATAAATTAAAATACTTTTATTTTATTCGATTTTTTTGTTGTGAAAAGTACATTATTATCACCCGTAGTGAATAGTATAGCTATGCGAAAAGTTGTATTTTTTCTTTTTGTTTTTAATTTTATGTATTTCTTTATTATGTTTATTTTTTGCCATTTAATATGTTGTGTAGGTAAAAAATACTAAATCTACATTTAATTTAATGGAACTTAATTGGTCTAGAACATATGAATGTTTATTGTTATAATTTTTTACTGTACGACTGTTTGCTTCCTAAATAAAAAGAAATAAAAAATAAAAATAAATATAATAAATCAGGGGTATCAAACATTGAATTAATGATTTTATACAAACAGGTTGAATCGGAAATGATTCTACGATCAGATAATTTTATTAAATTAAATGAACAAAGTACGTTATCGTAATTTAGGTTTTCTCTAGGAATGCCCATTTTAAAATTTAGATATCTTAAAAATTTATTTTCAATTCTTTCAATCATGTGAATGAACCTCATAATCTATTTGGGGACCAAACCGTGGAATTGTATTCTACATGACTCCTTACTAGTGACATATATAATGTTTTTACAGTATTTACATTATTGAAATCACTAGATACCCTTAAAATAAATCCCAAAATTTTCAAAGCTTTATTGGTTATTATTTCAATATGCTTAATTGCTATTGCTAGCATCAGAAAAACATCGAAAAACCAACTTAACATCAACCCTAACAAAGAAGAAGATAGGATCACGACAAAAAACTAAATCGAAAAAATGAACATAGAAGGAATAAACGTGAGTGATTTAAAAAAAAAAGTCCGTGAATGATTTTCAAAAGAATCGACGAGAATTATAATAAAGAAGAATTTATGAATAACTTAATCCTACAAAACGAAGTTATAAAAACATTATACGTAGAAGAAAAATTAAAAATAAAAGGAACAATCAACGTTAAAAAATATAAACAAAAAGCAGATTTTTATCGAATGCACTGGAAACATTAGAAATTTACTAATAAAAAAGTTGATTGTCATCAAGCCTTCGCCGTTAATTTTATTTAAAAAAAAACATCTCCATTAGTTAATGAACGTGGCCTACGATTTTACTGACATAACCGCTTGTGAGAGTGGCGACGGACTGCAAGAGATGAAAGTAGATTACCTTACCACCTCATTTAACTTAAGTAATAGCCCGAGAGAGTGAGATGGCGCACATCAACGAAAAGGGATTAAGGCGATGTACTACGTCGTGTAATATTTTAAATTGAGCCGCTATCAATAACAACCCTTAAATAGATGGCGATAATGTTTAAATTCCCGCTTAACACCATCCGCCTGTTTTGATTTATGCAAGAAAAAAACATGGCCAAAAAGTGCCTTTTATTTTATTTTGTGGATGTTCAGGCATAAATATTTAATTTTTTTTCTATCATTTTATAAATAACTTAATTTGCCTCATTATACAATAAAATCATAACCGAAAATGGGTTCGTAAGTAGGAGATTTTGAACTTTAAAGCAGTTTTCATAGGCCTTTACATTATTTTTTTCTGGGTTTATAAAGAGACTTATCTAAAAAAATACTCGATTATTTCAAAGGCCAAGATGTATTCTACTCGCAGTATTTAATTAGAGCATCTAAAACATTTCTAGGCGACCAAATTTTCAAACCAAAAACACATGATTTTGCATTACTACGTATGGCATCGCCTTAACTGTTTTATTATAATGGCGGAAACAGCTGTGGTATTGTTCTAAATCTGGCTCCGACAATCCGTTGTAAACAGACCGAATGCCATCTCTAATGCACAGACGCAATATGGGCGCAAATTCAACTATGTACTCAAAAGAAATGAAAATTTATTAGATCTTATTTTGTCTGATAAAGTTAACATAGATATACATTTAGCACCAGGCTTAAACAAATCAGATCATTATCACCCTTCATTTGAAATTAAGGTAGTAAAAAAAAATCATTTCTTAGAAAATAACAAAAATGATTGAAAGTATAACTTCAGGAAAGGAAACTATAATAAATGTCAACAAGATCTATTGTCGGTTAATTGGATAACACTTTTTAAAAATAAAAATGTGAATAACATGGTTCTCTTGTTTTATGTAAAATTGTGCGAAATAATTGGTGAAAATTTTATAAAAAATATTAATAAATCAAAAAATCCATATCCTGTCTGGTTTAATGAGCAATTGATTGCTCTTCTTAAGAAAAAAAAACAAGTTTAGACTTAAGGTAAAAAAAAACATAATAATGCATCAGATTATCGAGAATTCTCTAATCTAAGAAAATAGGCAAAAAATATGCAAAGTGAATATTATAAATCATACATTAACTCTGTTGAAAGTGGTCTGCATGATAACATAAAGGTATTCTGGTCATACTCAAAATCATTACGAAAAATCAAGTGCATTCATAATGTATTGCAGCTTGATGATATTTCCGCAAATGATGGAGAATACATAGCAAACATATTCTCTAAATATTTTTCATCTGTTTATACTAAGTCAAAATCATCTACTGATTCAATGCCAAACATTACAGAGCACAACCAAAGCAGCGTAGGTATAATACATATTAGTGCAGATGAAATAAAATGTATGTTGAGTAAAATAGACTCGAGTAAAGGTCCTGGCCCTGATAAAATTCCTCCATTCTTTGTCAGTTGCTGTGCAGATTTTTTATGTTTACCGCTGTTCGTTATCTTTAATGCATCTTTAACTACGGAAACTTTTCCTGACTTGTGGAAAGAAGCAGATGTGGTACCATTTTTCAAATCAGGTGACCAATCTTTGATAAAAAAAACTACAGACCAATTAGTATACTGTCATGTTTTGCCAAGGTTTTTGAATCGTTGATATACAAAAATATTTTTTCAAATTTTAAGCCTATTCTCTACACTAGGTAACATGGGTTTGTTCCTCATAGATCTATCAACGCAAATCTTTTGGAATTTTGTAATTATGTGTGTTATTATTTTAATGAAAGATTATAAGTAGACGCAATTTATACTGATTTCCGAAAAGCTTTTAACCATTCCATCTTACTAAAGAAACTAGAACAAGTGGGAATACATGGAGACATATTGCGCTAGATAACTTTTTTTTATTTTTATATTAACTCCACACAGGAGGCCCTGAAGAAAATAATTTCCCTCAGGGCCTATGTCATCTTTGGGGATGCTGTGTGGAGGGTCTTTTTGTGGAGAGGAAGGAGTGAACATGGGTCTTGAAGAGTCCCATGTTGTAGGAGGGAGGAAACACAGAGGCCGGCAGTTCGTTCCACAGCCGAGCTGTTGAACTTAAGAACGAATCGTAGAAGCGACCCGTTCTCATGTGACAAATGTCAACCGTGTACAAATGTTGGGCGCGCGTTTGGCGTGTATCCCGACTACGCACCGGTGCCGAAGGGATCAATGACGCTAGTTCCTCAGAGCATCTTCCATTGTAATACCGATAGAACAAGGACAGCATACCTACCTGACGCCTGTGCTCTAAAGATTGCAGTCCGTTTGTTAAGATTGGGGAATCTATCAAACGGACCGCCCGTTTTTGCACAGAGTCAAGGGTTTTTTTCAGGTATTTAGGGGCTCCGGACCAGAGATGGCTGCCAAATTCGACAGTAGGGCGCACTTGCGATTTGTACAGGGTCAGCAGTTGTGTACTATTAAAGTATCTGCGGGCCCTGTACAGTACGCCCAGCTTCTGAGAGGCCAGCTTTACTCTGGCTTCGATGGAGCCCCCATACCTGAGCTGGTCACTTATAGTTATACCAAGCATATCAATGGAAGGCCTGTTCGGAAGATTGCTTCCGTTGAAGGAGACTAGATTATCATTTAGATCCCTTTTAGACGTAATCAGACAGGATTGGGTCTTTGAAACATTAAATTCGACTAGATTATTTTTACCCCAGGAGGAAATACTCTCGAGATAACCGTCCATTCTCTGCTTCAAAGCCCTCCGAGCCGTTGGAGTTTGTGTGCCCTTTGGGGGCTTGTCAAACAAAAAGCTATCATGAACTGTACTGTCATCCGCGTAACAATGAATCGGTGCACATGTCAAAAGGTCATTGATGTGCAACAAAAACAAAGTCGGAGACAAAACCGATCCCTGTGGGACGCCAGCATTTATAGAGTGTGAGGATGAGGTGAAACCGTCAGCAACAGCCTGAATCGACCTATCGCTTAAAAAGTCAGCAATCCACGTACACAGGGATGCGGGAAGTCCGTAAGAAGGCAATTTGTTGACAAGTCCTCGGTGCCAGACCCGGTCAAAGGCCTTGGATATGTCTAGTGCGACCGTTTGGGTCTCACCGTGACGTTCCAGGCACCGCCCCCAAACATGCGACACATACGCGAGAAGATCACCGCACGAGCGGTTCCGCCGGAATCCGTATTGACGGTCGTTGATAATTTTGTTCTTCTCGAGGTATGTGAGCAGTTTGTCGTTGATCACACGTTCCATCACTTTGGACAGAACTGATGTGATCGCTATGGGGCGGTAGTTGGCCGGGTTGGAGCGGTCACCTTTCTTGGGAATAGGGTGAATGACCGCTTTTTTCCAACCAGAGGGCACAGTGCCACACTTCAGGGACATTTTGAAGAGCTTTGTCAAAACTGGAACTATTTCCGCAGCACACCTCTGCAATACCAGGGCAGGTATTCCATCAGGTCCACTAGCTTTGTTAACATCGAGCCCCCGTATAACGTGGAGTACATCCCGATGCCGGATCCTCAGCTTTTTCATATAGAAGCCGCAGTGAGGAACCGACGGCAGAACAGCACCTCCGTCATCGAGGGTCGAGTTTTCCGCAAACATTTTCCCTAATAAGTTAGCCTTTTCGGTGGCGGTGTTTGCTAGTGAGCCGTCAGGTCTGGTAAAAGGTGGCAAACTGGGTTTGCAAAAATTCCGACCTATTGAGCCTGCAAGGGACCAACTAGTGCTTATTAACGGATACAAATCATCCCCTACAGTTGTAACTTGTGGAGTACCACAGGGGTCAAATCTTGGCCCCCTGCTTTTTCTTATATTCATAAATGACCTTCGCTCTAAATCAAACTGTGATTATGCTTTTTTCGCCGATGATCTTAAAATTTTTCGTATACTGTCAATAATATGCACTTAAATTTTGAAAAATGTTACATTTTAAACTTTACTCGAAATCAGGTTACAAAGATTTTTTTCCTATGTCATTAATAAGATAATTCTTAAAAAAGTGTCTTCTATAAGAGATTTAGAAATTACTATTGATTCTAAATTCATATTTGATTTACACATTAATGACATTAAGTCCAGATCACTTAAAATGATGGGATTTATTTCACAGAATAAGTAAACCTTTCAAAGATTCTTTATCAATTCTAACCCTTTACTATGCCTTTATTAGAAGTAAACTTGAATATGGAAGCACTATTTGGAATCCACATTATTGCAATCGGTTAAAAAAATGCTTAGACTATTATCTTTCAAATGTGGACTACATGACCATCTTAGATCGTACGACGCAAGTCGTGAATACTTTAAGATTGATACACTTAAATTAGGAAGGCAATTGACTGACCTCATATGTTTACATAAAATGATCCACGGCCATCTTGATACCTCATAATGTCTTAGCAATATCGAAATAAATGTCCCCAATTCCCATTGTTTAAGACACCATTTGTAACAATTTTTAATGAAACATTCATGATTAATGTAAATCAAATATGGATTGCGTGTATTCTGAAATAAAAACATATTCAATCAACTGTAAATTAAAGAAGGATGAGTTTAACAAATAATCGTTTATTCAGAATGGAGGCTAGCACAATATAAGGTTAATTAAATAAATGAAGTAGCAAGAGACTCTATTTTAAACTAAAGGATTCTCAGGGCCGTGTGCAGGACTCGAAGAGCATCTGCATGTTGAATTTTATAAATGAAAGTCATCATAAAAGTTAAGAGGTGAATTTATAAAGGGCGCCATTTATTTCTTCTAGAAATAAAAAGATTTAAAGGGATAAAGATAACCCGTATAACTATCTAAAGTTAAATGATGATTTACGTGAAAGTTTCTTCCAACCCGCCATGTTGTGGTACTGGTCGCCGATGGTTCCGCAAGTCACAAGTAGTCTGCTCCGCTCCCAAAATCTGACTGGCTGGAGAAATTAATGATTCTCCTCTTCTCTGCGCAATCTACTGCGCAGCTCACCGGTAGCAATAAAGATGTCTCTCATCGATCGATATCTTGAAGAATCGATCTCAGTCCGGGGTTTGTAGTTTTCTCCGTTACATTACCCCTCCACCAAAGAAAAGAACGGACCACCTGGCTCCGAAGCACATGACTGCATTAGATTTCTTCCTGGTGTTGGAGGTGTAGAGGAACCCTCAGGCGTCATAGTTTTGCTTCAATAGATGTGTATAATTACAAATGTTGAGATTTCCATCCTCCAAATTGAAGCAGTTAAACTAGTAGACCATCTACGATGAAAACAGGGAATATTAGCTTGAAATTCTTCTGTAAGCAGCAGCAGCAGTCCCAAACCATGAAGACTTCCAAAGATGATGGTGAAAATATAAAAATCTTGTCTTGTTAGCAGATATTTTTGAGCAGCCAGTTCCGCTTCTTCAGGGTGAGCGAGTCAATTTCTTTTCCCTACATAATTATCTACCTAACGGGTTAACCAACAAAAAACAAGATTATACAGAAAAAAAATTTCATAAAATGTTGAAAACCGAAAAGCCTTTCAAAAGGAAAACACAGCAGCCCTTTTACTATAATGTAGCAAAATGACAAAAATTCTAGTAACAGAATGTAAACCTGGAGAAACAATATTTTTAAGTTTTTTTTTTTTTTTTTTTTTAAAATGAAATTCAAAAGAAAATTTATTTATTAAAATGTTTTGTTAGAATTAACACCATCTAGTGAATTATCCTGCAAGCATATTGATATCAAGGACCCAAACCCAATCAATAGATCTAAGACAAAACCGATTGAAAAATAAATAAATCGATATTAAATAACAACTTTTAAAAACATCCGATAGATGTCAGCTCTGTAAAAATTCGGAAGAATTTAATAAAATATTACTAGTACTTGTGTTTTAAAACCAAACAAAAGTTCAAATAGAATAAACTATTTTAAGAATTTAAGATATTTGTGTAGATATCCAAAACAAAATTCAATGCGAAAAAAAAAAAAAAACCCCCATAAAACAACAAACTAATTCATTATGCAAATATCAGAATTGTAAGGATATTTGCAGAAGGAGTTAAATGAACGCACAACATATAACATTCAACAAAAACATTAATTTACTCAGGTACAAGATTATTAATTTGCGATGCAAAATTAATACAAAAAACTAAGTACCGTTTATTTCGCCAACTTGTTAAAACATCCCCGAAGGTTAACAGTTAATACGAAAAACAAAATTACTTTTTGGTAATCAGAAAATTACTCGGAAAGTCTGATTAATTTAGTATTGATGGTTTTGTACCTCAGATCCTCATAAAGAGAAGGTAAACCTAATCAATATAAAAAAAATACAACGTGACGTTCGTATTTAGTACGCGCATATGAACGTAAATAAAACTTCTACCAAGATTTCACACTATCAAATAGTATCAAAAACAATATCAAATAGTACATGGCCTCCCCGTAACCTCAAAACTCTTCAGTGACAGGGTCCCCATGGACTAATGATAAAAAAGACAGGAATCAAACCTGAAAGTACAATATCGTACTATCGCATATCAACAATGCATACTAAACAAAGCCTATCACAAGACTCGTGTATATGTGGGATAATAACAGTTCTCAGCGGTTGTAACAACATGTAACTGTTCCCACTAGATTGACAAAACATGACAGTACATGACATTAACATGACATCACAAAACAAACACAAATGGAGGATGGACAGTTCCCATTCATGGCGGCAAATAGAAATGTCGTCCACCAAAAACATAAAGTGAATTTAAAGATAAAAAGAATCTTTTCATGCAACAATGACATGAAAATTTTGCACCCAACAACCATGTGTTGCAAGTGACCTCATGCGTATTAGCATGATACGTTTGAAAATAAGTGACAAGATAATGTCCTTAATAGTGCCTGAGAATAAGGTACTCTGTGCCAATTATAAGAATAATATCAAAGAAATTATTGTTTCTTAAAATGATCAAATTTGTAGTAATTTTCTACATTTAAAACGATATTTACGGATAACGTTAAAACTAAATTTATGATAATTATAGTCATGTGGAAGTTATTGAAATAAATTCTTTTCAAATAGTATCTATTGAATAAGAACAAATTACACGGCAATAAACTTAAGCTAAATGTAAAGATTAAAACGATTGCAAAGTATATCGTATAAACAATATTGAATATAAAAAAATCCAAAACCCAAATTACAAAGAAAAAGGTAAACAAAAGGGTAAAACCTTCTGTAAAATATCTTGTTTAACGAATGTTTAGAATGGAAATTCCTGTAGAACTTATAGATTTGATATTTTAAATTAATTAAGGTCATAAAAATTGTATTATACGCCTTAACACAATGACTATTAACCTGTAAAAACTAATTTTCCTGGACAAGCATACAAAAACTAAAAAAATATGGTCGTACGTGAAAATTATGTTTTGTTTAATAATTAATTAAAAACAGAACCTTGTATGAATTGAAAGAATGGAAATTCAGAATTACTTGAAAACAATTGCCGACAAATAAAAATTAACCTATAAAAAATTTAGTTCCAACTGAGCTCGTTGAAAAAAAGATTTAAAACATTCCCTGTTTGTTGAAAACCCTTTTCCCATAATAAACAAAATATGAGCATTGAATATTAATGGTCCTATCTTGTATATTAAAAGTTAAAACTAAATAAATTATAAAAGAAAACCTTCAAAAAGCAATTTGCCGACAGCAAAGGAAAACGCAGATCAGGCAGGTGTGACGTCTCGCTCCTAGTCCTGAAGCATTTATCCAATGTTGAAACAGCATTTACTCTGAAAAGCATGTTTTGTGTATTTCATTATTGAGTAAAAACAAATGCAACATTTTAATTTTAAAATACAGTAATTAGAAAAAATATATTTTGTTAAAGTATATTGAAAGTGACAATAAAATTCCAAATTTAAAAATCATAAATCTTTGTAACTATATTTTTATAATTTAAGAACACAATAATATGTGTAAATGGTTTTAATAAGAGTTGAACACTTTTATGTAACAATCATCCACATGACAAACGTAATATTAACTTTATAAGGTAAAAAAAAGGTTATTATTGAAAGGAAATTACGGATCAATAAGGTTGCTATAATATTTCGAAATAATACAATTACGGAAATTAAGGAACCTATAATATAGTTTCATTCACTGAAATTCAAAGAAAAATTAACAATCGCATGATGTTAAAGTTATAGTAGAGGTTAAATAAATAACTTACTCCGTATTTTTTTTTTTTTAAATGAGATGCGAAGAACTACTGTCCGCATCATGATCATTTCTAGCGCCATTCGTGAACGATGAAATATGTACCTAAATACTCTGTTAGGACAAAATAAAACAAATTAGCACACAATAACCATTATCTCGTTAGGATTTTAAAAAGCTACGTATAAAACGTGGTAAATAATGAGTAAATACTCAAGATATAGCTAGCGGCACACAGGATGAGTTCAGATTTGAAAGCGGGAACCAAAATAAAATAAATTTTAAACTAAGAAGAAGAAAAAAAGTGTGAACTTACGAAATCATCGGTGAACCAAACCACAACGTTGAAAAAAACTTTAAACACGACCAAAATGATATTGACCACACGTGTCAAAAAAAAATTCTACCTACTGGGGTGAAAAAGATGACATTCAAAATGAAAAATTTACAAAAAAAAATTCAACCGATATACACACGTTGCAGGCGCCATTGTAACAATTTTTAATGAAACATTCATGATTAATGTAAATCAAATATGGATTGCGTGTATTCTGAAATAAAAACATATTCAATCAACTGTAAATTAAAGAAGGATGAGTTTAACAAATAATCGTTTATTCAGAATGGAGGCTAGCACAATATAAGGTTAATTAAATAAATGAAGTAGCAAGAGACTCTATTTTAAACTAAAGGATTCTCAGGGCCGTGTGCAGGACTCGAAGAGCATCTGCATGTTGAATTTTATAAATGAAAGTCATCATAAAAGTTAAGAGGTGAATTTATAAAGGGCGCCATTTATTTCTTCTAGAAATAAAAAGATTTAAAGGGATAAAGATAACCCGTATAACTATCTAAAGTTAAATGATGATTTACGTGAAAGTTTCTTCCAACCCGCCATGTTGTGGTACTGGTCGCCGATGGTTCCGCAAGTCACAAGTAGTCTGCTCCGCTCCCAAAATCTGACTGGCTGGAGAAATTAATGATTCTCCTCTTCTCTGCGCAATCTACTGCGCAGCTCACCGGTAGCAATAAAGATGTCTCTCATCGATCGATATCTTGAAGAATCGATCTCAGTCCGGGGTTTGTAGTTTTCTCCGTTACACATTTAGCATTTTTTCACCTGAATATATTCAAAAATAATATCGCCTATTTTAGCCCTCTCACCCAAATGTGTCGACTGTACAATAAAATTAAGTGTGCTGAAGTAGAAATTTTCGTCGATAATACAGGGTTTTCCAATAAGAGGTGTTATTTATACCATACATACTTTTGAAGCTGTCATTTTTTGACATTTGACAAGTAAAAACTACGCCATTAATAAAAATGGAACGATACACGATTCAACAACGCATTGAAATTATTAAAATTCACTTGGTTGAATCAAATGCAAATCATCTGAGTGATGTGATGAGGCCCATTTCCAACTCGGTGGCTTCGTCAATAAGCAAAATAGTCGCAACTGGGTCTCGGAAAACCCAAGAGTTATTGTAGAAAAGTCTCTTTATCCTCAACGCGTGACTGTTTGGTGCGGTTTATGGTCCGGCGGAGTCATTGAACCTTACTTTTTTGAAAATGAGGCTGGAGCAACAGTTACGGTGAATAGATTGCGCTATCGAGAGATGATTAATGATTTTTCATGGCCGGAATTGAATGGTATTGATTTGGACAACGTTTACTTTCAACAAGACGGCGCTACGTGCCACACAAGCAACGAAACCATTGATCTTTTACGATTGAATATCAAAATAACACCTCTTGTTGGAAAACCCTGTATATAAAGTTTAAAAAAAAATATTCTGCTGCTGCTAAATAATATGTTTAGATATATTATGCATCACTGTAAATCTCCTAGTATTATTTGTCATTTTGCTGAACTGATGTATAATTTTATATTATTATTTTTTTGGTTTTTAAATTGTACGTAACCTGCATTTAATCGCATTTTTACCTGTATGTATGTAATATCTAGATTTTTGCTTGTAACTTAACTGAGTTTTTGTAACTGGATAGTTTTCACGTAAGTAAGAACATCTGTTAAAACCCATAATAAATGGGCATGCTGAGTCTGTTCAATGGGTATTTTAATGGAGCGTGCTCGAAGGAGCTAGCAGCATTGATCCTCTGTAAACTGTTTTTGCGTGAGTCAGCTCGCATGAGAAACGAACTTCTGGCATCTATATTTCCTCTTCAAGACCCGCATTAAGAAGTCGCTTCCTATAGCCCTTACCTTAACCCCCTTTACAACGCTGCTCAACCGGGTGGCAATATAACTATCTTGTGAGGTGGCACAATATACAGGGTGTATCGGCACGTACCCGACAAACTTTAACCAGCTTTTCCTTAGCACATTTGGAGTAAAAAATGTTATGGGCACTTTGCTGTCCGGTAACATTTTTTTGCAATTAGAAACAAAAAATTATAAAAAATCCACACTCCGTCACTGTCATTGGCATTGTTTCTCGTGTTCAACAGCTGTTATTAGCAAGTGTGTCAAAAAGCGTCTTCGCTCTTTCATACACACTAAATAATAATAGTTAAAAATGAGACGAATGGTGCCGTGCCATTTCGTTGTGATTGTAAAAGCGCGCCAATGTAGGTATGTACGTACATTATTCAACGAAACTCGAACAAAATATTGCCAGACGGGTTTTAAAACTGTGACAAAGGATAAAACAGTGGTGACATGTGGTGAAAATATGAATGATAATTTTTTTATTAAAAAAAAATGTTACCGGACAGCAAAGTGCCCATAACATTTTTTACTCCAAATGTGCTAAGGAATAGCTGGTTAAATTTTGTCGGGTACGTGCAGATACACCCTGTAAATATATTTTTATAATATTTCATTATTTACACAATAAAAATAATGACTGTTTTAAAGCAAAAATTAAAATTTATTTATTATTGAAAATGTATTTGTTTTAAATATATTTTATTGATGATTTATTGTGAACAAACTGTTCCCTTAATGGCCTCTTCGATTGGAACTCTGGAACAGAAATACATCAATTATTAATAATAATTAATAAAGTCTCACTGCCCAAGTGGGAGTGTGACATATTGTGGATGGATATGCAGTGTTCTTCGTTTTGATTCTGATTGGTAGTTTTTCAACAGGGTGATACTGAGGGTATATCTTCCACTCTAAAACGAAGTAGAATTAGTGGACAATATTTCTTTACATAAATTCTAAATTAATTTAAAACCTGTGTAGTTAGTACCAAGAGTTCCAAATGCTCCCAAGCGTCTACAGCCAGTGAGACTATGTCATTCCCAATTGGGGTATGCTGTGAAGCTGAAGGTAGTGGGAGAGGAAATAAATGGAAAAAGAGCAAGTTGGAGAAGTACCTTGCTATTCAGATCTGGTCACCAAATACGGCTTAAGCCATTGCAAGCAATGTTTCGATTCGTTTTCGTGAAAAACCACGAATCAGAGTCATATTATGCTATGATCCACTCCCACCTGAGTTATCACCATTACAAAAAAAAAGTTCCGAAATACAAGTAATTCAAAATAGAGCTGCACGTACACAAAGAAATATACTCACAGACACAAACACTTCCTTTTACGATTCTGCCAAAGTATAACATCGCAACTGCCATTCTACAAATAATTCAACACTCCTCACACACCAACACTAAACCAGTCTTTAATTCCGATATACACCAGCACAAAACACGATCACAAAATCAAATACACTTATCATCATCTACTTAAACGACTTAATTTGGAATTAACTCCTTACAATACATTGTACATAAGCAATATAACGCATTACCTAGTAATTTAAAACTTCCGGAAACGATATAAAACATTGGCAAAACCTCTTAAAAGCTATTTCCTCAGCAATTTTATAATGATTGACACATTCTTTCTTTATACTCCAAAATATCTTATGCGTTTATTTATTTTAATGTATCTATGTCTTGTCTTTAATATAATGTTGTCTTTCCCGAAATGAGTTTTGTAAACTCACTGGGAATAATGCATTATAACTTATTATTTTTGATAAATAAAACATTGCTTGAAACGGCTTGGGCCTGAATCGCCAGGTACTTCCTCACCTTTTTCTTTCCCATTTCTTTCCTCTCCCCACTACCTTTAGCCTCACAACACACATTGTGAGGCTAAATGGCACTATGAATGGTACTGTATAGTAATGGCACTATAGTCTCACTGGCACCATACCATCGACATCAGTTAGAACTGAATGAATCCACCTGATTTGGTTGGTTTTCTATAACTTTATTTTTATAAATTTGTCACATTGTGACAAGAGCGACATTATTTTCATTTTTGGAGGAGGGTTTGTGTATAATCGCCCTAGGAACCGTTTATTGGTTAACCAACACCTTTGCCGTAAGTTTTTTTAATTTTGCTATTATATGCCAAAAATGCTCGAGTAGTTATTAAAATAATCTTGTGTTGAAGTTACCTGAAAACCCTGAAGTTGTCTTGGCTAGCGTCCAGAACAGAGTACAGGAACACTGGAAACTTGTTGGAGATGACCCAAACATTTCCCTCACTGTCCACCTTCATATCTGTTGACAAAAATATATTTATTTAAACTATTTAAATATCAAAAGTGTTGCTACATTACCTTTTGTAGAAATCGGTCTTAAATAACCTTTTGAAAATAAGACGGGAGAAAAGTTGCGCGATATATGTTGAGTGATCTTTGCACACGGCAGATAAGCTATGTCGCTTGTAGCATAGAAAACTGTCAGTGTTGCAGATCTGTGTTTGAATTTACCACCTTTACACTGATTGTCATTTTCTTATCATAGACAAATTGACTCATGGGTACTATTATAATGGTGCTCGCGAAACTCCAAAAGTAGTCGACCGATATCACTGAAAATTTCATAGTTTGTTGTTATTAGTTCCAGGAGTGTTTTGAGAGTGGTTTTAATGGTACAAGAAGTCGGGGACGCCTGAAGAATACTTAACGCAATATCTCTACATAGGAGTGAGATACGGAATCAATTTTAAGTCGATTAATGAAGTTTTTTAACAGTAACATTGTGGTATACAGTAGTGAATGGTAGAAGAAGTCGGAAACCCCGAGAAAGACATTAGCAATATCGAAGCGTTTATTATAAGCTATAATTTGATAAGTAATTAAGGAGACGACCGATGGCGCATAAACATGTAAACAAGAACAAATCAAGTGAGACAACAAGTGACGACGAGATCTTTTGTGATATTATTAATGTGCTTAAATAATGAAAGTATGTTATGATATTTTTCTAGTCTAACCCTTTTGAAAGTAAGTTAGAATCAAGCATGGTTTTGTTCAACCCCCCAAAAAAATGTTTCTGTTTATTCATCCTGATTTTGAAATTGATAAAATTTCACAGACATAGGAATTAATAGACGAGAAGATAATGGCGAGGGGTAAAATCAACTGTTGAAGAACAAAGGGGGTAAAGCTGACTGTGATTCGTCAATAAATCAATCTGACAGTAAATAGGGATCTCGCATTATAATATCACCATTTAGTTCTTAAAAGTAAAATCTGCTTTTGAATGAATAGACATTTTTACATGGGAGCGCAAATTACTCGCCACGTTATGAACAAATTTGCGAAGTCCAAATTCGGCAAAAAATTTCGTCTATTTTCAGAGTCGAATATTTCGTTTAAGTATTTACTTTTTTTTACTTTTTTAAAAAGAATGACAAACATTCCCGGGTTACGAATAACCTGACAATATTTGAAAATCTCCTACTACCACCACAGTAAGCTGAAAATGTTGCTTGTGTTGTGATGGAGGACTTAGCCAGCCGAGGAATTGAACACACTACGCCCGAGTGGGACACAAGCGCGATGTCAACTCGGCCACCGACCGGTCAGTTAAGACACTTTTATAAATGTTCATAATTTTCTTCCCAGCAACCAACCAGCTTTGTGTTTCGCGTCCAGACGTTTCTCGATGTGATAGTATATGTTTCTACAACTGATCCATATTATACGATGTGAATGCTTAAAATAAGGTAAAATAATGCTTATATATGGAATGTAATACGACAATTGGGTTTATTCTCTTTTTCACATCTATTTTTACAAGTTTTCATAGCACAAGACAACATTTTGCCGTGTTATTTCGTAAAATGAACCGATGATGCCTCGACCATAGTTCGCACAAGAATGATGACGTCACGTTTTCAAATTTCACTTGAGGCCATACGCGAGCACAGCCGGCTCCAATGGAACCGGTATGGGGAGTGGGGAATAATACGCTTTTAATCACTTAGGGCTGGTCTACTAATATTCATATGTCTATGTAAAATTTAGAATTTTTTTATCAACAGATGATTATTTTCATTACCTATTGGTCATACTTTTATCTATGTAACTTTTCAGTGTAATCAATGAAAATGTGAAATAGAAGTGGTCCCAAGAGTGTTCCTTGAGGTATGCAAAAAAAACGAAAACTCAGCACACTTTCAGGGATCATGCGTTTAGTTTTTGCCTTACCTGATGGATAGAACAGCAGCTCATCATCTTGAGCTACAGTCCCTATGTGGCTCATGTCCAACGGTGCGTCTGTTCTCCAGCAATGTAAAGAGCTGGTGCCAGGCTGCGTGGAGAACATAATACCAGACTCCTGGTCCACGGCGTGAATGTTGGTCTGGGATTTGGGACCGCGCGTGCCGATAGTCTGAAAATATCAGTAGAACAAATTAACAGACTGGAAACATCAGTAGTACAAAGAAAAATCCTTAAATTACACATCGCACTAAACTCATCATCACAAAGTAACGCTGGTATTGAAAATATCACATCGCACTCAGATAAAGTAACCGGAAACATCACACCTAACCCAAAGTGGAAATACTCAAAACCCACTCAAAAAAAGTAACAGGCTGTAAATATCATAACACGCCCAAACACTACAGCAATAAGGAAGTTGAGTGAAAAGTAACAAACTGTAAATATCGTAACACGCCCAAACACTACAGCAATAAGGAAGTCGATTAAAAAATATTTTGACTTCTGAAAAATGTGTTCATGTAGACCAAAAAACACCGATTCTGAATAAATATATGATTCTAAATTTTTACTCTCAGAACTAATAAATCGTTCTTGAAAAGCGATTTATAAGCCATGCTCTACAAACTCTCCTATGTTTGAAACGATAATTGTATCGTTAATTATAATTAATAATTATTATTATTATATTGATAATTACTAAACATCTCTGTGCATCTTTTTCTGTTACATTGCGTACTTTTCAAATAAACGGGAAAGGTTGCCACACATTTTTATATCGTGTAGTTTTGTATTTTGTATAGGTATGGTATGAGGTTCTGAGCTGATTTTTGTGGTTGTGTTTTTAGTTTTATCGATGGTGTATCATAATAATTGTCCATCAATGCATACAATTATTGTAAGACATGTTAATATTATGTTATTTTAATTTAATAATATGTCAGAGATTGCATCTACCATTTTTGGGTAAAAACTTCCTGGAACATCGATAAATTACATTGTAACGTTTGTATATTTTAGACATCGGTGCGAATAATAATTAGCATTATCTCCTGAAATTTTAGAAGGTTTTGTTAAATTTTAAGCGGTAATATTGAAGCTATTTGATCACAACACAACTCAAATGACAGCGCGACGGCGACTAAAATCACCTACTTCCAAAATTAACGTTTTTTGTAAAAATGACTTAAAAACTTATTTCAAATTTACGTAAGAGCGATGGTTTAACCCCGCTGGCTAGTACACCTAAAACTGCAGCACTGCTTTAATCTGTGAGCTACGTAGGTATAAGGATAATACCGTGTGAGCCCCAATTTCAACAAAATTGATAAAATAAATACTGGAATCCCAAGAAGGAAGAACAAAGAATATCTCCATACAAAATGCCTACTCAGTACTACCCACGGTAGACGTGCAGAACACAGATGATGTCACGCACCCATCTACCTCTTACCACTCGGGTTATGGTCGTTTTGGCGGGCTTAAAACAATTCAAACTTGGAGATTTAATTTAACTATGAAAATAAACTTTTAAAAAAATACTGGTATTTAAGTTTGAATGTCACATTGATAATATTAAAAAAAAATCCTTATTGAAAACAATGCAATATCCCTTGAAATAAAACATGTGACAAAAATCTCAGATTTTTATGTTCATATTTTCAGCAATAAATTATTAGTTAGGTTACCTTAAAGTCGTCTCCATGGTAAGTCCTGGTGGCCAAGGTTCGGTTCCTCAGCACGGCGCTGGAGACGACCCTCTCGCTGAAGCTGGCCATGGCATGGAAGAACACGTTTCTGTAGCCGTCGTCTTGCTCCTGACCCAGGGCAATACTGAACACACCGTCATCCCACTGGAACTTGAGGCCTACAATGGAAATTTCCCATATATATTTCACTATACATGTCAGCGATTCGACAACTACGGCTTCACATTAATTGGTCATTGGGTCGACTGTCGATACCGACTTTGTTTTGTCCTTATCTTCCTCCTCGCTCATTCTACAGCTTCCAGGTTCCACTGGCCCTGTCCAGTGAGATTCTTGTACGGTTCTTACATAAAAATATTGGGACTGTCAAGGTTCAGTAAAGTAAATAAGGAGTGCAAGATCATAACAACATTCCCGATGATCTTGTAGTTTATCTTAAGATGTGCTGAGAATTGAAACCCTGTTGCTCTTCACGATAGGAGACAAATTGACACGCATTCAAGGCCAGTCCTAAGGAAAAGCAAAATTTTGGCGCCTCTTGTCAAAACTTGTAAATGCCTAAATTTGTATTTTTGTGTACCGCTGCTTTTATGAAAAATAATCTCTAGGGCGATGTGTTGAGACTGTTAGGAGTTAGGTATTGACTGCTCCAATTGCGCTCACATAGAGCCGGCCCTTCATGAATTTAATATAGAAGATGGACTTTCGCTTAAAATACTAGCTGTGATTTCAGAGAGAAGTTGTCCAGTTATCAGGAAAAAATGGAGAAAGTAACTCCAAAGACTGTGCGGGAAGAGGCTGGGGACGCTAAATAGGACAGGTCAGTGACACCTGGAGGCGCTTTGTCGAAGAGTGATAGACCCTCTACACAAATAGGATATGGGGAAGAAGATAATGATGAATGTTGTCTTACCGTTGAGATCAAATTCCCCTTCTTCCGGGTCCATGTGGAACAGATTGTGACGCACTCTCCAATCAGCGTCCTCTTTTAGGCTGTAGACCGTAACGCGGTTGTTGCTGAGGTCGGGGATGTACGCGAACGCGTTGGCGCAATCACCGCCAGGGATATCAACAGTCGTACTAACCATACCTGCAATAAAACAAACAGTTATGATGTATTTATTTATTAATTAACGCCTCTTTTCGGGGCTTTTACATGTGAATATTAAGAAATATACATTATTTATTGTAAATAACTGAATTGCTTCAGTAACAACATTTTATATGTGTTTAAAGATAAATTGAAGATGTCCACTGGCTTGGTATAATTGTTTCCCTCCATTAATATTCTGGGTAAAGAGGAATACATTTGGTAGTTAGTCCCAGAATTTCTGCACTGAAATAAATCTTGACTTCTAGTATTACGTTGTGGAATCCGGAAGCTTATCAATTCTAGCTATACCGGACTATCAACTTAATCATTTAGAATTTTATATAGAAATACCAAGTCACTGAAAATTCTTCCGCCTGAAAATTTGAGCATATACATATAATTTAACAGAGTGTTGCAGTTCAACAAAATTGCTGGAATACCCATTTAAAATTTATAAAACGTAATAATTTGTTTTGTATTCTTTCAACAGCTTGTACATGTATATTATAATGTGGGTTCCAAACAGGAGAATTGTACCTAATGAATATTTACATGGGCAAAATATAACAATTTATATTGTTAAAATTGCTGGTTAGCCTAGTTATAAATCCCAAATTTTTTAAGCCGTTATTATAGATTTCTATTACGTGGTTAACAAATGAAAGATTTGATTGAAAAGTGATGCCTAAGTCTTTGATTTGTGTTAATGACTCAAGAGCATTGTTATCAATGTTGTAATAAAAAATCACTGGATTTTTTATTCGATAAAATCTAACTATTTGACATTTTGAGATATTTAAGTAAAGTCTATTTTTATAACACCAAATTAATAATTTGTCCATATTGTCTTGAAGAATGTTGCAATGGTAAATATTTTGAATAGTTCTATAAATTTTAAGGGCATCAGCAAAAGTGAGATAGATGCATCATGAGTTTTTGTAAGATATTTTATAAACAAGATAAATAAGATTGGGCCAAGGTATGAATGTGAAAGAAGCAAGGAGTGTTTGCCAAGACGAATTGCTCGGCGGTCCATTTTCTCTGCTTACCCCTTCGGTAAAACGTGATGGTTAGTTAGTTAACTACTTATTATCGTGATTAATTTTTTGTGTATTAAGCCGTGTATTAGTTAACATTTTCTACATTGGTCCTGATGATGGTCAGTGCAAAGCTATCTGAAACGTTGTATAAAGAAGGACGAAGCTCAACACGGCATAATACCTGAAAAATTCAAATACAATAATTCTTTTGGACTTAAAAATATCAAATCATTTCTTTTTTTAATCATCCCATACAATGCAGAATAGGTCAACCCGCCAATTTTTCGTTTTTTGGAATGCCTCAAGGGACGCCCTTGGGTCTACATCTATTTTCATTATATACGTGGGGCGTGGTCTATTCCTATTTAAAAGAAAACTGATGTTGCCAACTTATATAAGTCCTTTCAACTCTTAAGTCCCAGACAGACTAACGATATTATTATATCAAGGATGATTTTCTATATTTGAAAATTTTTGATCGATTTCACTCGAAATATGATCAATTTAAGCACACCGACATGCCCATAACACACGTCTCTCAGTGTATCTCTTCAGCGATCAATACATTTAAAAATTATAATGAGTGTATTGTTCACTAAACAAATATTTTGAAAGAACCGAGTAGATTTAGAATCCTCCTGTTCACAATTTGTCCATTCACCGAGCTTCAATTTTTGTCGATATACCTCAAAGACTCCTTGGACCATTACTTATGTCTTCAGCTCTGATCAATGTTATTCAAAGTTAAATGTTTTCATTTTCCACAACCTAAACAAGTTAGAAAAAACCGCTCAGATGTTAGAAATCCTCCCTGCAAAATCTTACAATTAGCCGTTTGTTATCGATTTTTTGGAATGCCTCAAGGTTCACTCTAAGGTCCACTACTATTTTTTTTGTCTTCACCACTTACCTGAAGCGTCTCGAATATTCTTCAGTTCATGCCTTTTGATTATCTTGTCAGTGTGTAGGTCGATGATCACAATTTGAGGAGGCTTCACTTGGTTTGCAACGCCTGGAACAAACCAAAATACAAGCATTAATGATGATTTTTTTTCAATTTTTCACTTGGGTTTTAAGCTCCTGAGCTTAACGGAGGGAATTAAACGAAGAAAGGGGAGAATGTATGATGTGGAAGTGAATTGTAGGAGAAGTCGAACGCCCGAAGAAGACATGGCCCGATCAAGTGAAACAAATATTAGAATTTTTTTTTTTAAATCGGCCAGTTTTCAGGTATGTATACCAGATTTCAGCACTCAAAAAATTGCTTAAAACCGTTCATAATCCCGAGCAACGCCGCGTACACATCAGCTAGTATGACATAATCATTGACTGCGTGAAGTTTTTCACATTTAATGAACTCAAATTTGCTTTTAATTTAAGAATCATTTTCAAAATTGGAACTGATTCTGTAAAAAACAATAAAGACAAACAATAAAGTCGGTACCTACCTATAATGTAATATTTTAACAGAAAAAGATTTTAATTTACTTTTCATATCTGGAATTATAATAACCCGTGATTTTTCATGGATCTACGCTTGTATTATTTAGAACGCAATATTTTTAAATCAATTGAAGTGTAAAATATTCACATAGTCCTTATATTAAAGTTACCGTCTTTTTTCTTACCATCTTGATGATGCTGTTTAAAAATCATTTAAACGGTTGCAGCGCTCTCCATGTTTTTTGGCGGACTATACTTCAAAATACCATGGACTTAATTACCATTGATAGCCACCACTCCAGTATCCATCAGCCACAGTCTATCGCAGGAGTCCACTCTCGGCCTGGAAACGCTGACTATTGGGCTGGTAGAGTTGAGGTCGTTTGTCTGCTGGTCAGGGTAAGGTCTAAAAACGGGAGACTTGTCGATGGCTTCAGAGAGACTCACAACGTTTAAAGTAGCAGGTACACCTGGAACAATGTATAAATAAAAAAAGAATGTACAAGTTCAATTACAATGTAAATATCTCTTTGTGAACATAGTGTTACGATCATGTTCTAATTTCTTTTTATATTCAGAGTCAGATATATGCTGAATCAATAGTTTGTTCCATAGTAAGGCCTGCACAGGCAAGATATTTTTCGATACAACAGTAAATGTTACTTCTCTGAAACTACAGGGTTTTCCAATAAGAGGTGTTATTTTGATATTCAATCGTAAAAGATCAATGGTTTCGTTGCTTGTGTGGCACGTAGCGCCGTTTTGTTGAAAGTAAACGTTGTCCAGATCAATACCATCCAATTCCGGCCATAAAAAATCATTAATAATCTCTCGATAGCGCAATCCATTCACCGTAACTGTTGCTCCAGCCTCATTTTCAAAAAAGTAAGGTCCAATGACTCCGCTGAACCATAAACCGCACCAAACAGTCACACGTTGAGGATAGAGAGGCTTTTCAACAATAATTTTTGGGTTTTCCGAGCCCCAAAAGCGAACATTTTGCTTGTTGACGAAGCCATCGAGGTGGAAATGGGCCTCATCACTCAAGATGATTTGCATTTGATTCACTCAAGTGAATTTCAATAATTTCAATGCGTTGTTGAAGCGCATATCGTTCCATTTTTATTAATGGCGTAGTTTCTACTTGTCAAATGTCAAAAAATGACAGCTTGAAAATTAACACCTACCGAAATAGCGGGCTATTCAAAATAACACCTCTTATTGGAAAACCCTGTAGTAATTTAATCATAGAATTTTTAACTGATTGTAGTTAATTTAAATTAGTTTTGCAATAATGTGCCCAAGTGGATATTCCATATCGTAGAGTTGATTCTGTGAGTAATAAGTAAATGATTTTTTAATATTCACAGGAACGAAACACTTCAGTTTATATAATGTACCCACTATTGTTTATTTAAATGTCCCAATCCCATTAAAATGACAATCAACAGTCACTCCCAAACAAACGAATTCATTTACCATTTCAATTTTATCGTATTTGCAAGACTGTTAAATGTTTTGATGTACACATGTAAAGTTGTGGGATACCTATTGATGTATAAGAAGTTATGAAGTTGTTTTTATGATAGTGTAAGAAATGATTGTCGAAGTACCTTGGATGATTGAGCAATGACCACTGCACATAAGACAATATTTGTTGTATGGATAAAGGAAGGACTCACCATTAGGAAAGGGCACTCGCTTCTTCCTGTCTTTTCTCCTCACAACAATGTCACTTAACACGAAGCGGCTTGCACGATATCGGCGCGAATGATAATGTCATAAGGTAAGGGAGATGAGATCTCGCGCGGATGCGGTTTTATTGTTAGCGGTTCGGGTTATTGCAACATACTGATTACCAAAGGGCACATAAAAATGAGCAGGAATGGAAAGGAAGGTAGGACAAAGGACAATAATTCTATCTGAGTACAGTGGTCGCAGGTATGTGTGTATGTGTGCATGAGATGTATGTATAAGTTAATGTCTATTACGCATTGGCGCAACCACCTATTATTTCATGTATAATCGAAACTGAAGCATCTGGAGATCGTATGTGCAACAATTTGTTGTTTTGTTTTTGGTATTTGTGATTAAGCCAGTATTATTGACCATCTTATCAGGGACAATTCTTGTTGCATACATTTAATTACAATCTCAAGGGAGATGTGTTATGACTGTTTGGCGTAAGGTATTATCAGCGCCTTGAAATTTCGGCACCCGGAGCGGACTGCTTCATTGGCGTCCGCATAGGACCGGCCCTGCCCAGCAATATTGTCGTAATATCACTAGCCAAGTGAACTCACCGGTAATGCAGGGCAATATGTCAACAAGAAAAGGCAATACACGACACTATATTGAACGACAATGCGGAAATCCTGTGTTTTCAAAAATTTCTGGTTTACACCCTTCAAAGGTGTTGGTGATGATCTGGATTGTAAGCCACACAGACCATCAGGGAATAATTAATTCCCTATGAAAAAAAGGTTTATTACAAAAATTCACTCTGCAGGCAGCGTAACAAATTATCATCCAGCCACCAAATACATAAAACAGAGAACTCACCGAATATATCACTCGCATTGAGATTGGCAGCAATTCCTTAACCTCATCATCAGCACAATAAAACTTGCATTTAGACCATGAAATGATGATCTGTCACGACAAGCTCTCAAGAGAGTAGAATTTTGAATAAAATTTGAATTAACACATTGTAATTCAAAAACTGTCACTTTCTTGTGACAAAAATATTTATATCTTTTAGTCGTAAATCGACCAAACAGGAATAGTGGCGCCCTCTTTTGTCAAACAACATAATTCAGATGAATCCAGCTGTTTAATGCAAAGATGACTGAATTTCATTTTCACTTACCTGCAGAGCAAAATCTATACAATAACTGACCGGAGATGTCTATCCTGTCCACTATTCTTAATTTTAATTTTCAAATTTTCAGTCTACTGCTACTCCAGGTGTTCTAGGACATAATTTCTAATTATGGAGAGAAGTAAGGTGAATTTAAATATGAATTTAATTTAAATTCAGACAAATTTCAAAATTATATGGAAGATTGGAGTCAAATTCAGACTTAGAAGAGATAAGATGTTGAGTGGAGTGTAGGCAATTTTAGATAATGCTTGTTAGAAAAGAGGATATTTGTTTACAGAGGGACAGTAAGTTGTGCTCGTAAAACTCGAAATTTTTTTTTTTTTTTTTAAGTTTCTTTATTCTATAAAATTATTATTTACATGTAAAATAGTCGACCGATATCGCTAAAGCTTCAAAGTTTGTTTGTATTAGTGCCAGAGAGTTAAATTAAAATTTAAGCTAGATTAAAGTGTCGTTATACCTGTTCTTCTCCTGGGGAAGCCAAGAAATAGTTTATCGTTCCATCTCTCGATTCCCATTGGCACGTCGAATACAGCTGCATTTTGTCCTGCAAAATTGAAACAAAATGTTATAATAACAAACATTTTTCAAAAAAATTCTGAATATTTTAAAATACGTTTCAAATGATAACAAAGTTTTTTTTCTACGATACACATATTTTAATACTAAAAAAAATGTTTATACAATGACTTAGAATTGAACCTTCCTATCAAGTAACTTCGCCAAATCCCGATCTTATAAGACCGACAATTATTTCACATTATATTAATTGATATAATGTCATTAGATTTCTAAAAACTGCGTATATGCGTGTGTGTACGTGATTGCCACCAATTGATAGAATGCACTGTCGCCGACAACGAATCTATCTGCCGAATTTTAGCTCAATCGGATGTCAAGATGTGGGTTAATTTCCACTTCCAAGATTTTGCATTACTTAATTTACGAAAACAAAATCGACATTCAAAGAGTTATACATATTTAAAAATCAATCCCTGACCGAGACAACGCGTTACATTCGTATTTGGCACTACAATTGTCACATACATCAGTGAAAAATAGCAGATTTGTAACAAAGTCAGTTTTATATTATTTTCTTATTTATGTTACCACCATATTACGGGAATTTGCCTATTTCGGGGTATTAATAATAAATTAAATAAATTAATTAATAAAATAAAATAAAAGTTATAAATGTCTTTTTTCCTATATTTTTTTTGTTCACCAATTTGTCTCCCCTGCCGACGCACATTGGGCAATTCAAATATAAATATCTTGGAGTTAAGATATTCAATACATTACCAGAAAGTATTAGAAATTTAAATCAGAAAAAGGATTTAAAATATCATCGTAAAAAACACACTGAAAATGTAAACTGAATACTTTAACATAAAAAAATAAAGAAATAACGCATTAACGCATTAACACATCCGCCTCTACACACAATTTATTTTAAAATATATATTTTTTAATAAATACACACATGACATAACCCCGAGTAACGCCGGGGACGTAACATCATTAAATCGTGAACTTTTGAACATTATCGTGAGTTTAACAAATGACTTTTCGTTAATTATAATTCGTGGCATTTCGAGGTCAAAACTGCATTACACGAAGTTGACCTTTATTGAAATGGGTAATTAATAGTTACCACAAGGTTGTCTTTACGTCAGGCGCCTGTCTAAATATAATGGGTTTCAGATCATTAAAAGGAAGCTACAAGCCAAATATGTATATTTAATATATTTTTATTATTTTTTTTTTTTTGGTAAACTAAGATTTTTTATGCATAGCACAAAGGGTAACAATTATTTTACAAGCAATAATTGTTCGCCTGAAACACTCATCCACATTGAAAAATCTCCTGATAAAAGATACATGACGCCAACGGGACAAAAATAAAGTTGGTTGTTTTCAGGTGAAAAAATGTAATAAGCAGTAATTGTTTAATGAAACACTAGTATATATTGAATTATTTCGCGGATAAGAGATAAGCCGCCATAGCTCAGTGGTCAGAGCTGTCGACCGGCAATCGAAAGGACACGGGTTCATGTCCCGTTGGCGTCATGTATCTTTTATCAGGAGATTTTTCAATGTGGATGAGTGTTTCAGGCTAATAATTAATGCTTATAAAATAATATATTTTTAATTGAGTAATTTAATCTTGTATTTGTATTCTACTCAAGCGAAACGATAGGAAAACTTTCAATTTATCTAAAGCATATTTTTGGTATTCATAAAGTACACCAATTCGTTATAAAGATTAATCAAAATAGTGATTTGGCATTAAGCATCGCCTTAAAAGGTTACTAACTAACTAATCACAAAACCAATGTAAACACACATCACTCACAAACACACAAGATTATATATTAAATGTATTATTTTATCTTATATTGTAGATTGTATTTAGATTATATTTTCATATTATAAAATGAAGGCCTCAGCACGGGCAAGCCACCCAGTGAGGCCAACATTACTGGAAAACTTTGAAACGTAAAAAATATTGTACCAAATAAAAAAATAACTAAGTATCACACCGTTCTGCAGGGGTAGGCAGAGACGACGAACCGTCAAAAAAACTCTGTCTTGGCACACATTCCATACCTCATTTACATTCGTACATCGTCTCATACATACTCTTCTGTTACTCTGACTCTTGACTGATTATCTGATTCAGATAGTGCCATGTCTTTACCATTCACTTCCAAGTCATACATTGTTCTCACACCTTTATCTTCACTCATCACGCACCCCTAATTTTACCATTTGATTCAATGTCACGAAATCCACATTTTTACTGTCGACCATTCGATTACCTATATATATTTTTCCTCTGCAGAAATAAGAGTCAAATCTTCCCCGGCCGTCACATTGTTCAATTATAAAATCTACATTATATCGAATTTTATTCGACTTGGTGTCTTTCCCGTGGAGAGATAATGCGTAAAGTCTTCCTCGGGCGACCCGACATCTTCTACCATTAAAACCACTGTCTAAACACTCCTGACACATATAAGATCAAGCTTTGAAATTTTCTGCAAAATAGGTCCAGTTGTTTTTAAGTATAGAGGAAACAAGAAACAATCATTTGACATATACAGGGTGTATCGGCACGTACCCGACAAACTTTAACCAGCTTTTCCTTAGCACATTTGAAGTAAAAAATGTTATGGGCACTTTGCTGTCCGGTAACATAAAAAAAATCCACACTCCGTCACTGTCATTGGCATTGTTTCTCGTGTTCAACAGCTGTTATTAGCAAGTGTGTCAAAAAGCGTGTTCGCTCTTTCATACACACTAAAACATAATAGCTAAAAATGAGACGAATGGTGCCATGCCATTTCGTTGTGATTGTAAAAGCGCGCTAATGTAGGTACGTACGTATATTATTAAACGAAACTCGAATAAAATATTGCCAGGTGGGTTTTCAAACTTTGACAAAGGATAAAACAGTGGTGACATGTGGTGAAAATATGAATCGTAATTTTTTTATTAAAAAAAATGTTACCGGACAGCAAAGTGCCAATAACATTTTTTACTCCAAATGTGGTAAGGAATAGCTTGTTAAAGTTTGTCGGGTACGTGCCGATACACTCTGTATAGATTTTCACAATAACAGTATTTTTAAAATATTTGCGCGCTTGCTTTATCATTTCTATTTACATATATCTCCCTTTCAAATCATCTTCTGTAATTTTTGTTGTTTGTTTTTGGGGTGTTATGCCGTGTTGCGCTAACTCCTTCTTTAGCCGACGTTTCGGACAGCGTTGCAGTGTCCATCATCAGGGCAGATCCGGTAGATCCGAAGATGTGTGAATTTTGGTTGTCGAGTTTGTGCTTATTTATTTGTGGCCTGGGCCCATCCAAGTGCGAAATGCCAACGGAAGTGGCGACATCTTGTGGCGAATTCTGAAAGCTCAGTATTTATGTTAGCCTGGGTCCCGTCCAAGTGCGAAATGCCAACGGAAGTGGCGCCATCTTGTGGCGAATTCTAGAATTAGAAAACCGATTGACAGCGATTAGAGTAGATGTACCCAGTATCAAGGTATAAATGCAATGGTTTTATATTGTGTTATTATATGGTATTGGAGTATACTTAGACATGTTATTTGCGTTTAGCTTTGGTGTAGCCGTCAATTACCGGATACCAAGAGCTGTTGAGCTTAGCTCCGTCGTCTCTATTGATATTAAATGGATTTTTGTAGATTTCAATTGCCTCCATAATCAGGCGTGATCTATAAGTTTTGGGTCTTCCCAGGACCTCGGGAGCAAATCCAAAGTAATGGCCGGTTTCAATTAAGTGTTCGGCGATTGCCGATTTATCAGGGTGGCCAAGTTTACAAGCACGAAAATGTTCTGCTATCCTTTTGGAAATCGTCCGCTCTGTCTGGCCTATATAAACCTTGTCACAACCAGAGCAGCTGAGTTTGTACACTCCATCTGCTTCCAGAGGAAACTTAGTCTTTGCAGACCTCAGTAGGTCTTGGATTTTGGTGGTGGCAAAATTAAGTTCACAATGGAGCTGAAAAATACCAAGATAAAATCCTGCCTTTTCTAGATGTGGAGGTGATGCGAAAACACGATGGTAGCCTAGGACATACCGTATATAGGAAACCAACTCATACGAATCGATACTTACACGCTGATTCGCATCACCACCCAGCGCAGAAGAGAGGACTTATCCATACGTTGGTGACCCGAGCGACCAGAATATGTGAAGAAACAAAACTTGGAGCAGAACTTATAAAACTGACCGATGCACTGGAGCGCAACGGTTACCCGGCAAGTCAGACAAGGCAAATTTTAAGAGCCAAATCTACAACAAACGAAGACAGAGTTGAACAAGACTCAAAAGGCTGTGCTTTCCTGCCTTTCGTTCACAATGTGACAGACAGAATTGCCAGGCTGTTGAGAAAAGAAAACATCAAAACTGTCTTCGGAACCACCACCAAAATCCAAGACCTACTGAGGTCTGCAAAGACTAAGTTTCCTCTGGAAGCAGATGGAGTGTACAAACTCAGCTGCTCTGGTTGTGACAAGGTTTATATAGGCCAGACAGAGCGGACGATTTCCAAAAGGATAGCAGAACATTTTCGTGCTTGTAAACTTGGCCACCCTGATAAATCGGCAATCGCCGAACACTTAATTGAAACCGGCCATTACTTTGGATTTGCTCCCGAGGTCCTGGGAAGACCCAAAACTTATAGATCACGCCTGATTATGGAGGCAATTGAAATCTACAAAAATCCATTTAATATCAATAGAGACGACGGAGCTAAGCTCAACAGCTCTTGGTATCCGGTAATTGACGGCTACACCAAAGCTAAACGCAAATAACATGTCTAAGTATACTCCAATACCATATAATAACACAATATAAAACCATTGCATTTATACCTTGATACTGGGTACATCTACTCTAATCGCTGTCAATCGGTTTTCTAATTCTAGAATTCGCCACAAGATGGCGCCACTTCCGTTGGCATTTCGCACTTGGACGGGACCCAGGCTAACATAAATACTGAGCTTTCAGAATTCGCCACAAGATGTCGCCACTTCCGTTGGCATTTCGCACTTGGATGGGCCCAGGCCACAAATAAATAAGCACAAACTCGACAACCAAAATTCACACATCTTCGGATCTACCGGATCTGCCCTGATGATGGACACTGCAACGCTGTCCGAAACGTCGGCTAAAGAAGGAGTTAGCGCAACACGGCATAACACCCCAAAAACAAACAACAAAAATGCTTTTGGCCGTGAGAATCTAAAAACTTATCTTCTGTAATCTTCTCCTTCTTTTTGAAAGCCTTAAAAGAAAGACAAAATATTGAAAATAAGGCAAATTGCTATGTTAGTTGTCATATAAATATTGTCAACAAATATTAATAGTAATACTCAGTTTCTTTGTTTTTATTTGGTCGCTTAAAATTAGGCGAAAATCGACCACTCTCCCCCTTAAGTTCAAACAACTCAAGGTTCGTTTTGGAGTGAAAGTAGCGAAAAAGTCGCCCTTCATTTGTTTCAGTGTTCAAGCAAAAATCGACCGAAACGCCTCTCTGGCGGCAGAGAATTCGAGTTCAATTTTGCGTGGCAAAACTGAAAATTCGAGTCAGTGATTTTAGCCGGAAGCTCGGCCGGATTCGTACGGAAGAAGACGTAGACAAAAATTTGAGTAACTCTGGTGGCAAAAACCGGAAGCGCTCGAGGCGCGCGATACTAAAGTACCGCAGTTGACTCATCCGGAACCGGGACGGCCCCACTCTGGCGGAAAGGCGATTGCGGCCGCATAATTGTCGGAGCTTCTCGATTGGTAATCGACTTTTCCCTGCCAGAAATGACGAGTGTTGCCACCCGCGCGGTTTCGAAACGGCCAAATTTCGGTGCATTTTCTCAACGTTTCGTTTTTATAGATCGGGATGACGTGTAAAACTTTTTCTCCTTTACAGTTTATATTTTTATTCAATTTCGAACGCACCCCGAACGCGAAATGATTGAATTAATCAGGTAACGTTGATTTTTTTTTTTAAATTTCACGAAAAGTTGTACGAAATATCCCCATTTATAGGGTAAGTGGTTGAATTTAAGCGGAAATGTTTTTTTTGCATAATGGTATCATTATTTTAGGACGCCACGTCACGTGGTAAATTTGGCAAATGGCGGACTGCTTTTGAAAACCCATTATCGGTTTGTGTTTTAAATATTATATCAAGTCCGCTGAAATGTATACGATATTAGTGGATGTTAGTCGATGTTATTCTGTATAATGAAGTTCTGCGTGTCATCAAAGAGTGTGGTCATGGGATACTTTAAAAAAATATGCATTCACGAACGTCGCATTCACGAATGGTGACGCAATAAACTTTTGACTTTTTTGTAAGGTAAATATTCTTATTTAATGTTATATTTTTGCTATACCGAGTTGAAAATGAATATAACGTTACAATATATATTAATAAAAGATTATTAAACAGTTGGTTTTTATATTGCTGAAAAAATGGCTCGACTAACCTACCAACTTTAAAAATTATAAATAAACTTGATTACTTTTAAAATGAAATATAGTAGATTCATTAAAAAGAAAACTAGCGTCCCTTTCTTAATGATCTTCTAAATTATATTCTAATGTTATTACATTCGTTATTTGCAGGATTCTACTGTATGCGATTGACAATGGATACTTTCACGGACGTTGTGGTCAAGTGGATCTTCTAAAAAAATGTCGTCTACGCTTTTCCAAATTCGGTTAAAAATACTCCTAGGCGATTTCATCGATGGTTTTTGATGGAGTTTCTTGGACAGGTATGTACACGTATGATAGTTGGGAATTTTTCAGAATGTTTTACAAGTTTTCAGTTGAATTTGCTCGCTGGATGACGTTAAATAAATCGCAACGTCAAACGTTTAATCATCGCCCGAGAGCATTCTTTGAAAACGCAGCCTGCTTCCATTTTCTGATTACATATATTCCTAAATTATCTTTTCTTTAGCCTGTAATTGACGATGTAATTGACGATGGATATCTTCACAAAATTAATCATTAAACGAGCGTTTCTCTGCAGATCTTTTTGTTGTACCAAGTTAAATGTGAATCTAAAATTATAATACTATATATTAATATAATTTTTGTCGTTTACAGGACGTCAAACCGTCAAATTTACCAGCCTCGACATTCTGAACAAAGGACAGCACAGAATTCTGGCTTCTTCTCAAGGTGAATATTATCATGTTATAATTAATTAATTAATGTCATTATTATAACGTAAATAAAAGCCCAACTTTCATCTACTGAAACGTCTGAACTGTCTGCTTATTGTAATTGACGATGGATATCTTCACAAAATTAATCATTAAACGAGCGTTTGCTTATGGAGCAAGCCAGAGTGGGGCCAAATTGTAATGATAAAAGATTAAGAAATGATTCGATAAAAGAATTACAGTAGAAAATAAACATTAATTGAAATATCATACAAAAGTTAAAACGCTATTAACACTTGAGACAAGAAAACATGAGCGACTCTTTAATTATAATATTCAAATAACATATCTCAAGATCGTGCACTGTGTTCGTAGATGGTTAATAAACCCCCTATGTTTAAATATATATGTTTAAACATAGGGGTTTATTAACCCACAAGTAATATCTATTACAAAATTTATGTAATTATTTCTGACTGCTATTTGATATTACATTTGAAACTTTGACAATCGCCATTAACGCCGATTCTGTAAATTTTGCACATTTCTTCTGATCATTTGTCTCTTATTGCAGATTTTTTTGTTGTACCAAGTTAAAAATGAATATAACATTAAAATATTATATATTAATAAATGAATTAACAATATGCCTAAATTTTATCAAATATAATTTGCAGGTTATTGAAACTTCTCTACGATGACGCTTTGAAGCCTCGACGTTCTGAATAAAGGAGAATGTTGACGGTTGGCGATTACACATCGCAGAATTATGTCGGTTTCTCGAGGTAATATAACAATTTGTTCATAATATTACTGTTACATAAATAAAAGCCCAACTTTCATCTACTGAAACGTCTCAACTGTCTACTTATTGTAATTGACGATGGATATCTTCACAAAATTAATCATTAAACGAGCGTTTGCTTATGGAGCAAGCCAGAGTGGGGCCAAATTGTAATGATAAAAGATTAAGAAATGATTCAATAAAAGAATTACAGTAGAAAATAAACATTAATTGAAATATCATACAAAAGTTAAAACGCTATTAACACTTGAGACAAGAAAACATGAGCGACTCTTTAATTATAATATTCAAATAACATATCTCAAGATCGTGCACTGTGTTCGTAGATGGTTAATAAACCCCCTATGTTTAAATATATATGTTTAAACATAGGGGTTTATTAACCCACAAGTAATATCTATTACAAAATTTATGTAATTATTTCTGACTGCTATTTGATATTACATTTGAAACTTTGACAATCGCCATTAACGCCGATTCTGTAAATTTTGCACATTTCTTCTGATCATTTGTCTCTTATTGCAGATTTTTTTGTTGTACCAAGTTAAAAATGAATTAACAATATGCATAATTTTTGTCGTTTGCAGGATGTCAAAACGTCACTACTGTCTGCGTTTTACAGTCCTCGAGAATGAATGAACTTCAGCCGGCGTTACTTTGAACTGGAACTAATTTCACAATCCTCTCTATGTCTTTCCAAAGTCGTGATGAAAATGATGACACTTCAACGCTTTGATATTTTAAAGTTACTAATCATCCATGAATGGTATAATTATGGAACTAATTACATAACTAGCTTGCCAGTTAATATATCTACTTAAATCGGAAACGATCAAGGTTTTTAATTGGACGGCCAATTTGTTCATTTAAAATTTGTTCACAGGCCTCAGGGGGGTGGGTCAGGTACCTACAGCTATTTGATTTAAATGAAAGCATTCACTTTATTTACATTCGAACATCAAATCGTAAATATGAAATTTGGCTCACACATCTTGCTTTATTCACATTCAAACTTTTCATAACACACTACATTTTTACCCATTAGTTTCGGGGAAAAAGCAACGTTTTGACACGCAGTCCGCTTCATTTACACGCAAGCATATGTATTTAATTATAAAATTAGGCAGATGCCTCTCGCTGCATCCACATTCAAACATTACACCACGCACCAAATATTTACCCATTAGTTTCGGGCAAAAAGCAAAAGTGTCGAAACACACTCTTTGCTTCATCCACATTCAACACCAAAATACAAATTATTTTTTATTTCTTACATCCACTTACTCGAATTATTTTTACCCATTAGTTGCCTGCAACGGGCAAAAAGCTAGTACATATATTAATATCCTATTGGCATTTGTTTCATTTCGGGGGCCTTTAGGCAAAAAGCGACCTCTCTCCCCCTCAATTCTATACAAGTCGAGGTTCGTTTCGGCGTGCCCGGCGTTTTGGAAAAAGTTGCCTTTCATTTGTTTCGATGTTTAAGCAAAAAGCAACCGAGACGCCTCACTGCGCGCGTAGAGCCCGGCGTTCAATTCAGCGTGCAAAAACGTGAAATTCCAGTCAGTGTTTTTAGAAGGAAGCCCCACCGGATTCGTACGGAAGAAGACGTAGACAAAAATTGGCGGCAGAAACTGGAAGCGCTCGAGCCGCGCCATACTTAAGTACCGAAGTTCACGCTTCCGCCGCCAGGAGGGCCCCACTCTGGCGAAAAGGCGATTTGCGGCCGTATAATTGTCGGAGCTTCTCGATTGGTAATCGACTTTTCCTTCCATTTCGTGGTCATGACGAAACCACGTGGTACGATTTATTTATAAAATGTACACGGTCAAACTGATGATTGCATTCCGTCGAAAATATGGAGGCTACGGTTAAAGTTTTCGAAAAAGTTCATCGTCCGAAGGTTGGGGAACGTTTTTCGGCCGTCCTACAGATGGCGCTCGGTTCAAAATGTCTTACAATAAGCGGATAAACTTTTGACATTTGCAATTTGAACCGAAAAATGCCAACAGGCGGGCTTTTGGTTAGTCAGAGATAATAGCCGATTGTAGACAAGCAGCGAA